>OY728141.1:979620564-982120564 GCA_963277665.1 Viscum album
TTTATGTTTAATTTTTCCCAGGATATAAAGAAAGGTTTTAGGTATAAAAAAGGGATGATCTTTGTGGGAGATGTTGAACATCTTTCACCAGGATTAGAAGATTATATTCCGAGTTTCCAAAGACACTAAACTATTACGATCCTTGTGTGTGTGTTTTTGTTATGTACTAAGTATTCCTCAAATGTAATGTAATGTCAATGTACGTCAAGCTTCGGGTCTCTACAGTTGGTATCAGAGGAAAGGTTTATTCAACCTTTGGAAACTAGGATGTGAAAACGTTAGTGAGATCCCTAGAGACATTTCTAAGGTATGTCTAGGGATGTCCCTAAGGATAAGTATACGTATAGGATATAGTTCTCGAACTATGGTAACGATATTAGATTAAACCAAGGATGTTGGATATTGAAGTTACTCCCCCTTTATTATGATTTTTTCCTCTCACACTATTCTGTTTGGGTTTTAGAAAATGGCTGGAAACAAGATGATTCACGATAATGGAGGATATTATGGACAATGGAATGATATTCTTCATGAGCAATCAAATGAAATGGGATTTGGAAGTCCAAACATCATTATTATGCCAAATCAACGATCTCATAATATGATCAATAAAGTAAAATTTGGTAAGTTTCCTGACTCGGCTAATAAGAGAAAGATGGAGTTTCATGATGATCATAGAGGAAAGAAAGTTCAATTTCCCCTATGTAAATCATGTGGGAAGAGGCATAAAGGAGAATGTTTCAAAGGAACTGGAAGATGCTTTGGGTGTGGAAAAGAAGGACACAAAGCCAGTAAGTGCAAAGGAAAAGGTTTAGTTAACACCAGGATGAGGATAATGGTATTGCTACAATGGTTAAATGTTTTAAATGTGGAATGTACGAGCATTATGCAAACCAATGCCCTAAGGGAAAGTCTCATGAAGAGAATCAGTATGGTCGTATGGGTAGTATTTTTGTGGATGATGATAAAGAGACTACAAATGATATGTGAGATGAAAGAATTGTTGAATCTCGGTCAATGGATTAATAATGTAGTAGAATGATTACATGTTTATCATGTGTAATGTTGTATAAGTAATCTTATGGTACTATGGAATAAAGAGACATCTAAGGATTGTTACACTATTGTCTTTCCTTGAGTTTTGAAAGTGTATGATTAATGTTACCAGTATCCATGAAAGGTTATTCAGATATTTTTGGAATGTAGATGATATGCGCATAATGAAGGGATAAGGAGACAATTAAATATTAGATAGTATTCATGAGCTCATGACTGATATAAGGAGAAGGTTATGTAATGGATTGAGTATATAGAATTTTTGGATTTTGCTATGTTAAAAGAGTTAACTTCTGAAAACATTTATGTTTTCACTAAGGTTCAATGGGTATTCATTCTTCAATAGAATACATGATTAAGGTATTCACATGTTTGTAATTTGACCAACAAGATATATCTTATGATATATGGGAGATAAATGATGGCATTCACGTGATTGTTCTGTGACATTTCAAGTAATCATTTTCTTTATACTATGATCTTGGACCGAAGTATTTTAGATAATCCTAATGATTAGAATGGATTATGTTGGACATAAGTTAGGATAAAACATTTTTCGATATTATTGATGGGATGTTATAGTAATATAGCTTTAGAAAAAGGACAACCTGCAGGACGGGCGACAACCCATCATGCCAGACAAGGCTGTGGGAATCGAACCCACAACTGAAGTGTGACTGGCCTTTATCCCCTACCACTGGCCTACAAGAAGTCCATGTTTAGTAGAAACTGGTTTTATTTTATTAAGCGGTATGATATATGAAGTATAAGTTCATTTTTGGAATCGTATATGATTAACCTCACCAAAGACAGACTTATGTATATTTGATAACTATTGCAAAACTTTTGTTTGAAACAGATGGAATGACCCATCATTCTATCACATGATCTGTTAACACTTCACGAATAACAAATTCAACTTCATTTCATTAAGAGATGAAGTGGAAATTGTTCAAAGCACGAACAACAGTGAGATTGTACCAAAATCAAGTAAGTATTTCTTCTAATTCAAAATTTTCAACTTTAGGGAAATGATATTGAAAACCAAAAATGTTGTTCTAGTGATCTTATATCTGATGAAATAGATGGTACCCTAGATCATTACAAATTTATGGCTTTGCGATTGTTGGCTTTTTCATAGCCATGTTCTCTACCACTCTCCATCAGAACATGATGATTAGATTTCTCTTCTATATCCATATTTTCACCTATGTGGAAACCCAGTGATTAGTTTATTTGGGTAACCGTTACGTTTCATACTTTTGTTTTTAAAGATTGGTTTTGGTATTCCTTTTTACGATGTCGGTTTCTATTAAATTAACTTTCGAATAGTAAACCATTTATAACCCCGACGAATTTCGAGGGAGAAATTCATTTTAAGGGGGGTAGAATGTAACACCACAAGATTTTATGAAAAATATTATTTTAATTTCATTAATGTCTTGTGTTGTATTCTACACCGAGATTACCTTGCGCTATACGCAACACCGTATTATCTTGCAGTATATGCAACACTATTCTTGGACCGTGTTACACACAATTTTGATAATAGTTATTCTACGCAACATTGAGTATATATATATATATTCAATGTATAAATGAAATATGGTTGGATTCTATTATACGAAACAATGAAAGATTATTTCACAACACGCAACCCTGACTTGGCTTTAATTACACGCAATCGCGACCTTCCTCGATAGCGTGTGTCGTACGCAATACCGGGTTTTAATAAACAATGATATATTATTATAATATTGTAATGAACTAGCCGTTATGAATAGTATTAACTAAAATTTTAATTTTATAACATTATTATTCATCTTACACATTTTCTAGAACATGGTATAAGAAAAAAATAAATTTTTCGGGTAAAATAAGTATTTTTCAAAAAATGCAGTTTTGCCGCCTTTTGATGGCGCACCCACTTTAAATCTAGTTTTTGACATGTTTATATGTTCAATTTGACAAAATAAAATTCTTATTTTGAATCAGGATATAAATAATTTACATTACATAATGTTTTGATATTTTTCCGATAACTTTCATATTTTAATGAATAGTAAAAACACGATATATTTTAATTAAAAACATCTTTTTTCATCATAATATCTTATGTGGTTAAATTATAATATTGGATTGTTTTAAAGTATAAATAGAATATATTTTTAACATTTAATATAATGTATGTCATTATCATTGATTTTACCTTGAATTCGTAGGTTAAATCAATTCAATCTTTTACAATGTTTTAAACAAAAACTCATTTTTATTCGACAACGGGATTAATATTAATTTAATTTCTGCAACTTATGTGTATTGAATTTTAAATAATGGATTCCATATTTGGAATAAGTGGGTCCAAATTATGTTAATAGGCAACTTTTTATTTTTGGGAATTATGAATAGTAATTACGGTAAATTTTATTTACCATAGTTAAAGGTAAATCGAGTAATTAAGGGTAAATATAATATTATAAAATTACCCTAACACATGCCAAAATTCTATTTGATGGCTAAAAGTAATCCCATATCAACTAAGGGTCGGATTAGATTCATTCTATGAACTTTTGACCATGAAAATAATTTAATTATTATTAAAACCATGGAAAGTGACAACATGTCACTCTATTAAATCTTATAAGTATAATAATTTTAACTTAGTGATAAACATAATAAAACTTCGAACATGAATAATCTTCAGAAGGCTAACAAAAGTATCTACATCATGAGAATTTATTGATAAATTTTTGGGATTAAATAATTATCATTAATTGTGACACAATAGTGATGGAGAAATTATTTATCTAGTGAAAAATCAAGAATATAGTTTTTATTAAACTAATAAAGACCATAAAAGGCACAAAACCCTGACCAAAACTTATTGGTAATGTAAAGTTAAACTATATTCATCCAATGGTCGAATATGTGACCATTTGGAGTCTTATACAGGCAATTATGACACTTATATTATTTTATTTTAAATGATGCCAAAGTTGTCACCTTCATAATTTAATAAATATAACAATTTAAATATTGTTATTTTTAGATGCTAAATTCGAGTAAAAGTACTATTGTTAAATTTAATATATTTATATTCATCATAGGATTTTATTTTAAATTTTTATGCAACAAATAAGTATATTAAATAATTATACCAAAATGATGTAGTAATTATTTTATTAAGAGACAAACCAAATAAATGGTTTTAAAAATAATAAAATAAATATTATATGAACTATTTAATGTGATCCACTAATTTTATAGATACATATGACTTTTATTAATATATTAAATATTTTAGTTCGAACATATCATCTGTATATATTTTATTTAAATTCAAATAAATGAATAGTGTCAAAATTGACACTATTGTCATTTTATAAAAATAACATATTATAAAATTGTTTAAAAATCACAAAAATATTTAAAAATTATAAATTTAAATTTATATGGTTCATAATGTTATAAAGTAAACAATTATGTAAAATTCACAACAAATAAGTAATTATTTGTTATAATTTAAAATTTAGAATTTTATTACCACAAATAAACTTAATAGATTAAATAAGGATAAATCAAAATGATAAGGTTTAAAATAAGATTCAAACATGTCCAAATTTTATTGGTTGATTATATTACAACCCTATATCATCTAACCTTCTAATATGAGTCATTTTTGGAGGTTTTTAAGTGGGGTTAGATTTATTATAAATTAATATTTTTAAGAATTCCAAAGGTGCCCCTCTCCTCCCTTATAAAAGGGCACCTCCACCCTCTCTTCCTCACACAACATTGAGACTTCAAGCTCGTACAACCCCTGCCAAATTCTCTTCTCCACTTCCCTAGCAACATCCTAGAGGTTCTGGTCTTCCTCAAAGACAAATTTTAGTGCCCTAAAAGAAGGTCTCAAAGAAGCACTTCATAGAGGAGGTAATGTCGTTACCGATTCTTTTATCTTTATTTCTTCTTCCACTTCTTCTTCTTAGGTTGTTTCATCATGAAGTAATAACATCAGTATCACTCATATACGGATATGTTATTATAAGTATGAAACAACCCTATTTCACCATCTATCCATCTTACGGAAAATGAAATCACCGCGCGTGCGTACGTACGGAATACCGTCTCCACACCGTGGGGTAATCTATTTTCCACCACCACCTTACATGGATGGGTATTATGGTGTAAGTAATAACTATACATAGTTATTATAACATAATAATTATTCTGATATATTGAATCATCCACTCCAATTCAATTCAATAATTATGGAAATGATATCATCGCTCGTGCGTACGTACGGACTACCGTCTCCACGACGCGATGAGATTCATTCTCCATGTTAACCAGTTAAGAATGATTATAAAGTACATATAAGAAATAATAATGAAATATATGAAATTTTAATGTTACTGGATTTATGTTTATATATATGTATTTCATCTACTTAATTCCATTCATCTCAATAAGGAAACGAAAACAACGTTCATGCGTACAAACGATCTACCGTCTCCATGAACGATGTATTTCTTTCCATTTACTGATTTATTATATATATGTATATTCTGAATATATATATATATATATATCATGTTTTATATTCTTGAATTATGTAATCATGATATAAGTAATCATATGAATAATTACAAGTCAAAACACAGACGACAAATGAAACGATTTTACCCAAAATGCTTCTTTAACATGAATTTACAAAAGAACTGGTAATATAAAGTCATAAGTGAACCATATATGATATAATAACAATGAATATGACTCTGTAATAAGTCAATGACATTATTTTAATCATTATACAGGAGGTTCAGACACTTACGAATCAAATCAAACCTAAGGTAAGGGAAATATCACAATCTCATTTTTATCCGAGATTGTTTATACTTTAGTATTTACTGGGGTGTATTTTATCATCCACATCCATGTTTCCTCAATATGTAATATTATTTCCATTCACCTACAATTGTTTAAATCCTATTTTACCCTTCGGTGAGTTTTTATTAAAGAATATGAAAGGAATCTTTTTTCGTTTTTCGTACAAAGTACTTTTTGACTTTTCCAACAAAAGTACGAAAAGAATGTTTTTTAACTTATACGGCATGAATGGATTTTTAAAACATTATTTTCAAGAATCTTCCTTTACAAGTTTTCCAGTTTATTTTTAATCAACTTCTTTTAGTTTAATGTTGTATGACATGTTAAGAGAGGAAAAATGTTTTTTAAGATGAAAGGATATTTTCCTCAAGAATGGAGTTCAAGTGTTTTATCAAAATTATTTTCCATCTAAGATAATAAAGGGTTATGTTTTTATCCCTATTATTAAATTGATTTCATTATGTTGTGATGGAATTATTTTTATGAATTCCTTTATCTTATATGAATTGTTTTATGATGTCATGATGATTAAGATTCCCATTTGTATTACATGGGTTATGCAATGATGTATGATTTATGATTTTGTGGAACACATAAGAATGGTATCATTATGAGATGGGTGGGACCTATATCTCCCTCCAATGCGTTGGGTAAAGATTTTATATCTCATGAGATAGACATGGCTGGAATGGTAGGTTATACCGGTTCAGTGAAACCGGACTGAAACGAGGGTGACTCGGTTCAGAAAGGGACTTTGTCCACTAAGATAGTCTTGGCAATGAGTCTTGACTAACAAGAAATGATTCTCTATGATTATGTGTTCATGACACAAAGTTTAATGTTTTATGTTATGATTATTTTGATTACATTTCACTGCCATGAGTTATCCCAGATTATGAATTTATGATCTCTTTTACAGGTTAAGATTTCCAAAAGTTATGTGCTTATGTATATGATGTGATTGATATTTCTTTTGTTTACCCTTACTGAGAATTTGAGCTCACCCTTTTATGTTTACTTTTCCCCATGATATAAAGAAAGGTTTTAGGTATAAAAAAAGGGAAGATCATTATGGGAGATGTTGATGAACTTTCACCAGGATTACAAGATTATATTCCGAGTTCCCAAAGACACTAAACTATTACGATCCTTGTGTGTGTGTTTTTGTTATGTACTAAGAATTATGAAAATGTAATGTAATGTCAATGTACGTCAAGCTTCAGGTCTCTACACCAAGGATCCCAACACTATAGAAATATCATCAAACAGACGACCAATTCACTAGTTATGGCCCTTTAAGTGAAACTGGGCCAAGTTGGGTCAGACCCGGTTGGCCCAGACATGCCTAACCTGGTCTTGGAAAACCTGTCCTTTTTCGGGTCAACCAGATCCATTCTGGGTATGAACTAGTTGGGATGGGCCATGGCAGGATCGTCCTGTTTGGCCATGGCCCGACCAGTAGGTGGCGCACCCCGCTGTGCTCACATGGCCCATCCCGTGGAGGGTGCATCCCACTGGGCTCGTGTGGCCCTACTAGTGGATGGGTGTGACCTGCTCGGTCTGTGTAGCCTGCTGGACAAGCTCGGCCAACTAGAGGTGTAACCCATTACAACAGAGGCCACCATAGCTACCAATGGTGGAGCATCACCTGGTCTTCTCGAATGGGTAATTCATTTCGATTTGTGCGGAAGTGTCATGTGTCACCGTCTGGTTCCTCCAGGAAACCGGCAGGGAGCGGTTCCATACTGGCGAGACGTTGGACTCGTGATCACCCTCTTTGGTGGCATGGCGTTTCTCAGTGCTCGCCTTCCACGGCCAGCCCAAGTTGGTCGCTGTCTCCTCACTCCACAGCTATGACATTTACCTTCTCCTCCAGTGGCGAGTGACGATGCTCCACCTTCTCCATCATGGTTCGCCATTTTCAGCCTCCACCATCACCCCTTGTGCCGGTCTTCAGTGCTACCTTGCTGGTGCTGCGTTGGATGTTTTCTGTGGTTTGAAAGGTGAGATCTGGTGGCCAGTTTTTCCATTTGAATGTTTCAATGGCCTCCCCCATTCTCCCTCTTCCAAAAATATCCAACTACTCCAGGTTTAGACCAACCAGACAAAAAATCCCCAAAGAAATCATAGGTCAAAAAGGTATAAGAAGGACTGGTCCTTGTTCATTTGGCCCAATCCTTCCATGGTATCTTGATCACAAGAAGGAATTATAATATTCAAAAATTATCTTCAAACTAAACCAAATAAATACACCCTACCTGGATTAGATTTCTGATGGAGAAAATCGACAAACCTACTTCATCGTTATCGTCAGTTCTTGATTCGGTGGCACTCATCACCACTTTCAAAAACCATTCTCTTCCTCCAAGTGGATGGAATCATGGTTTTTTGACATAGCTTCATCTCTTAGTTACGTCATGCCAATACTCTACCCGGAGCACCATATAAATAGGAGAGACGGAGGGTGAGTAATTCATGTGGAATTAATGGGAATAATTTTAATTATGAACCTTCCAAGTTTAAATAGTGTAGTGAAAAGAATAATGGGGGAGTAATTCTCTTTATTGTCTTGACGTGTCTTTGGTCCTGCCACCGCCTCTTATGTAACTTCCTTGTTCCGGAAGCCACCCAGAGGCGCCCTGTACAAGGTTTTTCACATGGGCTCAAGCACATTTCCACAAATTCCAGAGTCTGCCTACTAGTAGAGAGGCCCTTGGGTGTGATAGTTGGGAAACTATGCCCTCATTGGAAGATTACACAATGGAAGTAAAAAAACATGCAATAGTGGAAGAAGTAAATATCCAACAACAATAAACAGGGGAAGAATAAAACAATAAAAAACTAGATAACACATGTATATATGAAATGATGCGTGATACATATGTCTAGGAAAGAATCCAAACAAGTAACAATTATGAATACAATACAAAACCAAAGTACGAAAGAAAACAGATAAGAAACTCTTCAGCATCGCAAGCCTCGGCTTGTTCACATGCTCTAATGATCCAAGGCAATCAAGTTCCAGAAGTCGAAGGGAACTTTCCCTTATCTATACCTATGACAACGTAGTCTGTTTGGGCCCAAAAACATGACCCAAATAGGGTGTGAGACTAAATCCCAGTAGGAAACCCCCCAAAGATCTAGGCCTCACAGTCAGCGTGCATACGGAAGGTAATAGTAGAGTAAGCAGTAAACAGTAACAGTAAACATCATGAAGTAAATCGGAAATGGTAACAGGATGATATACAACATTAATCAATCCACAAAACAACAAGAAGTAGTGAAACAAAAAGGAAACCACACAGGAACCCCTCTGAGAAGTACTCACATCCTACCCCTCTGGTCATATCAAAGAAGTTCTGACATCCCTCTATGTAGTGCACTCAGCCTAACCCCCCTATTTTGGTCATACTAAATTATAAGACTCTTTGGGGAAGCTCGCTCAGTCAATTAACCTTATAATATAGGGTAGTCAAGGACTCTCTGAAGAATATCACGCAGTCTAACCCTCTGATATCCCTATGTTCTAGAAACTCTCTGAGCAGCTCACTCGATCAATCCTCCTATAGTCTCAGGTCTATCACAAACTATCTGAGGAAGCTCGCTCTGTCAATTCCTCCTCTATATGGGAATGGTTTAAGGAAAATCAAACAATTATAGACTCTCTGATGAGTCTCACTCAGTCTACCCTCATGTAGTCTATAATATCCAAGACTATCTTGGAAGCTCACTCAGTCTACCCCCTATAGTCTATAATATTCAAGAATATCAGGGAAGATAACTCATTCTATCCCTTATAGTCTATAGCACCCGGTTGTCACGGTCCTGTTCCAGTCAGTGCATAATAATGCAATAAGGCCAAAGTACCCCTGTAGAGTTACTTGGATAACTAGTCTATAGAGACAAGCATAGTAATAATATCATTCCATCCTACGGTCACAAGGCATAGAAAATAGTTATAACAACCAAAGGATAACAAGACCCAACGGTCATTGCAAGAACAAGTCATGGGAAATACTAAAAAACACAAAAATTATCCAATAACACGATCAAATTACCTCTGTACACTATAATACATGCAAGGTAGGAAAGCAACAGTGGAAAACGGTAAACACTCAATACCCAATTCACGGTTATTGGTGGAAATTGCATATAAAACTCAAAGGAATTGAATGGTAAGGAAAAAACCACCTACCTTGATGCTAGGAGATCAATATACTTGAACAATGAGTCTTGATTCTCCTTAGAATGCCGTAGATCTATGAAAATGCACAAAACGTTCAACCCATGATATCATAAGAAAGAAAGAGAATCATGGAAAGAGACTCAAGAAGAAAGAAGAACTCACCACTGTGGTTCCAATGCAATCGATGATGGTCCTTTCGGCAAAAAGACAGAGGCTCATGGGCTCGGACGGTTTTCGCGGCCGTATGGGCGCTCTCGGTCGAAGAACTGGGATAATAAGGCATTTTCATCTATTAGGCGCGACCCCGGTCCGTTATATGAAAAAAAAAGTACACAGTGTGTAATTCTAGGGTACATGGCGTGTACATGGCCTTTTATTACCCCACTTTATGCGGCCTCCACACCACCCCTACAAACTGTGTGTGTGGCCCGGACATGGCCATCACACGTCCTGGTGCTGCATCAAAGTACACGGCACGTACTTATGAAGTACACGACATGTACATATAAAGTACACAGCGTGTACTTATAAAGTACACTGTGTGTACTTCGAAAATTTCCATATTATCCTCTTTTTCTCAAAAAAAGACCAGAAAAGGAAAAACATACATGAAATGAAGATCCGTGTTCTTACAAACATCCCCACTTAAATAAATTCGTCGCCTAATTTCCCTAGAGAGGCGTAGAAAAAGAAACCCCAAACTACTCCGGCCACTGCGATCGTACATCGGCCTCCATATCCCAAGTCTCATCTTGTACTCGCCCGTGCTACCATAGCACCTTTACTACAGAAATAGACCAGCCATGGAGAACCTTCATACTATGATCGACAATCCGGATAGGATGATCCTCAAACGACACATCCTCTTTAAGCTCAACCACCGTAGGATGAAAGACATGAGATGGGTCTGAAAAGGAATGTCAATGCTGAGAAACGTGGAAGACGTCATTCATAGCCCGGTACATCTGAGGTAACAACAACTGATATGCAACCGTCCCAACTCTCTCCAACACCTCAATAGGCCTGATGCACTGTGGTGAAAGATTACCCTATATCTGAATCCTCTTGTGTCCCATCCTCGGTGCGACACACAAGAAAACCTGATCCCCAACCTCGAACTCTAGAGGTCATCTCCACTAATCAACATAAGACTTCTTTCGAGACTGTGCTGTAACCATCCTCTTCCGAATCAACTCTATCTTCTTTGAGATCTCTTGAAAAAGATGAGGTCCTAGTAAATATACATCTCCTCCCTCCAGCCAGCACAAAGGTGATAGGCATGGCCTATCATACAAATCCTCATAAGGATCCATCTGAATAGCCTCATGAAAACTGTTGTATTAGGAAATCTCCACCAGAGGTATATGATTCTCCCATGAATCACCAAATTCTATAATGAATGCTCAGAGCATATCCTCAAGAACCTGGATTGTATGATCGGACATGCCATCTATCAAGGGATGGTATGATGTACTCAAAAGTACATGAGTACCCAAATCCTTTTGAAGCACCTTCCATAACTGAGAAGTAAAAAGTGCATCCATGTCTGAAACAATGGAATTTTGAACTCCATGCATACGTACAATCTCTTGGATGTACAACCTCCCCATCTCATCAACACAAAAGGTCTCCTTAAGTGGAAAGAAGTGAGAAACATTCGTAATCCTGTGGACAACAACCCAAACATCATCACTACCTTGGGGTGACCTCAGTAACCCGGTCACGAAGTCCATACTGACATCGTTACACTTCCACTTGGGAATGGATAACTGCTGTAAAATCCCTGGTGGTCGCTGATGATCTGCTTTCACCTGCTGACAAGTAGACAATCTAAAGACAAGAGAAACAACATCCCTCTTCATACATGGCCACTAGTACTAGCGGTGCAGATCATGATACATCTTGGTGAAGCTAGGATGAACTACCCAAACTGATGAATGAAAATATCGAATCATTTCCTCTTGTATGTCTACTGGCACCCATACGCGTCCCTGGAAATGCAAGATCTCATGCTCGCCCACTTTCCATCCAGGAAGAGGGTCCTCTCTTGACAAAATCTCTTGTAGGACTAGGACTTCAGATTATGATCAATTCCTCATCCACACTAGATTAAGATGGGTAGAGGTAACAACTACAAAATAGAGAAAAGTGTTCCCCTATTTTTCATGCTCCTACAAATGAATCAGAATGAACATAGCCATGAGCTTCCACTCACTGATGGCCTCTTGAACTTCATGAATCATAGTTATCCTGCTCAACGCGTCATCCACTGCGTTCCCCATTCCCGGCATATAGGAAAGCTCAATGTCGAAGGACTAGAGATACTTGACCCACCTATGCTATCTTATATTTAGATCTTGCTGAGTGAAGATGTACTTGGGACTTTTGTGGTCGGTGAAAACTAAAAAGTGCTCTCCTAGAAGGTAATGTCTCCCAATGCGCAAGGAATGATGAACAACTGCCAACTCCATATTGTGTGTCAGGTAGTTCCTCTCATGTGGACTCAACTGCCGAGAACCGTACGCAATGACTCAATCTCCCTGCATAAGCACATATCCCAGTACGACAATTGAAGCATCACATTAGACTGTATAGTTGTTGCCCACCTCTGAAAAAACTATTAATGGTGCTGACGTGAACCTCCCCTTCATCTTTTGAAAGGTTGAATCCCAAGAATTTGACCATAAAAACATCACACACTTCTTGGTCAGTCCTGTCAGCTATTCTGTACTGCATGAAAAGTCGTGTATGAAACGCCTTTAGTATCAAACCATCCCTAGAAAACTCTCCACCTCAAAGATATTCTTTGGCTTCTCCTAGGAAAATATAGCTCTCACTTTATCTGGGACTATTGAAACTCTTTTCTCTGAGATAACATGACTCAATAAGTGAATCGGATCCATCCAAAAGTGGAATTTCGAGAGCATAGTATATTACTGATTCTCTATCAGTGTACTCAAAATGATCTAAAGATGGGTATCATGGTCATGTCGAGTGAGAGAGTACACCAAGATGTCGTCTATGAAAACCACCATGAAGGAATCCATGTATGGATGGAACACTCAGTTCATCAGTGCCATAAAAACTGATGGCGTATTCATGAAATCGAATAGCATGACCGTATACTTTTATAGACCATACCTGAACTTTAAGGCTATAAAAGGTATATCTGATGGTCTAACGCACAACTGATGATAATTGGACCTCAAATCGATCTTTGAGAACACTCGGGCTTTTCGAAGCTGGTCAATGAGGTCATCAATCCTCGGCAAGGGATATCGGTTCATTACAGTCAACTGGTCTAGCATCCGATAATCCACGCAAAGCCTAAGGGTACAGTCTTCCTTCATTGCAAACAGGACAGGCGAACCCCAAGGAGAAGTACTGGGTCGGATGAAACCCTTTTCCTACAACTCCTCCAACTGCTTCTTGATCTTCTGCAACATAGGTGTAGACATCCTATAAAGAGGAATAAACACGGGTACCGCTCCTGGCATGAGATCAATCGATAAGTATACCTCACACTCCGGAGGCAAACATGAAAATTCCTCTAGGAAGACATCCCTGAAACGATCCACCACCGAGGTAATGTCTAACTGCGAAGTCCCCTGGACATACAGATAAAGAATTGCAATCTAGGTTGTAACTCCCCCTAGCCCATGATTCTCTGGTTCAACACTAGCATCATGGACATCCAACTCGCCTCTATGAAGAAAAAGATCCACCCTCTGGTGATACGAAACTCACCTTGCGGTGATAGCATTCGACGGATTCCTGGAAGAGAACTAACCAGTCCATACCAAGAATGACATCATAGCCTGTCATCTCTAGGACATAGAGTTACCATAAGAACTAACACCCCACAACCTCAAGATGGCCCTCTATGCACCTACATATGCTAGACGTCGTTGTTCCCAACGGTGTATCAAGAGTCAACATATTGGTAGACGAAAAGATACAGATCTCAAGGCTTTCCACAATAGAAACAGAGATAAAACTATGTGAAGCACCAGTATCAGAAAGAGTTGATGATAAAACTGAGGCTACTAAGATCGTACATCAAACTTTGGATGGGCCAGGATCCTGCTCTGGATCAGTCTACTCCACGAAAAATGTCTGACACGTACAATGTCCCTACACTCCGCACTGACCACTCTCATCTGACCCACTCTGTTGTCGCTGGTGACCTGGTGACTGACCACCATGGCCATGACCTCCACCTCGGCTTGAACGACTGGAATAACTCCAGTTCCCAGACTTGTGAGAAACTGGTGATGCATCGCATGAATGTAGGGTCATTGAAGAAAACCTACCACAAGTAGTATGCGAGATGATCTGATATAAATGATGAAAATGGCCCATATTTCTGCAAGATCGGCAAACCATTGGGTCTCTCTAACACTGCGGCCTAGTATGCCCACTCCTGCCACATTGGTAGCATACTACCTGGATGCCCAAAGATACAATCTTCTTACCCTGATCTCCTTGAGCAGACTCCCTATGACGCTCCATGCTATCAATAGGAGGTACACTGACTCTGGATGTCGAACCACCCTGACTCACTACTCCAGAATCTCTAGGATTGCGCTCAGTGATTAGTGACTGGTTGACGATAGAGGTTATTGATGTCAACCTGAAGATATTCACCTGGGAATGGATCTACTTCCTGAGACAGTCCTCAAACTTCCTAGCAAGGAACAACTCATCACCTTCTGGAATCGGCATGATGTGCTGCAGCTCGGCAAAACAATACGAGTATTATATAACCAAAAGAGTACCCTGCTCGATACTCATAAACTCCTGGGCTCAGTCGGTTCTAAATGTCTCTGGATAAAAGTAGTCGTAGAAGATGCATCAAAACTCATTGGAAGTCATACTCTGCTGGCGCCCTGACTGTGAGATCACCTCACACCACCTCTTGGAAGTGTCTCTGAGCATATAAGTTGAATGATTTACCCCTTTCTCTGGAGGTATCTCCAGATGCTCAAAGATAGTCAGTGTGGCCTCTAACCACGACTCTGTAGCATGGGGTCCTCCATCCCTTGAGAAAGTAGTAGGATGGTGCTATTGGAAAACCCTCGTAAACTCAGCCATCAATGGGGAAGGAGGCGACGCTCCCTGAAAGGTCTGCATCATCCTTAGTATGTCCTCTATGAACTACGCATTGGTGCCTGCAATGGATATAACTGTTTCTTCCGTGGTTGGAATAACAATAGGATCTACAGGAGGTCCCTGATCATCCATATCTTCTGTCTGATCACCATATGGAAGCTGACGTACAACCGGAGGACATCTCAGTGGAATAACTCTGAATATCAAAAGCACAACTTAGATCAGGATTATAAAACACTTAGAACATAAGATTACAAGATGGGAACATGATAAAAGAACAGAAAAGTTCTCCAAAATAAGACTACACGGCGTGTATAAAGACTACATAGTGTGTCCTCTTAATCCAGGCATATGGGTGTGTACACTTTCCACCACTGTTCATGTAATACCCAGACTACACTATGTGTTTTCCCCACACACGGTATGTACATGACCTCCATTCCCCAGCCTGATCTTCTTTACGTGGCTAACCCACATGGTCATGTTAACCCTAGACTACACGGTGTGTTCACTAAGGACACGGAGTGTACTAGACATGGTTTCGGAGACCGGTGTTCTTAGTTACATGGATGGCCAGATGACTGACCCTTACACAGCATGTTTCGAACAAACACGATGTGTATATGAGAGGGTAACACCGACCGTGTTGTTCGTGGCATGGACGGGTACCGAGAATAAGGCTACAAGGTGTGTTTATACCAAACATAGTGTGTACTACACGAGCTTCTCAGACCAGTGTTGTTAGTTACATGGTCCGGTACAGTGCTCACTACTACATGACGTGTAACTACAGTATGCGACGTGTTCCTGAAGACTTTTTCACCACCCCATTTTTCTGCTCACAAAGTCAGTGACACGGTTTAAAACTACACGGCGTGTAGTCAAGTACACGCCGTGTATTCTGTGTTTTTCTGGGAAGTAGCTCAGAAACTATAGTGAAGCCAAGAAAACACTAAAAAAAACATGGAAGTTCCAAATTCCGATACATGACGGCACATACTCCCCGCGAATCAATGCTTGGAATCTGATACTCTCATGTACAAGGAAAAACTAGTCAATGATCTACCAAAGTATGATTCATGATGGCCTATAACAGCTCAAGAATCAAAATTTAGCATTAATTTAAGAAAGGTATAGTAAAAAAAATATCTCTATTAATCAGTAGATATTCTATCATATCATCATCTATCACAACAGCGTGCATAATCTACACAACGTCTATCATAACAACATGTGATCGCTAATGCACCATAGATGGCATGGAAAGAATGCATGAAATTTGATTTTTAACAAGTTCTTATATGATGCATGAGATGGCATACCCTCATCGTATCAGGTTGCGATTGAGATAGAACCACAATATAAAACCAATAACAACAGAAGGCATGTGTATCACATTAGGTGAAATCATATCATCCGTAAAATCTCAAAACCTGAAAACAACAATAAATGAGGTAGATCGGCTTTTACCTGTGCATATGTTACCTACTCCCTGGAACAAGTTATTACCAAGTAATGAATCCGTTATATCCCTGGATAAAGGCTCCAAACATTAAATCAAGAGAAAAGAATTCATCTGATACCACTTTGTAACAAACTGGTTCTAGAAGCCACCCAAAGGCGCCCCATAACTAGTTGGTCACATGGCCTCAAGTGCATTCCCCTAAATGCAAGAGGCTGCTGACTAGCAGTGAGGGCCTTGGGTGTGATAGTGAAGAAACTACGCCCTCATTGTTAGAGTACACAATGGATGTAAACAAAGCATGCAATAGCAGAAGTAGTAAATATCCAACAACAATAAACAACGGAAGACTAAACCAATAAAAAACTGGAGCAAACATGTATATATGAAATGAGGCACGATAAATATGTCTAGGAAATCATCCAAACTAGTCAAAATGATGAATACAATAGTAAATTAATGTACGAAAGAAAACAGATAAGCAACTCCTCAACATCGCAAGCCTGGACTTGGTCACTTTCTCTCTTCCTCCAAGGCAATCAAGTACTATAAGTTGAAGGGCGCTTGCCCTTCTCTATACCTGCAAAAACATAGTCTATATGGTCCAAGAAGAATGAACCAAATAGGGTGTGAGACTAAATCCCAGTAGGTAACCACCCGAAGATCTGTACATCACAGTCAGCGAGCATATGGAATGTAATAATATAATAAGCAGTAAAATGTAACAGTAAACAACAAGCAGTAAACAGGAAACAGGGACAGGATGATATAAAAAAGTAATCAATCCACAAAACAACAAGCAGTAGTGAATAAAACATGTAACCACATAGAAACCCCTCTGGGATGTACTCACAGCCAACCCCTCTGGACCTATCCAAGAAGTACCAATAACCGTCTGGGCAGTTCACTCTGCCTAACCCCTCTAGTTTGGTCATACGAAATTATAAGACTCTTTGGGGAATCTCTCTTGGTAAAATCCCTTTATAATATAGGTTAGTCCTGGAATCTCAGAGGAAGATCACGCGGTATAACCCTCTTATAGCCCCAAGTTCTAGAAACTCTCTGAACAACTTACTAGGTCAATCCTCCTATAGTCTCAGGTCTATCACAAACTCTCCGAGGAAGCTCTCTTGTTAAATTCCCCCTCTACCCTGGTATGGTTTAAGGAATATCAAAAAAGTAAATACTCTCTGAGGAAGCACACTCAGTCTACCCTCTTGTAGTCTATAAAATCCAAGACTCTCTGTGATGCTCACTTGGTCTACCCCTGTAGTCTATAATATTCAAGACTCTATGGGAAGCTCACTCGGCCTATCCCATATAGTCTATAGCACCATGTTCTCATGGTCTCGGGCCATTAAATGAATAATAATGCTATAAAGCCAAAGAAAACCTACAAAGCTACTTTTCTAAGCAATCTACAGAGACACTCATATCATGAATATCATTCTATCATACGGTCACAATGCATGGAAAATAGGTATAACAGCCAAAGGCTAACAAGAACCAGCGGTCATAAAAAAGATCAAGGAATGGGTAAAACATCCAAGCGTAGCAATTATCCACAAACATGATCAAATTACATCAACACTAGCATACATGTATGGATGGAATGAAACAGGGGCAAAACAGTAAACACGCAATACCCCTGTTCATAGATATTGATGGAAATAGCACATAAAACTCAAAGACATCAAAAGGTAAGGAACAAAACACCTACCTTGATGGTAGGAGAGAAATATACATGAACCACTAGGCTTGATTCCACTTAAAACATTGTTGTTATACGAAAAAGCACTAAATTTTAAACCCATGATATATTGAGAAAGAAGGAGAATCATGGAAAGAGACTCAATAAGAAATAAGAGCTCACCGTTGCGGTTCCAATACAATCAACAGTGGTAGATTCAGAAAAAAGATAGAGGCTCGGGGGCTCGGAGGGAGTTCGCGGCCATATGGGCACTCTCTGTCGAAGAACCAGGAGAAGAAGTCATTTTCATCGAATAAACCTAACCCCAATCCGTTTAATGAAAAAAGTACACTGCGTGTACTTCCGGGGTACACATCATGTACTTGGCATTTCCATACTCTGCTTTAAGCGGCCTCCGCATCACCCCTACACACCGTGTGAGTGGCCCATATACATCCAGCACATAGCCTGGCACTCTATCAAAGTACATGGAGTGTACTTATAAATTACATGGCGTTTACTTCGAAAATTTCCATATTTTCCTCTTTTTCTAAAAAACGACCATAAAACGAAAAACATACCTGAAACGACAATCTGGTTTCATACATATTATCTATTATTTATAATGAAGAAAATAACATAACATAACATTTTATTTTATTAATCTTTAAAAAGACCACAAAGTTATCTTTTTCAGCCGACCTACTGTGGTCTAAGTGATGGCTCCCTTAAACAAATCCTAGCACTACAGATTAAACGGTGACCTTTTATTTTAAATCTTAGAACTTATTCAAAATATAGAAAATTCCACACGTGCATTTACTAAATGCACCATAAAAAGGTTCAGAAATTCATTCTAGGCACACCAGTCCTCGGAATCACACACCGTCAATTTTCACAGTCCTGTAATAATTCCATATAATTATAAAAAATTAAATAAAAATTCAGGTCATTACAAATGTGACAAAAATTTGATCATTTTATTATTCAAATGGGATTCGATAAGGATTTTCATGGTGTTTTAGTTGGAAAATTAGTGTAGGCTCTAATTTTGCAGGATTAAGTGTCACATTGTTAAATTAATGTTCAGAGGTGCGTTGGATGTTGGAAAAACAAAATGATCATTGGAATGGAACTTTAAATCCCATAGATTTTTTGTTATGTGTATTTTATTTACAAAATCTTATCAAGGAAATTATTTTCTATGGTGGAGAGGTCGTAACTATAAAAGTTTTGTGTCAAGCTAAATTTCATGGGAATTTTTGGTTTTGAATTTACATGACAATAAATTTTAAACACATATATTGAATGAAATTCTGAGGGTTAGTAACCCTAAAAGTGTTTTATTGGAATTGGATAAAGAACTTTGAGTTTTCTTATGTTTTTTTGTGGTGTTTTAGGAGAACTAGTGGCTGAAAACAATAGTTTGGGTGCTCTAAACAGGGCACACTAGATTCCCAAAACAATTCATCACTCTGCTAAAAATCAAGTGGCACATATTAGAAGAGAAGTTTTTAGCACATGGGCTTTGAACCGTTTACCCAAACCATTATAAATTTCCACATAGGTATTTCCACATAGTTATTCCCCCTAAACAATTCATCGCATATTTGGAAACATTTATGGAAACCATTAAGGTGTGTGGGGTGATTTCATAAGGGAGGGGGTTCCATGCAGTTGTTTCATGGTTTGGCCAAAATATGTGGCCCTATATTATGACCACTATTTGAGAATGAAATTACTGAATTTTTAGTAATGTGTTTATTTTTTGTTTTTTACTTTTCTTTCATTATGTACTCCACCCATTTGATCTCCTCCTCTAGGTTCCTTTCGCTTATCCCCATACCAATGATTGTAATCCCAATATCTCATCAACTAGATTTCATATTCAATTATTTTTAGTATCTGTCGATCTGAATTGGTAAGATCTATAGTCCAATTGAATCATTATTTGTTTAATAATCAATTTGTTTCTCTATATTTTGTGACCTTAATTTCCCAATTATGATATTGAAGCTCTATTTCATAGATCATATCCTAATAAGACCAAATCAATTATTGATATTGGATGAGTTGATCATAAATGGTATAATTTAGGTGGTCACAACAATTTTATTCGTTATTTTATATTTATGAATTGTTTCAATGTGTGGAACACATGCCTTTACCATGAATTTCATTATATATTTTCTTATTATGTGTAATTGAAACTTTCACCTAGATACATGATTATTGAAACTTGTATCATAATTTATAGATCAAACTTTCCATATATGGACACCTCATTGGTGTTCCTAGTGAAAATGTTTACTTAGGAAAATTTGATCTTATTCATGGACCTCCTACAATGTTCTATCATAGACTTGAAATGTAGTTTCCATTGAATGTAATTGTCTAAATGGTAGTGTATTCTTCAAATATTCATTTGAATAATTATAACTTTATTTCCATGTTCAGTATTTTTTCTAAACATCCACTTGTATGAATTAACTTATGATATATGAATTTGATTTTATTAATGAAAAATTAATTATGAAAAAAATCGTATTTTTATAATAAATACCCTTAGATGACGTGTTCTATCTTTGAAAATAAGAGTGATGATAAATGTACTGAATTAAGCATGTACTATTTACATTTGATTTATACTATGATTTTATGTCATGGTTTAGTATATGGAATGTTAAGGCATGGAGCATAATAAAGATATACAATTAATCTCCAAATTTCTTTGAAAATGCATTCCAACCCACAATAACCATCCTATGTTCTTGGCCATCTATTAATGGAATTTCCCACATATCCATTTCCCTCTCAACCATGTCATATTCTATGTGCATATATGAACCTTCTAATTTATTTGTAATGCCTTGGTCTATTCAATGTAATGATATTTATTGACTCATTTGTTCATGATTGATTTGATTCCTTTCATTTATTATGATATTATAAGAGATAATTCATGTTATATAGAACTGTTTATCTAGAATGGAATGTAATGTGTGGTAAGGAAATGATGTTTAGTTCTTTCTTGAGCATTGAATCATCACACTCTCGTATATCTAGTGCAGATAATGGAATAATTCAATAGTGTTACTTAATGGAAAATTGTTAGTGGCTCATAGTACTATGATTAGAGTGTTTCTATAGTGGCCCACTCTCCATCCACTGTATTGTATCTTTTATTGTCTCACTCTATATAGATTTATGTAATGTAAACTATATATTGAGAATATAGGCTCATTTGGATGGGTTATGGATGTATGAGTTATGCCTTGTTCTATCAAGAAATTAGTATTATTGTCACATGTCCACATTTGCTTTCATGTACTTTTTCTTATAGTTGGATTCAATATAGAACGATGTAATATACATATATTAATTAACAAAATATATATAGTAACTGGTCATACATATATTCTGACTATGATCAAAACTAGGTATAACGACCATGTGTCCCTTGGGAATCTGGGAGGGGATTGGTTTATTAATTCAACAATGATTGTTTAACTTTCCTCTTATACATTCACACTGATTAAAATTACATTTCACAGACATGATTTAGTTTTAGATACAATGGGTTATACCCTCATGGGATTAATATATCACAACCTTTTCACACCACCATTTAACTAGGGAACCCAAGGATATATTATTTTCACAAGACCGTAAACATTTTGATGTGCTTTTTTCTTGAATCTAGTGTTAGGTGTATAGGTTTTAACCGAAACATAGGATGATCGTAGAGATCATAAATGGGGATTTTGTTTATTTTTCTTATTTATTTTAGTGTATCAGTTCTTTTTGTATTTATTTTGAGTTAGTTTATGTATCATCATTAGGAGACACAATAATTTTATGTATATTGGTGTTGAAAATCATTTGCTATTTAGTTTATTTTTAGTCTGTAGTTTTTTTCAATCATTATCTATTACAAATTTTGTTGCTTTCAGTATTTTATTCCATGATATAATGTTGTTCTACACTAATCATGAGGGTATAGTATCTTCACAATCACAACATTACACCCTCGCTGATAGTCTCCAACCATTGGTGTAAGAGGAGGTGTGTTTGAGGCCATGTGACCCAACAGTCCGACTACCATTATAGTTGTCAGTGAGGCATAGATGTTAAAAATATGTCTGATGAATCTATATCCTATACTCGTGAATTTTGATGTTATATATAAATAATTATAAAGGAATGTTCACATTTGATTTATTTAACTATGAGGATATTTTAGTTTATTTCAATGAATTATTGGAAACTCATTTTTAATTAATTTTAAAAATATAATTGAAAAAGTCTATCCTGAAATATGACAATATTTTTTGAGAAATAGAATTTTTTTAAGAATGACGGTGAACCTATTATTAATTAAAATAATGTGAACTTATAAAAATCAATAATATATTAAAAGCAATTTTCCACATAAAGAAGATACATAATGAAATGAAAAATTAGAACATAACACATGGTGAAAATTAAAGGGATAATTAGAATGAATTGTTTATTGTTGAACGGAAACTATTTGAAGATGAAAAAATTGTATCTAACAAATAAAATTCAATTTTAGATGTTGAGGAAATTTATTTAATGAAAAAATATAAAATATTATATAAACTACCATTCCAAATTGTAAATAATGAGGATTTATATGATGTGAATGGATCTAAAAAGAAGAAAAAATACAAGAGGATGATGTACATATAAAAATAAAGGAATTAAATAACTATATAATTTCTATTATTTAGTGAGATGATAAAAATGAAACATTTGGATGCTCTATTATGGATGATAAAAGACTAATTATTATAATAAGATTACAAAGGTATATAAATTTTTGGGGTCATAAATAGGATTCATCATGACTGGTAAAAAAACATAGTGGAACATAGATACATAGTTCTAGATAGCATATAGAATTCAAAAGAATGTATAAATGTTATTGGTATTTTAAATGTTGTGATGGATTTGGAAACTCCTAGAAAATAATAATATTAAATTATTCAAAATAAAATGTATCCAAGACGTATAAGATGTATAAAATGAAGGGCAGGCAACCCACTCAATTAATAAAATCACAACTATAATATGAAAAAATATAATATAAAGATGGTGATTAAATTTGAAAATCGTGAATCACTATGTGATTGGATTGATCTTCCAATAAATAATTCTAAAGGGTGTTATGTGATGCTTCTAGCCTACAAAATTAACGTAAAAAAAGAAAACATCTATGAATGAGAGAAAATATTATTGAAAAGAAAGTTGTCGTTCAAAATAGACAAATGGAAGCTATATGAGAAAAAATATAAATTATTTATAGTGGATATTCATCACACATGGATAGAGATTCGAAACTATTAAAAATATTGATGAATTAAAATTTGAAATTGTAAATTTTCATTATATTCAGTCTCACAAAATGAATTGTAATGGTTATAATATCATTGAAAAGGCTAAACTGAAATCTAGAAGTGATTGATTTTTTGATGGAACAAAACATAATCAATTTAGTGTTTTATAAATTTATAATAAAGTAAATGAAATTAATTATAATATATATGTTGTTTTGTAAAAATAATGAACATATGGATGATGTGATAAGGTAATAAATAACTAACAAAAAATGCACTTCTATTTATCATTTCTAGGTACAATGGGAAATAAAAATTCATGAAACTAATGTCTTGTCTAAATGTAATAGTGAAAAAATGATTTAGTTAATATAAATAGCATGTTTTTAGATGTATATGAAAATATTTGGAATATAGATTTTAGTTTTTATTATATTCTATACTTAGATATTTTCAAATACTTCTCAAAAGAATATAGGGATGAAAATATCTAACCCTAGAGGTCTTATTCATTCAGAAAAATGTTAAACCATGGTCATGAACTCAATAAATTAATATATGTATTTTGATTCATTTATTTATTATTTTACTCATATTATAAGTATTATCATTTTTAAAAATTTATTATGAAACCCAAGATGATCAATTGTTTTTTATGATGTTATAAAAATTAACATGGATAATATATAAATAGAATCCAACTAGATTCTGATTATGAATACAGAATATATATTTTTTATGGTCATCTTGAATATCATTGAGTTAATTAGGATTTCAATGCACTATAATCATAATAAAATTCATTATGATTATATGAAGTAATTGAATCATAGTTAAGATAGATCAAACCATTATGAATGAATAAAAAAATTCTTGATTATTATTTATGAAGTTTATTAGTATTGTAGTTTACATTAAAAATTCCAACATATATTAAGTAAATTTAGTAATGTATCTATATCATTAGTAAATTAAGAAGGAACCTTTTTTATTTATTATTGGTATTTTCATCCATTTCATTATAAAAAAATGAGAAAATAAATGGATATTTTATGGTAGATGTTTTTATGATATTTTCCATGGAGAGAATCTAAATTTTTGAGGATAAAAAGACTGTAACAAGAAAACAATATTTTTTTTTATTTTTATAAAATTAATTTTTTGGAAGATTCTAATAGAATTTTCTCACATACAATAGAATGTAAGAGTTAGTATTAAGATATATATATTCCCAATAGACAATATAAAAATTTTTATGACAAAAATAATGATATAAAATCTATATAGGATGAAGGTATTAATTAATCTACATTATGTGATGACAGTGATTTTATTAATATCATATAAGGTTGAGGAAGAATGTAGAGGTCCAATTTTTTTGATATCAACTAAAATTATTTCAAACTAGAAGAATATTTTTGAATTATGATACCCATTTTTAATCATGTCAGTCCCATAAATGTTGAATAAGAATTAAGTAATCATGAATGGATTGATTTAATTAAGAGATATATATATATATATATATCAAATAGAGAAGAAAGAATGTTAGAAAATGTAACCAAAGAATAAATATAAAAACATCTTCTAGAAAAATTTAGTTCCCTTCAGAAAAATGAACAATAATAGTTATATTGAAAAATAAAAAATGTCTAGTGTGAAAAGGATATTCATTAGTTTATGGATATGAATTCGATTAGTCGGTTTCACCGAATTTACATCCAAAAACAATTAATTGTTTTTCATATTAATAGATAAAATACAATACATGTTATACCAAAAGGATATCAAATTTTCCATTCAAAAAGGTGTTTTTTAAGAGAATGTTTATATTATGAAACTATATGGTTTCATTCTTTGAGAATATATAATTTGTGTTCATGGGTTAGAGAAGCATTTACATAGTTTGATACAAGAACTATGGGTATTCCATTCTAATATAGATACTTCTATAATGGTTTTTAATTTTTCTGAAGGATGAGTGTACAATTATAAAAATGATAAGAATGACAATGAGGTACCTATTTATATTATTGTTTTTATCGATGAAACCATATTTTTTTAATTTTTGAAGAAATATATTATATGTTCAATGAGTATATGAGGGATTTACTTAAAATTTATTTGTTTGAGTGACGAAAATTATTATAAGTATTCTATTTTCTCAAAATAAATGATACAGGTTTCTCCCCAAAGAGAATTAGTTTGGGTAACCGTTGAAAATGATTGAAATAAATAATTTGAAACTACATAAAATATCAATTTTAGAGGGATTTTTTTTTTAATTTATGATCAATGAAAGGATGTTGATCAAAAATATATTATGAAGATAAATATTTTCTTGTTATTACTCACACATTCATATACAGATTTAATGTATGATGTAGCACATTGTGATAGTTATCGATTTACACCAAAATAGTCCCATAATGTGGTTGGAAAATAAATACCTAGATACATTAAATGATAATTTATTTCATTTTGAAATGTGGAATCATTGGTATAATTGATCTATTTTTTTAATAAAAAAACATTTGTGTATGTTGGGTTGATGAATAACGATAGACATTTGGTGGATTTAACATCCTTGGTGATTTTCATGAGTTTTTTAAAATAATAAATAATAGTTAATTATTTGAATCATTATTGATTAATATTATTAGTATGAGACTCTTAACAAAACATTCACAATAAGGATGATAATTTTGTTAGAATAATTGAATGTTTGATAGTAGTTACCACACCGATTGAGTTTCGATAATCAATATGATATTTATATTAAAAAAATATGTTATAATATTTAATATTGATGAATATTGATATTCAAAATCTCTTCATAAATTTTATTCTGTAATAAAATTTACAAAAAATATATTTTTTCTTTAGAGGAAAACGTGAATGATATATTAGCTAAATAACTACCAAAGGATATAATTTGAGAAATAGTGGATAATAATTGTTATTCGACACCATCCACATCATGTATAAGGAAAATTATTTCTATTACTTCTCTATTGTAGTCTTTGTAAATTTAATTTCAAGGGGGATAAAATATGATAATAAAAAATAAATCTATTTCATAAGTGGATTCCATAAAAAGAGTTACAAAATATATAGAGATGTTGTTAAAAATATGATGTTATTATATCAATATTTTTGTACATAATTAATAATTTATGGATGTGGGTGAAGAAATTGGTTAATTATATGTCAATTTTAGTTTCATTTTGGAATTAGGATGATAAAAGTAGAATGAAATCATTATTAAGCCCATCTTTATTTGAAACATGCTTTTATTATTCCATGAATCCTTTATTCCTTCAATAATATTTATTACAGAGGAAAAAAATAATTTGATTGTGATCAATTTCATCAGGTTCATAAAATAATATATTTATGTTCTATGGTTATAAAAAATATCTAGAGGGGGGGACTATTGAGACTATGATTATTGAGTGTATCATGGTTAAGAATTTGATGAACAAGAAGCATAAATAATTATAGTTTTGTGTTATTTTGAACATATAAAACTATTTTTGTTCATGTATGAATCAATATTATTGTAAATGTACTGTATGGTGTTCCTCAAAATGTCAAATATTCATATATTAGTTATCATGATTCTTAATATCTGTTCTTGGATACAAAATGAAATGTAGAACAAGTGGATCAAGGGGAAAAATATGATTTTCAAATGATATTTTAAGAGATATAAAACAATTAATGTAAAATTTCATATTTTATCCTTATAAAAATATTATTTTCTTATATTATTTTATACAAATAAGTATATGTTTACTAAAAAAATATATATATATGGGAGTAACCATGTATGGGTTTTCCTTTATAAGGGAATGTGTGTACGAAAATCGACTCAGTATACAATTGAATTTTATTATGTTAATCGATCAAAGATATGATTTATTCTCTATGGTGATTTAAGGACATTGAAAAAGTTTTCATATAAAAGAATAAATTATTTAATGAATGGAATATGTATGAAAACGGTATCCATTGCAGTTTTTTCAACAGATGTGAATTGTCTAAGTTGTTCAGGAAATTAACATATTTAGGAAATATTTTCTCCATGAATGATGGATGGATCATCTTACTAAATTTATATAGATACGAAGTAAAATTTCATGCATTGATTCATAGAATTATCTTGGAATGAAGGATTTGCATTATTGATGTAATATAAGAAGATGGACTAGGTAATTTATGTTATCATGATCTCATAACATTATAATGAATGTTTTGACACATAAGTAAGAAATATATGTTTTAGGAATGTCGGATTATATGGAAATTAATATTTTGTGATATTTCTATATATTCACATTGGTGTTACAATAATGTCTATATCCAAAATTTAATGTAATGAGAATTTCTGTGTATCTAAAATGTGTTATAAATATTTTAATTGTGACAATTGAGAAGAGATAATCATCCACGATAAATATATATTTTAAAATTTTTACAAATCGGATATAGGTGTGTGTAATTAATTTAGAGGTTGATATAGATAATTAGAGATTTTTACTTTTATTCACAGTACTATGTGTGGAAAAAAATTAAGAAGATTATATATCTTTAAAAAGATAATGTATGATGAAATCAGGTAATATAGTGATGATGTACGAAATCTTGTGGGTGACCATTTAAACTATTTTTTTTCAATATTTTATCTCATATTCTTTCCAGATCATGCTGAAGAATTGAAAATCGTATTAAGAGGTGATCCATATAAATTCTTTTTATCTTAATAGTGTGATTATATTGGTTATTTAAACAGATTAAATATCCTCTAAATATTTTATAATCACAATATTATAAAAATAAAAGAAAAGAACGAATATAAAGGATTGGAATATTCCCCCTTTATTGGTCACACAAACCCCGAATGGTCTATTCAATATCCCAGTGATCAACTCCAGTTATATGTCTCAATATAGAAAAAAATAATAAAATTACATCATAATGGATAATGTGTGGTTTTCTAGAAATCAATTTCGTAATGATGATAGAAAAAATTAAATGTAGGATCTAAAATAGTTAATGCTCTCGATAATGAACCCAATAATAGTGGATTTGGTATTAACTCAATCATCTCATAGTGAATGATAAAGAGAGATAACTATAAACCTATTTAGACGTTATTAGGATGTAGTCATTACATAATTCATGTGGCATTTATGAACAAAAATGTGGAATTTTAATATATTTTCATTCAATACGTAATATTAATATAACCACATATATTATAGACTGAAACCCTAAAAGCAATATACTAGATAATGAATTTAATTTTATTATTATTTTGTTAAGGATTATATTTTTCCATTCACACAGTAATTAATATAATTATTATTTTTAAAAATTTCATTATTATATTTATAAATAGAAAATATATATAGTATGTTATCATTATAAGTGTTATATAATTCATTAATTTTATTATTGAAAAAATATACAAAACTGAATATGGATGGAGTAATTTTTTGTTAATACTATTCATTTATCAAAAATTAAGATTAGCAACTTGAAATAGCCCAATTACTAAACAAACCAACGAAGTGAGTAGTTATAATTTGCATATGTTTTGGGGATATTGACCCAGGACTAATGATGATTGATGTCCGTATATGTCATGAATGTTGGAGTATAAATTAAAGGAAATTTCCAAAATATACTGTTTTTTATGTGTGTAAAGGAGGAAATAGTACAATTAATTCCCAACGTAAAATTAAGAGTTTGATTAACAAATATTTATAAACATGGGGGTCAACCAACAATAGTAGGAAAATGAATAATGAAACACTATAAAATATCTATTAGTGTACATGGTTATGAGATGGGCCAACCAACTGTCTACCCATAAATCATGTTTTATCTATGAGACTATGTTTTTAAAATATATTATTGATTAGTCAATAAGGTTTTCCTTATGACTTTTCCATTCCTTCTTGTTTTGAAAATCACAAACACCATATCTTTAAGGAAAATTTCTTTTATAAGGAAAATCGCTTTTATAAGGAAAATTGCTTTTATAAGGAAAATAGCTTTTGTAAGAAAATTTATCCTTATCATATTTTCATCCATATTTTTTCTTAAGTATAAGATTCGGATTAATTTCTATATTCTCGGAACCATTTGAAACTTTGATATGAAGAATTCTGTTTTAGGATCCGAATTTTGGATGAGAACTGTAATAAAGTTTCACTCCGAATTCCAGATGAGAACTGTGATAAAATTTCATTCCGAATTCCGAATACGAACTCTGATTAAGTACTACTCTGAATTCAGGATGCGAATCCTTATGAAGTTTGACATCGAATTCTCATTATGAATTATGATGAAGAATTCTCATTACGAATTCTGATGAAGAATTCTCATTACAAATTCTAATGACGAATTCTTATTCCGAATTCTCATTCCGAATTCTCCTATTAAACAGAACCTGATCATATTTTTTTTATACACTCCGAATTTATTTAGACTCCGAAAATTATTTTTGGTTAGACTCCGAACTTTCTTTTTTGCTTACACTTTTATAATTTTTCTAAACATTGATATTTTTTTACACTCTGAACTTTCACTCAGAACTTTTCAATTAGACTTAAAACGATGTCGTACATTCGGTTACACTTGTTTTGTTATAAAATGATGTCGTCTATTCTGTTTTAAACTAACCGTTGTTTAAGTTACACGTGTATAGGTCCCTCCGATTTTTAAGGAAATTATGACCGTTGGAAAGTAGACCGACCTTGCCTATAAATAGGATCTCATTTGAAAGAGATCATAACTGATGTATAACTTTTTCAACATTGTGTATACATGTTGTTGAACTGATTTCTAGAGAGAGAAGATCTTATTAAATTCCAAAACTTCGTGTGACTCTGAATGTTGGTGATTACATTCGAGGACTTTCGGGGATAGGAAGACAGAGGTTTCCAACACCTTGAAGTTGAGGGCTTCCTTGCTAAGGAAGACAAAGGTGGCCAACTACCTTGAAGTTGAGGGCTTGCGGGGATAGCAAGAAAAGGACTCCGATCTTCGTATCGGGGGCTTACCCTGGTGTGGGTAAGACAGACTTGCTTGAAAGTATAAATCAAGGGACCTTTATCCAAGGTTGTTGGATACCCTTCTCTTTGGGTTAAAAGACTTATATCTTTTTACTTGTAGTTTTACTACTTTTTTACTTCCGCTGCATTTCATATTATATGGAAAGTATAACTTTCTTATACTTCCTTACTTGTACTCTGTTTCATTTAGATTCTATACTATTTATGGTAGAATCTTGTATTGTAATCTTTTGTTAAGGTTCATTTTCCGGAACCATATTTCCGGAACATACTTTCGGAATCTCTTTCCAAGTTTACATTTGGTGTTAGAGGTGCTGTGAATTTGCTTTAGTTTAACTTTGCTAAACTTAGCCCTTTCCTTTACTTAAGGAAACCATAGTTATTCATAATTAACTTTAATGGTTCCAAAGAAAATTTTAAAGTAAACAATTCACCCCCCTCTATTATATTGAGCATCTACATCATTATTTAGATCCTACAATTATCTTCAAATACATCCTACTCACATAGAAATTTTACATGTATATGAGAACTGTTAGATTGAACACTCCATACAATAGAATACCTATCCTAGAAATATATTACTCATTTCATTACAATGATTATTATATATTATATTTTATATAAGAGGATTTATAGATTATGGATATATAATGTGGGATGTAAATTCTTAGGGAAACCCATAGGTTATCCTTGGTCAAACCATGAACTCCCTTTATGAAGTGTCCTGTGTGAGGTTTTTTTAGTCTCCTTATTGTGTATGGTTCAATAATTCAGGTCCATTCCTCTATGACTCTTGATATTAATTTTATCAAACCCAAATATATTTCCATTTTATTAGATAATCCTATAAAACGCACCATGTATACATGAACGATTCTTGTACTGGCCACATGGTTCATCCAACCACTACACACATTCCATGTCTATTCACCCTCTCCCTGAGGTCCCCATGTTGTGAAATTCTATAATAATTCCCATTATTGGATGTCCAACCCCATATTATACATATTTTGTGGTTTTTTCTCTTATTTCATGAATAAACCATATGATACAATCCCCTTCACAATCCATCCATGTGATTTTTCTTCATTTATGTTGTCTTAAACCGATTGTACAATGATATCAATATATTTGGTGTCCAATAAATATAGGATCCATTTTCACTATAAAAACAATGATAATTGAATGTTACGATAAAATTTAAATCAAAATAATGTTTATGATTAGACTACAAGTCATGCTAGATTGGTCCATGATGGATAAAAAATTTCCATAATAAAAGGTTTATACATATTATACTACGTACCTGATGTGGTCCTCCCTGATTGCTTAATAATGTTTTTTCATAGATACTAGCATAACTACATTAAGGGTATTGGTAATACCACACTTAGTCCCTGAAATATAATCCATAAAGAAATAACTACATTGAATGCCCTGGGTCCTTGGTGGATTCCCATGATCACTCAGTAAGAGAGGATTTCAATGATGTTGTAATTTATAAACTACATTTCTAATCAACAAACTAGGAATTTACTCTATCATATTCCCCCACCTATAAATATATAGATCATTACATTTCAATGTTGTTTTTCTTGATTGAATTTTGAATTAATTGTTAGTTTGTTTTCTATTCAATAATTTCATATATACCCAAATGGGAAGACCTATATGTGTATTCCCAGATCTATCCTCTGATTCAAAAAATAAATGAAAATGAAATATCATTTTCACAATTTTTATCTGTGGAGACAATATCCTATTCACACATCATAAAACTTTATTATTTACATTATGGTCCAGACCCAAAACTATTAAACTTACTTAAATATTAACATGGGGTTATTCCCACATGAAGTTATTTGTGTTCCCCCTTTCTAGTCCATATTCATCAAACTTACAGTCATTGTTTATCAATGGGATATATTACCTCTAAAAAATGAAATTATAATTTTCTGATATATTAACTATTTTCCCACATTCCATTAGATTATATTTCTATTGAAATCATTCCCCAACCTAGAGGGCTCGCATCCATATATTTTTTTATATATCTATCGTTTTGATGGGATAGTCCTATACATAGAGTGAAATATTCACTTCCAAAAACCATTAAATATAACCTCATTAGTCCATATTCTATTTTAGTCAACAATAAATGGATCCAATTCACAATTCACTAAATTTTGGTTACTGGTCCACATTATCTTATCTTATCATAAAAATGACGATAAACCACGATTGAATGACCATGTAATCTTCCATTATATGAATGACATATTATAATAATGGTTTTATTTACATGTGTTTTTAATTTATTTTTTAATACATCGTTCATATAGATTTTATGGTCTTTCAAATAAATTTGGTGGTTTTTATGGAAATATTTTGGAACATGTATTCTGAATGATTAGAAGAAACTATCTTCTAGACCCCTGAAAACATTATGGCCCAGTCAGAGGCACTATGATGCAACACTGGTTGGGTCCTAGATGTGTGTTAGTGACCAATAATATTTATGGATTCTACCACGTATGTTATATTCACCATCATAGTAGTCACCAGTATAGAAGACCATGTGGACAAAACGTGTAACCTTCCAATTCAAAAAAAATATTATTTCCCGATCATTATTATACATTATTTAACAACTCAAACAATTATATCACATAATTCTCAATTCTCTATCTCTAGGGTCACATCCCCCTTATCTGAACATTATAATTTCTCAAACAGGTTGGATTTTCATTTTTTTTCTTCCACATTATTCCTAGTAAGGGTCTCATATTCTTCTTCATTGTATATTTTATCTTCCATCATTGGATGGCTTCATTCTAAGGTTTATGATGATCATATTTTTGTTAAATACCAATTTTTTGGATTGGATATAAATGTTATTGGTCTGATATTATCTTTATATATGATACCTATAAATACCCCAACCAGAGTATCCTAGAGAAAATGCCATTCATTATTAAATGAGAATTATGAAAAAAACCACATCCCAAAGGACTAAATCATAAAGTATAATTGGAGAAAACACATATAAAAATATGGTTTAAATACAACATTAAATAAATTATAGCATAGGAAAATCATTCAATTAACACGTATTCCAATATTTAATCACTTCATGGCATTCATCATATAAATCTTAGTATCACGGGGAAAAATGAAAAATAGGAAATGGGTGAGCTCAAATGTCCAGTAAGGGTAGTAAATAAAATTAATGCTATCATAAATAAACATAAAAAATAAGGCTATGGGAATATTTGACAACAAGTGGAATTAAAACATAATATAGATCATTATATTATAGGAATAAAATCTGAAAAAATGATTCCGTATAAATAATCACATTGGAATGAATATTAAAAATCGATATTTTACTAGTATAATAATCAAATTGATTATCAATTATTAACCTAATAATGTGGGAATGAATAATGTATGACATAAAAAACATACCATCATTTATTCAGCCATGACACCACATAAATATTTGTAATAACCAAGTATAGATTGTCTCAGGAGACCTATATATTCATTGACCATGACATATATTTATTTAAAAACAAACTGATAATTGAAAGAGATCATGTTTATATAGTTCTAGTAATGATTGATATGGGAATTACTTTTAAATTTTATGCATCCCTACTTTTTCAAATGGATACCAGACCACCATCATAGGAAAATATCAAATTTTCTCAGTTAGATGATATGAATCTTCATATTAAAATTAAATATATGAAAAGGGGAAGCTACAATACATAAAGTATGAGGATGCAATTCTTAAATATGGAAAGAGTTATTGTTTTTCTCTATAACTGATCTGAAAAGGGAATTATTAGATGATTCCCATGGCCCAAAATTCTCTATACTCCCTAGTAGCACTAAGATGTATAGATATTTGAAAGAACATTTCATATGGGATAATATGAATTCTGAATCATCTGAGAATCTATCACGGTGTTTAGCTTTTTAATAGGTTAATGAAGAAATAAAACATTATATAGGATTCAATTAACCTCCACTTAATCCTTAATGGAAAGTGGATGAAATATTGTGGATTTACTCAATGGATTACAAAAGTCTCCAGTAATGAATGATGCAATATGGGTTATTATTGTCCAACTCAACAAATCTATATATTTCCTCCTTATTAGGGAAAATTTTCAATTTGATGTCCATGAATTAATCTATATTAATGAAGTTGTAATAAGTCCAGTTGCACCAAATTGTAATTTATATGATCTATATCCCCATGTTTTCAAAATATTATAAAATTCATCTAATTTCCCTTAACTTCATTTTCCATTTTGGAGATTCTTATAACCCTCAACTCGATAGGAAATATGAAATAATTATCAATACCACATAAGACATGTTGAGATCATTATCACATGACTATCTAGGTTTGTGATAATGGTATTTAGATTTGGTATATTTTTCTTAAACAATACATTATATTAAAGTATTCAAATGTCATCGTATGAAGTATTGTATGGGAAGAGATCTCTTAAACCAACATGTAGGTATTAAGTCAGTTAATGGATGCATATACTCCAATAATATATAGAGGAAATATTATAAATGGTATTGAATATTAATACTCAAATCAGAGAATCTCTATGTAGGAAAAATAGTTGCGTAGAAAAAATAGAAACGATTTGAGGTTTTAAGTGGGAGATCATGTGTTTCTATAAGTGTCTTCATGGTTGGGTGTCATATGGTTTTCTATCTAGGGGAAAATACGATGCAAGTATGTTGGACCATTTTAAGTTATAGATATAATTGATGTTTTGGATTTTCATTTGGTAATGCCAACTATCCTCTCAAATGTACAAAATGTTGTCAACATATCTTTGTTATGAAATTACCTTCCACAAATATGACTTGTTCCCACTTAAGAAGTAATAGATTAAAAAATAATATTTATCTTCCTACGAAGATCCTATTAAAATTTCGAACACTAGAGAATAGGTTTTGTGGAATCAGAAGACTTGATTGGTAAAGGTACATTAGAGAACTGTAAATACACTAACCCCATTGGCCCAGATTAGATGCCATACATTATTACAGTGGTACTAAGAACAATGAATTGTGACCCAAATGAGAAAAGTTTTTATTATATTTGGAAAACATGATAAATACAAAAGTTTACATTACAATTTTAAATAAAATACAACATAATAACATCACTAAAAAGACTCTTATTCTCTTAAGTTATCCAGGTATGTAATTAATTTTATACATCATGTAATATTGGGGTGAAATAATATATAATAAGGTGGTGATATTGAATGCTCAATAAAGGAAAAAACATAAATGAATATATAAACATAAAAAATAGGGCATGATAACATATTACAACACCTGTAATTCATATAAAATAATCAAAATAATATTATAGGAATAATGGATGGAAAATTAATTCCATATAAATATTAACATGAGAATGAAAAATAACCATGGAAATTTTATTAATCTAATAATCAAATGGAATATTAACTAATATTATCATAATTAGTCAATGTAGAATTCTAAACATTATAAACATACCGTAAAGGCTTTATCTAAGACACCATAGATAAATGTGTAAAAATGAAGTCTAGATTGTCTCATGAAACCTATTTATTCACCAAGGGGATGTATCAAGCCACAACCATCGCATACTATGTCTAATGCATCTACAAAATTATCTTTATTCAATATGATGTTTCATATTGAATAATCATAATAATTGAGTATCTCAAGCCATCTACCTTATATTACGTTATGTTCTATCAATGTGATGATATATATTTAATACTCATGTGAATTTCATATATCATGCATCATTCACTAAATATAATGTGTATTCATATCATTAGAGAAAATATTATAATTGGATATACATTATCATGATTTATATAGTTTCATTATTTATATTTTTACTTCTTTGATGCATATGAACTTTTATATCATTATAAATATGTACAAAACCATGTTAATTCTATGATTCATCAATATAAATTAAATCCAACAATTTCATGAGTGTAGATTAATGATTAAATAATTCAATAACCATATAATCAATTCTTAAAAAAAAAATTTGTATTCTATTTGACACATGTTGTTAATCACTTATGGAGTATTCTTGGTAAATGGGTTAGCTAATGAGGACAAATTATGAATGAAATAGGTATTGTAACATGATAAACAAATGAAACTATGTACCTCTATTATGTTCATTGGCGTACAATAGTCGTAGATAACTTTTCATTCACAGGATAAAATAAGATCCAATCCATATAGAAAATATGCCCACAGAAAATAACTATTTTAATTAGAAAGTTACACTTTATAAACATATCATATAACTCATTTTTCTAAGAGTCTTCTGAAAAAGTATTCTATGTTACTAATTGTACTCATAGATTTTTGAGTACACAAAGATATCGTCAATAAATTACACAAAAAATATAAATAAATATGTTGAATTCCCGAAACATTATATCCATAAAAACAAAGTGTGTGTATGTTAGTCCAAATAGAATTATTGTAATCTCTTAATGCCCATACCTATCTTCAAATGTTTTCATTTGAATACGTTTTTTCACTACAAGACAATAATGATAACTAGAACGTAGTACAATTTTTGAAAAATTTTCTTCTCAAGAATGTAGATCAAATAAATCATCAATACGTGGATAATGATACATTTTCCTTATTGTAATAGTATTTATTTCTATATAGTAAATGCACGGCCCCATTGATCTATCATTCATCATAACAAATAGAATTGGGGATCCTCATGGGGAAACACTAGGGTGAATAAATCCCTTATTATTCAACTCCTCTAGTAATTTTTCAGCTTCACTAATTGTAAAGTGTCCATTATATAAGTATTCTTTAATATTTTCCCATTCTTCAGGGAATAAACTGAAATAACACAATTTCATTCTTTTGATACTATCCATTTCAATCCTATTATAATAAATCAATGTATTCTGTAAAAATTATATACATTCTCTAATTGAAGATAAATTTTTTCATTAATGGGTATTGTATTATCTTCCACTCTAAGAACCTCATTTAGAAGAGCTATTAGAGGTAGATAATGATTAAATATGATGATGATGTCTCCCCTCTAAAGATGGAAAATTCAATATTTACATCAAAAATCATAATTTAATTCTTATTATAAAAAAATATTTAATTTTAATTTTAATTCTAATGCATATTATGGATTCTATTAAAATCATCCAAATGTATGGTAATAAAATCGCGATTTACATCTGGTTTATGTGTCAAATAAGATCTTATCAACACAAAATTGTTTCTATGTGGTATACATTATGAGTTACTACTAAAAAAACCCTCATTACAATGAATTGGAATTAAAAAAATTCTTGAAAACATGGATGAAATCAATTAATGTGATGATACATTGACAAATAAAGATTTCTTTTAATTTCAATATATGATTAAATAACCTACCACCACATCATTAGGAAAATCAACTTCAACTGTTGTGATTGCATAAAAATGGACTTGTTCCATTGGAATTTTTTGAGAAATATTTTAGTGATTTACATGATAATTATCATTATATTTTCACTAATGCTTATATATGAAGATTTTCACATTTCTAGTTTCTTTCTAGAAACATTAATCATTGGAATATTTGCCTTATTATATAAATTGGTAATATAATCCCATTCTATAGAGGCATGTTTGATGATTTTTCTATCAACATTAATCACATGATACAAATTCTATTCTCTCATACTTATCAAGTTCATTATTTACTTATCCAAATAACCTAGAAACCCTCTTATTATATTTCATTCCTTTGAACCAACATGGATTAGAATATTATTTCATTTTCACGATGGGAAACAATACTATATCCTTGTATGATGATGATTTTTGGGAAACTAGTTTAGTTCATAGGATTAGAATATTAACATCAAATTAATATTATATCTTCTTAAATAGATTTTTTGTTTAGTCCAAGGCATGCAGTGATAATATTATACATTAGGATTAATATTGGGAAATTTTTCCATCCACATTTTATATCAACCCCAAGAATTTACTCACCATATCCAATCATAGTTCCAGAGGGAAATACTTCTCTATGAAAATTTCATTAAATTCATTCCAATGCATATTTTAAAATTCTTCCTCCTACTTGGTGTTTTGTTCAAATGTTCAACATTGATACCCCTCTCCCAATAGACTATTGACTGTTTTATTTACTTTCTAGCTTTTTTTTATTTCCAAATCAACTCATATTATAACTATGAAACATATCCACTAATCTGTTAGAAATTAGTTTGTATTCTGATATAATTATGGAGGTCATTTTCTTATATATAGGTATAACATTGTTATAAATCTTTCTGAATTAGTTCTCTCCATTCATGTATGTTTATTCTACATAACCTAATTCCATTGAACCTATATATTTATAGGTTGTTTATCTCTAACTGTATAAGCAACTACAAAACAGATATCGTTCATAGGAGAAAAATACCTATATGTAATACATGAATTGATATGATTCACATTACAAACAAATGGTACCATCTATAAATAATTTTATACACATCATTGGTTCATAAAAGTAATGATCATATTGTGGAATGATAAAAATAGTGAATCATATAATACTAAATTGAACAACAATATATAGGTAATCCATAAACCAAAAGCTTAATATCAATGAGAATATTTTAAAATTCAATCATAGTGTTTCATTTTTTATATTATATTTTACTCTATATAATTTCCAATGTATCAAATAAACATTATTCGATACCCACTATTAATATCCTAACCATAGTAGCATAGAGTCGAAGCCTCACATTATTAAATTAGTATTTTAAACATGTGATTCAATTGTAGATCATTAAATAGTTTAGTAACATTGGGAAAATATGTTGAATCATAGGTTTTAGATTACACCATGAAATAAAATACAACATGGATACTTCCTTGAAAATTTTATTATTATAATTTCTTATCAAAGCATTATAGTCATAATATTTATCTTGGAATCCAAGTAAAAATATAACATAAAAAATGGGTGATCATAGATAATCAGTTCAGGTGATAAATACGTTGGTAAATATAATAAATAAACATAAAATATACAATGTATATAATAATAAAACTTTCCATCCAAGCTTAATATTTCTCATAATATGGTAGGAATAAAATATTATTAAATAATGTTCTATAAATAATCCCAATAGAATGAATCATAATAATGGATTTTATATTAGTCAAATAATTACATGGATTATCAATTAATAATATTTATTGAGGGAATTAATAATGTCTTACGTCATCATTCTACCTTAACGCCCATATCTTTTACACCATTTATAAATGTGAAAAACCATGGCCTAGAAGTTATTATGAGATATACAGATAGATCAACTATATATAGTAGGCCTTACACATCACATAATAAGTCAAATTCACTCCTCGTATAAAATGGGTTAAACATAATAAACACATACATTCATATTTATACAATCAGAAGAAATGTTAGAATCTTTTTCTAAACCATAAATATAATCATAAACAATCTACAATAATATAGATAATGGTATCAAGATAGTACATCCCTAGTAAAAATAATCATAATCCATTCAATAAAATTTGAAAGATGGTAACTTAAGATATCTATATAAATAAATGATTGGATTTTTTATAAGGTGTTGAAATATATTAAAATATTATAATTAAATCACTACTAAATTCAAGAGATAAATTCACATTTTTAGTTGGAAATAAGTGTTTTTTTCGAAATCATGTATATTTTTAATTAAATCATATTGTAAACATATATATCCCAGAAAAAAGAGAGAACGAAATTATATATGGATAGTAATAAATGAATATTTTTATAAAAATTTGGAATCTAATGTGAATATATGTAAAAATATAGTATAATAATATTTAAAAATGAGCCACTTTAGCTCAGTTTAACCAAAAAATATAAATGAGTCTTTAAATAAGACATTGGAATAATTGCTTCCATAAAAAATGAAATTAAGTTAGATGTTTCTTGATGAAAAATAGTATTTTTAGAAATATATTGGGTTACTAAAAATCATATGATCTATTCTTAAAAATTGTTACGAGAAATTCGGTACACCACATTAATCAGGCTCGCTTATCGGGTGGAACATTAAAAATGAACCTTATTGAACACATAATTTGCCATATAAAAGAGAATTGAGATAGAAAAATGTATTTGGAACATACTTACATAGTTTTGGGAGAGTACATATGAATAATTAGGAATTACATTGGGTTAAATAGAGAGAAAACATTACCTGGAGAAAAATGGTTGTTCAGGAAGAAACCCATTACTAATGTCTGAAGAGATTCTAAAATTTCACTTCATGTTCGAGATAATGAAATTGGATTAATTAATAATTTTATTCAGAACCATTTTAACATATATGCGATTTGGTATAATATTACTTAATTATATTTATTCCATTTTTTTCGTTATAGGATTCCATGTCTTCTCTCGGGAGTGATTTTTTCCATTATTACCATGATTGGTTCATTAGTATACAAGTAAAGAATATATGTATAATGGGAATAGCTACCTGGAAATGAAAATATATTTTATTAATTAATTTATATAATATTAAATGTTATTATATTTCATATTTTCTCATATATGATAATTATTCCTCATATAGAACATTATTGATAATCAATGACATTATTTTTGTCTTATTTGACCATCCAATATAGTTTTGTTTAGTTAATAAATACTATTTATATTTACTTGTTTGAATAAAATTAAATTCATTATAATACATATAACATAGTCCTTTTCAAAAATAAATATTTTTTTATCACCATCCTTTAATTAAAATTAAAAAATTAAAACTCATCGTTCACGAAGGTGGTAAATATGCACCTCATGGTAGATGTTTTCATTTTTAGAATAAAATGGGAAGGGAAGATAATTAAATTTTTATATTATATTATAATAATAAAATACCACTATATAAAATATATTGGATTTTTCATGTAATCATTTTATATGTAGTTGAGTATATAATTTAGGAAGATGAGAAAATGAAATGAAACTTAAAGAAAGTGAAATATGATTCTAGCTCTTGAACTTCTTGTCCTTGAAATCTTTATTAAAGAACATTGGAATGTTATATTGGTGAGGATAGAAATACAATTATGTGTGGTATATGTTTTGGAGAGTAATGTCATATAATATAAGGAATAGTCATGGATTTGGTGGTGTGAGGAGAAGGGATGGTGTGGGGTGGAATTTATAGTCGATGAGAGGGGTGTTTTTTGATTATTTTATTCAGTAGTTTATTACTTTTGATCAATGCTATCAATATTATTGATTATTGTGAGTAAATATTGTAACCATTGAATATTATTTATAACTAATTAGTTCATAACTAATCTATAAATCCTCTATGATTCAATAATTCATATATTTACTTGAAAATTAATTACCATTAATTACCATATTTCACAATTCACAAAACAGTTAACTAATTTTACATAAATTACAAACATCATTATTATAATTTTTAAAATTACATAATACAAAAATAAATTCCATTTAATAAAAAAAATTCCCTCTATATTGTAATATTTTTTAAATAAAATCAACAATTAAACAAAAAAATACAAATTTTTATATTAAAGAAGACTTTATATGACATTAAAAAACTTATTATGTTCTTATAAAATTATATGATAATGACAACCAACAAAAATATTAATTTCCAAATGTATTTAATGAATTATATTTTCTTTCAAATAATTATTTTAATTATAAATTTTTTAATGAAAATTTATGTTTCAAAAATATAACAATCATTAATTTTGAATATTGAATTTTTTTACATATTCCATGATATGAATATATAATATTCTCATTAATAAATAACTAAATTTTATGTATACATTTATTGGTTAAGATACCATTATATTGGTCATATTACTATGCATAAATGATAGATTAATATTTCTCTAGTCTGATTTTACTGTATATTACATTTTTAAACTCGATGATGTGTAAAGAAAAAACTATCAAAGATGTTTGATTTGAAGAGATACGTACAATAAAAAACATAGTGTGTTTCAATTCCTTGCGAACTGTGAATATGGTCCACATCTATATGGTAGTGATTTGGTGAATAATGTTAATTTATTAATTATTATGATATTAGTAGATGATTTAAATATAATTTCATCTTTCTAATAAATTTATTTTTTTGTGTGTGTCAAAATGGTAATTATAATTCTGTGAGTGTGCATACATTTCATGAAATTGTCTATCCCTATTAAAATTCATGGAAATGGCCCGATAAGAATACAATAATTTTGTTTCTATTAATAGTTTATTTTAATGGTTTGAAAGTGAAAAATAACACGTGGGAACCATGGGTACATATGAATTCATGATAGGAAAATTAGTTATGTGAGCTGGAGGAGCCTCATCTTAGTCTCACTATCAGGAAAATATTTCAGCACTGTCTAATTGACGGGATCTAAATCATACCATTGGAGGATGTGTTTATCGACTCTGATGGTTTTTTTATATGAACAAATACATAGGTTTTTATTATTATCGAGACATGATGCAACTAAAACACTAGTGTCCTAGATACATAGTTGATTTACATGGTGATTATTCCATGATTAATTTATTTTTTAAATTTCTTGTATTTTAACATTCCATTAATGAAAAATTCGAATTACAAAAACAGTCATTTAAACTCATACTATTAACTATTTTATATTGAATATTCATGGAAAACCTATTATGATCCTCCATGTAATATGAGATCACACCTTAGATATATGAAATGGTTAAATGTAGACCTTTTTTTGACTAATTCAGGTAATGGAAAGCAATAATTTGGGGAATTGCACACTTGAGATGGTTTCTTCCCACATGTTGATGTGTTGTGGTGGTTACATGGTGGAGGCTGGTCAACATTAACAATGAACTATCTATCATTATTAATGATCACCTTTCAAATTTTCTGTTTAATTGGTTTTGGATTATAAATGTAAAAAAGATGAATTTGGAACTTGTATATATCTCTTTAATATAATAATTTTTAATCTTGTTGGATTTAATTTTTATGTACATGTTTTTATGTTGTTAAATATATTATTTTTTTAATTTTATTTGATATTAATTTTGATTATAATTCATGAAAATAAAATTTCCAAGAAGTCCACATATTACTAAGAATTAGTTTCCAACTCAAGGGGATCGGGAATTCACTTTTGTCCATATAGTTGATTAGGCCAGGTGTCGGGTTGCATGGATGGCCAAAAATCTTTTTGAAATATAGGTATTAGAGAGGATTTTCGAATTATTGGGTATTGTAATTTGATAAATTCATGATATTCTTGATCTTTGATTGTGGGGGATGGAGGTTTCAGATATGTGTGTGGTGTATCGACAAAACATCATTTCCATGACTTGGAATCCTTGGGGTATTGGGTATATTATTTGACTCATCCATGAGGATTAATTCATAGTATACACACATGTAATTGAATTCAAGGTAGGGTGGAGTGTATTTAGTAATGGATCCAGTTAATGTGTTCTAACTATATTCATGTGGGATTTTTATAATGATAATTATTGATTCATTTTGTGTCGTTAAATTGGAGATTTATCTTATTTTTGTTCAACAGATGTAGTATCATGCCTCTCCCAAGACATCATGTATACCATATGAAGGACTATAAAGAGAGAACTCCCTCACAAGTTCATCGAAGAATATTTGAGGTTGTTATTTGGTTTATGTGGTCAATAGGTTTCTGAGAGGGTTCGATTCATTCAATGGCTAGGTAATATAATCCATGAATAGGAAAATAGTTATAATAGGATTTTACTAAGAGTATCACCTTATTTTTAGGTAATATCATACAATAAAAAAATAGTTTATTAGTTGTTCATGCCATGAATCATGAGAAAGCGGATTGGAAGGATACGATGGTCATATTTTTGGGAAATCAATTTCAGTGGAAACAAACCATTCCATGTCTGGAGAGTTCTCATACCACTTTTTAGAAGATAATTTAGTGATAGAGTTTTCCAAACACATTAAAAGGATTACCCATTTGTATCCAAGTATTTTTTCCAATTATATCTTGAAATCAAAAGTGTTTCAATTAATGAAGAAATAAAAATTTTGGTAATCTTATTTTATATAAATTCATTTACAGTGGATATCAATAATATATTATTATTAATTATTGAATAGGATAATATGTCAGGAATATGGGATGCTTCTTGATATGAACCATAGAGGGTTATGATCATCATTAAACAAGGGAAGCATGAAGAATATAGAAATACAGGTGTTGGTATCTATATATACCGACATTGTCCACCAATTTCTATATCTATAGGTGGTGGATTTTTCATGTGACATCATTGTGTGATATATGAGAGTTCATGTCCTTCATGTGTGTACCCACTCAAACCATGATATCACTATGGATTCTTGGGTCACATATAATGGATTTATAAGGATTCCCCTCAATCCATGAGTGGTGCATATTCTGCAACACCCAAGGGAAAAGTTTCATATCTTAATGCATCTAAAACCATGGGTTATTATTCATGTTGACATGTTAGAAGGGATGAATCTCTATGTGGGATGATTTATTTGATGGAAGGGTTTTAGATCCCTATTATACATTTCTAATCAATATATGTGACGGACCTTCAAGATAGGGACCACGAATAAATTGAATCTAATGTAGGTTATATGAAAATTCATGGAATATTTCTTATTGAAAAACCCATTTGGTCACATAGATATTTTTGGGATTATTTTTCAAACATATTAAATTTTCCGATATTTTTCACTACATCAAATGATGATTTTTTCTTGTGTGACAAGCTTCACTAATTGTTTCGTCTATTACATGAATCACAGAGTTTTTTGAAATGAAATCACTGTTAAAATTTTATTATTTGATATTATAATCATCATATATATATTATCATAGAGGGTATGAATTTGATTATCATGATTAGGAAAATATATGGCTTAAAAATGTATACAAACTAAATTCATCAGTGACCAGTTAATTAAAAATAAAATTCATGTTCAAAATAAAGGAAATCCTTTTGTGGAAAACTAATTTTATAAAAATAGATATGTTTAACCTCAATAAATTTTAAAAAACCATTTTTTAATATGATTATTAATATTTACTATATTTCATATTGAATTATTTATTAATATTATTGAAATTATTTTTATAGTTAAGAAAAATAAATAATACAATTTTTTTAAAAAATTTGTTATTTTACGAAAAATTGTCAAGTTTTTTGTGCACTTAACATAAATCATATTTTTGAATCTACTGGAATTTTTTTTGAAAATATAAATTTCATTTTTTAAATCTCCATTTAATAATTTTGTTACAGAATAGTTTTGATAATTTTCTGGAAAATTTATTTTTCGATAAATAGTGTGAAATATATATTTTTGATTGAAAACTACCACTTCATTTAAATTATTAATAAATATAAATTAAAATATAAATTATTGTTAATGTAAAATTATGTTATATATATATATATATATTAATCCAAATTATGTATATTTAGTTAATTTTATGTGGAAATTGAATAAATAAATACTGTAAATTGTTAACTATTTTTCATTGAGAATATACTTTATCATCATGTATACGATAATAATTTGTTATATATATATATATATATGAGTATAATTAATAAAAATTGGATCCACATTTTTAATATGACATTTTAATATTATCTAAAAAATGGAATTTTATTTTAAACAGAATCAATATTGAAAAATATGAAAATTAATTACCACAGTTAAGGTTAAAATGGGTTTCCTAGGGGATAAACTTAACATATAAGTTTTAATATGACTAATAACCTATATGAAATATATTTTTATTACATATTAAGACCCTATAATGTCAAATTATTGGTTTTAATGAATTTTTAATCTTTTTCATGTGAGAAAAATGGGTACATCTTTTTCTTTTCAAACATTACAAGTGTGGCACTTACATAACTTATTAAAGTCCATCATATCTCATATAAAAATAAAACCATATAACCCTTTTTTTATCAAAAAATAACTATAAAAAATACCAAATTCAATTTCCGTCCTACTAGTATCTTTAGTTTCTTAATAAATCCAACCTATAATGGATTTTGGTGCAAACATCAGGAGGATACCCCAAAAGGATTTAACATTTATCCATGGAAAACATTAATTTATTTCTTCCACTATGTCCATAAATTCTCATAAAATTGTGATGATATTATAACATCCATATCATCTATATACTTAGATGAATTTAGGTCAATATAATGACCGAAAAATATCTCTTATTCTATCAAATGGGTAACATAATAATCATTTATGTGTGTAATAGACAGTCACCCTATGAATATATTGAATTTTTACTTTTGTTACCCTCTATAATAGAGTGGTATGATCTAGATATAAATTATATATATAATATTTAATACATAATATAAAAAAAATATTTTTTATATCATATATAACTTTATGTACTCGATTTCATAGGGGATATGATAACATTGTTTGTTTGTTTGGTAGACTACGACTTCCTATAGTGGTTTTATTAATTTAAACTAAAGAACTATATTGATGATAATAAAAAAATATTTAATAAATATATGTATTTTAAATAAAATAATTGTTTTATCAATTAAATATTTATCCTTTTTAAGTTTTAATATGTCATTTTCATTCTTACCTTTTCAATATGCGAAAGATGGTAACGTCGCTTGTGTACATGTGGACTATTACCAACCAACTACAAAGTGAATCTCTTATCCTAACCAAACTAAATGGATGATATTTATAAGTATGTTTAAAAAATTAATTTTTTAATAATGATATTACTATCATTTTGTAAATATAAAATATTACATGTCAACATTCCATAATGGTCACTGAAAAATTGAAACGTCACCCATGCATATGTACATCGAACCATCTCGATGATGGTAATGAAAATTATTTCTCAAACCCATCATTAATGAATTTTATTAATAGTATAAATTATGTATGAGTATAATAATTATATCATTATTATTATATATGAGATTAAGGAACCCTGATCAATGTAAGAAAAATTAAAATAACATAACACAACATATATGAATAAAAATGTGGTTATTAACTAGAACATGAAATTAGAATGTAGTTTTAAATAAAAAAGTAATAATAATTAAAAAAATCAAATATGGTTTGATTTATGTATGTGTGTGTCAAAAATTGAATTAAAATACACATATATTTATAATACATTAGGTTTGAAATAATATATTGGAAGCCTAGTCTTATGGTTTGGTATTTTTGTCTCACATTTATTTTTCTATGATAGACACCCATTATTCACTACAGTTTAATATGTTGTATATACGACAGTTGAATTTTTTTTAAGTTTTATGTACATAAATTTTATATAATTTTCATTTCATTTTTAGTATATATCCTTCTTAGGGCTTACTGTTCCAATGGTACCTCATCAGTAAGGTATTTATTCCTGAATGTTTTTTATTCGAGACATATTACTATGTAATAAACCTTTAATATTTTATAAATAGTTTATATTACCGCATTTCCAAGTAATAAAATAAATATATTTATCCTTAATATATTTTACAATTTATTTTATTATATTCCTTCATGGGTATTATGTTTTAAAGTCACAAAATAATAAATGATTTAATGTCACAGTCTAATAATTTATTGATATTTTTTATTATTATGTTTTATATTATATAATTTTACTACCCATATATCACAAAACCCATTAATATTTTTATCCCCAATTATTTTCAAGCTAATTAATGATTTCCTTTCATTTTACAATATTTATGTACTGAATAATTAAAATATAATGTATTTAAGAACATTTGTATTCATTCACTCCTTGGTAAAAAAATAATTCGATTTATAAAACAGTGGTATCAAAAAATTTCTATCCATCAAGTGTTTAAATTTATAAAAAGGTATAATTAATTAATTTTTTACACATTTTAGTGTTTTTAATAATGATTGAAAATAAATCATCATATTGTTTTAAAAAAAAGCCTCTTTTTATTTTACCATAAATGTGAATGAATAAAATTTTAACTCATATGGAATAATATATATTTTCCCTTTACATGACTACATAATGTCATAAAGACTCAATTTTACGTTTTAATGGATATTTTCATATAAAATGATGTTGAATTTTTTTAAAAAAATTTCTTCAATGTGGAAATATTTTCTTCTTCAAGAGGATTTCTAATTTATTTTTATTTCAAATTCATTTTCCAAGTACGGTTAAATTTTGATTTATGTTACCTATGACTTACTATGGATATTATCCAATGATACCATTATTATTCATTCGATGAAGGGTTTATTTTTATGACAAAAATATGTTAATGAAACCCATATCTTCTCAATAGGTTATATTGTGACGAATTATTTTAAAAAACTATTTATTATAATGGTTTCTTGTATGATGAATTCTATATGATCATAATGAAAAAATATTTATAGTGAATGTTATGCATGTAACCTATATATACTTCTTATGAATTAACTAGTGATAAATGTTATTTATGATCAAAAGGTACATCATAGGTTATATGAAACCAAAAAGAGGGTACCTGAGAGGCTATCACAGTATAAGAAATGGTAAATGGGATGTTATCATAGTCTATATGTATTCACTTGATTTTTTATCCCCATATCAACATGTTATGAATGTCTTGGTGGGTTTCCAGGACACAAAATTTTCTATGATTATGTATATTCCAGAATTTTATATCTTATTCCAATGTAATTCCCTCCAAACTCATGTTATTGTATTTTTATTATGATTCATATCTTACTAATGATCAATAATTATTCACTGTATCCTGATTATGATCATTCATATGAATGTAAATTTTTAAATTGGTTATTACATTGTTCTCATTACCTTACTCTCACATTATTATTACGTTGTTTTATTATGTAACATTACTCAAAATATAATCTCATACATTACAAATATTCATATCACCATGCTACAAATACTACTTTAATGTAGGTTATGTACTAGAATTTTACATTTTTGGAATATAATAATGGGATATATATAATATCCTTCACCAAATTATAATATTGCGTACCATTCTTCTAATGGAACTAAAATATTATGGCACATAGGACTGTGTTTCTGTAATTTTTTATCCATTTATCATAAAAGATATAAAATATATGAATGAAAATGGTGGGAAGATATCTTTGGTATCTTGGGTAGAAGATTAAATATTCTTCTTGGTAGACTGTTTTTATCCGAGTGTTGGATGGGGCACGTATCTCCCCTAAGATATTCTTGAGGGAATGGATTTTATTAAGGACGTTGGTGTGTTAATCCCATGAGACATTTATACACATAGAGTTCAATGATTTGTAATAATTATTGACCAATATAAATAATTCCATACCACAATAGACGGTATTATATGAATGGGTTAGTTATCCTTTTTATATTAGGATGTGAAAACTTAATACTGATCTGTGGGATACCTCTTAGGATCTTTTTGTAGATGTATCAATGGATTAGTCTATGGATGGTTCGATATATTGTAAAATGTCCAATAATTTGTGTAAGGGATAGAGAATGTGGTTAAAATGTAATTATATCCAAGCCTGTATAGTAAAAATGGATTTGGATCCAGAATAGTAGTACATAGGGATAATAACATTGAATATGGAACTTTTAGGTATACCAAATAGTCACTTGGTATTGGAAATGTGCATTGTTGCACAAACTATTAAAAATATCCAAGTGATATTATTTGGTATTTCAAGAACCATTTTCAATCCATCATTGTGAATTTCAATAGACGGTAGAAATGGATGATGTATGTTATGACCAATGTTTAGTATATTGAAAAGAATGTTTAAAAATATAGATATCATATATGTTTTTATCCATAATTATGTTTTCTTCCACTATGAATAATTTTTTCATGCTATGATTTATGTTTTTAGTCTATGGATATAAATATAAAGATAATTTTCAATAAAGAATCAAATTTAAAATTATATGAGTATGATAAAGAAAATTATATAATTACTATAGAGGGAGATGATTTGATTATTTATAATCACCAATCGTAATATATAATTAAGAATATGAACTTATGGGAGATTAAAAAGTTTTAAAATAAGAGTAAAACGACATCTTATAAGTGTTTATGTGGTAATTAACACCTAAGAATGAATATTCATTTTCCTACATTTCATGATTGTTGGTTCAAGAACCAGAAAAATATCACATATATTTTCGAAGATGGTATCTATGTGGAAAACATGGTCAAAGAGATATTATTAGAATTCCAACGTCTTCTATATGTGGAACCAAAGTATTATCTATTCCAAAGATTTGTGCTAAGGGTTACCACCTAGAATATTGAATGAAATGTTTTATTTCAATTGATGAAGTGAATGGATTGAAGTGTGTGTGTGCGTGTATATGGTCTCATGAATTATTATATTGATGTAACATAGAAATTTTTTTTCAGTTAAAAAAAACAGGAAACATCTAGTTATTATATTAATTTTGGAATATACAAGGATTCATGTACAATTAAATAATGATTTATGAGTACCATCATAAATTTTTTATCTTAAGGATTATCACAAGTTCAAATTCATTACCATCCCTTTACATGGTTTTCATCATAGTATTATATTATTATAAAAAAATTTAATAATCATTGATGGTAGTGAAACAATTGGTTTTGAATATGATTATTCCATAATTTATTTAATTATGATTACATTTAAACTTTTTGAAAATATGATTTAATGTAAATGTTATAATTATGATTTATCTTATTATTGATGTAGATTTTATTATGGGTTGTTAGTAATCATGTCCTGAATAGAACACACTTCATTTCTATGAGAGAACATTTATTTAGAGATCTTATTTTCCAAAATATTAATTTAAAATGTGGTATTTTTTCATGGGGTTCCAGTTTAAATTATATCTTATTGGGATATTATGATTACTGTGATGTCTTGGGGAAGTCTTGAATACATTTTTTATACAAATTTTAGTTTCATAGATAAATATTTTCCTCAAAAAATATCCATTCTATGAGTATAATAAGAACACTTGTGGACATGGAATGACTTTATTTTATGAATTTCAAAGATAGTGTGCATCATCACATAACTTGTGTTTAGTTTTTCTACAACAATAATATTCACATAAACATTCATATGACCCCTTAACAAGAACATAAGGGAAAGAAGTATACAACTACAATGTATATCAACAATGATAATGAACTAATGATATGGGACACGACCAATGTTATGAAATGGACGAGAAGGTTAGTTCTCGTTAGAAAAACAATAGTAAAAATTATGTTAATACCACTATAATGATAATAATTATTCACACTATCTAGATTTTGATGATAATGATAATGTCATTCAATGAAATTATTTGTATGTTAAAGATGGGAAAACCATGCCATACATATATAGGTCCCTTTGAAATAATTGATCATATCTGGATAATAAATTAGCATTTAGTTCTCCAACCAAACCCTTATCAGGTTCATGATTTATTCCACATATCTCTCCTATAGATGTATATACATATTCCATCTCATTTACGAAATAATGAGGTCGTGCTACTAGAGCATGATATTAATATAGTGGAAAAACTGATATAGGTTATAGATTAAATAGAAATAGTTATTTAGAAAAAGACCACTCACCTAGTCAAGTTGTTGAAGTGAAACCACCAAAATTATGAAGCTATATGGGAATCATATGATGTAATTTGGTTAAGTAATATATTGTTTATTGTACAAAATTTTCAAATTTTAATGGAAAAATTATTTCTATGGTGGTAAAACGTAATAAATAGAGATTACATGTTTTTTTAAAATAAATATTTACTTTTCTATATAATATTTTTAATGAAACATATCTATGTGAAACAAATATATGGTTTTATCTTGTGTTAGACACAACACTATGTTTACACTGAATTTGACTTATTATTAAATTATTATTTTTTAATATGATTGTTTTCACCCAGATATTAGAATTGTGGGTATGAATAGTAATAAATAAATTATTAAAATATATAATTTAAAAATTTATATTTAATTAGTTACTTGGATTACAATTAATTAAAAATGAAAATTTAATCTATTTTAAAATAAAGGAAATCACTTTGTCGGAAAAAACATTACACCAACAAATTTGTCTTACCTTATTAAATCATTTTCTAAAAAACACTATTTTTATGAAATCATAATTCAAAATTATATTATTGCACCTATAAAAAATATATTTGAAAAAATAAATAACAATTTTTTAAAAATAAAATTAAAATTAGACTTGGATAAAATTTTGAGTATTTTTTGAAGATATTATTTTATTAATGAAATGTGATATATTCAAAATTTTAATTTAAAATTGACACTTTGTTTAAATTATGTATAAAATAAAATTAAAATTTTAACTAGTACTAAAGTAATAATTGTATTTATATATATATATATGTACAATGTTTTTACATTTTAATCAATTTCAAATTGAAATTGGATATAAAACCTCTTCAATCCGTTTAACATTTTCTCATGGAATACTCGCGCTCTCCTCACATCTGGGGGTTTAATTATTAGTATCAATTTTTTATCCATGTGAAATTAATTTATAAAAATGGATAAATTATTTTAAATCATATTAATTGTATGAATTTAATATGTTAAAGTTAATTTTATATGAAAACTAATATTTAAAATAGAAAATAATAATTACTTCAGATATGGTAAAAATGTATTTATTGGGGTTTGATCTAAAAATATAATCGTTAGAATGACACAAAAAGTTTTATTAAATCTATTATTAAGAAATATTTTGTGCCTATAATGGATAAGAACAATTCATAATCTATTTAGTAACCTTTATCTTGTGAAATTTTGTGTAAAACATTCTAAAATTAAATGTCCTCCACTCAACAAACATATAAAAGGCCACCGCATATCCTCTCATATTAATTTCATAAAACTCTTTTGGTTTAGAAATTAACAACCAATATAATGTCATAAAATCCTTAATATCTTCCTATAATTATTATTTTGGACATAGATCCAAACTATTAAGGACATTAGTGTAATTATATTGAGGTTACCCCAAAAAGAGGTAAAAAAATTTCAATGAAGTTTTTTATTTTTTTTTCGTCCTACTCCACCAATTTTTTTACATAATAATGATATAATATCCATACTATCTTCCATATAATTAATTGGTTTTGAATTATGGTAACTATCAAGAACCTTATCAACCTCAATCAAATTGTTTTGAAATCATTGTTCGTCAATATTGCTAATAACCGCCTCATGAATTAATGTTATTCATTTTTCCATTTCAACCTCACAGGATTTGGTATGATGATGAATATAACATATATAAAAATATATGTTATATTTATAACTTAATAATACCTTTGTATTCATAATATTAATCATATAATTTTAACCTTATATTTTATCGGGGATATAATAAAGTCACTCTAGTGTGTGGTGGACTACCACCTCATTAAGTGATGTGATTCATTTTAAGTAATGCTTTAAATATATAATAGCAATGATATATTTAAGAATATATATGTAATAAATGAAATAATTATGTTATTAATGAAATATTTATCATTCTAAAATATAATATATAATTATAATTTTTCACTTTACTCTTACTGAATAATGATAATCATAGTCGTGTATGTGTTGACTACTACATTTAAGAATCAATGTGAGTAATTTTTCATCACCACAAAACATTAATTATATGTTTTATTATATAGAAATAAAACAATATTTTATTTTTGATTATATGATAAATATTAAAATATAATATACTACATTCCAATTTTCAATATTGATAATGAAAAATAGAAATATTATTCATAATTAGGTATGATCTAACGTCTCCATGATCGTAAGATAGTTATTATTTCAAAATTGTTATTCATGATTGGATATAATATTATTATTTATATATACATAAATATAATTTTTTAATTTGGGTTAATCATTATATTTTTTATCTGAAACAACCCAAACTTTTATTAATAATAAATTCCCTTTAATCTAATTAACTTTCATATTAGTGTTATATAACATATGAACATCATTAATTTTATGATTTTGGATTTCAAAATACTATAATGAATTGTGATCGTTGCCAATATATTCAATGAATATTGATCACATTATTAGTATAAATATTGGGATTCAACAAATCCAATTTAATCAAAAAAAGGAAGTGATGGTCTTATTTTGTACACTTGCCCTCTGTGAAGCCCATTTGTCGCAGCTCGGAAAGGTGGTGGTTTAATTGATGTCACTCAATACCATGCCCAAGCCAATCATCAACATGTTAAGATCAAACAAAATCTTCTACATGGGAAGGGGATGTTGATAATAGATTACCGCATTAGCGATTTTATTCAAGCCACCACAGTAGTCTGTCACAATCGCACACCTTACCTTTCTGTCTTAAGAGGGTGTTATAAGTGGTTATGTAACTAGACCTTAACACTATTATTATGTGCATCATTTTGTATAAAATAATTAATATACCTACATAATTTTATTATTACCTTGTAAAAATTTTTTTCTAAGAAACATTTAGTATTTTAAATTAATATTCACTTATGAAATATATTTTGATGAATTAATGTAATTTTTAATAAAATAATATTTAATAAAATATAAATAATAAATTACTTATTAAATATAAATGATTGTATATTTTTTATGAATACCATTGAAATTTTTATTATGGATTGAACACTTTTTTGTCAAAACCCGTGAATCTTTTATACATGTTGGTTTTTTTTAAAAGTAAAAAATCACATATTTATAATATTTTCATTGATAAAATGAATTTTAATTATAGAATCATGATGTCTAAATTATTAAACTCATATTTTTTCATCATTTCATGAGACTGTCAATTTTTTGATTAAAAATTAAATACCCTTAAAATATACATTGTATTTTATGAAATCATAATGACTCAATAGTGATGTAATGAAATACTATTAACATTATTTTTAGCCAATATATTTTTTACCATTATAATAGTCTTATTTTAGGTTTGTTTGATTTATTTTAAAAAGCATTAGTGGACCCTCCAGGACATATAATACTTTCTTCAAGAGTGTGACTCACCTCCACATAAGAAAGAATAATTTTTTAGGAATTAAGGCCATTGGCCTTATAAAATGTTATTCCACTACCATTTATAAAAAACCATAGACCAAAACCATTGGATGGTTTTAGGATTTATTATTTTAATGTGTATGGACTAAAACCTTAATAATAAAAAATTCCATCTGTTTTCCAATATAATCCCACCCAAGCTCCCACTACCCATTCACTCAATGACTTCATAGCTAGAACCACCTCTTCCATCTTATTTCTAGAATCCTTTCAATGAGCCCCAAAATCTCATGAAACCTCTCTCAATCCCCTCCAAAGCCTTTCGGATCACACCAACAATTAATGTATTTCTTCCTTTTTCATTTTTGTCTTAATTTCATTATATTTCTATGCTCTTTTATCTTCAATTAAAAATACTTGTGTATGATATTGCTCCTCCCCCATTTTTACCTCATTATTTTTGAATTAATATATATCCCAATATCTATATAATTAATTCCTACCATGTACACCCATTACCATGCTAAAATTTTATAAGGTATTTATCTCTCTTCATTTACATTCAAACTATTGTTTGGTATTATGAATCCAAATTTAATTACCTATGTTGGGAAATTTATCTATTTTTAACCAAAGTGTTAATTATTATATGTCACAGTCTAATAATTTATTGATAATTTTTATTATTATGTTTTATTTTATATAATCTTACAATACATATCTCATATAACTAATTAATATAAATATTCCCAATTTTTTCAAGCTAATTCATGATTTTATTTAATTTTACAAACTTTATGTAGTGAAAAATTTAAAAATAATGTTTTTTAGATCATTTTTATTCATTTACTTCTCAGTAGATAAATATATCGTCTTATAAAACCATGTATTCAGAAAATATTTATCCAACAATTGTTTAAATTTATGAAAACGTCTACTTAATTAATTTTTTTCAAATTTTATATTTTATAAAAAAGGATTGAAAATGAATCATAATTTTGTTGTAAAAAATATCGTCTCTTTTTATTTTACCATAAATGTGAATGAATAATTTTTTAACACATATAGAATAAAATATATTTTCCACTAACATGTATAATTAATGTTTTAAAGACTCCATTATACATTTTAGTGGATATTTTAAAATTAAAGGAATTTTCATTTGTTTTGTTTTAAATTATTTTCTTCAATGTAGAAACGTTTTCTTCTTCAAGAGGCTTTCTAATTTATTTTTATTTCAAATTAATTTTCCATGTAAGGTGACAATTTTTTTATGTTACTTAGGACTTAAAATTTATATTATCCAATGATACCATTATTATTCATTCCATGATGGGTTTATGTTTATGATGAAAATATTTTTATGGAAAACATAAAATTTTAATAGATTATATTTTGATAAATTATTTTAAAAAACAATTTATTATTATGTGTTTTTGTCATATGAATGCTCTAGGATAATAATGAAAGAATATTTATGGAGAATGTGATGCATGTAACGTATATATACATCATATGAATTAACTAGTGATAATTGTTATTTATGATTAAAATGTACATAAAAGGTTATACGAAACCAAAAAGAGGGTACCTAGGAGGCTATACCAGTATCAAAAATGGGTAAATGGGATGTTATCATATTCCTTATCTATTTAATTTATTTTTTTTTCCAAACATAAACATGTTATGAATGTCTTTGTGGGTTTCCAGGACACAAAATTTTCTACAATTATGTATATTCTAGAATTTTATATCTTATTCCAAAATAATTCCCTCCCTACTCATGTTATTGGATTTCAATTATGAAAAATATCTTTCAAATGATCAATAATTATTCATTGTATATTGATTATGATCATTCATATGCGTGGAAATGTTTTAATATGTTATTATATAGTTCTCATTCCCTTATTATCACATTATTATTACGTAGTTTTATTATATAACATTATTGAAAATATGATCTCATAAATTAAAAATATTCATTTCCCCAGGCTTTATTGACTAATTTTATGTAGTTTATCTACAATAATTTTAAATTTTTGGAATATAATAAAGGGATATATTTAATATCCTTCACAAAATTATAATATTGTGTACATTTCTTCTAAAGTCAATAAAATATTATGGCACATTGGTATGTGTTTCAGTAGTTTATTATATATTTATCTTAAAATATATAAAATATATGAAAAAAATCATGGGATGATATTGTTGATATCATGGGTAGAAAAATAAATATTCTCCTTTGTAGACTATTTTACGTGAGTGTTGGATGATGGATGGATCTCCCCCTATGGGATTTGTGAGGGAATGGGTTTTATTAGGGATGTTGGTGTGTTCATCCCACGAGGATTTTCTACCCATAGAGTTCCCTGATAAGTAACAATTATAGACCAAAATAAATAATTCCAGACCAAAATAGTTGGTATTATAATAATGGGTTAGTTATCCTTTGGATATTAGGATGTGAAAACTTAATACTGATCTATGGGATATCTCTCAGGATATGCTTGTAGATGTCTCAAAGGATAAGTCTAAGGATGGTTATATATATTGTAAAATGTCATGTAATTTGGGTAATGGATAAGGAAACTGGTTACAATGTAATTAAATCCATGTCTATTTAGTACAAATGGATTTGGATCCACAGTAGTAGTACATAGGGATAATAACAATGAATATGGAACTTTTATGTATACCAAACAGTCACTTGGTTTTGGAAATGGGCATTATAGCACACAATATTAAAAATATCCGACTGATATTATTTGGTATTACAATAACCATTTACAAACCATCCTGGTGAATTTCAATAGATTGTGGAAATTAATTATGTATGATATGCCCAATGATTCTTAGAGAGAAATGAAGGTTTTAAAATATATATATCATATAGGTTTTTATCCATGATTATGTTGTCTTCCACTATGAATAATTATTTCCATCCTATGCTTTATGTTTTTAGTCTGTTGATATAAACAGAAAGATAGTTTTTAATAATGAATCTAATGTAAAATTAGATGATTTTGATAAAACATGTTTTATAATTATAATAGAGGGAGAAGATGTGATTATTCATAATCACTTATCGTAATTTATAATTAACAATATGAACTTATGGGTGATTAACAAATTGAAAATTAAGAGTAAAATGACCTCTTATAAGTGTGTATGTGTTAACGAACACCTATGAATTAATATTCATTTTTTTACTTTTCATGATTGTTGGACCAAGAACCATAAGAATATCACATTTTTTGAGGAAGATGTTGTCCATGTGGAAAACATGGTCAATGAGATTTTTTTAGAATTTATACGTCTTCTAGTTGTGGAACTAATGTATTATCTAGTTCAATGATCTATCCTAAGGGTTACCACTTTGAATATTGACTGAAATGTTTTATTCCAATTGATGAATTTAATATATTGAAGTGTGTCTGTGTTTGTGTGTGTGTGTGTGTAGTCTCGTGAATTATTATATATGATGCAACGTAGTAATTTTTTTCAATTAATAAAATCATGAAACATATATTGATTGTGTTAATTTTGGATGAAAAAAATTTTCATGTACAATTATGTTATGATTTATGAGTACCATCATAAGTGTGTTATTTTATGGATTATCACAAGTTCAAATTCATTACCATCCATTCATAAGTTTTTCATGAGAGTAATTTATTATTATTAATTTTTTTAAGAATCATTTAAGGTAGTGAAAATTTTGGTTTTGTATATGTTTGTTCTATAATTTATGTCTTGATGAATACATTTAAACTTTGTGTAAATATGATTTAATAAAAATATAATAATTATTATATATTTTATTGTTTATGTAGAGGTTATTATGGGAAATTTCTAATCATGTCATAAAGAGAAAACAAAAAATTTCTATGAGAGAACATTTATTTAAATATCTTATTTTCAAAAATATTAATTAATAATGTTATATTTTTTCATGGGGTTACCCTTTAAATTATATTGGATTGGGATCTGATGATTACCATGATGTCATGGGGATGTCTTCCATACCATTTTGATACAATATTTAGATTCATCACTATATATTTTCCTCAAAAGAAATTATCCAGCCTATGAGTATAATTACAACCCCAATGGACATGCTGTGATCTTATTTTATGAATATCAAAGATAGTGTGGATCTACACAATCCTGGTGTTGAGTTTTCCTATAACAGTAATATTCACTTCACCATTCATATGAAAACATAAGAAAGAACTTTAGGGAAAGAATTATATAACTCTAATGTACATGAATAATTATAATGAACTAATGATATGTGACCTGACCACAGTTATGAAATGGATGAGAAGGTTAGTGCTCTTTAGAAAAAAATAAGAAATTTTTTTGTTAATACCACTATAATGATAATAATTAGTCACACTATCTATATTTTGATGATAGTGATAATGTTATTCAAGGAATTTAATTGTTGGATAAATATTGGAAAACTATGACATACATATATTTGTCCCTTTGAAATAATTGATCATATCTGGACAATATGTTATCATTTAGTTATCCAACCAAACCCCTATCAGGTTCAGGATGTATTCCACGTATCTCTCCTATATATTTATATACATAATCCATCTCATGTACGGAACTTTGAGGTCATACTAATAATCCATGATGCTAATTTAGTGGAAAAACGGATAGAGGATATAAATTGAATAGAAATAGTAATTTAGAAAAGGCCACTCCCCTAGTCAAATTGTTGTAGTGAAACCACCAAAATTAGGAAGCTGTATAGAAATCCTAGGTTGTTATGACGTAGATTTATCTTTATTTTATTGTACACAATTTTCGAATATTAATGGAAAAAATTATTTCTATGGTGGTAGAACACAGAAAATAGAGATTATCTGTTTTTTTAAAATAAATATAATATTTTCTATATAGTATTTTTAATGAAACAAATCTATATGAATCAAATATCTGAGTTTAACTTTTATTAGACACAACATTAAGTTTATACTAAATTTGAATTTTTAATAAATTTTTAATTTTTAATATGATTTTTATCACAATGATATTGGAATGGGGGGGTATAAATAGGAAAAAATAAATTAATAAAATATATGTTTTACAAATGTATATTTAATTAGTTCTTTGGATACCAAATAATTAAAATTTAAAATTTAATATATTTGAAAATAAATGAAATCACATTTTGGGAAAAAATTATACAAACAAATGTATCTAACTTTATTAAATAATTTTTTTGAAAAAACAAATATATTTATGAAATCATAATTCAATATTAAATTTTTTCAGATATAAAAAATATAATTGCAAAAATAATTTTAAATTTTTTAAAAATAATATTAAAATTATACTTGGATAATATATAGATAATTTTATGAAGATATTATTTCATTAATTAAATGTGATATATACCGAATTTTAATTTAAAATTGACTATTCGTTTACATTATTTATAAAATAAAATAAAAAATTTAATTGTTAAAAATGTAATAATAGTTACTTTATATATCTATTAGTAAATGTTTTCCATTTTAATCAATTTCATATTGAAATTTTATGTAAAACCAACTCAATACATTGAACATTTTCTTATTGAAAACACATGCTCTCATCACATCTAGGGGATTAATTATTAGAACCAATTTTCTATCCACATGAAAATAATTTATCAAAATTGATAAAATATTTTACATAAAATTAATTGTACTTATTTAATATATTAAGTTTATTTTTATTTTGAAACTAATTTTGAAAATAGAAAATAATAATTACATCAGTTAAGGTAAAAATATGTTTATTGGGTGTTGAATAAAAAATATAATCATTAAAATAACACAAAAAGTTTTATAAAATCTATTATTATGAAATATTAAGTCCCTATAATGGATAAGAACATTTAATTATCTATTTAGTACACTTTTTCTAGAGAAATTTTGTGTAAACCATTCAGAAATAAAATTTCCTTCACTCAAGACACATATAGAAGGCCACCGCATCTCCTCTCATCTTAAATCCATAAAACGAATTTGTTTTATCAATTAATACAAAGAATAATGTCATAAAATCTCAAATATCATCCTATAATCTTTATATTAGACGTAAATCCAAACTATTATGGACATTGGTGTAATTATATTGAGGTTACCTGAATATGTGGTAACATTTTTCGATGACGTTTTTATTTTATTCCATCGTCCTACTCCTCCAATTATTTTTTACATAATAATGATATAATATCCTTAGTACTGTCCATATAATTAGATGGTGTTGAATTCTGGTAACTATCCAGAACATTATCGACCTCAATCAAATTGTTTTGAAATCAATGTTCATCTATATGGAAGATAACCGCCTCATGAATATATTTTATTGAATTTTTCATTTCCACCTCATAGGGTTTGATATGGTGATTGATATAAAGTATATAAAAATATATTTTATAGTTATAAAATTATTGTACCTTTTTATTCATTATATTAATCATACCTTTTTAACCATATATTTTATAGGGAATACAACAATGTTACTCTAGTATGTGGCGGACTACCACCACATGAAGTGATGTGATTCATTTTCAGTAATTCTTTACATTTATAATAACAATGATATATTTAAGAATATATGTTTCATAAATTAAATAATTATGATATTAATGAAATATTAATCATTCTAAAATATAATATATCATTATCATTTTTACCATTCCTCATACTGAATAATGATAATGACAGTCATGTATGTGTGGACTACTACATTTAAGAAACAATGTGAGTCATTTTTCTTCACCATAAAACTTTAATTATATGTTTAATTATATAGAAACAAAATAATATTTAAATTATGATTATATGATAATCATTCAAATATAATATATTACATACCTCTTTTCAATATTTATCAGGAAATTTTGAAACATTATTAATGAATAGGTATAACCTAACATCTCCATGATCGTAAGATACTTATTTTTTCAAAATTTTCATTCATGATTGGTTATAAATTTATAATTTATATATACATAAATATAATTTTTTCATTTTAATTAATTATTATATTTTTTATCTGTAACAACCCAAACTTTTATTAATTAAAAATTCGTTTTGATATAATTAAATGTCATATTATGGTTATATAACATATGAACTTCATTGATTTTATGATTTTAGATTATAAAATACTTTTATGAATTGTGATTATTGCTAATATAGTCACTGAATAGTGATCACATTATTGGTTTAAGTATTGGGCTTCATCAAATCCAATTTAATCAGAAAAATAATGTGATGGCCTCATTCAGTAGACTTTCCTGGTACGGAGACCATTTGTCGCTGCTCGTAAAGGTGGTGATTTAATTGATGTCACTCTTGACCAATAAAAAGCCATTATTCAGCATTTTAAGATCAAGAAGATTCACCTACATGAGAAGAGGATGTTGATAATAGATTACTCAATGAGAGATTTTATCCAAGCCACCCAAAGTGTCTGTCACAATCGCATAGCTTACCCTTCGGTCTTAAGCGAGTGTTATAAGGGGTTATGTAACAAGACCATAGCACTATGATTATGTGGATCATTTTTTGAATATCATAAATAATATACAGTCATTATATTTTTTTACCTTGTAAATGTATTTTTATAAGGATCATTGAGTATTTTTCATTAATATTCACTTATGAAATCAATTACTAGGAATTAATGGTATTTAGAATGAATTAATATTTTAATAAAATATTATTAAAAATTTAATTTTTAAATAGAAACTATTGTATATTTTTATGAATACCATTGAAATTTTTATTATGGATTGAAATCTGTTTTGTAAAAACCCATGAATATTTACAAATGCTGGTATTTATTTTAAAATTAAAAAATCTCATATTTAGAAATTTTTTTGATAAAATGAATATTATTTTTTGACTAACGATGTCTAAATTATTCAACAAATATTTTTCCAAAATTTTCATAGACTATCGATTTGTTTAGTAAAAATTAAATACCATTTAAATATACAATGTGTTTTAATGACATCATAATGACCAAATATTGATGTAATAAAATACTATAAACACTATTTTTGGACAATATATGTTTTACTATTAAAATAATGTGATTTTAGGTTTGTTTGATTTATTTTATAAATCTTTAGTGTACCCTCCAAGAGTTATAAAACATTTAACATTTTTAAATTGATTTCCTCAAGAGTGTGACTCACCTCTATATAAGAAAGCATAATATTTTAAGAAGTTAGGTCATTAGCCTTATATAATATTTTTCCTCTACCCTTTGTAAAAAACCATGGGCCACAAAAATGGGATTGTTTTGGGTTTTATTAGTTTAATGTGTAGGGTCCAAAACATTAATAATAAATAATTCCCTCATTGTTCCAATATAAACCCACCCAAGCTCCCACTTCCAATTCACTCAATGAATTTATAGCTTGAACAACCTCTTCCCTCTTCTTTTTATAAGTCTACAAAGGATCCCCAAACTCCCATGAATCCTCTCTCAATCCCCTCAAAAGCCTTTGGGATCACACTACAAATTAATGTATTGCTTCTTTTATCATTTTTTACTATATTTCATTTGGATCTTATTCCCTTTCATCTTCAATTACAAATACTGGTGTATGATATTTCACCACCCCCATATTTACCTCATTATTTTTTAAATAAATATAGACCCCTTTCTGTATCTCATTAATTCCTCCCAAATACACCAATTACTATGCCAATATTTTCTAAAGAATTTGCCTCTCCCCATTTACATTCAAGCTATTGTTTTGTATTATAAATCCAAATTCTAGTAAATATGTTGGAAAATGAATCTATATATCCCCCTTACATTCCATTTCATTTACATATGATGAGACACCCATTTCTCTCCCATCAACCACTTTTATGAATTTTTATGTCCCATTGTTATGCTACCGAAATTACCCTGTGATTTTCCAAGCCAATGTCATTGTGTTGTGAATACCATGCCCATTTCTCTATCAAGGTTATTCAACATTATGAATATTTACCTATTTATTGAATATTTTAATGGCTTGGACCTCTTCGGACCATTAGTTTTTCAAAAATAAGGACATGCAGTGTTCTGTAGGGTAAAATGGTCTTTTCCCACACATTCCAGAATTTTGTAAGTACACGCCGTGTAGTGTGAGTATATGCCGTGTACCCCCTCGCTGGGTATAACCCGTGTTGAAGGTCATGTCCTTGCCTTGTGAAATAAATGGATACACACCATGTACCTCATACCACACGTCATGTAGTCTCTCCCCGTGCACGCGTAGCCATGTGTTGACCAGTCAACGGCCGCGTTCCACGTTGAAGGCCGTGATGGAAGCCGCGTGGTGACCGTGTGAAATGGAAGAGTAGACGCCATGTACCATAAAGTACACACCGTGTGGTTTTTGCTTTTCTCTCCTATAAAAGGAGGGTTCCCCTCCTCATTTTCAACTCACCCGTCTCCTCCCCATTCCTTTGAGCAGTGCTCTCCCAAGAGACTCAAAGGCTCCTTTTCGTCCATAACTTCTTCGTCCGAGCTCTGATTTATGATCCGTCAGTGGCCACAGGATCGTAACGACGAGGCAGAACGTCCGAGATTGGATCTGTTTTCTTTCCTTCGGCCATTCCTTTCCAACATCCACCTCAGGAGGTTTTTTGGGGACTCGATAGAGCTGACGGACGTCGACGGACGTCTTCTAAGGTTGATTCGAGGGAGTGTTGCTATTGAGGTAGGGATCTTACCTTTGTCTCCCTAAATTGTGCATTATTTGGGGTGGGCATCCTATTATTTTCATGAGAAACGGTTGAACTAATAAATGAAGATAATAACTGGTTAATGAACTGGGATGGGGAAGTTGTTATGTTTATCTTTATATCCTGTGATATTATGTTGTGAATTGAGTAGGCTTATGCATACTGAAAATCACGATCGTTGGGGTCCTTTGAATGCACAATTAAATGTTTCCCTATCTTTCTAGACCGTTTTTTGTGAATGGAACTTTTTTGAATGTGGAATTTGGTTAATCACGTAATGTTGGCTGATTTAAAATCTAGAACCCTTGTGTGATCACCCCGATTGAGCAAAATGGAATAATGAACATGTGGGTGTTGGGTTGTATACATGGCATGTTATGGGAGTGTTTTGTGGTTTGTTGCGGATCTGGTGGGTAGAGGGACTGTGGTTGACTTGGTTGTGGGTTGGTGTGAAGGCTATGTTGGAGATGGGAAGTGGGGCTGCAATAAATGGTATTAAAGGGATAATGATGTATGGATTTCGGTGTGATGGTGGTTATGGTGGTTGGCAGTGGTGCTACAGCGATGGGCTTGAATATGAACGAACTATGGGTTGTGAATAATAAATAAAATTTGGAAGAGTTAATGAATGGTGGGTCATGGAAATGGAACGGGATTAATAATCAATGGTTCTGTTGGTTGATAAGAAGGGATTTGTTGTGCTGCTTTCATTTTCCTAACTTGATTTGTGGATGGAATGGATATGCTTTACGGACGATTGTTGAGGTTGGTTGTGGATAGTGGCACAATAGTTAAGTAACTATTAAACTAATTCGGCTAAAACGTCAAAACCTAAATGGGGTTGGGGTTTTCTGTGGTATGCATGCATCATAGTAGCAGTGTTGAGGCACGTGCTCAGTTCTCTGATTAGAAGCCATAGGTTAGGCTGAGTGTTTAGTATATATATATATATATCTGAATCTTTGTGTTTTATCGCACCCCACCCATGTTAAGCACTCAGTTCCAAACACTCCCATTTCATGGGATATTGTGTTTTCCCCTTAGTTATTAGCTCCTTCCTGCTCCTTCTTCCCTAGGCTATGATGGATTGAGGCGACCCTACACCTAAGAACCTTTAGGTAGGTTTCGATTGGGGGGGGGGGTTTAGCCCAGGACTCTTCGTCCAGGTTCTACTGTTTCCCCAGAATGTTTGGGATGAGGCCCAGGTGTGTGCGGTAGGGATAGTGGTTGTGAGGCCCAGGTGTGTGCGGGTGGGATATGTGGTTTTGAGGCCCAGGTGTGTGCGGGCGGAAAACGTGGTTGAGAGGCCAAGGTGTGTGCCGGTGGGATACGTGGTTGTGAGGCCCAGGTGTCTTCTGGCGGGATACGTGGTTGAGAGGCTCAGGTGTGTGTGGTCGGGGAGATTGTGGTAGTGTCAGGACGTTCGTCATTAGGAAGAGCAGGTAACTAAAGGGAAATGGTGTGGGTTACCCATACTCTTGTTATTATATACTACTACTACATGTTTTTATTGTGTTTTTGGTGAGTGTGGCTGGTGAGGTTGGGTGGATAGAATTCCTTGATAGGTTTCTTCTGTTGTTCTTACGGGACATTAGGATGTCTCCCCACTTATGCACGAGTGCTTTAGGTTTCCCTACTGAGTATACTTGTATGCTCACCCTACGTTTACTTTCAAGTTTCCAGGAGGACCACCAGGGCCATGCGGGACCCTACTAGTTGGGACAGTTCGAGTTGTTGCAGTTTTTGTACTCTTGTTTTCTTTTGGTATTGTACTTGTGATCATTCTTGTAATTGTACCTTGTTTTAGAACTATTTAAACATGCATGTGAGATTGGTTTGGGTTTGTTTCTATACACTTGTTCTTTTCCTTTTGGTGGTTGACTTGTCCTACTTCCCGATCTTAAATAATAAAAGGGTAATGCCTCCCATATTTGTGAAAACACATAACCTTGGTGCTAGTCGCCAACCTGGGGCCTACTGGAGACGGGACACGGGGTTCATTATCTCTCTTTCACCATTGCCAGCTCAAGGGGGGCATCCATGGTGGGAGGGGGTTGTGACAGAATGGTATCAGAGGTGATGGTTGAGAGATATGATGGAGTCTGGAGTTAGGAACATTGAGGATTTAATGGGATGGTAGGGCAACAGTTTTAGTTAATCTTGGTTCTTGACATAGTCCAGGGAAGACCTGCTAGGACACGGGGTTTTAGGGACCATATGATCTGATGAATGGACTCTGAACCTACCGAACAACCAAGTAAGACTACATTGATTGCAGGGTAGAGACCATAGGGATGGTACATTCATCATCATGACTATGTTTTACTTGATTTGGGTGTTCTGGGAACGAAGTTGAAATAAATTGATAAAATGAAACCCTGAGAAATTTCTTTACTACTGGGGTTTAGGCGATCATTTTTTACCGTACAACAATGGAACCTAGACGTCATCCCCAGGTGGCTCAGACGGCCGAGGCCCAGAAAATTCAGGCGGTCGATCAGTTGAGGATTGACTGAGAGGAGGAAGATAGCCAGTGGGAGAAGACTCTTTGTTCTTTCCAGTGGAAAACCCTCAAGAAGTATGAGGTTATTACTTCGGATACGGAGATAAAGGGGTGTCTTAAGGAGCTAGGGATCGGTTTTACCGTGATCCGTGCTCTGAGGGAGTATTGGGTTTTCCTTGCAATCAGTCTGCTTAGAGGTGTGGTGCGACAGTGGTGGATTCTCTAACACGGAGAGAGGATAAAGGATGAGGTTTTGTGGGATGACTTTGAGAAGGAATTCTAAGAGGAATTCCTTTCTTCCATGATCAAGCCAGAGAAGTGACAAGAGTTACTCTCCCTTCAGCAAGAGTGTATTTCAGTATGAGAGTTGGGAATCAAGTTCAAGGATCTCTTACAGTTTTCTTTGGATCTCTTTCTGGATGAGGAGTCTCGGGTGAGACATTTGGAGGAGGCTCTTTTCCCTTCTCTCCAGTATGTTGTCTCCCCCTTCACCCTTCTGACGTATATGGTGGTACAGAAGAAGGCAGAGGTTGTAGAGAGGATACACTCACAGGGAGGTGCACCACATGAGGGGATCCAACAAGGTTTGTCGAAGGGGAATGCAGTCAGCAGTAGGTCTCCTACAATGGGACCTTCCAGGTTCAGGCCAGTGGGGAGCAGGCCCCAGCAGTTCCAGTTTAGATCTTCAGGTCCTCTTCACTTCTTCACAAAGCCCATGACCGAAGTGTTTTTCTTGTGGAGGACATGGTCATGTTCAGAGTCGGTGCCCGACCCGAGCTCAATACGGTGGAGGTGGGCAGGTTTAGCGCCCACCCCAGCAGCACCAGTTTCCATCGAGGCCCTTCCAGCAGCAACAAGACCATGCTCCTCCGAGGGCTGACTTTGTTGGAGGAGGCCAACCTTAGTGTGCTCCTAAGGGACCTCGACTAGGGCATGGTCGGGGAGGTGGATGACATCAGAGAGACAGATGAGCTCGGCGTGGACAGTTGTACACAGTAGAGTTGATAGCTCTGACAAGACCAGAGGTGGTGCGATGTACTATTTGATTGTTCAACACTCTCGTTTCTCCTTTGTTCGATTTGGGAGCTTAGCACTCCTTTTTTGCACCTGGTGTAGCCCATGCTTTGGGAATAGACGTAGAGAGACTTTCCATACCACTGGTTCTAAGTGCACCAGTTGGGGGCCAAAACAATATATCTTGTGTTTCCCGGGGATTTGGGCTGACATTGGGACCACATAGATCTAGTGGGGACCTTTTTCTTTTACAGATGCAGCCATAGAATGTAATCCTAGGCATCAACAGGTTTTTTTCTGTTAGTTCCGTTATCGACTGATTCAGGAGAAGATTCATGTTCTTCGACGTGGATGGGAAGCGTGTAGATTTTTTTGGAAAGAGGAGATATCAGGTGGGAGGCCAGCATGTAGATCCTCTCATTTCCTTGTTAGGCAGGATATTAGTGGTTTCAGCTGATAGAGAGATGATGGATGTCCCATGGGGTTGTTGGGGAGTTCCTTAATGTTTTTCCTAAGGAGGTTGTGACTCTACCCCCCGGATGTGACGTTGAGTTCGGGATAGATATACAGCCTGGTGTCGGTTCGATTTCGATGGCCCCTTATCGGATGACACCTTCCGAGTTGTGGGAGTTGTGGATTCAGATTGATGATCTGATGCAGAAGGGTTTTGTTCAACCCAGCATATCGCCATGGGGTTCTCTAGTTTTGTTCAGGAAGAAGGAATATGGTGGTCTCTAGCTATGTATAGACTACCGAAGGTAGAACCAGGTAACAGTCAAGAACCTTTACCCCCTCAAAAGGATAGATGATCTCTTTGAAAAACTGAGGGGAGCAGATTGGTTTTCCAAGATTGATCTATGATTTGGATATCATCAGGTGAGGGTAAAGAATAGTGACATCTCGAAGACAACTTTCAGGTGTAGGTATGGGCACTTCGTGTTTGTTCTGTTGCCGTTTGGAGTTACAAATGCACTGACTGTGTTCATGGGACTTATGAACTTTGTCTTCTGATAGATTATGGAACGATTCGTCGTTTTTTTTTATCAATGACATACTGATCTACTCAAGATCGGAGGAGGAGCACATTGAGCATCTCAGGGTAGTCTTGGAAGTCCTTCGACACCAACAGCATTATGGAAAATTGTCAAAGTGTGAGTTCTTTCTACAATAAGAACATGTCCTTGGGCACGTGGTGTCTCGGCATGGAGTGTCAGTGGACCCGTCGAAGGTGGAGGCAGTTGTTTCTTGGGCAGTACCCAAGATCGTAGCAGATGTTCATAGTTTCCTAGGGTTACCAGGTTACTATCAGAGGTTCGTTTCGGACTTCTCTCGAGATGCTGCTCAATTGACAGCTTTGACTAAGAAGAACCAGGTCTTCCAAAGAATCGAGCAGTGCAAGAAAGCTCTCGACTACCTGAAGGAGATGTTGGTCAGTGCTCCGGTACTCAGGTTTCCAGAGGAATGGTTGTTGTATGATGTGTTTTGTGATTCTTCTGGACTTGGTCTAGGGTGCGTGCTGATGCAAAATAGGGGAGTTATTTGTTATGGGTCTTGGAAGTTACTCCCTCACGAGCGTAACTATGCCACTCATTACCTAGAGCTTGCAGAAATAGTTTTCGCACTTAATTTATGGAAATATTACCTCTTTATGGAGTGCTTTGTGTTCTTCTCAGATCACAAGAGCTTGCGTGATATCTTCTCCCAGCATGACCTAAACCTACGGCAGTGGAGATGGGTCGAGTTTCTCCAAGACTATGACTTTGAGATCTCTTACATTGAAGGTAAGGGCAATGTTGTGGGTGATTCCCTGAGCAGGAAGTCGCATCAGGAAGTGGTTCGGGAATCCACTGATGCTTGGAAGGCGATTGGAGAGTTGGCTTCCTTGCACTTGGATGCAAGAGTAGAAGGTGTTAGAGGCTGTTGGTTTCAGATGACGGTTCATTCCTCCTTGATGCAGCAGGTGGAAGAGTCTCAGTGGGGGAACTCCGAGGCGGAAGTGATGCGGGATCATGTCGATCAGGGGAACGCTCCATAAGGATTGTCAGAGGACAGCCGACATTGGATGCATTTCCATGGAAGGTTTTTTGTCCTGGAGACAATGTATGAGGGAGTTCTCTGTGAGTTCCTTAGCTCAGCCTTCACGGTACATCCAGGAGTTTCAAAAATGTATCGAGTCCTGAGGGAACAGTTTTGGTGGCCCATGGTAAAACGGGCAGTGGCAGAGTTTGTGGCTAAATGCCTAGTGTGTTAGCATGTGAAGGCTGAACAACATGTTCCCAGTGGTTTGTTGCATCATTTAGATGTCCCCGAGTGGAAGTGGAATGAAATCTCAATAGACATCGTAACAGGACTACCCAGAGCTCAGGGTGGTTATGATGCTATCTGGGTAGTGTTGGATCGACTGACGAGATCAGCTCACATCCTAGCAATTAAGGAGTCAGGCCTAGTGAGTACCTTAGAACAAAGGTACATAGACGAGGTTGTGCGGTTTCATGGAGTTCCAAAGACTATCGTCTCAGATCGGGATACTTGGTTTACCTCACGAGTCTGGAGGGGGTTACAACATGCTTTTGGCACCCTGCTACGCCTTAGCAGTGCTTTCCACCTCCAGACCAATGGGAAGACGGAGCGGACTATCCAGACGTCAGAGGACATGCTACGAGCATTCATTCTGAATTTCAGAGGATCATGGGCACAAAACTTGCCTTTAGTAGAGTTTTCCTGCAACAACAACTTCCGCTCTACTATTGGAATGGCACCGTTTGATGCTTTGTTTGGAAGACCATGTCATTCACCCATTTGCTGGGAAGAGGTGAGTGAGACAGGTTCTCTTGGTCCAGAGGTATTACAGAGCACCATTGAGAAAGTTTAGCTTGTACGTGAGAGGATGAAAGAGGCTTAGGACCATCATAAGTCTTATGCTAATTGTCGTTGGATGCCCTTGATGTTTGAGGTGGGAGATCATGTGTTCTTGAATGTTTCCCCTCGACGGGGGCAGCGGTGGTTTGGGAAAGGAGGCAACCTCTCCCCTAGGTTCATCGGACCTTTCGAGGTGCTGAGGCGAGTCGGAAAGGTAGCATATCAGCTAGCCCTACCACCTCAGTTGGAGAAGGTTCATGATGTTTTCCACATCTCCCAGCTACGTCTATACTTACATGACGACTCCCATGTTATCGACTGGGGAGAGTTAGATATGGGAGACAACGTGACCTTCGAGGAACAACCAGTCAGAATCGAGGACCATAAAGAGAATGTGCTCAGTGGATGGACCATTCCCTTGGTTCATGTGTTGTGCAGGAATGGAGGCCTCGAGGAGAGCACATGGGAGTGGGAGGCTCAGATGCATGCTCAATACCCGGAGTTGTTTTGACTTGTGTTTTCCCTTGTTCTTTTGGGCTTTGTGTTGATGTTATAATTTGTACCTTTGATATATGGAATGCTTGGCTTGTCGGTTGTGATACCTTTTGTTTCATTGTTCCCTGGTAATGTGTAACATGTCTGGATGTGTGGGGAATGGGAAAAACCTGACCCTTAATCGAGACGAATTAATATGGATGTGATTGAAACTGTGCGGGCGAGTCAGTGCCTCCTAAAGCGGATAGTATCTCGACATAGGAGAAGGAAGTTTTTCCCCCAAACCACATGTTCGGGTAGTGTGTTTGTTGTGTGGTGTTGGGGGTAGTGCAAGTTGAAAAATACTAATGTATGAAAGTGGGAAGACCCAATTCTTATTCGAGACGCATTAATAAGGATGCGATTAAACCCGTGTAGGCGAGTCAGTTCCACCAAAAGCGGATAATATCTCGACATAGGAGAATGAATTCATAACACATATGATTAGGGTTGTTGGTTGGGTTCCTGTTATAACTAGAACCCTAAGAAGTATCTTGTTGGGTTCCTTTGGGTTGGTTTTTGAATTCTCAGGGACGAGAATGTTTTAAGAGGTATCTAATGTAATGGCCCGGACCTCTCCAGACCTTTCCTTTGTCAAAAAGAAGGTCACGAAGTTTTTTGGAGGGTAAAATGGACATTTCCCACACTTTCCAGAATTTTGTAAGTACACACCGTGTAGTGTGAGTACACGCCGTGTACCCCCTCACCGGGTATACCCCGTGTTGAAGGCCGTGTCCTTTCCGTGTGAAATAAATGGGTACACGCCATGTACCTCATACCACACGCCGTGTAGACTCTCCCCGTGCATGCGTAGCCGTGTGTTGACTAGTCAATGGTCGCGTTCCGCATTGAGGGCCATGTTGGAAGCCGCATGGTGACTGTGTGAAACGGACGAGTACACATCGTGTACCATAAAGTACATGCCATGTACTTTTTCTGTTCTTGCCTATAAAAGGAGGGTTCCCCTCCTCCTTTTCAAATCACCCATCACCTCCCCATTCCTCTGAGCAGAGCTCTCCCAAGAGACTTGAATGCTCCTTTTCTTCCAAAACTTCTTCGTCCGAGCTCTGATTTAAAATCCGTCAGCAGACACGGGATCGTAACAATGTGGTGGAACTTCCGATCTTGGATCTTTTGTCTTTCCCTCGGCCTTTCCTATCTGACTTCCACCCGAGGAGGTTTTGTTGGGACTCGATAGAGGTGACAGACACTGACGAACGTCTTCTAAGGTTGATCTGGGGGAGCGTTGTGATCAGAACCTGTTGAGGTAGGGATATTACCTTCGTCTCTCTAAATTATTCATCATGTGGGATGGGTAACCTCTGGTTTTCATAAGAAATGGTTGAACCAATAAATGAAGTTAATAACTGGATAAGGAACGGGGATGGGGAAGTTGTTATGTTTATCTTTATATCATGTGATATTATGTTGTGAATTGAATAGGCTTATGCCTACTGAAAATCACGATCGTTGGGGGAATTTTCTTTCACAATTAAATGTTTCTCTATCTTTCTAGACCGTTTTTGTGAATGGAACTGTGTTGAATGTAGAATTTGGTTAATCACGTAAAGTTGGATGATTTAAAATCTGGAACCCTTGTGTGATCAACCCGGTTGAACAAAATGGAATAATAAATATGTGGGTGTTGGGTTGGATACGTGGCATGTGATGGAGGTGTTTTGTGGGTTGTTTTGGATCGAGTGGGCAGCGTGGCTGCGGTTGACTTTGTTGTGGGTTGGTGTGAATTCTTTGTTGGATATGGGTAGTGGGGCTGCAATAAATGGTATTAAAGGCATAATGATGTATGGATTTCAGTGTGATTGTGGTTATGGTGGTTGGCAGCGGGGCTGTAGGTATGGTATTGAATGTGAACGAACTATGGGTTGTGAATAATAAATAAAAAGTGGAAGAGTTAATGATTGGTGGATCATGGAAATGGAACGTGATTAATAATCAATGGGTTGGTTGGTTGATAAGAAGTGATTTGTTGTGCTTCTTGTGTTTTCCTACCTTGATTTTTAGATGGAAGGGATATTATTTACGAAGGATTGATGTGGTTGGTTGTGGATAGTTTCCCAGTAGTTAAGGAACTAATAAACTAATTCGGCTGAAACGTGAAAACCTAAATGGGGTTGGGGTTGTTTGTGGTATGCATGCTTCATAGAAGCCGTTCCGAGGCAGGTTCTCTGTTCTCTGATTAGAAGCCATAGGTTGGGTTGAGTGTATGGTATATATATATATATATATCTGTATCTTTGTGTTTTATCACACCCCACACATGTTGAGTACTCAGTGTCGAACACTCCCCTTTCACGGGAGAGGGTGTTTTCCCCTTAGTTACTAGCTCCTTCGTGCTCATTCTTCCCTAGGCAGTGATGGATTGATGGGACCTTACACCTAATAACCTTCAGGTACGTTTCGATTGGGGTGGTTTTAGCCCATGACTCTTCGGACAGGTTCTAGTATTTCCCATGAATCTTTGGGATGAGGCCTAGGTGTGTGCGAGCGGGATACGTGGTTGTGAGGCCCAGGTGTGTGTGGGCGGGATATGTGGTTGTGAGGCCCAGGTTTGTGCGGTCGGGATACGTGGTTGACAGGCCCAGGTGTGTGCAGGCCGGATACGTGGTTGTGAGGCCCAGGTGTGTGCGGGCAGGATACGTGGTTGAGAGGACCAGGTGTGTGCGTGCGGGGAGAGTGTGGCAGCATCAGGACGTTCACCATTAGGAATAGTAGCTAACTAATGGGAAATGGTGTGGGGTACCCAATACTCTTGTTCTTATATACTACTACTACCTGTTGTGATTGCGTTTTTGGTGAGTGTGGCTGGTGAGGTTGGGTGGATAGAATATTTTTCTAGGTTTCTTTTGTTGTTCTCATAGGACATTAGGATGTCTCCCCACTTGTGCACGAGAGATTTAGGTTTCCCTACTGAGTATACTTTTATGACCACCCTACGTTTACATTCAGGTTTCCAGGAGGACCACCAGGGCCGTGCGAGACCCTACTAATCGAGACAGTTGTAGTTGTTGATGTTGTTGTACTCTTGTTTTCTTTTTGTATTGTACTTTTGAGCATTCTTTCACTTGTACCTTGTTTTAGAACTATTTAAACATGCATGTGGGATTGGTTTGGGTTTATTTCTATACACTTGTTCTTTTTATTATTGTTGGTTGACTTGTCCAATTTCCCGATCTTAAATAATAAAATGGTAATGCCTCCCATATTTGTTAAAACTCATACCCTGGGTACTAGTCTCCAACCCGGGGCCTACTGGAGGTAGGGCTCGGGGGTCACTATCTCCCTTTCACCATTTCCATCTCAGGAGGGGCATCCTTGGTGGAAGGGGTCATGAAATAATGGTATCTGAGGTGATGGTTGAGAGATAGGATGGATTCTGGAGTTATGCATAGTGATGATTTCATGGGATGTTAAGGCAACAGTGTTAGTTAATCTTGGTGCGTGACATAGGACAGGGAAGACCAGCTAGGACCCGGGATTTTAGGTGCCCCATGATTTGATGCAAGGACTCTGAGCCTACCTAATGACTAAGTGAGACTACATTGATTGCAGGGTTGAGACCCTATGGAAGGTACATGCATCATCATGATTTTGTTTTACATGATTTGGGTGTTCTGGGAAAGAAATTGAAATAAAATGATAAAATAAAACCCTGGTAAATTTACTTACTACTTGGGTTTAGGCGATCTTTGTTTACCGTACAGCTATGGCACCTGGAAATCATCCCCAGGTGGCTCAGATGGCTGAGGCCCAGCAGATTCAGGCGGTCGATCAGTTGAGGATTGACTGAGAGAAGGAAGATATCCAGTGGCAGAAGATTGTCCATTCTTTCCAGCAGCAAACCCTCAAGAAGTACGAGGTTAGTACTTCGGATACGGAGACGACGGGGTGGCTTGAGGAGCTAGGGATCGCTTTTACCTTGATCCATGTTTTGAGGGAGTACTGGATTCCCCAAGAAATCAGTCAGCTGAGAGGTTCTGTGCGACAGTGGTTGACGCTCTACCTCGGAGAGAGGATAGAGGAAGAGGTTTTGTGGGCTGACTTTCAGAATGAATTCCGAGAGGAATTCCTTTCTTCCATGATAAAGGCGGAGAAGCGGCAGGATTTACTCTCCCTTCAGTAGGAGAGTATGTCAGTACGATAGTTGGGAATCATGTTCAAGGGTCTCCTATGCTTTTCTCCGGATCTCATTCCAGATGAGGGGTCTCAGGCAAGACGTTTGGAGGAGGCGCTTCGTCCTTGGCTCCTGTATGTTGTCACCCCCTTCACCCTTCCAACGTACATGGTGGTATAGAAGAAGGCATAGGTTGTAGAGAGGATGCACTCACAAGGAGGTGCACCACGTGAGGGGATCCAGCCAGGTTCGTCGAAGTGGGAGGTAGTCAGCAGCAAGTCTCATATGACGAGATCTTCCAGGTTTAGGCTAGTGGGGAGAAGGCCCCAGCAGTTCCGGTTCAGATATTCATGTCCTCGACCCTTCTTCACAAGCCCATGACCGAAGTGTTTTTCCTGTGGAGGTCTTGGGCAAGTTCAGAGTCAGTGCCTGACCCGAGCTCAGTACGGTGGAGGTGGGCAGGTTCAGTGCCCACCGCAATATCACCAGTTTCCAGTGAGTCCCTTCCAGTAGCAGCAGGACCATGCTCCTATGAGGGCAGACTTTGTGGGAGGAGGCCGACCTCAGGGTGCTCTTCAAAGACCTCGACCAGGGCATGGTTGGGGAGGTGGATGACATCAGAGATGCAGAGGAGCTGGGCGTGGACATTTTCACATAGTAGAGTTGATAGCTCTGGCATGACCATAGATGGTGCGGGGTACGATTTGTTTGTTCAGTACTATTGTTTCTGATTCTTTCGATTCGGGAGCTTCACACTCCTTTATTGCACCTGGTCTAGCCCATGATTTGGGACTGGACATAGAGAGACTTTCCGTACCACTGGTGCTGAGTACACCAGTTGGAGGCCATACCAGCGTATCCTGTGTTTTCCGGAGACGTGGGATGACGTTGGGACCACATTGATCTAGTGGGGACCTTTGTTTGTTACAGATGCAGCCATACAATGTCATCCTAGGCATCAACTAGTTGTTTTTTGTTAGTTCCATTATCGAATGCTTCCGGAGAAGAGTCGTGTTCTCCGACATGTACGAGCACCATGCATCTTTTTTTGGGGAGATGAGCTATCAGGTGGGAGGCCGGAGTGTGTAGCCTCTCCTTTCCTTGTTGGGCGGGATATCAGTGGTTTCAGCTGATACAGAGATGGTGGATGTCCCAGGGGTTTTTGGGATGTTCCTCGATGTTTTTCCTGAGGAGGTTGTGACTCTACCCCCCCCCCCCCCCCCTGATGTGACGTTGAGTTCGGGAAAGACTTACAGCCTGGTGCCCGTCCGATTTTGATGGCCCCTTGTCGGATGTCACCTTCAGAGTTGCGGATTCAGATTGGTGATCTGATGGAGAAGGGTTTTGTTCGAACAAACGTATCACCATGGGGTGCTCCAGTTTTTTTTTGTGAAGAAGGTCTCAGGCTATGCATAGACTACCTAAGGTTGAACCAGGTAACTATCAAGAACTGTTACACCCTTCCAAGGATAGATGATCTCTTCGACCAACCGAGTGGAGCAGTTTGGTTTTCCATGATTGATCTATGATCTGGATATCATCAGTTGAGGATAAATGATTGTGACATCTCGAAGACGACTTTCAGGTGAAGGTATGGGAACTTTGAGTTTTTAGTGTTGCTGTTTGGAGTTACAAATGCACCGTCTGTGTTCATGGGACTTATGAACATTGTCTTCCGTGAGTTTCTGGACTGGTTCATCATTGTGTTTATCTATGACACCCCGATCTACTCAAGATCAGAGGAGGAGCACATTGAGCATCTTAGGGAAGTCTTGGAAGTCCTTCGACACCACCACCTTTACAGGAAATTGTCGAAGTGTAAGTTCTTGACGCAAGAGGTACACTTCTTTGGGCACGTTGTGTCTCAACATTTAGTATCAGTGAACCCGTCGAAGGTGGAGGCAATTGTTTCTTGCGCATCACCCAAGAGCGTGGCAGAAGTTAGTAGTTTCTTGGGGTTAGAAAGTTAATATCATAGGATCGTTTCGGACTTCTCTCAATGTGCTGCTCCATTGACAGCTTCGACTAGGAAGACCCAGGTCTTCCTATGGAGCGAGCAGTGCCAGAGGCTTTCTACTACATGAAGGAGAAGCTGGTCAGTGCTCCCGTAATCAGGTTTCCAGAGGAAGGGTTGTTGTATGAGGTGTTTTGTGTTTCTTCTAGCCTTGGTATGGGGTGCGTGCTGATGTAGAAGAAGGGAGTGATCTGTTATGGGTCTAGTAAGTAAGGCCCTCACAAGCTTAACTATGCCACCCATGACCAAGAGCATGCAGAAGTAGTGTTCGCACTGAAGTTGTGGTGACATTACCTCTTTGGGGAGCACTTTGTGGTCTTCGTATATCACAAGAGCTTGCGTCATACCTTCTCCCAGCGTGACCTGAACCTGCAGCAGCGGAGAACGGTCGAGTTTCTCCAAAACTATGACTTTGAGGTCTCTTACACTAAAGGTAAGGTCAAGGTTGTGGCTGATTCCCTGAGCAAGAAGATTCATCAAGAAGTGGTTCGGGATCCACTAATGCTTGGAAGGAGATGGGAGAGTCGGCTGGCTTGCACTTGGATGCAAGGGTAGAAGGTGTTAGAGGCTGTTTGTTTCAGATGATGGTGAAATCCTCCTTGTTTTAGTAGGTGGAAGAGTCTCAGTGGGGGAACTCTAAGGCGGAAGTGATGCAGGATCGTGTCGATCAAGGGAACGCTCCAGAAGGATGGTTAGAGGACAGCCGACATCAGATGCTTTTCCATGGAAGGTTGTTTGTCCCAGATACAATGCATGAGGGAGTTCTCCGGGAGTTCCATAGCTCAGCCTTGGCGGTACATCCAAGAGTTTCAAAAATGTACCGAGGCCTGGGGTAACGGTTTTGGTTGCCTGGGGTGAAACGGGCAGTGGTGGAGTTTGTGGCTAAATGCCCAGTGTGATAGCAAGTGAAGGCTGAACACCGTGTTCCCAGTGATTTCTTTCATCCTTTATATGTCCTCGAGTGGAAGTGGGATGAAATCTCAATGAACATCATCACAGGACTACCCAGAGCTCAGGGTGGTTATGATGCTATCTGGGTAGTGGTGGATCGATTGACAAAATCAGCTCACTTACTAGAAATTAAGCAGTTAGTCCCGGTGAGTACCTTACACAGAGGTACGTAGATTAGGTTGTGCAGTTTCATGGAGTTCCAACGTCTAGCATCACAAATCTAGATACTCGGTTTACCTCACGAGTTTGGAGGGGGGTTACAGCATGCTTTTGGAACCTAGCTACGCCTTAGCACTACTTTCCACCCCCAGACTGATGGATAGACAGAGAAGACTATCCAGACATTGGAGGACATGCTGCGAGCATGCGTTCTGGATTTCGTAGGATCAAGGGCACCACACTTTCCTTTAGTAGAGTTTTCCTACAACAACAACTTCCACTCTACTATTTTCATGGCACCGTTTGAGGCTTTGTATGGAAGACCATGTCGTTCACCCATTTTATGAGCATAGGTCGGTGAGAAAGGTGCTCTTAGTCTATAGGTAGTACAGAGCACCACGAAGAATGTCCATCTTCTACGTTAGAGGATGAAAGAGGCTCAGGACCGACAGAAGTCTTATGCTGATCGTCGGAGGAGTCCCTTGGAGTTCGAGGTGGGAGATCATGTGTTCTTGACGGTTTCCCCTCGACGGGGGCAGCGAAGGTTTGGGAAAGGGAGAAAGCTCTCACCAAGGTTCATTGGACCTTTCGAGGTGCTGAGGCGAGTTGGTGAGGTAGCATATCAGCTAGCCCTTCCACCTCAGTTGGAGAAGGTTCATGACGTTTTCCACATCTCCCAGCTACATTGATATTTACACGATGACTCCCATATTATCGACTGGAGAGAGTTATATATGGGAGACGACGCGACCGTCAAGTAACGACTAGTCAGAATCGAGGACCGTAAATAGAAGGTTCTCTGTGGAGGAACCATTCCCTTGGTTCGTGTGTTGTGGAGTCATGGCGGCCTCGAGGAGAGCACTTGGGAGTGGCAGGCCCAGATGCATGCTCAGAACCCGGAGTTGTTTTGACTTGTGTTTTCCCTTGTTCTTATGAGGTTTGTGTTGCTGTTATACTATGTACCTTTGATATATAGAATGCTTGGCTTGTAGGTTGTGAGACCTTTTGTTTCCTTGTTCTCTGGTATTGTGTAACATTTCTGGATGTGTGGGGAAAGGGAAAACCCGACTCTTAATCGAGACACATTAATGTGGATGCGATTGAACCCGTGCGGGCGAGTGAGTTCCGCCTAAAGCAGATTGTGTCTCGACACAAGAGAAGGAATTTTTTCCCCAAACCACATGTTCAGGAAGTGTGTTGGTTGTGTGGTGTTGGGGGTAGTGCAAGTTGAAAAATCCTAATGTATGAAAGTGGTAAGACCCAATTCTTAATCGAGACGCATTAATGAGGATGTGATTAAACTCGTGAAGGCGAGTTAGTGCCGCCAAAAGAGGATAATATCTCGACATAGGAGAAGGAATTCCTAACATATATGATTAGGGTTGTTGGTTGGGTTCCTGTTATAACTAGAACCCTAAGAGGTATCTTTTTTGGTTCCTCTAGGTTGGTTTTTGAATTCTCAGGGATGAGAATGTTTTAAGAGGTATCTGATGTAATGGCTCGGACCTCTCCAGCCCATTCCGTTTAAAAAAATAATTTCATGAAGTGTTCTGGATGGTAAAATTGACATTTCCCACACTTTCCAGAATTTTGTAAGTACAGGCTGTGTAGTGTGAGTACACGCAGTGTACCCCCTTGCCGAGTATACCCCGTGTTGAAGGTCGTGTCCTTGCCATGTGAAATAAATGGGTGCATTCCATGTACCTCATACCACACGCCCTGTGGTCTCTCCCCGCACACGCGTAGCCGTGTGTTGACCAGTCAACAGCCGCGTTCTGCATTGAAGGTCGTGTTGAAAGCCGCGTGGTGAACGTGTGAAACGGCCGAGTACACTTCGTGTACCATAAAGTACAGGTCATGTACTTTTTCTTTTCTCACCTATAAAAAGAGGGGTCCCCTCCTTCTTTTAAACTCACCCCTCTCCTCCCCATTCCACTGAGCAGAGCACTCCTATGAGACTCGAAGACTCCTTTTCTTCCATAACTTCTTCGTCCGAGCTCCGATGTACGATCCATCAGCGGCCACGGGTTCATAACGATGAGGCGGAACATCTGATCTTGGATCTGTTGTCTTTCCTTCGGCCATTCCTTTCATACATCCACCCGAGGAGGTTTTTTTGGGACTCGATATAGGTGACGGACGCTGACGGAAGTCTTTTAAGGCTGATCTGGGGGAGAGTTGTGATCAGAACCTATAGCGGTAGGGATCCAACCTTCGTCTCTCTAAATTGTGCATCATGTGGGGTGGGTATCCTCTTGTTTTCATGAGAAAAAATTGAACCAATAAATGAAGATAATAACTGGTTAAATAACTGGTATTGGGAAGTTGTTATGTTTATCATTATATCCTGTGATATTATGGTGTGAATTGAATAGGATTATGCCTATTGAAAATCACGGTCATTGGGGGCCTTTTCTTGCGCAATAAAATGTTTCCCTATCTTTATAGACTGTTTTTGTGAATGGAACTTTGTTGAATGTGGAATTTGTTTAATCACGTAAATTTGGCTAATTTAAAATCTAGAACCCTTGTGTGATCATCCTAGTTTAAAAAAATGGAATAAGGAACATGTGGGTGTTGGCTTGGATATGTGGCATGTGATGGGGGTGTTTTGTGGGTTTTTGTGGATCAGGTGGGCAGCGGGGCTACAGATGACTTGGTTGTGGGTAGGTGTGAATGCTATGTTGGAGATGGGCAGTGGGGCTACGATAAATGGTATTAAAGGGATAATGATGTATGGATTTCGGTGTGATTGTGGTTATGGTGGTTGGCAGTGGGGCTGCAGGGATGGGATTGAATGTGAACGAACTATGGGTTGTGAATAATAAAAAAAAGTGGAAGAGTTAATGAATAGTGCTTCATGGAAATGGAATGAGATTAATAATCAATGTGTTGGTTGGTTGATAAGAAGGAATTTGTTGTGGTGCTTGTGTTTTTATAACTTGATTTGTGGATGGAAGGGATATGCTTTACGAACGATTGATGTGGTTGGTTGTGGATAGTTTCCCAGTAGTTAAGGAACTAATAAACTAATTCAGCTGAAACATGAAAACCTAAATGGGGTTGGGGTTGTTTGTGGTATGCATGCTTCATAGTAACAGTGATGAGGCACGTTCTTAGTTATCTAATTAGAAGCCATAGTTCGGTCTGAGTGTTTGCTATATATATATAATTATATATCTGTCTCTTTGTGTTTTATCGCACCCCACCCATGTTGAGTACTCAGTGTCGAACACTCCCATTTCATGAGAGAGGGAGTTTTCCGCTTAGTTACTAGCTCCTTCATGATCCTTCTTCCCTAGGCTATGATGGCTTGAGGAGACCTTAAACCTAGGACCCTTCAGGTAGGTTTCGATTGGGGTGGTTTTAGCCCAAGGCTCTTCCAGCAGGTTCTACTGTTTCCCATGAATCTTCGAGATGAGGCCTAGGTGTGTGCGGGCGGGATACGTGGTTGTGAGGCCCAGGTCTGTGTGGGTGGGATAAGTGGTTGTGAGGCCCAGGTGTGTGTGGGTGGGATACATGGTTGAGAGGCCCATGTGTGTGCGGGTTGGATACTTAGTTGTGGGGCGTAGGTGTGTGCGGGCGGGATACATGGTCGAGAGGCCCAGGTGTGTGCGGGTGGGGAGATTGTGGCAGCGTCAGGACGTTCCCTGTTAGGAATAATAGCTAACTAAAGAGAAATGGTGTGGGGTACCCAATTCTCTTGTTCTTATATACAACTACTACCTGTTGTGATTGTGTTTTTGGTGAGTGTGGCTAGTGCGGTTGGGTGGATATAATTCGTTTCTAGGTTTCTTCTTTTGTCCTCACGGGACATTAGGATGTCTCCCCAATTGTGCATGAGAGAATTAGGTATCCCTACTGAGTATACTTGAATGCTCACCCAACATTTACTTTCAGGTTTCCAGGAGGACTAGCAGGGCCGTGCGGGACCCTACTAGTCGGGACAGTTGGAGTTTTTGTAGTTGTTGTACTCTTGTTTTCTTTTGGAATTGTACTTTTGAGCATTCTTGTACTTGTACGTTATTTTAGAACTATTTAAAAATGCATGTGTGATTGGTTTGGGTTTATTTCTATACACTTGTTCTTTTCCTTTTTGGTGGTTGACTTGTCCTATTTTCCGATCATAAATAATAAAAGGGTTATGCCTCCCTTATTTGTGAAAACGCATACACTTGGTTCTAGTCACCAACCCGGGGCCTACTGGAGGCGGGACTCGGGGGGTCAATATCTCCCTTTCACCATTGCCAGCTCAGGAGGGGCATCCTTAGTGGGAGGGGGTCGTGACAAATAGGTTCATATAGGTTTTCCGTATTCTTTTATCATGGAATAAATTATGATGTTTAATGAATCCATGTTTTATGATCCATGTGGCACACATTTTCATAAAATGAAATCATTAAGAACGGTGCACCCTAATTGCACTCTAATGCATTGCGTAAAAATTATTATCATGATATGTCATGTGTAATTATGGATTACTCATGCTAATTCATGTGAAATTAAGATTTAATCATGCTCTATGTAAAATGTTCCTTTTATCATTCTAATGTTATGTTTTTTGTTATTTCTACATTTTCATGTTATTATAATCATGCTATATCATTCCTTTATGGTCATTTTTCTCTCGTTCTCCATTGATATTAATATCATATAACATGTAATATCTTATTCATGATATTCCTTATTTACCCCCTTATTGGGATTTATAGAACTCCTTTTTCATATGCATGTCATCAAGTAATCTCATGAAATTCTAAGTAGAAGGGAATATTGTAGTCATGTGATGGATGTTTTCAATAAAGATGTTGTGTTTCATGTTCTAAGTCATTATGTAATGTTATTAATCCCCAAAGAAACTAGACCTATCTATCATCCATGAAGTATCATGTGATGTGTTTATGTAATAAATCACAGTAATATATTTAATAAAAATTAGGGTTGTTATATTATCAATGATTAATATAATAAAACTAAAATAAAAAATCCCAACGTCTACAAAACACCATGTGATAATTTCTCAAAACGTGACTTTAACATGTAGTTATAAATAAACAGGTACTAAAGGGACATAAGTAATTTATATATGGTAAAATATATGTATGTAACTTATATATATTATTAATAATCATTGTTTTATTATAGAGCTGGTTTTAACGATTATGATTGAATTTGAGAAATACAATAATAGATTTTTGATTAAAATTATATTCCATTATGACACATGACATATTCACCATGTATTTAAATTATTTGTTCTATATAATGTCCATAAATTAATTTTATGATGTTTAAAATTAATTTTTTTCATATTTTCATATCCATTTTTTTATTTCTATTTATTGGGTTTTTTATAATTGTTAGAAAATTTGTAAGATATGTTTTCCTCAATAATCATTCATTAAAGGAAATAATTAACTTTTGAACATATATTATTATATGAGGTTTTTAAAAATATCCATTGAAATGAAAACGAATATATAATAAATTTATTTATCATAATGATATTTTATGTTTATGTTAATGTTATTTCCTCATGGGTTTTGGGATTCAAATTTTCCCAAGATATGATGATTTTATGTTACCATCACATAGTTTATGTAGATTTTTTAGGAATCTTTTTTAAATAATTTTTTATCCATTTCATATGAAAATAATGAAATTTACCCCTTATATCCCCTCGATATACACAAAATGTTAGAAAAACGTTTTTCAGAAAAATCATACCTTATTTCTATCAGTGGTCGAAATCTAAATTTTCAACCAAATTTTTTACAATATTATATCAATTTATTAATTAATTAAATCATTTTAATATTTTAAAGTAATTTAAATATAATAATCACGTACTTTTCAATTTCAATTCCTATTTGAATTTTCATGAATACTTAAAAGGAATCATTGTTTTAACCCATACAATGTGTACAATATTTTTATATATCATGAAATCTTGGTGTATTAAATTAAAATTTATTGGTTTGAATTTTCATTTTTTAAATAAAAATATTTTGGAAATGTTTTACGTTCTAATTTTTTTTTTCAAAGTAGAAATTCTATCTTTCTCGAGAAACACTCCACAAAATTTTTCTTTCAAAATCATTTAACATCTTAGATGTAGTCTAATTTTATTACTTATGATTTATTTCAGATATGATATAAGGAATCCAATAATATTATTTTACAAAATGTTTTATGATTATGATGAAAATATTTTTATATGACCATTAAATATTCAATCGGTTATACTATGATGAAATTTTTTATGAGACCCATTGTATCATGTGTTTTGATATGAAGAATTTTTTATAATCATGTAGAATACAAAATTTAGGAATTATTTGATGGGTGAGACCTATTTTTAACTCCAATACATTGGATAAATAATTATTTTATATTGACATAAATTGTATAACATAGGTTGTCTTAGGCAACAAATATGGTAAAAAAAAAGGTTATCCCAATCCCAAATGGGGGTACACTGGAGGTCATCCCAATCCCAATGAAGTTACATAGGTGGATATTTAATGAGAAATATGTTATTATAATCTTAGTGGGTAGTTGTAACATAATATTTTCTATCATTATCTACATTCAACAATTCTATGTCTTATTCCCATGTTATGATCTCCTTAATGATGTTATTTGATTTCCCATATGATTCAGGTCTTATGAACGACAATATATATATACCATAACCCATGTTTTCAGACTTCAATAAGAATGATAGTGTTTATATATGATTTGATAAGGTTATTATACACTTTTTGTCACAATATATTTAGATAATTCAATAGTTTACAGAAATTGAGCATTTGAGCTCACCTTTTCTTTTGTTTTTATTTCCCATGTTGTGAGAAATGGTTGTAAGTATTATATTTCTAAGAATATGACATTGTGGGATATTTTATATGGGATAAACTAAGGACCATTCACAAAATCTGAATATTGTGTCCCTATAATCTAATGGAAATGAACAATTTGGGTGCTAATGAATGTGATTTTTAAATTTATTATATATTAATCTAAAATATCTAGATGTAAAATTAATGGATTTTTATATATGTGGTTTGTAATTTTTATGATACCAGTAAGTGTTATTTATTTTCTTCTCCATACATATTTTATTTTTTGAAACAACAAACTGATCTTATGTAACATTACATAGAGTTTATTATTCCACCTAGATAGAAGAGTGTGAAATAATTCTATACCAATATTTATTTTTTATAATTATAATATATATATAAAAATATGAATTTTATTATAATTTTGATGGATCTCATTTATGTAATCGTCATGATAGTCTATATAGAATTCATTAAGGCCAACATTGAGTACTATCATCAGTAGTTTACTTTGAATCCTCCATTGCGAGAAACCGAGTATATTATAGAAAATTAAAAACAAATTCATGATGATATGACACTCCACATTTAGTGTTAGATAGATAATATTAGTAGGTGTTTTCCATCAAGGTGGGGGATAAAGGTGAAGGATCAGAGAGTGGGTTCCCTTTAGTAGAGAATGATTTTACAATGGTATTTCTTTGTGATATTTAGGACTAAATCTATAATGAAATATAGATTTCATCATTGATTTGGTGTCAGCAACATGACCAATATCAAATCTATCATATCATATGGCATCGAATAAGTTATAAGAGTTAATTATATAGGTGAATGATTTAGAATCCAAATGATTCATTCAACTAAATGTCTCTCACTAGGTTTCTTCAATGCTTTTGGCTAAAAAGACAATGGATATCTCTTATTGTGTAATGAGTATTAGAAGATTAAAGGGTCACCATAAAAAATAAACACCTTGTTCTCTCTATTGATGATATACATCATCAGTTCTAGTAGGATATGTTGTTTTCAATGATAAAAAATTATTCATGATATCACCATGTAACTGTTAGGAAAGTTAACATTCCCAAAACGACATTATGATGAAGTTACATTAATTTATAGAATTTTATAATTCCTTTTTTACTAATGATTTAACCCACTATCATCATTGATCTTAATAGATGAATCCTAAATAGGATCATACCCACTTTTTGGTGATTTTAGATGAAATACTTGCCTACATGATATTGAATTAAGAGAATGGAATGAATGTGATAGTTGTTTTGGAAAAATAGTGATACACCATTATTTAGGAAAAAAACATATATAGCTTCTTGGTAAGTACAAATAATTAAATGGGGGTACCTTATCTAAGAATATTGTGTTTTAGTTTACTCTTATTATTTGAGTTCAGTGATTTTGTGTGAGGAGATGAAAATTTTGTTCATGATCAGTAATTTTATGGGCCTAGTGGTTTACTATTAATAGTTTTTCAAGGGATGATATTGGAATTCATTGTTGATGAATTCCCTCATCTAAAAAATGGGTAATTTTGTTTTGATTTTTGTATTTTAACCATTTTATGAGGTGCCAAATAAGTGATTTAACTCTTCCCGTGTCGTGATTTTACCTAAGGACAGTCAGGTTTTTATGGTCTATAGTAGTACTTTATGTTGAAGATTTGGTTTTGTGATTATTCGTTGTGAACATAAAATTTTGTATAGGTATATGCAACTCCATACACATATGATAATTTCCCCATAAAAACCACGATATCAAGGATGTAATTTATGGACATAAATGTTGGCACCACAATATAATTCTGATTGATTTACAATCTTTTCAGGAAAAAAATGAACTTTCATTTCACCGTGAATGTTTTGAGCTTGATGAAATGAACATGGTTAGATAAAATTTACATAAATATAATATACAACATGGGGTTTGGGAATCTTTTTTCATATTATTAGAAGATAAATTTTCAAACAAGGGCTCATCAAAATTATAGTGATAAAGGGGATGTGATGCATATTTTTGGCCAGATTCTTCTAGAAGCCAATGAAAAATATCGGTGGAATGATATTGAATAATGTGTTGTTTAAAACCTCATTACTCTAAATTATTCAATATGAGAATACATGTGATATTTTATTTCCACATTCATCTCTGTTTCAATATTTATGGGAGGTTCCTATTTAGTTTTTATTATATACTAGGCTATTTCATTGATTTAGTGTTTTTTCAATTTTCCATTGTCTATAAGGATGGATGTGAACATTGATTTTCATCATACGCAATGTGATTTTCATCATAGACACAATGAGATAATTTTGTTTGTGTGATTCTATTTATGGATCCATGTATGAGACATGAAAAAACATATATTGTACCATCGTGTTATACATTATAACGGGTTAATGATAAGAACTAGAGACCATCAAAATAACATCTTCCTCCGCCCATTATTAAAAGGAAGAGGGATAATGTATTTAGGGATTTTATGATCTGGTAAATCCATGCACAGATTGGAAGGAAAATTATTTGGTTGGTCATTGATTATCTAAACCTATCCACCCATTTAGTTCAAATCAGCGACATGCCCAAGTGGAATAATAATACATGATGTATGTTCAATAGGCCTTTAGAAATTATGGCATATCATATATAATAATTTTTATTAAGTACCCCTTAAATTATATCAAATTTCTAGGAGGATTCCAATGTAAAATAACATCACATGTACAAATTATCCTAAAATACTATCCTAATACAGATAGTGATATAGAGAGAGAAAACATGATTTTATAAGGCATGATTCATGTGAAGTAATTGGATTTTAAAGGTACATGGGAACACCACATGGGATGTTAGAATATCCATATATTTTTAGTTACAACCCCATGATCATTAAGTATCCATTAGATGTTTAATATACTATAACATGTTGGCCTCTCTTATGTTGTATTGATGTATGTAGGGTGTCTATTATAGCATCAAGAATTGTGAAGGAGAAGACTAGTAAGATGAATATATTTAGATAACATTGTTTGATAGTTTAGATTCATTAATAATATTTTATCAGTCCTTGAAACATCAATTTGGTGTTTATAGTGGATGACCATTTTTTTCATAATGCATCACCTCACATGTTTCATCACCATCTTGTTATGAAGTGTAAGATTATGATATGGAATGTTATATGATATTAGATCATTAAGAATATAAAAAAGGTGTATGTGAATATTGAAATTCATTATAAATTGTTATTGATTAATAAGATTTTTATGTATTTTAGTTTAATTATTACTATATGGACCATTATCATGTAATTATATGGGAAGGTATTGAGTTGGAACCAAATCTATCAGTGAGTGAGGAACTGGTACAGATGTTGGATTCCCTTGTGAATGTGCGTCAAGTGAAATATGGCCTTTTTTCTACTCTTATGGGAGCCTGAAAATGATGATCATGAGACATTAGATAATTATTCTATGTTCTATGAGAAAAACCCTTAGTTGTTATCTAATCAAAAATAGGATTACATTCAGAGGATGGAATGTGCAATGTTTTAGAGGATTATCACATCTGTAATTTGGCTATAAGTTATTTTTCATTTATTTTTTATGTCACATTCATTTGAATTATTATTCAACAAAAATAGAGACTCTAAATTTATTAAAAAATATATTATTAATATTTTTATAAATGAAATTATTTGATTTGGAAAACCAAGAATCCACATGGTTATGAACAAGAATGTATGACAACCTCCGATAGATTTTGTGTATTTTCACCCTTCATTATATGTAGCCCACATGTTTATAGTATTTTATTAGAGATAGTGGATCCATGTTATGTGATCTTATAGGATTTATAAAAATAATAGTTTTTCAAAAATTCTCATACCTGAGTTTATTACCTATTCCTACCTTAATTTACCCCATTCACATATGCCCACCCCTATGTGTTCTTAACCCACTATCCTCTTTCTCTAAGGTAAAATCCATTGATGATTCAATATCGGCTCTTTAAAAAATATAAATGTTAGTTTCTATTGATTTTCCTCATAGTCACATTTATCTTCATTAATGGGAACCATGTCTATCTAGGTTATGCTGACATAGATTGGATTTAATTTGGATTATTTATTTTTTATCTTGAGGATAGATTTATGATTATTATTACACTAGATCACATCATTCATGGGATTGTTTTTAGAGGGAAATTATTGGTGTTTTTAGAAAATGTAATTTTATTCCACGATGTCATTTTTTTTTTCAAATTTAAATATTTCCCCCAAATTTTATAATAATGTTATAAAATGTGTTTTTTAAACTGTGATTATAATGTTTTTTGGTGTGTGTATCATTAATGAAATGCTATATCTCCTTTGAAATGGTTATAAATGTTTAGATTACCATGTGATTATTTGGTTTATGATATGAGGTTATAGAAATGGAATTAAACTGAGATTATGTACATTGAAACAATAGGTAAATTGGAAAGGTGGCTAGGACTACAATCTGGGTGAGCTCATAGGGCCCCATCATAGTATCAATTTCATGAAAATGATACAACACTAACTAAAAAATATGATATGGTTGTTATAATTGAAATATGGGTTCATATCTTATATGGTATAATGCATGTAAATATATTCTTATGTGGTTAATTATTGAGATATAATTTTCCAAAACAAATATTACTTATGTACTTATGGGTTTCCAAGGGCGCATATTCCATGTTTTATTGGTTTCCAATTTTTAATGTTTATAATATTTAAATAAATAATAAATATTTTTTCCATAATAAACTATATCATTCTTTAAAAAATTATATTTTTTCTTATATTTGATATGAATGTAATACATTGTGGGTTACTATTTGAAATATAATATCACACCATAAATATACATAATAGAAATATATAGACCATGTTTGGACTTATTCATTTAAAGGAAATTCCTTAATTGGGGAAATGGATACATGAGGTAGTTTCTTCTCTAATGTGAATGGGTGGTGCCGGTGGCATGGTGGACCACAATCCTTAGTTAACATTGAGGTCATATTTATCTTTTATGTCCCCTATACCAATGTTTCATTATTTTTTTATTTTTGAATTTTAAAAAATGATGATCATGATACATGTACAAGTATATTTTTAATATCCATGTTATAGATGTTGGTTAAGATGTTGATATACATGTAGTTTTTTTTATAAATATATGAATGTGTTATGATATGTGATATAGATATTTTATATTTATCGATGAAAAATAATTCCCATGGAGTCCTGTAATTCATAGGATTATTTTTTATCCTATGGGGAATGGGAATCACTTCGGGACATTCCAAAGATTTGGTCTTCTTTTAGGATGGATGGAATCCCGAATCTGTTCGTAGAAAATTTTGTTGCATTAATTGAAAAAAATACCTTGAGTTTATATTACATCCAAAAATTTATCATAATTTATAGTTTTCATATGATTGATCCTAAAACTACTAACTCTTAATACTTCTATATATTGTGATAATTTCGTGAGAGAATAACTATAATTCCACACATATGTGGCCATCCAAATTACATGTCATAAAAATTTAATTTTTTGATAATAAATTATAATGATCATTAGTTTTTAGATTTTATTGAATTAATAATATATTTAAAAAATAAATACAATTTAATTATCACACATTGGGTATTTTTACCAGTATATAAATAACATTCTAGACCATATATATTTTCAATATCATCCACATGTTATTCACACAGGATAGTCTCCAAGACACATCATATGTATTATATTTACATAAAATTTTTGGGATTGAAAAAATGAATGATGTAGCCATAGTGTATAAATGTAAATAATTTTTCATATGAAATGTAACAGTATGATGATAATACGAGTATAATTATAAAAAATAAAAAAGAATACCTAAAAACATTGAACATTAAAAATTATTAATTGTATATTCATTTCATAGAATAATAAATGATTTAATATGATTTAGAAACATGATTAAATAAATATGATACGTGAGAATAAAATAGTCATATGAATAAGAATAAAATTTTGTTGCACACATAAAAAAATAACATTATTTCATCAAAATGGAATGATCCCACCCTTTATCTTGTGAATAATTCTTGTATATCCACCATTTTAGTTTTCAACTATATCAGGTATTCCCATAAATAAATATTTCATGAAATAATAATCATTTACCAATGTATGGGAGGGTGTATTGGACCTCATCCATCATCATTGATACATATGGTTCCCATTTAAAATAAATCATTCATAGAATCATAATGAACATATGGAATGAAAACAGATTCCAAATCCTTTGCAAATTTTATCATATAAAAAAAACCAAAATATCATAATAATTAATAAAATGATATACCCATGGAAAATAAATGACAATTTAAATATATTGAAAACATTATATTTAAATAAACATCATTTTACACAATAATGAATATGACATTTACAATATATTAAGTAAGGATATAAGGTTATGTCAATATTTTTGCAAAGAAATCAATGATGTTATGTACATAAAACCCCATCATGAAAATATGAAAATACATAGGATTCAAAATAGAAATTAATAAGAATGAAACTAATATTTTTATGTAGTGGATGAAGATGGTAGAGAAAGGTATTAATAAATCATTTGTAATTACCCACCCTGAAACATTTTTTTAATTGAATATTTAGAAAATATTTATCATTATTTCATTTGGAGAAAATTCTATGGATTATAATTTTATTGGATTGGATCATAACTCTTATACAACCGAATTGTATATTATCGTGTAGACATTTAGTATTAGAAATTTGTTTCATTCATATTTAATTTTTTAAAATTAAAAAAAAAATATTTTTCTAAAAATCATCCTTACATTCTACAACAATTCATAATTCTCATTACCCATCCGTAATACCTATGAAAATAATTTGAAAACATGGGATGAATAAAAAAAGAATATTTAGACGAATATAATAATTAAATCCATTATTAGGTGTAAAAAAATAAAATCCTATAATTTTTCCCTTTTTTAGGTTGGTTATTAAGTATAAAAAATAAGACATTTTCCTATTTTAAAACGAATCTCCTCAAAGGAAGCGGTCAAATACAAAAGAAATAAAATTTAAACCCCATTAAAAGAATTATTTCACCATATTCATATATTTTTTTTGCGTGCAATAATTGGGTCATAATTAAATTGATATGTAAAACATCCACAGTTAACTCTATCCTTCTAGGATTTAAATAGAAATTAAATTACACACTATGTTAGATAGAAATATATAGCTCAACCATCCCACAATATATATCAGGATCAACCATCATATAAGATGTGACAATTCCACCCATCAACATTAATAATTCTTAGCACCATATGTTGAATATAAAATTTTAATGGTTTTTAATTTTTTTTAAAAACCATTTAAAAACAATTTTGAAACTATATGGGAAATATTTTCAGATATTGAAAAACCCATTTCCTACTGATACTGAATTTCATAATCTAAAATAAATAGAATAAGAGAAATAGGCCATTTCATTTAAGAAAAAAAATATGAATCATAATGTATGTAAAAATTGAATAATAGTTTTAGTATTGGGAAAATCCATTGATATCATAAATGTAAAAATATAACATTTTTTTTGTTTTTTTGTAATGAAATTCATAACATTCCATATAAAATATATACAGAGATTCCTTTTTAAATACATAGAATTAAATTAAAAATATAAATAAAATTCCCTATATATTTCTTTAAATTTAATTAAAATAAATTCATAAAGTTATTCTATATTTATTTAAATTAAATAAAAAGAATTAGAAAACAAATATTTGAAACATTAAATATGAGTTCATAAGATAATGTTCCCCTTACCTCATGTATTAATCATCATGTATGTAATATTTTATATTCAATAATAAACATATTTAAATTATTTTAATGTTTAAGAATATTTTTTTTAATGAAAACCTTTATTTTATATAAGAAAATGTTATATAAAATTACATAATTTATAAATTCTTGGGGGATGTTTTGATGATATTTAGATCATATGTCCAAAATGACATTGGAATATTGACATTGGTAAAAACAATTAATTATTCCATAACATATAAAATAATAATCATGAAATATTTACCAATTTTTAAATGAATTCTTATTTAAAAAACATAAATGTTATATTATTATGAAAATATCAACTATTTTATAATACTGGAGATGGTAGTCTATACATAAGAATGAATAATGATCCCATTTTTTAATTATCATGATGGAAATAATATATGTATTATTTTAGTTGATATAATAATAAATTAATCATAAATTAGGAAATTCTTCATTATATACATATATATATATATATAGGATTTATGAGATATGGTCATGAAAAATGAATCAAATTTATTCATAGAGGTGGTATCCCTCACGAACACCAATATGATGTGATGATTTTTCAATGGATAGTTGTTAAGAAATTAGATAAGATATTATCTATAAATAATTATAAATATGTTAGGAAAATTATATATATATATGTATGTATGTGTAATATCATTAGAACTAACCATGAGATCCCGTGATAGTAAAAGTATTACATCAGTTTGTGATGTCATTTTTCATGTATACACGAACAATGGTTTCGATATTCACGTGATAGAGGATGATAATAATATATGATATTACATTTTCATATAAATATATCATTATATTGAAGAAACATTTGTTATTATATATTAATTTTTTAAATTGTTCTAATGGAGGTATAATATGAAATAAAGCTACTTCATTTAGTAAAATTGTAAAAACCTTCTCGAAAAAATATAATAATTTATACCATAATCTATATAAGGTTGACATTCTTCCAAAAATAAGTACTCTAGAACTGTAGTGTGTATTTTTGGTATAGATTTTTCGGGATTTTTCATATCCATAAGGTTGATGAGGTTAAATGTAATAAGGATAATAGATTCCATTTTATATTTGTGGAATTGGAATTTATTGGAATATCCTAAATAATTATGGTAAAATAAAATTTGTATCTTTGTTAAATAGATGAAAATTTATATAATTATAAAATTAGAAGAGGAAAATTTGAAGACCTCACATAAAATTAAATTTTATTCATGTGTAGGTGATCTTATCACTATTATATATTTATTTTAATCCCAATTTTACCTTTTTTAAATTTTTGTGATATCAATATTTTATACTCGTTAGGTGTAAAAAAAGTTACTATAAACGGAAAAGTGACCCAAAAAATGGACCGTTACTAATATTTTCGACCATATTCCATCCATATTATTTAATATATGGTTTTAGGGATATTTAATCAATAAAAAAATAAAAATTTATAATTAAAATCCGTTCATGTAATTTTTTGAAATATGTTAAATACCATAACATAGCCTGTTTCTAATATAAAATGGCTTGAAATTTAAATGGATTTGAATAAAAAAATGATATGCGATTAATATAACCTCCAAATAATATTTTATATGGGTATTTATGGAATTGTAATCCTTTTATACTCATTAATCATGTTTGTTAAAAAAAATTAACCATCAAAGGTGTAATAATGTTTCAGTATTAATGTGTAATAATAACACCTATAGGTTGAAAATTTCAACATAAGTGATAATGTAAAGAATACACTGAATATTTATCATTATAATTACCAAAAGTCAAGATAAAAATTATATTTTCAAATTCTTTTAATATATTATTTTAATATAAAATAATATTATTTTTATTTTTAACCTTATTAAAAATATTATCATTGAAAAAAAATTAATGAATCTAGAAACAATGATAGTTATTGATGATGGACATTAACCAATATATATTTAATGTTCCTAAGAATATCAATGAACCCATTGTCAATTTTTATGTGAATGAGATCATTGATTCATCAAAAATGAATGTAACATGTTAATGTAAATAGTTCAAGATCATTTTTCTATAATTGTGGAGTTACATCAGCATATACAGAAATAAAATATAGAAATATACATATATAAAAATTAAAATTCTACTCATTAATAATTTTCCACCACTATAACTTCTTTATATCCATGGAATGAATGTTGAAGACAAATTTATCATCCCTAAAACACTAAAACAAACTATTATTACATCAAATAATCCAAAAAAGGAAAAAATATATATTATTCCTATATTATGAATTTAAAAAATTCCCAAATTTTTATCACAGGGTATTATAATTACCAAAAATGAATGAACCTTAACATGAAGAAACCAAATAATAATCTCAAAAGCCACAGTAGTAAGTCTGGAATTTCAACATAGGTCATTTCAAAAATAACTAATATAGAAATTATACAAAAAATCATGACTAAGTTCAAGACCAAAAAATCATAATGGAATAATCACAAATTCTTCCATGATTAATTTATCATTTATATATTATCAACATTATAAAATCCTGCAGTTTTATACATTAAATGTATATTCCCTAAAAATATAACCTATATAATTTTCTTATAATTTTCATGACTAAACAAAATCACCCTAATGATTTATTAAAGTTTTACATTCTACCAATATTTAAATCAACCTCAATTCCTCAAATAAAATACAATATTAGTATATTTACATTAATAATATATTTTCCCTAAATTTATAGTTATTATTTTCTAGTATCACATATTATGTTAAATATATTTCAGCCACATTGTTTACTATATTAAAAATTAGATATTCAAAATAAAACATAATCTTTTTCTATAGAATTTATTAATAAAAAAACATTCATATTATCCAGGATATACTTCAGTTTAGTGGTATGAACTACAACAATATTTCCCTTTGGTTGTGTGTTTAATACCCACAGCCAAGATGAATGTGATGGATTATTAACAGACATGTTTTTTAAACTCTTAATTAATATATATTAATATAAATAATATAATACTCATTAAAATATGATTAAGATCCTCAGAAATAACCTTAAAAAAATCATCATTTTACAATATTTTAACCTAAATGGTTATCTAAGACCATTCATTTTATTTCCATATAACAGTAATGGAATTCATCTGAAAAAACCAAGTACGTTAAAACAAAGGGAATCATATTTGATAACATAATAAAAAATCTACAATAATATTAGTAATCACCTAAAAATATCATAACAAAAATATTAAAAAGGATTGTTTAGGTATTTAAATAAGTGATCAAACTTTAATTTATATACCCATAATGATATCAATAAATATTAATATCACCACAAATGAAATAATCATAAACACCAAAATATATCTAAACTTTTTCACTGATACCAGTAGTATGGTATGAGAGAAAAATAGTCCATGAAATGAATAATTAGAAAAAAAAATATCTATATCCATTTTAGGTATGTTGCCATTTTTGACTTTTGAAGATTTCAGTTATAACTTTTAAATAAAAGGGAAATATATTATAACCTAAACAATAATAATAAATAAAAACCTTAAAACAAAACCTTAATTTTAAAATTAAACATGTTTTCATTTCATTTAAAATAATTTATTATATTCATCATTTCTTCTTCTATATTATTTCCCATCCATAAAAACTCATAAAAACATATAAATACATTAGATTACAATATTAATCTTAATATGGGAAATAAAATTTCTGAATCCATTGGTTCATATAAAAGCATGAAATACCTAAAATATTACCCTTTTCCATGTTATTAATTGAAAATATAAATTAAATCATATCAACATGGAAGTTTAATGTTTTTTCAAAAAATAATAAAAAATGTAGTATGAAAACAGAACCCCATTTTGAAAACATACAGAATCCTAGTGATAACTCAGGGTAACTCATAAAATAAATAATTGTACCCTATTTAAATCCATATGTAAAATCACCATTGATAACTCCAAACATTTTTTCATTAATGAAACGTAACATTACTGAATGCAATGGTGTGCTGTATTTGCCTCACCAAACCTAATTTGTATATTTATTTCATCTATAATATTAGTTTTACTGGGATAACCCATGATTATATATTATACTCTAGTACAATTTAATGAATAATAAAAGTTTAGTCATCCTCTTTTTTCCCTTGGAAAACATATGGAAGAATCATTTAAACCATTATGGAAAAAAATGCAAGTATCAAAATGTCGATTTCTTATGAAATCCCATTTTTAAAACGAAAATAATAAACCAAATAATGTTGGGATTTTGTTTGAAAATAAATAGAAATATATTAATGAATTAATATTCATTTCAGCTATTTTGAAAATATTAAACCCTAAATATGTTAAAATGGAAATTTCCGTTTATTAAAATTTTAATGAAAAATCATTCCATAAAAATTTGTTTAAAATTCCAATTTTGTAATTTTATTAATCAAGTAAAAAATATTAGTATAATTATATTATTTCCTTATAAATAAATTGAAAAAATAATTTTAGTAAGATGGACATGGATGAAAAATATTTCGAAAATAAACCATTTAAACATCATAAACAATATTTTAAATTAAATGGTTATTAACCTTGAGTTTGTGTAAAAATTTACTATATATATATTAATAAATAATAATAAAAAATTATTAATACTAATTCAACAATATTTTTTTATATACTACCATGTTATACGCAATTAATTAATTAAGTTTTTTCATGTCACGTTTTTTAATGGTATTCGTATCATTTTTCCAAAAACAAATAAGTATGTTTGTTATTGTAAATGTGGTAATTATTCCATAATATCCAAAATAATAATCATGATAAAATTATCATTTTTTTCCAAATAAATACCCATAGATAAATCAAAAAATATAGTTATGAAAAATAAAATACTCTATAATCATAGAGACGGTGGGTCATATTTACACATGTGTAGTGTTTCAATTTTTCAATGATGAGATAGAAAAATGATAAGTATTATTTCACATTAAATAATTATTAATGTATAATATAGAACATATGATTTCTGTAAATACACTTATTTATATCATTAATATCATGATATCATAAAAAATGATTCACATCACATCATGGTGGTGGATGTCCAAATGTACACAGGAATTACATTATTAGTTTTAAATTAATATGAATATTTGAAAATACCTGATATCATTTATTTACATTTTTATATTTATTTCATGAATATCATCTTTATTTATTAAATCTAATTTTTTATCTTGATGAGATATGTGGTTGTGGAAAATTAATTACATCGGTTTACATGGTGGTTGTCTGCCATACAGATGAAAGACTATTTTATTCCCGATTTTATTAAATAAGATATTGATATAGATTATTCTATTAAACTAATGAGATGTAATTAAATATAAAAAAAATTATATCATGATTTTGTTGTTGTTATTAACGAGTTAGATGATGAAATGATACAATAATATTCGGTTACATCAATACATCTGCTTCAGAAATACTCATTCAAATTACACATATAGCCTAATATGGTTGAAATAATATTCAAAATAACATCTACACAATGATGTAAGGGGTTTTAGTAGTGTATTTTTCAATATAATTAATGAACAAAATGGTTATGTATTAGTGAGGAGAGTATGAGAGGATTTTCCCTTTTATAAGTGAGCAAAGGGACATGCTCGGAATTTCATAATATATTAACTTAATAAAAAATAATTTTCAAATTCAAATTGAAAAAAATTGACATAATTAAAATATATTATTATGGTTATACAATATGAAATATTGTTATAAAATTTGGTAATTTTTATGTGTTTTTTTCAGTTATCACTTTATTATTGTCTATAGTTAATTGATTAGTCAATTAACAAGATATAAATGTTTATAATTTTAGGAGTAAACAAAGCTACTATAATATGAAAAATAACTCATTAATGGATTAAGGATTATTTATAAAAAATATTCATTTCAATTTTCCAATTAAATTATTTAGTTAATTTTTTAATAATTAACAAAACATTATTGATTTTAAAATATTCTTCATGTCATTTTGGTTAAAATATATAAAAATATAATATAATATAATTAAAAATATTTTAAATTGATCCATATTGTAATTTATAATATTATAAAGTTGATATAGTATTAATAATTTTTTTGAAAAATTTATATAGGATAAATATCATTTCCATTTTTATATTTAGGATTATACCATTAGTTAATCAATTTTAACCTTAACCGTGGAAATAATGAATCCACATTTATGAGAAATAATTTAAATTATAAGATGTCAATTGAATTATTAATACTTTATGGAAGAATATTTATAAAAATTATAATCCTAATATTCCTCCTCAATGTTTTTTATAAATGTTATATAATTTTAAATAAATTTATTAAATATAGAATACTATTATTTTTTTATAAACTATTGACATATTTTAAATTGAAAAGGCTTTGAAATTTGTGTTATCGATGTAAAAATCATTCACACACCTATAATATGTTATATTTATTTATAAATATATATGGGACTCTATAAATCACACTTATTATATATCATTTAGTTATATTAAAAATATTAAGATAAATTTACAATTTCTTCATATGCATCGTGCACACGTCAAATAAGTATTTATGTTTATTATTTTAACATTGTGGATTAAAAATAAATTTCCCTGATAAAAATAAATGTTATATATTCAAAATATTAAATTATTAAAAAAATATTTTTTTCATTATCATTCATACAAAATTTTATAGTTATTAAATGAATTGGTGGGACATTTAAAAATTTGTATTTACTAAAAATAACATATACGTGATTTTTACTGAAAAATGTATCAAACTAGCCAAAAATATGAATCATATATGTCTATGGTATAAAACGACAAATAGAATATACTAATGAAATTTGGTAGGATTATATTTTGTCGATATCATATTATTTTTTTCATTAACTACCTTATTTACCAGAACCATGGGGAAAAATAATTATACCGGTCATATTTCATAAAGAAAAAAAATACTATTAACATATTAAAAAAACAAGTTTCATTGGATTCCAAAAAAGTTATCCATTTTTAAATATTCAATTCATAGAGGTTTTATAAATAAATTATTATATAAATGTGTAAATCGTAAAAAAAGGTTTTAGACAAATCAGTTTTCAAACAAAAAATAAACATATACCAAACACAGGTATAATTCTGTTTAAAATAAAATTATTTTTATTATATAAAATTAAACAATACTTATTATAATTTGAGATAATATTTAGTTTATTGTTATAAAATGAATTAATTAAATATAAAATTTTCTAAAATCGTTATTTATCACTATTGAATGATTATAAATATGTTTTAGAACATCCCAAAATTTTACCATAAGATAAAAATGATGGTTTTATTTCAAAAATGATATCATATTTAATAACATAATTATTATTAATGTTCCATAAATTAATAATTATAATAACTAAAAATAAATATAAAATAAGTTCATTGTGTAAATCTATTTCTGATGAATAAATTACATTTCAAACTATATACTAATAATTTATATAGTATTAATCAAAAAACATTTATTGTGTTTTACCATTATATATATATATATATATATTAAATAAATTTATCTTATTCATACATACTTTTTTAATATTTATTTTATAACAAAAAAACTTTAATAATAATGTATCATTTTTAATTTAAGCATGATGTTTCATGTTGTATATGCTATATAAAATAGTGTCCCTCTAATTTTTTGGATATTACATCGTTCATGAACAATAGTCGAACAATACATAAGACATCAATAATTTAATGGTGGATAGTATTAATTTATGAATAACATTCATCATGTATAAATGGTTATATAGACATTAAATAAGATAACAAATATTTGGACATTTAGGGAAATATTTTGGAATAAAATTCTTGATGATTTTAAATATTTTATTTAAAAATAAATAATTCAAAATTCATATTATTTTTCATTAGAAAACATCAAAATATTGGTATAATTATTCTTATAAAAAGGGGAAAACAATGGATTGACGTATTCACCTTGAAAACATTAATAATATATCCATTTCATGAATTTATAAAAAAATAATTATATATGAAAAGATAAAACTTAAATTAAGACATTAAAAAAATGTTAAAATTAACATGACCAAAATGAAATATTAATAATTAAATAATGTCATGAAAAAATAATCCCATGAATAGGTTCTTTGAAATGAAGGATCACATTCTAGAATGAAGAGAAAGTATTGGTTTCCTTAAAATATTTAAATAATCTGACTAGAGAAAAAATGAAATATAAAGATGAAAATTCAAAATAATCATACAATAAGAGAATTAGGGCTTGTTTTTTACTGAATAATTATACAAATTACCTTGATGGATTATATTTAATAAGAAATCATGATTAAAATTTGAGATCCATGATGAATCAATTAGGGAAATGGTATTATAATAATAAATTCAATATATTTAGGTTACCATGAAATATCAATTAATTTTCCATATCATTAATGATATTCATTGTATTTGATGTTAATAATTTAGTGAATACACAATATAAATGAAATAAATTTTTAAAATATCAACCATGTCTTATGGAATTGAAAATAGTGACAATAAAAATTATAAAAAACATAGTCATTGATGTAATAATCAATTGAAAAATGTTATTTTTTTAATAACAATTACACCCCAAAATAAAGAAATAGTTGTTACACCTTATAGAATAAATTAGGTCGAAAAAATCAAATTTAAAATAATATAATTAAAAAATATTTATTTTAACTCAATAGAATGAAATTATTTTTTTAAAATACGTTAAAATGTTTACATTATCATAATAAAACTTAATTTAAATCATGAAAATGATATATATATTTAAATCCTAATTTTTACATGAATACGTTAATATGTTCTTCAATATTAATTAATCACACCATATTAAAGATATCATTGGGAACAATATGCCTTATGTCTAAATACATTCAACATTAGAAAAAGATATTTGTTTGATAATGATTATAAATAAATAAGAATTACATGAAGGATATTTTTGTAACACCCCTTATATATTGGGAATTATTTGTTTTCAAATATATTTAATTTATTATAACTTGTATTACATAGAACACCTTGTTTAAATGAACTGCAATGAACAATTAAAATATTATAATTTAATAGGTAATATTTTACTATGTTCTCAAAATATGCAGTGTGAATTGGAAAAATTACATTCAAATTAACTTTATGCAATATTTTTTATATAATAAAAAATATTGATAAATTTATAAAAAAATTGAAAATATTCATACGCTTCAAAAATAATTTATCTAAAATAGCTATATATTTTTTTACAAAAAGAACTTTCCTTATTACACAAATGAGAAATAAATTTGAATATATGAACTCATTTATGAAATAATATTGTGAATGTTATCTGGGATTTATTTTTTTATTGTTTTTTCACAAGATTTATTTTTTGAAAATTGTGAAAAATATTATATTATTTATTAAAAAATGGATTCATATTTAAGGAAATAAAGAGATAAACACTATATTTATTTTTTTAAAAATAAAACATATTTTAAAAGTAATATTATTAATTCAATTAAATTAAATTAATATATTTTATCTTGAATTTTTATATTAAATTCTTTTTAATATGAGGATCCATTTTCAAGGGAAAACAAATTTTCATCACATTTGAGGGTTTAAATTTAAATTACATTCTTCCACTTCAGTTAGTTTTATTTTATAAATTATATTCCTTCTTTGGGATATGAATAATTTATATTATATATTATTTTATGCATAACGTTTTATATAATTTTTAGTGTAAATAAGAATAAATATTTATCTTAGTCGAGGTGAGAATTTTTTTCTTGTGGGTTACACTCAAGAGATATGAGATAAATTTACCTAAAAGAACACATTTATCTAAAGAGTCAAATTTTCACCAAATATATTCTTGTTGAGTTAAATAATTTATTATATAACTGAAATAGATTTTTAACACATAAAAAACTTTTTTAATGACATGATATAGATTATTAAAAGTTAAAAATATTTTTGATTAAATATAATTAATGGAGTGGTTGAAGATTTCATGTAGTTTTATGTGGATAAAAATGTATTGAAAAATTATTTAATATATTATTTAACCAAATAAATTCACACAATCCAATTAATTACATTATTTGTGAATAAAAGTATTTTTACTCCTAAATAATATATTTTCCCAAGTAGCGATTTTTATGAATATTTTGTACTCGCATTAATTGTGATTTCTACCACTTAATAAAATATAATATTCTAACATTATATAAAAAAATTTAATCTTTATACCATAATTTTTTATATTTATCCTTTTATTTTTATAATTTAATTATGATATCCTGGTAAAAGGTACATTTAATCTAGTTATTGTAAAATGGTGCTTAAAATGGAGTAACGAGATGATAATGATTAAAATTTTTAAAACATTGTTTCACCTTTTTTTTAGTTTATTTCAACCATATAATATCTTATCATTTAATATTGGGTTCCATGGTTCCATATGACAGGATACTTTTAATTATATTATTTAATGTTTTAATAAAATCCTTATTTTTTCTTTCCCTCCAGGAGAAAGTCACTCGACCAATCACTTTTAACAAAATATTATGCCCTAAAACAAGACAATACCATAAAAAAACTTTCTAAAATTACATATCAACATTTTATTGGTAATAATATTTTGAAAAAACTATTGGTTCATTATGATAACACCTAAAGGGGTTCATTAAAAGGAGTGGTAAGCTACATAACCTATTGTTTTCCTTCCAACTCTTCCTTTATTTCATATGAATATGGTATAAACATCATAATATATTAAATTTATTGTATTATATTTTTTAAAAATTATTATTATTATTATTATTATTAATCAACCTTTATTTACCCTATTTCCATAAATTGGGATGTTAATGTATCACATGTGCATACGAAGAAGATAACATATCTATATAGGTATACAACCAAATTTACATAAAAATAATTCACAGTTTTTTTTATTTTATTCATTATATATGATAATTATGACATAATAATATATCTACTATTATAATGTATTACAAAACTTCTTAATTTCTAATCTATTAGGAAATGATGGCATCGCTCTTGTGTTTTTGTAGTCTTCAACCTCTATGAATTGATATCAAAACGTTTTCCATATCGTCTTTCCAGGGATGATAATATGGATGAATTTAATGATTATATTATTTCATAATGATATATGACTGTTTAATTATTATTTATCCATCTATTTTTCTCCCCACTGAAAAATGAAAAAACAATCATAAGAAAATATAATTTATCATCTCAAATGGTGATGTAAATCATTTTAGTATCTATATTTTTATTATTAACTATATAATAGTATATAGAGAATCTATAAAATATTTATATTATAATTAAAATTCTCATATATGAAGGAACCATGATCAAGATAAATGGACTAAGTCTACCAAATTAGATCATATATGAATAGATATGTAGATATCACTCGTAATAGTTATTCAAATAATGTATTTTTTATAAATTATTATATAAAAATTATATATCTTAATATATAAGTTGTTATTGTTTTTAATATATTTATAATAAATATATATTTATAATACATGGAGTTCCATTTCATAGTAAATATTTCAGACCTAGGGGAAGTGATTTTCATAGCACATTTACTTATATGAGACACATTCTTTATTCACCCCTATATGTTTTATGTGTTGTATATACATCCCATGAAATCCTTTAATTCTTATTGATATGAATGTGATGGGTATTTATACATCGATTTATGGTGATTTCGTTCATGGGGATTATAATTCAAATTCTATAAAAGGGGTAAGGGTTTTGTGTTACAATCTCAATTTTATCATGATTGTTTATTTTTAAGTATAAAATTATAAATTTTATTTTATTAATATCATTAAATTCCTGAAATTTCCTATCCTATGTATATTTTATTAAAATACATATTTCTTGGTCATTTTCCTCACCTTATGCACTCAAGATAACAAAATTACGTTTTTAATGAAAATCAAGTATATATCTCCCTTTATTTGAAAATAAATTTTTTTATATGTATATGTTTTATAAAAATATTAAAATGAAAATATTTTAAATTCCATTTAGTTTATTTAATTTAATTTTCAAATATTTTTGAAATATTAAACAAATTACAATGGAAATTCTTTGTTGAAGTAATTTTTTTGTTTTTTTAAATTGAAATCGACGTATTATTTTTTCGTATACACCGTGAATGGATGTTCCCAACATCATTACTGAATAATAATAAAATTTATTTTATATAATGTTCAAATTATATTTTATAATATATCTCTTTGGAAAGTATATGTTTAAATTTTAGTCTTTTATAAATGATTTTTAATATTGAATGTGTATTTTCTTCAAGAATGTTTTCATAATAATGTAATTGTATTTTTATAAATCAAAGAAACCAAACATTGATTTTACATATTCTTTTTATGGATATGCTCCAAGGATACAAATCTTTTCCATTCATTATAGGGTTCATGTTTATAATGATATGATTTTTGTAAAACCCATTAAATTTTCACATGATATGTTAAGATAAAATGATGAAATTTTTCTGAAACCTCTAACATTTACAAGGGGTATTCTAAGATGAATTTTTTTATAAAACTTATTTATTTTCATTGGTTCTTCGATGGTGAGTTTTTTATTATCTTGTGGGATATATATCATTCTATTTTTATCATTATGTTTTTGGTGGGTCCTATATCACCCTCTTATTCAGTGGGTAAAGATAGGTAACTCATTAGGTAAAAATGTTAAGGAAGAAAATGATCTCATATTAACAATTTAGTTTATTGAATTTCATTTAATAACCAAAATATTATTTTTTGGGCCTAGATTTCATATTCATTTGATTTATTGTTGACCAAGTATGCATTTCCATTAAATTATGGACATAGATGGACATCGTCTCCATATGTATCTACATAGATCATATTTTCTTATCCATTAGATTTTATATGAACCTTGTTTCATATCCATAACATTATGCGTGTGATTTATTTTTCAAAAATAAAATAAAGAGTGTATATATATATTTTTAAAAGTTCACAATGTTATAAGATTCTGTTTATTCTATAAAATCATTTCATTGTCTTATTTTATACACTCACGATTTATTTTCATTGATTATATTATGATTACTGCCTTATGAACTACAAATATTAATTCCCTGACTCAACAATTTCTTATATGATATGATAGGTATATGATTCCATTTTTATTCTCATGTTATTGTACACTTATGTTTGTATAATCATTGATATCTCCATTTCATACACCGACTGAGTATGTATTCTCACACTTTAATATGTTTAGTTTCCCTAGTTTTTTTATAATGATTTATTGAATGATATGAAAATGAATGGTCAAGTTATGAATAATATAACTGTAATATCCTATGAAACCATTGTTATGTATCTATGTATCCAAAAATATTAAACCTATGTAATTTTTTATTATATTTTATGGAATATAAATAATATTTATCTAAATATTTGTAATATATATTTATAATAACTATGGCTATCTATAGTTGGTATTGATCACTTTTTTAAAGGATGAATGTTGGGTACAAATAACAAATTTGGTTTAATTGAGGGTTTTTGATATAATGATTATGTCAATGTGATAATATATATATATGAATATTAAACATAATAATATTAGATTATTTCTATACATTCAGGAATATCAAGAAAATTATCAAGGAATGTTAATTAATTTTCCCAATTATTATACATTGACATTATAGAAAACCCCTTAATAATATTACTATCTCACCCTTGGTATAATATTATTCATAGTTATGTTAATGTCTCAACAATGTGGAAGGTTGTTTATGATATTTTTGAAATCCTTATTCCTGGAATGTCTTCAATTCATTATTTTCATAAAGGATGACATTCTATTTCTCTTTCTCCACAATTGATGGATAATTTTATGGTTGAAGCTTCCGAACTCCTTCATTTTAATCGGTTTTCATGAAATCAGGTGATTCATGATAGTTTTTTTTCTCGGTCAGCGTGGTTTTATCAAATATTCTTGTTGTAATATTTCATGTTGATATTCTCATTATTCAATGTATCATCAACTCGGTTGATGATTTATTCATTCAGAACATAATAGGTGTTAAGGGAAACTTCTAGCCTCTGCATGTTACTTTTGATGTTCTTTGGTAGGAACCTCTTTTTGGTGGGTTAAAAGTTAATTGTGATGGTGCATCTAGAGGTTATCTAGGGTTTTTGGTTATATTAATATTTTTAAAAATCATAGAGTAGATTTGCTTGGTTTTTTTAATGGTCCTTGTGGATTTACATCTTCACATGAGCAAGCAATGATGGGAATTATCATTGTTGTAGATCAAGATGTGAAGCATGGTTGGGATAGTTAATGGATCAAAAGTGATTCTACTGTTCTTGTTTATGCCCTAATGATGGGTCTTTCTCCCTTTTCTTGGATGATAACTAATCATTGGATTAATTATTTAGATACAATGTTTTCTTTGAATCATATTATCATTCACATTTATAGGGAAGGTAATTCTGTTGCGGATGGCCTTGAAAATAATAGTGTAAATGGTGTTGACATTGTTTGGTAATATTTAGTTATTGATGATCTTCTTACTTCTCTTAAAAGTGATTGTAACAAGTCTCCCATTTTTAGACTTGTGAAATCTATCTCTTATTTCTATTTGAGGTTTTTTTTGTATGGATATTTTACATCATTGAGTTTTTTTACTTATGTATGGTATGTTTCCTTAAATTAATTCTTTATTCTCCTTTGGAGTGGTTTGTTTTCATTGTTATTCTATAGGAATGTCTTGGAATGTCTACAGTTTTCTATTAACATCTACTCTAGTTTTCTTGTTGTTTATATTTTATAGCATTTCGGTTTGTGTCTCAAATGGGGCTCTTGTGGTGATGTCCATGATTTTTTCATGAATCCTCTTTTCAAATGGGATTCTTCATATAAATTTTTTCTTAAGTCATCTGTTCTTATAATTATTCTTTTCCGTTTGTTATTATCTTGTATGTAGTGGCCTATTTTTGGTTGCATGGGATCTCTAGGTAGTTGTTTTTCAGGGAATCTGTGAGCACATGTGGTAGCTGATTCCCTTCACAGGGGGGTCACTAATGGGGTCGTATTTTTGTAGCTGGATCGTTTCTGGTTTTTATATCAGCAAGCCTCCTCCTTCTTTGCAGTTCATGGAGCTCCGACCTATAGTGGACTACATTGTTGTTTTATTAATGGATTTCTTGGTGAGTTCCTTCAGATTTGGATAGATAGGATGATTTTCTATTTGAAATCCAGAGGTCACCTTTTTTGAATAGGTGTTTCTTATTGCTTTGGTTTTTGTTCTCTTTCACCATAACCATACTTTATGGTTATTTGGTGTTTCTTGTTTGTATTTTTTCATGTATTGTTTTCTTTTTTCCTTTAACAAAATTCCATTCATTTAGAAATTTATTTCTTGAAATCTTTATATTCCCCATATACATTAGTTTTATTTTACCCACTAAAAATAAGTTATATTTTTCTACATAATGTTGTCAATAATATCTAAGGAATGAAAGATAAATTCTATATTACGAAACAAACTATGAATGTATGCTACTGTAATGATAAATATAATATTTTGATTGAATTTTCACATAATATTTGTGACTTCATAATAATTCAAAAGGTCTATCTATCTCATATAATTTTTAAGGAACTCAACACTAATGATATGACTATTTTTTATAGTTTCATTCATCGTTCCAATAGAATTTATTAGAATCCCCAAAAATAGTGATGTTGAGATCTCTATTGAACTAGTAATTAAAAATATAAATATTTTAAATACTAAATATATAATTTCCTTGAACTAGTTTTAGGAACAAATGAAGAAAATCAAAGAAAATATTTATAGGGTATTCATTCATCTTTGTGAATCACCATTGTTAGGAACCGGTTTTTTTATAATAAAAAAGATTGATCAATGTGACATTGTTTTGATTTTAAAGATCATAATAAAATATCTACCTCTTGTATGTTTCATCTACCCCATATATACTACTTATTGGATAAAATATATGAAGATGATTAGATTTCAATGTTTGATATTCATTCTGGTTATCATAATCCGACATTCTGTTTTGTGGATTTAGTCATGAAAACAATATATAAATGGCACTGGCACTATGAATTTATATGGAATATATTTTCTCTTACAAATTCCCACAATATCTTCATGGTTGTAATGATTTGCTTCATTATTTATTACATTTTTCATATTATAGTTATCATTGTAGATGATATTCTAATATATTCAATAGTAAAGTTGGACCTTGATGATCATTTGAGAATTATGATGAAGACCCTCCAGATGGATAACCAGTATGAATAATTTACCTATTCTAAATTCATTCCCTATAAATATACATGATTTTATAATGTAATATACAATGAGGTTATGTTAGTAGATCCCTCAAAATTAGATGATATTTATCATTGAAATAGATAAATAACTAAGATAGAAAACCATTGTTTTTTTGTTTGGGTTGATTTTATAAATGATTTATTTGATAATTACTCTTTTTTATATAATACACTATCAAATTCTACATGGAAGGGTTCCATGTTATTATAGACTGATGAAGGTGAGGGGAATTTCTTGTAAATAGAGATAAGTTTAGTCATATAAACCATTCTTACATAACCTTTTAGTGGTGATGGGTTTTAAATGAATATTTATTTATAAAATAATGTATTGGGGTATGTCCTCATAATAGTCAATATAGTTATATCTTATGCATCATGGATATTAAAGGTTAATGAGAAAAATTGACCAACTCATTATTTTTATTTATATGTTCTATTTTTTTAATAACGATATTGAGGAATATTCATTATTATAAAAGGTTTGATATATAAACTCATTATAAAATTTTAAAGTATGCATTCTCTCCAAATTTTTTTAATTATCATAGGAGAAGATGGATAGATATCATTAAGGGCTACAACTTCCCAACACATTATCAACATCGATTGTTGGTCAAGGAAAAAGAAGATCAATATAACATTTATCATTCTAGATTACTGATGAAGATTAAAAAAATATTTCAAAATAAGTTCTCATGTAATATTCATAGATCAAGAGAATATTTATTTTTTTTAAATGTGTTTTCAACTATATATCATTGTGAATTTTTATTACGTTTACAAGGTTGATTTTAAACTGAAATAGAATTTGATAAATTTTAATGATTTAATTATTGGTCATGATGGAATAATAAGGATTTAGAACCATGAATTGGTATTTTCAATACCACATTAATAAATGGAATGTTTGATGAAGACTTTAGTTCCTTATTATTGATTAACCATTGAAGTATATTGATGTATAGGGATATGAGAGAATATATTTGGTGTCAAAACATGAAAGTATATATTAATAAATATGTATCTTGATACATGTTATGTCATAAAGTTATATCTAGGTGAGATAAGAAGATATGAATGATATAACCATATCTAATACTCGAATTAAAATGTCAAAAAATCACCATTTATTTTATTTACAGACTCCCTAAATACCAAAAGGTCATAATGGTGTATGTATTATAGTTAATCACTATATAATGTCAGAAAAATAAATTCCAATTACAATTTTTTATCTTGATTATATTCCATGGATACACATTATTTATGTGTTATGGATTCATTAATTATAAAATTTCAATGTATCTTATGGTCATCTATGGAATTCCTTGATGTTCTAAAAAAATCAGAATGATATAGAAAAAGTGTTATGTTTCATCACTAAAAACCATCATCACAAAATTATTTATTCTATAATGTCCATTGATACTATATAATTAATGATGACATATTTCACTATATATTTAAAAGTCGATAGGTATTGACACCATCATCTTGTGTGATTGTTGTATAAGAATATATGTAATTACATCATTCATATAGATGTTTATGTATTAATATATTAAATGATGTTTATAACTCCAATGTTATTGAACCCATATGGGGAAATAAATAAACTATAGAATTATATTGTGGATGAAATAGTAGTGATAGTTAGGTCTATTCAACCACATATATATGAAAATCAGAGTTAATCAAAAAATTATTTCATAATTCATATGAATGACATAGAGATTCATGTTATTGAAAAGGTTTTCTTATGTGTATCTCCCAAGAAGATGGTGAGGATATTTATAATGAATTTAATTATAATCCCTAAGTATATCGGTCCCTTAAAATGATTTATCAAATTGGGATGGGGTATTATTGATTTGGTCTTCAACAAAATCCCTCACATGTTTATGATGTGTTCAATGGATCTATCCTGAGGAAGTACACACATTTACCATTACATGAATGAATCTAAATTTCCATATCATTGGATAAATTTTTCTCTTATTTGGAAGGAAAACAATATTTATTAGATCATATATATAAAATTATTTGAAACAATACAAACAACATGATAAATTTCATATGGTAAATCATAAAAATTTAGGAATCTATGTGGGAAAACAAAGATAAGATGGTGAATAAGTATCCTCATATGTTTTTATATGATTGATACAATTTCAATGGTATAATTTTTATATATGGGTTATAATTTAATAACGAAATATTTTTTGTATTAATTGTTCCAAATAAATTTAATTTTCCTGATATCATGTGATACACTCAACTCTAGGATTAAATGAACCGTAATATGCAATTAAATAATTTATTATTTAATATTACCATTATTAATAGGCCATTAAATATTATAGAGTGAATTTGAATAATTTAATATAAGATAGATATTTTTAAATTGTTTAGAAAAAAATAGTTTGATAATTTTGTTCTAAATATTTACTAATGCCTTTATATAAATCCAACATACATTTCTTGATATTTTTGTATCCATTTTTTTATAAATATAAAATAACTAATTTATACCATTCTAGAAATATAAATATAAAAATGTTCTTATTTACTGAAATTATCATTTCAATTTTATCTTAGGGTGGATTTTTGATAAATTTATGATCCGATTTATTTTATGAAGAATATTGAATAATATTGATTATTTAAAAATATAACATTTTGATTAATGGATATGAAAATTTATATATTTTGTTTAATTTTTTTTAAAACATAAATATAACTATTATTAGTCCTATTTATTTCCTTCGAATCATTTTTATGATGAATTTTCTAATAAATAAATTTTTAAATTAAGCAACATTTTCACTGGATAACCTATTTTCATCTTTTTTAGGGAATATATTTAAATAAACATTATACACTTAAATGATATGAATTTTGTGAAATGGATTCTATATTCATAGTCATAATTGTTTTTAAATATTGTATTACTAACTTTATTTTCCAAAATATTAGTTAAGAGAGTAAAAATTTATTAAAACTACAACTGTAAAAACAGTTTTATCATAGGGTTTATCGAAAGAGATAAGGGATAAATTTAAATAAAAACATTTATATACAATAATAATTTTTTGTCATGATCATATATATATTTATTTATGTAAATAATGTAATATAAAAAATTAATTTTAAATTTTTGGAATCCAAAATTGACGTTTGGCATGATTAGTTATATTTTTTTAAAAAAAAATCAATTTTTTTGTTCCATGATTTTGATGGAATAGTTAGAAGATTCAATAATATTTTTTCTGGGAAGAATAATACAATAAAATTTCATTTTTGATTTTTTAACAGAAATAATTATTTGAAACAAATTTATTACATTATTTTATGTTGAAATTATTTTTACACATAAATCGGGTATTAAAAAAACGTATACTTAGGAGTTTTTTGGAACATTATTGAAAGTAATTTCTACCAGTTATGAAAAATAAATCTTATAAAATATATTTCAAATTTTGAATCATAATATCCTATTTTAATAACTCCTATTTTATTTTAATTCATTTTATTATGTTATCATAATAAAAATGAAATGTTATTATGGTTGAGTATAAAATGCATTTCAAATGGGTTCTCTAGTACATAATATAGAAACATATCAAAAATATTGAAAATATTATTTGGATGAGATTTATTAACAATATAAAATATTTTATTTTAATTTTGAGTACCTTATTTCAGCATGAAACAATTATCATATTTATTATTTTAAATATTTTATGATACTCCAACCCTGTACTTCCCCTCATTTTAACTAGGACTCTACACCTTTCTATTGCTCACAAAAGTTTGAGCCTTCTAGAATGAAAATACCCTTACAAAATAACTCTATTAACATTTACATATACAATCTATATGTAAATATATTCCATAAAACAAAACCATATGATCCATAAGAGGATATATAGAGTACATCTTGTGATGGAGAGTTAATCGCCTTAACTGGTCACTTTTATTTTAATTATACTTTTACCCACTAAAAATAAGAGATAAAATTTATGAAATAATAAAATAAATTTCTTAAATATTAAAAATGAAATTTTAATTAGTAATCCACAATTAATCCCCCTCTTTAAATAAATGTTTTTTTGTGAATTCTTCACATATGTGTGAGTATAGCATACTTTTTATTTATAGATATAGAATTCATTTCTAATCATCATATTTATTGGATGTGTATTTTGATGGGCTCAAGGTTTTTATATAAAAATTATGAAATAATTATACATTTTAATTATAATACTATATCTACTACATTACCTTTCATTCATAATAAAAATTATATTATTTCACAAATGTTAGTGTGGGTTTCCACCTCCATGAAGTGATGTGATTGTTTTTTCAGTTTTGATTCACATAGATATATATAAGGATTGTTTTAATAAATATATATTATATAAATGGGATAATTATATTTCTGTAAATTTATTTATTATTTAATTTTCTTTTATTTCATCTGTTAGACTATGAAAACGTCAATCAAGAATAAACATGACATTCCTTCTCTATAAACAGGGTAATTAATTTTTCAATCTGAATCATTCAGATATGACAAAAAATATTCATATTATGAATATAAATAATATTAATTACCTGATTAAAATATTTATTGATGATGAAATTCTGATCATAATACACGAACTAAAACTACTGAACCAAGACATACATGAAAAAAGAAGTAGTTATAAGAAAGAATAATTATTAAATAATTAACTTTTAAAAAACCGGTCATAAAATGATATAGGATAATTAAAAGATGATTGATATAAATGATTATTATATTATAATAGATATATTGTGAATATATATTTAATATTTAGAAGGTTGCAATGTGTATGAATGAATTTTGTCATAATGTAGAGGGTTTCCATTGAACTTTTATATTTGGGAGGAACATTCAATATTAAAATATTATAAATTTTTAGTATATGACCATATTATTTAATAGAATTATCTTTTTGATGTTACACTTATTTGATAAATATTTGTTAAACATCACACCATGATTAATCAATTAACTAAATTTTATTATTTGAATGTTGTAGTTATCACTTAGTCGGTAGAATGGTCTGAATGCCTGAGATTATGTAAATTATAAAAATATAGATTACACTTGTTTATAATTTTATTTAGCTGGTTTTCAATTATTTATAATGGAAAATAATATCCAATGGAACATAAATGAAATGATTCTATAATAAACTATTTTTATAACCATAATAAAATTTTATTATTAAAAAATTGAACTAATCACAACAAGAAAAAGAACCAAATGAAATAAATATGTTACCTATATAATAATAATAAATTAAACAAATACATTTGATAGTACTAATATTAAACTAATTAGTTTTTATGTAGAAAAAGATATATTTTATAAAATGCAATTTTACAATCATTTAAGGAGGAACATTCTCTAAATCAAAATTCGGACATTTTTATAAATATTATTTGACAAACAAAAATTTATTTCTAAAAATTTTATTTGAAAATTATCTTAGGTTTGTTTTTTTGGTATATTTAAATAGTTTTTTTTCTATTTAATAATGAAACATTATGATTTTTATAAAATTATAATCTTCATTATATTAATGCAGATTTATGATCTGAAATTGATATCAATGAAAATATTAACAATTTATAGAAAAATAATATCATCCATTTTATTTCAATCATAAATATATATTATTTTCATACAATTACATTTTTTCTTAAAATATATTATTCAATAAATTAATTTACATTTCATTATAATTGATTAATTATATAATTAAATTATTAATGAAATATTTTCATAATATTCAAAATTTTATTTTATATTTATATTTAGAATATTAAAAAAAATCATTTAGAGACTTTAATTTTATACAAATATGAATAGTGATATTTGTAATTTTTTCTTCTATGGTAGAGGCTAAATTATTTAATTTAGGGTAAAAATAATATTATAGAGTATTTATTTCCCTAAAATATTTCCAAATATTTGTGGATGATTTATATTTGACCCATACCTCCTATGGTTTTCAATTTAGTTATATAATGATCATGTTTCCATGAAAATTAATATGATGATATTTAAATTATAAAAAATCTCAAATGTAACATTCTTAGTCCAAATCATATATTATGAGTACACATGGATAAACGGAGGTTATAAACTAATATAGCTATTGATTTGGGAATTTATAAAGATATTTTTATGAAATTAATTTATTTATGATTTTTAAACCTCGTGAAGGTGAGTTATTTATATTTATAATTTATTATCTATGAAATGGACACAAATGTCACCATCTTGATTAAATAAATATATTTTTCGTAATATATTTTCATTCAAATGATTAATTTTAATATATAAAATAATTTGAAATAAAAACAATTTATCTAAATTAAGGTATGTTATTTGTAATTTTTTTTAATGAAATAATTACCATAAATAATCATAAAATTATGATGGAGTAATTATTTATTAATTATAAAATAATAAAATTATATAAGAAATATTAAAATAATTATAATTTTAAATAATTATTGTTCTCCATAAATGTTACAAATGAATATGAAATATTTTATTTTTATTAAAATTTTCAAGTCGATGTTATCCAGTTTTCAGAATTTCATTATGTCTAATATAATGAATAGAATAAAAATTGACAGTAATAATATTTTAGGAATGTTTTATTTTATTTAATTGTATTAAAAAGATAAAACAATATTTTTAAAATATTTTTTTATGATGTGACCTTAAATTTCATTGATTACTAATTTATGTTCCAATTTACATTTTGTAGGTAATAATTACAATCATTAAAATTAAATAAATTGTAACCACAACAGAACATAAATTATCTTTACAAATATTGATCAAAATGATTAGCGTTAAATAAAATCCAAAACATGATAAAAAAATTTAATGGTTATATTAAAATATTTCCAAAATTTATATTCAAATACATGGTCATTTGTTTGTATTTTTGTAAAAAATAAATTTCTTATAATTTAATATTTTTAAGATATCAATGAGTGCCCCACACCTCAATTATAAAAGGTCAATCCTTCCTTAGTGTCATTTTTTCACCTTGATCATTCTATCTCAACAAAAATATTTTCACTTATCCTTATAAAATCATTATACATGTTCTTCAGGTTCTATTACTCAAACAAGTTAGACCTTATATCCCTTTAGAAGAGATATAAATGATATCCATCTAAGAAGAGGTAATCATTTTTACCAACTCATTAAAATTCTTTTCGTCTTCCACGTACTCTTCATAATTTTCCCATAATAAAATACAATATAGTTTATCATCGATATAATAATATATTATTATTATTATGGCACAACCATATTGTACATTTCATTAATATAACAAATAATGAAATCACTATAAAAGTGTAGGTATAAATTATAATCTCCACATAGTGGTGTAATTTGGTGCTCATTACTACTTTACCTAAATGGATACAATGATGAATTAAACCTTATATTTGATAATAATTTCATTATATTAATTAATTAATAGTTAATATTACAAACACTCCCTTCACCATTCGTATTAAAGGGAATTATATCATCTCGAATTCATGAATACAGTTTATGACCGCCACGAAGAGATGTAATTAATTATCAAGGATAAACATTAAAAAATTGTTCAAAGATGTATTTAATGATAAATAATATATTTAATAAATTATTTTTATTATGTCACATTTTTATTTATATCTTATAAATGCGAATTATGACTTTTACGCAAAAAACATCCAGGAGAAACAATGCAATCCATGTGCAATATAGTGCAATAAATAAATAATATTAATAAATTACTGGTAAATCATTTTAAAGAGTAAATATTTTATATAAAAAATATTTATATTATTATATTTTGTGTTAATAATTTGTTTGAAATTATTATACATGTGTTACAAATGCATACAGTTGAAATATAACCTATATTTAGTGAATTATTACCCAAATTTCTATTATTTGAGTTAAAATTTTAGACAATTGATTATATCATATGATTATTATATTTTAAATTAATATTAATTTTACTATTTTTTATTTACACTTGATTTTGGTATATTTATATAATATAAACATAATTTATTCATCTTGTTATCCCATGAATTGATGATATGATATTTGATAGTGACATTAATTTGAAAAAATATTCTTTAAAAGTTTATTTTTAAAGATGAAATAGAATATGTTTTTTAAAACTTATATCAACATGATAATATTTTCAAACATTCATGATGAATTAATTTTTATACCTCCCTTACAATATTAAAAGGATATTTTGAATGTAAATGTTTTATTTTGAAATTGCATAGTCTCTTTAGAAAAGTAATTTGAATGTTAAAAGGGTATTATGGTTAAGATTATTTATTGATATTATTATAGAATGTATTTAAATATGATTTGTTTAATTATATGAATAATTGTGGTTTATCTATTATGATACCATATATAATATTATATTGAAAACATTATTATAATTTTGATTGGGGATGTGTTATATTGAATCTTGTCACCATTTTTCTCAAGATGTCCTATTATTATGTTCGTTGAAATTGAAATTTATTTATTTTTCATATGAAAGATTAAATATTGGATTAAATATTGATTATTTATCACCCCATTCATACGAGGAATTATTTGAAATTAGAAAGTGGCGAGTGAGGCCCCCTATATCCCATATTTTCATTTTAATGTCCTAGAGACAAACTAGATCTGGTTTAAGCCAGGGCCTTACCCATTTATAAGGAATTATTGGGTGAGGACATGACTGTGTGTTTTAGATTTCCCAAATTGTGTATTCTGTGATTATGATATTAGTACTTTATTTTCGTTGTAAATTTTTTCTATTAGAATATCCATGGTTATGATAAATTTTAATGTTTTTGTTTTTATGGCATTATTTTTTCAAATTTTATTCCTTCAATATTATGTTTAAAACTATGTATAAATGACATGGCTTTCATATATTCATCATTCCTTTAGTTTATTCTTATTTATTCATGATATCTTCCATTGTATGGTTACCCATTCTACGCATATGATATCACCATATTTCATTTTCTTATTTTTTCACATGATTCCATGATATATATGATGATTGACATGTTAGAATATGCAAGGAGAATAATGGGGTTTTCAATGTAATTACATAATTGTATTGTAATTTTTAATGAAAGATCCATATATGTATGTAGTCTTCAAAAAATACTAATCTATTTGGTCAATGGGGATGTGAATCCATATAAGTACTACCAATGTAATAAATCAAGCCATCGAATATCGGCTACATGGGTAATAATATTTATAGATTGTGATAGCAGTGGGTTTTGTAAAAACCTAGAAAAATAGATTTAGGAAGTTGTAGATTATATTAAAAAAACTCTTAGATTATGTTTTGAAATAGTTTTAATGAAACCAAACATATGATTTAGAGATTGGTTATAACAAAATTTTCAACTTACATTATGTGATTCGATAATTCTAGGAGTATACATTAGGTTACAGTATATTATGTTATAATATAGTGTATTTCTTTTTTTAGAAATATAACATAGATGAAGTAATGGAAATGGTATCAATTCATGTTAGGATATCCCTCCCATAAAATATAATGAAGATAGATCTGGAGCTCTAGTTGTAGATAAACAACATATAACTACATTGGGATGGATAAGTAAGGCTATGATAAATAATCATGATTGTATCTATCAAACTACTGGTCCAAAATGTGGTCAAAAAAGTTTAGACATCATAATGAATCAGAATCCTTCATTATTTAATGAAACAATGAATCCATTAGTAGCAGAGAAATGGATAAGTTCCATTGAGAAGATATTTATCTATTTGGGATGTAATTAAAAGGGTAATTTTATCATGGAATCTTATAATCTATCATGGGATAATGATCAATTATTTTTATTGATTAAAAAATTTATGGATGAAAATGAAATAAAACATACGTAATGGATTTATTCAAAGGAACATTTAATGAAAATATTTACCTTCTATGAGAATTAGTGGATATGGAGAGAAAATTATCGAGTTTGATACAAAATGAGGATGATAATGTATCTATGTATTCACATATCATTATATTGTTTTAAAGGAATTATTTATAAAACATATAATATAAATTGATTATGATTGACCATTTTTAGGGAATTAATCGAATTATCTGATGGTATGTAGTCTTCTCAACAGTATCATCATATGAAAATATAGTATCATGTTCAATAAATAAAGAGAAAAAATTCTCCATGAATTCTCTCTTCAAAGAAATATAAGATAAAAATAATATTGAATATAATAATATATATAAAGGGATGAAGGTAACGAATGATTTTTATAGCTGTGATAATCATGGAAGAAAACAACATAGTACATGCTTCAAGGGAATGAAAATATTCTACATGTGTGAAGTGAATGTACATCAAGATCAATATAGAAATTGAAATAATATTGTTGTCTAATTCTTCATGTGTAAGGAGATGGGGCACTATAAAAAAGAATTTAATAATAATTTATGTAATATAGAATAGAAAAATAAATGGGATTGTGGTTATGAATTTTGTTTTACTTTAGTCAAAGTGTAATTAATAAAGTATTTGTGTTTTTGGATTAAATAATTATTTATTGAGGTTTTAGTAATAAGAACCATGGATTTTACTGCGCTAATATTCTATATGGAATTGGAATCATGCTATTTTTCATTATGGTGTTATGGTGATAATGGTATTAATATATTTTGTATCTGATAATGAGAGTTGAATAATTTTTTGGGGAATCTAATTTTATGTTGATTTATGATATTTAGTGACCATGTTTTTAAAAATTTTGTTTTTGAATTTGTCCAATCATGTTTGGGATGAGTTTTAATATTAAAAACATGTGGGATGGATTATCATAATGTTTGAAAAATATATTTTATTGATAAATTGTTCTATAAATTTTGGTTTCCATAAAAATTTAGTGTCTTAAATAATGATTTATTGTTATCTTTATGAAAATTATTTAGGTATTAAAAAAATATTCATGAAATCTATTTTCATGGAGGAAGATATTATGAGAAATTAGATCAAATCACATACAATGGACGAGAGTATACATTTAACATTGGAATATATTGAGTGAGTTTGTTTTATCAAGTTTTTATATGGATAGTTAACTGAACATTAAACACTATGAAATAGATTTTTGAAGAAAAATAATATCCATATACATTTAATACTGATAAATCCATGGCCTTTAAACACTTCACAGAATGATGAATTTTTCATTGTAAAGTTTCTAATGAAAATGTTCTAAATCACTCTCCATTTTAACACTATAGTAATATTTCAATTACATACCCTTGTTTTCATTTTTCATTAATGTTATCATATTAGAAATCCCAGTTTTTTGGTGACCATCACATTTTCCTTTCCCTTTTGTAAGAGGGAGTTTTGTTATACCTGTTTATGATGTTGGATTTCTTCAATGGTATTTTATAATCAAAACTACATGATTAAAAATGAATTGATTAGTTTTTAAGGAGTCTATTCATTATGGAAGGATATAATGTAACACCACATGATTTAATAGTATTTTCCTTATAAAATTTAACTTCATTGAGAACTTCCATTACACAGAACACTGACAATAAAAAATTGATTGTATATTAGTATTTAATTGTGAAATATATTATAGAGCCTATTGGAATTGAGGGAATGAATTAGATTCATTAAATTCTAAAAATATAGTTTACACATGATTATAAAAGGAATTTATTTATTAACAATTACATATAAATGAGAATAAAACCAATTGAAGATAAATGATTTGTTTTAATAAAGAACTATTTTTAGGACCATAAAGTAATTTTAACTTATGAAATTAAGTTAATCACTATTATTTAAAGATATTATTGTATCATATAAGTTATATAATCCATAAAAAATTAAATTAAACCAATATCATTGATATTTTTAAGATATCCATAAACCAAATAATATGTACAAAAAGATATAATTTCTAAAAGGCTAGTTGTTATAATTTAATGGAACACTAGTTTCAAAATAGTAATTTAAAATATTTAAAAATTATATTTTAAAAATTTAAATTAATTTTTAAAACAATATTTCAATGTTATCATAATTTGAATTTAGGTTATTTTTTAGAAAATAATTATTTTCAAGAGAACATTCAAAATTATCATTTTTATAAAATTATCAATTTAATTATATTAAATACTTTATAATATTTGAATTCGATATCAATGGAAGATAAAATATCAATATTTTTAATTAATATATTAAATTTAATTTTAGTATTAATTATATATTATATTGGTATAAGTACAGTTTTGTGATTAAAAATACATATTTCAATAAAAATGTTTTAATTGCATTATGTGGTATTAATATAATATTAAATTATTTGACACATGTGTTACCAAAATAAAAAAATTGATGTAATATTTGGAATCATAAAATAATAATTTAGTAAATAGTTTGGTATTATTTTTGATAAATATGATTATTCACATTTGTAATATTTGTAACCACGATAATGGGTAATTTTGGGTAATTTTGGGTACAAACACTATTATTAAGACTAAAATTTCCCTAAAACATTGAAAAATATTTTTGGATGACTAATATTATAAAATTAACATTATGGTATCAAATTTAGGTTATTTAATTGTAACTTGTTCATGAAAATGTCTATAATATAATTTAAATAATAGAGAATTATAAATGCCACATTCATTGTCCTAAACATATCATATGATTAAACATAGGTAAAATGTTTTATTTGAATGAATATTAGTTTCAATATTGTATGAAATAAAAAAAAATCTTGATTTGAATTTATTTATTCTTTTGGGAACCATTTGAATGATATTATTATATTTATAAATTTTTCATTTAAGGTAAAGACAAAAATGTCGCCTTTATATTAAAAAAAATTATTATTTGTATCTTTGGTGTCACCTAAATTATATTTTTTTCTCTAGATATTATTTAGAAATAAAATATATCTATATAAATATTAGTATTTTTATTAATTTATAGTGAATAAATATTAACCTTAAATAATTATGAATAACTATTCATTAATTATTTTATTATTGAAACTATCAGCTAAACGATTTTAAAATTTTAACAATAAAGATATGTTTAATTAATAATAATAATACTTGAATATAACTGATTGTAATGGAATATGAACATCATTTTATATATTTTTTTTTAAATTTATCACGTTTTATTGATTTCCTTAAGGGAAAGAGAATAAATATTGCCAAAATTGACACAGTTGGTATTTTATCAATCTTATATATTATTAGGTAATTATAAAATCATAAAAAAAATTTAAAATAAAAATTTATAATTGTTTGGTCTAAAATATAACAAAATTTTAATTAATGGTTCAATTAAAATTTTATATGTAAAAGTTACCACATTTTAATATAAACTAAATTTTAACTATAGTTTAAATTAAATTATGTAAAGTAATGTCTATCAAAATTATATTATTTAATGTAAAACCAAAACATATTTAGAATTTATCAAATTATAAGACAACAACCATATGACATATTAGGTTATAATACATTTCAATTTGGTTTTATTTTTATACAAAATAAATTTACTCTAATTTAATATTTTTAGGTGGTCTCTCAGTTCCCGACATAAGAATTATAAAAGGTCACTCATTCTGTCAATTCATTACACCGGATTGAGCCTTATATCTTAACCTACATATATCCATTTATCCTCAAAACATCCATATCCATGTTTTTGATTTTTTGTTTTACTAAAATTAACTACACTAGACCTCTTGATATGGGATTTAATCGATGTTCGATGATGAAGACATTGCCATTTTTACCAACTCATTCAATTTATTAGGCTAAATCGTCTTTATGAATTTATACCATGATAAATTAATTAATCAATTATAATATATTTACCATTATTTTAGTTTTATTATCATTCAACCCTAATCTACCTTCCATGCATCATTTGAAAAATGAATGAACTATAGGTTCTTATGTATGGCTTAACATTTCCACATAGCGGTGTCATCCATTTTTCATCCCCACACAACTCAAATTGTTATAATGATGGAAATAAATAATATATTTAAAAATAATAACACTATACACATTTAGGAAAAATTAATATACGACAATATCCACTAATAATTCACAAATAAAGGATTGATAATTTCTCTCGTGCATACATTTGATTTACCACCTCCATTATGATATTTAACTCATCTTCTATGATCGACATTAAAATAAGATCCCATAATTGAATTTAAGTATTAAATAAAATATTTAATAAATTTATATTATTCTATAAATATTTTATAAATAACCAATTAAAAAGAACCTAGACGTTTAAAACAAAACAAACATGTTTAACAACAAAATTAATAATTTAAATAATAAAATGAATAAATATTATTAAAAAATGAGGGGTATACCATCAATGTTTATAACATATGATATCAGAAAACATTAATATTATTTTATTATAGGCTAATAATATGATTAATACCATAATTCATGAGGTTCAGACACATATGGTGGAAATGATACAAAATGTAAGGCAATTATTAACCCAATTTTCAGTCATTGGGCTAAACTTCTAATCCATTTATTATTTCATTCCATAATTTTTTGAGAAATTATGTTTGATTATATTATTTTTTATTTACACTTGTGTTATGTGTTCTTACAACAGATACACATAATATATTCATTTGATATATCCTTATATAAATGATATGATATTTTGGAATTACCTTATCTTAAAAAATTACACATTAAAATATTTATCATTCAATGTTTAAAAATAATGTTCTTTAAAAAATTAAATTAAAATGTGGATTATTAATTCTCTCATGAATCCATAATATTTTATGCTTCTTTTACAAGATTCAAAATATACTTTCAATAAAATTGAATTCTTTTATAAATTTATAGATTTCTAAAAATACGTTATTTCAATGAAAGAAGTTGTTTTCCATAAGAATATTATAGTGATCCTATTAATGTTTCTAGGTCGAAATAATTTTTTAAAGAAATTATTTATTGAGGCTAAAGTAATATGATACAATTTACCATATTTTAGTAAATGTTTTATGATCATTTTTACTAGGGATGTATTATTTTGACATCATTCCCCATATTTTTATACATGGTTTCTGATTATCTTCATTTAGTGGGATATGCATTTACATTTTATACTATATTTTAATATATGAATATTTATATAGATTATGTTTCACCCATTTCATATGACAAATTAATTGAAATTTGAATGTAATTGGAGGGGCCAGCAATATCTCCCAGATGTGTTAGTTCATCTCATACGACAATATATATTTGTTTTTGGATGATATATACCCATTCATGTAAACTTCATGTATGTTGACTTGATGGTTTGTTATATATTTATTTAATTATGATTTCCCTTATTGTAATATTTTTTATTGATATTCAATGTGATTATTGGACCAATAATATATCCAAGGTTATGTTTCATTTTCATGTGATTAATTATAAGAACACGACCTTATACAATACATAATCATGAATTAGGTTAATAATTCACATTGAGGATCGTTTTAGGTTTACAGTTTTAGAGAATTAGGCCATGACTATTACATTACAACTTAAATATTACAAATTAGACACTTCTAATCATTTTCCATTTTTTCATAATATAAAAACACTTAAAAAATGATTTAGGTCTAGTTCTATGTTTCAGACATCATGATTTTTCCTTGATCCCATCCATGACCATAATCATATTTTTGTCTTGTGAAAATATATATTAAAACATGGGATGAGCATAAAAAGCTCGATAAGTGTTATAAAAAAATGAAATAAAACATTAGATCATTAATACATACATATCAAAATCTCTTTAACATACCTAGTAAAATCATAGGATTTATGAATAACACATAGTAATCAGACATCATAAAAGTAATTTGGGGCATCAATAACATTATTATGTTGTATCTTTCACATCTACATAGGGAGTAACATTTTGAATACCTATCACGGTATATTCCCTAAATATATTATGATAAACATTCATGTTTACCTATGTCTCATTACCCAGTCCAATATAGATCTATCTCAGGCCCACTTGCCCTAGGATAATCACGGAACAAATCATATATGTAACAATGCCTAAGAACAATAACATATTCATAAAACATATAAAAAATATAATAAAAAGATAAATATTCCATATTTCAATCACAATGTATCATTTAAATATTTTTATATAACAAATACATTATCAAAAACAACATCAATACCAAAATATGTAAAAGAGTATATGGTATTTATTTCCCCTTTAAAAATATATCATCTTGTTAATGAAGCCCAAGATCAAATAATACATTCGGCTAGAGAAAAGGTTGTTGTCACACCTTACGTTAAAAGAAACATTATTTTTTGTCATTTTGTGAAGTGCCTCATCGAAAAAGTTTACATTGGAGTGAAATAAACTACCAAAGGTTATTATACAACTTGTAAAAGGAATTCATTTTTTAAACATAATATGCCTCAATGAAAGGAGATTGTGATGAATTCCCTTACCTCGTGTTCGACTTGACCTGGTCATTCTTTAAACTCCTAAAAAATAATATAATGTTATTTTCTAATTTTATAAGAACATTTTTCATTTTTATTATTCCTTTTATAACAATTATTACTATGTCCTATACATTATATAATCATTATGTTAATAATGGTCGTTTTGTCGATATTTGGTACTTGAGGCAAAAATGAACTTATTATAAAAATAAGTATTTCATGTGGTCAAAATTATTTTATCTATATAATTATATTCATGATTTAGATAGGATATATATCATATACATCATGAATATATATTTATTTATAAAAGTACATAACATTGGGAGATATGAAATGAATAACACCGTTCATGAAGACGGTAAGTCATACGTACGCCTGAACGCTACATTCATTTATATTTCATCTTTTAATCGAATGAAAAATCAATGATACATAGGCATATTATGATTCAAGAATAGTATCATATATAATTTCTGTAACTCCATCATTTATACGTCACACATATGGCATAAACAAGTGATATCACTTTGTGGGGGCGGTAGTCCGCACATCCTCAAATGAAATTATCGTATTTACCCATTATAGAAAACATTAAGGTATGATAAAAATAAAAATACATAAGAATATATACAATATAAATATAATAAAAATCACATATAGTCAAATTTATATTATATTGGCCACCATAAAAGGTTCTTAGAGAATATTAGACAATCATCGTTTCGTGAGGTAGTAGTTCGTCGTCCACAAAAATTGTATGTTTTTTACACATTGGATGGAGGTGTGTGTAAGTGTAGTAATAATACTTTTCATAGCAACAACCTAGTATATTGAGGATATTTTTTTTGTTAAAAATTATTTATTAAAAATAGTTTAGGGGGTTGGAGAAGTAAAATAAGAGAAAAGAATGTAAGAGAAGACATTACCTTTAAATTAGGTAACTTTCGTCATATTAAACCAATAGGATTACTTGAATTGCCTTATGTCTAGGGGAAGGCATCTGTTATAAATAGAGAGATTTATGGAACTTAGTTGGGATGAGGCTGGAAAATCAAGGGGTCTTGAGATGTGTATGAAATGGGTTAGAAGTGGTGTCCTATAATAAGGGGGAGGAGGGGATATTTTTGATAGTTTGAAAATATTATATAATTATATAATAATTTTATGATTCTAAAGGTTCAGAACTAATTAAATTCAATGATAAGATTAATATTGTTCTAAACAACATAGCCTAATAATAATAACATATTTTCTTGGTTATTCTTGTAAATTTTATAATTTTATTTATTTAAATCATTCATTAACGAGGTAAACATTGCATCATTATTGTTTCATAAATTATTTTATTTAATTGATTTCTAAGAAAATTATAAATAAAATACCATGATGTATGAGATCATTTTATATTTATAATGAACATTTATTCTCCAAGAGATAACTTAAATAAAATAATGTAATAATAGATTTACTAAAATATATATGTTTTTTTTATTTTTGTCTTTCGTTTAAATTAATTAATATAACATGTCAATATTACTCTTAAGAGGTTCCATGGGCTCCCAAAATTGAAACTAGGATGTTGATTGTCAGAAATGTGTCAATAAATAGGATTATGCAACATGTTATGTTAATTTAATATTATTATAATAATATTTTCTTCCTTTATTTACCAAATTTAGCATTTAACCATGGTAAATAAAATATTTACTGATGTAAATATTCCTATTTTCTAAACATAAAAGTTACGTATTTAAACTATTTAAACCTCCTGATTCCCTATATGGAATCAATTTCTCTAAATTCAAAACACAGATGTTGCATGAAATTAATTTAAAATTGATTATAGTTGTCAAAACAAATAGCATATTTTTAGGAAATGACAATTATCAAATGTTTGCCACTTGTTTATGTCCAATTTCAAAGTGAAATTATTTCCAACGACCAAAAATGGATTAATTTGTGAAAATATAATTTCATTACACTTTAAAACTAATAAAAATGATAATCTATGTGTATATAAAAATTATATTATTAGGTAGTTTTGAATTAAAATACAGTCTATTTCCCTATTCACTAAAAAATAAATTTTATCAGAAAAATACCAAAAATTCAACCAATGTAAATTTTGATATCCTGATTCTAAAAAATAATATTATTTTCTCAAATTGAACATGTAAAAGTGTTCAAAACTATATTTAATGGGGGTTCCCCATAAAAGTATGGTAAATTGACCCTCTAAAGAAAATTAGATTATGTATGCATAATATTAGATTCTTTCTTATTTTTAGCCTCTAAAATTTCTTGATTAAATGTAAAAACATTTGGAAAACATTAATTGTAATATTGTAATTAGTTTTTATCATTATTTCTAATACAAAATCTATATGATAACTACAATTTAAAATAATATTTACTTAATTTTTAATATGAATCAACCTTTTGTGTAAGATTAGACATCAAAAAAAAGTTTTTGTGTATCGGGAATGCCATTGTACATAGAATCCCCTTTACAATAATATTATTTTTTAATTAAAAAATAATAATATATATTAAAATGTCATATTTCATTATTTATCTGGGTTTTTATATCAACACTTCCTTTGAAAATTTCATCCCTACATTTTTTAATCACTTATCAAATAAATATGGGTATTTATCCCTATTAGTATTTACAGATTCCCATGTTGCATATTAAACCATATGGTTTTTAAAAAAAAATTACCTGTTGAATTAACTTATTCTACAACACTTTCTCTCTTCGGACATAAATTTGAACTGATTATTCCTCAAAAGAAAGATTATCTCTAACTGAAATACCTCTGGGCTCAAAACATGAGATGGATCTGGCACAAACATTCTCAACATTGAAACATAAAAAACATTGTGTGCCTAGGATAAACATAGAAGTAAAGATGCTATATATGAAACTGATCCAACATTCACCTAGATTTCATAAGGTTTAATGATTCTCGGACTCATCTTTCCCATTTTACAAAAATCCATCACACTTTTTTTGGAGAAACATTGAGAAAGACATGATCACCTACCTCAAATAAACAATCCTTCCTCCAGTTATCAGTGTAACATTTCTTCCTACTCTGAGCTATTCTAATGATCTTCTGAATCAATTGAACTTTTTATGCCATCTCTTCTACCAATTCTATTCCTATAAACTTTCATTCACCTACTTCATCCCAAAAAGCTGTTGTTTAACATTTATTCCTATATAATGCCTCAAATGACTCCATATGTATACTGGAATGAAAAATGTTATTATAAAAAAACTCATCCGAAGAAATACGTTGGTCCTAACATCCCCGGTGATCTAGTGAACATGCATTTAGTATGTCCTCTAAGGCCTGAATTTGTTCGTTCGGACAACCCATCAGATTGTGGATGAAAAGTTGCATAAAATTAAATTCAGTACCCAACAACTTCTAAAGGCCTTTACAAAAGTTATAAGTAAACCTGAGATCATGATCAGATACAATGGATAGGTGAACTCAATGTTACCTATCAATATCTTTAATATACAACCTAGAACATTAATTTTGAGAAGAAGTTACTTGAATAGTAATGAAATGAGTATATTTAGTCAATCTATCAACTATAACCCAGATTGAATTATTACCTTAATATGTCTTCAATAATCCTATAACGGAGTTTGTGGATAAATTTTCCAATTTCATATCTAGAACTAGTAAAGACTGAATGACCTTTTTTGGTTAATATCACTCTACTTGAACTTGCTTACAATTCAAACACTTCACAATTAAAATCAAAAATATATCTTTTCATTCCATCACACTTGTTATACACTCAATGATCCTTTTATATCTTAGTACATCCCGAATAAACCGAAAAAAGAGAACTATGAGCATTATATAATTTCCTTTTCTTAAATTTTTAATCACAAAGAAGGAATAATATCTTCCCAAACCTCTGAACAAAATCATTATCAATTTTGAAATTAGGCATATTACCGTTCTGATCCAACTCTACCTTATTCTGCAACTCACTGTCTTCCTTCTGCATTTTCTTAATTATGTCTGATAGATATGATTTCACTGACACCTGAAACAAAATAGAGAAATTTCTTGCACCAATAACTTCAATTATAAATTTCATCAAGTATTTAATCCATGGATCTTTGTTCTAAATGTAATAATGTTAATAAAGCATTAATTTTTCTACTCAAAGAATCAGCCACGTTAATTTTATTTCCTGTATGATATAGAATTTTGAAATCATAATCCATGATTACTTCCAACCATATTTTTTGTCTCATTTTAAATTAATTATGTGTGAATAAATAGTTCATACATTTTTGGTAAATATATATTTCACATTTTACTACCTAAAAATGATACATCCATATTTTTAATTCATAAACAACAACAGATAATTCTGAATCATGTGTATGGTAATTTTACCCATGAGGTTTCAACTAACGCGAAGCATAAGAAATTTCCTGGTTTTTCTACATTATAAGACATCCAATTCCTTTAAATGAAGCATCACTTTAGAAGATAAACACACCATTTTGGGAAGATAGTGTGAAAATTGGATTATTCGCCAATTACCTTTTCAATTTCTGAAAACAATCATCACATTCTTTTGTCCAAAATATCCTAACACCTTTTTGACATAACATAGTAATTGTGCTAGATGTCAATAATTTTTTTTAAAAAAAACCTTCTTTAATAACATTTCAAACATAGAAAACTATGGATCTCAGTTATAATTGTGGGTATTGGCCATTCTTTCGTAACTTTTGTTTTAGTAGAATCGACAATTATGCCTTTTTTGAAACTGTGTGTCCATGGAAATAAATTTTTTGTAACCAAAAATCACACTTTCTAAATTTCCCATACAGTTTCATTTCATTAATGGATTTTAATAAAAACATTAAATTAATTTCATGGTCCTTCTTACTTTTAGAATAAACCAAAATATCATCAATGAACACAACCAACAACTTATCCAAGAACACAAGGATAATTTACTTCTTATGATCTATGAATACAACAAGTGCATCGGTTAACCAAGATAAATAACTAAAAATTCATAATGTTCATGTCTAGTATGAAACATAGTTTTCCTAATGTCTGTATCCTTTACCTTCAACAGATGGGACCCCTGGCCTCAAATCAATATTTGAAAAATACTAATCTCCCTGGAGTTGATCAAACAAATCATCGATATATAGAAACAGATACTTGTTCATAAAAGTGATTTTATTCAATGCTATATAAAAAATTCAATGTCTCATTGAACCATCTTTCAACTTAACAAACAAGATAAGATCAATCCATGGTTTTTTTCTAGTTCGAATGATACCTTTATCTAGTAACTCTTAAAATTTCTTCTTCAACTCAAAAAGTTCAATTTGAACCATTCAATATTGGGATTTTAAAATTTTCTCAGCATTTGGAACTATGTCAACCATAAAATCAACATCCTAGAATATTATTTTACGAAGCAAATCATAAGGAAAAATATGAAGATACACATTTACAACTATCACAACATTAATCTGAAAAGTTCCATTATTTTCAACAATATGTGGAAGGTAACATTAATTTACATATCTTATTATTTTCTCAGCTTCCTGATATGTTATCAAAAGTAAGGGTTCATTCATGAACACAAACTGATAATATTTCTGAAAATAATCCTCTTTATCTCTTTATTTAATCTTATCTTGATACTATGAAAGACAATCCATTCAAAAAATAATATCACACTATACAAGTGGAAAAAATAATGGTTTTAGTTAGATTATTTATTCACATAAGGACATGAAGGTTCTTATAATTTCATTTTGTCTCTATATCCCCCCCCCCACCGATGTTTTTATAATAAGTTCATGATTCATATCTTGAGAAGGAATTCCCTATTTACTAGAAAAATTCTCATAAATGAACAAATGTTTATTGCCTGAATCAAACAACACATTGGAATAATATGAACAATCAAATAGTGTGACTGATACAACATCACATGATGGCACAAAAACTGTTATAGTAGATGTAAAGGATTTCACCAACCCTTTCTTCTTGTAGTCTTGCTCCTTTCCCTCAGGTGAATTCTTTGTTGGACAAGATTTTCAATATTGACCCATTTCATTTCACTTAAAACATTTTACTCACTGTAGATCATATTTTTTCCTTTCCATTACAATGATCTCTTTCAGTGAAATTATGAGCATTATGTCCCATTTTACCACATCAGCATTACATACCGGAATTGATAATAGATTCACCATTATTCATTTTATTACATTTTTCACAAACAATAATCATAATTTTCTTACAATAAGTATTTTTTGAAGAGTTTTTCTTTTTTTTCCCACCTCAATATCTTATTCTGTTGTTTTCAAATGAATGCCTGAATATCAACAAACCCTATTACCACCCTCTCTAGACATTGAAAATGTTATTTATAATTATTGAACTCAGAAGAAGTTATTGCCTTTTGATAGGCTGACTTTAATCATGTGTAAGAATTGTAGATTTTACTATCAAGATCTCTTATGAAATTTGATGCATACCTTGCTAGTTGAGATAATTTTTCATCATAAGCATCCAATGAGTCATCCTCCCGCCTCAATTCCTGGAATTGTTTTTCCATCCAAAAATGAACCACCTAAGAAAAATATTTCTAATAAAACCTTTGACTTCATCCCAATAAAGAGAATCAATCCCCTCACTATCCCTGAAATTTTTCACTATCAACCACCACTGATCTTCTTCACCATCAAAACATTTATCATCATGACTAACTTTTTAATGTTCTGAATACCACATGAAATCAAAAAATCATTTTTTCAGAGGTTTAATCCACCCTTCAGCTAACACAAGGTAAGATGTTCCTCTGAATGATTAGGGATGTTACCTCATTAAATGCTTCACTGCTGACATGTCCCTCTATGGTTGATCTACATGATCTCATTCATGGATACCAGCATTATTTATAGCTTGATTCAATTGTTCAATTATTGCAAAAAATTGTTCAGTTCTGATTCTGACTATATCAAGTTGAGGATTTTGAAGCTTATCTTCCTCATGATGTTTTCCATTATAGCTTCCATGTTTCCTCTACAAGAAAACCATTATGGATATAAAAATATCTTAGGTGAAGAAACATGGTTATTTTTAAATGATATATCATTTCAATCATACAATAAATTAATTTATGGATATTAATTTAACATTATTCTAACTCAAAAAGTTGTCTAAACTGACATCTGATACCAACTATAAGGCCCGAACCTTAAACATTACATAATCTTCATTTATGTTAATAATTCACATTGAGGATCATTTCAGGATTATCATTTTACAGAATTATCCAATAAATATTATATTGAATCTCAAATATTACAAAGTAGAATATTCTACTTAGTTTTCATTTTTTCATAAAATAAGAACTCTTAAAAACAGATTCATGTCTATTTCTATGATTTTGAAAGCATGTCCTTTCTATGATCCCATCTTTAACCCTATTCATCTTTAAGTCATTTGAAAAACATTTCAAAACTAGGGGTGTTCATAATAATTCAAGTAAGTGTTATAAAACAAATAAATAAAACAATAGTTCATCAATACATATATTACATAATATCTTTAACATACCTTATGAATTCATAAGATTTATGAATAAAATATTATAATCATAAATCATAAATGTAATGTGTGGTGTCCATAACATATTTACATTGTAACTTTCACAAATACATAGGGAGTAACATTTGGAATACCCATCATAGTATATTATCTAAATCTATTAGGAGAAACATTAATGTTTACCTCCATCAGGTTACCCAATAAATTGAAGAGCTATCTCGGGCTCATCCTCCCATGGTTTATCATGGAACCACCTATAAACATAAAAATTACAAAGAACCATATCATATTCATAATACATAAATCAAATATTAAGGAAAGATAATATTTCCACATTTCATTCACAATATATCAGTTAAATTTATTGACATACCAAATCAATTATCAAACCATTTTCAATAAAAAAATACGTAAAATAGTATATGGTATTTACTTTCCTTTAAAAAACATTACTACTTGTTAAGGAAGCAAAAGACAAAATAATATTCTCGACGGCAGAAAGGTTACTGTCACTTCTTACATTAAAAGAAACATTATTTTTGGTTGTTTAGTAAAAACACAGCATAATAAAAGACTCCCTTTGAATGAAATTAAACATCAAAGGTGTTTATAAACCGTATAAACAAATTTCATGTATAATAGAAAATATGTCTCAATGAAAGAAGATGTGGTGAAGTCCCTTACCTCGTGTACGAGTTGATCCGTTCGTTCATTAATCTCCTGAATAAAACATTTCAGTTAATTTCAAAATTCATAAGAAAATTTTTAACGTTCATTATTCTATTTATATAACTTATTACCATTTCATAACCATTATGCAATCATTTACGTTAATAACGGTTGTTTTGTCGATATTTAGTACTTTAGTCAAAAAAGAACTTCTTATAATTACAAGTTGTTCATGTGGTCAATATTCTAGTATGTACAGAATTATATTAATGATTTAGATATCATATATATTTGGTAGATATATGTATTTAGAATAGTACATAACATTTGGAGATAATAAACGAAATGCATTGTTCAGGGAGACTATCATTCGTACGTATGCATGAACACTACTTCCATTTCTATTTTGTATTTTCATGGAATGAATAATTAATGAAAAATAGGTTTATGATAATTACAGTATAATATCATATATAAATTCAGTAAATTCATCCTTTAAACGTCCCATTTATGGCATGAACGAGATATATAACTTTGAGGGGGTGGTAGTCTGCACTTCCTCAAAGGAAATTTTTGTATTTACCCATTATGAAAATCGTAAAGGTGTTATATAATGGAAAAATACCGAATAATAGATACAATATACATATAATATATATAACATATAAATTAAATTCAATAATAATGGCTACCATAAGAGGTGTTAGGAGAATATTGAACAATCATCATTTCATGAGGGAGTAGTTCTCCATCCAGAGAAAAAGTATGTTATTTACCAATTAGGTGGAGCCGTGATTAAGTGTAGTTCGAATACCTCACATAAAAACAACCTAGTTTATGGAGGATGAATTTTTATTTATAAAATAAGTGAATAAAAAAGTTCAGTGAGCTGTAGAAGTAAATTTATAGATTATAATTAAAAAGAAGATGTCAACATTAAATCGGTTAACTCACATTGGGTAGAACCAAAAGGTTTACTTGAATTGCTTGTTGCCTAAGGTATGGCTTCTAGGAGGAAGATAGAGATTCGGGTAGCATAATTGGGCATATTTTTTATGATACATGGGGATTGAGATGTGTGGGGAATGTGTAAGAAATTTCTTCCTTTATTGGGGGGTGGAGGGTCTCTTTAGGAATGTTTTAAAATATTAATTTTTTATAATATTTATTGGTTTCTAGATTTTCAAAAACCATTAAAGTAATATATAAGATGACTCTTGTTAGAAATAGAATCATACAATAAGAACTGGACATGGTTTGGATATTTTTTTAATTTTTATAATCTTATTTATTTAAATCATTCATTAATGAGGTAAACACTGCATCATTATTATGTCAAAAATAATTTTATTTATTTCATGTATAAAACTTTTAAAAAAATACTATGATGTATGAAATCTTTTTATCTTTCTATTTAATATTTATAGTCGAAAAGAGAACATATATAACCCAATCTAAAAGTTGATTTACGAAATTATATATGATTATGTAATTTCTGTCATTACTTTAAATTAATTAATATAATGTTTCATTATCACTCATATGTGGCTTCATGGGGTCCCAAAATTGACCCATGGTTTCCCATGGTCTAAAACATATCATAAAATATGATTAAGACACATTTTGGGGTAATTTAGTATTATAATAACAATATTTTTTACCCCTATTTACCACATTTACCCTTTAAAAATGGTAAATAAAATATTTACTCAAATAAAATTTCATAATGTATAAAAATAAAAGTTATATATTTACAAAAATTGGACTTCCTAATTCCAAATATGGAATCCATTTTTCCAAATTCGAAACATATAAGTGGCATAAATTTATTTAAAATTAATTTCCTTTGTCAAAACCAAAAACATGTTTTTATGAAATATTACATATCAAATGATTTACACTTGTTTATGTCAAATTTCAAATTGAAATAAATTCCAATGAATAAAATTATATGAATTGGTAAAAATATAATATAATTACCCTTTAAAAGGAATTGAAAATATAATATATCAATATAAACAAATGAGACCAAAATGCAGTATTGAATTAGAATACGTTATTTTTTACTATTCATTAAATATGAATTTTATAAGAAATTTACCAAAAAATTACTCAAAATAAATTAGATGTCCTAATTATGAAGAAGAATATTATTTGGTCCAATAAATCTTATAAAAGGGACCAAAACTATATTTAAAGAGGATTCTCTATCAAAAGGTGGTAAATTGACCCTTTAACATATATTAGAGTATTTATGCATTAAATTAGAATATTTCTTATATTAAGCGTCAAAATTTAATTAGATATATGTAAATACATTTAAAAAACATGTATAGTAATATTTTAGTTTCTTATGTTCCTTCCTGCCAATACAACAGCTAAAATTTAACTACCTTTTAAAATAATATTATATTATTATTTTTTAGTATGACTCATCCTTGTGTGTAACATTATACATCAAAGAAACTCGTTGTTGCATATCGGGTACACTGTTGAACATATAATCCCAATTCAAATAAAACTAATATTTTATTCAGAAATATTAATAAATATGAAAATATTATATTTCATTATTTACATGGGATATTACATCCTTCCACCATTATAGAAATTGGATCCTCCCAATTTTTATTAACATATCAAATAAATATGGGTATTTATCTGTAATATAATTTTCAGATTCCCATAATTCCACTTAAACATTATGGTGTATTCCCAAAACCTTTACATAATGAAATACCTTATTTTTCATACTTGTTCTCTTTGGTCAAGAATATGTACATGTTGTTCCTCATAAAAGGGATTCTCTTCCAACTTAACTAACTCATGGATCAAAACATGTGATCGATCCAACATAAACATTCTCTACATTGATACCTAAAAAACATTGTGTACCGAGGATTAACATGGAGTTAAATCCAATATATACACAATTGATCTAACATTCTCCAAGAATTCACAAGGTCCAATAATCCTGGGACTGAAATATCCCTTATTTCCAAAATGCATCACACTTTTCCAAGGGGAAACTTTGAGAAAGAAATGATCACCTACCCCAAATAAAAGGAGATTCCTCCAGTTATATGTATAACATTTATGCCTTATTTTAGCTGTTCTCTTGAACTTTTGAATTATTTGAACATTTTCTACCATCTCTTCTTCCATTTTAGGTCCCATCAACCTTCTTTCACCAACTTCATCCCAAAAAAATAACGTTAGACACCCTTTCATATATAATACTAAAATGAAGCCATCTGTATACTGGAATGATAAAAATTATTATAAGAAAACTAAACCAAAGAAATATCTTAGTCCAAACATCCCTTCTAATCTAGTGAACAAGCAGGTAGTATGTCCTCCAAGGTCTGAATTGTTTGTTCTGACTAACATCAGATTGTGGAGGAAAATCTATACTAAAATTTAATTCTTTACCCGATGACTTCTGAAGGCACATCAAAATGTTTTATGTGAACATGGGATAAAGATCATATACAATGGATAGGGGAACTCCATGTTACCTAACAATATATTTAACGTACAACTGATATAGATGATCTCAAAATGATGTATCTCGAATAAGAAGGGAATTAAAAGATTTAGTCAATATATCAACTATAAACAGTATTTCATTATTAAACTGAGATGTAATCAGTAATCCCAAAATAATTAAAATTAATATATTTTCAAATTTCCTCTCTAGCACCTGTAATGCCTGAAGAATTTGTTTTGGTAAATTCTTCCCTCCTTTAACCTGCTGACAAGTAAAACACATCATAGTAAAATCACCAATATTTCTTTTCATTCCCTCCCACTAGGAATAATCTCTATGATATCTGTACATATTAGTACTAACAAGATGAACAGAAATTAGAGAACTATGAGCTTCACATAATAACTCTTTCTTAAACTGTGAATCAGAAGGCTCACATAATCTCTTACCGAACCTCATAACACAATAATTATCTATGTTAAAATCAAGAAACATTCCCTTTTGAGCCCACTCAATATTTTTCATCCACTGAATGTCTTACCTCTACTATTTCATAAAAATGTCTGATAAAGAATATTTCATGGACAAATCCTTCAGTTCATGATATTTATATTTGTTAGCCTTTGTATTTCTATGAAAGTGATATTTATGAAACCTCATTTTCATTGATTGTGGAAGCACCGTTTCACTACTATAATGGATCTATTGTCTTTTTAGTAATGTAATTTTTTATCAATTTTACATATATTATGTTATATTTACCTGATGGATGACAATTTCATAATTTTTATATCTATAGAGTAGTTTCTTTTTTATGAAATATTTTTCACTATATTCATTTATTATTAAATTGAATCTATGATATAGGAATCAAACCAATTCCCTTTGATGTTTTCATTTATTTCTGTCCCTTTTGGTGAAATATATTAATGAAGTGTGCAACCATTGTTTAGTTTGGTGGTTCCACAAATATAATGTTTTGGATGAACCATAATTTCATTCATTCCGAGAAAATATAAATTTAAACAAAATGGAATTATTGATTGATTGATTTGTTTTTGTTTTTGTGTTTAGAAATTTTTTTCATGAGAAGGCGGGTTTATCAAATCTTATTAATTAAAAGTTTATTCTATAATAATTGTGAAATTAATTTATGAAATGTTTTTCATAGCTTGTATAAGGCCCCATACTTAAACCTTACTTATTATTGAATTAAATGAATAATTCAGATTGACGATATTTTAAGGTTTAGAGTTTTAGAGAATTAGGTCATAACTATTACATCTTAAAAGATTAAAAAGTAGACACTTCTACTAAGTTTCCATAGAATAAAAACTCTTTAAATGAAACATGTCTAGTTCCTTGTTTTAGATAGCATGTCTTTCCCTTGATCCCATCCTTGACCCTATTCCACATTAAGTCCTGTGAAAAAAATTTCAAAAAAAAACTTGGGGTGAGCATAAAAATCTCAGCAAGGGATACACAAAGAATGAAAACTCTTAGTTTTTCAAAGAAACAAGTAAACCATGTATAATTTATCAAAGTAATACCTTTCACCTTACGAAGTAGTAAAAACTCTTCAATGAATAAAATATATTTACTTACCCTTTTGTAACCAAAAGATTACCATAAAACCCATATAAAGAACACATAACATATAAAGGTAAATTGGGACATAAACATACTTTAATGTAATAACCATATGGTCGACTTCCATGTATACTTAATGGAATAGCCATTCGACCGACTTCCATACCCAATTCATTGGAGGTTATAATGTAACCACCTGTCCTGGTATTCACGGCACCACCCGTCATATGGTTTATCTTGTAACCACCCGTAAAATGTCCAAGTACCATCATTGCAGATAAAATATTGAAAATATAATCATTTCAATAACAACATTTCATTTTCAATCACAATAAGTAATTCCAAGATATTGAATTAAGCAATCCATTTTCAAAAACCATTTAAAAGAGATTTTTGAATCAAAGTGTCCCATACCACTTTGATGTTTTTAATGGAATTATAATTTTAAAACATTAATGTACATATAAATAAATACTGAAAACCATTTTGAAAACATGTACATTAAAGATAAATATTTAGAATAATGAATCTTTAAAACATTTAAAACAATATTTTTGTTAAAGAGTTTTTAACAAAATGAGAGACTCTTGAATACAAATAATTGCGGAATAACAATTAATCCGAGATTTATAATATCATGAGAATAAAGGGATTCATGATATAATATGTCAGAGGATAGTATACACACCATATAAGAGTTAATTGGGTCATAACAACAATGAAGTCTCAATGGAAATGTAAATTGAGATGAAATCCATTATAAAGAGGGTATCCTTAAATTAAGGATAAATCAATCACATAATTATGTGTGAGAAATAAAAATACACCCAATATAAGTTGATATTATTTTTAAAACAATCATAGGTCATTCAAACATATTCATAGGATTACATGTTCAAGAAGTACAAGTTGAACCCAAAGAAATCGAAATTGTGTTAAGATGTTCCCTTGTAAAAATTCGACAGCCTAACGGCGTCACTTCAAAAATCAGAAAAATAGTCGATGAGAGAGTGAATGGTATTTCATCACTTGTACATAAACTTTCCATCAATAAGGATATATAATAACATATCCCAACATAATAATATGTAAATTAAAAGACATAACAAAAGAAGACTTTTAAAAAGAGGAGGGTGAAAGGTCCCCTTACCGAGTTGGGTAACTTTCGAAAAGTACACCCCAAGGAAGAAGGTTCATAAAATGAAGATGTAAATATCCATAAATAAAATTATACTACACAACGTGTATAATAATGGGCAGTACATACACCACTCAAAGGAAAAAGTGGCAAATGTAGCATAAATGTCACGTGAATAAATGTGAGATGAAAAATCCCTTACGAAAACGCAGCAGCCTAACGACGCCACTTAAAGCTTCCAAAAATGGATTTATGAGATAAAATAGGGTCTCTCATCATATGAACATAAAAATTACAGTAGGAGTAACATAAAAGAGCATCCCAATCATAATAATGATGAGCTTAAAAGGAATGACATAAAAGAGTGTACTTAAAAATAAAGAGAGGGGTATGATCCCTTACCTCGGGTCCAACTTGACTCGATCGTTCCTTAACGTCCTGAATAATAAACATGAGATAAATTATATTTGATTAAGAACATTTTTAAATTTAATTATTAATTTTTTATCACTTAGTTCCATTTTATAAACATTATGTAATCATTTAAGTTAATAATGTTTGTTTTGTCAATATTTGGTTCTTAAGTTGATAGTGAACTTCATACAATTACATGTTGATCGTGTGGTAAAAGGTTAATTATATCCATAATGATATTCATGATTTGGATATCATATATATCATATATATACAGAATATACATGTATTTATAATATTACATAATCATTTAGAGGTAAGAAATGAAATGCACCGTTCACGGAGATGGTAAGCCGTACGTACGCATGAACGATACTTTCATTTCTTTTTCATATTAATGGAATTACAACTAAATGAGAGGTATGAATATTTTAATTCCAGAATTATATTCATCATTTATATTTAACATACATTATATATCCATTTTAAATATGTACTTATAATAGTACATTACATTTGGGGATAAAAATGAAATGCACCGTTTATGGAGACGGTAAGCCGTATGTACGCATGAACGCTACTTTCATTTCTATATCATACATTAATGGAAAGAAATAATAATGATATAGAGGTATATTATAATTCAAGTATAACATCCTATATAATAACTTTAAATCCATCCTTTATACGTCCCACATATGGCATTAACGAATCACATCACTTTGAGGGGGTGGTTGTCCGTACTTCCTAAAATTAAATTATCGTGTTTACCCATAATGGAAACCATAAAGGTAAACCACAAATGAAAAATAAAGAAGCATAAGGAAAACATAAACATAATATATATCATATATAAATACAGTGAAATCTTAATGTCCACCATTAAATGTGTTTAAAAGAAGATTGAACAATCATCGTTTCGTGAGGCAGAAATTCGCCAACCACAGAAACATTATGTTCTTTAACCATTAGATGTAGATTTGTGTAAGTGTAGCTCTAAATATTCTTATAAAAACATCCTAGTATATTGTAGATACTGTATTTGTTACAAAATAAATTAATAAGAAGATTTTAGGGGGTTGGAGAAGCAAAATAATACAAAAGAACACAAGTGAAGCCATCACCTTAAAATCGGGTAACTCTCTTAGATATGAGCTCAAAGGATTCCTTGGGAAGACTTATGCCCAAAGTGAGGCTTCAAGGAGTAAGAGAGGGATGAGGAGAGACAATATGGGCAGAGGTTGGCCGAGCCAAAGTCTTTGGAAGTGTGTGTAAGGTGGTAGAGGTGGGGGCTGCTTATAAGAGGAGAGGAGGGGCGCTCTTGGAAAGTAAGGAAATGTTACATTATTTTAGAATGAGATTCGGATTTTAATGGTCCCACATTGATGTGTTTCTAGGATAAGGTGATAAGGGTTCAAAATACACCCATCCAATAGGTTTTGGACATGTGTATGTCATATATTTTACATTATCATTTCATTTTATTTAAATCCTTTATTAATGAGGTAATCGCTGCATCATCATGATTTCATAAATAATTTAATTTATTTAATGTCTAAAAATTATAAAAAAGTATCATGATCTAGGAAATGGTTTTATCTTTCTAACTACTATTTATAGTCAAATATCTGACTTTTATAAACCCATGTAAATTTTTTTTAGTAAAACAACTCATATTTGTGTAATTTTTAATTTTACATTAAATAAAAAGTTATTTATGTCATTTCCCAACCAATGTGGCTCCATGGGGTCCCCAAGTTGACCCATGGATTTTATTGGTCGGACATGACACATCAAATAAGGTTAGGACATGTTTCAAGATCATCTCATATTACTAAAACATTATTTTTACCTTAAACTACACTAATTACCTCTAATCGCGATTAAAAACATAATAAGTTACTATTCACCAAAAAAATTTAATCCCATTGAACCACATTTTACTTCTTAATGAAAACCATGTATGTCTGATTTTTGAAAGTCAAAACACAGATGTGTAAAAGTTTCATTTAAATGAAAAATCAGTTTCTTTAACTACCACTTAGTGGTTTCACTATTCATCAAAAATTGATGTTTTCTAGAAAAATACCAAAAATTCACCCCAATCTATATTTGATATTACTAATTCAAAAATGAAGTCTATTTTAAAATTTCAAAACATATAAGTTGCATTAATTAATTTAATAATTATTTCCCGCTGTCAAAACAAATAGCATTTTTTTAAGAAACAATAAGTATCAAAAGATTGACTCTAGTTTAAGTCCAATTTCTAGATGAAATTAATTCCAACGACCACTATTGGATTAAATGGTAAGAATGTATTCTAATTGAACATTAAAACCAATTCAAAATATAATCTAATCATATAAATAAATTATATTAACAATAGGTTTTGAATTAAAATACAACATTTTTCACTATTAATTAAAAAATGAACTTTATCGGAAAAATACTAAAAATTTACACAATGTAAATTTTAATGTCCCGATTGTAAAGAAGAATTTTATTTTATCAAATATAACACCTAAAATTGTCAAAAAGTGTATTTAAAAGAGGTTCTCCATCAAAAGGCGGTTAATCGTCCTTTTAAAGAATATTAGAATGTTTATGCTTAAAAATTGCATTTATTCTCATTTTCAATCCTCTAACATTTATTGTAATGATTAAAAATATTTGACAAACATATATAATCATTTTTTAGTTAGTTCCATTCTTCCCGGCCATTACAATGGCTAGACGTTAACTACCATTTAAAATAATATTATTTTATTATTAGAGTGCAATGTAATATTTCAAAGGAACTCGTCGTCGCGTATTGGGTATGCCATCGAGAATAGAGTTCCCTTTATAGTAATATTAATATTTTTTTCACAAATAGGGATAAATATAAAAATGTCATATTTTTTATTTACCTGGGGTGTTACATCCTTCCCCCCTATTGGGAATTGCGTCCTCCCAATTTCAAAATTGGTCTTGAAAAATCCATTGTAAGTCCCACATCGGAAAAGGAGTAAATTAAACTATCACTTTAAAAGAAAGAAAGGGAAGTACAAAGGTTACCCGAGTTAACCCATACTAGTATTCCATGTATGAAAATATGCACATGGAGGAAAAAAACAAAGGGTCTTGTTCTGATGGAGAGTGATAGTAAACATGTCTAGGAGAAAGTTAACCATAAGAAAATCGCAAACTTGTGATGGGTTAAACGGTATTGGATTCCCCAGTAGGAAAATTTAATGGACAACATTTTTTTTATTTTACTTTTCGTTGAGGAATTTATTTTTGAGCTTAACTAAAACATAAGGAAACATACTTACTTGTCATGTTCTCTTTCAAATTTTACTAGATTTCTTACACTAACTCATATTTTCTCCAAAAGATGAGTATTTAGGATGACTTGTTTACATTAAGAGAGCTATAATCAACTTCTAGAGAATCACCTAACCCAAAAAAAGATAACTATATACTTCCCATGTCTTTATACTTTAACCAAAACCAAAACCAAAAAGGTTAGTACAAGATCAGATAATCCAAAAAAGAATAACCCTTTATAAAAATAAAATCTATTCTTAATCTCCAAAATTTTCCAAAAAACCCAAAGTTCAATGAGGACCATTCGATAAACAATTTTTCCATAAAATTCTTGAAATTAAACCAAACTAAGATTGAAACCCAAATATTTGAAGGATTTAATGACATAGTCTTCCAAGGTACAAATTAACTTTTATCTCCAAATAAGATCAGTTTCTCTTAAATTCTCATATTGAAAAGTAATTAACCTAATCACATATCCTTGATGATAGGTTAATCATTTCCATAGATAACCCAAAATAAACATACTCTTTATTCATAAAATCATCTAACTAAAAATAATTAGTCAAACTAACCAGGGACTTCACGTAGTCCAGTGGTAGGCGATAAATATCAGTCACACTTTGGTTGTGGGTTCGATTCCCGCAGCTTTGTCCGACGCGACAGGTTGTCACACGGTCTACGTGTTGTCCTTTTTTAAAAACTATATAATTCTTAAAACATTCCCCAAAACGAGATAAAATCTTCAAAAATAATCATAACATATTTTAACCTCAAGTTTATCTCATGCCTTTCAATTTCTATCATAACATATAGTAACCCATAATTACCTCAAAAGTAAGGATCATATAAACCCAAATGGTTCTTTATAACTATGTCCACAAAATAACAGATAACTATTCCTTGAATAAAATTTTCATATATTAAACATCAGGGTTACACATACTATAAAAAGACTTCTAATGTAACACCATCATCAAAAGAGCCTTAATACTCTTAATAATTTCACCATAACTCTTGATGACTTTATATGTTGACTTCTTACTCATTCAACATTCTTCATGATCCATTAACCATTCCTTTACAACTTATTCTGAAATACTTCTTTCCTACAAACAAAATCATGAAACATATCCTAAGATTCCAAAATAGGAAAAAAAGTTATGAAATAATCCATACCTTTGATTGGTCATTGTCAGTTTCTTTATCCTCAATCGGAATGGCATTAAGTATTGGTAAATGAATATTTGTACGATCTTGGTGATCCCATTCCTGAAACTTCTTCATAGGACATGTGTTTTCATAATGACCATGAACACCACATTTAAAACATTCAATTGACCCCTCAGAAATAACTTTTTTCCCTTTCCTCGAGTCAACTAGATGCTTCCTTTTTCCATGGATGGTTCTTGCTTTATGACCTTCATTTCCACATCTATAGCATATTTTTGTCCCTTTGAAACATTTTCCTAGGTGTTTATTTCCACATCGTTGACACATAGGTTTTTGAACACACTTAACTTTATGATTATTACCTGTAGTTTCGTAGGGATTTGTTTCTCGCATATATGATGCCTTATAGAAATCACCAAGGTTTATGTGGTCAATAATGACTCTAGATATTTGGTTGAGGATAAACACAAGAGTTATCATTGCATCTCCCATATCATTCAGTTTCTCGCTCAGAAAACTATCACAATTTCCTTCACATCCACTGTTACTTTGGTGCCTGCTAGATCCATCCATTTACTAAAACCAAAATGGTCAGTGTGAGTATATCAATAAAACCATCATGTACTAATGAGGAAGATAAACAATAAGATATACTTACTCATTCACTTTACCTAAAACTAGGACTCTTTCTGAAATCCTAACCATTATGGTAATGTCACTTATGCTTAGAGGACACCCTAACCTCGAAAGTTCTCTAAACTGGTCTTTGATTCCAACTATAAGGCCCCAGCCTTAAACCATACTTATTATTGAATTAAATGATTAATTCACATTGAGGATCTTTTTAGGTTTAGAGTTTTAGAGAATTAGGTCATAACTATTACATCCCAAAAGATTACAAAGTAGACACTTCTACTAAGTTTCCATAAAATAAAATCTCTTTAAAAGAAACATGTCTAGTTCCATGTTTTATATAGCATGTCTTTCCCTTGATCCCATCCCTGACCCTATTCCACATTAACTCCTGTGAAAAAAATTTCAAAAAACACTTGGGGTGAGAATAAAAAGCTCAGTAAGGGAAACACAAAGAATGAAAATTTCTAGTTTTTCAAAGCAACAAATAAACCATGTATACTTACCAATGTAATACCTGTCACCTTTAGGAAGTAGTAAAAACTCTTCACTGAATAAAATATAATTACATAACCTTATGTAACCAAAATATTACCATAAAACCCATATAAAGAACATATAACATATAAAGGTAACATGGGACATAAAAATACTTAAATGGAATAACCATATGGTCAACTTCCATACATACTTAATGGAATATCCATACGAACAACTTCTATACCCAATGCATTGGAGGTTATAACGTAACCACCCGTCCTGGTATTCACAGCACCGCCCGTCATATGGTTTATCACGTAACCACCCGTAAAATGTCCAAGTACCATCATTAAACATAAAATATTGAAAATATAATCATTTCAATAACAACATTTATTTTCAATCACAATAAGTAATTCCAAGATATTGAATTAAGCAATCCATTTTCAAAATCCATTTAAAAGAGATTTTTTAATCAAAGTGTCCCATACCACTTTGAAGCTTTTAATGGAATTATAATTTTAAAACATTAATGTCCATATAAATAAATACTGAAAACCATTTTGAAAACATGGACATTAAAGATAATGATTTAGACTAATGAATCTTTAAAACATTTAAAACGATATTTTTGTTAAAGAGTTTTTAACAAAATGAGAGACCCTTGAATACAAATAATTACGAAATAACATTTAATCTGAGATTTATAATATCATGAGAATAAAGGGATTCGTGATATAATATTTCAGAGGATAGTATACACGCCATATAAGAGTGAATTGGTGCATAACAACAATTAAGCCTCAATGGAAATGTAAATTGAGATGAACTCCATTATAAAAAGGGTATCCTTAAATTAAGGATAAATCTATCACATAATTATGTGTGAGAAATAAAAATACACCCAATATAAGTGGATATTAAGTTTAAAACAATCATAGGTCATTCACAAAAATTCATAGGATGACATGTTCAAGAAGTACAAGTTGAACACAAATAAACTGAAATTGTGTTAAGATGTTACCTTGTAAAAATTTGACAGCCTAACGGCGTCACTTCAAAATTCAGAAAATTAGTCGATGAGAGAGTGAATGGTATCTCATCACTTGGACATAAAATTTACATCAATAAGGATATAGAAGAACATATCCCAACATAATAAGTTTTAAATAAAAAGACATAAGAAAAGAAGTCTTTTAAAAAGAGGAGGGTGAAAGGTCCACTTACCGAGTTGGGTAACTTTCAAATAGTACACCCCAAGGAAGAAGGGTCATACAATGAAGATGTAAATACCCATAAATGAAATTATACTACACAAAGTGTGTAATAATGGGAAGTACATACACCAATCAAAGGAAATAGTGGCCAATGTAGCATAAATTTCACGGGAATAAATGTGAGATGAAAAATCCCTTACGAAAACTCGGCAGCCTAACGACGCCACTTAAAGCTTCCAAAAACAGATTTTTGAGATCAAATAGGGTCTCTCATCATATGAAAATAAAAATTACCGTAGTAGTAATATAAAATAACATCCCAATATTAAGAAAGATGAGCTTAAAAGGAATGACATAAAAGAGTGTACTTAAAAAGAAAGAGAGGGGTAGGATCCCATACATCGGGTCCGACTTGACTCGATCGTTCCTTAACGTCCTGAAAAATAAACTTGAGTTAATTTGTATTTTCATAAGAACCTTATTCAAGTTCATTATATTTTTATATCACTTATTTCCATTTTATATACATTATGTAATCATTTTAGTTAATAATGTTTGGTTTGTAGATATTTGGTTCTTATGTCGAAAGTGAACTTCTTACAATTACATGTTGTCCGTGTGGTCAAAGGTTCATTATATCCAGAATGATATTCATGATTTGGATATAATATATATCATATATATCCATCATATACACGTATTTATAAAATTACATAATCATTTAGAGGTAAGAAATGAAATGCACCGTTCATGGAGACGGTAAGCCGTACGTACGCATGAATGCTACTTTCATTTCATTGTCATATTAATGGAATTAAAACTAAATGAGAGGTATGTATATTTAAATTCCAGAATTATATTAATAATTTATATGTACCATACATTATATATATCCATTATAAATATGTACTTATAACAGTACATTACATTTGGGGATAAGAAATGAAATGCACCGTTCATAGAGACGGTAAGCCGTACGTACGCATGAACGATACATTCATTTCTATCTCATACATTAATGGAAAGAAATAATAATGATATAGAGGTATATTATAATTGAAGTATAACATCCTATATAATAACTTTAAATCCATCCTTTATACGTCCCACATATGGCATTAACGAATCACATCACTTTGAGGGGGTGGTTGTCCGCACTTCCTAAAATGAAATTATCGTGTTTACCCACAATGGAAACCTTAAAGGTAAACAAAAAATGAAAAATAAAGAAGCATAAGGAAAACATAAACATAATATATATCATATATAAATAGAGTTACATCTTAATGGCCACCATTAATGGTGTTTAAAAGAAGATTGAACAATCATCGTTTCGTGAGACAGAAATTCGCCAACCACAGAAACAGTATGTTCATTAACCATTAGATGTAGATGTGTGTAAGTTTAGCTCGAAATATTCTTATAAAAACATCCTAGTATATTGGAGATACTGTTTTTGTTACAAAATAAATTAATAAAAAGAGTTTATGGGGTTGGAGAAGCAAAATAATACAAAAGATCACAAGTAAAGACATCACCTTAAAATCGGGTAACTCTCCTAGATTTGAGCTCAAAGGCTTCCATGGGAAGCCTTCTGCCCAAAGTGAGGCTTCAAAGAGTAAGAGAGGGATGTGGAGAGACAAAATGGTCAGGGGTTGTCCGAAACAAAGGCTTTGGAAGTGTGGGTAAGGTGGTAGAGGTGGGGGCCTTTTATAAGAGGAGAGGTGGGGTACTCTTGGAAAGTAAGGAAATGTTACTTTATTTTAGAATGAGTTTCAGATTTTAATGGTCCCACATTGATGTGTTTCGAGGATAATTTGATAAGAGTTCGAAATACACCCATAAAATAGGTTTTGTACTTGTGTAGGTCATAGGTTTTACATTATCATTTCATTTTATTTAAATCCCTTATTAATGAGGTAATAGTTGCATCATCATGATGTCATAAATAATTTAATTTATTTAATGTCTAAAAATTTTAAAAAAATATGATGATGTAGGAAATAATTTTATCTTCCAATTACTATTTATATTCAAAAATCGGACTTCTGTAACACCATGTAAAAATTGTTTTATTAAAACAACTCATGTTTGTGTCATTTTTAATTTTACATTAAATAAAAAGTTATTTATGTCATTTCCCAACCAATGTGGCTCCATGGGGTTCCCAATTTGACCCATGGATTTTCTTGGTCGTCCATGACACATACAATAATGGTAGGACATGTGTCAATCTCATCTCATATTATTAAACCATTGTTTTTACCTTAAACTACACTAATTACCTCTAATCGCGATTAAAAACTTAATAAGTTACTATTCACCAAAAAAAACTTTAATCCCATTGAACCACATTTGACTTCTTAATGAAAACCATGTATGTCTGATTTTTGAAATTAAAAACACAGAGGTGTCAAAGTTTCATTTAAATGAAAAATCAGTTTCTTTAACTACCACTTAGTGGTTTCACTATTCATCAAAAATTGATGTTTTCCAGAAAAATACCCAAAATTCACCCTATGATATATTTGATATTACGGATTAAAAAATGAATTATATTTTACAAAATTCAAAACATATAAGTTGAATTAATTAATTTAATAATTAATTCCCACTGGCAAAATGAATATCATTTTTTTAAGAAACAATAAGTATCAAAAGATTGACTCTAGTTTAAGTCCAATTTCAAGATGAAATTAATTCCAATGACCACTATTGGATTAAATGGTAAGAATATATTCTAATTGAACTTTAAAACCAATTAAAAATATAATCTAATCATATAAATAAATTAGATTAAAAATAGGTTTTGAATTAAAATACAACATTTTTCACTATTCATTAAAAATGAACTTTATCGGAAAAATACCAAAAATTTACACAATGTAAATTTTGATGTCCTGATTCTAAAGAAGAATTTTATTTTGTCAAATATAACACCTAAAATTGTCAAAAACTGGATTTAAAAGAGGTTGTCCATCAAAAGGTGGTCAATCGGCCTTTTAAAGAATGTTAGAATGTTTATGCTTAAAAATTTGATTCATTGGCATTTTCAATCCTCTAACATTTATTGTAAAGAGTAAAAATATTTGACAAACATACATAATTATTTTTTAGTTAGTTCCATTCTTTCCTGCCATTACAATGGATAGGCGTTAACTACCATTTAAAATAATATTATTTTATTATTAGAGTGCAACGTAAGATTTCAAAGGAACTCGTTGTCGCGTATTGGGTACGCCATCGAGCATAGCGTTCCCTTTAAAGTAATATTAATATTTTTTTCACAAATAGGGATAAATATAAAATTTTCATATAGTTTATATACCTAGGGTGTTACAGCATGTGTGTGATGATTTTTTTTTCACATTGTAATATTAAAGTACTTTGAAGGAAGGTTGTGTAATAGGCCACATTAATTGATACTGTAGGTGGGTTTGATCATGAGTGGTTCATATACCCCTCAGATTACAATTATATATAATTAAAAAAACATTGTTGGTGGGGGTTCATATTTCATGGTGTTCATATTCAATTTATATTTAATGTGTATGTCTAGGTTAATTATACACACAATTGTCTAGTTTTAGGAATGACTATTATAGTTAGCCTAACATGTAGTGAACCTTATCCTGATGTAACCTATGCTTTTGGTTTTTAATTTTTTTATATAATATTATATTTTCTAATTTATTTTATTTACTCAATAAATATAAAATTATATGAAATTTTTATAATGAGATTTTTTAGAACTGTGTAAAAAATGTGACTGTTTTACCATGATTTTGAAAAAAAATATTTTTCAATAAATATCTATATTTTTTTGTTATAGATGATCACCGTTTGAATTTTTATAGATAATTTTTATGAAATAATTTGAGGGGGGTCCTAGTTAGCCTATTTATCTCAGAAATTGTTTTACCCTTAGGCTTTCATAGACCACGTTATGACAATTGATGCAAGGAAAAGAAAGGAGCCGTAGAGATTCAGTGTGGTTTCTATCAAGAATATATCGGTATGGGTGGTCATGTGGTGGGATTTTTACCATTATTTGACATCAATTATTTATTTATAGTTTATTTTTTGTCCTTTTCCATTGGTCTGGTACCAAATATTTTTTTTCTTCTTTTGAGTTGAAACGTTTTTTTGTCTCCTTTCAGTAATGTGATGTATATTTATCTATGGTTTATCTATTGAGGTTTCTATCATCTATGTATATATATGTGTGTGTATTATGTATTTATTCATTATGGTAGCACTCATTCCCACTTGTTTATTATGTTCACTAGGTACTAGTTGTCAGATAATGGGGGTTAGGAATTCCCACTGCGTAAGGGGAATATCAGGTCATTTATCATGTTTGAGAGTATATTGGCTCAAATTGTTATAATTACATTAATACAATAACAATATTGTATTTAAATGATATTCTTGTAATTATCATAATATATTTATTATTGGTTTTACAAGAAATTATTAAGAAGGATGTTTTTAGGATTCAATAACACTCAAATTGGGGCCTTTATCTTTCTCCAGAATGTCTCCTCTGAAATTGATGGAATTGTCAAAAGTTCAGTTAGCATAGGATGTAAGAAATTAATTGGATATAAAAGATATTATATTTTTATTTGGATTGAGTATTCTTTTATAGGAATTTTAAACATTTTGAGTCTATAATTGATCAACTTTTACATGTCACGAAAACGAAACATTTGAAAACATAAAAAACAATATAATAAAAAATGTCACTATTAAAGGTTTACTAGTTTAAAAAGATAGAAATATTGGTTTTTTGAGTAGGATAATGTTGATATTTCTTTTAAATCTCATTTATTCAAATATTTTTTATTTTAATTTTTTTGAGAACATTATGTTTAAATTATACTATTTTGGATTTCACAATGTTTACTATGTTTTACCATTGTAGTTTATTTTATTAAAATTATAAGATACCCGTTCTAGAAATTATTTTATGTTATAAAACATAATATGGTTTAAAAATATTTTTATTCCATTTCTAAATAGTATATAATTATCTTTAAGGTTTGAAAATTTAATAGGGTCTTCTTGTTAGTGAAATTTTATTCTTACCAATAACTGTTTACAGTCATATTTATTGTTGATTATAAATTATGTGAGTAGTAATGTATTTATATATGTGTGTTGAAATAAAATTGTAGATAGTTGTAAGATAATAATCATAAATTTTATAAGATAATTTTTTTGAAATATTATGATATCAATTCATGGAAAATATTAGAAGTTACATTATAAAGGTAATTAACATTAATATCAGTAATATTAACATTTCCCTAAAAATGAATTTGAGGTAATTATATAGTATTATCAAATTTATATAAAATATTGAATCCATTTTTTTCATTTTAATTTCTACATGTGATGAAAATTTATTTTTATTATAAGTGAATAAATATATAGATTTTAAGGTAACATTCGTTTACAAATCGGAACACATGGGGTTAATAAATTTAGAGTAGTATTTCAAAATTATATATATTATATTATGAATATTATATATATATATATATAAATATAATTATACATTTTTATAATCATCTAAATCATTCATTTGTTAGGATATTCACACAAATGAGAAAATATGAGAAAAAATAATGGGTTTTCATTATTATGTTATTAATCACTTATTTTAGAAAAAATTCATCCTAATATAACATTTAAATGATTAATAAAAAATTTATGATTATCTTTTAATATTAATATTTAAAATTTATATTATTTATTTTTTAATTAGAAATATAATGTATTTGTGGGAGAACAGTTTTATAGAATGTTAAAATTCAAAACATTAAGTGTTCCGAATACTTTTTCAAATGGATTTATAATTGATTAATATATATTAATTTTTAACAATATTTTTTATTATAGGGATTTTTCTATCTAATATGTCACATATCATTTTATATCAATGTTTCATGTAAGAAAATATTTAAATAGAATGATTATGGAATGGATGATATGTTCATGAATCTTTGAGTGTTACATACTCCACTGAATTTTTTATCCCTTATAATTTCATTTATAAATTACTACTGAAAGTAAAAAATTTGAATCTAAATATATCCATCAAACAAAATATAACAACTAATAGATTAAAACATTTATAAGTTGTAATATACTAAAATATAATGAGCTACATTTTCCTTAGGCAATTTATATCCATTCATGATTTAATCGGTTATCATGAGATGTTTTTGAATTTTGTTTTCCAATAATTGAAATTAAAATTAACATTATGTCAGGATATCCATTCTCAACATTATATAACATCAAATTATGATAATTAAATGATGTTAGGTTGTTATAAGAATAAAATTCAATTTAAAATCTATTATAGTCGAGTTATTTACATGGTACTAGAAAAATACTACAATACATATCTCAAATAATTAGATGTATATTTATTAGTTTGATGATTTATTGTTATGAGAAATCGTACTATGTACAAAATAGTGGTTTGAAAATATTCACAATTTAGGAATGAAAGATCAGTTCTTTTCAGTCAACGTCATTCTTTGAACTCACATCTATAGTTTATGTAGCATAAGAAAACCATTAATCACTCGTTACGACCCATCCCAGAGGGACCCATGTCATGAATACCCCAATCCATCATTCAATAAGAAAGGTGTTGATGACTACCACCATGTAAGGAACTCTAATAAATGGGAGGCATTTCCCAATGTACATATATGCACACAAACATCTCCATGACAAAAAGGATGAAATATAAAATCATTGAGTAAAAAATGAATGAAAACCACTATATCACACAACCAGAGTAAGACAGTGAATGTAATAGAATGTAAAATGAACCAAAAAATCCCTCCAAAAGAAAAGAGTCTGTAGCCACAAGTCCAACTTATAATGTAAGAGGTACTCTGATAGTTGTCATAAAATCTGTTGGAATACACCTCAGCATATCATGTCTCAAAAGGCATCGCCTGGTACTAGTCATTATGGAACTCCATCAATTAACCAATCATCTACTAAATACCATACACATCCAGGTAAAACCTTTTCACTTTTGAGTAAAGAATACTTATTATGAAACCATGCAACCACAAATGAATATCATAAAGGAAACACCACAAAATAAAATTACATGAAAGAATAAAACAAAGCAATACAAAAAATAAAATACCATGGAGGAATAAAACGAAGTAATATCACCATGGAATACCAAAATGGGAAACTAGAATGGAAATACCATGATGTATTACCCCCAAGGAATACCATGAGGGAATACTATAATGGAATGCATATTTAGCTCCACACATATACATGTCTCCAAAAAAATATATCATTAACAATCACATATACTCAATCCAACATGACTCATAGAATCATAAGGACACATAGTCTATATATATGACATACAGTCTCAATATGACATACAGTCTCCATAAGACATATAGTCTCTATTGGACACACAATCACTTTATTAGGCATTGTTTATACAAGTCACACAATCTCAAAGAAACATCCATCAAGGGAAACATTTTCTCAAAGCATGATTGTTGCAGGGTAATTCACTTCACAATCAATTAGATTGTATGTACGCACCCACATAAATACACATAGGATATCCTAAATTGATCATCAATTTATAAGTGACATAATTTCAAAGACGTCTCGTCAAATGGATGAATGATTTAAAATTTATGGTTATTTCAAAATTGTAGAATTTGGTTCAATAGGATGTAACAAGACAATGGTGGTTGATTTCAAAGACAAAAATCCTCCCAATATCTTGTGCTACTATGGTGGTTGATCATGCCTCAGCATCCAAACCCGCAGGACAACTAGGTCGATCTTGGATCAGTCTGGCTGCCTCGGGCCGACTCAGGTCCGACACGTTGGGGAGGCCTCATCTATCATGTCTACCAAACCTTCCTTTCTATCCTAACATGCCAAATAGATCATTCCCTTTTCCTGGTCGGACTTCTCATGCATTCTCTGACAACAACTGCAGCCACAATATGCAGATACCCACCGCAGCCCACATCCACTGAATGAATTTTCCCGCCACATTGCCCTATTGTGGGCTCCACCATCTCTCACATGGATGACATCACAAATTTTCATATGCTCACCTCAATAGACTATTTACACCCCTCATTATACTACTTCATCCACCAAAACTAGTGATCCTTTCTATAGAACACTAAGCCACCCACCAGGCCATCAATTTGAAGCGGTCACAGATCTAGGATCCTTGAGTCCCAATCGATACAAATATGGCTTATGCTGTCATTTTTCTTCCAATCAGGGTGTCCAATATTGTTCGGAGCCACCCAATACGTCAATATGTGTCCATGGGGGTCCTACATCAAAGAAAACTATGAAGGGGGGTAAAAATAATGATGAAAAACATGAAAAACAAAATTATACATTTGTTCGTGTCAGCCTCAATATGATCTCATTATAATGAAGAATGAATAAAATAAAATTAATCTCCTAAAAAACAGATGAAAAAACCCCTTCCCTCAACAATGATCGATCCATGGTTGAATCTAGTTTTTGATTGGTCTATATTCATAGTGAAATTAATTAATAGTTAAAATTACAAAGAAATAAATTCCCTACATCGTTGGGTTCAATTGCTGATAATGAATGAAGGTGCATCATGATTATTGAGAGATCCAATGATTTCATCGTGTGATGATCATCAATCAATGATCTGGTCATATTTCTGTTTTATAAAATCATCCAATAATAAACTAGATATTATCCAGGGAAACTACGGTTCTATGGCTAACCTTGATATTTCTACGTAAGAATACTTTTAAATAAAATTATCATTGCATTTACAAAATATTTTGGATTTAATGTTTTTACTAACAATTATGTCCTTTTTATATATTTCCTCAGATAAACCATAATGACTAAATTATAGTCACATATAGAAAAAATCCATGTTATTAACTCCATAGTTGTGTCATATTTTCAATCCTAGTCACCATTCATGAGTTATTAATATTAAAAAATAAGATAATTAATTTTATTTTTGATATTTACAATTACGCCCTTGTAGTATTTTTCTACAGATGACCCACACCCACCAATGGTAGGTCACAACATGTGTAAATCCATCATTCTTGAGCTCAATAGTTCCATCATATTTCCGATTCAAGCTACCATTTTTGTGTTATTCTACTATTTACAGAAAATGGCTTGTGAATACTGTTAAATGATTAATATTTTTCAAAACATTGTTTCAGTCAATCCATGCCCTGGAATTGAAATCTATATCACTACATGGTCTAAAAAATCAATATAATATCTACAAAATACATGGAAGATACTGGAAATTACGTTCTCCCAACCTTGGGGATTTACGTACCCAAAATCCAAAACATTATCTACACAACAGAAGAAGATACTGAGAATGAATATGAGCCTCCCAATCACATGTGATAACATAGAGACTCTTGTAATTTCACCACACATTCCCCAATGGAATAGTTAACCTACAATGTATCTTACCTTCTTCAGAAAAAATCAATCATCCATGCGGGAAAATTTTCATCCCGAACATGAATGGTCTACTTAGTCTAGTTGTCCATCAGTGGGTGAAACGTTGTGCTCATGTGTAATAAATCCTGAACAACTCCTACAATCCTTTTAATAATTGGGATGAAGAGAGATGATAATGACCCAAAACAACCACCGATGAAGCATCATTGAGTCAAAATATCTCCTACACGGAGAGGGGTCTCATTTTCACCACTGAACTATACTCCCAAATTGTTCGGAAGTGGGCCGACATGGTGAGCATATAAAAGATCACCCATATTGCATAATGTCCCCTATATCTAAGTGTAAATACCATCTTAAGGTATATTGATATCACAACCAAGTTACATTTTTGAACATCAATTGGACGGGAAAACCATATCGGATGTTCGTGCTCATCCTTCACTTACTGACATGTTATGAATCGAGAGACGAACTATGCAGCTCTCTTCTTCATCCAGTTCTACCAAAACTTACATCATAGGTCCTAGAACAGCATCTCCATTCTAGTAATTACTATCTAAGTGGATGTTTAGAACTCCCAGAAACTCTCCTCATGCAACATCACTTATACTATTGTGTTCCTTTAGAAAAGAACAACATGATCCCCACCTTCTGAATATACCTAAGGGGAATGCAATGTGGACATCTATGCACATAATCTCCCAATATTAGTTAACCATATATGTTCTTCCATGTCTCATTGTAATAGTAGAGGGGTAAAAAAATTTCCTATAGGTAATATGTTCAATCTCTATCAACAATGGATATCTACAATGTGGTCAACTTCTCTGACGCCTCCTTCAACAACTAAAAACTAGATCTCCTGCGGAGAGCATCTTCCACTACATTCCACTTCACAGATGTATATACAATATCATAGTCAAATTCCTGTTTGATGTTTAGCAATCACATATGTCTAATGATCATATATTTTTTAGGGAATATATTCTTGAGACTCATTTGGTTTAGTTAGATAGTAAATAGTACCCCTATCAGGTAGTGTTTCTACAATTTCAAAGAGAATACAAACACTGCTAACTCAAGATCATGGGTCCTGTAATTTTCGTTTTGTGGTATCAATTAGCATATACAATATTAAATAACACCTTTACCAAGAAGAAGGGTATAACCAAGCCTGGTACTGGATGCATCACAAAACACTATGTACTTGGTACCCTCATTTAAAAATCTCAAAAAGGGAGGGCTCATTATTCCATGACCAAACATCTAAAAAATAACCTGGTTCATCTCCATCCAAATGAATGGATTCGTATTTTTTCAATGCTATCAAAGATGCTTCCACTCAAGAAAATTCATGTAACTACCTCCAATAGTTGCCTACACATCCATTGAAACTACACATATTAGTAACACATTTCGTTTTCTCCCAAGAATGAACTACCTCAATCTTCACTAGATCATTTTCAACTATATCCCTTGCATATACGTGTCCCAAAAAATGGACCTCGCAAAACATGAAATGACACTTCAAGAGCTTCATATAATTTTTTTTCTCTCGGAGCGTGTCCAAGACCATCTATAAGTGGGTCATGTGCTCCTCTTTGGACATTGAGTACAATAGGATGTCATCAACTATGATCCCCATGAACCAATCAATGTAAGTCTAAAAGATCTTATTCCTAAGTCCCATGAACATTTATTGGGCATTAATCATGACAATTGAAATCACCAAGTACATATAGTGGATGCAATGACATTTGGAAGTCGTATTTGGTATATCCTAATATTTTACTCGAAACAACTGATTACCTAACCTAATTTCAATCTTTGAGAACCACCCCACCCCTTTCAACTGATCAATGAGATCATTGATCCTCAATAGTGGATACTTCTTCTTAAAGGTCACCTGGTTTAGGTTCTATAAATCCATACATAACCTCAAGATATCTTCTTCCTTTTTGTAATACAAAAGTGGGGAATCCCATGGTGAAACACATGGTCTCAGAAATCCTTTCCTCTATATATCCTTGAACTAAACACACTCCTCAAAAATGTATGTGGGGTTCATCCGATATTTTTGTGTTGAAATCCTCATAAACTTGGGGTATATATAAATGTTGAAGACTACCTCCTTATGGGGAGGTGATCCTGGAACATCCTCCTCAAAAACCTCCCCTACTCATCCAATACAATAGGGAACTGTGGACTCAAATCATCCACGTCAAAGAGGGTCGTAGTAGTCAACTGATGAGGGATCAGCTTCCCCATCTTATGTGTGAGTCCATCCTATGCATCCTACAAATCCTTTTCACCTGAAAAGGAAAACCCGGTACCATCACTATGGAATCACCACAAACTGCATAAAAAACAATGAATCTGAAAATGATATATGGGTAACCATGTTATACTAATAATGGCATTGTAAGGGCTCGACACTGCTGCCAAGAGATCCCAACGCAAACACTCACCACCAAGAGTAAGGACACACCATCAGTACAAATTTGTGATCATTAAAACTCATCATCTGGGAGTCTCTTCGCGAAAGGTTCAAGTCAACAATTCAGCTGAAATTTTCAAGTATTCGACAAGGATCATTGATACAAAAGAATTACTAGAAATTGTTTAAAAAATAGCTAATGTGGAAAAGACACATATTGTACTTCTATTCATCAATAGTGCCTCAGGTTTATAAGCCTCCATCAACTATAGCTGGCCTCGTCACTATCCACAGACAACCTCAGCTTGTTTAAGATGACCTAGGGGTGGTGGTGGTAATTTCTCGAACTTCGGCCCACCTCCATCTACCATACATGCTCCCCATCTCCATCATCCACCTTTGTCGACCTACCTACTACTACCATTGCATCTTCCTTACTGTCCCCTCGACCATCTCTAGATTTTCCATATGATGGGTTATCCAATCTAATGCATGATTTCCTCAACCATAATATGAGTAACACAACATGTCCATATGCTAACATGACCTAACATGGGAGACATACTACTCTGATTGAGTGTAATGGGATAATATTATGAATAACCTAACTAAAATGGGTCCCTTTGATTTTTTTTCAACTACCTAATGTCGAGGTCTCAATTTCCTAGTTCCTACTAGTATCTCTCTATATCTATTCTATATCCTCTATAAATATCTCTACTGGGAATGTTTTCTGATGTACCCCAACATAAGGAGGAATTCTAATGGATATCATCGATTCATTTGCCTCTTGTTTAAGTATTTAACGATGTTTTGATCCTTGAAGAATTTGTCTCATACATTATTTGTGGAGTACTTTTAATGATCAGTAAATCATGTTGAATACTCTACCACAGTCTGACTACCCTGCTATATTTGCAGATGATCCTATATACACAAGGACCACAACATGACCAAAATGAACTCCTCTCTGTGGAGACACTCAATTTCTTCCCACGATAGATTTATCTCATTATGTGTATGGCTCACTATGTTCCACCATTTCCCCACATATCCATGAAAACTTCTCATAGAAAGGACTTTAATTTTTTTGGAATACAAAATCACACGGTGTATGAAATGGGTACCTGCCTCCAGAAAATCCACAACTAATTGGGGTTATACCTCATCCCAAAACCTTTGAGTTTATTCCCTGTGATACTAATGAAACACATTCAATATATGTTCCCCCGCTACTGGTATTTCATGTTGTAGTAGCATCTCAACGTGTGGTGGAATAGCTGGTAAACCACCTGGAGCAGTACTGTAGCGGTATTGTAGCAGCGGTGGCACTGTTCATCAGCGGGTAATGTAGCGATGGCAGGGCACTGTAGCGGCGATGATACTGTGCGGTTCTGTAGCAGCAGGTTACTATTCATAGAATGTGAATTAGCCTTAGCATTTGGGCCTACGGGCTATGTAATGGGATACAAGCCCACTGGGCCTTCGGGCTATGTAATGGGTTTCCCTCTACCCAGTTAAAAAGAGGAGTTTTCTTTGATTTAATAATAAAATTGAAGCTTCAGCCCAAAGCTTTAAAAAAAATGCCACTTTGTGAGATAGATCCTCATAATGTTGACACAATGGATTCAAGAATAGATGTTTTAATGGATGAATCCTACAGAAAAACAATATGTACAAAATAAAATTGATTATATATAGAGAGACTAATCAAGAAGTACATAGAAGATCCAACCCATTTTTACATGATACATGCACCATTATTTACCCTTGATCATTTATTTTTATGTACCGAGTAGAAAAGTAGGTACTTATAGTCCCTGTGTAAGTGTACGTAAGCCAGCACACCAACACTAGATTCCATTGTCTGATGTCTAAATGTGAAAAACATTACTCTATTTATCCAAACCAACCACAAAGACTCATAGTCCCATAGTAAGACTGCCCATCTATGATACCACTCTTTCACGACTCATCCTATAGGGGTCCATTCAATGACATCCCCAAGACTACCTCAAATAGGCTATTGGATGATATCAAAAACCTATTAGGAATATTCCAAATATGGGTGGAATTTCCATATGTACGTGTACACATGCACACATCTTCATGCCAAAAATGCTTAAATGAAAATGAATTGAGTATAAAATTGATGCAAAACACTGTATCCCACAAACACAATACAACAATGAATGTACTGGAAATTAAAAAGTGTCAAAATAATCCCACCCATATAAATGAGTCTAATTCTCCTTGTATGACATGTAATGTATGTGGTGATGGTATTGTCGTTAGTATGGATTCCAGAACACACATCAGCCTATCTAAACTAACAAGACACCGCATGGTATTATTCTTCCTAAAACTCCATCGAAGATTCAACATGTTCACAAGACATGAAATGTTTGGGCTAAGACTATGTATGATTGAGTAATACAGTTCATATTAGGACACCCTAAAACCATAAATGAATAAAACAAATGAAATACCATGTAAATAAATAGTACAATGGAATACCATAAACCAATAACAAAAAGGAAATAACACAAAGGAATACCACCAAGAAATACCATAATGTAATACCACAATTGAAATACTATTAAGGAATACAACCCTGGAATACCACAATGGAATACGAACTATGAATGAAAATTCATCACCACGATGATTTATGTCACAATAAAATATATCATGAATATCAAGATACACTAAATCTAATAAGAGACATTCTCTAAATATGTAACATAGTCACCATAATACAAACAGTATCGATAAGACATGTAGTCTCTTTAACACACAAATTCTCTATAAGACACATAATCGCAAGTTAACATCCATCCAATGAAATGTTTACTCTAAACATGCCTGTTCTGGGATAACTCACTCATCAAGACATTAGGTCGTATTCAAACATCCATAGAAACCATCAAAGGATATCTTGAAATGAACATCACTTCATAAGGGTCCTAATGTTGTAGATTGATCATAAAATAGACAATATTATTGAATTTTATGGTCACTTGAAAATTTTAGAATGGGGTTCAAAGGGGCATGGAACGACCATGACTATTGAAATTCTTGGTCAACTACCTGATATAACTGACTCTATATAGATAAACCTATTGTGGAATTCAAATATTCCCCATCATTCTTAGCTGTGTGGTAGCTTAGTCAATTATGGACCGGTATGGCCACCCTTATCCAACCTGAGTTCACCCTTACCAGTTGTGTAAGACCTGACCCTCTAAATCTAACCTAGTCTATCGGGTTTAACAGCCCCACCTCTCTGGCCCATCCCTTTTCAGGTCTTTCCATTCATGTAGTCACTCATAGAAACATGTTGTGTGTCGCGACTTCCATCGATGGTTGCTACATTGCCTCTCTAGGCTAATTCCACACATCGTTGGATAGATATAGTTGACCTGCATACGTCGTCCATTCAATGGACCACTAACCTTACCTTGATTTCCATAATTTCAAAATGACAATGATATGGGATCCTCATTTCTTGATCTACTCATCTTCTTCCACTGATGTCAGTTTTCCTTTAATTTGGTGGTGGTCTGATCATGTTTGAAGCTACTCAACAAGTCAAATGGCGGGCCACAAGTGTCAAACAGAGAAGAACTTGAAGAACATGGGGTTGAAAATAAGAAATTGAACCAGTAGTATAACAATGCATACTATATAAACTTTCATATTATGTCATAATTTAATATTATTCATTAAAACATATAACTGAACCATGATATGACCATATATGTTTTGTGTGTTCAGAAACATGGAAACATAAACAACTAGTTCATAAAACATATACATTGTATATTTTTTATTTGATCCTTACTATAATATTTTTTGAAATATCATTATTCACACCCTTCATAATGACAAAAGTTATATAGACATATTAAATGGTGAGCTCAAATGATCAGAATGGGTAAAAAAATTAAATATCAATCATATCATATTCATTTGAATATAACATTTAAAAATATTATCATTCATATTAAAGATCATAATATCATTTCATGGGAGAAATCATAAATGTTAAATTTAATCTAAATAGTCATTACCTAAGCCATGAAATTCTTTGGAATAAAGACATAAGTATAGAAAGTCATTTTATATTAGTCAAGGATCATTTACAAGACCATCATAGTGGACAAAGTCCATTACTGAACCGAGTTCACTCCTCATTACAACCCTATATTACCGAGCCAGCTTTACTTTCCATTCGAGTCATGTCTATATCATGAGATATAAATCATTACCCAATTAATTATAGGTATATATAGGTCCCACCCATCTCATAATGAAACCATTGTTATATTTTCAACAAAAACATAATAACATCCAGCACATCATAACCCATGGAATTAAATGGGTTTCTTAAACATCGGTCCATCAAAATTGATATAAAAATGGATTTACTAAAATAATTCTATCATAAACATTATAAAAACATTTTAATAATAGGTATAATAATATAACTCTATTCTATGAGTTTTATCTAAGATGAAATTAATTTTGGGATGTAGTTGAAATTATTTCCTGAGGAAAATATCCTTTCTTCTTCAACAATTATATCCTTTTTCAAAATTCCACATAATTTATTACAAAATAATATTATGTGAAACTATAATTTTAAAAATTTAGGTGAAGCTTCACATAAATATTTCATTATGAAATCTTAAAAAACATTTCATGTCATACAAGTTATAAAACATTCTTCTTGTACATGGCCGAAAAAGTCAAAAACTACATCGTACTGAAGACGAAAAAAGATTCTATTAATATCGTTAAGAAAAAATTTAACAATGGATAAAATATAATTTAAAAAAATATTAATGTATATATGGAATATATTAAACTACATATTTAAGGAATATGGATGTGGATTATAAATAACCCCCAGTAAATACTTACGAATAAACAATCTCAGATAAAAAACAGATATGAAAAGTTATCCCTTACCTTAGATCAGATATTATTTGCATATATCGAATTAACTTGTATGATGACTTAAATATTGTTAATGATTTATTTTAGAACCATAATCATTTTTATGAAAACAATTATGATCAGTTTTGCTTCGGTTTGTTAGTAACGTTTTATTGTTTCTTGTTATTCGGATGTTAACTACTTTTTGTTCTTATGCATGTTTTGTCAAATATGTTCTTATTATTATTGTTAGGTTTTAGTTATATAATTTATAACATGGTATTAGAATAATATTTGTCATATTTATTTATTCAATTCATTTATATAATCATGCTTTAATGAATATATGTATAACGAATCACATTGCAATGTAGAGACGGTTAACCATACGTACGCAAGAGCGACGATATAGTTCCCATAATTGTTGATTATTATTAAGTGGATGGTGTATAATATATAATTAAAAGTTTAATGTTAAAAAATAATATATAGTAATTATTTCCATAATTATACCCATCCATTTTAGGTGGTGAAAAAAAAACAGATTACACCACGGTCTGAAGATGGTATGTCGTACGTACGTACATGCGATGATTTCATTTTTCATAGGTTGGATTGATGGTAAACCAGGGTTATTTCATATTTATAATAATATATCATTATATAACTAATAATGGTGTATTAATTTTTTAAAAAACAACTAATAAAGAGGAATTATATGAACAAATACATTATAATGAATTGGTAGAAGACATTACAACTTCCTCGACATTCCTATTTTAGATTTCCTCTTAGGGAACTATAGTTCGACTTTAAAGAAGAACAAAACCTCTATAATGAAAATACGAAAGTTGAAAAGGAAAATTTTAATGGGTTTTCTAAGATTTAAGGCATAATATGAAGTGAAGAGGTGAGGGAGGATGTTCCCTTTTATAATTGAGGTGAGGGGAACTTTTGGATACCTCCAAAATATTAATTTATAATAAAATCAAACCCCACCTAAAAACATACAAAATGAACAAAATTAGAAGATGATATGAGATAGAATTGTAATATCCTCAACCAATAAATTTTAGACATGTTTTTATGTCAATGTAATCATTAATATGGTAATGAAAAATTAGTTATTCTATTTAATTTTAATTGTGTTTATAAGAGTCTAAATATTTAATTGTTAAAAATATTTAATTTTGTGGTATTAATTAATAATATATAGATATTTACTGAAATTTTAAATCATATGATTTTTAAATATTCAACTTTTAATTATTTTAATTTTCTTATATATTTTAATAAAATTTTATTTTTATAAAATATGTAGTGTCAAATTTGAGTCAAATCATTTATTTTACTCAAAATAAATTCCACAATGAAGATAAATTCGAACCAAAATATTTAATATACTCCTAACATGAAATATCCACCTATAAAATTCATGGAGAACACTAATTAGTTCATGTTATATTTATTAATATATTTTTCAAATCATTAATTAGAAATTTCTATTAATAAAATAATTTTTACATCAATATTTTGTCATCATTAATGGTAATTATTTCATATCTAAAATAATAAATAAATATCCATGATTAAGGTAATAATTTTATATTTACAGAGACTATAAATAGTCTATATTATCTCTTATAGATCCATTAATTAAAATTAGTATTCTGAAATAAAATTATATTGTAACATTGTTTCACATTCATTAGTTTTTATTAGGTTCAGCTCATATTCCAAGGTATGTGGCCATAAAGTGGTTCAATTTCAATAAATAGATTATAATGGATGAATTTAGTCTTATATTAGGATTTTAACAGATTATATATAAGTTTTGTAGTATTATTTTTACCCTAAATTAATTGATATACCTTTAACCATGGTAATAAAATTAATTACTAATGTTACTATACATAATGCTCAAAAATTAATGTTTCATATTAAAATAATTTGGACATAATGATTCCAAATATAGAATCAATTTTTTAATATTAAAACAACATAAATTTCATTATTTTATTTAATATAAATCGCATTGTTGACATGAGAAAACAAGTTTTAGAAGATAAAACATTTCAAAAATTGAAATGTTTTTACTGATGAATTCATTGTAAAATAAATTCTAATGACATACATAATATTAAATGATAAAAATTTATTCCATTTATAATTTAAAATAATTCTATATAATAATTTAACAATAAATCATATCCCTTTGAAAAAATGGTTTTTAATTAAAATTTAGAAAATTTTTACCATTCATCGAAAACAAAACTTTATAAGAAAAATAAAACAAAAATTTTACAAAGTGTATTTTTATATACCGCTTCAGAATAGCATGTTTATGTTGTTATATAAAAATTAATAATGTGTCAAAATTTTAATTTACAATCGGTTCTCTATTCAAAGGTGTTAAATTATCCCTTAAAAATATGTTTTTATAACTAAAATAGGATTATTCATACCGTATGACTAAATATCCATTGTATTAATATCAAAAAATATTTCTCTAAATAAATAAAACATATAAATCTAATTAATTGTATTACAAAAATTAATTCACAAATATCTAATTTATATGTATATTTAATAAATTATTGATAGAAAATGAATTCTGAATTCATTTCCATTAGTTAGTTATAATTTTTCCCTCTTAATTAACGGAAATGATATAATGGTAATTTTGTAATAAGGGTAAATCATGGTCCATTTAAACTATAATTTTTTTGTAAACATTTTTATTGAGGAATTAAAATTACTTAAAATAATATTTCATAAATACATCTTCCTAGTATAATGGGGAATAATACTCGACCATTGTTCATGTTGTCTGCAATCCATTATTGTTAGAAAAATAATGACGATGAATAAAATTAATCACCTGATAAACCAATAAGTAAAAATCCCATCCCAATATAATGAGCCATCTGCAATCCAATATATTTGTTGATTTGACCGAATTCATCGAATAATTAACGAACATGGAAAAGCAAAAGTAAAAAACCACGCAACCTAATTAGGTTCAATCACAAACGAAGAACAAATTTATATTGTGATCTTTGGCGAGTTTTGTTGATTATGACATATGTCAGTCATCAATCCATGATCCAGATGACATCTCCAAGGTAAAATTCACCAAGAAATCCTTATATATTCTCTATCGTTCTATGGTTTATGTTTCTAACCATGGGATTTTTTCATTTGACACTATTTACGGAAATCGTTCTTCTATCAAAAAAAAATTGTTATATAAATTTTATAATTATGATTAAATCCATTTTTTTTCATAGAAGTACTGTGGAGAATTATTTAAGTCATGCCAAGGGAAATTGAAAAAATATATACAAAAAATTGTATTGGATTCTCAATCTGAGTCAATACTCTTGAGTTATTAGGATTTAAAAAAAGATTATTTTATTTAATTATTTTATTTAAAATTATATCATTTGTGATTTTTTCTATATAGGACCATCATCCACATATGAATGGTCACTCCTATGGTAAATCCACCAATCTGATCTCAACAGTTTACTCATCTTTCTGATATTTGAAACATTTAGAGAGTTATTCCCAATTTAGGAAAACTACACTTGTGTTTTAGTAAAATTTTAATATTTTTCTAAATTTTTTTTCCGAGTACACAGATCCATGGATTTTCAAATTGTCTCAACAATAGGTCTCGAAATCAATCAATATAATATATAAAATTAATATATAGAACATATGGGATGTTACATCTCTTTTCCATAGAAATTTTAAATGTTTTTTATCTACTTTATCTTTTGATTTTCACATTGTATTCTATAATTCCAAACATTCCAGTAGTCAATATATTTAATATTTAATGTTTCATTTTCATGAACTTATTATCTTTTCACTGTTTCATATATAATATTAATTTTTCCTTGAATACTAGTCTCTTAATGACCACCATTAGCATATAAAAAACAGTATTCAATTCTTTTGATTCATTTCCGTAATCCCAACATCTAAAACATTATACATGATCAAAATTAGATAGTATTTCATTAATCATTTTCATCATCTATAAAAATATTAGTCAATATCATTTTTGTAGTTGGTGTATTGGAAAACTCCAATTACTATGTACTCTAAAAAATAATTCATGATAGATGGTCCTTAATTACCACAAAATTTCAAACTCTTGTTCTATTCTGAAAATGATATTATTTGGAAAATATATATAATTTAAATGTTATCATATTATTACATGTTTAATTTGGGATTCATCAATTAGTGATAAAATATGGTTAATATTATGTGAAGTAAAATTTTAAATATTGTAGAATTATTATATGATATGTTAGTTTTAAGATCAAATATCTTATATATTATAACTAGTTTGATTATATTTATTTCAACCCAAAAAAATATAGGTATAGTCTAGGATAAATTTTTACTGTTTCTGTCATATCTAAAATCAATTACCTTAACATAAGGAATCATTCAAAATTGATTTTATGGAGAATTTTAGGAAAAATAGAATATTCTCTATGACAGTAATGCCATGAGTGATATATTAGGACACCTCATCATTCATTATATTAAATATTGAGTAGATACATGATTAACCTTTTATGGTGAATAAGATGAGGTGAATCTAGGTCACTATTTCATTAACATTCTTTTATCCATAAATAGATATAATTTTATGGAAACCAATATAATTATTATGTAAACAATCATTAGAATGTTATCACATTCTCATACAAAACCATTAATCATATCCCATTTTTTTAATCAAATTTTATCTCGATATAATACCTAAAATATTCAATATGACCTATAAAAACTATATGGATATTAATAACATTGATATTATTGTAATCCTAAACTTGTTAACACTAAAATTATCCTCAAATAATATCTTAATATAATTTTTTTACTAATTCATGCTTCGATACTGAATAGGATTCCCCACATATGTGGATGTTACAGTTACAAAAGGAACAATATTTAATGAATTACAATACAATAAAATGATCTTCTATGATTATTTCTTTAATATAATTTGGATAATTCTTTATTTAATAAATCCAATATTTTTATATAACGGTAATTTTTACACTATATAATCATTTTCATAATATATAATAAGTTCTCAAAATTTACTAACAATTCTCAACATAAGAAACTCTTCCAAATACCTCATACATTTTAAATTTATACAAATCTATAAGATATGAAAATATTATAATGGGAAATTACCTGATGCTTAGTAAGGATAAAAATGTGAAGATATTAAAACATAATAAGTTAACCAATGATTAGTATATGGTTATTATCATTTTGAATATTGAAACAATACAAAAAATTTAAATATTAAAACATGATTCATAGAATATAGAATGTCATCACTATTAAAATTAATCCCAAACAACTGAAGCATGAGTATTTAATGATAATTTATGATAGCATAAAATATTCATAATAATATGTATAGAAGTGTGCCAGGAAATAGTCATCGGGTAACATTATAATAAAATAATATTATCCCAACTATTTATGTTCTGAAAAAAACTTAATTATTTTTTATTTTTTTAGTTTTTAAAAATATTAATATATCCAAGAGTCATTATCTAGTGAGATATAAATCCAAAACCAGTGTATTTGAGGGAAAAATATAACCCTACCCCTCATCATCTATAATTACAAAATCCACAAGAGATAAATCAATCATAACATCACTATGAATTCATGGAAGCAAGTAGGGGTTCAAATGATTTTCATATATAATCAAACAAAAAATCATTCATAAATTTATCTATAATCAATAAATAATATACATATTGAAAATAAATATGAATAAATAGTTATTCATTAAAAATATATTTAAATGCAGATTAATTAACATAATAGATAATTTGTAATTTTGAAAATATTGATTATGGGTATATGATTAAGAAAATATTTACCCAAATCATTTGATTTATTTCAGGTAGATCAACACCCAGTAATAATATGATGGACATTTATAGTATTCACTGGGGAAAAATTCAATAAAAACATAGTTTTATACCAAGAGAATTATTAGGCAATTCAATGGTAGTAATTGATCATTTATCCAACAGAGAATAACATTACACATGTTTTATATAAAAAAATTTGGGATGTTAGTGGTATAATACTATCCTTGATTCTGTATAAAATATTTCAATGTATATTGACATAATGACAATAATTTTTAGGGTATCATTATGAATATTGATTTGGAAATTAGAAATATTTTTTACACTATTTGTATAAATTAATTTAAAGATGAATATTTAAAAATCAAATTGAATGTCAATAAATTTTTAGAAACCAAAAATTATATATATAAATATTCATATACAATAAAACTAAAAAAGATGAATGATGTATTTGAAATAGAAAATGTAATATGTTATAGTTTTTAGACATAAAATAATTGATTCACATTTAATATACTAAAAAATAATTAAATAATTTTAAGGAATGTAAATTTCGTATAATATTTCCAAAATAATTTATTATTCTATAAGAAAGGGTAATAAAAATAATAATCCTATGAATATAGTCATCGAAGATGATGGTTTCCTGTAAATCAGTATACGAATGGATAGTTTCATTAAAATTGGAATATATTAATACAAATGATTGAATTAATTAGTGTTGTGAATTATAAAAAAATAATTTTAGGAGAAAATTTAGTTGGGTTACAAACAAATAAATTAAAATTTCATAAAAGAATTATCGATAAACAGAACCCATAAATGAAAATTGAGTTTTTTATGAATCATTTATAAAGATAATAATGTAAAAATAAAAATTACATAAAAAGAATACATAAAAATATACAATAAAATGTTATGAATTAATAAAAATATATTCTATTTAATGTATATAGGGTAGTGAATACACTACATTAATAGAACAATTATGTCTATGTTTACATAAAATTACCATTGAATAATAAATAAAGACATATTAAAATTATAAGAAACACACTCATTTATGTAATAATATTATGAGTGTCTAACTGTAATCAATAATTAATAAATAATAAATGGTTTTTATATATCATATATTTTCATTGGGTAAAATAAATCAAACATCGAACAATTGAATTAAACAAGAAAGCATGAATCTTAATGAACATAAATTTAGATATGGAAAAACTGTTAAAATTTGGTATTATTCAAAGAGTAATGAACTAAAAAGGAAATATATATGAATCATAAGTTAAATTAATTTCATGAATATGCTATAATGTTATAATTATATTCTAATCAAATCATATTAGTTATTTAATGGTTTGCAAGAATAATTATGTCCTAAAAAAAGTTATTCGAGGAAAAAAACTCATTATTTATTTTAAAATAGTCAACTAAATACCCCATAATGGATTCCATTTTATATGAATAAATAAATACCATTAATAATTATTGTATCATAAAAAATATTTATGGGGGAGTAATAAAACTATTAGAATAAAAATAATTAGAGAAATATATCTCAATGATTGAAAATTGGGATTGTAAACCCTACATTGATTCCCATCATAATTAAATACACTATAAAAAATTATAAAAAAATTATAAATATATTAGTATAATATTTCAGACCATACTAATTTAAATTATCATATATATATATATAATTTTATTTATTTTCATTAAATACAATTATATTAGTTAGTTATAGAATATTTTTACCATAAACATATAGAAACATTAATTGTTTCATACATTCTTTCTTCCATAGATTTTAGTACCCATTATTTTATAATATATTTATAATACATAAATAATTAATATTTCTATTAAAGATAACATATATGGAATTTTAAATATAATATTAAATACAATAATTTATTTAGTTATGATTCATGAAAATGAAATTCATGTTCTTTTGTTTTGGTAATTTAAGAAATCATTAATGAAAATTTAATAATAAACAAAAATATAATATAATTATAATAAACCCATAAAAAATAAATATATTATTATTATTATATAATAATAATATTATTTAATATCACATGGTGTTTATTTTAATATTTTAATAGAATAATCCATATAGGCGGTTATACATTAAATAACATGAATATTTCTAAATTAGTTGATAAAAATCTTTATTGAAATTGAACTTTTGAAATTATATTATTTTTATATAAATATATTTATATTATTTATATTTTATTTTCATTTTTAATTACAATTTAATCTTTTTTAATTAATATTAATGAACCTATGTGAAAAATGATAAATGTTACTAAATTGATGTGGTAGTCTTTAATACACATGGTTAATGATTCCACATACAATCAAATGGCAGGGAAATGAATGTGGATTTTAGTTTTCAACTTTATAATAATAATTTTATTATATGGTTAATATATAGTTTTCATTACCAAACATTTAACTTCTGAAATGACACGATGTTTAAAAATAAAGGATGTCACTTCTTGGAGGCTATTGTCTACACAAATTCAAGATCAATGTTCTTTTATTTTTCTATGTCTATGAGATTTAATAAATAATTGTATATCTATTAAATTAATAACATGTATGTATAATTGTGATGAAAAGTAAGTTATATTACTATTATGATTAATTGATAATAAGGGATGCATTACGAATAGAAGGATAAGTATTATGTGATAATCATATTGAGACCACACACTTCCTCTAAACAGTCTCATGGGATTTTAAGGGGGTCGACTAAAATATAATGAAATAGTTCATTAGGTCAATAATAATTATTTTATAAGAGGTATGTCGAGAAGGGTTTTAATAATACTTTGATTATGACGTTTATCATGAAGTTGAAGGAATTGATCACATTTTATAAGTGAAGAAAATTGAACTTCTGTGAGAACCCATTATTTTTCATTAATGTATTGACTCTATTCAGAGGATAATGATTCCAAAAAAAAGAAATATTGGGGTCTTTTGTATTCAATTTTTTTGAATCATATCCTAATCATTAATATATATGATGTAAAAATTCATGAAACCTGTGAATAAAATATTCTTTACCATTTCCCATTTGGTATCTTACCAAGTTAACTAGTCATTTACCCTAGTATATTATTATTATTTTAAACATATAAGGAAACACATTAGGAAGAATATTGATTTCCAAAGGCTATATATTGTAACCAATGATTCAAATTAAATTTTTTATTTATATAAAACTGACTTTTATATATAATTTTTTTAGAAAACCCATTTTGTTGAAATTTTTTTTTTACCATTATGTGTTCATAATAAAATATAGTATTGATATAATATACAATGAGTATTAATATATTTACATATATGTTTAAAAATTATATTTAGAAATTATTTTTAGAAGAGAATAATTTATAAAATTGGAATATAATTACATAATTTTAACAAAAATTTTAATTGAAATTATATGTTTTAAAATTATCATAATAATTAAATTTAATTTTTAAAAAAATATTGTTATCCCTAAAAATGTAATTAAACATATTATAATGTAAAATAATAATGATATAAAATTTGGGAAACATTTTTTTAGTTTTAACTTCTACATGCGACGAAAAATAATTTTCAATATAAGTTAATAAAACATTTCATATAGTAAATATATTAATTCTGTTTCCATACCTTTAAATATTGGTTTTATAAATTCAACATAATATTTCAAAATTTTATATTTTAATCTATGAATAATTTATTATTTATTTCAATTAAAATTATTTTATGTCATTGTTATGTTATTATAATTTCATAAAATTTGCAATATTATAAAAAATTATTTTTCACTATTCACCATTAAATTATTTGAGAAAATATTTTTGAAAATATATTCTACAATAATAATGATATAAAAAATATAAAATATATAGTTATTTATTAAATATTAAAGATTAAATTTTTTGTATTTTGGTATTTATATAAAAAAATACATTATATATTTGAAAAAAATTTAGTTGAGGATTTAATTATAAAAAAATTATGGATTTATTCTTATTTAATAATAGTTTCTAATTAGTTTATAACATTTTATCTACAATTTTTTTTAAAGAAATTATTATATAATATTCTGTAGATAATTAATTATTAGTATTGTTTTTAAAACAAGAATACAATATAATTTATTTCAATAAAATGTATTTTTTAAAATCAAGCGGTGTTTTGTTAGATGTGTAGATCAAAACAATTTTCTATTAAATTTAAGAAATAATAATTAGTAATGTGAAAATATAGAGAACCTATGATAGATTAGAAATTTCATATCATTAAATATCAATGACAAACTATTGGCACATGGGTAAGTAGTCATGTAATATGACATAAGAATGATTAAACGAAAAATCATAAATCATGAATGGGCCCATGAGTGGGGTGATTCCCAAATAATTGTGGGATTATTATAAAATTCCTTCCTACTAACTAATGTAAATTTTAATGATTAAACAATTTTATACCACATCAACTTCATACATTTATAATGAACTTCCTAAATGAAAATCATGCTGAGAAATGGACAAAAATTTAGTACATTAGAGCTTCCAATCAGAAACAGTAATGGTGAACCTAATTTGAAATATTACGTAATGCTAAAAATTCGCAAGCATGTTCCAAGCCATATTTTTGTGTTACATGTAATTTAAATGATCATCCTGATGTTAAATCCAAAACAATGAAATTTATTGGGGGAACATTCCCTTTATTTTAATGATACAACATTAGATATATTTTTTTGTCATTTTTTCATATTTATATTAATGATTTAGAACAACCTTAAATATAAATTTTCTACAACCTTTGAATAAAACATGTATTCCTCAGAAACTATCAATGTCAAATCCACATCAAAATGATTGGTATTTTAAAAATAATAGAATCATTAATAGAATGTGACAAATTTGTTGGTTAAGGAATACTATTTCATAATTACTATCCGAATTTAAGATGTTGTAGGTGAATACCTTATCGACATGAATCATCACCAAATTTAATTCTAATGATATGTGGGTGGATATAAGACAGGGGTATCCATCACTATTTTGAATTAATTTTGGAGTGTCTTCTTGAGTACAATAATAATCATATCTCATTTATAAGGGAGGAATATTTTATCATTGACTGTTACCCCATCTTAGTAAAATATTATCCTATGAGGAAACCATTCAAAATCCTCTTCTACCCACTAAACATTAAAATAATAACTTTGCAAGAAGATAATGATTCCAAAATTTGTATTCATTCTTCGATCATCCAGACCCAATAATAGGAGAGATATCACAAGTGGTGGTAGACAATAATCTATTAGTAGTGCAACCATATTTCCACATCCAATATGGATGCATTCCAGTATTTTATATAGTAAATCGTAGAGGAATGACATATCCCTAATCTTTCATAGTATATTTTATACATATATTGGAAGGTATATTAAAATCATTTTGAAATATCCTGAAATATCGGAGGGAATATAATAATATTCATATTTGTAATCATAATTAATTATTGTGAAAATTGGTGGAATATTATGAAGTGTGATATCATATATTGGATGTAACTAGGGGTAGGCTCATATTACCATCCACACACATGATTCATGTCAGTATATCCAAACATAAATTGGATGATAAGTATAGAAAAATATTCATGATTGCATAAATGAATGAGAACAAACAAATAGTCCCACTATTAAAAATCTATGAAAAATCTTGGCTGAAATAGATTATTTTCTATATATCACTACTCACTTCATTCTATGATTCCATTATTTCCTTGAAGTGGTAAAATAAAGAGATCATAAACATATCATTGAGACTATCAGGTGTCAAAATATATATATTCCAACACAAATATAGAACCAAAAAAAAGATTCAATAGATACTCAATAGTAGTTGCATATTTCTTCTACCATTCTTAACAGTATTAATAACAACCAAATGATGAATGAATAATATGATCGAGAATGTATCCCATTTAAACTTAATGATATTTTATAAATTCAATCATAAATTGCGTGATGAACCAAATTCTATCAAATAATTTAATGAAACATTGGTTTATTCCCATGACAATAATATAATATCATAATAATAATCCCATTAATAGTTGTCATTGTGAAAAAAAATGGCACCAAAAAACGAAAAACAAATATCAAAAGAATTGTCTCTAAGTAAATCCAAATTTATACATATATTCTTGATACACACAAAACACAATTCTACAATTCATAATTCCTTAAAACTTCTTTCATTGGAGAATGATTAATTATCGTACACATTATAGAGAGAAGGAAGTAGTTGAAATTTTCTAGTTTCTATATGAAATATTTCATCGACTATAAAATGAATTTATCCCATAATAACCTTCCAGGAAGGTCCTACCAAGGGTGATATCATGAACAATAATTGTTGCATTTTTTATAGTGGTGTTTTCTGGATATATTCATTAAATGTGTATTGTGAGCCAGAATGATGGTTATCAAATTTTTTATCAAATATAGTCTACGAAAAAGGACTTCCTCGAAGTGAATGCCTAGTGAATTTTCAATTTTGTTGGACTTTGATCAATAATGGTAGTTATCCCTATAGATACATTCATTAATAATATCATCCTCAAAAAATAAATTTACTTCTAAAAATTTATAACCCCATGATTATGATACTCTTTGAAAGATTTATTCTCATTATTAGCTTGAGAAATGTATTCTTGTTACACCAATCACCTATCTATAATGAGAAATATTATTTTTTAATCAGAAAATAGACCATGTTAGAATTCATTATCTATAAAACTAATGGATCACTAATGATTAAATAAAAAACTAGTTATTCAGACATACTCTACCTCCTTCAGTAAGTATTATGGGTAATGATATTTCGAAAATTCTTTAGTTTAAGTAATCTATCACAAAAAAAATGAAATTCTTAAGGATGAGTAAATAACTATAAAAATACAACACAACATTCATACGTTATACTGATACAAATAAATTGAAATACATTCATATAAAATTTGTGAGGAATTTATACACTATATTTATCTTAATATATGAAAAATAATCACAATTTGAGGGAAAACCCACTAACATTGGTGTAATATCATATCCACTTTAATGAAATAGAAAAAAATTACAATAAATTATACTTGTAAAGAAAATCAACTATACATAACCCAATGTGTGGAAGGAATCATGGATATTTTGAGTTAATGTATTGTGGGATTTGTATCAATTGTTAGATGATACACCATATTATATACATATTATATTTATGGGAGAATATAGATGACTACATTTCACTATGCTCTTAAAGGAGAAGATAACTCTAAAAATAGAGTCGTAAAATTTAATCACAAAATGAAAAAACTAATATGAAAGATAGAAACACGATTGTTGATCCAGCCAAAATGTTCTATTAATTATAAATCCAAAAAATACGAGACCCGTAGTTTCAAACCATTGAGATAATAACATATATATTAAAACAATTAATCATGTATATCCAATGATAAAGTAAAAATACATTTTTCAAAGTGATAATCTAAATATCATGAATCTCACATTACAAAAAATCCCTAAATTTGGTCCAAGATTGAATAAAGTATAAAAAATTCATGAATTAATAATTAGTGGCCACATTAGTATTCATATAGGAGTGGATCAACCTCTTAGAAAATATGTATTATCAACAACCACCACTACCCATAAAATCAGAAAATATATGAAAAGTACTATTTTAAAATATGTATGTACCAATTTAACCACATCCCATTAGAATGTGTGAATTTTAATAATTATGCGAAATAGGTCTATGAATCATACTTATCACTGTGCTAAGAGAAATTACATAAAAAACTCATTCATAGTTTCTATCAACACATGATCCATACATATCATCAAATAAAAATTCGTTAATCATTTTTCGATTATTTTATAGAACACCCTAAAAAAATTTGTTTTATGGATGCATTGGATACAGAAGATAATGCATCATATGGTGTCCTAGACAAATTATTCTTCAAGGATAGAGAAGAAAATTGTGTTTTGTGTCTTTTCATGGAAAATTTATTGTCAAAATGATCATTATTTTTATACATATTAGTGTCATTTGATTATAACTATATGTTATACATCAGGGAATTTCACTAACACCAGTACTCGTTCAGGATCCAATGTATATTCTAAAAATGAATAGTTAAATTTAGAAGTTTCTAACATAAACTAAGTCCATATTAAATTTTTATAAGTAGGATTGTGTAAAATAATTTAAAAAATATTCTAATTCTGAAATATAATCATATTATTAGTTAAAACCACATCTATGATCCTCATCTAAATTGATGATTATGAGTGTAGTCAAATCTCAACAACCACCAAATGTTATTGATCCTCTGACATAAAAGGAAATAATCACCTATTATTAATCTTAGATAAATGATTTATTATGATTAAATAGAATTTTAATTATTGGAAATATTCATGAAGATTAAATTTCTTGAGTAGAAACCCATGTTCCTCCTATAGAATATCTTCTCCAACATAGGGACCCTACTCTAGGGATGATATCAAAATCTATCAATCCTAATAAATCAATATTTATATTTCATTTTAATAGGGTCTGGTGGGTCGAGAATATAATGGGTTTCCTCCATTATTGTTTTATCTAGAATAGTTTTTGACGATATAGAATAAGATATCTCATACGCGTTATACGAAAAAGAAGTCAAAAAATTTAAAATATTAGACAACACATGTTACCTCATCCCTAGTGTCTGGTTATCCATCCAACCTCCTAGAACACAATAAATCCACCAAACCTCTAGAAATATTTATTTATTATATGGAAGGGTACTCTAAACTACTAAAACCAAAATAAAAATAATACACGAATAGGGGGATATGACTCCTTCTCAACCAAACATTATAAGTCTAACTTTAAAGACCCTTAACATCACTAAGGAAATAATGTACCATATGAAGAACATAATATCTGTATGTGGTATTTTGATAAGACCCCATAATTAAATAAGATTAACATGTCCACATATTATTAATGTAATACCTATATGGGATATAATTTTTATATTATATTAATAAAATTGTTAATTTAATTGAAAATGTGAGGGTCTATGTGAGTAATTCACTTACCAATTCAGCTAAATTATTGGAATGAAAATGGTCCTTGACCACTCAAATTTTAACCAACCAAATTTTGGAGGATTCGGGGAATTTATTTTATAGGTTTAGATTTCTTAATATTTCACGACCATAAAAATATCATATGAAGTGTTTTTGGGAACATTATCAAAAATATCCTAAAGGAGTAAAAAATCTCATTATCCTGATATACTAATAATAATCCACTTTCTTAATATTGTTAAATAATTATTGTAACATTCTAATCTGAGGAATAATCCTAATTCATAATCAATGCTCCTAGCCCATGTAAAGAGGACCCTAAATGTAGACACACTAATAATAATTCTCATGAATGCAATAATTCCTTTTGTTTCACCTAGTCATAATAAATTGCATGCCTTACCTCCCCTTTTGTGCTATAATCATTGTAAACAACCATTCCATTTCTGTAGATATTTTCATTGATTTATGAAATACATAATCTGATTAATAATTTTATACATTACAAAAAATGGGAAAGACCAAGGATATATCACCGCTGATTTTTTAGAACATCTATATAAAGGTTCCAGATCCCATGAATCATGATCAAAATGGCCCTAGTTGTCAATAAAATAAATTTCCATTAAACTTTATTTTATGAAAAATCATCATTTAGAGATTCATATTTACTGATATCCTCTAAAATATGGTTCATTATATCAATGTAAACCCCCATTAACTTTTTTATTATTATTGTGTTTCTATATCAAAGAACATTATTGTTATTGGAATGATATTCTAAAAACTAGTGTATAAAATTTTAATTATTGAATTACTTGAAACAAATTAATTAATTTTAATAGTACTATCATGGTGTGGTAGAATAAACTAGCTGCGGCCCTAAGTCCATCTTTGTCAAATGAACCTATATAAACATCCCCAAAGTCACAAAATGTATTCTTTCAATGACCAACTGAAACTAGAATACCAAGGGTAATTTTTAGTTTTCTTAACTCAGGCTGATTTAAAATATAATACCAATAATTATTGTAATCATTACCACATCCCTGGATGGATGAGAATCACAACTCCCAATGGTTCTTGGGGAATAGAATAGAACAATAAAATTCTTTCTAGATTATTTGTATCTATAAATATCATTAAATTTTATTCTCACATACGATATCTTCTATGTGGAACAACATACATTTGACCCCAAATTACCCCCTGATAATTGGGGAGGTGTAAAATAACATCCATGATGATTGGTTTTGGGAATACGTGGTTGTCATAGTCCATTCGATTTAATTACAATCCAATATGAGTCCACATATATTGACAACACCCAAAGAAATACACTCGATCATCCTCATCTGAAGCACCAATATATATACAAATTCCATAATTTCAATTCAAAATAATATATATTCGAGGATAAATTAGAATAAAATTACATAACTGGATGAAATAAAAATATTGGAATGAAGACTCATACTATGTCATAGTTGAAAAATATTACATTGAGTTATTAATAATTAAGGAAACCATATTCATATATATATATATATATATATCACCTAAGCCACATACTAGGAAGATACCTTATGAAGGGACAAATATACCACTAGATCATAAATATCACATAATTTTATATCTTGTATTTTTATAATTAATCAAGATTCTGATACATCAATATTATATTCTTTTTATGAATATCATTAATATTACACAAAGGAACTGATGATTATCGTAATAGATATGTTTCATCATAAACATGGAAACAAATAAATGATCTATAGATAATATATATCAATTCCCACTATGATCATCAAACCAATCCTCCTTAATAAAAATATAAATTGTAATATAATTCATTATAAATTTGTGAAAGGAAATATAATAATGTGTGATCTTTGATTCCCAATAATTTTACGTAAGAGAGATACATATTAAAAACAATAATATAATTCTATTATAACATGATTGTTGAATTACAAAACCATACTCCACTAGTCAAAGAACAAAATCATGAGTCATGGAATAAATATTTTTATTTTATATATAGTAATCATATTGGAATAATATAAACTGATCCATTGGAGAATGAAATTGATACAAGACCTTGATTTATGAATACTCATAAGAATAAAAATAATTTCCATATCAGTGAAGGATCACTTCCCTTGCTATTATAGTTGAATAGTTTTACTTCACAAACCATTATAGTAGTCATGGTTCACTCTGAAATCCATCATAATAGTTAAATATACTTATCGAACCATGTTTTCAACGGATTCATGTCATATTTTTCATTTAATATTTAATTCATTACATAATGCATTCTAAGAATATATAAGTCCCACAAATCTCATAATGGAAACCATATTGATGTATTACACATGATCTTAAAAAAATAATATTATTATTACACCTAATATAAATTATATTCATTAAAATATCCTCAAATAATAAAAATTTCATATGATCAATAGAGTCATTTCATAATTTAATTATAGCATAAACCATGGGAAATGTTGGGGGATTAATTTTTACATATCATGGTCAAACCTATGAATGATAAATGTTTTTATTAATGATCAGGGAACCATAAATATAATCCTATAAGATATATAATATAAATTTTATCCTTTGATAATATTATTAATAATGAATATATAACATTAAAAAATGAAATCATATATACAAAATGATTTTCATAGGCCGTTTAAAAAATTTCATGATGAGAATATCCCTTCTATTTGAAATAAATAATTTCAAAATATAGATTAATATGAAAATAATTTTCATTGGAATAAACATTCAAAATTATAAATTATTACTTAATTAATTTAATTGTAGTTTTTATTGGATGTGTTGTTTGTTCCATACATATTAATATAATGATTCCTTTTACATTTCAATAAAAAATTTATTTTTTTCAAAAATGAAATGTGGAATCATTTGATTTTTTTAAATGTCAATCATTGGTAATAAGTAATTTTAAATGTAATAATAGAATAATATATCTTTTTTTAGAAAACATGTTTTTGGAAGAATACAGATATCCAATCAAAGATATAAATAATGTTAGACATTATTAAAATAAATTTCCTTATTATTTTATGGATGATGTTTTCAATAATGGGTATATTACTGTAAAATATCATGAATAAATATAGGATAATAGATTTCATGAGTTACCTAATAGATAAATGATAAAATTTTATCATTGGAAACAAAATCATAAACAATCCCATTGAATGATAATATTATAACCGAAAATCATAACCACATATGTATCAACGAATCGTATACCCCATTAAGTAGTAAAATTTAATTAAACCTAAAATTTCACATTGATGAATAAATCCTTGATATTACATGTAAAAGGTTATGTATCTTTATTTTTTGAGAGAATATATTTTTATAACATAACATATGTATTAATGAAGGTAAATTGAGGCAAAAAAACTCTTATTATAAGTCTTGAATTTCATCATACTAATAAAATGTATTGTATATTAAATTTTAAATTCATATAAATATAAAATAGAACAATATATATATATATATATTATGATATATTATTTTATTTGTAATTTTCAGTCCCTTTTATTAATATTCCAAAGATTGAATAATTTTTATGGCTACAACTACTTTGTTTTTCATGTATGTTCCCACTCTAAATTTATATCCCCATTCATAGATCATAAATTGATCATCAAAATAAATTAAAATATGGTATAAATATCATATATATTAATTGTCTATTTCTCTTAATTTATCCATAAAAATATGTTATTGTAACTAAAATTCCTTGATCATTAAGATGATAACCCATACTTACACAGAAAATTCAATCATTTTTCTTATTGAATTGAATGAAAAAGAACTAAATGATATATATATTTATATATATATTTATTATCGATCTATATTCATTTTTAATTGAAATAAGTCACATATTTTCATCAATCACAATCATCATATCTTCCTGGTAAAGCATGAATGAATCACATCGCTTCGCCTAGAGGTAGTCTATTGTACACAAGAGTGAGTCTATCATATTCCAAAAAATATATATTAACGTATTTGTCATATAGTAGTTCCATAAGAATAATAATATAATTAAAATAATATATAAATGATAAATAAATATTTATTTTTATCCTCTATTGGATTTAAAGGAGAAATTAAAGACATCAATTAGAGAGGTGGTTGTCTGCCATGTAAATTAATGATGATTTCGTAACCCATTCTATGGAAGTGGATGAATCTTTTTGTCATGAAAATAAAAAAAACATAAAAATAAGTGAAAAATAATAATGTGATTATATCAGAATTTCAAAATAAATAATTAAATATGTGTGGGAAGTAGTAAAACAAAAAATCTTGTTGACGAATGATATCTCTTCTTCAATTATGTTCCCTATGATTACACGAATAACATACCAATGATGGTTTTATTTTAAAATTATGGATTCTAGGATAAGAAGTTCATAAATTGGAAGATATATGGGTATGTATTTTCTCATCCAAATGAGTTTCATGGTGTTTAGAATAGATGAGCAGGGGTGGCCTTCTATAAGTGAGGTGAGTGGCCAACTTGTAATTTAGGAAAATAATGAATTAAAAATGAATATTATTAATGTAAAAAAACCCAAATGTTGAAAAATTATAGATAAGAGAAGATATATTATCTAAATATGTTCGTAAAATTAGTTCGAGATAGGTTTATAGGTGATTTTAACCAAATCATTTTAGTTTAACCCCATGTTACACATTTTTACATTAACCATAGTAATATATTTTTATTATATTTGCTATTTATTTTGGAATAAATTATGATATAATTATTAGATAGTATTAATTATCCATATTTCAAGTATCGTTTCTATTTTTATTTATACCATTCAAATAAGTGAAAACATTTAATTAAAAATTAATCACATAGACAAAATGATAATGAAATATTTTAAATGTTCACATTTTTTTGAAATATATATATATATATATATATATATATATATATATAATTTCATAAAATTACATAAATTGGATTAATGTATATTGAATTGAACTAATATTACCATAAAGAAATCTGAAATATAATTTTAATTTATAAATAAATTTAATAAAAAGGTTGTTTTCTATAAAAATTTATAATATTTCACCACCAACCCAAAAAATTACCTTTTTAGAAACAACCAAAAAATTGTATTAAGATAATTTATATATAATTATTTGGATAATAATTTATTTTTTCTAAAAAAAATTATGATATATTCCTTAAACTATTTAGTTAATATTCAAAAACAATAAAACAAATAACATTTTTCTGAAAAAATTTTTATATCAAAAAATATAAAAACATTACTGAAAAATATGTACATATTTAATCGACAAGTTTTATGAAACTAAAAATATTATACATAATCATTAAAATAATATTATTAATATTAATCTCAATATTTTTAATTGTTAGGTTCTAATGATCGCATTTCAATAAACATATTTTTAATATTTGTTTGTTTCAATAAAACTGAGTGTCGTGTGTCACACAAGCTAAACATGTGTTACATGAAGAAAAATATAACTTGGTGTATTGTTTAACACAAGATAAACCATTGGTGATGATGTCACATTCAGAATGTGGATTCTAATATAATGTACACTATCAAATAAATTAAATTTATTTGATAAAAATAATCCATATAATCTCATGGTGCTATAGTCTGCCAACCTTAAATGGAATTCACCCAAAGAAATTACTCATTCTAATGAAAAAAATTGAGGATATGTTTAGTTAATCATACCCTAAATTTTTAATGTAGCATCATCAAATTGGTGGATTCTCTAGAAATCATTGGTCTGGTGTGTGGTCTTATATCATTGGGTTTTCACAATACGATCAAAAAATCCACCAGAAGTTCCTTAAAAGATTGATCTATCTCATGTTATATGATCTCATAAATTAGAAAAAGTGAAGTTTCTTGTATATACATACTCATGATAGATACATGGAGACCATCATATACTTGAGATTAGTGTAGTATAACTACAAGTAGATAGGCTACCAAGATAATATGATCATACATTTCAAAGTGATCAATATTCTAAGGGATTATATTCCCTTTCTTATCAAATCTCATAAAATCCATAACAAATATATTATCATTATATAGAATTTTTCATCTATATGATGATTATATGTCGTTAAAAACCAAAATTCCATATATAGATCTTTGTGAATACTTCCCCAAACCGATAAGATAATCCTTATATCACAAATTGACACAATGGAATTTTGTACTCCATTTAACCTAACCACTTTAATATTATAAATCATGAAATATTGATCCAATGATTAGTCATATTAGATAGAAATGATCAATGACATCATTTTAAGGTAATCAATGACAACCCATATATTATTATTACCTTTAAACATATTGTAGGGATTAATGAAAAAGGTAAATGGTGAAGATTTCCAATTTTAATTTTAGTATTGTACATGGATTAAAACCCCAGGTGAATTTGGACTCTTAGCCTTAACATGTTAAAATATCATGAATTGATAAAAAACCATGTGATATCACTCTTTATTCCATCTAGGAAATGGTACTCTTTCAATTCTATATATATCTTTTCACTTCCTCGATAAATATATAATGAAGAAATATGATATTCATCTAACAACAAATTTGGATCTATTATGTTTGAAATGCACCAAGAGTTCATGATCCTTCTTATGCTATCATGATCAGGGTTAAAATTATGAAAATTTATAAACATGTTTATTTTTTCTACATATTACTTATATTACATCAATTTGTTTACATCCATATATGGTTAAATTTTCAATTAATAGTTACAAAATTTACCCCTTCCTACAAAATTTATTGATATATCCTAGAAAATACTAAATTATTTGATATCATTTTTACAATTAATTAAATATTTATCATGATCATTTCTTCTCAATGTATTATCCATGTTTTTCTGTTTCATAGGGTTGTAAAATGATGAGTATTCATAATCATTAACCTATTGTTACCATATTTTTTTCATCTATATTTTCAATTCCCTCTATGTGTATATATTCATGATTTTTTATTTATATATATATCACAAATTTTTCCTATAATATAATCTATCCATATATTTAATGGAAAATGTATCATAGATATCTCTAAATCATGAGTTGTGAAATTTTTATTTTGAATCATCTATTTTCTTGAGGAAGAAGCTATAACCATTCCATTCTTCATAAAAACCCATCACAATACCTTATAGAATGAATCACTATAGATTAAAAATGGTAATTCATTCAAGGCTAATGTAATCACAACTAGGGTGAATATTAATATCTTTAGTTTCATAAAAGATTCACAACATTCATTTCATCATAGGAACAATGCTTCCTTCTAAGATACCATAGTGAGTAGTTTATTTTGTCATGAGAAAACCTCCTCAATCCATCAATAATATCCATTTGATCCTTCAAAACTATAGATACTAGAAAATGTGGTTGCTATGGTAAAACATTATATATCTTATATCATTTATGGTTTTGCCGATATACAATATCTTCGGATTATATGATCTATAAAAGTAATATTTTTTAAGAAAAATTTAATTTTTGGAATATTTTTCATATATATTACCCTTCTCTAGTTGCATAATACAATTCTCAATTTGATTAATACATTTAATGTTTCATTTAATATATAATTATATCATAGATAAATACTATAAAAATATAATCAAGGTAATATATATTTAAACTACTAAATAAATCTAGGATGATAGATGGGGAATAAGCCAGAAATAATTTCATCATTTTATATTTATAAACCCTATACCTTCGGCAGAATGTTATCCAGAAAGTATTGTCCCACTCAGCCCATAATTTAGGATATTTATAATGAATTTAAATACTAGAAATCTATTCATCCTACTACAATTTGTGGAATAATAAATCAATATAGGATAGGGGATACTATTTTGTAATGACCCAGAATTTCCAAGTATATTTTTTAAATAAATGGGTGTATTACGAGTCCGCAAAAATTGATGGTACATAATTCCGAGTCCTAGAGTGCCAGGAATAAATTTCTATAACTTTAGTTTAGGTACATTTATTAAATTTGCTAGCGGGTATTCTTATGTTTTGAACCGGTGCTCGGAATAAAAATCTGATTGCACCGTTGAACTCATAGAGACGATATTTTCTTAAGAAGACGTTCACCTCGACTACAACAGGTCGAGGGTGAAAGATATATTTTTGGGTTTTCATGGGAAAATAAAAATAAATTTATTTAACATTTTATTGTTATTCTTGATTCCACCCATGTGTGGGTTATGGTGGTGGGGACCACCTGATCATAAACCCCCAATTTTGAATTCCTAGAGGCAGGGACCACCTGACCCCTCTTAATGGAGGAGAAACCACTCAACTCAATATTTAATGTGGAGGAGCCTCTTGATTTTCCTCCACATTAATTATTCCAACGCACCACATTAATTTTTTTCAAATTGTGTGAGTGTGCCAACATAATTTTTTCATATTTTAATTATATTGGAACCTATTTATTTTTGGGGTGGAATAATGAGAGGAGAACCCTTGGAGGATTACACTTCTTCCATGAAGAATGATCCTCTAATGAAAAAAGGCAACATAGACTTCTTCCTAAGGACACCCTCCTTTGAGGAACGTCTCGACTGCAAGGAACAGATTCACGAGCTGAGATTGGAGGTATGTGGCAGACGAGAAAAACGTTGACAACATAATCTTATTCTTGCTTCAACGTCAACGAACAATCTAAGGTAGGTGTTTAGTTGTGTATAATATTTTTTTGTAGGATGTTGTTGGTAGGTTATTTTTAAATCATATCCTTTTTCATTCTTGATAATTCTTTGTAATTCAAGATGGAATTATAGCCACTTTCTACCACACAAACGTGGAGAGTGCGGTCCAATCAAACATGGCATGCCCTCTTCGCAAACCTTGTGATTAATTATTGATTGTGATGGAGGAACAACTACCAACACGTGGTGCATGAGAACGTTGGTCGACCCCACTACCGACTCTGACCAAGGTGAGAGTGCTATGGCCACTGCCGTCGTGGCCTCACTGCCACGCGGCCTCGTCGTCAACGGTTGTGCCGCCACCCGATCTGCCACCACCTTCTAGGCCAAACCGCCACCGTCGTCCCATTAGAGCCTCCACTGTTGTCTGAGCTGAGCCACTATTGTCTGGGCCGAGCTTCCGCCCGAGCCGCCGCCAATGTCTGGGCCGAACCGCTGCCACCGTATGGGCGGAGTCTCTGCCGCCATCTGGGCCTAGAAGATGCTTCTGTCCGGGCCGAACACCGCCCTAGACATCTCTATGCTTATTTCCGAGCCATCTTAGGCTGGTCCGAGTGGCCCCACAACCTCGCAGTACCCCAGGCTAAGCCGCCCTGTGACCTCCGCCCTCCTGGCCGAGTCGCCCCGTGTCGGGCCGCGTTGCCTCGTGCCCTCATGGCACCCATGCGACCTCTTCTTCCCCTCGACGCCCTTGCAGAATACTAGACTGCACACCGGGTCGGGCCTCACCATGGGCCGGGATGGCCCGAACCCAGTCGGCCCAGGTCAGGTCGGTTCGGGTCGGTCTGAATGGGTCGGAGCAGACCCGGACATGATATGATCCTATACTTTACATGGGCCAAAACATTGCCCCCGAATGCCTATTTGGAAAACAGTCAGTGGTTCTAGAACCCTAGGGGTGAGATAGTCCCTTTGAGTATACTCCACTGGAGTTTTGGATTATTATGGGGTATGATCATCTAGGATCGACCAGAAATCCATTCGGGCCCACGAGACTAAAATGAAAATAACTCACAGACCGGGCGTCTGATTGACGAATTTTCTGTTGCGTTTACACCCCTATGACGTGGCGAACCACTGAGTAACATCTTCATGGTACATTATGGTTATTGGATATCGACCAGTGGCTTTGAGAACAGACTCTCCTAGAGACGATCAAGCCTAGGGCGGAAACATAGTAGCTGACTGTGACGAAACGAGTTCTCATAGCGATCTTGTGTGGGTCAGATCCTAGCAATCCTATGCAGCTCATATTTTATGAATCCTCTATGGGCTACCTACTAGTGATCATATGTGGGTCATCTCCGAGAAATCCTGTGTGGGTCAGCCTAAAGCAATCCTATGAGGGTCATCTCCAGCGATCATGTGTGGGTCAGCACCTAGCGATACTATGTGGGTTAGCTCCAGCGATCTTGTATGGGTCACCTCAAAAATATCCTCTACGGCTCAACTCCAGAGATCCTATTTGGGTCAAATCCTAGCGATCCTATGTGGTTGATATCCTGGAGATCATGTGTGGGTCAACTCTAACGTTCCATTGTAGGTCAACTCCTAGCAATTGTGTGCAGGTTAGCAGTAGAGCCTCTTAATGTAGTAAGATGATTTGGTAGTTACATATAATCATCTATAATATTGTACCTAATGATATACCTACTTTTATATGTGTCAATACCTCTTTATTTTATCTTGATTTTGATGGATTACTTGATAACTTAGTTATATCTATGGGAATATACCTATGTAGGGTTATCTATTGATTTCATACATTTTGGTTTACATTGGTGGATTTTGTGAGACCTTAAGGGTCTTAGGGTCCTTACTATGTATGGTAATAGTCACCCATTCATGGGATATGGCCACACCTTGTTGTATTGGATGTAGATGATAGACAACACATACTGAGGATGAGGGTACTCGGACTACAGGTAGCTCAGAGGTGAACTTAGACGGGGTGTACTGCAGAGAAGACTGATCAATAGTTTTACCAACACATCATGTATAATCCTTGGGGGTTGATCACAGGAGCCATTCTAGTTAATTTAACTTTCTGAAATCTTGTACATTCCAGTTTTCCATGAACTTTCCTGTTGGGCGTGTATTCTGGCCCCTTTTTACTTATATACTCATTATATATACTATTTAGATTAATTGAGTTTGTATCTTGTTGTGTGCTTGGTTTTGTGTCTTATAGGTTATAAAAAAATACCATCCCAGTTTTAGGGAATACCTATTTGGTGCTAGTCGCCATCCCCTGGCCTGTGGAAGGTAGGCTTGGGGTAGTCACGACACGGGCCCTGGGGGACATGATGTGACAAATTGGAGTCATATAAGTCGGTTCTACTATAGAACATAGGACTTTAATCATTATTCGTACGAAAATAGTGTTATGTGTAGTGATTGTGTTTATTACTTTAGAGAATCCAGTGTTGGTGTGGTATTTAACGTATAAATACACTAGGACCTTGACTTATAATTTCTGACCCATGGGAAAAAAATGTTGATTGCGTGTGTGTTTCCAAGAGTTTTCTTTGTGATGTCTTGAGTCAGCTCAAAAGGTATATATTATTTACCCTAACACACCTGTTTTTTTTTTCAGGATGCCTCCACAAAGACAGTCACTTTGTGTTTCAGGAATTTCATGCACTGACAACCCACTGAGCGATGAGGCCTCGATGTAGGGCCCTCATCCAGTATAGGCACTAGTTGAGGAACTAGTTGTACCATTAACCATTGGGCCACTGATGCCACCATCTCTAGTAGTAGAGATTTCAAGCTGCTTGAGCGTGTTGTATGAGTTCAAGTGCCAGAGGCCACCTAGATTCGTTGGAGAGAGGGACCCACGGGATGTAGAGGATTGGTAGGAGGCTGTAGTGAGAGTCTTTCGACAGATAGGGAAACAAACCGATCTCATGGTCATCCTTCTTTTTCAGCCTTCTACAAGTAAGAATGAGTAGATGGGGGAGCTGGATGGTCCCGGTTCATGAGGAGCTGAAGCTTCTCTGGGAAGACTTCGAGAGCCTGTTTCGGGTAGTTTTTCTACCACCGACGTGTCGTGCAGTGCGCATTAAGTATCTTCTTCATCTACAGCAGGGAAGAATTATTGTAGCTCATAATTCAATGAGGTTCGCTGACCCCTCACGCTACTCCACTAATTTGGGGCAGGACCCTTTCTTCAGGGCCTGAACCTTTGAGCTGGTACTCAGGCAGGAGATCAGGGCTTCGATGATCTCACTCAGCATCCCGACACAGACAGGGGTGATAGAGAGAGCTCCCTTAGTAGAGATTTTCCTTACTGAGCAGTCACCTATAGTGAGATCCACCACTAGTCATCGCATAGTAGAGTCTTATACAGCTAACAGTAGACAGATGTCATAGAGGTTGAAGAGGACCAGATCTATAGGTGGACGACCGCATGACTCAAGATAGGTTGTGCAGGGAACCCGAGGTGGAGCTAGTTATTCCAGGAAGAGACAGAGGTTCGACCAATGAGGTCCGCAAGGAGAAGGTGGACGTGTCAGAGGAGATGGTTGTCTATGTGGAGGTGGGTGACAATTTGAGATGTTAGCACCACCACCACTAGGAGGTCCACCCCGATCATGCGGAGTAGGTGGACAGGGTCGAGCTCAGCTCTAGGCAGTGGAGGCCTATGATCATGGTTCTCTAGAGATGATACGAGGTAATTTCTATGTCTAATCCATCGTAGCTAGAGTTTTTATAGTCATAGGTGTCATTTATTATTTTATTGACACTCCCCTCATTCAGAGCTTGGAGATTCCAGCTGTGTCATTGGCTCGATCCTTACGTCATGAGACTGCTATGGGAGCATATTCGAAGATTTCACACTACATTCGGCAGTGTGTGATTACTCTAGGAGGTGAGAGCTTTGGCTGGAATCTCTTAGTAGAAGTGTCAAGGACATACGACTACATCTAGAGTATGGTCTGGTTATCTACAATCTATGTTCAGATTGACTGTATTAGGCACAAAGTGCGGTGTGTCCACACGGATAGGACCAGTTTTTACTTCATCGATTAGAAGAGAGCCATTGCAGCATAGGATGGACATACCCGGTGGAGGGTACAACCGATTACACACCATTTGGCTAGCCTTACCCTCCGAGCAGTTGATGTGGAGAGTCTGAGTTATCCTATAGTGGTGGACCAGTATGTGGATGATTTCCCTGATGATGTTCTGGGTCTAACTCCTCACAAAGAGGTTCCCTTTTACATTGACTTGTACCCCGGGACGACATCGATATCTACTCCCGCATATCAGATGGCTCCTATGGAGCTTCGTGAGCTGCGCATATAGCTAGAGGACATTCAGGGGAAGTGAATCATCTGAACCAGTGTTTGTCCTTAGGAAGACCTGATTTTATTTTCCAAGATGGCAGATGGGACCATGAGGCTTTGTGTTGAATATTAGTGCCTGAACCAGGTGACCATGTAGATCAAGTACCCACTCCCGAGGAATCACGGCCTCTTTGATCAATTTATAAGAGCATAGTTATTCTCAAAGATAGAGCATAGATCAGGTTATCACCAGCTCAGAGAGCAAGGTGAAGATGTGTTGATGATGGATTTCTAATTTCGGTATAGAAACTACGAGTTCTTGGTTATTCCATTCGATGTAAGCGATGCTCCAACAGTGTTCATGGGACTCAAGAACAAGATCATTAAGCCATTCCTTGATCTCATTTTTGTAGTCTTTATCGATGACATTCTGATCTACTCAGTTACTGAGAAAGAGCATTCCTATCATTTGAAGGTAGTATGAGACACACTCCAAGAGCACTAGCTTTATGGTAATCTCTCGAAGATTCAGTTTAGGATATGGGATGTTCACTTTGGTGGAAATTTCATATCAGAGGATGAAGTTGATGTGAATCTAGTGAATATTGTGGTAGTACATTCTTGGTAGCCACCCAGGTGTGTGACAGTGGTACAAATTTTCTTGGGATTTCGCGGTTACTACAGGTGGTTTGTACCATATTTTTCTAGAGTTGCAGCACCACTTTCCCCATTAACGTAGAAAAGGAAAACACTTTTGTTGTCGGAAATATTCCAGTAGGTTTACTAGAAGTAGAGGCAGAAGCTGACTATGCCCCCATCGCGAGGCTTCCAGAGGAGGGTGTTGGGTATGTAGTCAATTGCGACACATCCAGGACCTGACTCAGTTGTGTCTTGATGTAGGAGCGAACAATGATCTTATATTGGTCTTAATAGAAGAGACAACATGAGAAGAACTATGCTACCCATGACCTAGAGTTAGCAGCAGTGGTCTTCACCTAGAATATGAGGCAACACTACCTGATTTGAAAACATTTTAAAGACTACTCGTATCACAAGTGTCTTAGGTATATCTTCTCTCTGAAGGACCTAAACCTGATACATAGATGTCAGATTGAGTTCCTCCAAGACTATGACTTCGAGATAGTCTATACTCCTAAGAAGGATAATGTTTTAGTAGATGAACATTTCCAGAGATATGGTATACAACTCCAAGGCGAGGGGACTGAGTAGCTGGCTGCTTTGCAGATATCCTATGGGGATAGAGATGGAGCATCTTTTCTTCAGTCTATTACAAACACTCCTCCTCTTCATCAGTGATTCAGGGAGGTGCAACGTGGGTACGCTAAAAGTGAGGCACAATGTGCTCAGATATTCAAAGGACATGCACCATATGGGTTTTCTTTGAAGGGGGGAGCAGGTCATCCTCTTTAGAGGACATACCATGGTACCAATAACACTTCCTGAAGAAGTATTGAGGGATTTCCACACATCCCCTCTAATGGTACATCCGAGAGTGGCAAAGATGTACCAGGACCACCGACGATATCACTAGTGGCTAGTAATGATGAAGGTAGTAGAAGAGTTTGTCTCATGGTGCCTCACTTCTCAGCATGTGTAGATGGAGCAGCAGGTACCAGGAGTCTTGGTTTATCCTTTAGAGATCCCATAGTGGAAGTGGGATGGGATATACATGTACTTCATTATAGGACCTCCACGTACATCCAGAGGTTATGACTCTATTTGGGTGATCGTCGACAGACTCACCAAGTCATCCCACTTCCTACAAATCAGAGAGCACAGTTCATTAGAGAGATTGGGATGCCTATATGTGCAGAATATTGTGAGGCTACATGTAGCTCCCTCGCTGATTTTATCCGATACTGATAGACAATTTATTTCCCGGATATTGTAGGGGTTGAAGGAGGCTTTCTGGATGTAGCATCATTTGAGCAACACCTTCTATCTTCATATGGATAGCCACATAGAGTTGACCATTCAGACTCTTGACAACGTGTTTTGTGCCTAAATCCTTGACTTTGGTCACAACTGGGAGGATAACATGCCCTTGGTGGAGTTTTCATACAACAATAGTTTTCACTCCACCATTGGGATTGAACCTTTTGAGGTGTTGTATGGTCGACCTTTCATATCAACTTTGTGCTAAATAGACCCCTGGGAGTCAACACTAGCGGGACTAGAGATGGTACGAGCTACCACAAATAATGTGAAAATCATCCAGTAGCATATGAAGACCGCACAGAGCAGGTAGAAGTCTTATACTGATAGGATACAGAGACCTTTGGATTTCGAGGATGGCGTCTACATCTTTCTATGGTTCACATATGGATTAGGTTTGCAGAGATTTGGAAGAGGCGTCATGTTATTTCGGAGTTTCATCGGACCCTTCCAGGCCCTTATTAGAGTTGGCGAGGTGGCTTACTGCCTAGCTATTCCATGTCATTTGCACCGGGTAAACAATGTCTTCCACGTATCTCACCTGAGGAGATATGTGCACGACCCTTACAACGTTATCAACCACAGAGAGCTGGACATCGACGATGGGGCAACATTAACGGAGGTTCCAGTTGAGATTGAGGATTGACAAGAGTAGGTCCTTCATGGATGGTCAATACATATGGTGCACGTTCGTTGGCAGCATGGGAACTTCCAAGAGAGCCCATGGGAGTGGGAGGATAAGATACATGCTCATTACCCACACTTGTTTACCTTGTTAAGAGTTATGGCTTACGGGGACGTCAAACCCTAAGGTGGGGAGAATGTAATGACTTGGAATTTCCAAGTAATTTTTTTAAATAAATATGAATTTTATGAGTCCATGAATATTGACGGCACATAATTCTGAGGTTAGGAGTGCCCGAAATGAATTTTAGAAAATTATTACGGGTATGTTCCAAACACATGTGAGGTGGTTTTTCTATCTTTTGAACTGGTGCTCAGAATTGATATTTGAGGGCACCATTGAAATCGCATCCCCAGTGTTTTCTTAAGGAGACCGTCTCATCAACCATAGTATGTCGAGGGTGAAAGATAGATTTTGGTATTTTCATGCGAAATTAAATATAAATTTTTTTAACATTTTATTTTTTTTCTTAAAACCTCCCATTTGTGGGTTTTGGTGGTGGGGACCACCGGAGAATAAACCTCCAATTTTGAATTCTTAGAGGTGGGGACCACCCAACCCATTTTAATAGAGGAGAAACCTCTCAACTCCATATTTAATGTGGAGGAACCTCTTGAGCATCATCAGCGTTAATTTTTCCAATGAACCACATTACTTGTTTCCAAGTTTTTTGATTGTGCCAAAAAAGTTTCTTATTAAGTTAATTATATTGGAACCTCTTTATTTTTTTTGGTGGAATTGTGAGAGGATAACCCTTGGAGGATTACACAATGCTCTTACAAAAAAGAACGCCGACTTCAAATTATTTCTCTGGACACCCTCTTACGAAGAATGTCTTCGACTACGACAAACCAACGCATGAGCTATGGACTGGAGGTGTGTGGCAGATGAGACGAACGTCAACAACTTCAGCTTCTTCTCGTACCAACGTCAATGAACAATCCATGCTAGGGGTTTATTTGTGTTTGATATTTTTTTCGTGAAGTTATAGGGTGGTTGTTTGGAAATATTCTCATTTTCAGTTCTTGATTAATCTTTTTAATTCATGATGGAATTATAGTTGCTTTCTATAGCAGTAACGCGGATAGTGCGGGCCAAAAAAACATTGAACATCCTCTCCGAAATCCTAGTGATTAATTTTTGACCGCGATAGAGGAATTTATACCAACACGTGTGTCATAAGACCGGTGTCAGCCACCACCACCAGCCGTGATGAATGTGGTGGTGCAACGGCCAACAACGCCACGACCTTGCTTCCCTATGGCTTCGCCGTATACGGGTGTGCCGCCACTCGAGAAAACTCCACCATCCAGGCCTAACCCCTGCCACCATTAGAGCTTAGCCTCCAATTCCGTGTGGTATGAGCCATTTCGATCGTTCGTTCCAACCCGCCACCCGCACCGCTGCCCGATCCGCTGCCGTAGTCTGGGCTGAACCTCCACCACCATTCTGGCTGAGCCTCCACCACTGTCTGGGCCGAGCTTCCACTACCATACGAGCCCACAACCTATGCCATCACTTCCATTCCATCCAATCCACCCCAGCCGAGCTGTCCTCAGCCCGGATAAGCCACCCTCACCCTCATCAGACCCCCGACCGAGCCGTGTCTTGGACTCAGCCCTCCCGGTTGAGCCGCCCCGGTTTGGGCTGAGCTGCCCGGCGTCCTCATGTCACCCCCTTGGACTACGCAGCCCCTTGCGACCCTCACCGCATGTCAGGCCGGGCAGTGGGCCAGGCCGCACCACGGTCGGGGCTTGACCCTGTGGGTCGGGCTGGGTCGACCCTTACCTGGTCGACCCAGGCATGGTCGGGTCGGGTCGGGCCATACCAAGACCTAATAAAAACCTATACATTACATGGGGGATAACTTTAGCATAAAACATCCATTTGAAAAACCGTTAGCGGTGCTAGAAACCATGGAGTGGGATATTTATGTTGATTATACCAAACTAGAGTTATGGATTATGATATGGTACGGTCAGGTTGGATCGAGCATGAATCCAACTGGGCCCCCGATAATAAAAGGCTAATAACTCACAGACTAGGCGTCTGATTGACACATAATCTATTGTGTTGATACCCTTATGAAGTGGTGAACCTTTTAGATACTTCTTTTTAGGAAATTTTTATAGTTGTATAATCGACCACTGGCTTAAGGAACATACTCTCTTAGAGATGAGCAAGCTTGGTGAGGAAACCCAGTATCTTCCTTTGACGTGAAGAGTGCTTGTAGCGATCTTGTGCAGGCCAGCTCCTAGTGATCATGTGCAGGTCAGCTCCTAGTGATCCTGTGTGGGTTATCTCCCAAATATCTTGTGTGGTTTAGCTCCTAGCGATCCCCTGTGGGATAGCTCCTAGAAATCCTGTGTGTGTCATCTCCAGCGATCTTGTGTGTGTCAGCACTAAGTGATCATGTGTGGGTCAGCTCTAGTGATCCTGTGTCGGTCAGATCTGAGTGATCATGTGTGGGTTAGATCCAACGATCCTGTGTGTTTCACCTCATAGCTATCCTGTGTGGGTCAGCTCCTAATGATCATGTCTGGTTCTGCTCCAGCGATCCTGCATGGGTCAGCTCCTAGTGATTCTGTGCAGGTTAGCAGCAGAGCGTCTTAAGGGTGTAATATGATTTGGTAGTTACATCTAATCATCTCCACCATTGTACCTAATGATATACCTAGTGTTATATGAGTCAATATCTCTATGTTTTCTCATGATTGAGATTGATTACTTGATAACTTATCTATATGTATACGAATATACCTATGTAGGGTTATCTATAGATTTCATACTTTGTGGTTTATCCTTGGTGTATTTTTTTATACATTGAGGGTCTCAGCGTCCCTAATATGTATCATTATACTCACCCCTACACATGATATTCCCACACTATGTTGTGTTGGATATAGATGACAGACAATGCTGACTAAGGACGAGGGTACCAGGAATAGAGATTGCTCGTAGGTGGACCTAGACGAGGTGTACCATTGAGATAACCAATTTAGTGGTGAACCTACCCTTTATGTATAAACCTTGGGGGTGATCATGAGTTCCGTTCTTGTTATGTGTACTTTCAGTTGTCTTGTACTTTCCAGTTTTCCTTTAACTTTCCACTTGGAATTGTATTATGTCCCCTTTTTTACTTATAGTACTCACTCTATTTATTATTCAGTTAACTTGAGTTTTTATCTTACTATGTGATGGGTTGTGTGTGTTACAGGTTATAAGGGAAATTCCTTCCATGTTTTAGGGAATACGCCTTCGGTGCTAGTTGCCAGCCCCTGGCATATGGAAGGAAGGCTTGGGGTAGTCATGGCCACATGCCCTGTGGGACGGGTCATGACATATTTCTAGATCATGATCATGTTAAACTAAAAATAATCCATGGAATGCATAATCAATCTGTATATCATTTTTAATAAAATAATAGGTTCCCCTTAAGTTAACAAACTTGTTTTAATGAATACATTATTAGGTATATCATAGAGTTTTTTCATTAAAATTTTGACTCAATTAGGGCAATTATAATAGGATTTTTATAAATTATTGTGCAACCATGTATGAGTTTTGTTAAAAATAAACATAAATTTTATAGTGAAGAATAGGTTACTCCTCTATGAAAGTGTCAATAAATTATAACATAATAGTAATATCATCAAAGTTATGTTTTTACCCAACCATTTTCGGATAAACACTCAATCAGAATGAAAAATAAGACCCATAATATATGTGTAATATCCATTAGTTATTCTTACATATCAACACAATGATAAATGATCATTGGTTGGTTTCGAAAATAAAATTTTTTCCTTCATCCATAATTGATATAGTATTTATGTACAGAAATAAAATACATTCATAAGATCACATGTAATTTTACTAGTGGATGAATAAAAATAATTTCCAGATGCATATTTGGATAAACATAAACTATAAAAGAATCATATACTTCTAAAAAAATCATCTTACTATTAAGTGTTTGCACTGATACTTCTACGAATAATCATTTGGAAGTAATAATCATAACATAGGAAAAGAATTATATATGAGTTAATAGGTGCATCCAGAGTTATATATGAAATTTTCAGTTATAGAGTTGATGGTATGTGTACCATGGACCATTTAATTATCCCAACCCCTATCAAAAACTATGATCAAATTAGATTAATATATATCTATTGGCATAAGATGATTCTATCATTGATCATCATAATTATCCATCATACATGGGAATTATATAATATAATTTATGTGCTAACTGAATTTGAAGCACATGAGTATGGGTCGTACATTCTTTGTAATGTTTTCACTATTCACATCATTAGATAACTTCTTCCAATATTGTTATAACTAGAATTTACATATGTAACTCTCCTCTACAAATTAAAACTCTACTAGTCTCTGATAGTAAATTTCTTCCACGTTTCTTCCCACGCATTGAGGATAATGGAATTCTTCTTTTCTCCTAAAAATGGTTTTTATATTTTAATTTTAAATCCCTCCCAATTTTCATTACAAAAATAATAAAATTATATGGAACTATTACCATTATTTCCACCTTAATAGAACATAAAACAATCAAGTAATACCTTATAAATTTTATTATGTATTACTCCCTTCAACGACATAGTTTTATGCAACTAAATAATTGAACAACGTAAAATTCCGGTTTGAGGATAATAAAATAAGAATACCTTTAAAGTCTCGTTAAATTATCCTCATATATATAAATCGATTCATTATAGATTTTTTAACACAACGGATAATAGTTTTCAATTCTTATTAATAATAAGGTGAAATAACTTATTGAAACATAATATCATGAACTCCTCCCTATCCATGGATTCAATTTCATTATGTTTCCCTATATTCAAGATAATATTATACAATTGATCTTCTTCAAATTAAAAATGGTAGAAATATAAAATGACTTTTTAGTTTACCAATCATTGAATAACTGAATATTTTTATTTAATGGTTCTAATCTATTTCAGAGTAATAACATGATTAGCGCTTCTCTTGAAAGAAGGTATATGTTTCTTTAATTAGGGATCAACAGAATATTTTCCCCCATTGTTAATTTGGAAGTCAAAATGGCTTCATAACATGAGAATGTGGTGTGGTCAAAATAGTTATATTTTCCATTCCATCACCCATTATTCAAGGATTTTCTAAATGAATATTATTTAATTATATATTACACTCATCATTGACTTGGTTCATTCTAGTTATATACATTGTATAAAACTAGAAAACCAAATATATTGAACAATAATCATATTGGGGAACCATAAAATCAAAAAAAAATTAAATTGATGGATGTATAAATCGAGAATCATTTTTCATTATTCAGTTTCAAAATATATTTACCTATGGTTATGAAAAATAAATTTCAATTTAAATTATTTTAGACGGTTCATATTGGGTTTGTAATTTTCTATAGCCTATTTCCTAGTGATGTCTAACAAGATTTGTAGCAAGGACCATTTTTATGAATTAGGTGAGGAAATAGTCTATCTTAAAATCCATTTTCAGAGATATTATTCCTAGGTAACTATCTATAGTTCCATATACAATAGAAAAATCTATACAGTGATGTAAATTCTTAAAAACTCCTCTCTCTATCCTTTACATAAAAAAATATTAATGTTTTCTACAGATTGACTCATCTATTTACTAATCTGTGGGGATATCACTTTAGTTTTTTCATTATTATATCCAAATAATATCTAAACCCATCCTTTGATACCAACAATAGAATAATTGTTTTTCATATAAAGATATTACATAATTTTTATGAATATTCACTCAATTTTACAAGTATGTACAAAATTATTGTATGAGTTTTGTGTCTTTGGAATCATGGAACCACATTACTATGGTCCATAGTAAATGTATATCATCTCACACTATGATATTAATTAATATAACCCTTCTTTAAAATATCATATATAATAAGTTACCTTATATCCAATAAAAGGAAACATAAGAATGGATGATATTAGATCCTTAGTAAGGGTAATCGAGTGAGATGCATAATAATAACATGAACATATGGTTATGTGAATTTGATTATAATATTTTAAAATGGTACCCTGCATATCAATAATGAAAATCTTGTGTCATGAAATTAATATTGGTAGTTCATAGGAAATTAATCATTATAGAATCAATGAAAATGGTCCATGAGAGAATAAAATTGGCAAAAGACATAGATTGTTGGAATACACATAAGCATAGTAAATCATTTGGATATTAGTTAAGGCTCATTTACAAGGCTATAATAGTTTCATGGGTTAATTCTGATACTATTATTATAGTCCTGGTTCACTAAAAATACCATCATTGTAGAGAAAATCCCCTATCAAATAGGGTTAACTCCCCATTCTAGTCATGTCTATGTCATGATATATTAATTTTTACCAAATGAATTGGAGGGAGACATATACCCCATTCCTATCATAATGAACAATATATTTACATGTTACATAAGATCATAAAACATTCATCATATCTTATCACATGAAATGAGATTGACTTTATAAAAAATTAACCATATCATAACCAATATAAATATTAATAGTTTCCTAAAAAAATTATCATTTTATCATAGAATAACACACGAAGAAATGAGTGGTTTTAATCAGAATATTATCATGTTATAATCCAATAATGAGAAAATGTTTTTATAAATATTATCACCCAATTAAAATAACCAATTTACTTAATAAATAATAATGGTATCCATTGATTCTGTCCTAAATAGTCTTTATGTACCTTCAAATGATGTTTTCATAGATAGAAAATTATTTTTAGGTATAAATTAAAAAATTTGAGAATAATAACCATTATACACTTAAGAAGAGTTTTATCAACATAAAAAATTGTGTTAATATTTTTATAAGAAAATTAAATTGAATAAAATTTAAATTAATATTCATATAATTTAACGGTCATGATAGATATGTATTTATTCATGTCATACACATTTAATCAAAAATTCCATTCAAGTTCTATGTAAAATAAAAACTATAGTTATTTAGAAATTGACCTAATTTTCTAATAAAAATAATATGTGTAAAAAGTGAATATGGGGAAATAATTTCATTTAATAATTATAGGAGATTAATAAATAGGATTCTAATTTTTTTTTAAAAACTTGGTTTTGAAAAAATACACAATTTTTACTGATGAAGGAAATAATGTATGATTTTATTAAAAGAATTAACACAATTAATTTAATTACTAAAGAGTGAAAATAATGTTACTACTAATATAATATATAATATATATATGTAATATAAGATAAGTCATGAGTTTATTTAGATATGGTTTATATAATTTTATCATTGGAAACATATTCATAATCAATCATGATAAACATTAGGATTGAAACATAACATCATTAACAATTTATTAACCTTGATCCATATTTCCCATGATGGAATAAAATAAAATAAAACATAAAAAATAATGAGGATGAATAAATTTGGGATATTACATGTTAATGGGACTATATATACATGTCATAAATGAATATAGGTTCATAATAAGACATATATCTCAAAGAAATAAAATTTCAGAAAAATTTGTTACTTTAAGTCATGTATTTATAATATTTGTCCAAATATTTATTAAAATAAATATAAAATTATTATTCATATATTAATGAATATTTTTTATATAAATCTGACCATAGATTATTATATCTATAAAAGTTATTTCTATTTATTATCATTTCCAGGTAAATGTCACAATTCATACTATAACTACACTATTTTTTTCTATGTTTTGACTTACTATTTTTTTAACATTATTTTTCACAAGGATTAAAAATCTTCATAAATTAATCGTTAATAGAAATATAATATATATTCATTATATTTTTATTTAGAGTAATTCACAAAATAAAATAATTGTAAATGAAATTAACTATTCATGGAGACGTGATGTCGTACTTCTTCTTGAATGTTGTATCCATTTTCTTATAGGACTGAATATAATATATGTAAATGATATATATTATCATTAAATAATAATTTAAATTCCAAATATATTACATATTTTCATTAAAACCATCTTCAATATCATTCATGTATTGTGTGAATGATTCACTTCACTTATTGATGTGGTAGTCTGTCACACACCTGAGAAACGTTATAATATTGTCATAGAATGGAATGTATGAATATATTTGTGATATAATTGTTATATAAGAATAATTATATCATTAATAATATATTTACATATTAAAACCATAATTATATGAATCCTAGATATGTGTTAATGGATAAATTAAAGACATCTATTTTTTATGCAGTTTTCCTCTCTACAGATGAATACAGATTTCATAACCCTTTTAATGGAAGTCGATATGGTTGAATGTATATGACATAACATGATAGAATAAATTTTTATTTAATATAATGATTTTTTATATCAATACGGTATTATTCTAACTTATGTAAGATGATTAATAAATACAATAGGACCACTCTTTGAATAATGGTACCTCTTATTCGAGTATCCTCGATATGTTTGAAATCAAATAATTCCTACAATGCATTTATGTCATTAAAATAACTTATATAAATATATGAGGTATTATTAGAAGTGATATGAGAAATTATTGTCCACACAAAATTTTTATTAATTTGTGATGAAGAATGGATATGGGATGGCCTTTTATAAGTGAGGTGAGTGGCACATATGTAATTCATTAAAGGAATGAATTACACCAACATTTCAGTCACGTCATTGGTATCAAATAACATAAAATTATATATAATAAATTTTATATGGAAAATATGTTTCTATAATATAGTTTTTATAAATTTCTATAGGTCATTATAACAATTAAATATTTAGTTTGACATCAGGTAAAACTATTTTTACCATTTTTGTGGTGAATAATTTTTACTATTTTCACCATTCAATTTGTTAAAATATTAAATAGATCATATTAGATCATATATATTTATCTATTTCCAAATATGTAACCATTTTTTATAATCTCTATTTACATATGTGGAAATACTTAATTTAAAATTAATACAGCAAATACAATGAAAATGTGGCGTTTTAAAGAAAAATTGTTCAAAAGTATAAATACTTTTTATATAAAATTTCAAAATGAATGTAATTTCAATCACATATATTTTATTAATTGATCCATTATATTACTATTTATAATTTTATTAAAATTTAAATAATATATCATTATAAATTAATAACAGGGAAATGATATATTCAATTTAAATTAATTATTTATTAATATTCATGTAAAAAGAAACATTTTATTGAACACAAAAAATTTTGACCTAAGATAATTTTTATTTGATGATGTAAAAAGATATTTATTTTAATAAAAATATTTCTCAATGTGTAATCCAAATAATATTTCAAATTATCACAAAATGGATAAGAATTTATTTAGGAAAAATACTATATTTGAAAAATATTTTGTCTTCAATAATAATTATTTACAATATTCAATAATTTATTTTCATTATTTATGATAAATAATAATTAAAATTTAAAATATATTAATGAAACATTATTTTATTATGATTAATATATGTGTTCTAATGATTACATTTGAGTAACTATATTAATTCTATATCAAGGGTTTTTTTAAATCTCAGTGTCATGTGTATGGAAAGGTAACACAATGTTTTATGTATTCCATAATTTTTTTGAGTTATGAGTAATAAAAGATAAATAATTTCATTTAAAAAATATTATATTAGAGTATCTTGTTATGTATGTATCACTGAAATTTAATTGTTTTGAAGAAAATGTTTCAAAATAATTCATGTTGTTACATTTTATTCTAGATACATGATAAAATAATAAATATCATCATCATAAAAAGGATAATTGAGATGAACTAGTTTGATATCATTAAATCCCTCAATATATTTTACTTTAGGCCACTAACTCTAATACCTATCGCATAATGAAAAATGTTTTGCGGTGTTATGTGGTAATTTCATTCATAGTGAATGATGGGGGGAATTCCATACAATAACACATCATTTCCATATATATATCTATAACCATATGAGATGTTAATGTTTATAGATCACTCATTTAGAACTTAACTATAACAAATATTATCTCATACCAAATTATTAGACTCCTAGTACATAGTAAATTTTAATTTTATCCCCTAGTCTAAAAAAACTAGTGTATAACATAAGTGATTATATGTATATTGGATAAATAATTCATAAAGTCTATTTTAGGGACGTTGTTTTCGATTATGGGTTCAAGGTTATAATCAACAAACATATATAAAGAGCATAATTGGATGTACATGGATCTATTAAAACACGAAAGAACACATATATAATAACTAATACGTCATGTACACAATCAAGGGACTAGATGGAGAGAAGCATGGTGATAGAACCCCATTGAATCCCTTGAATGTCCATACATTTATTTTCAAATCGATCGAAGTGCTGTAGAAAAAATAGGAATTGGTGAGGTGATTCAAACCAATATTATAAATGATCTAATAATATGAAAATTCAATCCATACCAAAAACTCACTGAACATTATGAATTTTCAATAAACCAAATATAGACGTTCCCTCTATATCTAATGATTCATTGAGCTATTCAAAACATGTCATAGGGGATGAATAAATTGATCGAACTTATTTCATATGATGTCTAGTAAAATATTTCCCATCAATATTTATCATCTTAGGGATATATAATGATATAAATTTTTTTAAAATTGAGACCATTATAATGAATATTTAGAACAATGACTCACAGAATGATTATAATCACTAGTCATCATAACAATAAATCCTAGACCATGTGTATCTGAATCCCCATTGTGAAAGGGAAGACTATGTATTGGCCACATTTTCCTTCATATTCATGACACAAATTACATTATCCGATTCCAGATGAACTTTGTAAGAAAATGATATTAGCAATGATGGTGATTCACAAATGGAAATAATCCTAGTGTAATTCCAATATATACAGAGATTCTTCCATTTGAATCATTGATATAAAATTACACCTCATCCTCATTAGAAAATGATGATTCTAGAAATATCTCTCATGAATCTTAGGATGGACATAATTCTTCTTCCCTATGTGATAATGGTTAATAAATCGTCTATATCTTTGACAACCTTATAAATGATGCTTATATATCATTATTATTTTGACCATAAGAATCCCTGTCATTTATATAGAATTAAAGTCACCCCAACCATGTCCACCAATTCTGAAAGAATCAAATTATCACTAAATTCTACAAAATTTGAGTCTTTAAAATAATGTTTATAATAAAGAAACATCTTATCATTTCCCATACAAAATTTAATGGTGTAATTTGCACCACTGTTGATGAGTTTTGATAGGTTACGCTGGTTAACAAAGAATAATTGTTTCCTGACATGAATAGTGTATCATTGAATCCCATAATACACGAGAAATTAATATCATTTTACATCATTGTTAAGTGATATTATCTTTGATCTATAAATAGATTCATTTAATTGATACTAATATAGATAGAAATCATTTTGTCCCTATTGAACATCATCATTTCTATAAGAAGGGATCCATGAGAATGCACTCAACTCATATTACAATGGATAAAATCATAGTTGGCAAGATTATAAAATATGACATCATTCAGAAAGATCAGTCTCAAAAATATCTAGTTAGCATCTTTCCAATTTAAAAAAGAATAGTTAAATCATTTTATATATCAAATTTACGAATCTTAACAATCATTTTCTAATGGATTTCATAAGTTCCAATCAGATAAACAATTGACAAATGAAACAAATTGTTTAATATCCTAATCCTTGAAGGATGGAAATTCTAGTTATACATATATTAGTATAACCTCATTATATAAAGAGGAAATAGATTTATTTCCCCCCATGGATTATATTAACAACTAATCATTCCCTTCATTAAGAATAAAGGTGGAATCACACATAAATGTTCCATAAACCATATTTCAAATCCATTTATAGGGTAGAAATAGGAATAATTTTTTTTTATAATGTCACTTTCAATTTTTACCATCGACGTGACTCTCCCTCACACCCTAAGGTTTTTAACAAACTATGGAAACACAACACCCAATGAATACCCTTATTTTTCATTCATATTGACACATGGATGGTTCTCATCATTAATTTATTTCATAAATACATATTGTTTGATATTTCAAAATATATTTTTCTCATTAATATTCTATAACATTAAATAATAATGATTATTTTTGGATTCAGGGATAAATTCCCTACATCGTGAAGATCGTAGTAAAATTTATCGTAATATGCATAACATTGACCAAATATTATAATGTATATAGTGAAATATCACTAGGATAAATTTTATGAGGAATAATTTGAATATATTATGGATTATTTCACATGCTTTATATTTACAATTCCTCCTATAATTGTATGGAAAATAATTTTATATATGGAATTATATGATTGACCACTTTTGGACAATCTAATATTTTATAGTTTTGAAATAAAATAAAATTATCTATAATGTCATATAAGATCCATGTTATATTGGACATCTCTTTATTCTAATATTGATAATAATTTACACACATTTCTCATCAAGGTCATGTGTTTGACACAATTTATGCAAAACCAAGTGGTATCCTCAATTGTATAAAATAAACTAGATGATTTTCAAGATGGTTAATCTATCAATATCAATGTGGTAATAAGTTCCTAACACACTAGGTACTAAAATTGAATCCAATGAAAAATTATATTGCATTGAATCCAACATCAGAATGCATGCCAATGTATATTGAATTTCCCGATAAAGAGTAATTATCTATTCATGAATCTTCGTAGACATTGCATATTTTTTTAGTGAAAAATCCATAAATATAACATGTATAAATATAGATAACCCAAAACATAAAAGCTTTATAAAAGTAATTAACATTATTTCTCTAGAAATTTATTTTCAACCCTATTCATTGCAATTATTATTTTGTTACACCAATATCAATGATGAATATTTGGATATCAAAAATTCATTGGAGTTTCCTTAGCCGGTGCAAGTTGTTAGAGTAAATATCAAGGGATATTCTGATATTATATTGAAAAATGAATATTGAAAATATCATCAATAAAGATTAATTGATACATTTTCGTAATAACATATGAGGGAGTAGCATCCCGATTTTTATGAAACAAATGCTATGTTCAATAGCATACATGATACACTAAATCATGCTTAAATGAAAAAGTAATTTTCATTTTTTAATGATACCATTATAACCTTTCCATTGGAATTATGGGAATGAATAGTATAAACTGAATTATGAAAAGAAGTTTTAAACATTTTTAAATTTTTTTCATTGCATAAAAATTATATTATAAATGGAAATTATAACCAATTGAAATTAAAGGATTTATTTTTATGCAATCCTATTTTAAAGAGAATAATTTTTTTTATAAAATAATATCACTCTTTATGGATTTTTATATGATGAAAAATATATGTTATATATTCAATGAAATTTTTTAAATTCCCTTATTGATTTCTATAATTGATATAATAAAAAATTTATATTTTCAGATAATAAATGTATTTTTGAAAAAAAAATTAAGTTTTTATGACCAATTGATGGGGAACCCTGTTTAAATATTGTTTTTGACAATTTTATAATTAATATTTGACATAATAAACATACACTAAGTAATCAGGTCATCAATATTTATGTTTTTTGATATTTTGGTATTTTTCTAATGAAATTTTATTTTTAATGATAGTGAAAAATACTGAATTTTTATTCAAAACTTCCTTTTCATATAATTTATTTATATAGTTATATTATATTCGTAATTGGTTTTAATGTTTAATTAGATTATTTTTACTATATTTAATACAATTTTTCTCATTTTATTTCATTTCAATAGGAAAATAGATATCAAAACAGGTCAATCAGTTGAAGGATATTACCTTTTAAATAATTTTCTTATCATTCTGACAGCAAGAACTAATTTTAAATTATTTAATACTACCTCGGTTTTTTTATTTGTAAAAATGGATTCAATTTTTTAAATAATAATATAAAAATTATATATAATGGAACCTTTTATTTTTTCACATTATAAATTTTAATTTCATTAATTATATTTATTTATCATTGTTACAGGGAAAATTAGGTATATAAGGGTTAAATTAATATTATAATAACATAAAAACAACCCTATCACGTGTCCTGATACTATTATATGAGATTTGACTCACCATGACCATCATTTTGTAGATAATCGAGACACTTGGGTTATAAAATTGATACCTTATACTATAAATTGTCATTATAAAGATTAAATTATCTCATAAATCATGGACTTTTATTACTAATTTTTAAAAATTATTTAATAATGTTATTTACATCAAAATGATGATGCATCAAATTACGTTATGAATGAAAGATTAAAGTAAATGATAATATAAAAATTAAAATATATAAAATTCATAGATTTTGATGCCACAAATGAAATTAATGGATTCCTATGAAATTTTAGAATTAATTTAATTTATTTTTTCCAAATTAATCATGTTTGACTTTAAGAAAAATCAATTACAAAATACTATTAGAATTGACATTAATGAGATTTTATAACAAATACAAATTTATTAAAAGATATAATTGTTATATGAATATAAGATGCATACAAATAAATTATGTAGTGTTTAAAAGGTAATTAGGGATCTACTTTTGTTTCACATGTCATTTTATAGTTAATATATTCGCCATATTGTGTAAAAATTCAAGAAGAATTGGAAAGAGTTAATTTATTTAACAAAGAGTTTGATGTGAGACGATATGGTTAAATTTGGGTCCTAAAAATGTCTATAGAAAATTGTTTGAGAGGATTAGGACTCATACCCATATTATCCACGAATTATTTCACATTTTAGCTATTATATTTCAAAAATATAATTATAAAAAAATTATATTTCAAGACCATCTTAAACTGCCTCTCCTCTTTCTGATAAAAGGCTAGCACCACTACCCACTTACTCACACCTCAAAATCCCCTTAGATCACCCATATTCTACAAACAAGGCTCCCAATATCCCTCAATTCATCTTAGATGCCTTAAATTGGGCATAAGACAATTCAAGAAATCCATTTGGATCAAAACAAAAAGAGTAACTTGATTTAGAAGTAGTGTCTTCTCTAAAGTTCCTCTCACTTATTTTTCTCATCACCCTCTATTGTCTTCTTATTAAATTGATAAATAATGAAACCCATACACTAAATATAGTAGGATTAATTTATAATAATTATTCGAATAAAATTTTCACATACCAACATATAATGGATACAAACATATTTTTTCATTGTACCATTAACTACTGACATAGGAAATGATGATTGTTAAATTTTATCCTACCACGTCACATAGTGACCATTATGATGGAACTACTTTTATATATGATATATATTATATGTTTATTTTATCTATTATTTTGTAATTTTTTTATTAACACACTTTTATGATTTCTATAATGTTTAAATATGATAAATAAATTTGTGGAAGTGTGGACTACATCCGCTAGATTGTGATATTACTCATTCATTATATACTTGGTGTATATAAATTATGGTTTTAATAAAAAAAATTAAAATATATAACATATATATTCTATTGGAATTTTTATATACCTTTGTACCATTATTTTTTAATTCCATTAATATGACTGTGAAATGAAAGTAGTGTTCATGCATATGTACGGCCTACCATCTCCATGAAGGTTGCATTTCGAATCTTATATCCAATTGGAATAGACTATCCTAAATTTATTTAATATATAAATACATGATATTTAAGACATTAATATAAATTTGGAGATTATGGATGTTGGACAACAGTGAATATTTAAATCAAAACAAGATCATTTTTGAATCATGAATCGAATATCGACAAAACATATGATATTAACACAGATAATTAAAAAATTTCTATAACATGTTAATAATTAATATATAATATATAATAGAAATTTAAAATGTTCTGAATTAAATTAAAATTAACATATTTTATTTATAAGGTATATAAATAACGAATGAAAGAAGTCAAACTCAATTTAAGGTAAATCTTAAATCAATAACCATTACTTAAGTTAAATCTTTATGTCATTATTTTTGTTTCCCAATGAATATGTGTGAATTTTTACTAATTATTTTAAAATTAATATCCACTAATATTGGGTGTATTATTTCACACAGAAAATGTGATTGATTTATCTATAATCTAATGATATGATCTTTGTGGCGGCATTGATGTAACCCTAGGATGATTGAAGCTGGATCCCCTCCCCCCCCCCTTCCTAGAGGCTGGAGGGGGAGGAGGAATTGGTCTTTCCACCTCTGAGATCACGAAAACCGTTTATCCGCTTTTCAAACACTAATTTTATCATAGATTTCCCGATGATCTCTTTATTCCTGAAGGTTCCCAATTTGCATCTTTGTGGTCCACAGTTATTGATTACGATGCCAGAGTTCTTGGATGCTTTGAGTCATCTGGATCTAACACTGGTCACACGTTTCAATTTTCAAAGCCCCTTGGATGATGACTTTGATTGATTCATCTTCAGTAAATGGGATTTGTAAGACCATGCAGTTGTTGGTATTATGGATTGATTACACTTCATGATTCATTTTTCTTCGAAAGTTGATCTAATTCGGTCCGGGTCTAGTGCTCCTCAATGATGCAACAATATCAAATTCCCCATTCTTAGATGGCAATTTCATCATTGCATGAATCGTGATCCAACCCCCAACACGATATGTGTAAGCCTCCCTCGACATCCTCTTCCATTTCAGAATCCATCAATTCTTCGTATGATTGGAAATATGGTGGTTCATTTTCATTGTTATGACATTCTCACATCCACTATGAGCCACCCAATCAATCCTTGCATCTGTTTTGAGGTAGATATTTCAAAGACTCTGGTGGAGTGGTCTTTGATTGCAGTTTTTACAGAGTTTAGATGGAAAGAAGAAGTTGTGTTTTTGTCATGGTTCAACAACTATTCGAATTGCAGTCGATTGGGGCATTTGGCTTCTGAGTGTCATGATGAAGGTTTTAATAAAAGGAAATGTGTTCTGAGGATGAGGCCTAGTGAAGGACAGAGGAGGGAGTGTGTAAGTGATCCTGGAAAGGGGTCTGGACTAGTGAATATGGGTTCATCAGTAGTGGGTAAGGCTAATGAGGTCACCATAAATCTGATGCTTGCTACAATTTTTAATCGGTTGAAAAGTGATCTGAAAATTTTGAATGGTGGGAATTAGGAATATGATAAGTGTGTCTCTAGTGCTGGACATGAGTTGGCTATTAGTAGTAGGGTCGAGGGGGTGAAACCTGTGGTAGTGGAGAATGATGGAACTATAGTGCATGACGGTCCTACTTTGGGGTCTTTGGATGGATGTGTGGATGAAAAAATTGGTCGGAATAATGATAATGTAGGGGTCCTGATTGCAGTTCCTAAAGGAAAATATTTTCAGGGTTTGGAAAATGAGGATGCAGAGGTGAGTAACCCAGTAAATAATGGTTCCAATGAAAAGAATTGACTTCTAGAGGCTACTGCTAGAAATGAAGAAATGAGGATGGTGCTGTGTGAAGATCATGAACTGGTGGGACATCCACAATGCTTAGCATTAATTGATTTTGATGCTCAGTTTCAGAAGAATAAGTCAGCAACTTATCAAAAGGTTGTTATCCCTATAAAATAGAGGGATATTTCTAAGATTGGTAAAGAAAATAATGGTGGATTGGCGAGGCCCTCGTATAGAAACATTGTCCAGGAGAGGATGGTGAAGGTGTCTGAGAACCAGGAGGCGATGATTACCTCACCACGAAGGCAGTCGAGGAAAGTTTACTCCCCTTTTCCAAAGCCGATGTCCACTAGTTCATCTATAAAAAATGGAGGCGGGGATGGACTAAATAAGTGTATAAAACATCCAAATTAATTTATTTCATTGGAGTGGTTGAATCATAGAAGGAAGTATGCAAATGTATTGAAGCATTATGAAAGCTCGGAATGGGAATCGACCACTAAGGAGGACGTTTCATATCATGGGTGTGGCAACGAGTACGGTTCTGATAGTTTCTAGTTGAGGTTTTTGGACTTGTGTACTGTTTTCCTGAATATTTCTTTTATTTTATCAAATGGTTGGAGGGTAGCATCTAACTGACTATCTGGGTAATGATATGATCTTTTAAGTGACTTATTCCCAATCTCTTTTCATTGTGGAATATTTGGATAACATACACCACATTATTTATTTTGGTGTATAATTATAACCTTTTTATTTGAATTTAATAAAATGTTTTTTAAAAGGAATCATTTTTCTATGAAGCATTTAACTAAATGAAAAAAAAGAAATGTTTTTAACAAACACATTCATAATGACATTTTCGGATACCCTAACCATTATTTGATATTTGAATTCCTCTAAAAGCTGTAATTATTTAAAAAGAAAATATAATCCATTTTCGTTTTTTGGAAATTTTGTTATGGAAAATTGTTTTAAGAATTATTTAATTATATCAATATCCTTAAATGATATCATATTATTTCAATGTGTAAATGTTATTTTCATTAATGCTTAGTTATGTGCTATTATTGTGTTATGGTTCTTGGGACTTGTTTATTTATAAGGGTGGATCCATGATAATCTTTGGTCAGGTGAGACTTTTGTCTCTCTCCAAGGAATTGGTTAATGTGATGGAGGTAAATGTTATAGTTTATCTTAAGAGATTTATGGAATATACAAATATCGATATTCAAATGTAATCATGAAGGCTAATCCATATATAGTTGTGAAAGCTACAATGTACATATGATATGGATGCCAAATGTTACGTTTAGTTTTAATGATGTTTATGATTGTACGTAAGAATATTAAGATTACATGATTTATGCTAAGTAGTTTATGTTTTATGGGTGAAAAGAATGATTTTGTAAAAAAGTTTTCATGATTAATAAATATTCATTGAATAACAAGTTTATTTTTTTTATATTTTTTACTGATAATTTTATGATCATACCATGTTTTGAAATGTTTTCCACAATGTATAAATATCATTAATAGAAATTATTAAGTCAATATTATTTTCATCAATAAAATAATCATGTTTTGTTTAAAGGGTTTACAATGGTAGAAAATAAGGATATTGTGTTTAATTGTCAGCATGCAATATATATTTCTATTATGTAATAGAGATGACATAATTCTATAAAACTCTAAACTAGAAAATATACTCAATGTGAATTCTTTACATAACTCAAGATTATGTAGTGATTATGGATGATAACGTATAGTTGGTATTAGAGGATATTTTATGAATCATTAGATATTATGATGTTTTCGTAAGGGTTATGGATCTCTTCATGGGTTTATAATTCTAGGATAGATCATAGATAGTTTTGTTATAAACCTCTTTTGAGCCTTTTGGAACTAAAATAATAATACGACTAATGGTATTTTTGTTGAAATTAACCTTTGAGTAAATTATGAGTTATTATTTTGTGGGATGAAAAATGGGAGGTATGAGATAAACATTGAGGTTATAAAATATTATTGTTATTTTAATGTATTTTATCCCATTTAAGGAATGCTATAATAATTATATAGTTTCAGAAAAATGAAAACATGAAGACCATGTAATAACTCGTGGCTTCATACAAGGCAGTGGGAATTAAACCCATAACTGAATTGCCACTATGATTTATCACCAACCACCAGCCTACATGATGTCCATTCTTTGTATGACATATTATTTTTAATTAAATGATTTTATGGATAAAGAATAAGTAGATTTTGGGATCTTGTGTTTTATAAAATGGACATCCTTAGCATAAGAAATTGTTTTGGTTATTAAGTAATACATTTTTTGGAAGATGATATCTATTTTAGGAATAGTATATGCCTATAGATAATAAAATAATATGGGATTTAAATTGAGTTTTAATGGTATAATTTTATTTTAGATGAATTCAAGTTTTTATTATGGGTATTTGGATATTTGGGTTATTTATGGATGTGATTTTTGTATCATGTACAATATCTGATTACGTTAATTATATTTCTGTATGATACATTAAGAGTACTCTATGTTATTTGGAGATAAATGTTTTGATTTATTGTGGAAGTCAATGGGATTAAATCCTTCAAAATTTTGGGTTTCAATCATAGTTCTGAGTATTTTGGGGAATTTTAAGGACATTGGTTTTTTGAATGGTCTAGGTAGAACTTCGGTAATACTATTGAATTTTAGAGTCAAATGTAGTCCTCCAACTAATAATGGAATATAATTTTTGTTGGATTATTAGATATTGTATGAACCAATTTAGTTTTGGATAAGGTATTAATATATTATAAATATGTTTTTCAGCTTTTTAGATTATGTGATTCAAATGAAGTTTATTCTAGTGATTTAGGTGTGAGCAGGTCTTCTTAAATACACATCGATTTGGGAAAAACATGAGTTTGTGGTGGAATTCGATTAATGGATGACATTATACCATTCAAGTAAGTATATTTTTTAATTTTCATATTCTATGTAGTAAAATTATTCATCAACATTTTGAAAAGGATCTAAAAAAAGGTTTTATGTTTACATTTCCTACTTTTAAATCAATGACCATTTAACCCATCACAAGTTTGTGGTATTCAGATTATAAACATTTTATTGGTTTTGTTTTCTATCACTCTCCATCATAAAATGACAGATAGTTTTTCTTCTATATCAATTTTTTCCTACATAGAACTAAAATATGTGTTATCTTAGGTAACCATGTCACTTCAATATATATGTTTTAATGTGGAAGATTAATTTACCATTTTTTAGATCTAGGATTTCAATAATGGTATTTTGAAAAGTTATACCCTAGATAATGACCCCAAATTAAAAATACGAGGATGAAAATTATTAACGGGTTGTTTAACATCATGTGTTTTAATAAAGAAATACTATGTTCAATAATGTACATGATACACTACATCCAGCTTAAACGAACAAATAAATATCAATATATTAATGTCACTATTATAACCTAATGGTTGGAATAGAGGGATTGAATTGTAGTAACTGAATTATGAAACTATTGATTATACATATATAAATAATGATTTATTGTTTACCAAATATCTTATAAATGTAAATAAAAACAAATTTAATATAAAGCATGTCTTTTTATGAAATCCTATTTGAAAGAAAATAGTTATATTTATAAAATCATATCACTCATTTTGATACTTATTTAATAAATAAATATATATTATTTATTCAGTGAAATGTTTTAATTTTTCTTATTTTTTATCTAGATTTGATACCACAAAAAATTCAAATTATTTGATAAAATACATATTTTCGAAAAAAATAAAGTTTTTTCGGCCTTTTGATGGAGAACCCTTTATAAATATATATTTGAAAATTTTAAAAGTACTATTTGACAAAATAAACTTCTTATTTTGAAAATAGACATCAAAAATTATCTGGGATGCAATTTTGGCATTTTTCTAATAAAATTTATATTTTAATAGATAGTGAAAAAATAATACATTTTAATTCATATAATTCTTTTTTACTAATTTATTTTTATAGCTATATTATATTTCTAATTATTTTTGAAATGTAATTGGATTATGTTATTATTATTTATTAATTTGTTTGTTATTGTAAGTAATTTGACAATAAAATTATATATAAACGCGCTTTACCCTTTTGATGGTTTTTACTTTATTAAAAATATGTTTTTTCATTTTGACAATTAGAATTAATTTAAATTAATTAATCCAACTTCACTATTTTGTTAACTTGAAAATTGATTCATTATATATAATTATATTTTCAAATTATGTAAATAGTCACCTTTTATTTTTGGACATTATGAATAATAACTTCAGTAATTACTATTATTTGTGATGGCTAAAGGCTAATAGGGTAAATAAGGGTAAAAAATATTATAATAAAATAATACTACCTTAACATATCCACTGATCCTATTTCATGAGATATCACCTACTAAGTGAAACATTAGGTTGATTTTAGTACCCCGTAGAGCCACTTGGGTGTGATAATGACATGTTATATTAATTAATTTAAAGTAAAGAGAAATATAACATAAACATGGATATTATTACTAAAAAACATTATGAAAGTGTTATATAATTGATCCCTTTAACAATAAAAGTTATCTATAAATATAAATCTATTTCTTATATCATGGTTTTTTTAATTTATAGAGATTTTATAAATAAATTTAATAATTACCCAATGATTATGCTACGATTTCCTTTTTTTTGAATGATTCAAATAAATGATATTATAAATATTTGAATAAATTTAATTTGAACATTTTGATTCCATAAAATACTTTTATAGATGCTTATAAAATTTTATCGTTGGTTTAATTTAGTTTTCTATAATGAATCAAGTTTTTATTAAATTTACATAAACAGTTTACTAAAAAGTTACAAAATTGTCATGAATGAGTTTTTCAAAAAATACCAATTCATTAAATGATATAATATTTATAAAAATCTAATATTAGGATAAATAAAATAGATATTGTTAAAATTTTCATTAAATAACTATGTTATGGTCTCTTTTCATTTTATTGTAACTATATTAATCAAATAGTGTAAAAATACAAGAATGCAGGTTAAGAGTAAATTTAGTTAACTAATGCTTAATGCCAAATGATGTGTTTATATTTTGTACCAAAAAATTTCAAAAACAAACTGGTTGATAGTATTTCGACACATTCCTATATTAACCTCAAAATATTTAACATTGGAGTTGTTATAATTAGACAGTAAATTTATAATATAATAATATTGCATTACATTCTAAAAGGGCTCCTCCTCCCTCTTATAAAACAAAAATACCTGCACCCACTTACTCGGACCTATAAATCCCATTTTCACTTACAAATTATTCTTAAAAGCTATCAACATCACTAATTTAATCCTTTATGCATTTCTTTGGAATGAAGAAAACTTAATAAATCATTTTGGTTAAAATTAATGAGTAACCCGATTTAGAGGAAGAGACTTTTCTCAAGATCCTTTCCTTTATTTTCCATCTTCACTACCAAAACGAATCATATTATATGATTATATAAAAAAATCTATCCTAAATATAATATTACGTTTTATGAAAATTATTTGATCCACAATAACTCACACCTCCTTCTAATTGATATAATCATAATTTTGTTGAGTTTGACGAAATTCTGCCGCACAAAACGATGATTGTTAAATTTTCTCCCATCACCTCACATGGTGGACATTATGATGGAACTGTATTTATATATGATATGCATTATATTTATATTTTCTCTATTCTTCTTTAATTTTTATTATTACCATACCCTTATGTTTTCTATAATGTGTAAATACAATAATTTCATTTCAAGAAGTGTGGACTTCCACCCCCTAAAAGAGATATGACTCGTTCATGTCATTAATTGAACATATAAAGGATGAATTTAATAAAAATATGTAACATATATGATATAGATATTATACTATAATTTTCATATAACTATTTAATATATTTTTTTCATTCCTTTAATATGGCATATAAATGAAAGTGGTGTTCATGCGTACATACGATCTCTCATCTCCATGAACGGTGCATATCATTTATTGTCTCAAAATGTTATGGACTATTATCAATAAAGATATAATGGCAATAGAATATATTTAGATCATTAATATCATTCTAGAGATGCTGTAAATATGACCACATGGACAATTTTAATCAAAACAAGTTCATTTTTGACTCATGTACTGAACATCAAAAAAATGTATGATTTGAACACAAATCAATAACTACATACAATAACATGATAATAAGTAAAATAAATTGAATAATAAATAGGAAAAATGTTATTAATGAATTATAAATTAACCAAATTTTATTATTTAGGAATTTAAATAATGTACGAGGCAATTTATACATTATGAAAGGTAAATCATAACTCAATCTCAATTCATTTTGTAAAATTTCCATGTCATTTGTTTTGTTTTACCATGAATATGTAATAATGTCATATAATTGTTTTATACTTAATAACCACTTATATTGTGTGTATCTTTATTTTCACACATTAAAAAGTCATTTATGTATCCTTAATATAACTATATGATCTTTGTAAGGGAATTTCTCTCAATTTCTATTCATTAAGGAATATTTTGATAATATACACCACCTTCTTTTTAACAGTGTATAACTATATCCTTTTTAATTTAATTTAATTCAATGGTTTTCAAAAGTAATTTTTTTCTACAAATCATTCTACTAAATTACAAAATGGTGTGTGTTTTTAATGTGCACAGTGACAATGACGTTTTTCGTCGTAGTAATCATTATTTGATATTTGGCTTCCTATACAAGCCATAATGTTTCAATATAAAAGTATATACCATATTTGATTTTTTTATGTTTGTAATGAAAATTGTTTTGAAAATTATTTTCTTTAATTATTATCATTAAATGATATCTTATGATTTCAATGTGGAAAATTTATTTTCCCATTATGCTTGTTTAAGTTTTATGATTTAGTTAGGGTTCATTGGAAATTTTTTATGTATACGTGTGGTTACGGGATAAACCAAGGTTGGGTGAACCCATGATAGATATGTAATGAATTGGGAAATGTGATGGAGGTAAACGATAAGGTTTTTCCCTAATAGATTAATGTAATATACTGTGATGGGAATTCCAAACGTAACAATGAAGTTTACTCCCTAAATAACTATTAATTCAACATTATAAGTATTATATGAATGAAACAAGTTACCTTTATGTTTAATGGTTTCTTTGGAGTTATTTAGTAATCTTGTGATTACATGATGAATGATATATAGTTCATATTTAATGGTTTAAAATTAAAATTTTGTGGAAATGTTTTCATGGATTTTAAATATTCATAAACTAACTATTTTATTGCTTAATTAATATTCCATACTGAGAATTTTATGCTCATACCATGTTTTGAAACTATTTATTCAAGGTATAAGTATGGGTAAGATAAAGGAAGAATTCATGAGAAGTTTTATCAGGAAAAAGAATATATGTTTTGGATAATTTGTTTATTTTGGTGAAAAAAGTGGACACTGATTGTAAATGTATGCATATAATGTCTTTATATGTTACGTAATAGTTTTACATAATTATTTAAGACTAAAAACCTTAAGAGACACTAAAATTGATGTCTTGACATAAATAATGATTATATAATGTTTAATGTTGGGGATTTATAGAGGGTTGTTAGAAGAAATCCCTTTTAGTTTTACATTTTCTCATGTACAACATCTGAAAAATGCTTAAACTGATGCATTGGCTATTGTATCTAAATCCCTGGATGATATAGAATGGGTTAGGAAATAACAATAATTACATACTATAGGTTTGTATCATCAAACTTTGGTGGTGAATTTGAATAGATAAATACGATTGACACTATAACAGCAGGAAATTTTGGATTCCTTACATTAATAATATATTGAATAGCTTTTGTTACATAGAAAATGACACAAATGGCCATTATTACTAAAATGAACTATGACACATTGAATCTTGTTGAATAATAAAATCAATAAAATATATAATGAAAAAAATCAATTTAATTTCTTGTTTATTATTCTATTTATTTTCATTTAAAAATTTATACAGATTGAATAACCATATAAAATAAGGTTATTATATTCTAAATTACAATTTTAGATTGATCATAATTGCATGGTAATTATAAAATAGGATATTTTCTTTTATAAACTAATGTATAAATTTTAAATTTTTAGTAAATCAATATATATTACTAATAAATAGTCTTTATATAAAGTAAGGTGATTTTATTATAACTGAATAATTTTTTTCCTATATAGAATTATCACAAAACAGGAAATTTATAAAATTTATAATTTTAATATTATTTAATTAATTACTTTTTTATTTTAAGTGGAATAGTGAAATATAATTGGAATAGTGAAATATAATTTTTTGAAAAATGATTTTCTATTTATTTAATTAGTATATTACAAGAATGAATTTGAAATTTATGAAAATATTTTTTATAAAAAAATATATATTTATATATATATTATTTATTGATAAATATTTATTATAATTTACCAAATCTATATTTATTGTTTCCTAACATATGTAATATTTTTCTTATGAAATATTTTGTAATATGAAATATATAAATTATTTTAATATTAAATTTATCACATTCAGAAATAGTAAAAAAAATTATTATTTTTTAACCTTTATGAGTTAGTAGTTCCAAATAAAATTATACAGACAATTTTATAATTATGAATAATGGATTATTTACTATGTTAAAAATAATTTTCCATAGTAAAATATAAAATGATAAAATTAAAAATCAATGGGTAAAATAACTAAAAATATGTTCTCTAAATGTGTGAGAATATCTGGTTGAGTCCTTTATCTTTATTAAAAACACATAAGTCAAATATTTCTAATTTTTAGATAATTTCTAGGAGGGTTACTATGCATAATTAACACGTTCTGGGTACATATTAAAATATCATCACTTCTTCTTATAATTATGGCTCTCATATCCACGCATCACCTACAAACCCACCCATATGTCCATAAATAAAAAAACACTTATTAACATTCATATCCATCATAAATATTGGGTTTCTTCTAATAATATCATCCCTTAATATTTTAACCCCCTACACTAAGGAGGGAATACATGTTGTGGGTTCTGAATTTCTTAACACTCAATTCTCATTTCATATTCAATATATGTAGTACATATTATCAAACCCTATTTCACCATTTATAATTTATTTAATTACTATTATCTTTAAAAAATTATGTTATTATAAATATTGTTTAATAATTATCACCCTCTCAATTTTCTATTATGAAAAATTATTCATTCATTGATAAATTGTATGGATATCCTCCTCAATGATAAAACTTGTATTATTTTCCATCAGCCAAAAATGATCGTCATAGTATGAAATTTTATATACTATTATGATATTTATTTTATATTTTTAATTTTTAAATTATTATCCACATATATTATTTTCCACATTTTATAGAAAATAGAAATATCATCAATTTGTATGTGTAGAATACCACATCATAGAACGAATGGTTTTCATTTTTCATTTCATCCATACCATACTTGAATGGTGACGAGATTGTGTTTAATGAATAAATAATATGTTTATTATAGTGTTAAGGCTAAATAATTATAAATTGGGAAACCTATAAACATTATGAACAATAAATAACAATGGTAAAATAAATGGCCCAAAATAGCTTTCTAATATAAAAATGTTTCATTTCAATATGATATAACACTGTATAAGTCATATTCAACATACAAATAATTTAAATTTTAAAATAACACTAATAATATATAATATATAGGTTAATAATTCATCAATTATAATGTTATTATAAATAAATCACCTCATAGTCAATAATTAACAACACAATGTACTTTTTTGGGTATTTTTTCCCACACAATGATACATTTTTGTAAATTTTATCATAGTTGAAAATAATGCAAAATTAATTTAAAAACACATTAAATAATTCAATAGGGTTTTTAGTTTTTCATGAATACATCAGGATTAATATTATTTATTTCTAAAAAAACTTTCTTTTGTTAAGAAAATCATTGATGTGTGCTTATTGTCAACTTCTTATTCAAGGATAATGAATAAAATTCTTCATAAAATGAAATTGAAACAACATATGTCATTATATTGATTGAATTATAGAAATATAATTTTTATTTAATTATTAACATCTGAATAATAATTAATACTCACACTTATTATACAATACTAGTGGAAATGTTAAAAACTATAAACAGTTGATATTATAAAATGTGATAAATATATACTAATATCTGCTATATAATTATTTAAAACTAATATAATAAATATTATTATAGATTTATATGATTCAAGAATAATTTATTAATCATTTTTTGTTTTTTATACAAGGGGATAAATTACAATGATTCTTATCTAAAATTTTCTCACCTCGTGATATAATTTACTGTTAAGTACCAATTTTATTTTCGATAGTGTACCTAAAAGATAATGATTTTATATTAACTAAATCATGGTGTTTTTAAGATACATATCATGTTCTACTTGCAATTCATTTTCAATAAAAAATCTAAATTTTAAACGGGGTATAAAAAAAATATAACTCAAATCATATGGTTTTGTTAAAAAAATTATTATCCAAAAAAAATTTATTTTTAACATAATACATATAGAGAATTTTATTCATTTATAAAAAAACTAAATTTTCATGGTTATACCAAGTTGGTTTTAAATATTATCGAAAATTAATTTCCTACGAATCTAATTTCATATAAAGTGATTATTGTATGTAAAATTAATCCCATCTACAATTGTCTAGCAGGAACATCCAAAACTCTATAATAATATTCAATTGATCATTAATAATTAATCCTTATATATACTAAAATTAAAAATTTATTTCACTAACTATTATATAATCTAATTATTATATAATTAATTAATATTCAAAAAATTCATTACGGGTTGTTTTCCAACAATTTGAAAATATCACCATTCTAATATTTTTATAAGTACGTATAATTTTATTTACCTTTTAATTTTATTAGAATATTCATCAATTAAATTTACATATTTCATGGAAATTAATTTTCTCCAAATTTTAAAAATATACCAATTATATTTTTTTTCAAACCATTTATAATAATTGATTTCGATAGTTTTTTTCCTAAAAATTCACAATTTTATACCCATCGAGGTCTTTTTCTAGTGATGAAACATATACATGATCAATGATATTAGTAAATGAATAATGTCAAAATATTTATATAGTCACCTTTCTAATGTTATTTTTTATCATGGAATTGAATCATCACCACCTCTTCCATTCTTTAGACATTAATGCATTATAAACCAAGTTTTAATCTAATGAATTATTTATGTGAATACCAAATTCATAATTACTTTAATTTATGATAGTTCACATTGGTTCCATAGTGTTAATTATGGGTTAAAGTATTTTATGAATTTTATACCATCTTTTCAAATTATGTAAATACCATTTCCTTTTTTTCTTAATAAAATGTTATTTACATATAATGTTACATGGTGTCATTGGATAACAATTCATTTTTCATGAAATTATAATTTTATGATTATTGATGGAATTACTAATAATTTATTTATAAGATTCCATTATTTATTGATGTGAAACCCAATTTCATTCCATTTGTTCATTATAATATGGTAAAAAATGTTTTTCATCTGGCCCATATAATTATATATAAATGAATACTGGTATTAAATATCTCCACAAATGAAATGGTTAAGGTTTTAAATCTCAATCAATAATTAATTTCTAGGTGGATATAATTACATTTAATCTTTAATCTCAATATATTGAAATAGAATACTTTTGGATTTGTTTTTCTATAATGATTGTGCATTGGTATAATTTTTTATTATCTTCCCCCCAATTTTTTTTGTGTGCATATTTTTATGTTTTATTTATGGTCAAAATATTATTCATGGCTATATTTGAGTGTTTTCTATTCCTATAAGATTGAGAGTAATTTCTACTTTGGTAATTAAATTATCAAAGGGTTGTTAATTTTTAGAATAAGGGTTCTCTATAATTATGAAATTTCTCATGTGTATGAATTATGTTTATTTATGATCTCAATATATTTAATAGGTATACTTGTTGTCTAACTAAACCTAAAATATTTTTTTGGATTTAATTGTTGTTTATCTATTATCACATGCCTGTTCATGGTTATAATGGTGGTTTAGATATTCTCACCAGGTTTTGTGTGGGTATAATTTTATTATTAATTTCACAGAATGATGAATATGTGTGTAATTATTGTTATGATATGGTCACCTTTCTATGTGTTGATGTAATTGGGACATTTTTTTTAAAAGATATATTTTATCATTCCTATGATTATGAAGCACTCTTATACATATTATTATTCCCTTGTAATATACTCACAGATCATGTTAATTAAAAAAAAAAATTCTATTCTATTTAGATTGATATCTTATGTTATGTTAAGGATAATTTCCTGAAATTTGATATTTTTACTATGCTTCTCTAGCAATGTATTTATTTTGTATCTTGATTATATAATTGAAATAATATTAGGTTAAAATATTATATTATATTATTATTCCTTATGTACTCACATAAGGATGATATGTTATCAATGATTTCATATAATTATATCTCCTAAAATGTGAATTAGATTGTCATTTAATATATTTATTCAATGGAACATGTGTGACTTGATTATGGAGAAATATATAAAATATTTGTACATTATGTTACCTAAGTAACTAGTCCATAATGACACAAATCCTTCAATTTGTCTGATTATTGGACTATGTAGGTGTTTCAAATTTTAGATTTTATTTTTGTAAAATTATTATACGACATCATTGGTTCACTATATAAATGTTTTTCAGAACAAGGTGATATGTTAACAAAAATTAATTACACTACCATTATATGGAATTCACGTACATTTGGAAACCAAAATATTATAATTATCACATCATATAAAAAATAAGAATATAAAAATTCATGGAATTTTTATAATAAATATATATTTTATTATCTTAACTCTTATTTAAAACATCATAAATGATAATTTGATGCAGTCCTTCAATGTTCCATTTTAGGAGGAGAGAATAACATTTTTTATGAATTATTTAGAAATTCCAATTGTTATATTAAATCTTGGAACAAGATCTATGGCCATACTTGGTGACTCATATCCATCAAGAAATCATGTATTGTTGATTTCATAAAACATAACTAGATATTTATGAATTCCTATGAAAAAAATTTAATTCATCAACCATATAATATTCAACACAACGGTAAATATTCATTGTTGTTTTCTATATGGGGTATCAATTCCATGTGGACATATTACCTATAATCATATATGAATTTTATGAACATCATTTCATTCACTGAATTCATCTCAATGTGGGATGAGATTATTTTCAAAAATGTGTTTTAGAAAAATTATATCATAAAATTTGTAAATTAAAATATCAACCATATATTTGGTGTCCGTTATGAAAAAGTTATCGAAAATAAAAACAACATATACTATTCTGAGTTTAAAATAGTTTTATCAATAATATAATATTGAGTTTACCAACACATGTCACAACAATGTAGTAAAAATTGATGAATTTTTTATTTTCATAATACCCAATCCAACCTAATAAAAAATATTTTTTGTAATGGGATGATATTCGAGCCAAATAATCTCCAACATGATTTATGGGCCCACCACACCACTAATTTTACGACTATACATGAGACAAAAAATTGAAATCTATAATGGAAAAAGGTATTATTACTGATTTGGATAAAGAATCCCCAACATTTAATTTTCATCTATAACTAGAATCATGACAGTGAACTTTAGCACAATAATAATTTATTTTAAAGTTAAAATGTGCCAAATATCATTTTAAACCTGAAAAATCATTATTTTTATATAAATCGATATTTTATATCCTAGAAATTATATTAGTAGAATTAATAAGAATATACGCATTATTTACAATATATTTATAATGGTTTTCATAATTCTATAATAAATTAGTACAAAATTTTAAATGATATTATTTTATTCTCTAAAGATATGTTTTTTACATATTTATTTTTATATCATATTTCTAAAGAATATTATTATCAATTACAACAATTTATTGAAATATTATTTAAAGGAAAGAATTAAATTTTTTTAATCAAAATTTAAATATTATCTTATGCTGACTTCTTATTATGTTTATGAAAAAAATTAGTAAGTAATGAAAAATACATAATTTTATAAAATATCACTCCCTTAATTGTAATAGATTCAAATTATTGGGAAAATTATGTTGAAATAATTTAATTTTCATTTAATTTTCAATATTATAATAAATTATATAATATTCATCATTATGACTGATTATATTATTCGTTTATTATTTCGATTAACTTATATTTTTAAATGTACATTTATTATACTCATGAGTCGTTGAAATATTAATAAGTTAACCAAATTTATATTGATTATTGATTTTAATTACATATTTATAATATATATAAAATAGTATGTTATCTAATTACTTTTATTATATTTACAGGGAGTAGAATCAAATTAAATTAGGTGGAATGATTACAATCCATTTTGAAAACCAGATTGTTTTTTGATATTTGCACATTTTTTTAAAATAAAAATCTACCACTTTGAAATATAGAATCTAGAAAAATAAATTAAATATTTTTAATTATTATAATTAATATAATAGGATAGGATAAATATAATTTTTTGTTTTATTTAGTTATAATAATAGTGAACGATTGTTTCAATTATTACAGATTAAACGTGATTACTATAGTTTTTACAAAGATATAACAGTTTTATTACCATGATGAATTGTCCAATTTAGATTAGTTTAATATCTTTATGTATCGTATTTTCAAACAATAAAAAATTTATCAATTTTTTAACACAATCCTATGAATATTTCCTTATTTATCTGAAATGTATTATTAAATTCCATTTGTATCATTCACCTCGATTATATAAGAGAACTTCTTACCCACCCGCATTCATACTATTTGAACATTATATAGGGGTATATAATGGGTCCATAAAAATAATATATTCATTAAACTCTTTATTTTTCTTCTGGCCTTCATCCAGGACGAATTCATTTGAGGATAATTTTGAATCCAATGGATATTCCTTCCAGAAAATGTAAAAATTCTAAGCAAGATCAATTGTTTTTTCATCTTCATTGATTTCCTAAAAACATGTTATATATATTATAAAAATATACCTTGGTATAATTAATATAATATTATATTATTATGTTGATAGTAAAACCATTTAATACATCATATATATCACAAAGGCAATGACTCGATCACTCATGCGTACATTTGGTCTACCGTGTCTATATAGTGATACGATTCATATGCCATCACTATCATTCAAGGATGGTCGTTATGATGTGTTTAATGTTTATATACGATATTAGTAAAAAATTATACTTCTAGGAATATATTATCACATCAAAATTTATACTGTCTCATCCATTAAATTCCCAGAATAAGGCTCGTGTTTACCTGTGGACTGCTACATCCACAAATCAACGTGACTCTCTTTAAATTCTCATTTTATAAGATGGTAATAAATATTTATATTAATATTAAATACATTATAAATTTTATATAATAATTTTTCTAAAGGTTTAATTATAATTTACTAATCATTCATTCCATCCATCATAAAATTGAATTTTCACTTATCTGTATGTATGGACTACCATCTCCACATTCCTATATAATTGATTTTTGATCACTAATTTATATGAATGGTTAAATTATGAATATAAATTATATATTTATATTTTTAATAGGTTTAAAAATAATATAATATATGATCTATCCCAAATTTTCCTGTAATATTAATACAGAACCAAATAAAACGAAGCATCTAACACATGAGATGACAACTTTAATAGATAATTATTAATTAAATAGTGTTGAAATAATATAATTGAATAATATATGATAATTTTTTAATTTTGTTTTTTCATATAATCATAGTAAAAATATATTTATAATATTGTAGGGTAGAGAACTTATGAATTATTCATCGAATATGTGAAGGGTTTTTTTATTTCTTGTTATTAATATATTTTTTAAAGTTATACACCAGTTTTATGTTTATATTGTATATATAATACAGAATGGTTTTTAATAATAATTTATTTAATGCATGAAATGTTTATAACCCATTTGTTTTCAAGATTAAAATTACATTCCTTTTAAAATTAATAATTTTGTAGAGGTTCTTCGTATTAATATTGCTTCATTGAAACATATTTTATCATAAGAACCTTTTAATCTTTCTAATGTGTATATAATTATCATTTCAATTTTATATCACAGATCCATATAAATTCATGTTATGTCAATTTAAATTTCAAATAGTTTCTTCCATGTTTTTATTTAAATATTTCCAATGTTTTATGGGATTATTGTTTCAAATTTTCTTCTTTGTAACATATGTTATGTTTTATAGGTATTTTCATATATGAGTTATATTTAAAAAAAATATTTAAAATATTTATCATAAATATGATTATATTCATTGCATTTAATGATGTGTTTGATATTATTTCTTTCATTTGGGATATGAATATATATTTACCAATGTGTTAATGATTTAATGTTATAGTCAAATTTTCATCAACATAATTTATTATTAACATTTTATATAAATAATATATGATCATTCTATAAAAAATATTATGTATTTTATAGATTATAATAAATTAAAGAAATTATTTTTTTACTTTTATATTTCTCTGTATATATACTTGAATAACTAAAAAAAAAATTTAATGGGTATCATAATTTTTTCCATCATTGGTTAGGAATAGTTTATTTTGTGTCCAAAATTTCAACAAAATATTTACAAGAATTATTTTATTATGATAAAAACATTTTTAGAGTTATTTTACCTATTTTTTGAAACCAATTTTTAAGACAAGAATTTTCTTGTAATTTTATAAATAAGTTACTTATAAAATATTCATCTAAAATTAGACATGAATATACAATTTTATTACATTGAATTAAACAAATTAACTTCTATAATATCATATTATTTAATTTATGCTTCCTTAATAAATGTATAAGGTTATTTCTTAAATAATTTAATTTTCATGATTTTTTTCACATTTTTAGATTTAATATTAGTGACTTCAATCTAAAATGATAGTTTCATCAAGAAAACATTAATTTATTTATTAGAGGAACTGTATAATATGAAAACATCTTTCAATGATTATCATGATTAATTTTTTATATTAACCAATGCTATCATCATCATTATTTCGGTGGTCTGTTTATGATTATCATGAAAAATGTTGATGAAACTTATTTTTTATTTCCATAAGTTATTAATTGATGTAATAAAATTATATTCCATGATAAATTTGAAAATATAAGAAAATATTATGAATGTATCATGGGAGGTTCAATTTTATTCCCTGAATGGTCAGTAAAATTATAAGCCAATGATCATTGGTTAGTTCTAAAATAATGGATAATTGGTTCTGCTACATCCTTCAAACGAAATGTGTAATAATCAATGAGTTGTGAAACTCATTAAAGGTGGAATAGTAAAATAGATGAAATTTTACAATAAGACAGTATTGGAAAAGAATGGTTAGTTATTTAAAATATGGAATTTTTTTAAATAATGATATTATTAGGATTAATACTTGAATAAGGTTGTAATTTTCTATCAATATGTGAAAACCAAAAAAATTAATATGGTTAGGATATGATATCATTGTTCATGATTGACTATTGTTGAATTCTCGCTGTTAAATCATACATAATATTATTAAAAAAATCTATATAAAATGATTTATTAATAAATATATTTGAGTAATTATAAATTTTTATTTTATGTTTTGATTCGGTTCTCATAACCTTATGGTTATCTTATTATATATTTTAATTAGTGATTCATATCTCTTATGTTTACCTTGAAAAATCATATAATCTTACCATTTCTTATATTACCCACTCACATATTCATAATATTGGGTTTATGTATGATATTCTTAAAAAGAGTTGCTGTTATGAAAATGATAATAGGTGATAATGCAATTATTTTAGGAAATTTTTTTAGTTTTCGTCATTTCTAAAAAAATAAACATTTATAGTTCTATAATGTATCATTTTAATATGTAATAAATTTGATGATATAATTATTTAATATATTTATGAAAATTATAGGTTGTAATATGAAATGTATTTAATGAATCATGATGATTTGGACTGATTTAATGAGAATATTATACACATATTACAATGAAAATATTTCCATCAAAACATATTAGTATTTTAAATAAATTTAAAGTTATTCTTATGTTCATTCCATTATGGAAATATGATATTAGTTCTTAGAACACCAATGAAATCATATTATAAACATACAGATCATGATCTATGGTGGTAAAAAAATTATATCACATTCAAAGTTCACCCCAACAAAGCATTTATTTTTTGATAAATGATGAAGGATTAATCACACAACCCATTAATGATATTTTTTACAAAATGTACACTTCTTAAATTTTACATTGGTTAACTATAGTCTATTAAAAAAACATTAAAACAAGAGGTTGAATCAATGTTTTCAATATGCTAAACGATACAACATATCATTTTGTTTTACCGATTTAAAATATAAAAACATTATACAAGTCTCATTATATAAAACTTTAGGATATAATATTAGTAATCATGGAATAAAACTACATGAAGAAAACCTCACTATATGAAATTATGCTACATGGTCATTTCCCACAACACACTACATTAAACCACATAATAATAATCCTAATCAAATTACATTAAATTGATTGACAACATCAACACCATGGATTTCATTTCATGTAATATCTATTGAATATTACCTTGTCATGGAAACATGTCTTTTAAGGTTAATCCTCCAATTTGTAAATATTTATCATAGTAATTATGACCCATTTTCTATTCTAGGTCATTTCTGATCTTCAAATTTTTCAAAACTATATTTTATTATGACTACTTTTATAAAATTATATAAATTATCAAAAATTATCATAAAACTACTTAGAGTGGATTAGACATCAAAAATTTACCCTATATATATTAAATACCTATATAGGAGACCTTAGTTCATAATCATCCAACGACGAATGATATTAGAGCCTCTTTTTATTTTATATGAGGTTAATCTATGCTGTAATTATTTCCCTATGAAATATATATATTGTTATTCATGTTAATTTATTATATGTTGTTGTATAAATATCCATTATTAAAAAATAATATCTAATCAAAAAAATTCCCCTTTTCATATAATATGATTTTAACATATGTTTCTAGTTTCTCACACAACACTATGCCGGTAGTTATATCAATGAATTTTTGATAAATATTGATGTGGTTATATCCAATTCCACACCCTACCAAAAATTCTAGTAATGTAATTCCTATATTCCAATTTAGTTGATCATTTCTAATAATAGTTTTTCCCAACGTAACACCACTAAGGTAATTATAATATTAGATCATTATAGATGAGATTGAACTATATTTAATTGGTCCAAAAATAGTTTTATGAGACTCAATAAAATGATACAACATACATATATGTAATATTCACCTAAAAATACTTATAAAAGATATGTCAATAATTTTTTTTACATAAAACACACTCTATCCTATATTGGAACTTAACGTTCATATTACTTCATATATTTCACTTCATCGTCTATGAACGAAAAATAAAAATCCACACCATGAAATAATTTAAACAACATAAAATAATACATATATATCTGTGGAAAATTGTTATTAAATCCTAATACTTAATGATTCCTTGATTTTATTTCAAAGATACAACCACAAACTCTATACATCCTACTACCCATATCTCTTATGCATGGATCAAATCTATGTAATATTTTCATGTGGGCACTCATTTTCATTTCATGACTATAAAATATTGGATTAAAAATAAATGACCCAATCTTCGCATTGGGGTATTCTTTATTTATATAATGTCATTCCAAAAAAAAATAAACTATGATATTATGAAAATTCTATGTGTATTGATGAATGTTTTCAGAGGATATATACCAACACATAGAATTAATATTCCTAGAAAACCCATGAATCCTAATAAAAATTTCTTCGTTGTCTTAGGGTTTATATACAGTTATTCATTCTAAATCTTCTATTATTATGCAATCAGTATGATGAAGCCATGTCAATTTTCTTTTGAGGAAAGAAAAATAAATGTTTAAATAAAATGGTGTTATCTATATGAACATAAATTTCATTAAATATGAGTCTATTTATAATGACATTGAAATTCCCAATATATATTATATCATACATGACATTAAACAACATATAATTAAATGGTTAAAACACTAATTTTTTATAAATAAGATTCGTATACTTGTATGGTTTCTATATATAATTGTGTTGTCCAAAAATTATTGGGGTATAATTACCATTAATAAATTTCATATTTCATTCCATAGATCTACCTCCAAAATATAAAAACTACATATTTGTTGATTTTTTTCACCCGAAGATATGATGTGTTGTGTCAATCATATATTTAGGACCACACTGGGAGTCATTATTCATATCCTCTATTTTATTGAATGAAGTTTGGTAATTTAATGCTCAACTATAATATTATATCATTCTACTTCATGAATATTCATTTAAATAAATCACATTTCAATATAATGTTTCCGAGATCACCAAAATAATTTACAGTTATCAATAATGAACATTTTGAACTCTAAAGGATATATATCCTTAAAAATTATTATGTGTACTTCGTATGATATTTAATTTTGATCATTAATATTGTCTATCATAAAAAGGAATCTACATACCATTTTTATGATTCTCTAATTTCAAAATTATTGTAAATTATTTTATTTATACAAATCACAAAAATTTCATTTCCAATCATAACCTACATACATGTTTTATATAACAACCTATGATCATTTAAATGTGATTTAAAATTTTATTCCTCATCCATCTACTTATTGAAATGTATTTTTATATTCATTTTCATGAAGAAATATTTGGGTTTTCACTCATAACCATATTAGGTCAACACATTAAGAAAACTAGATATATATTCCCAAATTGAAACATTTATAGTGAAATAAGAATTTCCACATAAGTTAGGTCAAACATTACTATCCCACAAGATGCTATGTCTCAGTTTCTGTTTCCTACAAATTACTAAACTTATATTATGTATGAATTTTTTTAATGTTTATATAGTCATGGTCCCTTATTTTCAATTCTTTTGAACATTTTCATGAAGTATACACTAATTAATTATAAATAAAATATATATGTTCATACTCTCAGTACTTCTGAGTCAATGTCTAATGAAATTAAACTATATCCTCCATTGGTATAAAATATATGGACATATACTCTTTTGAAAATGATAAAAAACATTTCAGGTTGAGAAAATATAAAGGGAATAAAATGAATAATTCAATCCATTTACATATAATCATATATCTGTTGGAGTTATAAAAAAATTCAATAGCAAATAGAAAAGGAACATGGCTTGTAGGGTCCATCATAGGCCCCTTGAATATTTTGAGGCATGTTACATAGACCCACTAGTTTATAAAATTTCTATAGTGGTGGCATACCATATCACAATATCATAATTATGAGTTTCATTCATAGTGGAGACACAATTTCTGGACAATAAGCCTTCATTAATATTCAATACATTAATTATCATATATTATTATGTGTGTGACTGAATCCCAACAATAGTTTTTCGTTAATTAATGAGAAAATTCAACACCAATGTAAACTTCTACATTACAATTCATACATTCCCCATATAGGGATCTACATATATTCACCATTTATGTCCATCAAATAAGAAGAAAATACACCAAATGGAATGGATCATCTAATATATATATGCAGAAATATAATTTCAATTGAACCTATCATTTTAATTGGTTCATAATTTATCCTCATCATATGTATCCCATGTCACGATCAATTGTTAAATTTTATTATGTAAGAATTTATAAAACAAAATAACTAATTATTCAAGAGGAATAAATTCCCTCAATATGTATCTCATGTGAGCCCAAATAATATTTAGATAAAATATTATTCACTGATAACTTAAAATAAAGTTCTTCACCATGGGACATTAAATCCCATGACTTAGTGTTCTGAGCTTCATAACCATATATCAATTTTTTTTACCAGGATAATTGATGATGGAACTAAACCACGTCTATATATAATGAAGGATGAATTTGTTTTATATCATTGTAAATATAATATTTCAATCCAATCCTACCTCATAAGATTAATAAATATATCTATATATCTCTCCCAAAGTGTGAAAATCAACCATTACTAATAGAAATATGCTCATTTTCAGGGTTATCGGGATGATTTCATCTATAATCTTATCTATATTAGTTAAATTAGTCATTATCAATTCATATTTGGAATATCGTAAATTTATTACTATATGGTTAACCCCACAAAAATAGGTTAAATATTTATAGATAAAAAATAAAATTCATGGTTCATTGGTGGAGAACATATATTTTTTGCAAAATTCATGATAAATAAAGGATCAACTTCCTCATTAAAATTGAGAATTTATAACTGATTCTTCTATAGATATCATATCACAATTACTATACTAAAAGATATAGGCCAAATAAATGAATCAATTTATAGTATTTGAACTATGGGATAAACCGCCTAGACCATCCATCGTGACAATTTTCATTTTCAATGAAATTTATTTTCTAATTCAAATCAAATTTACTTTTTATCGATTTTCATAGTGAATCACTCACACCACCATCTTCCATGCTATCTAAACATAAACATAGGATTCACTTATATTACATACAGGTAAAAAAACAACCTAATGTATGAGATACCGAACATTCTAGGTTAGTAATCCAAAAGGGAGTCCTGGATAAAAAGTTTATTGTTTTCCCACTGTATAGAAATATCACATGATCTATTAAGAATTTATCATATGAAATTAAAATTAAGAAACATACTATGTCACAAATATATAATTATTTTATTAAAATATATAGGGTTACTTCCCCCTAAACAAACCCCAAGTGATTCTTTAGAGAAAAACTAGGGAACAAATTGAATAACATAAAACACGTGTTCAACACAATATGACCCCATAAGAATTAAATTTTTCTTTAACAGGAAAATTTCTCCTGAATAAATATTTATAATTTTGATACTACTTGATCTCATTAATATTAGTCTAGGGAAATGATGTAAAATTCCTAAATACATGACTACTTATTTTGTGACACCACATGAACATTTGAATTCTCACACCAAATTTCTATGTTTTGAAACTCATAAAATTGAGTCAAATCAATGAAATTAATAAGATAACTAATGTATCTCGGTTATGGATCTAATGATTATTCACATCAACTAGTTAAATCAAATAGTAAATTACCCATAAATATAGACTATTTGTAGTCATATAGTAATGTTAGTTAGTTCTATAACCATCTTTGAGTTGTTCCCAATACGAAATCATTATGCCTCAAATGTTTAGGAATTGATAATAATGATTTTATAATCCATTTTAAGCTTCTTATGATGTCAAATTAATATTTATATTAAATCCCAAGTTTTCATGTAGTATTATACTGAAAATGTAAATATGAAATAAGTGATTGAGTTATTGATAAATAATTGAAAATTTAAATTTAATTCTTTCGATCAAAATAATATGAAGGGGATTCTCTATAGGATGGAGTCCCTCTATGTAATAGAGTATCACTATAAAATAATATACTTATAAGTATTTATTCAATTGATTTATTATCATGATTAATCAAACTAATATAGAAGCCAATATATCATTATTTCAACACCATAGTATTTTATAAGTTATAATTTTCTGAATAAATTAAATTATTTCAATAATTTTTTATACTATGCCACTTTTTTTTCTTTTGTTATATTTGACACTGATTTTTAAAAATTAAATATAGATTATAAATATTACTCAATAAACATGAATTTTATAAAATATCAACTAAACATAGTTTTATGACTATTAAATATATTAGTTTTAGAAAAATTAAAAAATTCTTCATAATTCCATTGTTCATTTAAATGTATTTATATGAATAAAAACTACTATTTTCTAAAAAAAGTTTTAATTAATTTTATTTTAAAAAATAATGAAACATATATTAACCACTATTAGAAATTTAATCTTAAAAAAGAGAACTACAAGAGGAATTATATATGTTTAAATTATAATAAGGGTATTTTTTTTTTGTGATTTTTCTAAAATCATGAATCTTTCAATTAATATTTACAAAAACTAATTTTTATTGAAAACAAACATCTCATTCAAAGTATTTAATTGTCAAATTTCAATTAAATATTATTCTAAATGAAAAAATATTTAACTAATATTTCAATTACTAATATTTATACGATATTAAAAAAATTAAACTTGAATATTTATATAATTTTTTTTAACATTTGAATATTTTCCCGTTGAAATACAACATTTTCATTCCATCATGACTGTTAAATTAAAATTAAAATAATCCAATTATATCAATGGATTTTGGAAAAAATGATTATATATATTGATTAAACATAATTTATGCTATCTAATAATGATTATTTATTTTTATAACATTATAAATTGAAAAAATAAATAAAAAATTAATTATTGTGGTTATTGTTAAAACACATTTAGATGGGTATATGATAAAGTGGTAAAATGACATATAAAATTCTCAAGCAACATTTCCATTAAATATTGTGACAATAGATTTTCAATTCTAAAAAATGGTTCATTTTCAATCGTTTTTTATTTAAAAAATGTGGGATGTAATTTTTTATTTCTAAATTTACATGTATGGCACTCACATTACATTAAAAAGGCATCCCCTATCTTCCCCTTATCACATATCCAGAAACAATTTTTTCAAAAACTACAAAACATATAAATTCCTTAATTCAATATTTTCATTTTAAAATAATTATAGTTTTTATAAATCAAACCTAATAACACTGTTGGTGGAATTCTTGTTTGGTTACCTAGAGAAGAGGTAATGTTCTTCAATAAGATATTTTATTATTCTTATTCCCCCACCACTAAAAAATGTTAATAAAAGTTATAATATAATAACCTCAATATCATCAATATATACATATGTTATTATTATATTATCATCACCTAAACCCATCTCTAATTTCCTCATATGAAAAATGATTAGAGCAATCCTGTGTATCGTGGGCTACCATATCCAATTCTGATGAGAAAATTATTCCATGAAAACATCTCAATGTAAGATATTATACTGTATAAAAATGTATGTATATATATATTAATTTTATAATTATACTTATATAACAATTATATAACATATTCCATCGTACATTCAATTTCATGGGGGATAGGACGACACCATTCATGTGCACTGTGGAATAGCACCTCGTAATGCGATATAATTCATTTTTAACAAATGGATTTAATGGAATTAAATAAGGGTAAATATATTACTATATAATATATATTTGAAAAAAAATTATTTTCATATGGTAATAAACTATTTAACATTCATTCATTTCATATGTCAAGAAAATGAACATAGTAATCATGCATACATATGACCTATCATCTACACGATCAATGGATTTTATTTTATATATCGATATTTGATGGATTAAACTAAATATATATTTAATGAATAAATATGATCTTTATATCACGTATAAAATTATATAAATTCAAGACCATGTTCAAATTAAGGGGTTAAAAAATACCACATAAAAACAAACATGAAAAAATTAATATGACCAGAAAAATAAAATTATAATGGAATTTAAAATAAATTTCATAATAAATGGTCTCAGGTAAATAATTTGTAGGATCATATTTACAATTTCTATTAAATAATTTATTTATAAAAATACTATATTTATGATAATTGAGTTTAAAATGTCTATGAAGGAATTTGAGGCCAATTTTAGTGGATTTTATTTCTCAATTTGTCTTCCTTGGGACATATGTCATGTTAGGCACATATTTTATTTTAAGAGAAGTTTATAAAACCCACATTTCATGATATAAAAGGAATATCATTGAATTTATAATATTTAATTATTATTAAAAATATATTCCTCAATGGCTCTTATGTTTCAATATATAACAAAATAGGAATGGTTTGATGTCAGAATATAATAATTTATAAGGATTATTGATGAATATTCATTCTATGATGTAATAATTTCACATATTTCTCATGAAAATCATGATTTGTTTTCTCGAGATATGTCATTTAAATAACGTTTCCACACAATTTTCTCTCCTAATGTATGTGAGAATATTTTTAATTTTTAAGAAAACAATTATATATTTTATCTTCATTTAAAAACATTTTTTCTTCACTATCTGTGTTTCCTAAAATGATTATATATTTTATATTCAATAAAAATTTATTAAATAAACCATTACCCATTTTAAAAATTTTAAAAACTAATTTTTGTGGAATCCTCATATCTTTTTCCAATGAATCCTCATTTTCTATTTACCAAAAATGTGAAAGGAAACATTTCATTAACATACACAACATGGAAAATACGTTCCATTTCAATGATATATAAATGATTCTTGTGTCCCTTGAATTTTTTCATTGTTCATTTAGACTAATTTTTTTCAATATATTTTATGATATTATTTTCAAATAAATTATTTCATAGTTAAGGTGTTATTTTACACAATAATTGATTTGAATGATTTTTTTAAATACCAATTTATAAATATACATGGTTAATTCCAACGAACAATATTTAAATGGGGATATGTTTGAATAATATCATCGTTATTGTTTATCAAGAAAGTGTCTTTTAATATTGATTAAATAATTACAAATCCCAAATACTTTTCATGTTTTATGATATAATGAATTGCCTAAATATTTTAAAAAAAATTAGTTTTTTAAAATTGTTATGAGGTGATGATATGATAAATGTTTCTTGATATCAAAGAACAAATAAGTTTGGGTGAAATTATAAGACATAATTAGAGTATATATAAATCCACATAATTGTGTAATTATTTATTTCTCCCGAGATAACCATGAGAAACAAGTAGATGGGCCTGATCCACCATGGTTTATAGGAGAGTCCAAATACACTATTGGAAACATATGTGTCGTAATCCACAATCGGAATTAGGTAAATAGTTGTCACGATGGATCCGAGAGGGGCCCATGCCATGACTACCCCATTTCCTTATCTAATATTCTAGGGTTTAGATACTATCATTGAATTGTCATATCTAGAAAATTGGAGGAATTTGCCAAATGTATATGTATGCACATATAAATCTCAAGATATATATACTGAAATAAAAAAACACATCTTAAAAATATGCATGAAATCCATTATATCCCCCATATAGAGTGAAAAAATGTATGTAATGGATATTAAATTGGTTCAGAATACATGCCACCAAAAATAGTAGGAAATCTAGACAAACAAAACAGGGTGATGTGTTTCTAACAACATCCTTGTATAGGAATGTAAATGCCTAAGAACATGATACTTATCCCCATAAAACCCTACCTAATCCAACTTGAAGGTAGTGGTATTGGGACCACAGTATAAAACTATAGAAGCACACCTAATCTATTAGTCCTCTCTAAGAACTACTTGGTCTTGGTTTACCTATGACTCTATCAAAGTGTTGATCATCTGAACAAGACACAACACATGCAAAAAAATGACATGTATGGGTGAGTGTAATAATTCAAATATGAAACCCTAAAACCACTAAAAAATACAATGAAGGAAATTCTAAAATGGAAAATTCCACAAGGTAATAATATAACATAATGACCCAAAAAGAACTACCACAATGGTTATATCAAAAAAGAAATACCAATTAGCTCCACACAAGTATATGTCAACACCATATATATCATGGAAATTTAGATATAAATTGTCCAAGATAAAAGGTCTATTAGTAAGTCATAACTAATTTATAACCACATGATTATTCCCAATGCATCCTTTTTTTATGAACTCTATCCTTGAGCTATGATATATTAAGATACACTCATTTAGAGTTATAAATTATTTTGTCCCTAACCAAATAAGAATTTATTGGACAATGAATATTATGATACCACAGATAGGGGATCCTACCGAAATATTCTTGGGGATTACATGGATCAAATATAAATCCACTTGGAATGTGGGGGGTCACACCTAGTCACAGTAGTGTAACCCACAAATCCTACTGATCCATCCTTCAAGGTGGAGGATCATTTCCCTTCTCACCGAGGTTATGGGATTCCACAGACTCTACTAGAGTTGGTAGAGGATTTCACGCTAGTCCAGGGGAGAAATTCCAAACTCAATTTTGGACTCAGCCTCTAGAGGAGGTTACAATATAGTGATGTGAAAAAATACATGATGATCCTTTGAGATAATGACCCATAGAAACTGTATCACTCTATTCAAGTAAAATATAAAATCACACCACAACATTCTAAATGGATAGTATCCTTGTCAGGATCCCAATGGCATATACTTATTGTCAAATAGATGCACTATGTGAATGTTATGTGAGTTAGAATATTTAGAAGGGGATAACTAGTCTTCTAGACTAACCCGGTCGAGCCTATTTCACTAGACCATACATGTTCTGCATATCCTGACCCACTCGGTCCGACCGACATAATGGGTATGGCTTATCCCTCTTTGGATGCACCGCCATGCCTAATAAACCTAGGATACTCCACCAGGTGTGATCCACATTTCCCACTCTTCCAAGAATGCATGGACCACTATGCATAGCCCACTCCATCCTAGCTCACGCCGCCTGGATCGCTGTCCCTATATGTCCGCTGCATCCCACATAGTATACATGTCACGCTGCCTCTGAACCAAGTAGTATCCCACCATGTTCTATGTGGCCGCCTCCAATGCCTCTTGTGTTTCCACCTGATTTCCCTGCCACCTCAAATCATTGTCGTCTAGGGCTTACAATTTTTCTACCTCACCCCAGCAGACCATTGTTCTAGACCTACACTAGTGGTCCCTTCTGTGGACCTTCGACAAACCATCGGTTCCTAGATCTCAAAATTTTCATATATATGGGTTCCTCATGACCTAGAATTTACATATTTGGCCTCAACCACTAGTTTTCATCCTATCTAATGGCTAATCATTTAAAAACCCACCAAAAAAGTCAAACTATGGCCATAGGGGTGCAACGGTGAAGAACAAAAAATAAAAAGTACATAAAAACACAAGACCACCTTGGGGAATTATGCATGAGAATGTTCGGGTCGAAATCAATAAATTCTCATTAGATGAAGAATTAATAACAAAGAACAAATACTCAATTATGAATAATCCCTCAATTAAATTCCAATATCATATCCATCCCACAAGGATCGAACCACCTATCAATATGTTATTTGATTGACCCATGCTCATCATAAAAATCATGGACGGTGATAGATCACAAATAAATAAGTTCCAAACTCGATCTACATCTATTTCTAACAAAGGATAATTTCATTGTAGTCGTCGTCATCCGTGAGATTTAAATAAATCATCTATGCATCGATCATCAATCCATGATTCATCTTGGTTTATTGAGATATTCTTTCTCCACATAATAGAATAATTACAATGTTATGATGATAACTATAAATTATTGGAAAAGGAATAATTAAAATTGAAAATATTTGTTGCATTAAAATACCTTTTTTAAAATTATTTAAAATTGATTCAGTACTTTTCATGTATTTCTACAGAAGACCTGCACATACCAAAGTTAAGTCACACATTGAGTAAATTCATCATTCTGAAATCAACTATATATTTAGATTTAAGATCCGAGTACCAACTAAATTATTATTCAACATTTTTATGAAAAAATACTTCTATGTTAATAAAATCATGCAATTTTTCAAAAAAAAAATCTTGGAAAATTGGGTCTTAGAATCAAATATCATCTCATCTGTTGGTCATGTAATCAATTCATATTACTTCTAAAGACTACATGTTAAAATAAAAGTTGTTACATTTAGTCACCTTGATGATTTACATCCCCCATAGGAAAAAAATGATAAAAATGGATGAGGGTACATACCATGTATTTAAGAATCCTACTCCAATTTGGTCTTCTTGGGATTCTTGTGCTGAAAACAAACATGAAATGAGGGAATCAACCCCTCACGTGGGGTTCTCTCCTACCATTCCTCAACTTCCACATGGTATTCCAAAAAATTCACCCCATCCTTAATGTCCAGCATTCCCTAATGAATAATGTGTGATGGGTCATTCTCATAGATCATCATGTGAGACACATGGAATACATAATGTACCAGATAAAATAATCGTGGTATATTCATGTTGAAAACCACATCTCCAACTCTACAATGTATCTCGAAAGAGAGGATGGAACATGGAGGTAGCTTATCACCCCAGCCAAATCTACGTAATCCTCATCAAGGTGAGATAAGAAGAAACACTTAGTCAACTCCCTGACACTCCAAAGACTCCCCCACCTATCATCACAAGACATTATTTGGAATTGTGGATTCTTTATCCAATCATGGATGATCTACACCATTTATATATTAGATCGCACCATCTTTAGCTCCATGACTACTAACACAACTAGGTTTGTCTAGAAATGTGGTGACCTAGAGGGTCTCCCATAAAAGTCCTAAAATGGTTTCATGAAAATGGTGGTGTGATAAATATTATTGAATTTAAACTCCATCAATTATAGGTGAGCCTCCCCAGTTCGTTCAAAATTCATCATGCTTGCCCACAACATATCCTCCAAAACTTGAATGGTCAGATCAGTGTAACTATCTTTCTATTGGTGGAACCATATGATCAAGTGTAATTGTGACCCAAAGGCATCTTGCAATCGCTTCCACAATATGGGTGTGAAGTGAGTGTCCCAATAATAAATTATCATCTATGAGACACCATGTATTTGAACTATCTCATACTCGTAGAGGCGTATGAAGCTCTCTATTGAACATGACCCCTGAATAGCAAGAATGTTCTTCGACATGGTGAGTTGGTCAATGATTAGAAAAATAGAATCATTTCCCCTGCAAATATGGGGTAAGAACATCATGAAGTACATTGATATTCCCTCCCTATACATTTCTAGCTACAAAAGTGGTTGTTCTAAACTAGCAAGGACCTGGTAATCCACCTTAACATTTAGACATGTGAGGATTCTAGAGACGGAATTTTCAACTCCCTCCTTCATCCCTGACAAAAAAAGGCATCGGAGGACATATTACAGTTTTTCCACAATTGGATGTACATTAAAAGGGGATGTGTGGAACTCCCTTGGAATCTTTTCCAGAAATTCCACTATTTTAATTGTACTCCCTTTGAAAAAAATGATGTGCTTGTCACATTTAGAATATCCATTAGGGGAAGGCCATCCGAAATGCATTTCATGTAGGGTCTCATTATAGATATCCACAAGATGTTCATCCCTGACTAACTATATGAATCATAGGGAGAAAACCATCATCTAGTGGTAGGGTAAAGCTTCTCCATCAATAATGGATATCTATAATGAGTCCAATTGCTCTGACACCACATTCAGTAACTACAAACTAGATATCCTAATGAAAGAATATTCCAATACACTCCCCATACATGGATTATATGTAATCTTAAAGTCATATTCATTATGGAATTCTATTCATCACCACTGTCTAATTTCCATAACCATCCAACAGATGATATACTTGATAATCTTATGATCAGAGTAGACAATAAACCACTCACCCATAGATTAGTGCTTCCAAGTCATCAATGATAATACTACCACTTCTATCTCAAGATAATGTGATTATTAGTTATTATAATGTGTTATTAATTGATTAGAACCATTGGAAATCACCTCTTTCCCCTAAATCGGGACACAACAAAGTATAGTGATTGATGAAATGTTGAAAACCAGGAACTTGATAGCTTACTTTGGTAATTTTTAGAAGGGTGCATTGTACAATAATCATATAAAGTTATGAAAACCCTAGCATAATTCTATAAAAATGATTTTTCGCCCCGTTTAAGTTAATTATCTCAATGGTTTGACCACTCTTGCATAGTTAGGAACAAAAATCCAATAGTACCCTTCCAATTCAAGGAAAATCCACACCATAGTAACACTTTTTGGTGGTTCACAAATAAGAACTACATCAACCTTCTATAGATCCACTGCAAATCCAGACTCTAAAAAAAAGTTTCCAAAAAAATAGTCCACTCAAATTGAGAACTAACACATTGAGAGATTCACATAATGTGGTTTCTCATGGAGTGTGTCCATGAAAGTCCTCATGTGTCTTGTGTTCACTTCCTCGCACATCTAGCGCACCAGAATGTCATTGATGAAGACCACCACGATCCTGTCTATATTTGGATGATGGATCTAGTACATAAGTCCCATGAAAACTAATTTTGTGTTATTTATTCCAAAACTCATCACCATGTATTAATGTTGAATATAAAGAATCTTGAAGGCCATCATTTGTATGTCGTTATGCCATATTCACAACTGAGGAAATACTGATCTGATGTTAATCATTGAGAACCCCAACTCCCATTTATTCATATCTAAGAGGTCATCAGTCCTCATTATTTGATATTTTTTCTTCACATTAAATTTTTTCTAGTATCAAATATACAAATATAACCTCATGATACCATTTTCATAATTAGAAAAAAAAACTGGGGATGCCTAGGGGAAACACTTGGTCTCATGGAGCCCTTAATCTGCAAGTCCTCAAACTATACCCTCAAATAACAATGTTCTATAGGAGCCATCTGATATATAGGTGTTGATAACAAAGTCATATTATGGTGTATATTAATAAATAAGTCCTTATCCTTATGTATAGGTAAAAGATAAACATATAAGGGTACAATGTCCTGATACTCCGCCACCACTACAAGAAATTGAGGACCCATATCAAACAAATCCCTGAGGGTGAATCTAGAAAACTAATATTTAATAGGTTTCACCCTCATATGTGTGACTCCATCATTCACTACATGGTTAGGAGTTTCACCCAAAACAGAAAAAATGGTTCCATCACTATGGAGACACGACATTATTTTCCTAAAAATTTCAATTTGATCATGAACTGTGGATAACTAGTATGTAGCTTGAATTAATTTGTAAGCCCTAAATGCGTCAACCAAGACATACCAAGACAAAATCAAGATTACAAGAGTCATGTCACACTATTAGAACCAGTGTTTGATCATCGAATATTCCATTTTAGGAGTCTCTAATCACAGGGGATGACTCCATCATTCACTACATGGTTAAGAGTTTCACCCAAAACAGGAAAAATGGTTCCATCACTATGGAGACACGAAATTATTTTCCTAAAAATGTCAATCTGATCATGAACTGTGGATAACTTGTATGTAGCTTGAATTAATTTGTAAGCCCTAAATGCGTCAACCAAGACATACCAAGACAAAATGAAGATTACAAGAGTCAGGTCACACTATTAGAACCAGTGTTTGATCATCGAATATTCCATTGTAGGAGTCTCTAATCCCAGGGGATGAGTCAATAGTTTTACCTGAATCTCCTTGTCACAAATAAGGTTTGTTGAATTAATGAAATGACTATAACATGTTTCTATGAAAACTACATATATAGGGGAAAATACACAGATCATACTTCGAATCATACCTGGAGGGTTGGAGTGATAAGCCTCTATCACCTCTAGTAGCCTGCATCTTTTTTAAATAGCTCCATGATCCTTGTGTGGACCATTTGAGGGGTGGTGTTAGTAATGGTTCAAACCTCTCACCACCTCCTACATCCATGATTGATCCATAAATTCATTCATCGCCTTGTAGAAAAAACTTATCTTTCCTAATCCTCTACCTTATGGGTCCATAAACTATCTCCCAATCCGCTTTACAATTGGTCGATAAATCATGTGCCAGATGTCCCTGACCATTGCATGTGCAATACCATAATTCTATGGGTTTACTCAATCCACCCTCAGAGACCTGCACTAAATATCATACTTCATGACATCATACACTAACAGGCCTGACCCGCTATGGTCTCTGTGATTATAGTTGCATGAATTTTTCAAAGGTCTCAGCTACCTGGTGCCCACTGATTTTTCCCATCATAGAGGTCTTCCCAACATAAAACCATCAACTAGTAGGCATCAATAATGTATCCCAACATATTTATGAATGCTATGGTATTCCACTGATTCCCTGTTGTACTGCCTATGACCTTCTCAGTGGTCCGAGTCCTAAAGAACCGATCTTGTAAAATGACCATCGACCTGTGTGAATGGTCAGTAAACATCACTGAATACTCCACCACGGTCATTATTCTATTCAACAGATGTAGGAGCTATAATATGAGCTATGATTGATACATGTATAGATAAAATGAACCTATTAAGAGATTCTTTCTTTCTATCCAGAAGATAGCTATCACATCATGATACAATTTCACCAACTCCACCACCATACCAAAAATCGCAATTGAATAATTGTGGTGAGAACTCCATTCAGATCAGCATGAATCTTGATAAGTTGTAAATTATGACCGACTTCCTCTTTCCAATACTCAACCAACTAGCAGTACGGATCTCCCTAGAACCTATAAGTTCACTGCCTCTAGAACTCTTGTAGCTCACTCATCCAACGTGGATCATCATCCAAGAGTGTATGTAGTAGTTTCTGATCAATGTGTGGAGGTATAGATGAAGAACCACCCGGCGGTGTAATATCTCACACATAGACATATACCAATTCCCAATCACTTCGAATATCATCATTTATATATTGTAGTGGAATGATAAATTGGTTTCCTTGTAGAGGAATCTATAAATAAAACATGATATACCACAATCGAAAGAGTATATCTGGAGTGAGGATTCAAAAAGGACCTAGAAAACACAAACATTCCAATATGATTCATGTACCATTTCTTTCAACCTGTGTTTTCATACACTGAATCTTAATATTGGTATTAAGTGTTATAGTGTATAGATGTTTCAGCCTCCACACTGACACTAGATTCATTGTTCTGAAATTCGAGCGTGAAAAACATTACACTGTTACCTTATACCAATCATATAGACTCCTAATCCAAAATTAGAACATAGCTACCTCTGATAACTCTCTATCATAAACCACCCCAAAGGGTCTCATTCTATTACAACCCCTATACTTCCTCCAATTGTATAGGGGCTGCTGACTATCACCAAGTAGGAATATCCCAAAATTGAGAGGCATTAACCTAATGTACATATTCACACACACTCATCTCAAAGACAAAAATGTTTAATTTAAAAAATCATGTAAACAATGCATGGAAACCACTATATTAAACAACCCGAGTACAACAGTGAATGTAATGAAATGTAAAAATGTCCAAAATTCAATCCCACCAAAAAAAGTGTTAAAACAAGACCCACAAAACATGGTGTTTTATTGACCGCATCATAATAATGTAGGAAAGTGAATTCACAAGTTCCATAAACTCATTAACAAAAAAATTATCCCTGATCCAACCTTGATATTATAGTAATGCGGCCACAATATAGAACCACATGATCACACATCTTCGTGTGGTCCTCATTAATATATGATTCTTATACTCTATCATGTACTCCATCAAGGGGTCGATCATCTATGTAATACAAGTCCTGTGATGGAAAATCCTCTCCAGGTGTATGTATAAAAATATATTGTAGGACACCCTGAAATCATAAAGGAAATACAATTAAGTAAATATGACCATGGAAAATAGGAAAAGGGAAATACAACAAGGGAACTACCACAAAGAAGATACCACAATAGAAATAACAGTAATCTCCACATAGGTATATGTCATCAAAAAATATACATAAGAAATATAAATATACTCATTCCAAGACATAAGGTCTATAAGTAAGCCATAACTAATTACCAGCCACATGATTCTACTCGATGTATTAAAATTTAAGGATAATTCACTAATCGATACATGTTATAATTAGAGACACTCATGAAAAGGTCTAGCTCATTTAAGTCCTCCCTTAATGGGAACATATTGGTCAATATAGATTATGATAAAACATAGAGGAAATCCTATCTAAAAATAAAGGTGGATACAATGGTCCCAATCTAGTTCAATTATTATTGGAGGGGATTAAATCTAGTCACATTGGGGGATACCCCGGACCCTACGGATGTAGATCTCTAGGTGAAGGATCAACACCCTACTCACGGAGGATCCACAATTCCACAATCTCCACTCGAGATGATAGATTATTGTACTCCAGCCATGAAGAGGGATTCCTAACTCTTTTTGGGACTCAACTTATAGAAGGGATTACAATCCATTTATATGGATGTAATAATGCACTGAACCACTGAGGAATTGAATAATGTTAATGATATCCCTCGATAATAATAAAAAATAAAAACACACGAATACATTAAAAAAATATTGCCTCATCATCATGGTCCCAACCCCATATAAGGCTTGTCAAAAGGACACACTCTTTGATTTTATGTGGGTTTGAAGTTTTAGGATGGGGTCACAAGGCCTATTGACTGACGCTAACTTGTCCACTAGGTCTGACCGACCCAAAGGGTCCGACAAAGATTGCTAGTTCTGGCCCAGGCCTCATGGCCTACACCACCTGGCCCGTTCTGGCTGGGCTGCTCGAACCGGGATACACCGTCTAGGACACTTCGACTAGCACCCCAGGCGCACTCAGTCCGGCCAACACCATTTGGCCCACCTGACCTACTCTGACATGGACCATGTTGTCTGTCTCGAAGCCCTATTCGTATAACATTTCGGTCCCATGCTAATGGTCCCTTCCAAAGACATCAAATTTACCTGAGGTTCCCATATCCTGAAATGGTCAAATATTTGAGGTCTTTCGGTCCCGATATACACATATCTGACTAATGCCACTAGGTTTCTGTTAATTCAGGTGTCTGATTGTGTTAAGAGCCTCTCGAAAAGATGAAATGTGGCCATGATTGTCCAAAGGTGATTAAAATGATCAATAGAAGAGATAAAATCACTAAAACACGCTGGGGAACGATCCATTTCCTTATTCATGTTGGCCTTAATCCATTCTCATTAGATGAAAAAAAAGAACAAAAAATGATGAACCAATTAATAATACTATCTGAAATAAACTGTAAAATCATAACAATCCCCCCAAAATCACACTATGGATCAATAATTCGATCGATTGACAAACATTCATTATGAAAATAAAGAATGGGGAAAGCTAAAATTTGAATAACTTACTTACCTTGAATCTGATCAATCGATAAAGTAGGATCGTTGTGTCGTCATCATCATATAAGAAATTCCATTGAATCTATTGCGCATCATTCATTGATCCATGATCCTTCTCCATTTAATTATATAATTTTTTTCCATGTCTTAGAGGAATTAAAGGGTTTTAGTGAAAAACCTAAATTACTAAAATTTCTTAATAAGAAGTAAAATATTCGTTGTGTCGAAATAATAATTATTTAAATTATTTAATGAATATTACATCCTTTTTGAGTTTTTCAACAAAATACATGCCTTGAACAATTTTATGTTCTACATAGGACGATTTCATCTGTATATGAACAATGGTTTTCTAGGATTTCTAATCTGGAATCCCTTTTAAGTGTTATTTAAAATTTTTAGTGAAACTATCAACTCAAGCTATTAAAAGATTAATATTTTTTAATTATGTTTCCTCGGATAACTATTCCTTATAATCACATTATTTCTCAGAGCCTTGTCTTGAAATCAATCCATTTAATATATAAAAATAATACATGAAAAAGTTGATGACTTTTAAAATAGTCCACTTCAACTATGTCGATGGTATTGGTAGTTAAACATCCCTTAATAAATGGGTTTCTAATTTAATTACGGTGGTTCACATTTATTAATGGAGATTATATCTCATGATTTAATAATGATTATTTCACAAAATTATAATCAATTTTTTCAATATTTATAATGTTTTATGCTATGATTCTTGTTTATGATCTAAGTAAGGATAGATATAAACATCATTAGGTACATTTACGATCAAATTTTAATTTTCCTATATTGTTATTTTGTATGATAATAGATTTACATATTCTATGATTACCATTATCAATAATATAACTTCTCCATTAATTTTATTTTCCTTCTTTAGGATGTTATAATTTTTTGATGTATGGTTTTACTAAAAGGACTAATATATGAGATGACCTATTTAGGATATGTTAAATAACATTCATGAAATAAGAACATTGTGTTTATTGTCTCCAAAGACAATAAGATATTATTATTTTTTTCATGTTTTTGTGAAATGTATTTATTATTCGTCTATAATAAAATTATATTTATATGTAAAAATACTATGTCCTAATAGTTTCTATTAGATTATAGGATTGGATAACATTAAGAAATGAATACGTGAAAAAATTAGTGATATTTCTAGAAATATTTCAATTCACATTTCTATTGATATGTCTTTTGGTTTTAGTAAAGGATAAATAGTGTGTATCACAAGAATTGAATTCCACTATTGATTCTACTTTTGGATGTTTATCGAGCACTGAGTTTCCTCATGATAAGAACTCAAAAATTGGTGTAATATGAAGAACTTGATTTTCACATGGTCTGTTTTAATGTCCATATATATGCACCATGATTGACACGGACAAGGATATTTGTTGGAAACTCAAAAAGTAATTATGGACCGTGTTTAATGATATAAATAATAAACTTGGATGTCTTATGATACTCATAAGGTGAAATATATAGTAAAAAAGGTATATGAACTTAATCCATAATGTTAGGAGCATGTGTCTACTACAATTAAAATTACATCATTGCAAGTTATCCAATCCCGAATGATTGATATATTCAGTACTCTTGGAAAAAAATACATACAAGATACAAGTATTAAAAATTATTTAATTAAATAAAAACAAAAAAATTATTCTTTCATGGAAAAATTTCTTTCATTTGGAATATACTTGAATATATGTTTTATTATACCTCTTCAAATCCTGGGAAAATAAATAATATAAGTGGAATCTCAAATTACCAATAACGAAATTTATATTAGATTCTATAATGAATAAATTATAGTAGCCAATATAGAAATACAATAACTAATGAAACATTCAGTATAATCAATAAAATAAGAATAAAATTCATGAAAAATGTTAAAAACTATATAAAATATAAAAAAAGACATTTAAATATATCGATAATAAAAAATATATATAGAAAGATTAGAGATTGGAAAAAATCAATTTAATCAATGAACTGTGAATGAAATGCATCCATAGATATGTCAAGGAAAAATATCATAGATAAATAATACCTGAAAAAAAATGATATAAAAGATTAATTATAGGACTCTATATCTAATGTACATGAAAAACTTCACTGTCAATACCTTTCTGAAGATGGATTAAAACAACATGATGAAACTTGTATTATTTTTTCAAATAATTTTTCTCATGAGGACCCGATGATGCATCGAGGGGTTATATATTGTCTTGGGCCCACCCATCACTTCATGTCCGATGAATTACTCGTATTTTGTAATCAAGTTACATAGTAAAAATATTCCCTATTAAATAAATATATTTAAATAAGAAAATAAATTTATAAAAAATTCCACAATAGAGGAAAACATTCAATAATGGTTCTTGACAATGAAGAATGGAGATGCAACAAAATTATCATTAACATATTCTAGAAGGAAATAATATTTTAACATTCTCAAGTCTCACATACCACATAGAAAAATATGAATCATAATTCACCATGAATTAAATGAAACAAGGATCATCATGAGTATAAGGATATTCATGATATAAATCACCAAATTAAACACTGTATATAAAAATGATATATGTTTTGGGGATTTAAAAATTTCATGAAAAATGATATGGATAATTAGAGGAAAATTAAATGTAAATTATAATAGGATATGGAATATTTCAATGGGTACTAACAAATAAATTAATGAAGTGAATTTCAATACAATACTTATAAAAATAAATTATAAATAATTTAGAGTAATAATAAGGGTTGAATCAATTAAAAATTTACCATGTGCAGTGAAATACAGGGTTATTGGAATTAATGAGATTAATAGATAAATTTGAAATCATTAGTGATGAAAATATACTTCTGTTTTGAAAAACCATTATATTGATTTTTTTATAAAAATTATTCTTAAAAAAATTCCCATTTCAATATGAAAATAATTATTTGTATAAATGATTGTGTGTAAATCTGCACCTTCCTTACAAGTTAAAAATAACATTAATTTTTCACGATATAAGGGTAAAAATATCCCTTATTCAAAAAGAGACAAGAAAATTTCATTAATAGTATTCCTAGAAGACAAAAAAGGTTAAAATTAAATTTTATAAATCATTTTGTTGAGAATATTTAGACCATTTTTTGGAATCCATATATTTAGAAGAAAATACGTTCTTCACTAAACATAGAACAAAGATAGGTTTTATCAAAAATATTTTAATAACCATTTCAAGTTAAAACTATTTGGAATAATGGTAATATTAATTAATAATTATCATGAATTAAAAAAGGAGACAAATATTAAAGTCTTTATTGAACAATGATTTAATAATTTCATCAGATTGGAATTTTAGTATAAAATATACTAAAAAATCAAATTATTATGTAATCCTATTAATAGGAAATAGTATTGATATGATAATAAATAAATGAAACGATTAATTGTGTCAAATGTATATCAAACATTAAAAGCTGTAATTACAAAATATTTCATGTAAAATGTTATTGAACACATTATCTCTGAGTATTAATGATACTGAGAATGTAATATAACCCAATTTAAAGGAATCTTGTTATGAAATTCATTTCCATTTGGTAATGCTGAATTAAAATCCCCTTACATGAAATAATTCAAATTGAAACTCAAATTATACTTAATAATTAATGATTATTGATATTAATTTTCAATGGTGATGTATGTACTCTATATATAAAGAATTAGGTTCCCAAAATTAAATTATCTATCAATGAATGGAAATTGCGATGAATTCCCTTACTACTCTGTAACATTTGAATCATAGGACCCATGAAATATATAACATCAAAAAAAGATAATTATACAATGATGATAAATTAGTTGATGATATAATATATCAAAAAATTTATTATATACAAAACACAATAGAATTATGTGGTAAATATGATATTTAACTCACAGATATTGAAAGTGATATGAAAATCCCTTACCTTGAATTTTTTTTGGTTAAACATCCTTTAAACTCATGTATATGGGTTGTACACATTTAAATAAATTATACCATTACCATAATTAAATTTAAAATATAATATATTGACTTCTTATAATTTTTTATTACCCCTTTTTTTATCAATCATTCATTAGTTTCACTTTTTAGGGTGTTAATTTCTTAGTATGTTTAGTATGGTAAACCTAGTTATTTTTTCCTCTTATTAATTTTATCATGATTTCATAAAATCCCAATTGTAAATCATTATTTAAATATCATATATATCTATTATATATTTATTTATAATAATCCATAATATTTGGTGATAGGAAATGAAATTCACTATTCGTAGTGGCGATAGACTGTACCCATGCATGAATGCTTCATATATTTCCATGTTGTATTTAATGTTATGGAATGTAAACGAAATATATGTTTATTTAAATGATAATTAATTTATAATTTTATGACATATATGTAACATAGATTTATTAAAACAATCTTTTATTCATTAATTTTATTGCATAAATTATTCTCATCCCTTTGATTAGGTGGTATCCCACACATCCACAAATATTTATTTTTTTATTCCCACAAAATGGAAAGAATAAATGTATATGTTATATAAAATGTAATTTTTTTAATGAAATTATAAATATAATATATATCATATATAAATATCTTGTCCCACATAATTCCCAAACTTGAGTGGTTTTAATGAATGAAAATGAATAATTGTCGTTTCGTGGGGGATTTGATCGCCAGACCAAAATGATATGTTCATTACCCATTAAGTGGAAGTTGGTGTAGGTCTTCGTAAAAACATTAATATAAAAAATATCATTATATTTCGGACACTATTTATATTATTTAATAATTTAATAATTATAGTTGAATTATTATAGAATTGATATATAAGTAAAGAGCTTAAGGAGGGATATTACCTCTTCTTTGGGTAACTAGTTTTGGATTTCACTAAAAGGATTACATGGATTGAATTAATCTAAAAGAGATAATATTAGAATTAGTGTATGGATTTTGAGTATATATTTTGGCAGATATTGGCTAATTAAATGTTTATTGAGAGGTCTAACGAACTATGGTGGGCGACTGTAATTTAATAGTGGAGGAGGTGTGACATTCACCTAAAATTATGAAAATAAAATTAGATCAACGTTTTTCATATTAAATTTGGATCCAATAATGGTAAAAATTCTAGAAAACGGTTGTTGGGTTAGAAAAATGAATGTACAATGTCCCTCAAAAAGTTTCTCGGTCATTTTATCCTTTATAAGAAATGTTTTGTAAAATCGTAAAGAAAACATTTATATTAATTGATGTAAAAATTCATTATTTCATTCTTTAATATTTGTGGTCAAAACCAATTTTTTAAATTTTATGAAATGGAAATCTATTTTTTTTAAATATCTTAGTATTTACCAAATTTAAATCATAGAAGTTTTAGAAATTAATTTTAATTCAGTCTCGAATATGGGATGTTAAATCAGTTTTTGTAATGTAAAAATGTTCAAAATTTTGTTATATTTCTTTATAAAATATAATAGTGTAATTAAATAAAATGACCCAAATTGAATTACTCTATTTATAAATGATCAATATTTAACATTAATACCAATTAAAAATATTCTGTTAAAGTATAAATAAATTATGTGAAAAAATAGTTTTGAATTAATAGTTTGTAATTTTCTACATTTAAAAAAATAATCCTCAGAAGAGAATACCAAAAAATCACCCTAAGGTAAATATTAGGTTTGGATTTTAAAATAAATTTTTATTTTGATATAAAAATATTATAAATTTTCCAAAAAATGGATTTAATATAGTATCTCCATTGAATGGTTGAAATACTGTCTTTATAAAAATATATATGTTTTATGGATAAAATTGGATTTTCAATCATTTTTTTCTTTTCAAATAAATTGGATGAAATTAAGAAAAACTAAATAATTAATATATATATATATAAATATTACTATAATACCACTTACTATTTTTTATTAATATAATTTCTAAAAATGGAACCCACTTATGTGAATAAAAACATTTTTTTGGTATTCAATTGGATTTTATATTCATTTATAATTAATTTGTAATATATGAATTCATATAATATTATTTTAAACCATATAAATTCATATACTAGTTTATAGTATTCACAATGGAAAATTTAATCGCTTTGTTATATATTATTATATAAAAAATAATAAAATTATTGATAAAAATTGGGTCTTTCTTGTAACATAAGATTTTCAAGAAAGTAATTGTTGGGTGTACTGAAAATTAACTCATATTGTGTGAATTAAAAGGTGTTGAATATATACATTTTATTTTAAAATAGTACTTATATTATAATGTCTATATATATTATATTCCCTTACACATTTGGTGTTGTTTGTCATGTATGTTATCAAATAAAATGTTCTTATTTTAGATTTTTAAGGTCTTACATTCAGCCTTATTTTGATAAATAGAATCCTCCTAATCTAAAAATGATGATTTTATTAAATTGTATTCTATTTTTTATGTTGAAACCCCACATCATTATAGGGGTTTACAAATAATCTTCTAGAAAAATGAAAATATTATATAGAAAGATCACATGGAATAACTATATCATGCTCCCCATTAACGATTCCACTAGTGCATTTTAAAAATATATACTTGGAGGAAATAATAAATATTTATATGGAGTGATTAATTTAATCAATCACAAACATGTTAAAGATAAATGAAATGTTAAGGGTCTCAGAGTCCCAAATTGTTGTTGAATTTTTAAACAATCATTTCAACTGAAATTACGCTATCAGGGACATGATTTATTTCGAGACCATTTTTAAAATTTTGGGTAATTCATTTAGATTCTATAGATATAAAGAAGTATACACATATGAAATATATCTATAAAAGTAATTCTTTTTTTGAGTATGTTTTATATTATTCACATGTTGATATTAATAATTAGATCATGATCTAATCACCTATACATTTTAAACCATCATGTAAATATCATATATATTAACTATATAAGTGTTTATTAAAATTCATTATATTTTCAGATAGAAAATTAAATTCACTATTCATCGACTGGTTCAGCCATACATATGCATTAACACAACTTATATTTCCTTAGAATATTTAAAAGAATAAAAATTAATTTATATATTTTTGTGTTTATTTAATAATTATTTTAACATATTAATGTTTCATATTTCACATTGGTATACTAAATTCATCATTTAATCTTTCCATATATAGCATGAATTAATTTCTTCTCTTTGAGGATGTGGTAGTTCGCATTTCAAAAAATAATTTTATCATATTCCCAAAAATTGAAGGGAATAAATGTTTGTGATATATAAAACATATAGAAACATAAATACATTATATATATCATATAAATAATATATAAATAGTTTTTAGATCATAATTAAAACCCATAAGATGTTATAATGGAAAATTTAATTAATATCATTTGGTGTATTCGTATTTTTTCATACACAAGAATTACGTTTATTACTATTTAGATGGAAGTATGTGTAGGTGTAGGTGAAATGATTTATATTTAAACATTTATGTACAATGAGTATATTTTTATTGTTATTTAATTATGGAATATGTTCAATTTTTGGAGAGGAGAATGAAAATAAAAGAAAATTACTTTAGGAAGTATCTTACCTATTCATTGGATAACTCCTTTGGGTTTTCAGTAAAGGGATTCCCTGTAACGCCCTGACACCAGTTACCCAGAGTCGGTGCATTATTACATAGCATTGGCATGATCACAAGAAAGATCAAGTCTCTAAAGACCGATTAGTTTAGTAGCCTTGGAAACAGTAGATACATTCATAAAGTTTTACATTACATCAAAGAAACATCTTGTCTTCATATCCCCTCATTCTATCCCTGCAGGTCATTCATAAATTACTTCTCTATAATCCTGGGAAAAATAAAAAAAATTGAAAGGGGTGAGCTCAGATGCTCAGTAAGGATAACATTATTGCAGAAGCTTTCATAGATAATCATAAACACTTAATGCAATTTATAACTAAAACAAAAGCTTTTTAAACTTGAGCTTCAGCATAAAATGGAAAAGATGAAATGAAATAATGACATTTACTTATTCACATGGATATTCTACTAGTATAATGATCACATGCAAAATCAATAACCACTTTCATAATGATGGAATACATAATGCCAGACTATCATAACCACATAGCCAAGGACTCGTGCCAAGACTACAAATAAGATTTGGTCAAGGCCTTGTGCCATGAAACTATTTTGTCTCATGAGACCTACCTATGCTTTGCGGAGCTATAGCAGGCTCCACCCGTCAGTTACTATGTCCAATTCATTCCTCATCTGAAATGTTTTAAACATAACATAAACATTCGTATTAAAACTAGTATACTAAATGTCAATACTTTAACCACAAACCATGAATGGTATAAAAATAGCACATCCACAGTCAAACATAACTCATTTGATACAATATGGAAGATTATATTGTATCACATTAACCTCAATCAAGAATAATGAAGGATGTCGACATAGATGAAAATAATCATCAAAACTATTTGAAAGAAATATCCCGCTTTTTCTTGAAATCATTTAAAAGTAACACTATTTTTCAAGGAGCCATTTAAAAATAGATTTTTGAATCAAAGTGTCCCATACCACTTTGAAACATTTAAAATGAGTTTTAATTTTAAAACTTTAATGTCCATATAAATAAATCCTTAAAACCATTTTTTAAAACATGTACATTAATGAAAAAGATTTAGAAGAATAAGTCTTTAAAACATTTAAAAATGGTATTTTAGTTAGAGTTTCTAACCAAAATAGAGACACTTGAATAAAAATAATTGAGGTAATTAAAACATTTTAATATCATGACAATAAATGAATTCATGATATACTATGTCAAAGTACATTATATACACCATATAAAAGTGATTTGGTTTATAACAACAAATAAGTCTCAATGGAATGTAAATTGAGATGAAATCTCTCATAAAGGTCGTATCCTTAGGTTAAGGATAAATCAACGACATAATTATGTGTGAAAAATATAAATACACTAAATATTATTAGAAATTCAGTGTAAAACAATCAAAGGACATTCACACAAATTCCTGAAAAAACAACACCAACGAATTGGATGATTAACTCAACAAATGGAGAATGAGTTAAAAATACTCTTATAAAATTCATATCAATGACTTGAAAAATTATCAATGGAGTGATTATGTGTATCAAAAGTATATCCACAGGAAGGATAGTGGAAATTGTAACATAATCAAAAGAATAGTGATTCCACACATAATCTTGGAGTAAAATAATCAATGAAGTATGCGTAAAGGTGAATAAATGGAAAATGAAATTTCAAATTCCTTTATTGATTTGGTAACATAGAAAACATACACCCATGAAATAAGGATCATAAAATTATGATTTAAATATACATGAATTAAAGTATATTTCACAATGAATACAAACATGGGCAGTACACACACCACATGTAATAAATAAGTGGTGAACAATGGAATTCTCACAGAATTAAAAGTGAGATAAGAAACCCCTTACCTTGTACTTTTCCTTGGTTGGGGGTGGGTTAACCTCCTGTATAATGTTGAAATAATTTTTATTAAATTATTCACGAATCATATACATTAATATGATATCATATATGATCTTTTAACATTTCTTTTTAATAATATCTTAGAATTATCATCGTTTCTGGTGTTAACTTACTCATTTTATTTTGTATGTTTTGTTATGCAAGCCATGTTTTTCATGGATAGGTTGTATCTTATTCATATCCAGAATGATATCAAGTCCATAAACATTATTTTTAAATCATAAAATGATAATTATACTTGAATGGATACGATAGAGAATGAATCTCATCGCGTTCATGGAGACGGTAGTCCGTACGTACGCACGAGCGACAATATCATTCTTTTGACATTAAAATAATATATAATTGGATGGTATATCATATATAAAGAATCATTATCATGTTATATTTATTATTTTCATGATTTACACATGATTATTATACCCACCCAAATAATAATAAAATATTGAATAACAATTACACCACAACGTGGAGACGGTAAGCCGTACGTACGCACGTATGGTGACATGTTATTCAATGGGTGGATAGAATACAGAATATGGTTGTACCATATTTATAATAACATAACAGTATATATAATATACTGGAGTTATTATTTTATAAGGGTAACAACAAAGAAAAAAATAGGTGGAAGAAGAAAGGAACTTGAAAAGGGGTGGTGAAAACATTACCTCTTCTTTGGGTTCTTCCTTATGATTTGATCAAAAGGGTAACTTAGGTTGGATTTAGGATCAATATAAGGCATCTAGGTTGTAGTGAGGGAAGTTGAGAGAGTATTTGGGCAGGGTTTGGCCGAACCAAAAGGATTTGAAGGTGTGAAGAAATGAGAAGGAGGAGTGGCCTTTTATAATAGGGGCGAGGGGCACCTTTGGAAAAGCTAGAAATATTAATTTATAATAAATTCATATTCGGTTGATAATGGCTCCAAAGTTGATTATTTAAATTCTAAGGTGGTAATAGGTCTAAATCCATTCAACAAATAGAATTTATACAGGTTTGTGTCATTATATTAACCTTATCATTAAGTTTTAACTATTAGTTAATTAGTTTGACATTTACCATGTCACTTTGTATTTTTATATTATATAGTTAATAAAATTACTATATACATCCAAGAGACCCCCAAGTGGTACAGTAATGATATAACTATCATGATATAAGTCTCTTTTCATAACCTTATATTTTTAGGAATTTAATATGAATTAATAATATAATATTTGTTTTAAAAACTCTTTTATGTCAATTTTGACACTATTCAATAGTTATTTTTTGTAAAACTCATATAAGAATTATTAATTCGAAAAAAGTTAATTAAATCATTAATAAAATGTCATATTAACCTAGAAAATTAGTTTAATTTATTAAAAGTCTCAAATTATATTTATTTGGGTATTTATAATATCAATTTGTTTAATTTTTCACTATTATAGTAATTTCTACATCATCATTGTGTCATAAATAAACTAAATTATTTAATGACTAAAAAATTTAAATAAAATATCATTATGTATTAAATCATTTTATCTTTCTAACTAATATTTATATTCTAATATCCAACATATATAACCCTATGTATAAATTGTTTTGCTAAAAGATATATGCTTTTGTCATTTTTGTAATTACTTTAACTTAATTAATATAAAGTGTCGTTATCACTTACAAGTGGATCCATGGGGTCCCAAAATCGCCCTAAAGATGACCATGGTCGGCCATGTATCAACCAATAAGGTTAAGACACGTTTTAGGGTAATTTAATATTAGTATAATATTATTTATTTACCCTTATTTACCGGATTTACCCTTTAACCATGGTAAATAAAATATTTACCGAAGTAATTATTGAAAATATCTAAAAAAAAGTTACCTATTTACAAAATTTTGAAATCCTTATTCCAAATATGGAATATATTTTTCCAAATTCAATACATATATGTGGCATAAATTAATTTAAAATTAATTCCCGTTGTTAAAACAAAAAGCGTGTTTTTAAGAAATAATAACTATCAAAAGATTGAAAGTTGTTTATGTTCGGTTTAAATGTGAAATTATTTTCAATGAACCACATTGTATTACATGGTAAAAACATATTTTAAATATAATTTAAAACCACTCAAATTCATAATTTATCACTATTAATTATTTCGATTAAAAAAGTTGTTTTTAATTAAAATTTAGTAATTTTTTACTATTCATTAAAATATAAAAGTTATCCGAAAACTACCAAATTTCACCCTAGGATAATTTCATTATTCTGAATCCAAAAATGAATTCTATTTTACCAAATTCAAAACATAAAAGATTCATTTATTAATTTAAAATTGATTCCCGCTTTCGAAACCAAAAGGCGTATTTTTTTAGAAATAATAACTATCAAAAGATTGACAATTGTTTATGTCCAATTTCAAGGTGAAATTACATAAAATGACCATCATAGGATTAAATAGTAAAAATATAATCTATTTATACTTCCAAACCCATAAAATGTATAATTTAACAATATAAATTATTTTGATTAAAAAAGTTGTTTTCAGTTAAAATATAGTATTTTTCACTTTTCACCCAAATATGAAAGTTATCAGAAAGACACCAAAACATTGTTGATACTAAATTCTTATGTCCTGATTCTAAATAATAATTTCATTTTGTCAAATTGAATATATAAAAGTTTCAAATATTTGTTTAAAAAATGCTTCGCCATTAAAAGGCGGTAAAATTTCATTTTTTTGAAAAAAATTCTTCTTTTATCTGAAAAAAATGAATTTGTTCATAAATCATGTCTTAGAAACTCATAATATGGATTAAAATTATAAGGATAATATAATATTTAAAATTTAGTTAATACTATTCATAACCTCTTTTGAACGGCTAGTTTGGTAAGTCGTGGTGTACTTGAACTCAGTGTTGTGTACAACAAACGCTATTGTATTATTCAAAGAGAAGTGTACCGTGGAAGATTGGGGTGTTACATTCACCCCTCCTTCAATAAATTGCGTCCTTGCAATTTTAAAATTTTGGACTGAGAATGGAATGTCTCACATCGGAAAAAGAGTCAATAAAACTATCACTTTAAAAGAAAGAAAGAGAGGTATAAAGGTCAACCAAGATAACCCATACTCGGATTCCATGTAGAAAAACATGGATATGGATGATAAAATTAGTGTCAATTTCTGATGGAGAGGGATAGAAATCATGATCAGGAGAAAGTTAACAATAAGAAAACCGCACACTTGTGTTGGGAAAAACGTCCATTAGTCTCCTGGTAGGAAAGTAAACGAACACAATTTTTTTGTTTTAAGTTACATTACATAAGGATGAGGAATTCATTTATAATATTGACTAAGAATATAAAGATATACACTTACATTTTAAGTAGAGTTTCATTCTTTAATAAATTTCCACCACTAACTCTTTTTTTTAAACGATGAGTATTCAAGAATACTTGGTCACACTGGAAGAGCTAGAATAAACTTCTATAGAATCACATGATCCATGCAGGATGAACTATATATTTACATTGTCTTTAGAGATTAATCAAAACCAAAATGGATAGTACAAGATCTAATGATCCCCCAAAAGGATATTCTTTGATAGAAATAAACACTAATCTTAATTTCCAAAATTAAACCAACAATACCCCAAAGTTAAATAAATACAATTCAATAATAAATTGTCCTTAAAATCCATCAATATAATCAAAACTAATATTGAAAACCAAAACATATTAAGAATGTAGTCTTCCACGTTAAATTGTATCTCCAAATGACATTAATTACTGTTAAAGTCACATACTTAAAAGTAATTAACCTAATCATTTCCATAAATAACCCAAATCATTATAAATCTATAATAAAAAAATAGATAAAAATCTACCATTACTCTTCAAATTAAATCTCATACTATTCTATTTTCCTTGAGCATATAGTGTTCACACCAAAGCGAACAACTTCCAAAATAACATTTATCACTTATTCACCATATCATTTTCCTATACTAAGGGTATTCATTTGATAAGACATAAGATCCCAAATCAAATTATTATTGATAAATAAAATCATTTAACTAAAAATAATAGTCACACTAACCAGGGACTTCACGTAGTCCAGTGGTAGGTGATAAATCCCAATCGCACTTCGGTTGTGGGTTCGATTCCCACAGCTTTGTCCGACGCGATGGGTTGTCACACGGTCTACGTGTTGTCCTTTTTCAGAAAATATATTTTATAACATTAACAAAATGAGATAAATTCCTCAAAATAACCATAACATAATTTAACCACAAATTGTATCTCATACCTTTCATTTTCATCACAAATTATAATAATTTCTAATTCCCTCAAACCCAATGATCTTATAAAACCAATTGTTTATTTATAACTATATACACAAGAGAAAAGATAATTCTTCCATAAATATCATTCTCACATGGAAAACGTTTGGGTTACAAATACAAGAGAAAATTTTTCGAAAGTAAACCCTTCAAAAAGGATCACTAATAATTTTTAAACATTTATCCAACCATTTATTTCCACATATCTTCTTCTCTGACGAAGAAAATATCCTATAGAATAGGACATTCACTCGGGTAATGGTCAGGTCCCCTACATTTACGGAAAATGATTGTAAATGGATTATTGGGACCATTTTTATCTTCTTCCATAGTACTCTTCATTTATCTTTGGCAATTCTTCACTTTATGTCCTTCCTTCCCGCACATAAAGCATTTATTTGTCCCATTGAGACACTTTCCTAGGTGTCTCCTTCCACATTTCTTGCATGATGGAAATTGAGTATTTCTTTCTCCATGATCACCACTTCTGGAGCTCTTATCATTCATCACCTTTCTCTTCTTTGTTGAGTCTGGTAATTGGTTAATATATATATTGTTGATCATATTTTTGGAAAACTGATTTGGCATAAAGACGATATCTTTTACGCCTATCAACATTCCATTTTGTTGCTCATTTCCACCACCATTCCCACCTCGTACATCATTCTCAAAGTCATTATGACTTCCTTGGAATCTAGCTATTGACTAAAACTAGAAAGCATTGTGTGAGTAACAGTAGTCATAAAATCATATAGAGATTAACATGTCACCATATTCTCAATTTGAAACATATTAGGATTAACCAAGGTCATTTATCTCATATTATATATATATTACATCAAATTGGTTTGTAAAGAAAATGTAAATTTTCCTAATCATATCCCCCGGGAGTGTCGTAACCAAGAGTGCAGCAAGGCCCGTTGTCGTGCACCAGTTCCCATTTGAGTCTAGCTCAAAGCGGTGTTTTTGGGTTTTACCCCTAGGTACATTTGTGCCAGAGCCACCTCTACCTGCTCGTATCCAGACAGGTTTGTATTGCTCAGAAAACTCACAAAATCGTTACAATACCAAAATTCTAGAAAGTTATTTTATACTAATCCTCAAAGTTCATCTTAGGGCTACGTGCTGTAATCAGAGTTTATCTAAATATATCTTCCAAGGTTTGTACTAAACTTCCTATGATACCAACTGTAACGCCCTGACCCTAGTTACCTAGAGTCGGTGCATTATTACATAACATTGGCATGATTACAAGAAAGATCAAGTCTCGAAAGACCGATTAGTTTAGTAGCCTTGGAAACACTAGATACATTCATAAATTTTTACATTACATCAAAAAAAACATCTTGTCTTCATATCCCCTCATACTATCCCTGCAAGTCATTCATAAATTACTTCTTCATAATCCTGGGAAAAATAAAAAAAATTGAAAGGGGTGAGCTCATATGCTCAGTAAGGATAACATTATAGCAGAAGCTTTCATAGATAAGCATAAACACTTAAGGAAATTTATAACTAAAAAAAAATCCTTTTAAACTTGAACTTCGTCATAAAATGGAAAAGATAAAACGAAATAATTCCATTTAGTTATTCACATGGATATTCTACTAGTCGAATGATCACATGCAATATCAATAAACACTTTCATAATGATGGAATGCATAATGCCAGACTATCATAACCACATAGCCAAGGCCTCGTGCCAAGACTACAAATAAGATTTTGCAAAGGCCTTGTGCCAAGACACTAGTTTGTCTCATGAGACCTACCGATGCATCGAGGAGCTATATCGGGCTCCACTTGTCACTTACTAAGTCCAATTCATTCCTCATATGAAAAGTTTTAAACATAACATAAACATTCGTATTAAAAATAGCATACGAAATGTAAATACTTTAACAACAATCCATGAATGGTATAAAAATAGCACATCCATAGTCAAACATAACTCATTTGATACAATATGGAAGATTGTATTGTATCACATTAAACTCAATTAAGAATAATGAAGGATGTTGACACAGATGAAAATAATCATCAAAACTATTTGAGAGAAATATCCCCCTTTTTCTTGAAATCATTTAAAAGTCACACTATTTGTCAAGGATCCATTTAAAAATAGATTTTTGAATCAAAGTGTCCCATACCACTTTGAAACTTTTAAAAGGAGTTTTAATTTTAAAACTTTAATGTCCATATAAATTAATCCTTAAAACCATTTTTTAAAACATGGACATTAATGAGAATGATTTAGAAGAATAAGTCTTTAAATCATTTAAAAATGGTAATTTGGATAGAGTTTCTAACCAAAAGAGAAACACTTGAATACAAATAATTGAGGTAATCAAAACATTTTAATATCATGAGAATAAAGTACTTAATGATATACTATGTCAATGTACATTATATACACCACGTAAAATTGATTTGGTGTATAACAACAAAGAAGTCTCAATGGAATGTAAATTGAGATGAAATCTCTCATAAAGGTCGTATCCTTAGGTTAAGGATAAATCAACGACATAATTATGTGTGAAAAATAAAAATACACTTAATATTATTGGATATTCAGTGTAAAACAATCAAATGATATTCACACATATTCTTGTAAAAACAACACCAACGAATTGGATGCTTAACTCAACAAATGGAGAATGAGTTAAAATTACTCTTATCAAATTCATATCAATGACTTGAGAAATTATAAATGGAGTGATTATGTGTATAAAAAGTATATCCACAGGAAAGGGAGTGGAAATTATAACATAATCAAATGAATAGTGATTCCACACACAATCTTGGAGTAAAATAATCAAGAAGTATGTGTAAAGCCGAATAAATGGAAATGGAAATTTCAAATTCCTTTATTGATTTGGTAACATAAAAAACATACACCCATGAAAGAAGGATCATACAATGATGATTTAAATATACATGAATTATATTATATTACACAATGAATACAAACATGGGCAGTACACACACCACATGTAATAAATAAGTGGGGAACAATGGAATTCTCAAAGAATTAAAAGTGAGATAAGAAACCCCTTACCTTGTACTTTTCTTTGGTTGGGGGTAGGTTAACCTCCTGTATAATGTTGAAATAATTTTTATTAAATTATTCACGATTCATATACATTAATATGATATCATATATGATCTTTTAACATTGTGTTGTTAATAATATCTTAGAATTATCATTGTTTCAGGTGCTAACTTACTCGTTTTCTTTTGTATGTTTTGTTACGTAATCCATGTTTGTCATGGATAGGTTGTATATTATTCATATCCATAATGATATCAATTCCCTAAAAATTATTTTTAAATCATCAAATGATAATTATACTTGAATGGATACGATAGAGAATGAATCTCATCGCGTTCGTGGAGACGGTAGTCCGTACGTACGCACGAGCGACAATATCATTCTTTCGATATTAAAATAATATATAATTGGATGTTATATCATATATAAAGAATCATTATCATATTCTATTTATTATTTTCATGATTTACACATCATTATTATACCCACCCAAATAATAATAATATATTTAATAACAATTACACCACGGCGTGGAGACGGTAATCCGTACGTACGCACGTATGGTGACATGTTATTCAAAGGGTGGATAGAATACTTAATATGGTTGTACCATATTTATAATAACATCACATTATATATATCATACTGGAGTTATTATTTTATAATGCTAACAACAAAGAAAAAAAGAAGTGGAAGAAGAAAGGAACTTGAAAAGGGGTGGTGAAAACATTACCTCTTCTCTGGGTTCTTCCTTTTGATTTGATCAAAAGGGCTCTTTATGATGACTTTCTGATCAAAATAAGTCCTCTAGGTTGTAGTGAGGGAAGTTGAGAGACTATTTGGGCAGGTTTTGGCCGAACGAAAATGCTTTTAAGGTGTGATGAAATGAGAAGGAGGAGTGACCTTTTATAAGAGGGGTGAGAGGCACCTTTGGAAAAGCTAGAAATATTAATTCATAATAAATTAATATTCGGTTTATAATGGCTCCAAAGTTGATTATTTAAAGTATAAGATGGGAAGAGGTTGAAATCCATTCAACCAATATAATTTAGACAGGTTTGGGACATTATATTAACCTTATACTTTAGTCTTAACTCTTAGTTAATTAGTTTGACATTTACCATGTCACTTTGTATTTTTATATTATATAGTTAATAAACTTACTATATACATCCAAGAGACCCCCAAGTGGTACATTAATGATATACATATCATGATATAAGTATCTTGGCCGATACTTAGATTTTTAAGAATTTAATATCAATTAATAATATAATATTTGTTTTAAAAACTCTTTTATGTCAATTTTGACACTATTCAATAGTTGATTTTTGTAAAAATCATAACAGAATTATTACGTTGAAAAAAGTTAATTAAATCATTAATAACATGTCATATGAACATAAAAAATTAGTTTAATTCATGAAAAGTTTCAAATTATATTTATTTGGGTATTTATAAGATCAATTATTTTAATTTTTCACTATTATGGTAATTTCTGCATCATCATTGTGTCATAAATAAACTAAATTATTTAATGTCTAAAAAATTTAAATAAACTATAATTATGTAGGAAATCGTTTTATCTTTCTAATGAATATTTAAAGTATGGAATCCAACATATATAACCCTATGTAAAAAGTGTTTTGCTAAAAGATATATGCTTTTGTCATTTTTGTAATTACTTAAACTTAATTAATATAAAGTGTCATTATCACTTACAAGTGAATCCATTAGGTCCCAAAATCGTCCCAAAGATACCCATGGTCGGCCATGTATCATACAATATGGTTAAGACACGTTTTAGGGTAATTTAATATTATTATAATATTATTTATTTACCCTTATTTACCGGATTTACCCTTTAACCATGGTAAATAAAATATTTACCGAAGTAATTATTCAAAATATCTAAAAATAAAAGTTACCTATTTACACAATTTTGAAATAATGATTCCAAATATGGAATCTATTTTTCCAAATTCAATACACATAAGTGGAAGAAATTAATTTAAAATTAATTCTCGTTGTTAAAATAAAAAGCGTGTTTTTAAGAAATAATAACTATCAAAAGATTGACAGTTGTTTATGTTTGGTTTAAATGTGAAATTATGTTCAATGAACCACATTGTATTAAATGGAAAAAATATATTAAAACCACTCAAATTCATAATTTATCACTATTAATTATTTCGATTAAAAAAGTTGTTTTTAATTAAAATTTAGTAATTTTTTACTATTCATCAAAATAAAAAAGTTATCTGAAAAGTACCAAAATTTCACCCTATGCTAAATTCATTATTTCGAATCCAAAAATGAATTCTATTTTACCAAATTAAAAAAATAAAAGTTTAATTTATTAATTTAAAATTTATTACCACTTTTGAAACCAAAAGGCGTATTTTTTTAGAAATAATAACTATCAAAAGCTTGACGCTTGTTTATTTCCAATTTCAAGGTGAAATTAATTAAAATGACCATCATTGGATTAAATAGTAAAAATATAATCTATTTATACTTCCAAACCAATAAAATTTATAATTTATCAATATAAATTGTTTTGATTAAAAAAGCTGTTTTCGGTTAAAATACAGTATTTTTCACTATTCACCCAAATATGAAAGTTATCAGAAAGACACAAAACAATTATTGATACTAAATTCTTTTGTCCCGATTCTAAAGAATAATTTCATTTTTTCAAATTGAATATATAAAAGTTTCAAATATTGTTTTAAAAAGGCTTCGCCATTAAAAGGTGGTAAAATTTCATTTTTTTGAATAAAATACTTCTTTTATCTGAAAAAATAATTTTGTTCATAAATCATGTCTTAGAAACTCATAATATGGAATAAAACTATAAGGATAATATAATATTTAAAATTTAGTTAATACTATTCATATCCTCTTTGGAACGTCTAGTTTGGTAAGTCGTGGTGTACTTGAACTCAGTGTTGCGTACAACACATGCTATTGTATTATTCAAAGAGAATTGTACCGTGGAAGATTGGGGTGTTAAATTCACCCCTCCTTCAATAAATTTCATCCTCGCAATTTTAAAAATTGGGCCTCAGAATGGAATGTCCCACTTCGGAAAAAGAGTCAATAAAACTATCACTTTAAAAGAAAGAAAGAGAGGTATAAAGGTCAACCAAGATAACCCATACTTGGATTCCATGTAGGAAAACATGGATATGGATGAAAAACTAAGTGTCAAGTTATGATGGAGAGGGATAGAAATCATGATCAGGAGAAAGTTAACAATAATAAAACCACAAACTTGTGTTGGGACAAACAGTCATTATTCTCCTAGTAGGAAAGTAAACAGACAACATTTTTTTGTTTTAAGTTACATTACATAAGGATGAAGAATTAATTTATGATATTGACTAAGAATATTAATATATACACTTACATTTTAAGTAGAGTTTCATTCTTTAATAAATTTCCACCACTAACTCATTTTTTTAAACGATGAGTATTCAAGAAGACTTGGTCACACTGGAAGAGCTAGAATAAACTTCTAAAGAATCACATGATCCATGCAGGATGAACTATATATTTATATTGTCTTTAGAGATTAATCAAAACAAAAATGGTTAGTACAAGATCTAATGATCCCCCAAAAGGATATTATTTGATATAAATAAACACTAATCTTAATTTCGAAAATTAAACCAACAATACCCCAAAGTTAAATAAATACCATTCAATAATAAATTATCCTTAAAATCCTTCAATATAATCAAAACTAATATTGAAAACCAAAACATATTAGGAATGTACTGTTCCACATTTAATTGTATCTCCAAATGACATTAATTGCTCTTAAATTCACATACTTAAAAGCAATTAACCTAATAATTTCCATAAATAACCCAAATCATTATAAATCTACAATAAAAACATAGATAAAAATCCACCATTACTCCTCAAATGAAATCCCATACTATTCTATTTTCCTTGATCATATAGTGTTCACACCAAAGCGAACAACTTCCAAAATAACATTTATCACTTAATCACCAAATCATTTTCTTATACTAAGGGTATTCATTTGATAAGACATAATATGCCAAATCAAATTATTATTGATCAATAAAATCATTTAACTAAAAATAATAGTCACACTAACCATGGACTACACGTAGTCCAGTGGTAGGCCATAAATCTCAATCGCACTTTGGTTGTGGGTTCGATTCCCACAGCTTTGTCCGACGCGACGGGTTGTCACACGGTCTACATGTTGACCTTTATCAAAAACTATGTTTTATAACATTAACAAAATGAGATAAATTCCTCAAAATAACCATAACATAATTTAACCACAAATGTTATCTCATACCTTTCATTTTCATCCCATATTATAATAATTTGTAATTCCCTCAAACCCAATGATCATATAAAACCAAATGGTTATTTATAACTATATCCACAAGAGAAAAGATAATTCTTCCATAAATATCATTCTCACATGGAAAATGTTAGGGTTACAAATAAAAGAGAAAATTATTCCAAAGTAAACCATTCAACAAGGATCACTAATAATTTTTAAACATTTATCCAACCATTTATTTCAACATAGCTTCTTCTCTGACCAAGAAAATATCATATAGAATAGGACATTCCCTCGGGTAATGGTCAGGCCCCCTAAATTTACGGGAAATTATTGTAAATGGATTCTTGGGACCATTTTTATCTTCTTCCATAGTACTCTTCATTTTTCTTCGGAAATTCTTCACTTTATGTCCTTCTTTTCCACATGTAAAGAATTTCTTTGTCCCATTGAGACACTTTCCTGGGTGTCTCCTTCCCCATTTCCTGCATAATGGAAATTGAGGATTTCTTTTTCCATGGTCTCCACTACTGGAGCTCTTATCATTCATCACCTTTCTTTTCTTTGTTGAGTCCGGTAATTAGTTAATAGATATATTGTTGATCATATTTTTGGAAAACTCATTTGGCATAAAGATGATATCTTTTACGCCTATCAACATTCTATTTTGTTGCTCATTTCCACCACCGTTCCCACCTTGTACATCATTTTCAAAGTCACTATGACTTCCTTTGAATCTATCCATTGACTAAAACCAGAAATCATTGTGTGAGTAACTGTAGTCATTGAATCATTTAGAGATTAACATGTCACCATATTCTCAATTTGAAACATATTAGGAATAACCAAGGTCATTTATATCATCTTATATATATATTTCTTCAAATTGGTTTGTAAAGAAAATGTAAATTATCCTAAGCATATCCCCCGAGAGTGTCGTAACCAAGAGTGTAGCAAGGCCCGTTGTTGTGCACCAGTTCCCGTTCGAGTATAGCTTAAAGCGGTGTTTTCGGGTTTTACCCCTAGGTACATCTGTGCCAGAGCCGCCTCCACCTGCTCGTATCAAGAGAGGGATGTATATCTCAGAAAACTCACAAAATCTCTACAATACCAAAATTCTGTGAAGTTCTTTTATACTAATCCTCAAATTTCATCTTAGGTCTACATGCTCTAATCAGAGTTTATCTAAATCTAGCTTCCAAGGTTTGTACTAAACTTCCTATGATACCAACTATAATGCCCCAAACCCAGTTACCTAGAGTCTGTGCATTATTACAAAACATTGGCATGATCACAAGAAAGATCAAGTCTCGAAAGACCGATTAGTTTAGTAGCCTTGGAAACACTAGATACATTGATAAAGTTTTACATTACATCAAATAAAAACATTTTGTCTTCATATCCTCTCATACTATCCCTGCTGGTCATTCATAAATTACTTCTTCATAATCCTGGGAAAAATAAAAAAAATTGAACGGGGTGATCTCAGATGCTCAGTAAGGATAACATTATAGTAGAAGCTTTCATATATAAGCATAAACACTTTAGGCAATTTATAACTAAAAAAAGCCTTTTAAACATGAACTTTAGCATAAAATGGAAAAGATAAAATGAAATAATTCTATTTACTTATTCACATGGATATTCTACTAGTCGAATGATCACATGAAATATCAATAACCACTTTCATAATGATGGAATGCATAATGCCAGACTATCATAACCACATAGCCAAGGCCTCGTGCCAAGACTATAAATAAGATTTTTTCAAGGCCTTGTTCCAAGACACTAGTTTGTCTCATGAGACCTACCGATGCATCGAGGAGCTATATCGGGCTCTACTCGTCACTTACTAATTCCAATTCATTCCTCGTATTAAAAGTTTTAAACATAACATAAACATTCATATTAAAACTAGCATACGAAATGTCAATACTTTAACCACAAACCATGAATGGTATAAAAATAGCACATCCACAGTCGAACATAACTCATTTGATACAATATGGAAGATTGTATGGTGTCACATTAACCTCAATCAAGAATAATGAAGGATTTTGACATAGATCAAAATAATCATCAAAACTATTTGAGAGAAATATCCCCCTTTTTCTTGAAATCATTTAAAAGTCATACTATTTGTCAAGGATCCATTTAAAAATAGATTTTTTAATCAAAGTGTCCCATACCACTTTGAAACTTTTAAAAGGAGTTTTAATTTTAAAACTTTAAGGTCCATATAAATAAATCCTTAAAACCATTTTTTAAAACAGGGACACTAATGAGAAAGATTTAGAAGAATAAGTCTTTAAAACATTTAAAAATGGTATTTTAGTTAGAGTTTCTAACCAAAAGAGATACACTTGAATACAAATAATTTAGGTAATCAAAACATTTTAATATCATGAGAATAATGGAATTCATGATATATTATGTCAAAGTACATTATATACACCACATAAAATTGATTTGGTGTATAACAACAAAGAAGTCTCAATGGAATGTAAATTGAGATGAAATCTCTCATAAAGGTCGTATCCTTAGGTTAAGGATAAATCAATGACATAATTATGTGTGAAAAATATAAATACACTAAATAATATTGGATATTAAGTATAAATAAATCAAAGGACATTCACACATATTCTTGTAAAAACAACAACAATGAATTGGATATTTAACTCAACAAATAGAGAATGAGTTAAAATTACTCTTATCAAATTCAAATCAATGACTTGAGAATTTATAAATGGAGTGATTATGTGTATCAAAAGTATATCCACAGGAAGGGGAGTGGAAATTATAACATAATCAAATGAATAGTAATTCCACACATAATCTTGGAGTTAAATAATCAATGAAGTATGTGTAAAGAAGAATAAATGGAAATGGAAATTTCAAATTCCTTTATTGATTTGGTAACATAAAAAAAATACACCCATGAATGAAGGATCATACAATGATGATTTAAATATAAATGAATTAAATTATATTACACAATGAATATAAACATGGTCAGTACACACACCACATGTAATTAATAAGTGGTGAACAATATAATTCTCATAGAATTAAAAGTGAGATAAGAAACCCCTTACCTTGTAATTTTCCTTGGCTGTGGGTAGGTTAACCTTATTTATAATTTCTAAATAATTTTTATTAAATTATTCACCATTCATATACATTAATATGATATCATATATGATCTTTTAACATTTCATTGTTAATAATATCTTTGAATTATCGTCGTTTCAGGTGTTAACTTACTCGTTTTCTTTTGTATGTTTTGTTACGTAAGACAAGTTTGTCATGGATATGTTGTGTATTATTCATATCCAGAATTATATCAAGTCCTTAAACATTAATTTTAAATCATAAAATGATAATTATACTTTAATGGATACGATAGAGAATGAATCTCGTCGTGTTCGTGGAGACGGTAGTCCGTACGTACGCACGAGCGACAATATCATTCTTTTGATATTAAAATAATATATAATTGTAAGGTATATCATATATAAAGAATCATTATCATTTTATATTTATTATTTTCATGATTTACACATCATTATTATACCCACCCAAATAATAATAATATATTGAATAACAATTACACCACGACGTGGAGATGGTAAGCCGTACGTACGCACGTATGGTGACATGTTATTCAAAGGGTGGATAGAATACTGAATATGGTTGTACCATATTTATAATGACATCAATGTATATATAAGTTACTGGATTTATTATTTTATAATGGTAACAACAAAGAAAAAAAGAAGTGGAAGAAGAAAGAAACTTGAAAAGGGGTGGTGAAAACATTACCTCTTCTTCGGGTTCTTTCTTTTGATTTGATCAAAAGGGCTCGTTAGGGTGGCGTTATGATCAAACTAAGGCCTCTAGGTTGTAATGAGGTATTTTGATAGAGTATTTGGTCAGGGGTTGGCCGAACCAAAAGGCTTTGAAGGTGTGAAGAAATGAGATGGAGGAGTGGCCTTTTATAAGAGGGGTGAGGGGAACATTTGGAAAAGCTAGAAATATTAATTTATAATAAATTCATATTCGGTTTATAATGGCTCAAAAGTTGATTTTTTAAAGTCTATGGTGGGAATAGGTCGAAATCCATTCAACCAATAGAATTTAGATAGGTTTGGGTCATTATATTAACCTTATCGCTTAGTTTTAACTCTTATTTAATTAGTTTGACATTTACCATGTCACTTTGTATTTTTATATTATATAGTTAATAAACATACTATATACATCCAAGAGACCCCCAAGTGGTCAATTAATGATATACCTATCATGATATAAGTCTCTTGGCCGAACCGTAGATTTTTAGGAATTTAATATCAATTAATAATATAATATTTATTTTAAAAACTCTTTTTTGTAAATTTTGAAACTATTCAATAGTTGATTTTTGTAAAACTCATAACAGAATTATTACTTCGAAAAAAGTTAATTAAATAATTAATAACATGTCATATTAACCTATAAAATTAGTGTAATTTATTAAAAGTCTCATATTATATTTATTTGGGTATTTATAATATCAATTATTTTAATTTTTCACTATTATGGTAATTTCTGTATAATCATTGTGTCATAAATAAACTAAATTATTTAATGTCTAAAAAATGTAAATAAATGATAATTATGTAGGAAATATTTTTATCTTTCTAATGAATATTTATAGTCTAAAATTAAACATATATAACCCTATGTAAAAAGTGTTTTTCTAAAAGATATATGTTTTTTTCATTTTTTGTAATTACTTTAACTTAATTAATATAAAGTGTCATTATCACTTAGAAGTGGATCCATGGGGTCCCCAAATCTACCCAAAGATTCCCATGGTCGGCCATGTATCAACCAATAGGGTTAAGACACGTTTTAGGGTAATTTAATATTATTATAATATTATTTATTTACCCTTATTTACCGGATTTACCCTTTAACTATGATAAATAAAATATTTACCGAAGTAATTATTGAAAATATCTAAAAATAAAAGTTACCTATTTACACAATTTGGAAATCCGAATTACAAATATAGAATCTATTTTTCCAAATTCAATACACAGAAGTGGCAGAAATTAATTTAAAATTAATTCCCATTGTTAAAACTAAAAGCCTGTTTTTAAGAAATAATAACTATAAAAAGATTGACAGTTGTTTATGTTCGGTTTAAATGTGAAATTATGTTCAATTACCCACAATTTATTTCTTGGTCAAAATATATTTTAAATATAATTTAATACCACTCAAATTCATAATTTATCACTATTAATTATTTCGATTAAAAAAGTTTTTTTTAATTAAAATTTATTAATTTTTTACTATTCATCAAAATATAAAAGTTATCTGAAAAGTACCAAAATTTCACCCTATGGTAAATTCGTTATTCCGAATCCAAAAATGAAGTCTATTTTACCAAATTAAAAACATAAAAGTTGCATTTATTAATTTAAAATTGATTACCACTTTCGAAACCAAAAGGCGTATTTTTTTAGAAATAATAACTATCAAAAGCTTGACGCTTGTTTATTTCCAATTTCAAGGTGAAATTAATTAAAATGACCATCATTGGATTAAATAATAAAAGTATAATCTATTTATACTTCCAAACCAATAAAATGTATAATTTAACAATATAAATTATTTTGATTAAAAAAGCTGTTTTCAGTTAAAATATAGTATTTTTCACTATTCACCCAAATATGAAAGTTATCAGAAAGACACAAAAACATTATTGATACTAAATTCTTATGTCCCGATTCTAAAGAATAATTTCATTTTGTAAAATTGAATATATAAAAGTTTCAAATATTGTTTTAAAAAGGCTTCGCCATTAAAAGGCGGTAAAAATTCATTTTTTGAAAAAAATACTTCTTTTATCTGAAAAAAATAAATTTGTTCATAAATCATGTCATAGAAACTCATAATATGGATTAAAATTATAAGGATAATATAATATTTAAAATTTAGTGAATATTATTCATAACCTCTTTGGAACGTCTAGTTTGGTAAGTCGTGGTGTACATGAACTCAGTGTTGCGTACAACACACACTATTGTATTATTCAAAGAGAAGTGTACCGTGGAAGATTGGGGTGTTACATTCCTGATATGGATTTATCCCAAAATAGGAGGACAATAGGACGAGTTAAAGGATTATTAGGGGAAATCTGTTTAGTTCATTTTCGAAAAAATATCTTAGTAGTTGTAAAGAAGTTGGATGGTGAGTGTTTTTTTATAGTGGAGGAGGCGTGACATTGTTTTAAATTTATTAAAAGGGAATTATACCGATGATTTTTCATTTGAAACTTTTCACCAATAATATACCAAATTATATACAATTGATGAAATGTAATAAATATTAACATAAAACATCCTATTAAATGTTTATAGACCATTTATCTATTATATTTATGTTTTATTCTCTTGTTAGGATAACTTCTATCTTAATCATTATAAATAATTTTATTTAAAATCACTAATCTATTGGGTAAAAAACAATGTTGGAATTATTAGTCATTATAAATTATTATCCATCAAGTTATATAATCATGTTTTAAAAATATCATTCACATAAGTGGCATAAATTAATTTAATTTTAACCTTGTAAATGAGAGGCCAAATTTGGTTTTTAAAGTAAAAATGGTGAAATGTTTTCAATGATTTTTTAATCACTTTCAATGTGAAATTTTGTCCAATTAGATAAATTGGATTAATATATATATTATTGAATAATTTTTACATTAAACCAAATTAATGTATTACTTAAGACTCTAAATAATTTACACATAAATTTTTTTTTGAATTAAAATTCTCTATTCATCAATATTCATCAAAAGATGAGACCTCACAGAAAATATGAAAAATTCCCCCTAAGATAAATTTTCTATTCATATTTAAAAAATAATGACTATATTGACATAATAAGTGTATAACATCTCAAAAAAAATTATTGAAATTTTTTTCCTCATTAACATGAAGTAAAATTGACTTTATAAAAATATTTTTTTTGCATAATGATATGTTTATTCTAAACATTTCCCTATAAACAGTTATGGGTAAAAAAATTGAAAATATTGATTGAATATTTAATTTATATATTACATTAAAATCACTCAGTATTTTTATCTAACTTAATTTTTTATAATAATACACCATTGTGAACTTAATAACAGTTCCTTTATTTAATTTTGGAATTTATATTCCTCTCTAATTAATCGGTATCCTATGAATTCATATTATATATAGGTATACCATATTTTCTCATAACATTGTTTTTTAATATTCAAAACAAAAAATTAATGGCTAGGTTCTATCATATAATGTTAAATAAAATTATTGTTGTTTGAAAAAAACATTGTCTTGTGTGCAACATAAGAGATCGAATAATGTATTCATTTCATGAAATTGAAGATATATCTTTGTTACGAACATTGAAAGCTATAGAATATATTAAAATTATTTATGATATTAATTATTTTGAAAATTATCATGATATTATATTCTCTTCAGTGCTTTTTGTGTCATTTCATACATGTTATCAAATTCAATGTTCATATTTTATAATTTCAGGATGTTTTCGAAGGTGTAATTATTTACATATACAATAATTGTCTTTCTTAATTATCTGGGATTACACTATGATTACAATTTCACTAATGTATGTTCTTTCTCTAGTGAATTTATAGAACACAATGTGACTATGTTAAGGGTTTATGTGATGGAAAATATAATAATTTTTCCAAAATAGAAACCAATTCAATGAATGATATGATATAAAAACTTATTTTTATTCTCATATATATTAATTAATCCTCGAACCATGCCATGCTTTGAAAATTTCAAATAATGGAAGAAAAATGTGTCTAATACTTCATGATTACATATCCACCATAGTTTAGTAGTTATTAAGATTCACTAAAAGTTGATTGATGTATTATCAACATAGAGAATATACTTTCTATTCTCTAGTGCTGAAACAATGAAAATGATCCCTTAGATGTATATCATTTTTACTAGGAATTAAATCAACCGTGAAAATAGATTTATAATACATGTTAGTAAGAAAATACTTATACATGGAATGTGATAACTTTTGGAGGATATTTTTTAGTAATTAAATCCCATGTATTCTATGTATAATGATGAAGAAATTATTCAATAATAAAAATAAAAAGAAACAAGCATCTATTAGTAATTATGATGTTAATTTTACAGGGCTGATAATTCATGATTCTAGTTTAATCATCAATATGGAATGAATAATTGATAGATTTTTTGGAATCATGGAATAAAGTAATTGAATGTAATTGGCGATGAGAATCTTTAATATCTACAATGAAATAATTAGTTGTCCAATCATGGTTGATATGGAAATTAAAGATTCCCTATAGAGACCTAGACCTGAGTTTTAGGGAGATTTTATCTACATTAATGTTTATGAATAAGATACAATTAAATTCATCCCGATAGATGGAATAGTTTCGAACTCTTTGAAATCATGATATATAGTTGAGAAATTCATTATATTAGAAATAAAAAATTAAAACATTTTTTTTTTCAAAAATAACAGTATCATATATTGAATGTACTAACATATCAATCATTGTAAACATCATGGAATCCTATGGAAATAAAAAAATATAATATTGATATAAAATTATTAGAATGGGTTACATACAATAGAATACATCTGGAACAAAAAATAATTACATACAAGCAATGGTAAATAACAGGACACAAATGATCTTTAAACATCATGAATATTATGATAGCATTACACATAACAAACATGTAATGTTAAATAACTAAAAATATAGTCAATTTAATCGATAATATGACTATCATAACTCAAAAAGTGATAATTAATATGCAATGGTAAATAGCTAATAACATATTCCATTTAAATAATAATAAAATTATTATATGTATCAAAAGATAACATACTTTTGAATCTATGAAGGATAACAATAAAAGTGTTCTAAATGATAGAAATTATTAATTAATAGATGTAATGATCATAGGAACCATGATACCATATTATGAACACATTTCCTTAAGACAATAAAAAATGAAGAGTGGCTATACACTAGAAATAAATTTTAAAATTACTAGCCAACTGATTTTTTTAATGAGACTATTATTGAATTGATGGTCTACTTATAATAATACCCCACCAATTTCTAAATATCCAAAATATTACTTGTATATAAAATGATCAATTTAATTATTAAAATATTATTTTTATCATTATATACCATAATTGACTAATGAATATAGATTTATCAATATTTCGATGATTAAAATTAACATTACATGTATAAAACTTTACATATATGTGATGTGTGGTTCAATAAATAATAATTTCCATCATATCTAATACCTCTATTTAGGGGAAATTTAATGTCTAATGACCAGAAGTAAGGGAATTTTTGGAGTGAATTATAATAACAACGAAAATAGGTCATGAAAGTGAGTTTCAATAAATTACCTATTAAAAATGATCAAAACCATCCATAAAAATAATAAGGAAATTTAAAATCAAACATATATACAAGGGATAAGAACTATATTTTTTTTATATAATTGAAATTCCATGACAATATATTTAAATATAATTTTGAGGAAAATATATTTTTGGATTTCAAGATCTATAATTTAAAAAAGTACCTTTAACAAATTGAAAACAATTTTATTTGAAAAAACTATTTAATAATATAATATATAAATTAAAACATTTAGCGGTCATGATGGAAAAAATTCAGCATATAGGGATTATGTTAAAACAATACTCCTATAAAATTTTCCATAAAATAACAATTCGTGTTTTATGGATAATTAAATTTTGTATTCTGTTAAAAATATTTAATTAAAATCTATATAGGGTATACATGACATTAAAAATTATGTTGTAAATAGATTAAAATAATTTTGATAATACATTTAGAAATCATGGTTTTGGAAGAAAATGGATATCCAACTAAAGTGAGAAATGGTGTTAGATTTCAATAGAGACATTTTTGAGATTATTATAAGTGAGAAAGTGAAAAAAATTTATTATTAAATAAATAATAATTATTAATAAGAATTTAATAAAATGAAATGGTTTTATTATGAAATGGTAAAATTATTTCATTAAATTGAATTTGAAAAAATAAAAATCACGATTATAATGAGATTTTGAGATAATACATTTAAATTATCATAACATTGAAGTGAGAATTAACCATTGATAATTTTTTAGTGTTAAAATTAAATCCACTTATATCATGTGGATAATACAAAATACGATAATCACATTTAAATTCTCATATAATATATTTAAACCCATGATGAAGAAAATTATTATATACCATTGATAAGAATATGTGTTCTGATATTCCTTATGACTTAATAATACTTTTGTCAAAACATATTAGATTAAATAATTTAATTGAAAATTATAATACCATTAATTGTTATTAAATTGCTATATTACATGTCATTTGGTCAGTATATACAACATAGAATGTAAATTACGGGGGTAAAATTACAATATGACTCAATGAAGGGAAATTCATATAGTGTCACTTACCTCATGCTTCCTTTTGGTTTAATGTGATTTAACTTCACATACATTCATTTTAAAAAAGTTATTATCTTTTAAAAAAACCTTATTAATACCTTTAATATAATATATTATCCATTTATAATATATTATAATCTCTTGGTTTATAATTTTTCATTAATTTAATCATTTCTATTTTTAATTACCATGTTTTCTCATTTGTTATATGTTATGAATGTTCATGATCATGTGTATATTAAATATTTCAATAATAAACATATTAATAACAATTAAATAATTATTAAATTTATATAATAATAATAATAGTAAAATAAATCATTAATGTGATTTTTGAGAAATGAAGTATGTTATGATCATGGAGACGGTATGTGTTATATACTCATGGGTAATATTTACAAATTACAACAATTATAGTAGAGAGAAATAATATTATATTTTATATTCAAAAAGTGATGAAAATATCATAAACAGTATTTTTTTCTTTAAACAATATTATATATGTCATCCTTGTTTTGGGTGATGAAAATGGAGTGACATAACTCTGTGAAATTGATAGTCCACACAATCATGAATGATGTTATAATCAATATGAGAGTGAATATGTAAGAAATATAAGATATATTAAATTTTCATAATTATTAATAATAATATTATATAATAATTATTTCATTTATATCATATATATTCATTTAATTTATCCCTATTATCTTACTTGTAAATCATAATTGAAAATTGAATCACATCGCTTTAAAATGTGGCAGTCCTCCGTAGACTCATGTAACATTATAATATTATATATAAAATGAAATTTATTAATTTATATTAAATAAATGACTAAAAATTTATAATTGTGTTTTAAATATAATATATTTACTAATTTATATCATTATACCAAGTTGTGATGGGAGATAATTGAAAAAAATAATGATATTATCATGTAAGGTGGTTGTTTGTTATACCCATGAATGATGATTTCATAACAAATTTGGTTGAATTGGGAATAGTTGTAGGTAAAAACCATAACAAAAAAAACAAATATTATATAGATTATACCAATTTTATTATATAATAATTATTTAAAAATAATTACAGTAGGTGAAGGCATAAATAACATATAAATTCACATTGAATAACATTACATATTCGTCAGTTCAACTCCTTAGGTTTTCACCCGAAGACTTTCTAGAATGAATTACTAACCAAAATGAAGCTTCATGGATTAAAATCCATAAATTTTCATGTTATTTTGGTAGTTATTCTCTAATCCAATTAGTTTTTATGATTGGAATAAGATATAAGAGTTGGATTTCTTTTATAAGCGACATGAGGGGCACCCTTCTAACTTTCAAAAAGAAAAATCCATACTATGATTTTTAACATTCTAGAAGGATCCAAAATTTATTATTATTGATAATTATAGATTATATGTTTAAAAATGTCCACAAAATATAATTTTAAACTATTTTTAGGTAATTTCAACCCTTTTAATTTTATATTAACCACATTTAAATCCATTTTCCATTAACCATGATATAATATTTTAAACTATTTTCACTATTAATTTTGGTTAGAAATTATGATGAATTTATTATATAATCTAAATTATTATGGTTATAAATATTTAATAATTCTATAAAAATTTTCTCTATAAATGTATAAAAATACAATTTAAAATTAATTACATATATTAAATGAGCAAGAGGGTTTTCAATGATAAGATGTTCATCAGTTTACAATGTAATTATACTAAAATTATTAATAAATATAATCCAAATGATAAATATTATATTTATAGATATATAATTTTATTTATTTACCATTAATTAAAATTATTAATATATTTTACCTCGGTAAATAATTTTATTGAAATTTTATTTTTCAATGTAAATTTATTATTTATCATTATCAATGGAAAAAAACTATTTCCGAAAAATGTCAAAACATAAATCTCAAATAATTTTTAAACATTCATTTCTAATATAAACTTTATTTCTAAAATTTAATTTAATTAATGTGCTAAAAATTAATTTTAAACCCTTTGTACAAAATAATTACTACACCGTAATTTAGGAAATGTAATATTATCAAAAATAATAATTCCCATCCTTTCAAATAATTCATGTTTTATTTTTAGTCATTTGATAACAATAACATGAATAATTTATTTATTAATATAAATTCAAATAAATTTAATGGGTATAATGGTATATTTTCTTAAAGTTCATTTATAGTCTTACATGTGTGTTCCACATGATATTAAAGAGATTAAAATTAATGAAATATATTTACCAGTTTTTTTATTCTTATTGATGTATGTCACATATTCCATAGAATAAAATATTATTATTTAATCATTTCTATGTTTAATATATCACAACCATAAAATTTTAATTCCTCATTATTTTTTCATGATTGCACTACTAACTGGTTTGATAAATGAATAAAAATATCTATAAAACCCAAATAAAAAATGAGTTAATTTAAAATCGTCATAATATGTTGGATAGTGAAATAAAAAGGTCATATGGAATAAAATATAAACATGATTATATATATGATAACATTAGTCGAATGTGATGATATAGACCATAAATACAATAATAATTAATTATAATGAGTGATAGTTGTTGTTGAGCACTTGAAAGTGATTGATTAATTTAAGGATAAAGAGCACAATACCATAAATCCATAATGATTTAATTGACAATTTGATTCATTGAATTTGATTGTAATAGATAAATTTTTTTCAATATCTATTTTACTAATTTTGTGGAATAATTTCACTATCTAGGTTTACAAGTAAATATAAATACAAGATACATTTATATTTAATATAAAATTTTCATCCATATGCTACTTTGATCAATTTCCAAATCATTGCTTATCATGATAAATGAATATCAAATATTAATATTTAGAAAAAAACATTATAATTCACATTTAAAACATCATAATATCAATAAATGATTTACATTTTTTCATCTATCATGATTATTTTACAAAAACGATATGGTTAGAACATATTTTACAATATAATACATTAATCAATAAACCTAAATAGTAACACCATTTGTTCTCCACTAATAGTTACTCATAAATAATTTAATGAAAAATAATTATGTATTTTCTAGAATGTTGGGTATCATTATTCTAAAATATTTTTGATATAAATCCTAAATTTTATCGAAAAAATTGATGGATGTACTAGAAAAAAAATTAATCAATAAAAAAAATTTATTAATTTTTTCAATATAGTTAATTTTTTTCCAAAAGTCTAATAATATACATTGACTATTATTAAAATGGAATTATTGATCATGTTATCCTTAAATTTTAACAATACAATAACTTATATGTTTATAAAATGTTAAGTCATTATCCCTTAGTTAAATATTTCAGTAAAACAAACACATTAAAAAAATCTCTAAATATATACTTAATCATGGAAGACTCCAATAAAATAATAATAAAAATATTTTTTATGAAATTGAACTGAAGATCAGTATTAAACTCAAATGCTAGAATACATAACCATTTTGATAATAAAGACATTGATGCTTCTGAAATTTAATAGAGAAAATTAATGATTCATATTTATTATAAAAAATTAAAATTTTTATAATTACATTTTTAATAAATTTCAAGAATCCCAATAAATATATCATCCAGGTTATATGAATATAGTTCATTCCTATGTCTATGTATACAACTTTTGAAGCTGGAATTATATCATAAAATGATGTGGTTATCCACATTTTTGAAAAATATCTAAAATTGGGTTACAATGATGATATTTATTACATCCCATCATACTATTCATTTTCCATCAGTAGTTATATTCTTCATTCCATTAAACTATACACGTAAATCATTTTCTCCTTCCATTTTATCACATTCCTAACTTTCCACTTCTATAATTCATACATCAATAGTATTTATCATTCTTAATATATGTTCTCTATAAATTTCTATTTTATAGGAACCCATCATTCAATTATTTTATGGGGTCAAGAGTTTGTAAAGTTATTTGTTGTTAATTTGATTTCAGGAAAATTAATTAAGAATAATCATGATATCTTCCACTCTTATCATAATCATATTTTTTTCTCATATTCACCACCTAGTACATCATATATTATTTTAAAATGGTACTATTGGTTTTTTTCTATTTAGTAAAACCATAAATCATAGTGTGAGTAAAAATAATCATTGTGGGTAATTCATATAATCATTTATAAATTTACCACATCATTACACATTTTTCAATATAATAAATTTTTGGTTTAACCTTTGTTATTGATTATCATAATATATTATAAACCAATATAATTATTTGAAAATAATGTCAATCATCATATGATTATCAAATAAGAGTGTCAACCAAATTTCATAGCAATGCTCGTTTCTATGAACAAGTCGATGATCGTGTCAACCCCAATGATCCATTTTTTTGACTTATCACCCCAAAGTGTATATATTATAGAAAAAATATAATTTTAATTTCCATAATGGTATTTATTTATAGGATAATGTAAAGACCCATAATTATATGTAATTGTTTTTAAATAAATGGGAATTTTATGAGTCTGTGATAGTTGACAAAATGTTATTTTGAGTCCCAGAGTGCTCAGAATCAATTTCTAAAGTTGTGTTCAGGTACTTTCAGTAAATGTATGAGATAGTTATTATAACTTTTGAACCAATTCATGGAATTGAAATCTGAGGGCACCGTTGAACTCACAACACCATTATTCACTTAAGGATACTTTCACCTCGACGGCAGTGGGTTTAGAATAAAACATAGTTTTTGGATTTTTCATGGAAAATAATAAAATAAAATAAAATCCACTTTATTTTGTTTCTAGGACACCATGGGGATGTTAGAGGTGGGTTCCACCAGAACTAATCCTTCTTGTGGGAGTTGAAGTGTGGGGACCACCCGACCGTATCCTCCCTTGAGAGGTTATGGTGGTGGGGCCCACTCAAACCTTACCTCCTGCGACAGGTTACGGTGGGAGGGACCACCCAGGACTAAACCCCCATTTTAATTATGGAAAACCTCTCAAATCCCCTAATTCATTATAGGGATCCTCTTGACTTCCACTACCCAATTAATTCTTCCATCGCACATTCCATTAATGTGCCAAATCCTCCCTAATAATAAATTGAGCGCCTCAATTAATTATTTTTAAACCATTTTGAATTTTGTGCCAATAATTAAATAATAGATAAACTTAATCTATTATTTTGGTTTGGCGTATTCATCTTGGTGGAAAATTTGGAGAGGAGGAAAAAGGGAGAAATATCTCAAATGAGGAACATCATCCAAGAAGAATGCCAGCAAGGAGCTTCTTCCATTTCTTTCTCAAAAGAACCTTGTGGGGGAAACCAATGTGGGACGTCTTCAACGACGGACCTTCCCTCCTCATCGCCAGGAAAAAACCGACACACGAGCATTGATTGGAAGAGTGTGGTGGACACGACGAATGAATAAAACTCCTTCTTCTTCCCACGACTCTATCGACGAACAACGATCAAGGTAGGGGTTTTATTTGAATATGATATTAATCATTTAATTATTCCCATATAAAACAAAGAATCATTGGGGATGATTTTCCTTGCGGGTTGGGATTTATTTTTTCTAGAAGATGTGGGGTGTTTGTTTGATTTTTCTTTTATCTTTTTTTATTTATAATTCATTGAAATTAAAGAAATAATTGAACCACATGGTACCTCCCTAAACAAAGATGGTACGTTCCAAATCATGATTATCAAACCCCTCTACTATTCTAGTTTGTGATGTTCGTTGGAATAGTGATGTGGTGACAAGACAACGAAGCAGACAAAGTCAAAGGCCGCACTACCCGTGGAATCTTTAACCCGCACCGCCCCCACGATGCTCCAATGCCCCAGGCCGAACCACACTGCCCGCCGGCTTCCAAGATGCCCCAGTTGCACCGCCTGCCAACTACGCCACCTACCGGGCAGAGCCACGCCGCCCATCGGTCGCGCCGCCCGCGCCTAACCGGCCGATCTGCGCAACGCCCGGCTGAACCAGCCCTTACCATCCGTGTGCTCTGCATGCCTCGTGGCTTCGCTGTCCACGCACCCCTCAAATCTCGCGACCCCACACGCCCAACGCCCCCCACGCTGTTGCTGGCCGAACCAACCTTATCCTCTCCTTCCACGCCGCACGAGCCGCACCCCTCGTGACGCCCAGTTGAGCCAGCCTCCCATGCCACTCGCGGCGCATGGACGAGATGGCCTCTAGTTCCCCTCTTGGTGCCCCAGGAGAACCAGGCCACACCATCACGATGCCCCTGCAGAATTGGCCCTCTCAGCACCTTTGGGTCGATCCGCCCTCGCGCCGATGCGCGTTCTATCCGTGCCCCCGCGGCCGGTCCCCACTCTCACAGTCCACCGCGACCCCATGCGGCCTACTGGGATGGGCCCAACAGGCAGGGCCTTTTATATTCTTTTGGCCTTATCTTGGGCACTGGGCGTCTGTTTGATGAACCATCAGTGGCCCTAGTAATCATGGAGGATGACAGTACCTTTGAGTATACCCCACTAGAATATAGGGAATAGTTGAGATATGGTCAGGTTGGATCGTGCACGAATCCAACCAGGCCCATGGACTAAAAGAATAATAACTCACAGACTGTGCATCTAATTGATGCGTTGTCTTTCGCGTTGAGACCCCTATGACGTGGTGGACCATTGAGATACTTATCATTAGGACTTCGGGACATTTGGAGTATCGACCACTAGCTCCTATTATGGATCCTTCCAGATACAAGAAGACCGATTAGGAGACCTTATAGATGGTTGAGACTAGATGACTGATGACCAATTGGCTCAGAGTGATTCGACTAGCCTAGTGGGGAGCGCCTAGTTTTGGAATTACACCCATGGTGAATGAGTGAGTGGTTGTGGCAGCAGACCCGCGGTACTCGGCAGGAGGAGTAACTCTGTAGTTTTTTAGGGGGAGCGCTTGGTTGTGGTGGTAGACCCATCTTGGGGAGCGCCTTGGTGACACAACAAACCCACGGTACATGATAGGAGGAGTACCTCAGCAGTCTAAGTTTAGTGGGAAGCACGTTGGAGTCGTTGTAGGCCCATTTTACTCGATAGAAGAGGAGTTATCCAGTAGCTGAGGTTTCGATAATGTGAATAAAAATCCTGGTTGAGCTGAGTTAGTATCTTTTGTGTCTACCTAATGATTGATATGGATTATTTGACAACTTAGATATTTGTATGAGCATATTCCTAAGTGGGGTTATCTGTTGATATCATACTTTTTGGATAATCTATCTTGGATTTTTTGAGACCTTGAGGGTCCCGAGGTCTCTACTGAGTATTTTTATACTCACCCCTGCACGGGCTATGCCCTCACCTCGTTGTGTTAGATGCAGATGACAGACACCACTGACTGAGGCTGAGAGTAATAGGACTGGACAGTACCTGGAGGTGGACCTTACGGTGTGTCCATACCCAAAGCGGACGGATGAATGTGGAGTGTTGAGGAGGATATCTAAACCTACCAATCAGTTAGAAACCTCGGAGGACGACCCAATGGCTGTTTCTCCAAATTCCTCAATTGTTCTTGTACTTTATGTTTATTGTACTTTACAGATGGGCTTGTATTCTAGCCCCTATTTAAATACTATACTCAATTGTTGGTTATTCAGTTTACACGTGATCATATATGATGTGTGTGTTTATAGGTTATAAAGGCAATGACTTCCCATTTTTATGGAATTGCACCTCTGGTGCTAGTCGCCAACCCCTGGCCTATGGAAGAAGGGCTTTGGGTAGTCACAAAATGATCCCTGAGGGATGGGTCATGAAAAATTGGTATCAGTGGAGTCAGTTCTACCACAAAACATATGAATCCAATCTTTCCTTTCTGTGAAACAACATTGTTATGAGTATTGAGTGTGGTTCTTAGTTCCGGGAGTCCAATGTTGGTGCGGCATCTGACGTATCCATACACCAGGACCCATGACTTCTGATTTCTGACTCAGTGCACTAAAACACTGATTCAGTGTGTGTTTTCAAAAGTTTTCATTAAATCAACTCAACATGGCCAGCTCATCAGTTTAATCTTTTGACAGTGTCGCATCTGTTTTTTTAGGATGCCTTCCCTTGGATGACCAACTACAGTCCTGAGAGTTGTACGCACAGATGACCCACCGAGCGACGAGGCCTCGGTGTAGGGCCCTTTTCTAGTGGAGGTACCAGTGTTACCACTACCCATTGAGCCACCGATGCCACCATTTCCAGCTGTAGATAATTCACACTTCATGAGAATGTTTCTAGAGTTCCAACAGTATAGGCCACCGAGGTTCAAGGGAGAGATGGACCCAAAGGCGGTTAAGGATTGGTTGGAGGCTGTGGTGAGGGTTTTCCAACTGGTAGGGACACCATCCGTCCTCATAGTGATTCAAGCAACCAGCCTTCTATAGGTAGAATCAGGAAGATGGTGGATCTTCATGCTCCAGGTTCATGATGAGATGACTTTACTCTAGGTAGACATCGAGAACCTGTTTTGTGCGGATTTTGTTCCAGCGACTCTCTGTGCAGTGCACATTCGTGAGCTACTTCATCAGCAGTAGGGCGGTTTGACTATAGATCAGTACATATCATGGTTCACTGACCTCTCATGCCACTTCACTGATATGGTGCATAACCCATTCTTCGAGGTGTGGACCTTCAACCAGGGCCTCATATGGGAGATCAGAGCTCTGATGATCTCACTCAGCATCCCAACGCAGGCGGGGGTACTAGACAGAGCCTTCCTGATTTAGAGCTTCCATGCTGAGAAGTATCTTGCAGTGGGATACACCATCATTTGACGTGTAGCAGACCCTTCTGTAGCAGGAAGTAGATAGGTGTTGCATAGTTCCAAGAGAGCTAGACCTATAGGTGGATAACCGCATGACTAAGGATTGGTTTTGCAGGGCACCCAGATCAAAGACATAAATGCCAGGAGCGGGTAGTGCTTCACATGCGGCGGGTAGGGTCACATGGCTCATGACTATTCGACCTATCATTAGAATGATCTATTGATGGTCGAAAGATAGCCCAGGTAGAGATAGAGATTCAATCGAGGCATTCCGTAGGGAGCATGAAGATGTGGTATAGGAGATGATCATACAACTAGCGGTGGACGACGTTTTGAGGTGTTACTATAACATCCCAAGGTTTTCTAAAAATAAATTGAAAATGCTTGAAATTTTGTTTAAGGTATATATTTATAAGTATCCTTTAAACATAATTTTATTTCTTCTATGTTTTGAATTTCAAGAAACTGTCATCTACAATTGTGTTCAGTATGTTATTTAGAGTCTGATGGAACAAACTTGTTTTTTTGGTGAATTGTAACATGCCCTTATGAATATTAATATGAATAGTAATATGACCTCATGAATAGTGAATAGTATTATTATTTTATTTTCCCATGGAAAGAGTATAATGGAATCTTAATTAATTTTCCAATGTCACATAAAACTAATTTCACATCAATATTGTTATTTTTCAAATTAATTGTGACCTTATTTAAAAATTAAATTAATAATATTTAGAAAATTATTTTTGAAAAATGGAGTTCATTTTTGAAATCTACACATCGAAAAATGGTTGGGGTAAATTTTTGGTATTTTTCTGAAACTCTTGAATTTTCGGTGAATAGTGAAATACGGTAAAATACCGTATAATCAATTTATCAGTAAAAATGCACTATTTATGACATCATATGTGATTCAAGGCCACTTCATCGAAGTCACTTGATATTTTCACTAATTAAGGCCACTTTATTTGAGATTATTCGTAGTCTTGATAAAAATATTATAATAATAATTAAAATAATCTAAAATACCTCCCCTCCTCCACTATAAATATCACCATCACTCCCCTCATCCTCCCACACCTCTCAAGCCTTGAGCATTGTCTAATTTCTGCCAAATTCCCTCCCCAATCTTCTTCCCCACGTCCTAGAGCTTCTGTTCTCACCAAAAGACCAAAATCAAAGCCCTTATGAAGGATCTCAAGGAGAAGAGATCAAGAGGTAAACAACCTCTTTTATTTTCTTTATTTTCTTCCATTTTATGTTATTCTCTTCCTTTCCCTTTGTCTATTGTTGGGATATTTCATTAAATATTTCCCCTTACTGTCCAATGTTTGTATGATGATGAGATATTCCATTCCTCTCATCAATCTTGTTTTTATGAAATTTTAAGAGACGTCGTTATGCTGCTGAATTTTTGTATGAAATTTCTCATGTTTTCTTCATTTCATGATTTCTTTCTCTTCTTTCTTCACCCCCTCTTATCCAAGAGGCATGAAATATCCAGAATCATGTATTATCTGGATGTTTTCATTTTTATGGAAAATTACAAATCATTATTCCTCTCCTCTCTCACTTATTTAAAGAATAAAAAAAAAACATTGTCCATTTGTGTCGAATTACCGATATCGTGGACGATGTATTTTCAATTTCCATTAATTATTTCAATTTTGGTCATGAAACCATTTATATGGTTGAACAAGGTCATAATATATGTTTTATGACTCATATAAGGTTCTGGAATTCTTTTTTACTCATGATTCAAATATATAAGACTAAATGAGGTTGTAATTATCAAAGAACCACTTAAATGATCTAAACGAACATAATTAATGTTTTAACTTATTAATAATCATCATATAAATCATAAAACTGATAAATGTTAAAATTTATGGTACTGGAAATATGTAAATACTACTCCTTTCCAATTCTGGAGTTTCACTTCCAATCAACAAGAATGATTCATCATGAATCGGTCGTGAAAATAACAAAAGAACTCACCCAAAATAATGCAAGGAACAAAATACTAACAAATAAGGGGTGAAATGAGGTTATGAAATGACCATATAAGATGTTATAAACATGAAAATGTTTCTGTAAAATACTAATAACAGTATTTTAACCATTATACAGGAGTTTTTAACAAGTTTGAAGTAAGACAAGATTAAGGTAAGGGTTTCTTCATCTCACTTCCATTTTTGTGATATATTTCCGTAATCACTATTATTACATTGTATAGTGTATGTATACTGACCATTATTTTCACATATCATGAATATATTTATTTTTATGATATTCAATTTATCATTTGACAATCATTAATTTTGGGTCATACAAATCAATTGATTACAAAGTTGTATGGGGTTCCTCGTCTCACTTTCATTTTTGTGAGATTTTAGTCGTTCGCCGCTTATTTCTTGTATGTGGAATATGTGTACCGTCATTTGATATATATATATAATAACATGATTCTCTTTATATTCATGTTATTCAATGATCCAATTGATATTTATTATGTTCTGGTCATATGATTCGACCGATCACATTGTTGTAAGGGAATTCTTAACCCGATTTCCATTCATTGGGTTAACATTCTACTTTGTTAATTATGTGGTATTTGAATTGTATGTGTGAGGAATTATGATTATAATATGTTTAATAATGTGTATTTACAGATTATTTACATATTCCATCCACTCTATTATGTCTCACATCAAGTATATGATGTTTATAAGGGAATTTACTTCTAAAATCCTCTTTCAAAATTCTGTTTTACAAGATTCAAAAGCAAGGTTTTTATGATATTATTTATGATGTATGATTATGTTTTGGTTATTGGTCATTGTTTATGATGAAGGGTGGGACCTATATTTCCCTCCAATTTATTGGGTATGAGTAAGTTGTAGGTCGGCTGTATGGTTACTCCAAGTGCAACTGTGATGGTTACACAAAGTAAGGTAGCCGTGAGGGTTACAAATTTTAAGGTAGCCAAGATGGTTACAAGATTATGTAAGTAATGACCCAATATACCTCTATGATTATAATTATGTTTGTGTGGATCTTGTGTAAATCTCATGTTACACTAAGTAATATTTTAGGGGTGGAAATCATGTCTTTTGAAAATGTTTTCATACGTCATGCGTATTCATGGACTAATGTGATTTTCCCTTCTTTTTCATACCTTACTGAGCTTTTGTGCTCATCCCAAGTTTTTAAATGATTTTTCACAGGTTAATGATGAGTAATAAAAGGACAGAAGACAAGTCAAATGTTGAATAATTGTCAAGGAGTCTTGTTTTATGTTTTAATGTTTTATATTCTGAGGAAAATGGAAACTGATTTTATGGTATCCACTATGTAACAATGTGTAATGTTATGAATGTTTTGTCTTAATTATCTAAAGCTCTAAACATGAAAAGATCCTCAATGTAAAGTGAAGTTTTTTCTTGATTAAATTCAAGATTATGTATGAAATAAGTGCGGGTCCTTATAGTTGGTATCAAAGGATGGTTTAGATAACTTTAGGGGTTAAGGTGATGCTAATAGAATACCATAAATAATTTTCACTCTATGTTTAATTTGGTATAGCATTTAAATATTACCATGTTTCTTTATCTAAGAAATGTTTGTTTAGAATGGTTTTCCGTAGAAGGAACATGGATGCTGAAGAGGATAGGCACCGACAGAATGACATCCTTCCTGATCAACAGCCCAGAATGGTAGGGATTGGAACCGAGCAGTTTGTGATAGTAATGGCCCAGCTAACGCAGGCAATAAATGGTGGTGACATCTATGCAAGAGGGAAAATAGAGGTACCCCAAAAGAACATGACAGTGGTGGAACATTTTATGAGACAACATCCTCCTGCATTCAATGGATCTTCTGACCCAGTGGCAGCAGAAGTATGGATTAAAGACCTTGAAAAGATATTTGATGTTATGGGATGTTCGGACAATCAAATGGTAAGTCTTTCCATTTATCGTTTTGAAGGGGAAGCTGATCAGTGGTGGTCGATGGTAAGGAATATCAGGGGTAGAGAGGATTTTGATGCCTTAGTGTGGGATGATTTTAAAAGTCTTTTTCTTGAAAAATATTTTCCTAAGGTGGTGCGACATAGAATGGAGAAACAATTCCTTGAATTGAAATAAAAGGAGGAATATTCAGTGGCTATGTATGAGGCGAACTTCACCCGACCGGCGAGGTATTATCCAAATCTTATTCTGGATCTCGATAGCAAAATCAACCGCTTTTACTCAGGATTGAAGCCAAGGTATCAAAGGGCATTGGCCTCCCGTGAATTCAAAAGTTATGAGAAAACTTGTCCGATGTGCTGAGAGGGTAGAGATGGAGTTTGCTGAAGATCACATGCAATTTGGAAACAAAGAGAAGAATAGGTCCAATTGGAAAGAAATGGGTAAGAATCAACCAATGAAATCTGATGGTAAGAAAATACAGTTTCCAGTTTGTGAAAACTGTGGCAAGAAGCACCCTGGGGAATGTCTTATCAAAACTGAGAAGTGTTTTAAATGTGGGAAGTTTGGACATATGGCCCGAGATTGCAATGAAAATGATCCAAAGACTAATCCTGATAAGCAAACTGTAAAGTGTTTTAAATGTGGTGAGATGGGTCACTATACAAATGCCTGTCCAAAGAGGGATCCAAATGATGCAAAGAAGCCATACTACAAGCAGAAAGGTGTAGTGAGATCCTTTGCGACTACGTCAGCAGATGTTGGGCCATCCAATGAAGTTGTATTAGGTACTTTGTTTGTTCACTCAGATTTTTCTAAAGTTCTGTTTGATACGGGGTCTACACATTCCTTCATCTATGAGAAATTATCTAGTAAATTGGAAATCTCACCTCAAAAAATGATACCTAAACTTGTTGTTAAAACCCCAGGGGGAAATGTTATAGAAAAGAGGAATTATAAAAATATTTCTATTGTGGTATGTGGAAATACATTACATGAAAACCTTGTTGTTTTACCCTTAGTCGAGTTTGATGTTATTCTGGGGATGGACTGGCTTTCTGATTATAATGCTAAGATTGACTGTAGAGATAAAGAAGTTGTTTTTCAGAAAGAGTTTCAGTTTGTATACAAGAATGAACCCATACAATTGATAACATATCAAGAAGCTGAGAAACTACTGAAAGATGGAAATGAAAGTTATCTGGCTCATATTGTTGAAAACAAGGGAACTATTCAAATTAATGATGTGCCAGTGGTAAATGAATGCCTTGATGTTTTTTCTGAGGAGTTACCCAGTGGCATACCTAAACGAGAAGTCGAATTCACAATTGACTTAGTTCCTGATGCTAAGCCAATTTCAAAACCCCCATATCGTATGGCTCCAATAGAACTTCTTGAATTGAAAAATCAGTTGCAGGATTTGCTTGTCAAAGGCTTCATTCGTCCCAGTACTTCACCATGGGGATCCCCTGTTTTATTTGTTAAAAAGAAAGATGGTTCCATGAGACGTTTCATTGATTATAGAGCATTGAATAACATCACTGTTAAAAACATGTATCCTTTGCGTCATATTGATGACTTGTTTGATCAGCTCCAGGGATCTCAGTACTTTTCCAAGACTGACATGAGATTCGGATACCATCAGCTGAAGGTGAAGGAGGATGACATCCTTAAAACATCCTTTCGTACTAGATATGGGCATTATGAATTTGTTGTTATGCCATTTGGGTTAAATAATGTACCTGATGTATTCATGAATCTTATGAATAGAGTATTTCATGAGTTCTTGGATAAGTTTGTGGTTGTATTTATTGATGACATTCTGGTTTTTTCTAAAAATAAAGAGGAGTATGAAAAACATATAAGGGTTGTTTTACAAACATTAAACCAAAAGAAACTATATGGAAAATTCAACAAGTGTGATTTTTGGTTGCAACAGATTTCTTTTCTTGGGCACATTGTAAATAAGGATGGAATAATAGTTGATCTTGCCAAAACAAAAGTAGCTGATGAATGTCCAAGACCCACAAATTTTTCATAGATTCATAGTTTTCTGGGCTTATCAAGTTATTATCGACGCTTTGTTAAGAACTTTGAACGGTTATCTAGCCCAATAACTAAGTTTACACGGAAAGGGGTTAAATTTTTTTGTACAGAGGAATGTGATGTTTGTTTTCAGGAACTAAAGAAGAGATTGGTGAATGCTCCAGTTTTGGCCTTACCTTCCCAGAATGGTGAGTTTGTCATCTATAGTGATGCTTCTTTGAAGGGACTTGGTTGTGTTTTGATGCAGAATGATCAGGTAATTTCCTATGCTTCGAGACAGCTTAAACCTCATGAGATGAATTATCCCACACATGATATGGAATTGGCAGCTGTGGTTTTTGCTTTGAAAATATGGAGGCATCATCTATACGGAACCAAATGTCAAATATATACTGACCATAAAAGTCTTAAGTATATATTCAATCAGAAGGAATTAAAAATGAGGCAGAGAAGATGGCTAGAAATGATAAAGTATTATGACTGCACGATTAATTACCATCCTGGAAAAGCAAACAATGTTACAGATGCCTTAAGTTGGAAAAATCATGCATCATTAACCATGCTACGTTTGGAACGTGATCCCTTGATTATTGATTTGATAAATTTTGGATTAGAAGTTGTTGGTGCAGGGAATATATCTATTTTGTTTCAGGTTTCAGTGCAGTCTTCGTTGTTAGAAAGAATTTTGAAAGCGCAGAGGGAAGACCGTGAGCTACAGAAAAAGGTAGAATTGGTTAAAATGGGTAAGTTTCTAGAAATTAATCTTGATAAAGATTGTGTTTTAAGGTTTGGAAAAAGGTTGTGTGTGCCTTGTGATTCCCACCTAAAGAATGAATTGTTATGTGAAGCTCATAGTTTTCCATTTTCTGTTCATCCTGGAAGTACTAAGATGTACAGAGTCCTTCGGGAGTATTACTGGTGGAATGGGATGAAAAGAGATATTGCTGATTTTACAATGAAATGTTTGACATGTCAGTAGGTGAAAGCAGAGCGGCAGATACCGAAGGGGATGCTTCAGCCTTTTCCAGTGCCAGAATGGAAATGGGATAATATATCCATGGATTTTGTGGTGGGACTACCAAAGACTTCTCGAGGTAACAATGAGATATGGGTTATTGTTGATCGGCTAACAAAGTCTACTCATTTTCTCTCTATTCGAGATGCAATGACATTAGATCATCTTTCTCGATTGTACCTCAAAGAGATTGTCAGGTTACATGGAGTTCCTCTTTCCATTGTGTCTGACCGAGATCCCAGGTTCACTTTTAAATTTTGGAAGGGACTTCAAAAGTCATTGGGCACAGAGTTGAATTTCAGTACAGCTTTTCATCCTCAATCAGATGGGCAGTCAGACCGAATGATTCAAACTTTAGAGGATATGCTTCGAGCTTGTTCAGTGGACTATCAGGGAAGTTGGGATCAGCATCTTTCATTAGTTGAGTTTTCTTATAATAACAGTTTCCGTTCTAGTATTCAGATGGAACCTTTTGAGGCCTTGTATGTAAAGCGGTGTCGGACTCTTGCGTTTTGGGATGAAGTCGGTGAAAGAAAGTTGATGGGGCCAGAATTAGTAGAAGAAGTGGCTGAGAAAGTGAGGATGATCTAGCAACACATGAGGACAGCTCAGAGCAGGCAGAAAAGTTATGCAGATAACAGAAGGAAAGACTTCTCATTCAAGGTAGGTGACCATGTTTTCCTTAAAATATCTCCTTGGAAATGGGTGATGTGTTTCGGTAAGAAAGGGAAACTAAGTCCACGGTTCATCAGTCCTTTTGAATTCTTGCATAAATTTGGAACATTTGCATACCGCGTAGCTTTGCCTCCGAGCTTATTTCAGGTATACAATGTTTTTCATGTTTCGATGTTGAGAAATTATGTTCCAGATTCATCACATATCTTGAGGCCGGAAGTAGTTTAGCTGGCAGAGAACCTTTCTTATGAAGAAAAACCGGTTCAGATTCTTGATCGAAGAGATAAGGTATTGCAGAATAAGGTAATCCACCAGGTAAAGGTTTTGTGGAGAAACCACATGGTTGAAGAAGCAACATGGGAGTCTGAAAATGCTACGAGGGAAAAATACCCTCAGTTGTTTAATAAGTAAATAAAATTGCAAGGACGCAATTTCGAGAAGGTGGGGATAATGTAACATCCCAAGGTTTTCTAAAAATAAATTGAAAATGCTTGAAATTTTGTTTAAGGTATATATTTATAAGTATCCTTTAAACATAATTTTATTTCTTCTATGTTTTGAATTTTAAGAAACTGTAATCTACAATTGTGTTCAGTATGTTATTTAGAGTCTGATGGAACAAACTTGTTTTTTTGGTGAATAGTAACATGCCCTTATAAATAGTAATATGAATAGTAATATGACCTCATGAATAGTAAATAATAATATTATTTTATTTTCCAATGGAAATAGGATAATGGGATCTTAATTAATTTTCCAATGCCACATAAAACTAATTGCACTTCAATATTGTTATTTTTCGAATTAATTGTGACCTTATTTAAAAATTAAATTAATAATATTTAGAAAATTATTTTTTAAAAATGGAGTTAATTTTTGAATTCTAAACATCGAAAAATGGTTGGGGTAAATTTTTGGTATTTTTCTGAAACTATTGAATTTTCAGTGAATAGTGAAATACAGTAAAATACCATATAATCAATTTATCAGTAAAAATTCACTATTTATGACATCATAAGTGTTGCAAGGCCACTTTCTTCGAACTCACTTGATAATTTCACTAATTAAGGCCACTTGATTTGAGATTATTCAAAGTCTTGATAAAAATATTATAATAATAATTAAAATAATCTAAAATACCTCCCCTCCTCCACTATAAATATCACCCTCACTCCCCTCTTCCTCCCACACCTCTCAAGCCTTGATAATTGTCTAATTTCTGCCAAATTACTTCCCCAATCTTCTTCCCCACGACCTAGATCTGCTGGTCTCACCAAAAGACCAAAATCAAAGCCATTAAGAAGGATCTCAAGGAGAAGAGATCAAGAGGTAAACAACCTCTTTTATTTTCTTTATTTTCTTCCATTTTATGTTATTCTCTTCCTTTCCCTTTGTCTTTTGTGGGATATTTCATTAAATATTTCCCCTTACTGTCCAATGTTTGTATGATGATGAGATATTCCATTCCTCTCATCAATCTTGTTTTTATGAAATTTTAAGAGACGCCGATAGACTGCCGAATTTTGGTAAGTAATTTCTCAGGTTTTCTTCATTTCATGATTCCTTTCTCTTCTTTCTTCACCCCCTCTTATCCAAGAGGCATGAAATATCCAAAATCATGTATATTCTGTATGTTTTCATGTTTATGGAAAATTAAAAATCATTATTCCTCTCCTCTCTCACTTATTTAAAGAATCAAAAAAAAACATTGTCAATTTGTGTGGAATTACCTATATCGTGGACGATGTATTATCAATTTCCATTAATTCTTTCAAGTCTGGTCATGAAACCATTTATATGGTTGAACCAGGTTATAATATATGTTTTATGAATCATATAAGGTTCTGGAATTCTTTTGTACTCATGATTCAAATTTATAAGACTAATTGAGGTTGTAATTATCAAAGAACCACTTAAATGATCTAAACGAACATAATTAATGTTTTAACTTATTAATCATCATCATATAATGCATCAAACTGATAAATGGTAAAATTTATTGTACTGGAAGTATGTAAATACTACTCCTTTCCAATTCTGGAGTTTCACTTCCAATCAACAAGAATGATTCATCATGAACTGATCGTGAAAATCACAAAAGAACTCGCCCAAAATAATGCAAGGAACAAAATACTAACAAATAAGGGGTGAAATGAGGTTATTAAATGACCATATAAGATGTTATAAACATGAAAATGTTTCTGTAAAATACTAATAACAGTCTTTTAACCATTATACAAGAGGTTTTAACAAGTTTGAAGTAAGACAAGATTAAAGTAAGTGTTTCTTCATCTCACTTCCATTTTTGTGAGATATTTCTGTAATCACTATTATTACATTGTATGGTGTATGTATACTTCCCATTATTGTCTCATATCATGAATATCTTTATTTTTATGATATTCAATTTATCATTTGACAATCATTAATTATGGGTCATACAAATCAATTGATTACAAAGTTGTAAGGGGTTCCTCGTCTCACTTTCATTTTTGTGAGATTTTAGTCGTTCGCCGCTTATTTCTTGTATGTGGAATATGTGAAATCTCATTTGATATATATAATAACATTATTCTCTTTATATTCATGTTATTCAATGATCCAATTGATATTTATTCAGTTCTGGTCATATGATTCGACCGATCACATTGTTGTAAGGGAATTCTTAACCCGATTTCCATTCTTTGGGTTAACATTCTACTTTGTTAATTATGTGGTATTTGAATTGTTTGTGTGATGAATTATGATTATAATATGTTTAATAATGTGTATTTACCGATTATTTACATATTCCATCCACTATATTAAGTCTCACTTCAAGTATATGATGTTTATAAGGGAATTTACTTCTAAAATCCTCTTTCAAAATTCTGTTTTACAAGATTCAAAAGCATGGTTTTTATGCTATTATTTATAATGTATTATTATGTTTTGGTTATTGGTCATTGTTTATGATGAAGGGTAGGACCTATATTTCCCTCCAATGCATTGGGTATGAGTAAGTTGGAGGTCGGCTGTATGGTTACTCCAATTGTAACTGTGATTGTTACACAAAGTAAGGTAGTCGTGAGGGTTACAAATTTTAAAGTAGCCAAGATGGTTACAATATTATGTATGTAATGACCCAATATACCTCTATGATTATAATTATGTTTGTGTGGATCTTGTGTAAATATCATGTTACGCTAAGTAAGATTTTATGGGTGGAAAGCATGTCTTTTGAAAATGTTTTCAAATGTCATGTGTATTCATGGACTAATGTGATTTTTACTTCTTTTTCATACCTTACTGAGCTTTTGTGCTCATACCAAGTTTTTAAATGATTTTTCACAGGTTAATGATGAGTAATACAAGGAAGGAAGACATGTTAGATTTTGAAGAATTGTCAAGGACTCTTGTTTTATGTTTTAATGTTTTATATTCTGAGGAATATGGAAACTGATTTTATGGTATCCACTATGTAAAAATGTGTAATATTATGAATGTTTTGTCTTAATTCTCTAATGCTATAAACATGAAAAGATCCTAAATGTAATGTTAAGTGTTTCCTTGATTAAATTCAAGATTATGTATGAAATAAGTGCAGGTCCTTATAGTTACCGCCACCACCACCAGGAGGTCCACCCTGATCGCAGGGAGTAGGTGTATAGGGAAGAGCTCAACTCCAAGAAGCTGAGGCCTATGATCACTATGCTCCGGAGATTATATGAGGTACAATTTGGGTCTATTACACCTTAATTGTAGTTCTTATAGACACTGGTTTTTTTCACTCTTTCATTTCCACTAACCTCGTTCGGAGTTTAGATATTCCGATGGTGTCGTTGGTTCGATCCTTACCGCTATAGACTTCTACAGGAGCAGATTTGATGATTAAGAACTGTTGCCGACAGTGTGAGCTTACTATAAGAGATGAGAGCATCGACTGAGATCTCATAGTAGCGGTGTCAAGGCCTTACGATGTCATCTTGGGTATGGAATAGTTATCAACATTACATGCTCAGATTGACTGTATTAGGCGCAATGTGCCGTGTGTCTACATGGATGGGATCAGGATTACCTTCACTGACAAGAAGGGAGCCTTTGTAGTGCAGGATTTACTTTACTAGTGGAGAGTGCAGCAGATCACTCATCATTTGGATGACCGTACCCTCAGAGCCGTTGATGTGGAGAGTCCGAGATATCTTGTAGTGGTGGACGAGTACACATATGTTTTCCCTGATGATATCCCAGGTCTACCTCCTCATAGATAGGTTTAATTTTACATTGACTTGTACCCCAGGACGACACATATATCTACTCAAGAATATTAGATGGTTCATGTGGAGCTTCGCAAGCTGCGGGTACAGCTAGATGACTTGCAGGGGAAGTGATTCATCTGGCCTAGTGTTTCTCCCTAGGCAGCCCCGATTCTGTTCTCAAAGAAGTAGATTAGAGCTTGAGGCTTTGTGTTGACTATCGACGCCTGAACCAGGTGACCGTGAAGAACTTGTACCCACTCTAGATGATTGACGTTCTCTTTGACTAGTTGAAGGGATCATGATGGTTCTCAAAGATTGACCTCAGATCAGGTTATCACCAGCTCAGAGTTAGAGACAAGGATGTGTATAATACAAAATTAAAGTGTCGGTACGGCCACTATGAGTTCCTGGTTATTCCTTTCGGCATAACAAACTCTCCAGTAGTGTTCATGGGACTCATGAACCGGATTTTCCTACTATAAATCGATCTATTTGTCATAGTTTTCATCGACAACATTCAGATCTTCTCGAATACTGTGGAGGAGCATAGCTATCACATGCGGGTAGTAATGGACACACTCTGAGAGTACAAACTTTATGGTATGATCTAAATGTGAAATTTCTGGATCTGAGAGGTTCACTTTTTGGGTCATGTCATACCGAAGGATGGAGTTGTAGTGGATCCGGCGAAGATTGAGGCAGTACTTGCTTGGGAGCCACCCAAGAGTGTGATGGAATTACAGTGTTTCGTGGGTTTTTTCGGAAAATACCAGGGATTTGTGCCAGATTTTTTGAGAGTTGCAGTACCACCATCATCCTTGATGAAGAAGGGGAAACCCATTATGTGGTCATAGAGATGCTAACATAGCTTTCAAGAGATGAGGCAGAGGCTGACTAGTGCCCCCATCTTGAGGCATCCAGAGGATGGCGTTGGTTACGTATTCTACTACAATGCATCAGGGACCGAACATGGATATGTCCCGATGTAGGAGCGGGTAGTGATCCCTTATTGTTCACGACATTTGAGACAAAATGAGCAGAATAACCCTACCCATGACTTGGAGTTAGTAGGAGTGGTTATTGCCTTAAAGAAGTGGTGGAACTATCTAATGGGTGAGTGTTTTACCATGTACTCTGATCACAAGAGTCTCATATATATCTTCCTCTATAATGACCTAAACCTAGCACAGTGATGATGGCTTGAGTTCTTCCAGGAATATGACTTCGATATAGTCTATACTCCAAGAAAGGGGAATGTTGTTGCAGATTCACTCATTAGGAGATCTGGTTTACAACTTCATTGTGAGGTGACAGTGCATGTGGCTGCTTTACAGATATCCTTAGTGTATAGAGATGGAGAATCCTTCCTTCAGTCTCTTACAGTCTCTCCACCACTTCTTCAGTGAGTCAGGGAGATGCAGTGTAGGGAAACTAACTGTGAGACATGACATGCTTAGATATCCACAGGGCATGCACCTAATGGATTTTATGAAGGATGGGAGGAATTCATTCTCTTTAGAAGATATAACATGGTACCAGTGTCACTTCATGAGTATGTGTTGAGACATTTCCACACATCCACTCTAGAGGTACATCTAGGAGTGGTAAAGATGTACCAAGATCTTCAATAACATCAATGGTGGTCACGAGTGAAGAAAGAATTCCATTGTTTATCTCTCGATGCCTCATTTGTCAGCAAGTGAAGTTGGATTACTAGGTACTAGCAGGCCTGGTTTAGCCTTTAGATTTCCCAAAGTGGAAGTGGGATTGGATATCCATGGACTTCGTCATAGAACTTCTGCGTACATCCAGTGGTAATGACTCAATTTTGGTGATCATTGACTGACTTACAAAGTCGGCCCACTTCTATTCGATCAGAAAGCGGGGATCAATAGAGAGCATGTGATGCCTCTACATGCAGGAGATTGTGTGGCTACATGGAGTACCTTTGATGACTGTCTCCCATCATAACGTACGCATTACTTCCCAGGAATGGAAGGGGTTTCAAGATGCTTTTGAGACGTCGCTTCATTTGATCACATCCTTCCATCCTTATATGGATGGTCAGACTGAGTGAACCATTCAGTCCCTCGAGGAAATGCTACGTTCTTGTGTCCTCAACTTTGGTCATAGCTGGGAGGTTCACTTACCTTTGGAGGAGTTTTCATACAGCAATATCTATCACTTCACCATAGAGACGACACCTTTTTAGGCGTTGTATGGGAGACCTTACAGTTCACCATTGTGCTGGACTGACCTAAGGGTGTCTACACTGGAGGGACTAGAGATGGTACGGGCTAACATAGATAATGTGCAAATCATCCATGAGTGGATGAATACTGCATAGAGCAGAAAGAAGTCGTATGCTGATAGGAGACAGACACCTCTATAGTTCGAGTATGGCGACCACGTCTTTTTGCAGGTCTCACCTTGATGAGGTCTTCAGAGATATGTCCGAGGAGGAAAGTTAACTCTGAGATTCATCGTACCTTTTAAGGTCCTCATTAGAGTAGGAAAGGTGGATTACCTCTTTTCTCTTCCACCTCAGTTGCACCGGGTTTCCGACATCATTCCCGAATCCCACTTGAGAATATATGTGCACGAACCATCCCACATCATCGACCACGGCAAGTTGGACATTGACAATGGAGAGACATTTATAGAGGATCCAGTAGAGATTGATGATCGTTAATAGCATGTCCTTTGTGGATGGTCGATACATCTAGTTCCCATTTGATGGAAGCACGAGAACCTCCAGGAGAGCACAAGGGAGCAGGAGGCTCAGATACGTGCTCAGTACCCCAACATGTTCCCTTAGATTGAGTTGTGTCTTACAGGGATGTAAATCCCAAATTAGGGAGAATGTAAAGACATAAAATATCCATGTATTTTTTTAAATAAATAGTAATTTTCAGAGTCCGTGAAAGTTAACGGTGCATGATTCTATGGCTTGAAGTGCCCAAATTCAATTTCTGATGTTTTATTTAGGTATGTTCAGTAAACATATGAGCATGTTTTTATAAAATTTGAACTAGTGCTTGAAATTGAAATCTGAGGGCACAATTGAACTCACAGTGCTGTAATTCACTTAAGGAGACTTTCACCTTGACGGTTGGGGTTGAGAATAAAATAGAGTTTTTGGGTTTTTCTTGGGAAATAATAAAATAAAATGAACTACACTTTATTTTATTTTTGATCTACCCTATGAAGGTTCGAGGTGGGGTCCACTAGAAATAAACCTGCTTTTGGGAGTTAAAGTGTGGGGACCACCTGACCATAACCTCCATTGATAAGTTATGGTGGTTTGTCTCACCCGAACCTAGCCTCCCGCAAGAGGTGACGGTGGTGGGGACCACCCAGGACTAAACGCCCATTTTAATTGTGGAAAACCTCTCAAATCCCATCATTGAATAGGGGGAGCCTATTGACATCCTCTACCAAATTAATTCTTCTAACGCACTAGCCATTAATGTGCCAAATCCTCCTCATTAATTAATTGAGCACATCAATTAATTATTTTGAAATCTTTTTGAATTTGGTACAAACTATTTAAATAATATATAAACTTAATATATTATTTTGGCTTGTCATATTCATCTTGGTTGAATGATGGGAAAGGAGGACAAAGAGATAAAGCTCAACAATGAAGAACTTCCTCCTCGAAGAACTCTGGCGAGGAGCATCTTCGACTACTTCATCAGAAGCACCTTACGGAGGAAGCTGACGTCGGAAATCTTCGACAACTGACCTCGCCGACTAATTTTCATCAATGAACTGACGCACGAGCTTGGATTGGAAGTGTGCAGAGGATGTAACGTGTCACACCCCGACCACGGACGTCTGTAATTTTTCTCCTTTCTTCGTCCCGGTTTAAATATCTCGAATATTAATTGTGATTGGTGGTTTCGCACCGGTGCGTGGTCACCGCATCGCTAGCAGTTACCTTGCATTCGGCCCGGGTGACTATGTGATCACCCGACGTTTTAAATACTAAATTTTTTGCATTGACATTTTATTACTCTCACTTTTTAAATTGTGTTATTATTTTTGTAGTTACTTTTATTGTATATATGTTTATACATGTGTATATGTGTGTATATATATACATATGTCTATATAGGTATATATATATGCTTATATGTGTTATGTCTATATAAGTATATATGTATATGTTTATCGTGTCGATGTTTATGTGTTTGTATATAGGTATATATATATATATATCTATAGATCTATATATAGATATATATGTATATATGTATATACTTGTGTGTGTTATTTTTTTTAAAATGGTTTTATTATTTTAAATATTTTGGTTATAATAATTATTATTATAATTATTTAATTTTTATTATTATTATTACTATAAAGTTTTACTATTTTTCTAAAGTTTTATTATTACTATTAAGATTTGATTTGATTTATTTAATTAATTTATCATATTATTATTATTATTATTTCCTTTTTCATTATTATTATTATTATTATTATTATTATTATTATCATCATATATATATTAATTTAACCCTAATACTACCCCCTACCCAGCCGCCACCCCTCCCCCTCTTCCCTCTCTCTCTCCCCTCTCTCCTTCATCGTTTTTTTCCCCTGCTCCTACACCGAGCTGCACCTGCCTCGCCTACCTGAACTGCACCTCCCTCTCGTCGTCCTCTCCTCTACGCACCCCCCTCCGTCTGACGTCCTCCTGCACATCCGGCCTCCCCTCCATCCGCCGGCTCGCCGACCTCCGTCCGGCGACTCCGCCGTCCCGCTCCGGCGCACGTCGGCCTCCTCCCGTCCCTACCCTGCTCCTGTCGCCTCCGGCCACCTCGCACCCCGGCGGCCCCCTCCTTCAGCGCTGACCCCGCCTCCGGCCTCCGCCCAGGCGTGCCACCGCTACACCCTGTCCGCCTTCACCGCACCGAGCCCGCATCCGGCCTCCCTCCGACCCCGTCGCCGGCGCTCCGACAGCCTCCCCTCCCTCCGGCGGTGACACCCTCGCTCCGACCAGCCCCTCCTCCAGCGCTCACCTCTGGCCGCCACACCACCTATGTGTTTCCTCCCCCCCTACGCTCCTTGTGAGTTCCTTTTTGTTTTTTTTATTTTATTTTATTTCATTATGTTAATGTTATTATATTAATATTTTTAACATATTATAATTATTGTGATTATTATTATTATTATCATCATATTATTATTATTATTATTATTATTATTATTACCATCATATTATTATTATTATTATTATTATTATCATATTAATAATATTAATAATAATATTATTATTATTACCCTTATTAGTATGTGAATATGATCAATATTATTATTATTATGTTAATATTATTACATTGTTTTTATTATTATTATTAATATACTATTATCATTATGATTATGTTATTATTAATATATTGTTGATATTAACATTATATTGTGGTTCAAACCTGGAATTTGTAGATTCTTTATTTACTGGAAGTGCCTTGGGATTTGTTGTTGGGCTCACCTGCTGAGTACTTTGTGTGATCACGCCTATCTTTTACCATTTCAGTTGCAGTTTCCTTGTGTTCAGGTTTTCCTGGCTTGAGTCGCTCAGTGAGAGAGCGATGTTGGTTATAGTTGGGTGGTGACCCGCGAGGTCACGTGGAGGTATGTCGTGGTGTAGTTTTGTTTCTGTCTTTAGTGTTTGTCTGTTTTGTTTAGCTTATGTTCTTTCTTTCGATCCTGTTTTTAGTTTGGGCTGAAATCGTTCCCATGTGTTCTCTATAATTCCCTGGCGCTTGTCGCCATCCCGGGAGGATCGGGAACGCCTCTCGGGACTTGTCACGAACCGGCTCGACCCTGGCTGGTTCGTCACAAAATGGTATCAAAGGGAGGTTCTTGTTATTTGGGTTGTCTGGTAGGTGGATATTAGGACTTTCGGGACTCGAGAAGTAGGTACGGGAAGGACGTCATGAACCCTCGCCCGTCCCGCACCTCGAGTCTCCAGGGTAGTCTGGTAATTGTGTCCTTGTCTCTTTCTGGTTGTTTTGGATTGAGAGATGACAACGGAGGCAAACCGACATTACGTCGTGATTTCACATGGAGTAGTGACCCATGTGGGATCTAAGTACACGGTTTGAATTCCTCCTAGTGGTCGACGCTGACTTGGAACATGGCCCACTACCATGTCGCCAGGTCGAGCGTGACTACTGGTCCCTCACTCCAGTGGTTGATGCAAATTTGGATCCTGCTTTTGTTTTGGTCTGTGTAAGTACGTTGTTGGAAATGAAAAAGGTTTTTGAAAAAAAAATTGGACTGGTTTCTTTTAAAGGAATTTAAATATGTGAAATGGGTTTTAAAACAGAAATCTCTTAATTTGGAAATCTGTTGTTTGCTTGGAGTTGGTTAAGAATGATTTGGGATGAAACCCTAGGTCCTCTTTATGAACGTTTGCACATGTGTGAGAATGCATGGAAAGAAAAAAATGTTTGTTGGTGCGAGTATTAATGGACAGTGGATAAAAGACATGTGCAATGGTTCATGAGATTACCTGGGTGTGTATTTGAATTTAAAGGCTTGACCTTGTTTTCTAAAATGGTTTTAAAGGTGAAATGGTTTTTAAAAGTTTTTGGTTTGAAAGTGGATTGGTTTTGGAAAGTAGTCTTGAAAGAGGGTGGTTTTAAAGTCAAAAATAAAAAAAAAGGGATTTTAAAAAGGAGATTTTATCTTGGGTTGTGTTTGTGTTGGTTTGGTCATTGTGCTGACTGTTTTTGATGAAGGCGATTTTATTGAAGTTGCTTCGGTTTGGTATTGGTTTTGGCTTTGTGTTTTATATGTCGCTCAGGAAATGCCGCCCAGAAAGGTCTCTGTGGATTCGGATAATTCATGCCTAGTTTTTTGTCCTTCTCAGACTTTGCCTATTCTCCATGGTGATCAAGGTCCGTTAGAGGCAGTGAAATGGCTCTAGGGAGTGGAATGTGTCTTTAGAACGTTGGGAACTCCCGATAATGTTAAGGTTCGCGCAATTATGAAGTTGTTCGAGGGTCCAGCTCTGGACCAGTGGAAGATGTTTACCTCATCATCAACGCATGTTGAAATGATGTGGGATGTCTTTAGAATTGTTTTCATCCAATGGTTTGTGCCTGAGGAAGTGAAGCTGGAGAAAAATAGAGAGCTTGTGCATATTCAACAAGGCCAACGGACGGTGAAGGCGTATGTTGACCATTTCAAGGAACTGATATCCTTTTCTCCAGAGGTAGCGTCTCATAAACTCATGAAGGCCTCTCTTTTCACTGGGGGTCTTCTTCTAGAGATCAAGGAGCGAGTCCTCCCTTCTGAAGACCTTTGCTTCAAGAAGCTGGTGGAGGAAGCATTCTTGGCACAGTTGGTTTCCGGAACACAGTTGGTTAGTACTCCAGCATCCTCGGTTGTTCGTAAGAGTTCCCCCTCTGGTGTGGAAAATACGCCAGAGATACCTGTTCTTCAAGAGTTATCCCCCTTGGTCCCGGCTTCCAGTTCATCAGACTGTTCAGTGGTGTGCTATCTGTGTGGTCGTTTCGGGCATTTAAAGTCATCTTGTCGCAACCCTCCGAAGAAGTGTCATCGATGCGGCTGTCTAGGTCATCTGGAGAAGTTTTGCAGGAAGCGTCCCTTGAAGAGGATGCTGTGATGGGAGAATGTCAGTACCTGACTGTGAGGCATAAGATGCTTCAGCCATCAGAGCCCCAGCCACAAGTCTCGGGGTGAAGCTCGCGCACATTCAGGAGTTCCCAGGGTTGTGAAGCCTTGGTCCAGGTTCCGTTTTCCGTATTTATGATGGGATAACTAAAAACCCTTTTTATATTTATTTCCCTGCTATTGAAGTTTCAATATTGTTTTAAATGCGTGGGTTTTCCATAAAGTTATGATGGACTTGTTCTATGATAATCTAAGCAAACTTGTCACGTGAATGTAATATTCTGAATCGTGTGTCCTTAAAAGTGTGTTTGACCCTTGTGTAGGTTGACCTCATTGTAGTTATGTTGTCGGATGTAGACATGTTTCATGGATTTCAATGGGTCATGTCTCCGATTTGATGTTTGGTAAAATATTTCTCTGGGGGTTGTCCTTGGTGTTGAAGTTGTTGACTCTAGTAGTGGGTTCAATGTTTCGACGGAGGTGTAAATCTGATCGTGTTATAGGAGTTGGTTTGGATCGGTTATGAGTTCCCACCATGGACCCGCCTCCGTGTGGTAGTATGTTTTGAGTGTCAAATTTTTGAACTAGTTGAGTTCTTGTGGTGGGGAGAACCCCTTCGTGTTCTCCCCTCAACCTCGGACTTAAGTTTTCCCTTGAATCGGTCGGGTGTGACCTGTGTAGAGTAAGGTCATCTTGAGATTCTCAGTTCTCTTTGGTTCCTTTAGTTCTGTTTGGGCATAGACTTGGTTTTTGGCTGACTTGTGGCCTGGTGACTTTCTGGGGGCAGAAAGTGTCTGTGGTGGGGAAAATTGTCACACCCCGACCGCGGACGTCTGTGATTTTTCTCCTTTCTTGGTCCCGGTTTAAATTTCTCGAAGATTAATTGTGATTGGTGGTTTCGCGCCGGTGCACGGTCACCGCATCGCTAACAGTTACCATGCATTCGGCCCGAGTGACTATGTGCTCACCCGGCGTTTTAAATACTAATGTTTTTGCGTTGACATTTTATTACTCTCACTATTTAAATTGTGTTATTATTTTTGTAGTTATTTTTATTGTATATATGTTTATACATGTGTATATGTTTGTATATATATACATATGTCTATATAGGTATATATATATGCTTATATGTTTTATGTCTATATAAGTATATATGTATATGTTTATCGTGTCGATGTTTATGTGTTTGTATATAGGTATATATATATATATATAGATCTATATATAGATATATATGTATATATGTATATACTTGTGTGTGTTATTTTTTTTAAAATGGTTTTATTATTTTAAATATTTTGGTTATAATAATTATTATTATAATTATCAAATTTTTATTATTATTATTACTATAATGTTTTACTATTTTTATAATGTTTTATTTTTACTATTAAGATTTGATTTTATTTATTTAATTAATTTATCATATTATTATTATTATTATTATTTCCTTTTTCATTATTATTATTTTTATTATTATTATTATTATTATTATCATCATCATATATATATATTAATTTAATCCTAATCCTACCCCCTACCCAGCCGCCACCCCGCCCCCTCTTCCCTCTCTCTCTCCCCTCTCTCCTTCCTCGTTTCATTCCCCTGCTCCTACACCGAGCCGCACCTGCCTCGCCTACCTGCACCGCACCTCCCTCTCGTCGTCCTCTCCACTACGCACCCCCCTTCGTCCGACGTACTCCTGCACATCCGGCCTCCCCTCCATCCGCCGGCTCGCCGACCTCCGTCCGGCGACTCCGTCGTCCCGCTCCGGCGCACGTCGGCCTCCTCCCGTCCCGGCCCTGCTCCCGCCGCCTCCGGCCCCCTCGCACCACGGCGGCCCCCTCCTTCAGCGCCGACCCCACCTCCGGCCTCCGCCCAGGCGCGCCGCCGCTGCACCCTGTCCGCCTTCACCGCACCGATCCCACACCCGGCCTCCCTCCAACCCCGTCGCCGGCGCTCTGCCGGCCTCCCCTCCCTCCGGCGGCGACACCCTCGCTCCGGCCAGCCCCTCCTCCAGCACTCACCTCTGGCCGCCGCACCACCTGTGCGTTTCCTCCCCCCCCCCCCTCCGCTCCTTGTGAGTTCCTTTTTGTTTATTTTATTTTATTTTATTTCATTATGTTAATTTTATTATATTAATATTATTAACATATTATAATTATTGTGATTATTATTATTATTATTATCATATTATTATTATTATTATTATTATTATTACCATCATATTATTATTATTATTATTATTATTATCATATTAATTATATTAATAATAATATTATTATTATTATCCTTATTAGTATGTGAATATGATCAATATTATTATTATTATGTTAATATTATTACATTATTATTATTATTATTGCTAATATACTATTATCATTATGATTATGTTATTATTAATATATTGTTGATATTAAAATTATATTGTGGTTCTGCTAATATTATTATTATTATTATTATTAATTTTATTAGTATTATTATAAAGTTTTGTTATCATTATTGTTATAAAGTTTTATTATTATTATTATTATTATTATAAAGTTTTATTAATATGATTTTTATTATTATTATATTATTATTATTATTTATAATATTATTATTGTTATCATTATTTTATTGGTTATGCTATCATTATTATTATTATTATATTAATATTGTTATTACTATTATATTATTATATTATGATTATTCTAAATTATTATTTTTATTATTTTTATTATTTTATCACTATTGTTATTATTGTTATTATTATTATTATTATTACTATTATTATCATTATTATTACTCTGGATTTCACTTTTGCTTTGTTAGGGGTTTCTCATCAACTTATATTCATTTTTGATAGGTTTAGGATTTTTTTTAAGACCCGCGCAGGGCGTTTCCGAGAGAGCTCCATCGATGCGCCTTGTTTCCGAGGTTCCGCTATCTTCGCGCCTTGTTCCAAGGTCGTTTTACCGTCGTGCTTTGATCTTGAGGTAGGTCTCCTATTGCACTCGCCTTTAAATTTAGAATTTATTTATTTCTTGTCTTTTATTGGGTTTCAGTAAATTTAAAAGTATTATTAAGTAGTAATTTATAATGTGGTGGTCTGCTCTGCTTATCTCTTGCACTTCAGTGGAAGTATTTTATTGGTTTAATGGTGTATGCTTACCTGGTGATATTGCTAAATGAGTTCCTTATGAAATGTGAAGATCACGTTGAATTGGGTTTTGAAACGGTTTTGGTGTGTGTAAAATGGAAGGTGAATTGTTTATGGAAAATGGTATTTTTCTTAGAACCTTGATTAGAGGAAGTGTCGTGTGAACATTAAACTCGATTTTTGGAAACATTAAGTGTGGTTCTTGGTTGTTGAAAAAAAATGTTTTCCTTTGTCGCGTGAACAAAAGTTGGGATTTCATTTGGGAAATGGTGTTCCTTCAAAAAGTGATTAAAGGCCCGTTTGGCTCTTGATAAAAGTGGTGTGTGTTTGGTTGTTGGAAAGTGACTCTACTTGTTAAACAAATGTGTTCCAGGTTTAAGATGCTGATTTGAGTTTCTTAAATAAAGTTCTAAGTGTGTTTCTGGTTTTCAATGAAATGGTGTGTGTCATATCCCTTTAGAAATGCTTTAGTATTAAATGGACAAATGTAAATGATATGACGGCCTGGTTGGCACTTTATTAAATGTGAAGTGATTATACATACATATATATATATATACGTACTTGTGAGGGAATCTCTACAGGGGGACTTCCCTTCGAGGGTTGTCGTGTAGCGATGTCCGTGTAAGGGGTTGGCAAGTGCGGTGAGATGAGTCATGCGTGCGTGGGCCTCCCACTTACACAGTGTTACTAAAACCACCATGGGTTCATGGGAGTCTTGTAGATTATCGAGTGATGGTTGCTTGCTAACCCTGATTAGACGGTTTAGTACCCCCTGGAGTTATGGACAGGCCAGGAGGGATGTGCCACTGGTTGGCTATTAGGGCGGCCAGTTGGTTATTGACTATAGAGTACCACGCCGGCAGGTAGTCTGAACCCGAGTACATCCAGGGGTTTTCTAGGGATGTTTAGGATCACCCATGGTTATTGCTTATAACTTCTGGTTTACTTTGACTTGCACTTGTTTTTTTCCTTCTTGTTTACTTTCAGTTCTTCATTACAGCTTGTACTGGTTACTTTGTGGAAATGATTTTAAAATGAAAAATGAGTTTTTCTCTTGTGTAGTAAAACTGAAAATGTAACACTTCTTTATCTTTCAGAACGAATTTAGAATCAATGAAAAGAAATTCAACTTTTGAAAAGTAATAAGGGTAATGGCTCATGTTTAGATTTTCAAGTGAAAAATTATAAAAGCTTACTTTTATACATTGTAGTTCCAACATGGAATTTGTATATTCTTTATTTACTGGCAGTGACTTGGGATTTGTTGTTGGGCTCACCTACTGAGTAATTTTTCTGCTCACGCCTATCTTTTACCATTTCAGTTACAGGTTCCTTCTGTTCAGGTTTTCCTGGCTTGAGTCGCTCAGTGAGAGAGCGACGTTGGTTATAGTTGGGTGGTGACCCGCGAGGTCACGTGGAGGTATGTCGTGGTGTAGTTTTGTTTCTGTCTTTAGTGTTTTTCTGTTTGGTTTTTCTTATGTTCTTTCTTTCGATCCTATTTTTAGTTTGGGTTGAAATCGTTTCCATGTGTTCTCTATGATGTCCTAGCGCTTGTCGCCATCCTGGGAGGATCAGGAATGCCTCTCGGGACTTGTCCCGAACCGGCTCGACCCTGGCTGGTTCGTGACATAACGAACCAAGACAACTCCATCTTCTTCCCAAAGACAACTTTGATGAATAATGATCATGGTAGGGTTTTTATTTAAATATGATATTATTCATTTAATTCTTCCCTTCTAAAACAAAGAATCCTTGTGGATGATTTTCCTTGCGGGTTGGGATTTATTTTTTTGGGAAGATGTGGAGTGTTAGTTTAATTTTTCATTCATCAGATTTTCTTGAAAATTCATTGAAATTAATGAAATAATTGAACCGCATGCTACCACCCTAGACGCGGAAGGTGAGGGCCAAATCAACATGGCCCAACCCCTATGTTGTTCTGGTTTGTGATGCTCATCAGAATGGCGATGGGGAGACAAGACAATGAAGGCGATAGAGGAAACAACTACGCTCCCCACGACCTCTATAAACTGTGTTTCCCCCGTGAGCATTGCAGCTCCCTTGGCCGAACCATGACGCCTGCAATCTTTCGAGACGCCCAGGCCACCCAGCCCGCCGGCCGTGCCCCATGCCAGGCCGAACCGCTCCGTCCGCCGACTGCACCCCCCACACAGAACTGGTTGAGCTACACAACATCCTGGCTGAACTGGACCCCTGCTTCTGCGTGCCCTACGGCTACACCATCTGTGAGCCTCACGCACCCTATACACCACACAGCTTCTCGTGCCCTGCGTTCCCCGCGCCACCACTGGCCGAACTGGCCCCATCCTCTTGGGTCATGCCGCCCGAGTCGCGCCCCTCTCGTCGATCGATTGAGCTGGTCTCCCGCACCCACGTAGCTCCCCGGATGATCCGGCCTCCCACTCCCCTCATTTTGCCCCATCCGAACAAGCCTGCGGCCCTGTGGTGCCCCGGCCGACCGGCCATCTTAGCGTCTTTGGGCCGAACCGCCCACACGCCAACCCGTAGACTATCTGCACCCTCACGGCTGGTTCATGATCTCGCGGTGCTCCGCTACCCCGCGCAACCATTTTGGTAGGGCCGAGTGGGCCAGGTCAAACGTAACGGGTCGATCCAGACCCAACGGGTCAGGCCGGGTGGACCCAGACCGGGTCGTACTGGACCCGTGTGCACTATGCCCATTTACTTTTTTCCATATCATGGGCACCAGTAATCCATTTGAAGAACTTCCAGTAGCCGTAGTAATCTTGGAGCAAGAAGGTCCCATTGAGTATACCCCACAAGAGTTTGAGGAACAGTTAAGAGACGTTCACGATGGATCGTGCATGAATCCAACCGGGCCCCTAGGACTAAAAGGAAAATAACTCACATATCGGGTGTCTGATTGGCAGGACGTCTATTTCATTGACACCCCTATGATTTGGAAAGCCATTGAGATACTTGTTATTTCACCTTCATGGTAGTGGGAGTATCAACCAGCAGCTCTTCGAGCGGATCCTTCTAGAGACGAGTGGTAAGTGTGAAGAGACCTTTTAAATGGATGAGACTTGACGACTGCTGACCGATTGACTCAGGGTGGATCGACTAGTCCAGTGGGGAGTACCTTGTTTTGGTGGAAGACCCACGGTACTCAAAAGGAGGAGTACCTCAGTAGGCTATTAGGTGGAGCAACTGGTTGTGGCGGCAGACCCACGGTGGGAAACACCATGGTGACGCAGCAGACCCACGGTACTCGACATGAAGAGTACCTTAGAAGTCCAAGGATAGTGGGAAGTGGCTTGGTGTCGCGGCAGGGCCACTGTACTCAATAGAGGAGGGGTTATCCAGGAGAAGAGGTTTCGATAATGTGAATAAAAATCCTAGTTGAGCTGAGTCAGTAACATTTGTGTTTACCTCATGATTGAGATGGATGACTTGATAACATAGATATATGTATGGGTATACACCTAAGTGGTTTATCTGTTGATTTCATACATTTTAGATTATCCTTGTCAGATTTTTTGAGACCATGAGGGTCTCGGGGTCCCTATCGAGTGTCATTATACTCACCCCTGCACGGGCTTTGCCCGCACCTTGTTGTGTGGGATGCAGATGATGGATAGCACTGACTGAGGCTGAGAGTAACAGGACTGGACGGTACCCAGAGGTTGATCATACTGAATGTTGGTACACCGAGGGGATGGCCAAACATAAAGTGCTGAGGAGGTGATTTGTACCTACTGTTCAGGTACGAACCTCGAAGAAAGACCTCGTGGCTATTTTTCTTAATTCCTTAGTTGTTCTTATACTTTCAGTTTGTTGTACATTCTAGTTTGTCTTGTATTCTGAACCCTTTTTACATACTATACTCACTTGTTGGCTATTCAGTTTACAAGTGATCATATCATCTGTTTGTGATTACATGTTATAAAGGATATTTGTTCTCAGTTTTAGGTAATTACGCCTTTAGTTCTACTCTCATGCCCCTGGCCTATGGAAGGTGGGATTGGGGAAGTCACAACATGAGCAATGGGGGATGGGTCGTGATAAAAACAACATAATCATTACCCTTCAATATCATTAATATGTTCTTTTATAGATAACCTCATTGTATATCCTTGGGATATTATTTATAATCATGTTTCACCTAAATATATCACATAAGGGTTTTACTAAAATTATTATAATACAAATTGTCGTGAACATAACACCATTAATCAAAATATGATGTCGGTTATACTACATTTTCATAAGACATTTGTAATTACATGTCGATGGAAAATATATTTAGTTGTCTCGATGTACATGATAAATCCATGAATCCTATATTGCATTTGAAAACACAAATTTATACATAATTATTTTTTAATGAATAAAATTTTTCCCTTTAGTATTTCCTTTCACAATAATTGTGGTTCAATTCATATATTTTTGGGGAAATGAGAAAAAATAATGGTGAGCTCAAATGTTCAGTAATTGATAATTATATTGGAATCCATCATGAATGGACAAGAATACTAAACATGGATATTTATATATCTTAAAACACATATCATTTAAATAACATTAATATCGTGGTTATGCATTCCATATTCAATATGGAAAGATAAATAATAGGGAAAACATTCCATTTAAAAAATAAATAAACTATCATTATGGAATAAGTCATAATCAAAATGGAAAGGTAAATAACTAATAAGAAAAAACATTTAATCAATAAAATAATAATAAAATGTATTTTGAGATAATATCTTTTATATGATATCTAGGATAGTAAAAAATATATACTCAATGATGGAAATTATATATTATTAAACATCATGTTCTCATGAATGGTGATACCTCTATAATCACGATCATTCCTCAAGAAACATCAACATTTTTTTGTTGTTATACACCTAATAACTATTAAACCTAGGCTATTCAACTAATTCATCCCATGAGAAAACTGATGCATAGTGAGGATAATAATAATTGCATTACACCATTGTGTCCATGTCTAAAACAATCAACATAGACTGAATGATTTGTTTAATTCAAGAAAAATATGTATTATCATCAAACAATTTGACTGAGTTTGAAATTAATATTTATGAATATTTACCTTGATAACAAATATATATTTCAATATAGATATCCATATATAGTTGTGAAATAAAATTTAATAAATAATCATGCCAATGATGAAAAAAACTATATTTATGGGAAATTTAATATCCAATGATAACCTGTAAGTTAATATTTTATGGGAATTATAATTCCTAAAATAATTAATAATTAAAGTGATTTTCAATATATTATTTATAAAAATATATCATAATGAATCAACAAAACAAATATGTTACAATCATGATAAAATATAACCATTGGAGTAAAAATAATGGGGTTTAGTCATTGATCAACAGAAATACAAGAAAATTATATTTAAAATATTAATTGAGGAAAATAAATTTTTCTTTTGCTGATAAAATATTAAAATGAATAGGTCAAAATAAATTGAAAATAATTTTCATTGAAAAATTATTTTAAAATTTTAAATGATGCTTTTAAACATATAGAAACAATGATATTAGGAAATTCTATACAAGCTATTTATGTAAAAACAACAGCCCCATTCCACATATCAATAAATGGAAAATGAGCCTTCTGTTGAAATCTAAATGATGATTGTTTTTTTAAATTGAAAATATCAGAGAAAATTTCTTCAATAAATCATTTTTAATTGGTTAATTTTTTTAGACACTATTTTTTATGAATCATTTTTACCAATGAGAGAAATGAATTCACATTTAATTAATAAAAATTCATGATAATTTTAACAATAAATATGTGGGTAAATTGTTCTATTAATTAAAAGTATATTCAATAAAAATTGAAGAATAAAATTAAATGGGTATCTTATGAAATGGATAAATATTTCCAATCCTATGAAATTCATGAATAAAAAGTCATCATTAGAATATGATTGGGAGATAAACCATTATAATAATCATATATTTGATGTAAGAATTAATTAGTTAATAGATTGTGTCTATCAATTATAGATCCAAATAAAAAAAATTTGAAATATAATATTAGATAATTTTTATTCTTTACACATAGAATTTAGTAAATCAATGATGATAATGAATCTATATAACCCAGTGGTATGAAATTGAGTTATAAGATTCATTACTACTAGGTATCTCTTAATTAAAACCACACTGATTAAATAATTCAAATGGATGCATAATGATAAATTAATTAACAATTAATCAATATATTAAATGTAAAAGGATGAATTATAAAACCAATATAAATATAATTATGAGTATAAAAATATCATATTCCTCAATGAAGTGAAATTGAGATGAAGTAATATACATCAAAATTCATTTCAATTGAAAATTATTTAAAATAATTTCTTGTTGTTTAGAAAATTATTAACTTATACGAAATAAATATTAAAATTTATAGAATAATATATTATCCTTTTGTAATATATTATCACTTTTTCATTATTAATCAGTCATATATTAATTGATCTAGGTGTTAATTGTTTTGTTTGTTCAATTGTGATATTTATTAATGTTCATGTTCATATGTATATTATATAGTTTTATAAATTCTATAATAATGAGAAATAAATAATTATAATATTCATATATCAATTATACTTTTACGGCCAATATGGAATGATATTTTTGAGAAATGAATTATGTTACAATCATAGAGACAATATATCTTTTGTAATCACGGGTAATGATTCTTTTTTCAATTATCTTATTATAAAATATAAAATTAATATTTTGTATTTAAAAAAACAAAAAATACTATAATAATTATAATAATAATTCATTATATATACTTATATAAATAATCCATATTATGTGGGGACGAAAATAGAGCCACAAATATTCATTAAGGTGGTAGTCAACATATACATGAATGAAGTTATCATCATTATGGGAGTCAAAAGGTGAGAATGAATATGATATATAAAATTAAAATAATTATAAATTTTTAATAAAAATCTTTTTCATCACTTTATATCAAATATATTAATTAAATATGTCCTTTTTGTGTTACATGTAATGATTTAGTGAAAAATAAATCACAGCGCTTCATGAGGTTGTTTTCCACTCTGCAAATGACTGATGATATCATATCTAATATTGAATGGAAATTAAAATTGTATATATTATATAACTAATAAATTATAACAATTATATAAGAATTATTATTAATAAATATTGCATCCATCATCATACAAATATTTGAGAGGTTCTATTAGAAAAATGAATGACATTAGTTCACAAGATAATAGTCTTGCTTAAAAATGAATGCTGATTTTTAACCCATTCGATAGATGTGGGGATTTATTTAATCCACTAAAATAATATATATATATATATATATATAATTATTTATTTATGTAATATGAAATTTTTATTATACAGTAATGGATTAATAATAATATAATGAGGTGGAAGAGGAAATAAAATAAATGCACTCGTTGAAGAATATTACTTCTTGTTTGGTTAACCTTCTCAGGATTTCACCAAAATCCTTCCTAGGTTGGATCAATAAAAAAATAGGCTTCATAGATGTATGATTAGAAGTTTGGTTGTTATTTATCTGGGTTTTTCTGAACCACATGTGTTTTAATGTTAGAGTTATAGATAACAGGGGGTATCATTTTATAAGTTTGATGAGTGGGACAATGGTAACATTTGAAAAGATAAATGTGTATCCATATTTTTAAAATGAATCAATGGTATAAAATGGGTTATTAAATATCTTTATACATGATACGTTCTCTATACATTTTGGATGATTATTTTAGACTTGTATTCAGGATTTTTTTACCCATTATCATTTTAGTTTATCCCCTGGTAAATCCATTTTTACAATAGCACTGTTAAATAATTATTATTATGTTTTTTAATTTTTTTCATAAAAAAATTATACTGACATAATGAGATAAAAAAAATTATGATGAATTATTATATGGAATCCAATTTTCAATATTTTATTCAAATTTTTTCCAATTGTTAATGTCACAACCCCCCCCCCCCCCAGAAAGAATATACATCCTAGGCCAGAAGATGGTGAAGAGAGATAGGGACCCACTAGTCAATCATCCTGTAGTCCATATGATGGATACTAGCATCGAGTGTATAATAAAAAAACAAATTTGAGGAATTCCCCTCTTCAATAAAACATTATTAAGAGAGTGATATGATAGAAACCAACCAACTACTGTATAGACTATATTATAATATAAACCCGAGTACACATATATAATGACACTCACAGAATACTGCAACTGAAAAGGGAAATTATAAGCACCAGGAGAATTAAAAATGGTAGCCACCCCAAATCCCAAATAGCTCTTGAAACCCACAAACCTGTATTAAACAACCAAATCTAAAACCTTACAAAACTTACCTGATAAGTATTTTAAATATACGTTGGGTGATTATAATTGTACAGTTTGTGAGGTACTCCCTAGAGTCTGTCTTGCAAAGGTAATGAAAGCATGAAAAATCATAGTGAAAACCAAGTGAATATGACTCATCATCTAAAAAGGTATACTAAGTTCAAAACCAATCCATTGATACTCTAACCATATATCACCTAAGATATTAGATAATATAATAATAAATATCAAGGGTACCCCTCTCTATCTTCCCCACTGGTTTTCCTCTTTTCCCCAAAGCCACACGCCCTAAGCATCTTTATCCATTAATCCTAGCCAAAATACACCTAGAAAAATATTGGCCACATTCACCTCATGAAACACACCACCACATCAACATAACCAAAATTAACCATGTAGATTCTAGGATCTACCATAGCTCATATTAGGTGTATCATAAATCAGGTATTATACCTCAATCCGTTACAACCCGTACTCAGACTGAAGAACCTCAAGACATCAAAACCAATAAATGTCATACATATAGTATTGCATAGTACACTATATATTAAATATATTTGTGTGGAAAAACCACAAGACATGAAATCCCTCTACACACATATAAGGGGTAGACTAACTGCAATGTATACTATCACAAGTAACTACAAAGAGAATAGTGATGGGTCAAATGGGGCACTGATGCATACTTCCTCCCACCAAGACATTTGTGAAAACAACCCCATGGATAATAATAACCATGTTGTTAGTTTCCATTACTGACAGGGTGGAGTAGAATATAGAAACACAAAAAGTGCATGACCTCTAATATCTCAAAAAACACACCATGGGCATAACATAGTCTTAGATTCCACTACAGCTAACTTCTATTGGACTATAGAATTCCACATATAACAATAGATATCCTCCAAGAACACTAACCTTTTAAGATAAAAAATTAATTACATATATATTTTTATTAGTTTCACATTATGTTAATTAATTATTGAACCATTAATAATCAATTATATATTCAACAATACATCAATTATCATTCCAACATAGATACCTTCCCACTAGGAATAACCCAACTGATTCAATGGATTCATAGAGTCACAACCTCAGAATTTCAAACCCGCAAGATCCAGCCCCATGGATTAAATTTTCATTCATTTATTAACTGTATTTTCACATTTAATATTTCCAAGAATTATAATATAACCTTTTATGTTACCGAACACATGTGGATAAAGTAGTTGAGTAAATGAACTAACCACTAAGTCTCACACACCTATATAAGGAGTGTAGATCCTTTCATTCGTTAGAAGATAAATAATGAAATAATTTTTCATAACCAAAGAGTATTAACTAATTTTGGATGGAAGATTAAAATGACCATCCTCTTCAAGGAGTGGGAATAGTAAATAAGATAAAAAAACAATAGATTAAACATGCATGAAACTTTCATATAAATTGGTAATCCTATCATTAACCCGTTCTATATTCTTGGGTTTCCTAAATAACACCCACATGCATAAACCAATGCATACAAACTTTCTAGTAATTATCTACACGTACAACCACTGGGCATCCCTACACCCACATAACACCATACCGTCTATGGAACAAATAAAATCACATGCACTAGTAAAGAAACATATCAATGGGATCTTTTCCCAAAAGAAAATAATTAAGCATTTACTCAAAACAATATGTGACAACTCCCAATCTGAACGAACATGTCCATTACATGATGGAGGATAACATAGACCCTATAAAGAATTGTCATTTTATAACACCACTGATTCTTATTATAACATGAATTAATAGATTCAATTAAACAAGCATACCAAAATCCATTTTATTATCATCAAATCACAACAACAAGAAATGTATTCAAGAAAATGCCCGTTTAATCCATTATCTCGTCAATTTAAAGTTAATCATGTATTTGCATTCATTGTCAATTTAATTCAATAACAACATTATAAACAAAGAGAGAATAGATATAACACTATATAAAAAATCAAGAGGAAAACTGTTTCCATTGTAAAAACAACAACATACGATTAATACCAAATATATAATTCATTTTCAATAATTATTCTGTAATTTTATTCATTTACCAAAGGGATAAGTTATGCTACATCAAACATTTCACATAAATTAATGTAGAAGTAATGAATCCATTACACCAAAAGGTCTTCATAATTTTTTTTCATGAGAACATGACAACAAAATGGATTAAAATCACCTATCCCACAAATACTACATCCATGATAGGACACTATGACACCTCCTAACCAACCAACAACTGATAAAGCACCACTTGAAACATGGAGAGAACATGACATCCCATGGAAAGGATAAATGGGATGAAATGGATCAAAAAAACCAAAAAAAGGAGGGAGAAAAGTCGGTATATTAAGGATAGATATATACTTCCTTATATCACAGAAAATGGATTATTTATAAAGTAGGAGGAACTCTATGGAGACCATGATCCATGGACCAAACCATGATTCAGAACTACTGGGGAATGAATGATCAGGGGAATCTCATACTAGGGGAAAACAAGACGTACGAACAAGAGTGGATGTTATCTTGACATAATTAATAATATAATGAAGCAGTAGTTTAAAATATTGTTTTGATTATCCATTAATCATGGATTTTTTAAAGTTCAAGCGTTTTGACCTAGTGGCGGCTCAAAAATACTTTTTGATGTTAAGATACGATTTCTAGGATTTGAAGCTTCCATAAATACTTTAAATCAAGGAATTGAATGCATTAAAAATCAATGATAGCTTTAAATGGGCATATCTGTAAGTGGATTGCAACACTATTTATGATTCCCAATTGGATGAGCCCCCATTGGACGGGTCACCATGGGACAAGGTACCTTTTTTCAGGCTACCATATGAAAATTCAGTATTCACTAGTCACCATTCACGAGTCAATGTGGGATGAGTAACCATTTGGTGAGCTACAAATCGGTGAGTCAACAACGGCAAGTCACCATTAGAAGGAGCTACCATTAGAATGATATGTAGTTTGAATGAGGAACCGTTGGAATTTGAATCCATTGGAATGAGAAGGATTTAGAGTGAAAATCATTGGAACAAGTGATGGTTGGTATAAGAAACTATTAGAACGAGCTACAATTGGAATGTACAACCATTAGAATGAGCTATTGTCAGGACTAACTTATTTTGGAATGAGCCACTATTCTTAACTCAGTATTCTAAAAACATTTTTAAAAAAATGTTAATTTTTTTAATGTTTTGAAATAAGTCACCATGGCCTTCTAGAACACCTCAAAACTGGATTTTTATTATTTAATTTCCCCGAGATGTCTATGAAATTATATTTGATACATCTAAAATGATTCTAATAATGATGAATTCAAAATCATCCTTGGGGAAAAATGAGAAAAGAATTGTTCTGAACAACCCCCCTTCGAGATACCTCTCACATATCTTGCCCCCACCAGAGCTCAATCGCTTCATATGGGACAATATCAAACCTTGAGATAATCAGAAATAGCTCTAAAAAACTCTCCCTGAAGACATACATCTCAAAATAGAGCAATTCATAAAAATAAACAATTGAAAGCCATCTCATAAATGGAAAATTTCTACAAGCACTTAAAAATTATTTTCAAGAGAAGTGTTAAACATTTAACAGATCAGGGTACAAATCATGTATCAATGTCTCACATTCCCATGTACTCTCCCCCATGCAAACATGTTTCCAGAAGATATGATCCCATGGGGTAGTATAATAACTCAATAAAATGTACATGTGGTCTTATATCTTTACATGACACTCCTCTAAGGGTGAATCATCATCATCATCGATATCACCATAAATAAATACATGAGAGTCTTCATGAAGATAATAATAGAGTTGTGTTACATGAAATAATCGTCTATCCAGATCATCTATGTGGGATGTGATACATGATATGTCACACCTCCTACATGATCCAACATCTCAAAAGTCCAAAAAAACTAGGGATAAATATTACATTCCTGACCAAACCTTTCCTTCCCTAGACAGATAGTCACCTTTTTAAATACATGATCCCAAAGACAAAAACGATAGGTCTCCACCAATGATCTGTATAGTAATTTTAATGATCATGTGCTACCTTTGACTGCTAGTGAATCACCTGAAACATATCTTTCGTACTCTGTACAAGTTCTGTCTTGAGAATTGTGGAATCTCTAACCCTAATCTAGCATAATGGAGAATGGAATGGTTAGCCATACATGACTTCAAATAGCGCCATACAGATATTGGAGTGGAATCTATTATTGTAAATGAACTAAACAAGGGATATGTTTTTCATCCACAATCCTCCAAAATATATGACACAAGATAGTAACAGTACTTCGGGAGTTTGGATGGGATGATATGTCTAATCTTCCTTCATTAGATGGAAATCTCTTCTATGGTATAGTTTAGAAACAAAACCATGCTAGATACATATCCACAAACAAGAAGTTAAACTTGGATCTCTATCCAAAATGACTTTCCTCGAGATATCATGGAGTATCACTACAACATCTGGATAATGACTTGAAAGAACCTCAATAGACCTCAAATCCTTGATCCCCATAAAGTGGATTTTTTTCATCAAATGATCAATCACTACACATATAATTTCATATACTATATAAGATCAAGGTAAGCCATGAAATAGGTCCATAGATATTTACACCCATTTCCATTTAATATCATTCAATGGCTACTATAAACCACCTTGAACACAATGATCGAACTTCAACTTCTAGAAAACCAAAAATCATGAAACTAACTGTGCACCTGCATGATTCAACCCCAGCCACAAAAATGACTTCTCAACGCTTGGTATATCTTTTAAACATTAGGATATAATGCCAACATTTAACTACATAACTCTCTAATAAATATATCATGCATCACAAATGGAACACAAATACTTCCATGAAACAACACTTGGTGTTGATAATTGTCAGACCAACCATCTGGGTCCTCTCCACAACCAACTTAGTCCCTCCAATAATTCACCAAAATATCATGTATCTATAATTCCTCCTCCTACTACACCATTGATGAATGAAATGTCATCTGAAAAAGACAACCTCTTAACCCAACTTCTCCCATATCCAAATGAAATACTGAGATGTCATCCATTATTCTCTAGGATCCACCTAATTCCCACACTACACAACATCTTGACTTCATGCTCAGTTCATTTTTCTACAACATTCTACAGTCTAGGTGTATATGAACATTCCGTACCGTAATCTTATAATAACTCCATCCATTGATGTTTTCACTAGTTCATGTCATGTTGGTAGAAAACGTACCTCAGGATCATATGATCAATGAAGACTACAAAAAAAACGCCAATGAGGTACTATATCCACAAAATATTGAAAAACACCACCACCATCTACATTAGATAATAAGGGGAAGAGTTATGTTTGTGAGGATAAAAAAACCCATATCCCTATAAAATTTCTTACTTCCACTAAAATAGAATACAACCTAGCCATATATGTGATTTACAACTGATAAACTCAAACATATCTCCTTTTATAAGAAAAAAATAAACTAGATAACAGACGAACGTCTCCTTCAGATACTCAAATTCTACCTGAAAATGATCAATCCATATAAACATCGTCTTCTTTCTATTCATCCCAATAATAGGAGTCAAAAACTGAGAGAAATTGTCTATGAACCTCTTATAACCTAATGTGATACTATGGAAACCTTGCACCACTTTTATTTTCATAGGGTATTCCCAAGACACAACAATATATATCATTTCTTGAACCACATATACCACCTACTAGGATACAACATGCCCTAGGAAAAATATTTCTCAATCCCAATACTCACACATGGAAAACATTTCTAATAACTATTTTTTGAAAAATAACTCGACAAATGGAACATAGATTCTGTTAATTATCCTTATTAGACATGAATCACACAAAGATTTTGTCGATCAAAAGCACAAAGAACATATCTAGGAACTCAAAAAACAAATCATTCATTAACCCATGAATAGTTTTATGGAATTCATTACAATGAATGGAATCATAATGAAGATATAATTTGAATGTAGATAATAAATGAAGCATTTTATATATCTTCATCCTTCACACACATTTAATGATATCCTGACTTAATTTCAATCTTCAAGAAACAACATTATCTTTTAGGTTGATTAAATAAATTAACAATACATCGAAGATGATAGTAGTTCTTCATTGTCACTTGGTTCAAGCGATGATAATTAATACCCAACCAAAAACATCCATCAGCCTTATTTACAAAAAAATTGTTGCACCCCACTGTGAAACGTTCAGATGATGAAAACCACACTACAACATACCAAAGAAAGGTATATGAATATCTCACAACATGGAATCCTCCATCCTATATAGAGTCATTGAGATTAGAGAAACACATGATTGTAGCTCGATACTAATCTCGATCACCTATCAAATGGGTAATGCTACAACACCCAATGGGAATAAATTAAGGTAATCTTCCACGTCCTAGATAAATGTAAAAAATTAATATCTAATGAAATTTTATTTATCTCAGTCGCCATGGTAAACAATGACCCAACATATCACATACTTATCTGAGGGTCTCACTCGCTAACAAATAATGATGGCTCTCCATCAGCATCGATAACCACCACCTATCTCTATAAGCATCCCACATCACCCTTTATCGAATGAATCCATTCATTCTTGGGGGTGAAATCCTAATGTTTTATTCACAAACATAAGAAATATCCCCATGAGTGTCATTGCATCACAAATATCTCGTTGTCTCCCTAGAATTCAATTAAATCATCTCAAACTCTAATGATCATAGTTAATGAAAAAAGAACTATAATCCATTGTACATTATGTCCATTTACATAGAAAATGGATAAAGATAAGAATGAATTCTTCCCTCCAAAAACTAACAATGCAGGTACTAGGTTGAAAAAAAGAAAATGGTACCCCAAACTATGTTTGGAACCCCTATCAATTAGAATGCTTATGCTGGAAGCAGAAAACTACTTACTATGTTCCCTCTTTGACCTTAGTGATGACCACATACATGGTTGTGCTATAACTTCTGATAACGAGGAGTGTCTCATGGATATCTTTTATAGGCCCCATTTTCTCTCTACTGATCCAATGTTGTTGAAGACTATTGATGCTACATTGTATGGAACCGTTTCAAAAGATGAACCTACAGTGGAACACCATATGCACACTAAATACTCAGAATGGTTTGTCACTCATGTCACTGGTTACCTAAGACACCACATGAAAAATATTCACACGACCCCTCAACATAGTCATGGGATCTGTTTCCCTGAGAGAAAACAAGATACATAGTGGTAGGTTTTACCCTTGACCAATTGATAAATAATCTCCTTGAAAACTAGGATCCTTGGACCAGAGTACTACTTCATGATGAATATCGGTGACTCCACATCCATGATGATCTTTTTCTAGATAATATCATCTCAACAAACTCTTTAATCACCAACACCTCGAGATATTTCATCAACATTAATGGGGTGACCTGACAATAGATCTATGGATCCAAAGGCTCATTGAAATGCCTCACCCTAAAATCATCATCTGGAAATAGGTCAGAAGAATATTTTAGAATGTTCTAAAAACAGATCTCAAACTCGTACACACTAGAGCACCCTTGACAATGGGTAAGAATCAACTGGAGACATGACACCATTATGGTAAAAAAATAAACTCAACTCTGAACTGATCTTGGATCTTCTCCCATGAGACTGTCAAATCCCCTTCATCCCTGAGAAACAAAAACCACCAATGTGTTGTCGTCACGTGCAGAATCATCAGAAAAAATGATAAACAGTGATCCTTCCATGCATTGAGTGAACAGAATGTTATATCATCCTCCTCCAACATTTCTTTTGAGACTCTTTTTAAAATATGTTCCTCACACTTCTGCAGACTCGAGAGCTAAAACACTTGGAGTGTCCACCTCCAGTTTTCATTATCGACAACCACTACAATTTGGTGATCTTATAGAACAACCTACTGTACATATTCTATGTAAATATGATTGGGACATCCACTGGAGCCATATCGGAAAAAGGAAAAACAGTTAAAACTTATATCCATGAATATAGAGGAATTAAAAATTAATTGACAATTTTTATTCGTTAATTTTAGGTTAACATATCTCATGGTCCACCCATTAAAATGTAATACAAAATAATAATGATATATGATTTTTTATTAGGTATCTAACCAAAAACATGTTTATCCTTTTTTATTATCCATAATATTCTTGAAGGTCTTTTCATAATATCACAATGGTCCCTTAATAACCATGTCTTCACCGGTCTCCCCTATACACATCTCTTTCAAAACAAAGATGAGACCAGTTCCCTACCAACTCATGCAACCTCACTTGTGTCTATCACCAAACTCTATCCTATCACTCAAATAGATCCTTTGATACCACTCTTTCATGACCCCTCTTGACAAATTGAACCACTACTAGGATGATAAAGGGTGAAGATAGATAGTGACACCCAAATTAATACCTCTAGTAGGCCCTAGGTTTGCAACTAGAATAGAGGGAATATTATACACACAAATAGAGGTAATTTCCCTCTAATAGAACACATGTAGAAGAGAGATTACAGATAGACACGAACCAACCCATACTCAGAAAACAATATAAAATAAAAAAAGTACACCTATGATATATCATGAAAAGAAAATTACAATTGAAAATGAAGACTACAGGTACCAAAATAAGAAATGTTGGAAGTGACCATGAATCCCAAAAAACTCCTTCATCAGAAAAACTAGAAGTGACTAAACTAATCTCCAACCATACCCAATGGACATGAAATATAGATTAAATATAAACAAGGAGGTTATAATAGTATACTCAGTAGGATCGTCGATAGATCATCTTGTTCAAAGGTAAGGAAATCATGTGAAATAAAGTGAACAAAAAGTGAACCTAACATGTCGAATAAACATTAATAATATGTTCCCAGCCTCACCATGTGTACTATAATTAAATATTAGATAAAAGAGTAGATAATATAATTAATAATATAAAGGGTACCATGCTGCCACATTCCCAATGGTTTTAAAATATTTCTCAACATCGCGCACCCTAGGAATCTCTCTCCAGGAATACTTGTTTCAATACACATGGGAAAATAACTATAACATGCACCTCGTGAAACACATTGCCACATACACATAAAAAAAACTAAATAGTGTGATTTTGAGACCCTCCATAGCTCATATAGCATGTATCATGTGTTTGGTATTATACCTCTAGCCATTACAACCCATTCACTGAGTAAATATTTTCAAGCCATCACAACCTATTAATTTCATTCCTATTGTATTCTGTAGAAAAATAAAAATATAATATATGTGTCTCAAATAACCAGAAGCCCTGAAAAACCTCTACATAAATATATGAGGAAAACTGATAGTCGTGTATAATATAAAAATTAACTACCATTAAAATATTTCATGATCAAAGGCGGCATTCATCCTTCCATCCTCCCATCGATTTGTTAGAGAAAACACTGCCAACACTCATAATCCCTGGGCTTTCAGTCTCCCAAACTGATAGGGTATATTATCATAATGAAACATAAATATTACAGGACATATTATATCTCCCCATCATAAAATGAGAATAACCATTCCTTAGAATCAACTATATTTATTGTCTTTCGGACTCATGGCTACCACTTCTATGACTATATATCATATAAAACACAACAATTTAAGGAGATACATTATGTTACTTATCCCATTTTTTAGTTTCAATTTAAGATAATTAATTCATTAACCATTAATTAACCATTATCAATTCTACATTAAATTACATTATCATTCAAATAAATTTCTATGACCTCTAGCCATAACGACATCATGTCCATTTATTCTTAGAGTCACAACCTCAGCATTGAATCCCAACAAGTTCCAACCCATTGGGTTAAATGGTTATTCATATATTAATAGTTTTATCACATACCATATTTTGAGGTATTCTATGAATACATTATATGATACCAACACAATAGGTTCAACAAATTAAGTATATAAACTAACAATAGAGTATTTTCCACCTATAAAAGGTTATAGACCCATCCATCCCCAAGAATCTAAGAACAGAAATCATGTGGGATACCACATGAATCATTACCTCTTTTTAAAGGAGGGTAAGAATGAAAAAATACCCCAAGAAGCGGTGAATGTAAATTAGATAAACCAACAATATTTTCAATATGCATCCAACCTTCATATCATTTGGTAAACCCACCTTTAACCCATTCAATATTCTCAGGTGCCCTCCCAGGAACCCACATACATAAACCAATGAATATAACCAAATCGAGAATCAACTACTTCCACAAACACTAGGCATACATTCCCACACATATCACAACATAAATAAAGGCTCTTCCATACAAGGATCACATCACATCACAATAAGTAAGAAACAAACATATCAATTCTCTTTTGGCAACAATGTGTGACATTTATATTTCACACACAAAGATCACTCAGGAATACAAAGCGTAAGTAGAAGAGAGTTTACATGGATCTAGTGAACTCATAACCTATAAGGAATTATCTTTTTATGAAAAAACCTATTCCTATCACACATAAAATTAACTGATTCAATTAATCATCCATAATTGCATCAATTTGATTATCATCAAATTACAAAAAATACAACCAGATTCATCAACATTCCTATTTAATCCTTTAGAAAATATATTTAAAATTAATCTAGGATTAACGTTCTTGAGAATTTTCAATCAAAAATGAAATTTTAAATAAGAATTCATAGATATCACACTACCATGAAAATCAAGAGGCAAACTGTTATCATGGTAAAAGGAAAAAAATTTGATTGATACCTATTCATTAATCTGGTTCAAGTAATTATTATGTCAATTTAATCGTGATCCAAGTTGTAAATCATCCTATCTCTATTTTTCCCCATAAATAAAAATAGAATCAATAAATCCCCCAGCTAAAAAGGTCTTCAACATTCACTATATGATAACATTCCAACATAATGTATCATGATCACCTCTCCTACAACGAGTGTATACACCTAAAGATGCAGCGACACCACCATACCAACCAACAATCCAAAAATATCTATTAGAAACATTGAGATCTCATTAAATCACATATAATTGATAAATGGGAGGAAAAATATTGAGTAACCGGTGAATATGGTGAAAGAACGTACCTTATAATGAGGATGAATTGATACTTCCTAATTGCACTAAAATAGAGAGTGTGAAAGCAGTTGGATGAAATATAGGGAAAATAAGATCCATTTCCCACACCACGATTAGACAAATCCATAAGAATGAAAGGTATGTAGTTTCTCATAACATGGGAAATACAAAGGATAAAAAGGGGTGTAAAATATAATGTCCCTTTTGATAATATAAAAATAATAATAATTTAGGATTCGTTTTACATTTTACATTAAAGGATGATGTGGTCAATCTCACATGTTTTTACTATGAAATGGAACCAAGACCATTATGAATATTTAGATAGGAGTTATAGGCCAGGAATCTAGGTAAAATCCATTATAAAAACGTTTTTGAATTCAATATAGTTAAAATAAAATGTTAATGGGGAAGAACTGTGTGAAGATAGAATCACTATTCCTGAATCAATTTTGGAAGAGTCACTATTGTATGAGTCAACATTCGAAGATTACACATTGGATGATTAACCATAGGATGAGTCACCATTTGGTGAGCTACCATTCGGGGAGTCATCATTCACATGTCACCATTTCTGAGTGAACATTGGTCTATTCACCATTCTGTAGGCTACAGTTTATTGATATATCGTTTACGAGTAAATATTTGAAAAATAAATCAATGGAATGAGTTACTGTTAGAATGAGATACCATTGGAATGGGAATCTATTTGAACGACCTACTATTTGAATGAGAAAGCATTGGAATGAGATTTTATTGGAACAATATACTACTGGAATGAGCGGTCATTTGAATTGGAAACCATAAGAATAAGCTACAGTTGGAATGAGAAACCATTAGACCAAGAAACCATTGAAAAATCTAATATAGGAATGATCTACCATTGGATGATCTACTTTTAGAACGATCTACCATTACTTACTCACTGTTTTGGAATCATTGTTCCAAAAACTATAAATTTTCATAAGTGTTCAAATAAGTCACCATAACCTCTCAAGACACATCGAACACCATATTTTTATAAAGGAATAGATTGGGGGTCCATGAAATCATAGATATGTTCAAATTAATACATCAGATGTGATAAGAGAGCATGTTTATATATATATAGTGGAAAAAATCATAAAATGTTTTAAAATCAAAATTCAATAAATAATTTGTTAAAATGAAATAATTTACATTAATAGAAAAATAATTGAAATAATTTTATGTAAAAATATTTAAAATATTATTTATCTTTTAAAATAATTTAATGGAAATCGCATTTTCAATTAAAGGACATTATGTTCAATTTTAAATTTAAATTGATATAATTCAAAAAATATATCTACAATTCACCCTATGATAATTATGATATAATAACATAAAAAAAATTTATTTATTATATATATTTTTTAAAAGTTTTAAAAATATTATAAAAATGTTTATTACACTCTTAAACCATTATTTATAAATAATACTATTTTTCAAAAAAATTAACTTTTTCATAAAAAGTAGTTTAATTTTATTTATTATTAATGTAGAATAATATTTTTTATTTTTTTATAATATTAATACACAATAATTCAATGGATAGATCATACTATCTTGTGAATATATAGAAGATATGGAATGAAAAATAACTGTGTTTCTACACAAGGTAACATTGATGGATTGTGAATGTATTGGCATTGTTGAAAAGAGTAAATAATTATATAGAGTGATATAAGTAATTGATCACAAGAATTCTAATGATCAAAAAAAATTTGAGGATCATAAAACCAAATATCTAATATTATTTAATAGGATATTTTATTAACCAATTATGTGGGTAATATGATAAAATATTTTCTTCAATATCAATTTTCATGATGTTGATGAATTATTTTACAATATCTGAATATACAGAAACATAAATACTTGATACATTTCTATTTTATATAAAATATTTCATCATTTGGTTATTCCTATATCAATTTGGAATTCTTAAAAAAATGATAAAAAAATGCAAAATTTATTTTTATAACAAAATCATTAAAATTCACTGTTAACATATTTTATAATCCATGAAAACTTATATTTTTTCCATCTGTATCTAAATAATTTCCAAAAAAATGGTTAGCATTAATTGTCCAATATAATAAATTACTGAATAAAACACAATAGTAACTGTAACACCCGAGACTTTTATGTTATATAAATCATCAAAGGGATATTTTTCTACACAACACTTGCTTGACTTGCTTTACACGCAATCACGACCTTCCTCGATAGCTTGCGTCGTACGCAATACCGAGTTTCACTAAACAACAATATGCTATTAAAACTAGCCGTTATGAATAGTAATAACCACTTTTTGAAATTTTATAAACTTTATTTTTCAAAATGGACTTCATTTTTGGACTCAAAATATCGAAATTAGCCTAGGGTGAAATTTTGGTATTTTTCTGAAAACATTCAATTTTTGATGAATAGTGAAACCACTAAGTGGTAGGTTAAAAACTGAATTTTGCATAAAACTTAATTTTACCGCTTCTGTGAATATAATTTCGAAAATCCGACAGACACAGTTGATATCATATGTAAAATGTGATTCAATGAGATAAAAATAATTTTTTGGTGAATAGTAACTTTTTACTTTTTTTTACCGCGGTTAATAGTAAATAGGGTAACTAAGGGTAAATATGATATCAATATTACCCAAACACATGTCCTAATTCTATTGGACAAGTGTAATTCGACAAAAAACAAACTTAGGAATAAAATATGACCATTTAGGCCCACTTGGATTAGATTAGGACATTTATTATTAATTTATTTAAAGAAGGGTTAAAATAGTTAAAATCAAAGTTTAATAAGTAAATCATTTTTAATATGGGGTTATACATAAGATAAATTAGACTATAAATATTCATTAGAAAGCTAAAAAGATTTCCTACATAATGGTATTTTATTTGTAATTTTTAGACATTAAATAATTTAATTTATTTATGACACAATGATGATGCAGTAATTATCTTATTAATGAAATATTGACATAATTGATGTTATAAACACCAAAATAAATGTAATTTGAGACTTTTTATGAATTCCACTAATTTTCTAGGTTACTATGATATATTAGTGTTGATTTAATCAACTTGGTTCGAACATATAATTCTGTTATGACTTTCACAAAAATCATATATCAAATAGTGTCAAAATTGACACAAAATAGTTTTTAAATCAAATATTATGTTATTAATTGTTATTTTATTCTTAAAAATCTAAGGTTCGGCCAAATGACTTAGATAAGGATATATATATTAATAATAAACAATTTGGGGTTCGTTTTGCATGTTATAGTAAGTTTATTAACCATATAGTGAAATAAAACAAAAAGACACGGTAAAAGTTAAATTAATTAACTTAGAGTTAAATATAATTGATAAGGTTAAAATAATACCCTAAACTTGTCTAAATCCTATTCGTTGATAGGATTTCGACCCATCCCCACTTTAGCTTCGAAATAAGACCCTTTGGAACCATTATAAACCGATTTTGACTTTAATATAAAATAATATTTTGAGATATTCCTAAGGTGCCCCTCTCCTCCCTTATAAAAGGGCACCTCCTCCCCCTCCTCCTCACACCAATTTGAGCACTCAAGCTCGGCCAAACCCTACCATTTTCTCCTCTCCACTTCCCTAGAATAATCCTAGAGGTCCTGGTCTTCTTCAAAGACCAATCTTAGTTCCCTTAGTGAAGGATTCAAAGAGGTGTTCCAAAGAAGAGGTAATATCCATTACCGATCTTTTCAATTTCTTTCGTCTTCAACTTCTTCTCCTTTAGTTGTTTCATGATAAAGTAATAACATCAGTATTACTTACATACTGATATGTTATTATAAATATGAAACAACCCTAATTCACCTTCTATCCATCCTACGGAAAAATAAAATCACCGCGCGTGCGTATGTACGGAATACCGTCTCCACGCCGTGGTGTAATCTATTTTTCCACCATCACCTTACAAGGATGGGTATAATGGTGTAATGAGTAACTATATATGATTATTATGAATTAATATTGATACTGAAATAATATATATATATACTCCAATACAATTCCATGATCATAGGAACGATATCATCACTCGTGCGTACGTACGGAATACCGTCTCCGCGATGTGATGCGACTCGTTCTACATGATCTTCATTTCATAATGATTATATAAATGAATTGAATGAATAAATATGATATATGTTACACTAATACCATTCTGGATATAAGGAATATATAACCTTAAAAGAAGAATAAGAATGTATTCGGCAAAACACGCATAAGAACAAAAGGCAATAAAGACCCGAGTAACAAGTAACCATGAAATATTACTATCAAAAAGCTAAGAATATGAACATATATGATATCATATCAATATGTATGATTCTGGAATAAGTCAATAACATTATTTAAACCAATATACAGGAGCTTCGGACACGTACAAAGAAAATTGGACTTAAGGTAAGGGAAAATATCACAATCTCACTTTTATCCGAGATTGTTTTTACTTTGGTAATTACTGGGGTGTATTTTATCATCCACATCCATGTTCCCTCAATATGTAATATTGTTTCCATCCACTTGCAATATTTTAAATCCAATTTTACCCTTAGGTGAGTTTTTAGTAAATAATATGAAAGGAATCTTTTGTCGTTTTTCCGTACGAGGTACTTTTTGACTTTTCCGACAAAATACGAAGAATGTTTTTTTTAACTTATACGGCATGAATGGATTTTTAAAACATTATTTCCAAGAAGCTTCCTTTACAAGTTTTCAAGTTTATTTTTAATCAACTTATTTTAGTTTATAATGTTATGACATGTTAAGAAAAGAAAAGTGTTTTTGATGAAGAAAGGATATTTTCCTCAAGAATGGAGTTCAAGTGTTTTATCAAAATTATTTTCCATCTAAGATAATAAAGGGTTCTGTTTTTATCCCTATTATTACATTGATTTGATCATGTTGTGATGGAATTATTTTTATGAATTCCTTTATCTTATAAGAATTGATTTATGATGTCATGATGTTTCAAGAATCCCATTTTTGTTACATGTGTTATGCGATGATGTATGTTTTATGATTATGTGGCACACATAAGAAAGGATTCATTATAAGATGGGTGGGACCTATATCTCCCTCCAATGCATTGGGTAAAGATTTATATCTCATGAGATATACATGGCTGGAACGGAAGGTTATTTCGGTTCAGTGAAACAGGACTGAAACGAGGAGTGAACTCGGTTCAGAAAGGGACTTTGTCCACTAAGATAGTCTTGGCAATGAGTCATGACTAACAAGAAATGATTTTCCATGATTATGTGTGCATGCCACAAAGTTTCAAGTTTTATGTTATGATTATGGGGATCTCATTTTCACTTCTATGATTTATTCCATGTTAAGATATTATGATCTCTTTTGCAGGTTTTGATTTTCAAAAAGATATGATATGATTTTTATTTCCTTTATTTTCCCTTGCTGAGCATTTGAGCTCACCTTTTTATGTTTTCTTCTCCCCAGGTCAGGAAGATGGATATTAAGTATAATATGCTAAAAGGGACACTAGATATGATGAAATAAATGGGAGACACTGTAGAAGATTTATGAAACAGTTGTTTATGTTTCCCAGTTTCTAAAGACACTATACCTATACGGTCCTTTGTGGTTTTGTCATATGTTGTAATAAGTGTGCTTCAATTTTGAAGTATTAATAATGTATGTAAAGTATGGGTCGTTATAGTTGGTATCAGAGGAAAGGAATAGTCAACCTTTGGAAACTAGGATGTGAAAGCCTTAGTAAGAACCCTAAGGATAAGTCTAAGCATAGAACACAATCTTAGTGTTTTAGAAATGGCCTTGAATAACCTAGGATAAGACCTTAAGCATGAAAATTTTATTCTTGAATTATGTGGTTTCCTATTATAATTAGTGTTGCTCACACTATTCTTCTTGGTTTTAGTCAATGGCTGGAACCCGAAGGAACCGTGTTAATGCGGAATGCGATGGCCAATGCAATGATTGTCCCCCTGAGCAACCAAACGATATGGGAGCTGGAATGCAAAATCTTGTAGCCATGCTCACACAACTTTCTCAAGCTATGAATCATGCAGGATTTCCAAATGAGCAAAGGAGGGAGCAACATTCTGTTGAATCCTTCATGAGGCAGCGTCCACCTTCTTTCAGCGGGTCTACTGATCCATTAGTTGCTGAACAATGGATTAGTACTACTGAAAAGATATTTTCAGTTCTTCAATGTTCTGAACATGATAATGTCATCCTAGCAGTGTATCGTTTGGAAGGAGATGCTGATCAATTGTGGAATCTTGTTAAGAATACGAGGCAAAGGGATGAAATTGAGTCTATGGAATGGGACGAGTTCAAGAACTTATTTTTCAATAAGTACTTCCCTCGTATTCTCCGAACAAAGATGGAGAAAGAGTTTCTTGAACTGAAGCAAAGGGATGATGAATCTGTTGGTACCTATGAAGCAAATTTTACAAGACTTGCAAGGTACGCTTCTGTTATTATTATCCAACCTGAGAGTAAGATCGATCGATTCTTTAGTGGCTTAAAACCAAGTCTTCGAAGGGAGTTAGCCATAAGGGACTTCAATAGCTACGAGGAAATCGTTCGATGTGCTCTCAAAGTCGAGATGGAGATTGGAGTAACCCATCAGTCGCATGGGGTTGATAAGAAGAGGAAGATGGAATTCAAAGGAAACTCTAAAGAGCACACTGAAAAGAAGATGAACTTTCCCTTATGCTCAAAGTGTGGAAGGAAACATGGAGGGAGTTGTCTTAAAGGGACAAGTAAATGTTTTAAATGTGGAAAGGAAGGTCATCGGGCATTTGAATGCCGTGATAATGGGAAGAAGATGTCTAATGACGCAAACAAAGGAAGGGATACACAGAATGAACCTACTACACTTCAATGTTTCATGTGCAAGGAGATGGGGCATTATGCCAATCAATGCCCAAATCCAAGGGTTGATGATGATGGTCGACGTCAACAAACTCTTAAGGCTAAAGACAAAGGAAAGTCACATGCAATTTCTATCAGCGATGTGGAGTACGATAACGATGTGGTGAAACGTACACTTACCATCCACTCTAAAGTAGCAAATGTTTTATTTGATTCTGGATCCACCCACTCTTTTATTTCTGAAAAATTTTCTAAGGGTATCACCATATTACCTCAACAATTAGATGTTGAGTTAGCTGTGACAACACCTAATGGCACATCAATCGCATCAAAAGTTTATAATTCTTCTCCGATCGAAGTTTGTGGGAAAGTGCTTCCTGCAAATCTTGTGATCCTTCCTTTAGTGGAATTTGATGTGATTTTTGGCATGGATTGGCTTTCTCTACATGGAGATCATATCAATTGCCAAATAAGGGATGTCACATTTCATATTCCAGATCAATCTACGATCGTATACCAATGCAAGGATGAACATAAGCTTCCAGTGGAAATTTCTCCCATCTTATGGGTATTGATTCCACTAAATGAAGGTTATTTATCTCAAATGGTTGGTGAGAAACTCACGATTAAGAATATGCCCATTGTACGGGAGTTTGATGATGTCTTTCCGGAGGAATTTCCGGGTCTTCCACCAAATCGTGAAGTTGAGTTTTCAATAGAACTCGTACCGGGTGCTTTGCCTATTTCAAAGACACCTTATAGAATGGCCCCAATTGAGTTGCAGGAATTGAAGAAGCAACTCCAAGAGAATCTTGATAAGGGATTCATACGCCCTAGTGTGTCACCTTGTGGAGCACCTGTTCTATTTGTTAAGAAGAATGATGGATCAATGAGACTTTGCATTGATTATCGAGAACTTAACAAGATCACTATCAAGAACAAATATCCTCTCCCACGCATTGATGACTTATTTGACCAACTACGTGGAGCTCAATACTTTTCCAAGATTGATCTTCGTTCAGGGTATCATCAATTAAGGGTCAAAAGGGAGGATATACCAAAGACGGCTTTCCGTACAAGGTATGGACACTATGAATTTATAGTGATGCCATTTGGTCTTACTAATGCCCCTGCTATCTTCATGGATCTAATGAATAGAGTCTTTAAGGACTATCTTGATCAATTTGTGGTAGTCTTTATAGACGATATTCTTGTCTATTCAAAGAGCAAAGAAGAGCATGAAGATCACTTGAGAATTATATTGAAGACCCTAAGAAAGGAGAATCTTTATGCCAAATTTACCAAGTGTGAATTTTGGCTTCAAAAAGTTTCATTTTTGGGTCATATAATCTCAAAAGAGGGGATATCTGTGGATCCAGCAAAAACAGAGGTTATCGAAAGATGGTCAAGACCAACAACAGTAACTGAGATCCGAAGTTTTCTTGGTTTGGCTGGATATTATCGACGTTTTGTAAAAGATTTTTCACGATTATCTAATCCAATCACCAAGTTGACTCGGAAGGGAGTTAAGTTTGTCTGGACAGAGGAATGTGACGAGAATTTCCAGGAGTTGAAAAGAAGGTTATCCAGTGCACCTGTGCTCACACTGCCTTGTAGTGGAGAAAGGTTTGTGATCTACAGTGATGCATCCAAGAAGGGATTGGGGTGTGTTCTTATGTAAAATGATATGGTGATAGCTTATGCCTCACGACAGTTGAAAATCCATGAGCAAAATTACCCAACACATGATTTGGAGTTGGCTGCGGTAATCTTTGCATTAAAGATTTTGAGGCATTACCTTTATGGTGAAAGGTGTGATATTTATACTGATCATAAAAGTTTAAAGTATATTTTCACACAAAATGAGTTGAATATGCGTCAAAGAAGATGGTTAGAGCTGATTAAGGATTATGACTGCTCAATCCATTACCACCCTGGGAAAGCAAACAAGGTGGCAGATGCATTAAGTCGACAAGACCATGCTAGTTTATCCATGATGAGGATCACAAAAGATCAAATATTTATGGATTTACAAAGGATGGATCTTGGAATTATAATGGAAGGGGAAAAATCTTATCTTTCTCAAATGAATGTTCAACCATCTATACATGTGAAGATTAAAGAGGCACAGAAAGAAGATGTCTAGTTACAAAAGAAGGTGAGAAATGTTCCTGAATTCAACCTTGATTGTGATGGGATAATAATGTTCATGAATCGGGTTTGCGTTCCTCCCATCCCCGAATTAAAGAATGAGCTGCTGGATGAGGCTCATAGTTCATCATTCTCTATTCATCCTGGAAGCACGAAGATGTATAGGGACCTGAAAGAGTACTTCTGGTGGGATGGCATGAAAAGAGATGTTGCTGAATATGTCTCTCGATGCTTGGTTTTTCAATAAGTTAAAGCTGAGAGACAGAAGTCTAAGGGGATGTTACAACCATTACCCATACCTGAATGGAAATGGGAAAACATCACTATGGACTTTGTCACAGGACTTCCTAAAACATCCAAAGGCAATAATGCTATCTGGGTCATAGTTGATCGTCTTACAAAGTCTGCACACTTCATTGCTATTAGAGAGGATTTCTCTCTAGATCAGCTTGCCAGGATATATGTAAAGGAAGTGGTAAGATTGCATGGAGTACCACTTTCTATTATATCTGATCGAGATACGAGATTTACCTCGAAGTTCTGGCGAAGTCATCAGCATACTCTGGATACAGAGTTGAGTTTCAGCACTTCTTATCATCCCCAGACAGACGGTCAGTCTGAGAGAACAATTCAAACCCTAGAAGATATGTTGAGAGCTTGCTCTATGGATTTCAAAGGAGTTTGGGATCAACACCTACCTTTGGTGTAATTTTCTTATAATAATAGCTTTCACTCCAGTATTCAGATGGCTCCTTATGAAGCTCTCTATGGAAATAAATGCAGGACTCCAACTTGCTGGGATGAAGTTGGGGAAAGAAAGCTATTAGGACCTGATCTCGTTGATGAAATGGCAGAAAAGGTCAGATCTATTCAACAACACATAAGAGCAGCTCAGAGTCGACAGAAAAGTTATGCCGACAACCGAAGAAAAGACCTAGAGTTTGAAGTGGGTGATAAAGTGTTCTTACGAATATCTCCCTGGAAGAGGGTTATGAGATTTGGAAAGAAGGGGAAGTTGAGACCTAGATATATCGGTCCTTTCGAAATACTAGATCGTGTTGGGAAGGTAGCTTACCGATTTGATCTTCCACCGAATCTCTCTCAAGTTCACGATGTGTTCCACGTATCTCTCCTGAGAAAGTACATACCAGATCCTTCACATGTACTCAGCTCAGAAGTTGTACCGCTGGAGCAAGATCCTTCTTATGAAAAACAGCCGATAGAGATTCTGGATCGTAGCGCAAAAGTCCTACGAAACAAGACCACTTTCTTGGTGAAAGTTTTATGGAGAAACCACCAACTTGAAGAAGCTACATGGGAGCTTGAGGATATGATGAAGGAGAAGTTTCCTCATCTGTTTGTTGCAAAGTGACGAATTTCGAGGGCAAAATTCTTTTTAAGGGGGGTAGAATGTAACACCCGAGACTTTTATGTTATATAAATCATCAAAGGGATCTTTTTCTACACAACACTTTCTTGGCTTGCTTTACACGCAATCGCGACCTTCCTCGATAGCTTGCGTCGTACGCAATACCGAGTTTCACTAAACAACAATATGCTATTAAAACTAGCCGTTATGAATAGAATTAACCACTTTTTGAAATTTTATAAATTTTATTTTTCAAAATGGACTTCATTTTTGGACTCAGAATATCGAAATTAGCCTAGGGTGAAATTTTGGTATTTTTCTGAAAACTTTCAATTTTTGATGAATAGTGAAACCACTAATTGGTAGGTTAAAAACTGAATTTTGCATAAAACATAATTTTACCGCTTCTGTGAATAGAATTTCGAAAATCTGACAGACACGGTTGATATCAGTATGTAAAATGTGGTTCAATGTGATAAAAATAATTTTTTGGTGAATAGTAACTTTTTACTTTTTTTTACCGCGGTTAATAGTAAATAGGGTAACTAAGGGTAAATATGATATCAATATTACCCTAACACATGTCCTAATTCTATTGGACAAGTGTAATTCGACCAAAAACAAACTTAGGAATAAAATATGACCATTTTGGCCCACTTGGATTAGATTAGGACATTTATTATTAATTTATTTAAAGAAGGGTTAAAATAGTTAAAATCAAAGTTTAATAAGTAAATCATTTTTAATATGGGGTTATACATAAGATAAATTAGACTATAAATATTAATTCGAAAGCTAAAAAGATTTCCTACATAATGGTATTTTATTTGTAATTTTTAGACATTAAATAATTTAATTTATTTATGACACAATGATGATGCAGTAATTATCTTATTAATGAAATATTGACATAATTGATGTTATAAACACCAAAATAAATGTAATATGAGACTTTTTATGAATTACACTAATTTTCTAGGTTACTATGATATATTAGTGTTGATTTAATCAACTTGGTTCGAACATATAATTCTGTTATGACTTTCACAAAAATCATATATCAAATAGTGTCAAAATTGACACAAAATAGTTTTTAAATCAAATATTATATTATTAATTGTTATTTTATTCTCAAAAATCTAAGGTTCGGCCAAATGACTTAGATAAAGATATATATATTAATAATAAACAATTTGGGGTTCGTTTGGCATGTTATAGTAAGTTTATTAACCATATAGTGAAAGAAAACAAAAAGACACGGTAAAAGTTAAATTAATTAACTTAGAGTTAAATCTAATTGATAAGGTTAAAATAATACCCTAAACTTGTCTAAAACCTAGTGGTTGATAGGATTTCGACCCATCCCCACTTTAGCTTCAAAATAAGACCCTTTGGAACCATTATAAACCGATTTTTACTTTAATATAAAATAATATTTTGAGATATTCCTAAGGTTCCCCTCTCCTCCCTTATAAAAGGGCACCTCCTCCCCCTCCTCCATACACCAATTTGAGCACTCAAGCTCGGCCAAACCCTGCCATTTTCTCCTCTCCACTTACCTAGAATAATCCTAGAGGTCCTGATCTTCTTCAAAGACCAATCTTAGTTCCCTTAGTGAAGGATTCAAAGAGGTGTTCCAAAGAAGAGGTAATATCCATTACCGATGTTTTCAATTTCTTTCTTCTTCAACTTCTTCTCCTTTAGTTGTATCATGATAAAGTAATAACATCAGTATTACTTACATACTGATATGTTATTATAAATATGAAACAACCCTAATTCACCTTCTATCCATCCTACGGAAAAATAAAATCACCGCGCGTGCGTAAGTACGGAATACCGTCTCCACGCCGTGGTGTAATCTATTTTTCCACCATCACCTTACAAGGATGGGTATAATGGTGTAATGAGTAACTATATATGATTATTATGAAGTAATATTGATACTGAAATAATATATATATATACTCCAATACAATTCCACGATCATAGGAATGATATCATCACTCGTGCGTACGTACGGAATACCGTCTCCACAATGTGATGCGACTCGTTCTACATGATCTTCATTTCATAATGATTATATAAATGAATTGAATGAATAAATATGATATATGTTACACTGATACCATTCTGGATATAAGGAATCTATAACCTTAAAAGAAGAATAAGAATGTATTCGGCAAAACACGCATAAGAACAAAAGGCAATAAAGACCCGAGTAACAAGTAACCATGAAATATTACTATCAAAAAGCTAAGAATATGAACATATATGATATCATATCAATATTTATGATTCTGGAATAAGTCAATAACATTATTTAAACCATTATACAGGAGCTTCGGACATGTTCAAAGCAAATTGGACTTAAGGTAAGGGAAAATACCACAATCTCACTTTTATCCAAGATTGTTTTTACTTTGGTAATTACTGGGGTGTATTTTATCATCCACATCCATGTTCCCTCAATATGTAATATTGTTTCCATCCACCTGCAATAGTTTAAATCCAATTTTACCCTTAGGTGAGTTTTTAGTAAAGAATATGAAAGGAATCTTTTGTCGTTTTTCCGTACGAGGTACTTTTTGACTTTTCCGACAAAAGTACGAAGAATGTTTTTTTAACTTATACGGCATGAATGGATTTTTAAAACATTATTTCCAAGAAGCTTCCTTTACAAGTTTTCAAGTTTATTTTTAATCAACCTCTTTTAGTTTATAATTATATGACATGTTAAGAAAAGAAAATTGTTTTTGAAGAAGAAAGGATATTTTCCTCAAGAATGGAGTTCAAGTGTTTTATCAAAATTATTTTCCATCTAAGATAATAAAGGGTTCTGTTTTTATCCCTATTATTACATTGATTTGATCATGTTGTGATGGAATTATTTTTATGAATTCCTTTATCTTATATGAATTGATTTATGATGTCATGATGTTTCAAGAATCCCATTTTTGTTACATGTGTTATGCGATGATGTATGTTTTATGATTATGTGGCACACATAAGAAAGGATTCATTATAAGATGGGTGGGACCTATATCTCCCTCCAATGCATTGGGTAAAGATTTATATCTCATGAGATAGACATGGCTGGAATGTAAGGTTATTTCGGTTCAGTGAAACAGGACTGAAACGAGGAGTGAACTCGGTTTAGAAAGGGACTTTGTCCACTAAGATAGTCCTGGCAATGAGTCATGACTAACAAGAAATGATTTTCCATGATTATGTGTGCATGCCACAAAGTTTCAAGTTTTATGTTATGATTATGGGGATCTCATTTTCACTTATATGATTTATTCCATGTTATGATATTATGATCTCTTTTGCAGGTTTTGATTTTCAAAAAGATATGATATGATTTTTATTTCCTTTATTTGCCCTTGCTGAGCATTTGAGCTCACATTTTTATTTTTTCTTCTCCCCAGGTCAGGAAGATGGATATTAAGTAGAATATGTTAAAAGGGACACTAGATATGATGAAATAAATGGGAGACACTGTAGAAAATTTATGAACCAGTTGTTTATGTTTCCCAGTTTCTAAAGACACTATACCTATACGGTCCTTTGTGGTTTTGTCATATGTTGTAATAAGTGTGCTTCAATTTTGAAGTATTAATAATGTATGTAAAGTATGGGTCGTTACAGTAACATACCTTATTCCTCCTTAATTTTTAATCATTAAACTATATATCTAAAATCAATGATATATTAATAAGAACATCATTTAGTACATTGCTAGGCATTAATACTTTTTCATCCTTCGTTGTGGGTACAATACCCATGCCCATTATATAAATGATTGGTTGTAACCTATCTTGGAGGATTTAATTTTTTTTAAAACTATATTAATATAATTTCTATGATTTCTCAAAAAAAAATGAATGACATACTTGAAAACAATTATTCATTAAATAAATATTTTTACTACTTTTTTCAATTCAACATATTTTTTCAGAAATTATAATAATATTTATTGACTATTATTGTTTTTTAATTCAATATCATATTAACCTTATAGGTTATAAATACCATTAGATTTATTTCATTATATTAAAAATGAATTATTTTTAAAATAAAATTTCAATTAAAACATATACATTCTATACTTTTCACTCAAAATATCGTTAATCATGATAGAATGATTCCGCCTAAAATATAAAAAATTTGGTTCTAAATTCCATCATAGGATCAATCATAAAATCATAAATGGTATATATTTTCCATAATTGTTAAGTTAATGAAGACATATATACTTGTGAAATATGACAGGATGCTTACAATTTTTAGGATTCATATTCAAAAATACCATTTATAAAAATAAGTCTATAATATAATAATTTAATTTCAATAAATAAATAATACATTTTATTTCATTATAGGTACTTAAATGTTGTGTGTTTTAACCCTTTCAATAGGTAATTATCTTAGATAATTCATAGTTTCTCAACATTTAAGACAACAAACAATAAATAGGTCCCAAATATGAGATTTATTTCATTCCATCATTATCTTCATTTTTTATAAAAAATTATTTTTATTATTCCATTGATTTCAAAATATAAATAATTTCACCACACCACTTTGAGACATTCATGGTTGTAGCCATCCAAATATATTCTATTAATGAAACTGATTATTTTTTCCTCCATAGTCGCCATCAATTAAGATCTTAGAAAACCACATACTTATCTCAATCGTTGAGTAATGGAGTTGGTTATATTATAAGTTGTAAATCATAGTTTTAGAAAAATAATTAATCAAAATTCTGATAAATTTCACAAAAAACATCATCACATTTAGTTTCTCATAGTTAAGACAATTTCCTATATATTCAATGTTAAAATTATTCCATTGGGTTCCGTCCATCGACTAAAACCGAAAAAAGAAATGTGGGAAACAATATTACTAGTGGGAAAAACATATAATACTATTTATTAATTTTAAATATTGACATAGGTTCTAAATATAAGAAATATTATTGTTAAAATGGGTAATTCATTTCATCATATATTCAATTCTTTCATAATTTATTATAATGAAAATGTGAAATGTCGTATGCATATGCCTCGAGAGTGTCATGCCAGGTGTGAAGTAAGGATTGATTCCATGAAAAAGGGAATCTTTTGGTCAATACAAAATTTTCCATTTCAAATTCATTACCCCTAGGAACATCTATAAAAAATTTAATTACACCTTTGAAATCCATAAATAGATGTATTTCTATAAAAACCCTCAAAATAGTTTCTTAAAAAATATAACGACTTTTTTGTTAATTATAAAAAAAATCAATTATAGTGTTTATTATCAAATTTTATTTCATAAATCATGTTCTAATGGTTTCTAAGAAACATCCTATTATAATAATATTAGATAACCTAAACTTTAGTGAAACAAGTTCAGCATGTTTGAATTTTGAATATTTTATAGAAACATTTTAAAGATAGGAATTGTGTTGGAACAAGAATCCAAAGCCTGGAGAGACTCTGTGATGTGATTTTAAAAATATTAAATATATTTTATTCACATGAACATCATTTGTTTTTAAAATATAATAAATACTAAGAGTAGTCTGAAATTATAAATATGAGGATGTGGTGGAGTTCAAAACATCATGTTGACCTTGCACACAACTTTCTCTTGTCTATATTGGGAGTTTTTTATAGGTGAGTTGGTGGGGAGTTTTGTTGTAGATTAATTAATTAAGAAAAAAACATTTAAAATATAACTCAATACCTCTCCTTTCTCACATTGGGAATAATAAATAATAAATAGGAGATTTTTAACTCTCATCCCCTTTGTAAATAGATGAAAATCAATACAAATCAATGTAATGAGGTGTTGTTGATCTATGTTTGTTATTTTCAATCCTCCTTACGTCAAGGAGAAGCAATAATTGTTTATAATTTAACAATCTATGTTTCAATGTTTTTTCTTTTATGTAGGATTTTTATAATTTAGGTCTAGATCCACTTTGGTTTTAATTTTTTTAAGGGTTTTGATCCATATACTGAATTGTAATGAACCCACCAAGGTTGATCTGTAGGTTTTAAGGTAAACTGGGTTGAATCGAGGGAATTATAAGGTAATTAATAATTGTAATTACATATACACAGCTTATAGTTAAGTTTAATAAAATTTTATTCTTTATTATTGAAGGATGACATACTTTTTGGATATACACACAATCAATCAATGGTATACACCATGTAGTGACCCCATGTCGTGTGGCCATTGGACATGGCTTGTGATAGCCATGTAAAAGTACATTGTTTTTAAATGTACATGGTTGTGTAAAAGTACATGTACAATGTACATGTACATTGTACATAGACATTTAGGGCACGAAATGGGTATTGGAAAACCATATGACAAAGTAGACATTTTTCAGGAACACGCCTGGTAGAATTTGATACTAATGAGTCAATAAAGATTTCATATGACTTTTTCATTCCTTCCTAATTTGAAAATCACAAACACTATACCTCAAGGAAAATTTTATTTTCCATAATAATTCATAAGGATGATTTTTCCCCATGGAAATTAGCTCATTACCTAGTTTTTCCTTCATAATGGAAATTTTCTTTCCCCAACTAAAATGTATCCTTAACATGTTTTCATAGTTTATGTTATAATCTTACTCATTTTCTTTCTATGTATAAAATTCAGTTTCGTATCTAAAACCTTGTAATCTTATAAATACTTAGATATAGATTATTTTGTTTTAATGTTCTGAATTCAGACTACGAATTCCCTGAATTCAGACTCTGAACATTCTGAGTTCAAACTCATAATTCTATGAATTCAGACTCTAAACTTTTTTAGTTAAAACTCAAAATTCTACGAATTTAGACTTCAAAAATTCTGAAATCAGACTCTGAATTCATGGAATTCAGACTTAGAACTTTCTGAGTTCAGACTCCAAATTCTCGGAATTCAGACTCTGGCCATTTTGAATTCAGACACTGAATTCAATTAATTCACACTCCAAATTCTTATGAATCCAGTCTACGAATTTCCTTAAAATTCAAACTCCAGAATTCTATAGAATTCAGTTTTTTAATTATTTTGAATTCAGAATCTCAATATTTATATATTATAAGCACCCAATGGATTTTTTAATACTCCTAACTTTTATTTCCTTAGACTCCAAAAAATGGATTTTATCATGCAACCATTCTTTTTCTAACCTTGTTATGAAATGATGTCGTGCAATCAGTTTCTAACTGACCATTTTTTGAGTGACATGTGTATAGGTCCCTTTGAAATTCAAGGAGAAATTTGACTATTAAAGGAGGGTGTTGACCATTGAATATGTGATTATTAATTGGAGCTCATTACAAAGAGATCACAAATTTGATAGATGTTAATCAAACTATAGATTACATACTGCTGAAGTGGTTTGTAGAGAAATAACCTTCCATGCTTTGTGGGAACTGGACATCTTGTTCTAAATTTCTTTGTGTTACACTAAATGTTGCTGAGTACATTCGAGGGATTCTGGGGATTGGAAGATAGAGGTGCTGACTACATTGATTTTCGAGGGATTGCGGGGAGAGAAATACAAATTCAGATATTCCTATCGAGGGTGTACTCGGGTGTGAGTAAGATAGACTTAATTAAAAGTATAAATCAAGGGACCTTTATCCAAGGTTGTTAGATACCCTACTCTTTGGTTTAAATGATTTACTACTTTTTACATGTATTGATTAATGTTTTCCACTACATTTTGGTTGTTAAGGAATATATAACTATCTTATACTTTCTTTTACTTGTACTCTGAGTAGTAATATTCTATACTCTTTATGGTAGAATTGTTATCTTCATAAAATTTTCTTTTATTTCATTTCCTGTACCACATTTCCAAAATCAAGAAAGCTTGTAGAACTAATATTTTTTTTCAATTTACATTGTTTAACTTTTTTAAACAATACCATCTTTAAAAGTTCTTATGGAATTTATTAATGTATACAATTCACCCCCTCCTGTATATTGAGCATATACAATCATTATGTTGATCCAACAATTGGTATCAGAGGACGCCTCTAAAATACATATATTCACATATAAGTTTTATTTCCCATGTTTTTCATTGTTCTATATTTTCCATTCTTAGTATATCATTATCCTTGTTTAAAAACATTTATTACTAATAAGTTTGTGTGGAAAGATATTTTCTATGTGATGGTAGGAAAGAATGTTGGATCAATTGAGAATATTAATTCTAGTTGACCCCCTATTTTTGATGGTAATGATTATGAACATTGGAGAGATGGTATTTTTTTATTAACACTAGAGTGGACAACATTGTTATGCTGACTGGAGATTAAAAGATTTTTGAAAGGGAAGTCAAAACATTTACTAATCAAGTGAAGTTAGAATATCAACTTAACTACAAGTTACGCAATAATTTGTTGTGTTCTATGACCAGGAATATATATAATATGATTTCTTCTTGTGAATCTGTAAATTTTATTTGGAATATTCTTGATGTAACTCATTTTTTAACTACCAATGTTATTGAAACTAGAAGATCTGTTCATAGAAATTAATAAAATTGTTTTTCTTTCCTTATGGAGAACCTATATGTAAGGTAAAACAGAGATTTATGACTATTTTAAACAACTTACAATCCATGGGTGAAAAAGGTATTGATCATGAGGTACTTGTAGACAAGATTATAGACATCATGCCTAATGAGAGGGATTCCAAGCGAACAACTATTAATGAGAAGAGGAAAGTCTCATAGATTACTCTTTATTATCCTTTTGGAACTCTTCTTCAACATGAGATTAGAATGAATATAGATATTGATTATGTTTAGAAGAATACTGGGAATGGATGTGTTGCTTTTTCAACAACCTATAATCATAATAAATCAATGACTCTGGTAAGAATTACTAGATCTATGTCTAAAAAGGTTACTATATTATCTGAATCAAGTGAAAGTGAACATTCTGAGAATGATGTACCTAATAATTCTTGAATGATGAACAAGATTGTTGAGAAGAAAGAATTTTTTTATAAATACAAGAAGAAATAATGAAAGGATAAGAAAGACATTGAAGTCACTTGTTATGAATGAAAAAGGGATGGACGTATAAGGTAAGACTATCTTATGTTTATGAGAAATGATAGAATGGAAAAGCATTCAGAGATGAATAGAAATAAGTAGTACAATGATATTGCTAAGAGTGTTTTGAAAGCTAATGACTCATGGAGTGCTAGTGGGGGAGACTCTTCAGATGAATCCTTAGATTATGAATCTTCTGGATAGAAGAATCTTGGTCTAATAGCCAGACTACCTATTTAATGGTTATGGAACACAATGTTGAATCCATAAACAATGTATACATGAATTCTAATTATGGTGATAGTAAATATTATAAATCCTTGAATGAAAAATATTTCTCTATTGAAGTTAATACATTACCAACCTATGAAATAATTATTAGGTTTTCTAAGCTCCATGAGAATGAAAATTATAAAGTCATGAAATAGATTGATAAAAAAATTCTATATTTTCTATTATTACTAAATAAATATCATCTATTTTTAATGATCATGATATGAAGACCCTTGATTTTTAATGTATTTCAAAAAACATTGAGGAAGTTAATTCTGATAAGGATAAACTTTCTAATGACCTAGAAAAATAAATTTCTAAGAAAAATGTTTTCGAGCCGAATACTAGTGCTAAAACTGATGTTTTTAATGATAATAACTTATTTATCATACTTATGTCATAAATATTTTCCTTGAGTAAGTGTTTTTCAATCATTACCTTGGGTAAGGAAAACTCTGATATGATGTATTTCCAAATTCTACCTCTAGGGAATAATTATAGTGTTTGTTATACAAGTTCATAACCGTTTTTAGTAACAATTATTTGTTCCTAAAAGTGATCCTTTATCCATTAAGTGCCAGTTTGGTTGGAATTGGGCAAAAAATTGTTCCTAAAACAAAACTAAATCTTTAGGTTCTCATAATGCTTATTTTTTAAAGAAAATGTGGATTCCTAAAATTTTTATTTCAAATGTTTCCGGATCCATGAAAGTTTGGGTTCTAAAACACTAAATCTTTTATTTTCATGAAAATATTGATAGTACCAACATCAATACATTGTACATAGATAGTGGTTATCCCCAGCACATGACTGGAAACAAAAACCTCTATAAAATGATTATCAAGATGAAAGGAGGAAAGATAACATTCAAGGATAATTATAATGGAGAAATTATTGGTATTAGTAACATTCTTCTTCTTGGAAAAACCTAGATTTAAAATTTTTATTTGTTAAGGGTCTTAAGCACAACTTCATTATAATTATTCAATTATTTGATGACGGTTTCCTTGTGAATTTTAGGAATGACAAGTGATTTGTAGACAATTACAAGGAATACTTTATTCATTCTTCTGATAGTCAAGGGAATGTATACACACTAACCATAGAATACCTTAGAAGCCATGATCAACTTACCTTGGTGCAATGTGATATCATTAGTGGTTGTGGCATAGAAGGTTAGGACACTGTAACATTAGGAACCTATGAAAACTTTCTATGAAAATACTAGTTAAGGATCTACTAGAGATTAGATTTGATTCTTCAAAACTTTGTGATCCTTATTAATACGAAAATCTATATAAATCAATTTTTAAATCATATTTTGATGTCTTAACTACTGATGCATTACAGTTGGTGCATATGGATCCTTTTGGTCTGAGACTAAATGGAAGCATTTGTGGGAAATATTATTTATTTTTCTTAGTTAATGATTACACAAGATTTACGTGGGTCTATTTTCTAGCAAAGAAATCTGAAGCTTTTTCTTATTTCAAAACGTATACAGCCCAACATAAAAATGAGAAAAATCTTCTTTTGATAACTATTCATAGTGATCATGGAAGAGAATTCCAAAATTTTGATTTTGAAACATTTTGTAGTAGAAAAAAAAATACTTATAAATTTTCAGCACCAAGAACACCCCAACAAAATGGTATTGTTGAAATAAAAAATAGATTTTCTCAAGAGATAAAAAGAACCATTTTGAGTGAATATTTTATAGCGAAAATAATTTTGGGCTAAATCTATATATACATCTTTTTATACTATAAATAATGTTTTGATTAGACCTTGTCTTAATAAAACATTTTATGAGTTATTGAATGGTAGAAAACCTAGACTTTCATACTTATTGGTTTTTAGTTGTAAGGTATTCATTCAGAATACTAATGATAATCTACACAAATTTACACCAAAATCTGATGAAGGATTTTTCTTCGGCTACTCCTCAATATCTAAGGCTTATAAGGTTTTCTAGAAAAATATTTTTACCGTTGAAGAAATAGATATTTTAAAATTTGATGGAACCGATACTTTTGTTTTTAAACAACCTCAACCAACACATTTAGAATATTTTTCTAAAACTGATTATCAACCCTTGATAAAATATCCTTCTGATAAGGAATATGTTAAAGAAAATATTTCTGAAGCATTTACCACATAAGACATCCAACCCTGTATAGATTCACAGGTTTTACAAAATCAAAATAAGTTGTTTATTAAGAATCATCCCAGTGATAATATCATTTCTGATGTAAATCATCCTGTAAAGACTAGAAGTTCCTTAATAAATGAAGTAGAACATCTACCATTCTTTTTCCAGTTAGAACCAAAATGTAATGGTGAAGATTTAGGTGATGATGAATGGATAAATGCTATTAAAAATGAGCTAAATTAATTCGAAAGAAATAATTTCTAGACCTTGGATGAAAGAACTAAGGAATAATCTGTTATTAGAGTTAAATGGGTCTTCAGAAATAATTCTGATGAAAATGGACTCATAGTAAGAAATAAACCTAGAATTGTTGATAAATGTTATAATCAACAAGAATGAAGAAACTATGAAGAGACATATCCTCTAGTATCAAGACTTGAATCTATTCGTTTTCTACATTCCTTTGCGGCATTCTTTAATTTCAAAATATTTGAAATGGATGTAAAATTTGATTTCATTAATGGTTTTGTTCAAGTAGAATTTTTTATTGATTATCCACCTAGTTTTGAATATTTAAAACCTCTTGAACATGTTTACAAACGTACTAAAGCTTTGTATGGACTTAAGAAAGCTCATCGAGCTTAGTATGATAGACTTATAGGATTTGTCTTCAAAATAATTACATTAAGGGAAATGTTGATCCAGCACTTTTTATAAATAACAATAAGAAAAATGTATTTATTATTCAATTATATGTTGATGAAATTATATTTATTTCAACTCAGCAATCTTTAACTGATTCCTTTATAAATCTAATGAAATCTGATTTTGAAATGAGTCTTATGGGTGAGTTAAAATTTTTCCTTGGTTTTCAATTTTCTCAATAACTAGAATGAATCTATATATCCCCACGTAAGTATATTAATGATATTAGAAAAAAGTATTCATATGAAAACAATAAGAGTTTGTGTACTCCCATTGTTACCTCTAATTCACTGGATCATGATGAAGCTAGGAAACTGATAGGCAAAAACATATTTTAGAGATATGCTTGGAAGTCTACAATACTTGATAGATAGTCATCCAGAAATAATTTTTTCAGTATGCTTATGTACAAGATATCATTCCAATACTATATAATCTCATTTAAAGGTGGTGAAAAGTATCTTTCACTACTTCAAAAGAACCATGGATCTAGAAATATTTTACACATCTGGAAATGATTTTGTTTTAAAAAGTTTTTTGCATGCTGATTTTGATGGATGTAGAATGGATAAGAAAAATACATCCAGAAATTTTCATTTATTAGGAGATTCATCAGTTTCTTGCTTATCCCAAAATCCATATGTAGTAGCACTTTCCACTGCTGAATATAAATATTTAGTAGCTATAAGTTGTTGTGCTCAAGTATTGTGGATGGAAGACAGAGTCACAGACTATGGTATGAGTTTTACCAAAACTAAAATTTTGTGTTATAAAAATTGTTCCATTGTCTACAGTAAAAACCATGAACAACACTCTACTGTAGAACATAAAGTTATTAGGCATCACTTTCATTGAGATCAGAAAAAATGAGATATCATTCTTTAATTTATTAGAACGCAAGATCAACTAGCTGATATTTTAAAATAATCATTACCATATGATAGATTTGAATACATGAAACAGACTTTAGGGATGATAAACATAAGGTAATCATCCTTATTAACTTCATGATGAAAGAAATCTCCTTACAATAACAAACTCTTTTTCATAGGGCAGGTACATTTTCTTGTTAGTTAGTTCATAATTTTTTGTAATGAATATTTTTTAGTTCAAAATTTTTCGTAATGGAGATTTTTTTATAGTGGAAAATTTTTTGAAATGATTTTTTTTAGTTTTAAATTTCTGTAATGAATATTTTCATACATAAATTTTTTTAATTTATATTTTCGTACATAATTTTTTTTAATGATGATTTTTTTATGTAAAATTTTCATAGTGAATATTTTTGTACTTAAAATTTTTGTAATGAATATTTTTGTACTTAAAATTTTCGTAATGGAGATTTTCGTACTGAATAATTTCGTTATCAAAATTTCCAGAATCTAAAGTTCTTTAAAAATAATTTTCCTCATTACGAATAATCTTCCTAGAAATCTGAAAGGTATGTTTCCTTTCATAAATTTTCGTAATAATTTTTTAATTGTTGGTATTTTCATTTGTTTTTTAATTTATTGTATTATATTTTCATGAATATGAATGTTTTTATTAAAAACCTCAAAATATCGGAATCCATCAAAATTCATCTTCGGTCATTTTGTTAAGCCATCAGATATGATCATAATGATTTTCAAACATTGGATTGAGTATGGAAGCTGAACCGTCCCCTCAAACGCATATATAAAGGAACCCCAATGGTTGTCCCAAATAAAAAATCAAGTCTTCACATGTTGAAGCTCTAACCCTCCTACATAATCTCATTCTAGATCTTAACGGTTTCCTCATCATCGAATGTCTATTGAAGCTTTTTCTCAAAAAGAAAGGTCATCTATAAAGGAAATCTCTGAACGGTAGGATTACAGAGAAAGGTTGGTTCATGTGAATTTCATTACTATGATTGATTCTATTATCTCTAAGAATATATTGCTGAATGAGTGGGAGAGTGTTTGGATTTTGAAACTAAAATTACAGCATCCGGTGTATCTGTAGTTTATGATTGAATTGTACAAGATAGTAAATTTCATCATGGAAGAAGGCTGCAGCATGTTTTCTTTCCAGTGTTACGGGAAGACATTTTCTCTATCATATACCAAGGCTACTAGTTTTATTGGAATCCCTTATGAAGGAGAAGCAGTGTTCTGCTCACATAAGCTTCCTAATGTTCAAGGAAGATTTATTAAAGAAATATCCATGGATTTTCTTGGTCTTTCAGAGGTAAAGACTTCAATGATTTTTCACCTATCTACAAATTTTCGAATTCATGAATTGTGGGTTCAAGGATTCATCATTCCAAGAAAAGGGTATAAGTATACATTAAAGAAAAGTGACATCTACATTCAGAATTTCTTGGTAAACTTAAGAATGATAAACTTGATTAAGCTTATATTGGTTATGATTGAGAACATAAATAATTGAAATCTAAAGGGTTAGATTATTATGTATCCATCCATTCTGTCAATGATGATTGTATGATGATTAGATTCCTTAAAAATTCCTTTCAAATTTACGTCAAAAATTTGAGAAGTCATGTTGCTGAGTGATGACACCTTGAGAAGGATAAATGATTTCTTTTCTAAAGAATCCAAAAAATTTGTGGATTTGACTAAAGTGAAAGTTGAAGCACTTTCAATGAAATAAAAGTAGGAGGAAACCTCTAAAAACGGTGGAAGGAATATATAGGTAAATGAAGTGGAAGAGAAGGAAAAACCCCAATAGTAAATGAAACTCAATCTGCACCACCAAAGACAAAGAGACAAAAATTCTATCTAGATGAGGTTGTGGATAAGTGGAGGGAAGACAAGACAAATCAGAATGATGGCGAGCCTAAGTATGACTTGGACCCTACTGAGGCAAAAACATTGATGTAAAAGGCAGTTGAAGAGATTGAGAAGTAAGAGAAAGAGAAGAAATTGATTAAAAAGTTATTTTAGGAAGAGATATTCCAATCACTTCAGAAGGATATAGAGAAAGCATCCGAGAATATTCTTGTACCAGAATCCTTCCTGATAGAACCTTTACCAGAGACTCAGAGAAATAAGTTCATGACTCTGGAAAAAGTCCATGAAAAAGAAGTAGAAGAAAAAGAAGTAAAATAATAATAATAAGAAGTCAGTGGTGATACCAAATACTTGACAAATAATGTAGAGGATTTTCATGAAAAGGAAATCCCATTTGAAAAATTATCAATATGAACATCTCAAGATGAGTTTTCAAAACATGCAACACCAGGTGTAACAACCCGAGATTTTATAAAAAAATTCTTTTTAATTTTATTAATGTCATGTGTTGTACACTACACCAAAAGGATCTTGCACAACACACATCCCTGACTTGGCTTGCATTACACGTAATCATGACCTTCAACGATTGTGTGTGTTGTACGCAACACCGAGTTTCACTAAACAACTATATGTTATATGAACTAGTCGTTAGGAATAGTAATAATCAATTTTTAAAATTTTATAAATTTTATCTTTCAAAATGGACTTCATTTTTGGATTCAGAATATCAAAATTATCCTACGGTGAATTTTTGGTATTTCTCTGAAAACTCTCAATTTTTTATGAATAGTGAAAACACTAGGTTACTATTCAAGAACCGACTTTTTATTTAAATAATTATTTATTTTATTTAAATTTATTTTAGGTCAAAATTGATACATAATACCTATATAAGTTCAATTTAAGTCATTGGAGTCATTTTATAATAATTTTAGATATATAAAAATTTTATTGAACTTTTCACCGTCTTTTACCCACCTCCTAGGAGAATTTGCAAATTAACCTAAAACATAATTTTACCACTTCTGTGAGTGGAATTTATAAAATCCGAGAGACATGGTTAATATAAAGGACTAAAATTTGGTTCAATGAGAGGAAAATAATTTTTTGGTGAATAGTAACTTTTTACTTTTTTTTACCACGGTTAAAAGTAAATACGGTAATTATGGTTAAAAATGATATTATCATTACCCTAAAACATGTCCTAATTATATTGGATAAATGTAATTCGACCAGAAACAACCTTAGGAATAAAACATGACCATTTATGCCCACATGGATTAGAATAGGACATTTATTATTAAATAATTTAAAGAAGGGTTTAAATAGTTAAAATCAATGTATAATAACTAAATAATTTTTAATATAGCTTTTTACATAAGAACAATTAGGCTATAAATATTAATTATAAATCTAAAAAGATTAACTATATAATGGTGTTTTATTTATAAATTTTAGACATTAAATAATTTAATTTATTTTGGACACAATGATGATGCAGTAATTATCTTATTAATGAAATATTGAAATAATTGATGATATAAATACCCAAATAAATGTAATTTGAGAATTTTTATGACTTCCAAAAAATTTCTAGGTTAATATTGCATGTTAGTATTGATTTAATTAACTTTTTTAGAACTAATAATTATGTTATGATATTCAAAAAAATCAATTACCAAATAGTGTCAAAATTGACATAAAATAGTTTTTAAAACCAATATTATATTATTAATTGTTATTTTATTTCTAAAAATATAATGTTTGGACAAATGACATAGATAAGGTTGTATATATTTATAATAAACAAATTTGGGTTCGTTTGTCTTGTTATAGTAAGTTTATTGATATTATAGTGTAAGAAAACAAGAAGACACGGTAAAAGCAAAATTATTTAACATAAAGTTAAATCTAAATGATAAGGTTATGATAGAAACCTAAACTTGTATAAATTCTATTGGATGAGAGGATTTTAACCCATCCCCACCTTAGCTTCAAAATAACTTAATTTGGAGCTATTAAAAACCGAATATGACTTTATAATAAAATAATATTTTTAGTTTTTCTAAAGGTGCCCTTCTCCTCCCTTATAAAAGGGCACCTCCTCCCACTCTTCCTCACACCACTTTTAGCCTTAAATATCAACCAAACCCAGAAAATTTCTATTCTCCACATCCCTAGAAACATCCAAGAGGTTCTGGTCTTCTTAAAAGACCAATCTTAGTGCACTAAGAGGAGGTTTCAAAAAGGCATGTTGAAAGAAGGGGTAATATTCGTTACCCATTCTTTCAACTTCATTTCTTATTCTACGTATTCTTATATAGTTGATTCATTATGAATTAATAACATAAGTATCACTCATTTACTGATATGTTATTATAAGTATGAAACATTCCTATTTCACCATCTATCATTCCTATGGAAAACGAAATCACCGCGCGTGCATACGTACAGAATATCGTCTCCACGCCGTGGTGTAATCTATTTTCGACCACCACCTTACTGGGAAGGGTATAATGGTGTAAAAAATAACTATATATGATTATTTCAAAGTGATATAGATTTTGAAATATTATACATACACTTCAATGCAATTCCACGATCAAGGAAATGATATCATCGCTCGTGTGTACGTACGGACTACCGTCTCCACGATGCGATGAGATTCATTATCTGTGTTAACCATTCATGAATGATTATAAAGTTTATATAATAAGTAATCATGAAATATATGACATAATAATGATACTGGATTTATGTGTATATATATTTATGTCAACTACTTAATTTAATTCAATTCAATAAGGAAACCAAAACAGCATTCATGCGTACGTACGGCCTACCGTCTCCATGAACGATGTATTTCATTCCATTTAATCGATATATCATATATATATATGTATATACCGAAATATATATTATATATAAATCATGATATAAGTAACAACATCAAGAACAACACGTCCAAAAAACGTATGATAAATAAAACTATTAAACCCAAAATGCAGCTTTAACATAGAAGTTACAAAAGTACGGTAAATATAAAGTCATAAGTGAACCATATATGATATTATAACAAGGAATATGAGTTTGTAATAAGTCAATGACATTATTTAAATCATTATATAAAAGGTTCGGAAACGTATGAAGCATATCAGATCTAAGGTAAGGGATAATTTTGCAAATCTCATTTTTATCCAAGATTCCTTATTCGTATGTATTTACTGGGGTTATTTCTATCATCCCAGTCCATGTTTTATAAAACTGTTTTCATTTATGTTTAAAGTCATTTTTAACCATTTTTGACTTTTACTACAAGGTATGTAAGGAATCTTTTTTTACAATACGAGGTACGTTTTGACTTTTCTGACCAAAGTACGAGGAGAATGTTATTTTTAACTTATATGGCGTGAACGGATTTTTACGATTTCATAACGCCTCATATTCATGAATCTTACTCTACATGATTTTATGAATATTTTTTACAAAATAATTTTATTTTAAAATTTCACTACAGTTTTTGAAAAGAAAATTATTTTGATTAAGAAAGGGTATTTTCCGCAAGAATTCATTTCTTGTGTTTTATCAAAACCATTTTTCATCTAAGATGACACTATTTCATATGTGTATGTTTCAAGTATCATGTCTCTATGATTTATATGGTTTCACTTTTCTTATTATGAAATGATATCCATTTTATTTATATGTATTATGTGATGATGGGATGATGTTTATGAAACCCATTTTATTTATTGGGTTATTATGAATGATGTGTGTTTATTTTGTGGAGCAAGTAATAATGATTTCATTATGAGATGGGTGGGACCTATATCTACCTCCAATTCATTGGGTAATGATTTATATCTCATGAGATATACATGGCTAGAACAGCAAGTTAATCATGTTCAGTGTTACAGGACTGAAACGAGGAGTGAACTCGATTCAGAAATAGAATTTGTCCACTATGATGGTCTTGGAAGAAATGGCTTGGCTACTATGGAAATCATAACATGTGCTTAATGGTTGCCAAAATTAAATGTTTTATTCCCATGCTATTTTATCATGATTGATGTTCCGTTATGATATATGCCTTACGTACTTCCAAGATTAATGTATTTTCTCAATATTTTGATGTTTAGATTTTATGTTCAAGTTTTTTCATTCAAAAGATTATGGATTGTTTGATGTTATCTATGTTTACCCTTACTAGGAATTTGAGCTCACAACTTTTATGTTTTCTTTTCCCTAGTATATAAAGAAAGGTTTTAGGTAAGAAAAAAAGGGGAAGAACTTTATGGGATATGTTGAAGATCATTCACCGTGATTAGAAGATTATATTCTGAGTTTCCAAAGACACTAAACTATTACGGTTGTTTTGTGTCTCTTTGTATGTACTAAGTATTCCGAAAAAGTAATGCAATGTCCATGTACGTCAAGATTTGGGTCTCTCCAATTGGTATCAGAGGAAAGGTTTAGTCAACCTTGGGAAACTAGGATGTGATTACTTTAGTGAGATCCCTAGATATATTTCTAAGGTATGTCTAGGGATGTCCCTAAGGTTAAGTATAAGTATAGGTTATAGTCCTAGAATTACGGTAACGATCTTAGAATTAAACCTAAGATGTTAGATATTGAATGTAATCCCCCTATATTATGTTGTTTTCCCTAGAATGATTTTTGCCTCTCACACTATTCTTTTTGGGTTTTAGACGATGGCTAGAACCTGAAGTAACCGTGTTGATCAATGTAATGGACAATGCAATGATTGTCCTCTTGAACACAAAAATGTTATGGTAGATGGAGTGAAAAATCTTATTTCTATACTTAGACAAGCTATGAATCATTCTGGACTTCCAAATGAGTAGAGAAGGGAACAATATTCTATTGAGTCCTTCATGAGACAACATCCACCTTCTTTCAGTGGGTCATCTGATCTACTTGTTGCCGAACAATGGATCAGTACCACTGAAAAGATATTTTAAGTTATTCAATGTTCTGAACATGATAAGGTCATATTATCAATATATCGTTTAGAAGGTGAAGCTGATGAATGGTGTTATCTTATCATGAATATGAGGCCATGAGATGAAATTGAGTCCATGGAATGGGACAAGTTCAAGAACTTACTTTTCAATAAGTACTTCCCTCGTATTCCTCGAACAAATATGGAGAAGGATTTTCTTTAACTAAAGAAAAATGATGATGAATATATTGGTATATACGAAGAGAATTTTACATGGTGTGCAAGGTATGAATCTGGCTTTATCATCTAACCTGAATGTAAAGTTGATTGATTCTTTAGTGGCTTAAAACCAAATCTTCGAAGGGAATTAGCTATAAGAGACTTCATTAGCTATGAAGAAATTGTGTGTTGTGCTATCAAGGTAGAAATGGAAGTTGGTGTTACATATCCATCTCTTGGTTTTGACAAGAAACAAAAGATGGAGTTCAAGGAGAAATCTCAGAATAATGGTGAAATGAAGATGAATGTTTCTTTATGCTCAAAGTGTGGAAACAAGCATGGTGGAGATTGTATTAATGGGACTAGAAAATGTTTTAAGTGTGGAAAAGAAGATCAGCGAGAAGATGAGTGTCGACGTAATGGAAAAAGGGTTGTTAATGATGTGAATAAAGAAAAGACTACAGAGAATGCACCACCAACACTTCAATGCTTCACGTGCAATGAAATGGGGAATTTTTCTAATCAATGCCCTAATCCAAGTGTTAATGATGATCGACATGAGCAACCACTTAAGGCAATGGACAAAGGGAAGTCACATGTGATCACTATTGGCGATGTTGAATATGACAACGATGTGGTGGAATGATTAAGTGTTAATGTAATGGGATTCCAAAATAATGTTGTATATAGTATCGTGGAATATTGGAATATTTATGTATTTGTCTATTGTGGTTTTCAATAATTTTATGGTACCTGTAACCATGGAAAGTGATTGAGATATTTTTGTAAAGAAGATGATATGCGCATAATGAAGGGATGAGGAGGAAATGAAATGTTTGAAAGTATTCATGAGCTCATGACTGATATAATGAAATAGTTATATCATTGTTTGAGTATATAGAATTTTGGGGTTTTGTTATGTGGAAATAGTTAACTTTTGATAGCACTCATGATTTGACTAAGATTCAATGGGTATTCATTTTTCATGAGAACACATGATTAAGGCCTTCGAATTTTTGGAATGTGACCAACAAGACATATATTATGATATATGGGGATCAATGATGCTATTAACATGCTTGTTATATGAAATCTCTGGTAATCATTTTCACTATAATATGAGAGTGGAATGCAGTATTATGGATAAGACTAAAGATTGGAATAGATTATGTTGGACATGAGTTAGTATTTTTTAATGATAGAAGTTTTTTCGATATTATTGATGGGATGTTATAGTAATGTAGTTTTAGAAAAAGGACAACCAGCAGGATTGCGACAGCCCATTGCGTCGGACAAGGCTGTGGGAATCGAACCCACAACCGATGTGCGACAGGCCTTTATCGCCTACCACTAGCCTAGAGGAAGTCCCTATTTAGTAAAAACTAGTTTTATTATATTAAGTGGTATGATATATGAAGTATAAGATCATTTTTTGAATCATATACGATTAACCTCACCATAGATGGACTTATTTATATTTTATAACTTTTGCTAACATTTTGTTTAAAACAGATGGAATGACCCATCATTCTATCACATGATCTATTAACACTTCACGAATAACAAATTCAACTTCATTTATTTAACAGATGAAGTGGAAATTGTTCAAACCACGAACAATAGTGAGATTGTACAAAAATAAAGTAAGTATTTATTCTAATTCATATTCTTCAACTTTAGGGAAATGATCTTGAAAAAAAATTGTTGTCCTAGTGCCCTTATATCTGATGAATCAGATGGTACCCTAGATCATCACAAATTTATGGCTTTGTTATTGTTGGATTTTCTATAGCCATGTTATCTACCACTCTCCATCTGAACATGATGGTTAGATTTCTCTTCCATATCCATATTTTCACATATGTTCTCCTATGTGGAAACCCAGTGATTAGTTAATTTGGGTAACCGTTACGTTTCATACTTTAGTTTTTAAATCCAAGTTATGTTATTCCTTTTTACGATGTGGGTTTCTATTAAAGAAAGTTTCGATTAGTAAACCATTTATAAACCCCCAACGAATTTCGAGGGAGAAATTCATTTTAAGGGGGGTAGAATGTAACACCCCGAGATTTTATGAAAAATATTCTTTTTAATTTCATTAATGTCCTTTGTTGTACGCTATACCAAAAGGAGCTTTCACTACATGTATCCCTGACTTGGCTTGCATTACACGCAATCATGACCTTCAGCGATAGCGTGTGTTGTACGCAATACAGAGTTTCGCTAAACAACGATATGTTATATAAACTAGCCATTATGAATAGTAATACCCAATTTGTTTAAATTTAATAAATTTTATCTTTCGAAAATGACTTCATTTTTGGATTCAGAATATCGAAATTCTCCTAGGGTGATGTTTTGGTATTTTTCTAAAAACATTCAATTTTTTATGAATAGTGAAAACACTGGGTTACTATTCAAAACCCGACCTTTTATTTAAATAATTTTTTATTTTATTTATATTTATTTTAGGTAAAAATTGATGCATAATACCTATATAAGCTCAATTTATGTCATTGGAGTCATTTTATAATAATTTTAGATATATAAAAATTTTATTGATCTTTTCACCGTCTTTTACCCACCTCCTAGGAGAATTTGCAAATTCACATGAAACATAATTTTACCGCTTCTGTGAGTGGAATTTTGAAAATCCTAGAGACACGGTTAATATCATGGACTAAAATTTGGTTTAATGAGAAGAAAATAATTTTTGGTAAATAGTAACTTTTTACTTTTTTTTCCCACGGTTAAAAGTAAATAGGGTAATTTAGGGTAAAAATGATATTATTATTACCGTAACACATGTACTAATTCTATTGGATAAGTTTAATTCGACCGAAAACAACATTAGGAATAAAATATGACCATTTAGACCCACTTGTATTAGATTAGGACATTTATTATTAATTTATTTAAAGAAGGGTTAAAATAGTTAAAATCAAAGTTTAATAACTAAATCATTTTTAATATTGGGTTATACATAAGATTAATTTGACTATAAATATTCATTAGAAACATAAAAATATTTCCTACATAATGGTGTTTTATTTATAAATTTTAGACATTAAATAATTTAATTTATTTATGACACAATGATGATGCAGTAATTATCTTATTAATAAAATATTGACATAATTGATGTTATAAATACCCAAATAAATGAAATGTGAGACTTTTTATGAATTCAAATAATTTTATAGGTTAATATGACATGTTATTTTTTATTTAATTAACTTTTTTATAACTAATAAATCTGTTATGAGTTTTACAAAAATCAATTACCAAATAGTTTCAAAATTGACATAAAATAGTTTTTAAAACAAATATTATATTATTAATTGTTATTTTATTTATAAAAATCTATCATTCGTCAAAAAGACTTAGATAAGGTTATATATATTAATAATAAACAACTTGGGGTTCTTTTGTCTTGTTATATTAATTTTATTAACCTTATAGTGTAAGAAAACAAGAAGACACGGTAAAAGAAATATTATTTATCTTAAAGTTAAATCTAAATGATAAGGAAAAATAGAAACCTAAACTTGTATAAATTATATCGGATGATAGTATTGAGACCCATACCCACATTAGCTTCGAAATAACTCAATTTGGAGCGATTAAAAACCGAATATGACTTTATAATAAAATAATATATTTAGTTATTCCAAAGGTGCCCCTCTCCTCCCTTATAAAAGGGAACCTCCTCCCTCTCTTCCTCACACCACATTGAGCCTTCAACCTCAGAAAACACCTTAAAATACCTATTCTGCACTTACCTAGAAAAATCTTAGAGGATCTGGTCTTCTTCAAAGACCAATCTTAGTTCCCTAAGAGGAGGTTTCAAAACGGCGTGTCGAAAGAAGATGTAATATCTGTTACCGATTCTTTCAACTTTATTTCTAATTCTCGTTATTATTCATTAGTTGTTTCCTAATGAAGTAATAACATAAGTATCACTCATATACATATATCTTATTACAAGTATGAAACAACCCTATTTCATCATCTATCCATCCTACGGAAAACGAAATCACCGCACGTGCGTACATACGGAATATCTTCTCCACGCCGTGATGTAATCTGTTTTCGACCACCACCTTACTTGGATGGGTATAATGGTGTAAATAAATAACTATATATGATTATTGAAAATTTATATTGATTCTGAAATATTATACATACACTTCAATGCAATTCCACGATCATGGGAATGATATCATCGCTCGTGCGTACGTACGAACTACCGTCTCTACGACGCGATGAGATTCATTCTCCATGTTAACCATTAATGAATGATTATAAAGTATATATAATAAGTAATCATGAAATATATGACATAATAATGATACTGGATTTATGTGTATATATATGTTTTTCATCTACTTAATTTCATTCAATTCCATAAGGAAACAAAAACAGTGTTCATGCATACGTACGGCCTACCGTCTCCATGAATAGTGTATTTCATTCCATTTAATCGATCTATCATATATATATATGTATATAATGAAATATATATTATATATAAATCATGATATAAGTAATAATATCATGTACAAAAAGTCCAAACACGTACGATAAATAAAACGATTTAACCCAAAACGCTGCTTTAACATGGATGTTACAAAAGAACGAGTAATATAAAGTCATGAGTGAACCATATATGATATCATAAAAATGAATATGATTCTGTAATAAGTCAATGACATTATTTAAATTATTATACAGCAGGTTCAGAAATGTACGAAGCATATCAGACCTAAGGTAGGGGATAATTTTTCAAATCTCATTTTTATCCGAGATTTCTTATTCATATGTATTTACTGGGGTTATTTCTATCATCCATGTCCATGTTTTATAAATGTTTTTTAATGTATATTTAAAGTCCTCTTTAAAAAAAATTGACTTTTACTACATGGTATGTACGGAATCATTTTTTTTACCATACGAGGTACTTTTTGGCTTTTCCGAAAAAAGTACGAGGAGAATGTTATTTTTAACTTATACGGTGTGAAAGGATTTTTACGGTTTCATAATGCCACATTTTCATGAAGCTTACTCTACGTGATTTTATGAATATTTTGAAAAAAATACTTTTATTTTAAAAGTGCATTGAATTTTTTTAAATGAAAATGATTTTGACGAAAAATAGATATTTTCCTCAAGAATTCATTTCAAGTGTTTTATCAAAACCATTTTTCATCTAAGATGACATTATTTTATATGTGTATGTTTCAAGTATCATGTCTCTATGATTTACATGGTTTCACTTTTCTTATTATGAAATGATATCCATTTCTTTTATATGGATTATGTGATGATGGGATGATGTTTATGAAACCCGTTTTATTTGTTGGGTTATTATGAATGATGTATGTTTATTTTGTGGAACAAGTATGAATGATTTCATTATGATATCTGTGGGACCTATATCTCCCTCCAATGCATTGGGTAATGTTTTATATCTAATGAGATAGACATGGCTGGAACTATAAGTTAATCCCGTTCAGTGTTACAAGACTGAAACGAGGAGTGAACTCGATTCATAAAGGGACATTGTCCACTAAGATGGTCTGGGCGGCAATGCCATGGCTACTATGGAAATCATAACATGTGCTTAATGGTTTCCACAATTACATGTTTTATTCCCATGCTATTTTATCCTGATTTATGTTCCCTTATGATATATGTCTTACGTACTTCCAAGATTCATATCTTTGCTCAAGATTTTGATGTTTAGATTTTATGTTCAAGTTTTTGTGTTCAAATGTTTATGGATTGTTTTATGTTCTCTATGTTTACCTTTACTAGGAATTTGAGTTCACCCCTTTTATGTTTTCTTTTCCCCAGGATATAAAGAAATATTTTAGGTAAGAAAAAAAGGGTAAGATCTTTGTGGGAGATGTTGAAGATCTTTCACCGTGATTAAAATATTATATTCTAAGATTTCAAAGACACTAAACTATTACGGTCCTTGTGTGTCTGTTTTTATGTACTAAGTATTCCTGAAAAGTAATGTAATTTCCATGTACGTCATGATATGGGTATCTACACCAGGAATAGATGAGAAGGGGTAGGAATAAGTGAACAAGTTGTCTGATCAGAATAGTAGTAACCATGATTTCATTAAGCCATAGAATGCTGAGGCGGGATTTGATAATGAAGAGGTAAATGATAAAAATATAGTACAACTATCTAATAGTGAACATGAATCACCAAATCAATATGAATTAATTCCAAAAGATGATAGGGGAAAATAGGTGGTTTTTGATACATCTAGAAATGCAGTGGTGAAGAAGAACGAAGTGAGTGCTTCATCAAAGGTGAAAGCTACTGATATTGAAAAAGAATCATGATCATGAATAATACTTGATTTGGAATCCTCCTCTCTTAGACATGATTATATTGTACAATCTTTGAAAAATATATTTGGAACTATCTTTCTATTTCTAGGCATAGACTACAAATTCTAGATGCTTCAACATTCCTTAAAAAATCATATTCAGTATCCATGGTGATGGATAAGTGCATCGATCATAAGGCAGATTTCATAACCTTTTTTATAAAATATGATGCCCACAAAAGATCATACAAAAATATGACCAGATGGTCCAGGAAGACAATATAAGAGATGAGAATCGTTGATGAATTCCAAGAATTTTTGAAGGATTAATTTGACACCAGAGATGTGAAGATCAAGGATATCACTAATAGTTTTCAGGAAAATCTATATCTTGAAGAAAATAATCGGATTCAAGAAGTGAAATATCTGAATGGTATATTATATTTAGTTTCTCAGAGTTGGCCGAGGGAAATATATCATAAAATCAAACTTGAGGAATAATTTTCTAGGTATGAATAACTTCTAAAGGGTCAGGCAGAATCTCTTCACTCTGAGGAAGAAAAAATAAAAGCCATAGAGATGAAAATAGAAGATCAAGATCCGCTTTTAAAAAGTGCGAAGGAGAATCATAAGGAATTCAAGAAGCCTGAAACCATAGTGAATTAGATTATACTGAAGAAGAAGGAAGGATAATCTTTTTCAATTTTGATATTTTGTTCTATTTCTTCCTTGTATAAATTTTTCGAATCTAACTGAATGTTTTGGTTGCTATTCTTTTGGTCGTTTAGAACTAATATATCAAGTGCCATATTTTTGGATCCATTCTCTGCATTACTTTTTGAAAATCACAAAGGTGGTGAAAGGAATGTTAAAAATACTACTAGGTAAAGATGAAATTTCACTAAGGGGGATATCAACTAAGGGGGAGTTCTTATCCAAAAAGAATTTCGTATGCAATAAAATGCTATGTCTCCAACTAGAAATCAAGAATATGATTCTTAGTGTTTCCAAAGCCTAAGGGGGAGTTAGTCGTATTCATCATTGAAAACGTTTTAAGGGAGATATATTTTATTTTCAATGTCCAAAAAAATACTTCCTATGTAATTATATTCTTTATTGTAAGGATGTTTGTGCTTTCAAAAAATGGAGAGATTATTGAGTAAATAATGGTTCATAATGAATTTTTCATTCCTTCATGTCTCGAAAATAACAAACACTCTATCTCAAGGAAAATAATATTTTCCATAATAATTCATAAGGATGATTTTTCTTCCATAAGGAAATTTTCTCCTTACCAAGTTTTTTTTCTTAAGGGAAATGTTCCTTCCCCAAGGAAAATTTATCCTTACCATGTATTCATTGTACATGTTATAATCTAAAACATTTTATTTATAAGTATAAAATTATGTTTCCTATCTAAATATTCATAATGTTATAAATACATAGATATCGAGCATTCTATTTTTAGGACCTAAATTCAGACTCTGAATTCTCTGAATTCAGACTCTGAGATTTCTATGTTCAAACTCCGAACATTCTGAGTTCAGTCTTAAAATTATTTGAATTCAGACACAGAACTTTCTGAGTTCAAACTCTGAATTCTCTGAATTGAGACTCTAAATTTTCTAATTTCATACTCCGAATTCTCTGAATTCATCTTTTAAACTTTCTGAGTTCAGACTCCAAGTTCTCTGAATTCAGACTCCAATCTTTTAGAATTCAATCCCTGAATTCTATGAATTTAGACCCCAAATTCTTATGAATTTAGACTCCAAATTATCATGAAACTCAGACTCCGGGAGTCTATAGAACATAGGTTCCAAATTATTTTCAAGACAGAATCCGAATATTTATGTGTTATGGCTACCAAATGGTTTTGGGTTAAACTCCGAACATTTATTTCTTAAGACTCCGAAAAATGTATTGGATCAAGCCACCATTCTTTTCCATACCTTGTTATGAAACAATGTCATTAAATCAATTTCTAACTAACCATTGTTTAAGAGACACGAGTACTGGTCCCTCTAAAAATAAAGTAGATATATGGTTGTTGGAGGAGGGATCCGACCACTGAATATGTGCCTATAAATAGAATCTCATTTGAAAGAGCTCACAACTTTGATATACGTTCATAAATCTAGATATTACATTCTTCTGATGTGATTTCTATAGAGAGACACTTTTAATTTTTGTGTGTACTGAACATCTTGTTCATAATTGCTATGTGCGACACCGAATGTTGCTGAGTACATTCGAGGGCTTCCTGGGATAGGAAGATAGAGGTGCTGACTACCTTGAAGATCAAGGGCTTGTAGGGATAGCAACACAGATTCCGATATTCATATCAAGGGATTATCCTAGTATGGCTAAGATAGAATTTCATGAATGTATAAATCATATGGCCTTTATCCAAGATTGATAGATACCCTTCTCTTTAGGTAAAAAATGTACTACTTGTTACTTGTATTGTTTCAAGTTTTCCGCTCAAATTTGGTTGCTAAGGAATGTCTAAATATCTTATACATTCATATACCTTTACTCTAATTAGTAAGATTATATACACTCTAAGGTAGAATATTTTTCTTTGTAAAAATTTCTTATGTTTCATTTCCAGATCCTCATTTCTAGAATCAAGAAAGTTTGTAGAACTAAGAGTATTAGTGAATTTACCTTTTTTAACATTGTTAAACATTACCATCATTAAAATTTATTAAATAATTTTTTAACGAATACAATTCATCCCCACTCTTGTATATTGAGCATCTACATTCATCATTTCGATCCTACAGATAAATGGAATTTGAAGGGCACAACTAGATGATCGTGTGGAAGAGGAACATTTCTATGGTACTGGTGTAGCAGAAAAAGCCTTGTACAGACTATACACATAGTGTACCCATCAATGGGTCTCTAAAATCATGTAGACAGGATACATGACCAGGTTCTCATGTGGGTTCACACATCATGTTGATCCAAGTTCATGTCGTGTACTCCTTCGAGATATTCTTCAGAACTTATGCATTTAATATCTTCTTATATGGAAGTTGAATTTAGGCTTTAGAATATCATAATACAAGATTGGATTTGTGTATAATGATATGATGGAATCGGTTTCATACGATAGGATATGTTGTGCTATTTTTTTTACCACAAATAGTGTGTAATAATGGTTGACTAAAGCAGTATATTTGTTTAGTTCATCTAGAGAGGTGGTAAGACAATTACTCCTTTATTGAATATGGGTGTAGGTATTCACTTGAATCAGTAATATTCTAGATACTAGGATCCCAATGTTGTGGTTGGATGTTTTATATCTTTTGGAAATTATTTTGAGGATGGTATGAGCCTAATGTATCAGGGTGTCGGTTCCCCATAATCATTTGCATAGTTGGAGAACACTACCCTACCATTCCAGGGTGTGGTCCTCCATATTAATTTTCTAGATATAGTAGTTACTCCCATATTGGACCAGGGTGCATGTCTATTATATGTGGTTTTGGTACTCCCCTGTTGTGGTAATGTGTGGGTCCTCTAGATGTGATGTATAGAAAGATTGGGAAATACTCAATTGTATCATTGTGTAGGAAATCAATACATGTAGTCAGTAGTCCCCTATCATACTAGGGTACGTCTCCTCAATACATGTTATTCTGATAGAGTCGGTACTCTATTTTCATAGTATAGGAAAGGTCCTCTATCAAAGGGTTAATACTCCATTGACATTCTAGGGTGTCGATCCCCAATAGTAATCATGATGGTATATTGGTACACCCATGTCATAGTAGAGTGCATGTCCTCTTTCCGTTGATTGATACACCCCTGTTGGTCCATGGTGTGGGTCTACACCTATGAAGTTGTGGATACATGTCTCTATGTAGCATTGGGTAGTGTGACCTCCATTGGATTTAGATCTCCATCGTCTTTCGAGTATAGTTTTGAGGTCAAAATCCATTCACATGTTATATAGCACACCTAGTAAGGATTTATTTCTACATCAATAGATTGACATGTGAGACACTCCATTTAAGGGAGATAACTATATCATGGTTTTCTTAGAAGATTGTACTCCATCGACTATAGGGTAGTTGCAAGGTGTGATTTTCTCACTTCTCTCTATCATTAGAAAGGATGGTTGCATTGCATTGTCTGAATTAGTTCCCCCTCAACCGTTTTTAGTAGTGAGAATTAGATATCTCTTGATGAGTTCCTATGACCTTGAATTTTGATTAGGATAGTTTTTTAAGGTCCGTTGTTGCTAGAACTATATTTGTACATAGTAAATTTTCCCCGGTGTTTCATATCTCTCAGATAGGATCTATATTTGATGGATGAGATCATGGATTTTGTTCTCCTAGTTTTTTATTAACAAATGAGGCTCTAGTAGAATCTATTTTTATTTATGATTATTGATCCTCAAGATTTTTGGATTCTGAGAAGAAGTTATCTGGGTGGTTAATGGGAGTCATAGCAGTGTTTTAATGTTTCTAGGATGACACCAATTTTTGACTACGATCAATAATAATGTATTTATAGGGTCGTATTAAGATGGAGTTTCACTCTCAATTGGGTAACCTATGTCTTGGATGGGTAGAATATTTTATTTTATGTTTCTACATTTCCCTTTTGGGTTTTGGGGAATCTAATGATAATGTTTATACTCACCCATGCACTTTATATTCTCACATGTGTTGTCTCTTTCATAGACTACAATCGTTTGGATAGAGTCCCCAGAAGAACTGTGGTAGATGGATATTAGTGAACCACACTGATCTATGTGTTTAACAGAGAGGGAAATGAAGATTTCTAGAAGTTGGTTTAGATAGTGATCCCCTACTTTTATTTATCATGGATTCTCTAATAGATTTATTTTTGTGTGTTTTTGTTTTAATATTTTTCATCATTTTTTAGATTTTTGGTACATTTGTTTAGGATATTCTTATGCATTCATTTTTGTTTCCAACAATTTTTATCTCTACATGGTTACATCGTGGTGTTAATCGGCCTATGTGTACTAGTACGTAAAACAATTTCCTCAAATATATGTGATATAGTTAATCAGTTCTTATATCGTTCCCTGGACTATTTGAGGGTATCATGGGGAGTTTTTTCCTTGAAACTGTTGGGTCTAGTCATGATAGAGTAATATCAATGAGGGTTACACCTTAGGACATCAGTGTCATTATCGTGGATTGGGTTGTATAGTTTCAATGTCAAGATGTTTTGAGATTTTAAATTAGGACATAAATTTTTTATTGTTACACTGGAAAATGTATCCATTCACCATTAATATGATAAATGTATTTTCTACTCGGCACATAATGATACATGTCGTAGGGAAATAATGTTACATGATTTATATAAGACTATGATTGTTTTCACATTTCTTATGTATTCAGCTTGATAAATGTACACATTGACGATGGTGACTGGTTATTCTTTTTTAGGATTCCTTTATGATAACAACCAAATAGGTTTACTCAATTTCATTTTATGAAAATCCACCCCGTGATGAGGTTTCAGTGTTGGGAACTAGTCATGTTCCAGTTCTTCTAGGTGGTCAACCAGATGATCCACCACCCCTTAAGTAGATATTTATGCCGGTTGTATAGGCCAAGGATGAAGACGTGTTGATTACAATCCCTGAGTTCTAGAAATATAAATCTCTTAAGTAATATGGGGATCTAGACCCACTTGAATTAGATGATTATCTTGAGGTAGTTATGCATGTTCTCTAACTCATGAGGACACCTCGTGATCAAATTCATGTCACTCTGGAGATAATTCTCCATGGTTTTTTTTAGAGATGGTGGAGATTCGTGAAGTAGTCCAATTATAAGTGAAGAATATATTTGTTGTAGTTAAATATAATCTTCTTGGAAGAGTTCTACATACCAACATTGTGGTTGGTGAAAATATTGAAGCTTATGCAACTTCTATATTGTATCATGACTATAGTGGAGTACTTAGAGTGGTTCACAGTACTAACACATAACTCCAAATATTTGGATCGATACCCATTATTCATATATTTATCTTTGAGAAGGGCTCCACATAGACGATTTTGTTGTTTTAATCTCCTTGATACTTTTATCTTATGCAAGGTTATTAGAGTGATCTCCATTGATATAGGGGTTTCTAGCGGAGGGGAAAGACGACGTGGCCCAATGTAGTGGTCATAATGACATGGAATCTATATTATAAGGTAGATTTAAGATTACTAGACCACAAAACATGAGGCATACCCATGCATAGACATTGGTTCATGGTCTTATAGTAAAAAAGGTCATAGTAGTTATTAGGATAGCTATAGGAGGATGGGGAAATATTTCATCAGATTGTTTGACCATCCGTTCGGCTGACAGAGAGTAGGTCAACTCGATATCTTTGTAGAGAAATTGATTATATCATGGGTATCCACATGATGTTGTACATGGAAGAGAATATGGGAGAGAAGTGTTTTTTGTAAGGATTTTAGATGTGGTTTCACCACCAATGATAGGTGGTCAAAAATCAGCTTGGTGATCTAAGGTATTTGGGTATAAATATATGTCTGATATATAATCTTTTGAACGTGAATCTCTAGGGATAAATGGAAATTATTTTTTTTCCTTTCTATGTTTGTATATTGAAATTATTAGAAAATTTTGTGATGTACTCTTTTACACGCACTTCATGATCGATGTTTTGAACGAGTGACAATGGGCGTTAGACGTTACTTGAGTTGGTGTTGTTCAATGTAGCTTTTTAATACGTTAGAATTTTTGGTTCATTAACCATTGAGGTGAGTTTTTTAGGAAAGAAAACACATGAGGGATAGTTAATTCCACCAAATGAGGATTTTATTGAGGTTTTGTGGATGAGTCCATATCTGATTGATGATTGGGGCTAGATGTCATCTTGGTTGTATTTGGGAGAGGGGACAGGAAGACCCAGTGTGATCATTTTGGTATCCACATGTTATCTCCTTTTGATTTTTTCATTATATTTGTAGATGTGACACTCAAGGTGTACATGGAGCGGTTTGGACTAGTATTTTACTAATTAGAAAGATAGATATTTTCTCCACTAAGATTCATTTAACTGATATGAACAATACCTTGTGAAAATTTCAGTGTCTCCAATATACGGTAGTGCTGATGTGTGGAGAATGAGTTCCATAAAAATTTGTTCATAGGGAGAGTTTGTGTGATTGAGGGTCTAGGATAGTCCTACAATTTTTTAATTAATTTTTTTCATGTCCCCTTTCCTATAGTGGTTTTGTTTCTTATCGTACTATATGAATTTAGATTTCAGAAGGGATGGGGTGGTGTTTGAAATTTATTTTATAATCCTTCCAGGAGTGGTGATGATGTGTGGTTTCTGCTACTTGTTTTATGTGTCTTACTTCCAATTTTTGGATGACACGATTGTCCATTCATTTTCATTGTACCAATCTTATTCCTATCCCCATCCTTGATGTAATAATTCAAGACGAGTCCATGGAAATAATTTATAGGGGTCGATATGACATGTGGGAATACCTCAGAGTGTATGTCAGGTTAGTTAGGTGGTGTACAACCAAACCCCATGAACACATATAGAATGATGTTTTTGGTTATTTACCACCTGTAAGAGTTGATGAAACATGTGCTCCATGATTCCTAATGTTGATTTGTATGGTGATGGCCATGAGTTCGGTTTTTACTTAGTGGTTTTCTTCAGTGAGTTCTTGTAAGAATCCCAGAAACTCCTTGTTAGCTCATAGGTTTGGATGTTCTACTAAGGCTCATAGTTCATTTCCTTTATGCATAGGATTTAACTTTTTTGAGAAGAAAATCATTAATTTTTGGATAATTTATTTAATAGGGATCAACATGTATGACATTATAATATTATCGGCAATATATTCAAATCCATTCGCATAGTTGGTGTGAGAATATAATGTCGGGATATCCTCATAAAAGAGAATTTGAAAATATTAACATATTTTTTTCATGCATGGTCATTTTATATTGAAAAATAATTAACTCCTGTGTAGATTCTAAGATCATAATTTTGAATTCATGGTTCACCTTAAATTTTTTTTACTCAGGGAAAAAAATTAAGTTTTCCACACTGGGAGTGTTTGTTTGAGGTGAGTCGGAATGGAATTTTGTGGTGGAATAATAATTTAGGTGAAAATTTAATTAAAAGGTAACCTAAACTCATCCATACCACATGCTTCAAACATGAAGTAACCAATATGAGACACTCCTCTCCTAACCTCTTTGAAAATTGATGAAAACTGAGACAAATTAATGCAATGATGTTATCTTGATCTCAATTATTAGAATCGATTATAATTAGATCGAAGATAAGGAAAATACATCCTCTGTTGTGCACCTGAAGAACCAATATTTTTTCTTTTGAGGTAGTCAATTGAGATTTTTCATCCTAATCCACTTTTTTCTTTGTATTGAATTATTTAGAGACCCATTATGAATTCTACAGAATCAAGTTAGTTTGATTTTACGGGATCTAGGTAAACTGAGGAGAATTGAGTGAGTGATAAAAGAATTCCAAATCAGAATTACTATCTACATTACATGTAGTCTAGTAGACACAACCATGTATGAATTCTTCATTGTGGAAGAAGAACTTTTGTGGTCTATATGTCTTGTATCGGAGTTACACATAATGTGATACCTCATTTCATGTATCCAAGGGACATGTCATAGGATAGCCATGTAAAAGTAAATGATTGTGTAAAAGTAGACTGTCTATATATAAGAAAAAATGGTTCCATGATTGAGTATAGTAAAACAACATGTATATGTGTTATTTTATCCTAGATGGAATGTTTTGTAGGGGATACACGACCTATCAGGGACATAGATGATCTACTGTGTGTGAGAGGAACATGTCAAGGGGTCGGGTGAAATTGAAGTAGACACTTATGGAATATAAATGCCATGTAATCCTACACGGGTAGGAAGGTTATGTAGATAAGATACATGGAATGGTTATTAGGTGGGTTCACACACCGTGTTGACCCTAGTTCACTCTATATTCTCCATTGAGATCTTCATGATATATTTCACCTTATGTTTCTCCTCATTTTGGACTCAGTTTCAAGTTTTTGGGTTTCATAATCTAATAAATTTTCCAGGTAGAATGAGATGGTAGGATATATTTCATCATATAGGGAACATTGCGACATTCTCCAACCCGATTCTTGTGTAATAATGCTTGACTAAAGTTGTAGATTTGTGAGGTTTATAATGAGAGACACCAGGACATGTAGTCATCCATGGAATTAGGGTTCATGTTTTCACGTACCTCTATAAATTTTTTGTTGGGGAAGCCCATGTCATGAGTCTTAGTAATATATAATTGGGAAGTTCTTATGGGGATGGTACTCTCCTATTCATTACAGTATTGGGTTCCCTGTAATTTATAGAATAATTGGGAAGATCTCCCATATAGTTCTAGGATTCGGGCCCACTATAGATGTTGGCTAGATATTGTAGTTACTCCCAGATTTGACCTTGGTATGATCCCAATATCTATGGATTTGGTACTCCCATTTAATGGAACAACACATATCCTCAAGATGTGAATTATAGATACAATGCGCACTTCACTATCATGTTAGGGTGCATATCTACTATACATGGATTCATGAATTCACTTTCGTACAAGGTTACATGTATTATATTCTTATTTATGGGGTATAGTTAGTACAACCTTGTCATAACTAGGAGTGGGTTCTATAGACTTGGTTCAATATTCCCCTTTTATGTTAGGGTGAGTGCCCCCCAAATCTATCATGGTATTAGAGTGCAATTCACATATAGTACTAGGGTGTGGTTCCTCACCTATAGAGTATTACTCCAACATCTCCATATTGATGTGGTTAGAGGGTCCTCTGATCGAGTTAGATCTCCCTCTTCTTTTGAGTATGGTTACGAGGAGAGGGACCATCCACTATTTACGTATGATCCCAATTAAAGTGTTAGAGATCTCTATAAATATTGAAAATAGGTCCACTACATACAAAAATGACAATGGGTTCACAGTGTGGGTTATGAGAGAGAACTACATCTACATTAGTGCATCTGTGAGGCATGGCTCCCTGCATTATCTCTCTCTCATTAGAAATATTGCATGTACGGTATTGTCTATACGAGTGCTACCTTAAATCAATTTAGTGGTGAGGGTATGGCCTCTCTACATGGGTTCTTATAAAAATTCATAGGCAACATGTTAGTTTTGGTAGTACCTCTGGTGGTGGGAACTAGAGCTTGACCTTGTGTTTTTTTTCATATTGGAGCGTATTCCATGGATACATGAAATTAGGTAATGATGAGATCATGTTGTTTGTTCTCTTATTTTTGTGTTATCATTATATCCTTGTGTAGAATCATGTTGTATGATATGAGTTCATAACCTTATGAGTCTTTGATTCTAGGACTAGTATATCTGTGTATTTTCTTAGATTCCTAGATGTGTTTTCACATGTCTAGTTTGACACCCCTAGTGGACCGAGACGTGTTGTCATGTATATTGGGGAATGGTTTAGGATGCATTTTCTCTCACAATAATGATCCATATATGTTGTTTGAGCGTATAATTACCTCTCAGTTTCACCCTTCTTGTTTTTGAGTTTTTTAGATTCCTAATATGTATGTTTATACTCATCTAGGCATGGTCATTTCTCGCATGTGTTATGTATTCTGTAGAAAATATTCCATTTGATTGAGTCCCCATGAAACCTGGGGTAGGTGTAGCATTGTGATATAGACATACTTATGTGTTTATCAGAGCAAGGTCATTGAGATTTTTGGTAGTTGGTTTTGAAATCGATACCCTCTTTGTGAGTACGCTGGACACCATTACAATTTTATTTTAACGGGAACAATTTTCCCAATTTATTGATTTCAGGACATTTATTGTACTCTAGATTTAGATATTTGTATACATGTATTTATGTTTCATCATATTTATATCTCTACAACATTTCATCATAGTGATTTAAGGTGCGTCAGTACTAGTGCATTGAGAAAAATTATCTCATCAACTTGTTATAAATTTTCAGCAAAAGATTCTATCCCATGGTCAATTATTGTTGGGCATTGGGAGTTGCGGAATGGTCACCATCGGGTTGGCTCATAACATAACCTCATTATATTGGAGCTGAATTATTTACTATATTGGAAAAATATATAAGTTAACAGAAATTGAAGGAAATAATAGTATATTAAGCTTGGTAAAAAAGTTTCATAAATGATTCACAAAATACATTTGAATCAAAATGTAAAATATAATTTTCTTTTGATGAAATCATTATTACCACTATCGTATACTTTCTCTTCAATTGTGGCACACTTCATGGAATCAAATGAAATAAACAAAACAAGGGTTAGCTCAGATGCTCAGTAAGAGTTATGTATGGTTGAATATATAAATAATTTATAATAATAACTATAATGTAATGATAAATAAATGAAAGCACATTCCATTTAATAAAATTCACTATCATGATAAGATACACCATAAAATATTTGGAAAGGTAAACAACTAATAATAGAATCCATATAATCAATAAATTGAGTGTCAGAACTATATAAGGAATAATAAATATGGTAATGTAAATAACTGATAACACATTACATTTAATCAATTATTATTTAATTCAATAAATATAGTTATAATATCATTGATTAAATATTTTTATAATAATAATTGAATTATCAATGAAAAAAATCTTAATTATTCATTTTCATGATCTCATACATCATGACATTAATACAAAAATTGTTATTCCACAATACAATTTAATGAAAATTGATTTTAATTCTACATAAAACCATTTAACTATGGAAATATAAATTATTTGTCACAATAGAATACTGATTCATCGAGGGGAAATCTATAACTGGGTACATCCCATTTATAATGCACAAAATTATTAACCATATATTGAATGATCAATTTACTACCTGAACAATGTTCCTTAATGTCAAATATCTATATTAAGAATAGAATATATATTTATCAATATTTTAAATGATAAAAAATAAAATAAAATATAGAACACCATATAAAGACATGGTAGGCAGTTCAAAAATTAATCATTTCCTTCACATATAATAAAAAATTTTGGGGTAATCATAATGTCTGATATCATAGGTATGATAATATTTTAAGGGAAAGATAATTCCAACAAAAAATGCAGAGAAAGTAAGGCTCAATAGTTTCCATGTTCATGTGATCATAAATAACACATATAATCAATAATAATTGAATGAATCCAACATATACCCATTGTTTTCAGAATAATGTCTTTTTTTCCATTGATGAATATAAACCCCCTAAAATATATCTAAAAACATTATTCAGTAAAATATAATATTTATTATGAAAATAATTTTTTATAACTAAAAGATAAAAAAATATTGAAATATACATTCTATTGAGAATAATATTTTAATCTTATAATGGAACCTTTAAAATTTGAGTGTTCATGATGGTGTTATGCTTAGTACATGGTGATTATGTTCAAATAATGAATCATTTACAATTTTTTAAAATAGCCAAACATGAGATGTTTTTAAAATTACATGACGATTCATTTAACATATTTTTTTCAAAAGAAAAAGATAGTACAAATTTATATAATAAATCATTTTCATAATTTTAAAAAAATTTATAACATTCTACAAAAATATTGATTTTTGAAAAAAATCGATTTCAGATTAATGATGGAATTGAACGCAGATTCCACTAAAAAAATAATTCACTATTTTCAGTTACATGGATTGAAAAATTCTATTATTTATTTAAAACATAATAAATTTAAATAATAAAATAATATATATTTATTATAATTGGATATGATCATATGGTTTCTTTTAAATGATATTTAAGAATCAATAATCACGATTAAAATGATATTGTTACATAAACCATTACAATGATCCTAACATTGAAGTGTGAATTAATCAATTAATAAATAATGTGTAGAAAATAAACAAACAAATAAAAAATTTGAAATAAAATTTAGGATAATCAAATCCCATTTCACAAAAATCATAGAATATTAATGGAGATGAAAAAGTAACATAACCCAATGAAAAGAAAATTGAGTTATCAAATTCATTACCACCATTTATAACAAATATGAATCCCCGTAGGGTGAAATAAATAAAATTTAAACACAAAATACAATGAATTATTAATTATTCATGATATACCATGTCCAATGGGATGTTTATATATCATACAGAATAAATTAGGTGCCTGAAATTACAATATGACTCAATAAATGGAATTTGAGATGATGTCCCTTACCCCACACATCCTTTATGATGAACATTATTAAAACTCATTTATATTAGAATTAGACATATTATTATCTTATAAAATAACCATATTAATACATTGAATATCCTTTATTATCCTTCTATAATGAAATAACATACACTCATTAATAATATTCAATTATTATCCTTGTTTTATGTGTTAATTTACTTGGTTTATAATTTATTTATTTAAATTGATGTTCTCGTTCATCTGTATATTATGTAGTTTAATCATATAATGAATTATATTAATGATTTATTTTTTATATTATATATAAATTATAATTTTATGGATACAATGTTTGATAAATAGATTATGTTATGGTCATTGATGAGGTAGGTTGTACGTAGGACTAATTAGCATTTACATTCTTTAATGATCATAATAGAAATGAGGTAACTAATATTTCTTCCTAAATAATTTTTTATAATATCTTAAACACCATATTTATTCATTATATATATATCATCCATGTCTTGTGGTGATTAAAAGAGAGTATCATATCATTGCGAATGTAGTTGTCCACTGGATGACTAATGATGATATCATATTTTAGTAAGTGTAAATGTAATAAATAAATGTTTATATTATATTTTATAAATTATAAATAAGTGATAATTTGATAATTATATTATTTAAATCCAATACATTCATTAAAAAATTTATTTACTTCTACGTAAACCGTTAATAAAAAACTAACAACATCGCTTCGTGAGGGAGTAGTTCATCGAACCCATGAGGAACATTATTGTATTATCTATAGAATGGAATTATAAAATATAAGAAATGATATAAAAATTTCATAGGTAAAATTATTTCATAGATAAAATATATATACCATATATATACATCTTCATACACAAGCATGCTAGGTGGTAAATAAAAAATGAATTTTTTCTTTTTGTGAGTCAGTTGTATGCCACCCACAAAAAATGGGATTTTGTAACCCATTTGATGGAAGAAGTGATGGATTTAGATAATTAATTAAAAATAAAAACATATTTTTATACCTATGGTATTGGTTATATATATATAATAATTTTTTAATTAGAATTGAAGTTGTTTGAGGAAGAAATAAGATAAAACATTCATTGTAGAATGTTACCTCCTCATTAGGTAACCTCCTTTGGGATTCTAAAAAAAACATCATATTTTTTATGGATAAAATAAATCCTATAAAATGTTGTTATGTATAATAACCAAAAATATACATACATTGATATTGAATATAAATTTAACAGTACTCATTAAACAATATAGAAATCCCTGAAAGGACCATTTTGGTACAATGTCATTATAAACTGGGAAACCTAAATATCTGTTTCATAAGACATCATTATTTTCCCTAAATTATTTCACCATAACAAGATCCATTTTTGGCACATCATACATAATACCATTCTTCATGAATGGGGGAAAATAAACATATGAAATGGTGAGATCAAATTCTCAGTAAGGGAAAAATGGGAGATATCGGAAAGCATAAGAGATTAATATTTGAAAGTATTATCCTTCATATGAAATATCGGTATATAATTCCATGTCATAAATACTAAATGTCCATATGAATCAATGAATGTAATCATAAAATTCAAAAAACATGACATGGTGGTTTTTGGAATATACATAAGAATAGAAAATCATTTCATATTAATCAATGCTCATTGAATATACCATCATTGAAAAACCGGATGATGATATTATATTTGTTATTTTAAAATTGGTATGGGCCAAAAGGAAATACAATGTTTCCATGGAGGCCTGAAATGGTGAAGCTTGATGTTGTCTCGTCTAACAAGATATTATACTTTAGGGGAAAAAATACAAGGAATGAATGAAGGAAAAAGGTCATGTCTTGAGAATATTGAGAAGTGGGTAAGTATGGAAACTTGTTTCCCTCATTGTAGGTGTGATGAACATCCATTTGTGACCATCATAGCATTAAACTTCCATTACTGAACCACGTTCACTCCTAGTTTGAACACTGTATTACTAAAATTTGATAATTTCCAATTCCATAAATGACTATATCATGTCATATGAATCATTACCCAGTGAATTGGAGGGAGATATATGTTCCACCAATATCATAACGAAATTATACTTGTGTATGCCAAAAAACATAAATCATGCATTACAGCATAACCTAAGGATGAAAATGTGTTTCTTAAAAATCATTCCCCCATAATCCATAGAATAAAATTGATTTTATAAATTTAATTCCATAATAATATAATAAAATCATAGTAATAATAGGGATATAAACATAACACTATTTAGAAAATTAAATATTAGATGGAAAATAATATTGATTACACAGGTTTAATCAATTATTTAGGAAACTATACCTTCATCTTCAAAAAAAGTTTTCTTTTCTAAAAATGATACTGAACATTAAAAGATAAAAATATAATTGAAAATAAAATTGAAATATTATGAAATATGATTCATTGGATTTATTAGGTATGAATGTGTAAAAATATTTTCATGTTATATATGTTCAAAGACATTCCCCTCATAATTTTTCTAGAGCTGTAAAAAAGTACATTATATCTAATAAAGACAAAATCTTAGTTTCAATTGTTTTAATAAAAAACTTTTTTTGGGTAAAATTGAATTTTTAACAATTTATGAAAATAGAAATAATATTACATATTTAAGAATTCTAAATATGGATTATAAATATACCATATTAAATACTTACATATAAACAATCAAATATAATAATGAGATTTTGAAATTATCCCCTACCAATTTGGTTTTATTTATTTTTATGTATTTTAATCACTTTAATATTGATTTAAATAATTACATTGACTAATTTCAGAATCATATACATATTTATGGTATCTTATATTATCTTATTTTCATCCTTTTGTTGATAACATTTCATTATTACATGTTATTTAGGTATTAAATTCTTTAATTGCTTATTAATTTTTTGTCGAATATGTTTTATTTCTGCTTCATAGGTCATAGATATATCTTTAAACAATTTTATTAAAATTATATATATCAAATTTATTCATTATATAAATTTACATAATCATGATTTAATGAATACCATGTTGAATGAAACACATTGCATCGCGGAGATGGTAGGTCGTACGTATACACAAGCAACGATATCATTCCCATAAATGATAAATGGTATTGAAGTGAATTGTGTATAATATTTCATTATAAATATAATTTTATTATAATCCCGTATAGTAATTATTTCGATCATTATATCTATCCATGAATGGTGGTGGTGAAAATTAGATTACACCACGGTGTGAAGGCGGTAATCCGTATGTATGCACACGTGGTGATTTTTTTTGTAGGATGGATATATAGTGGGATGATTTTGTTTCGTAATAATAATAAACTCTTATAATATCTGTGATACTATATTTATTACATTATAGTTTAAAAAATTATAAATAGAAAGTATAAGAATAAATATATTTGAAAGAAGTGGTAGAGGAGATTACCTCTTCATCGACATACTTCCTCTAAATCTCCTCTTAACATACTAGAGATGGTATTTTAAGATGACATAAACCTCAATAATGTGACTATATAATTTTATTATGGAATAGGTAATGGGATTTCTATGTTTTAATTCTTTACAGGAATTTTAGAGTTGAGAGAGTTGGTTCTCTTTTATAATTGTGCTTAGAGTAACTTTTGGGATCTCTAAAATTATGAATTTATAATAATATAAAAAATAGTCCAAAAACCTCCAAAATATCTTGATTTATATGATGAGATGATATTAGGTTGTAATAGAATCCAAAAAAATATTTTAGACAACTTTTTCTATCAAACATAAACCTTATCATTTATTTAATAGTTATATATATATATATATTTTAACTAGGGTAAAAAATATTTCAATGTTAAAATTGTGTAATATTTACATATTTTATGTTCACTAGACCATAAATAAATAAATTATAACATTTTCAGCCATATAATAATAATTATGTATTTTTTGAATTTTTTTTTTATTTTTTAAAAAAAATTATTTAAAAAGCACTTTGATAAACTATCAATGTGGTCAATTTTGAAACCATTCGATTCGTTTTTTTTTGAAAAATATTATCATAACAAGGTCACTTAAAAAATACTATTTTATAATATTTCTAATTATTCAAGATAATAATGAAATTTTGTTAGACATATTTATTATCTGATATTATATTTATTATAATTTATTTGTTATCTCTGATAATAAAAATATTGATACCTCATTTTTTGTAATTATTTAATATACTTTTTTTTGGAAAAAATACTTTGATGAAGATAAATCTACTATAATTTAGTCTAATATATTTAGTCATATTTATATTCATAAAAATATTACATTTTAAATGTTATACTTATTAAATTAAAAATTTTATAACATTAACATCACAATAAATAAAATAATATAAGTGTCACAATTTATTATATAAGGCTAAAAATGGTAACAAACTCGACCATTAGAATCTTATGAACGATATAAACTTGAAAAATATAATTGGGGAATGTTTTTCGATATTTTTTGGTTTATTAGTCTTATAATAAATAATGTTTAATTGATTTCTCATCAATTAATTAATTTTTTCATCATCAAACTATAATTCCCTAAAGGAATTATCTATTTCCAAAAAATGAAAATTAAATTACAAAAATAAATAAAAATAGTATAACTTTAAATTGAGTATTTATAATATAATTTATTTATAATGTTAAATTATATAAAAATGATGTAGTTATTAAAATATGAGGAAGGAATATTTAATTTGTCTTTATATAAAGAAAATTAAATGTCTTAATCTCATCCAAGTGGTATCCAATGGAAACCATTTCGACCCAAGGAAGATTTAGGTCAAAATACACTCAGACCTATATATTATTAAAATTGTGAGGGAAATTTTATAATATTATTCTAACAATTAAAAAAATTGATTTATCCTTTTAGAATATTAGTAAAAATTACTGAAGTTTTTATTAAATATACCAAAAACTAAAATATAGATATTTAAAAAATTTATAACTACTTATTCTATATATTGATTCCATTTTTCTAAATGGAGAACATAAAAGTTGGAGGAATAAATTTTAAATTAATACCATTTTCATAAAGAGAGAACATGTTTTAAAAGTTGAAAAATAGAAATAGAATGAAATTTTTTACTTATAAATTCAATGTAAAATTAATGATAATGAAATAAATAATATTGAATAATAAAATATATTCTAATTTTAATTTAAACCCATTTTATTTTAAAATTATACAAAATAAATTATTTCAGCCAAAAATTTTCTTTTTAATTAAAATTATGTGTATTTTTACTATTCGTCAAAATATGAAAGATATTAGAAAAATATTAAAAAATTATTCAAAGTAAATTTTTATATCTGACATCCAAAGAAAATGTTTTTTTTGTATAAAATTTTTTAATCTATCGAAATATTAATTTAGATGAGGTTCTACATTAAAAGGTGGAAAATTACAATTTGGAATAATATATGTTTTTATAAATCAAATATGGATTATTCAAACCCTATGAAAAAAATAACTATTGGATGTATATTAAAAAAATATTAATTTTATAACTTATATATTTCATTATTATAATTTACTAATTGAAATTCCCAAAATTTATTAAAAAAGTAATATTATATAAATGATTTACATATTTTCATAAATAATTGGTAGTTAATGAATTCAAGTTATATTTTCATAAGTTAGTTATATTTATTCATTCTACACTAATATGTAGGTTAAATTGGTCATTTAATACAAAGGGCATATCAAATTTAGTTTAAATTCATGATTTTGTGCAATGCATGTTATTGAATAATTTAATTTATTTAGGAAAAAAATTTCATAAAAACATTGGAGTGTTACATTATACGCCTCAATAAACTGATATTCTCTCTTTAAATTCATCACTTGTATAAAAAAAATTAGGATATCCCCCCTCATGATATCCAAAAGTTCCCATATAGATTCCACAATTTCATGGTTCACCCACAAAACATTATCCAAACGAGTTGTCTAGTTTCGATGATCATTTTCACTACCATCCAGAATCACCATAAGTTGTTCTTCATATGATAGATCATTATCCAGTTGTATGAATTCTGATTTTAGTAATCATGAATTATTAGGTATTTACATTATTTGGATTGATAATGGATCACAATATGAACATGATAGATATTTGGTGAAATACATAATTTGTAACCATCCTTCCCAACACAATCTAAAATTTCAAATGGACTGATATAACTAGTGCTCAATATTCTTTTTTTACAAATATCATTACTCTATTCCCTGATGATATTTCTATAAACACTTATTCACCCACTTTAATCTCTAGGTATTTTCATTATATGTCAACATAACGTTTTGGTCGACTCTGAGATGAACTTTTATATTGTTGAATATATCATACTCTTTCTACAATTTAATCAATAAAATCAGGTCCTAGTAGGTTTCATTCCCTAAAATCATCTCAACAAGATGGAGTTTGGAACATCCTTCTATATAGGACTTCATTAAGATCCATATAAATTGTGGAGTGAAAGATATTATTGTATCAAAATTGCACCAATTATAGGTTTTGATCCCAACAACCTTTGAAATCCATAGACAATGCCCAAAACATGTCTTTTTTAGTTTTCATTGTCCTTTTAGATAGACCATTTGTTTGAGTTTGATAAGTAGTGTTGAATTATAACTTTTTATCAAGAGCCTACTAAAGACTTCTACATAACAATAAGGTAAACATTAGATCCCGATCAGATATAATGGGAAGATGTAATCTATGAAATATTACAACTTATTTTACATATTTCATGGAAATATGATAAAGATACAAATTATTTCTAATATAAATAAAGTTTAATAACTTATTAATGTTTTAAAAAATAACCCATATAGTATTATATACATTATATGTTTTGGGAAGTCCGATGATAAATTCCATAGATTTGTATTACCATGTCCATTCTGGTTTGGGTAATAGTTGTAACATCCCATTTTACATCTTTCATTTAGCCTTATCTTTCAAAAAAACAAATCAGAGAGAGGAATATTAAGAATCATATACATTCATTCCATCCCATAAAAATACTATTTTATGATCCATTATATCAATCCTCTTCTATTTTTCATATATAATGGATTACTATGAGACTCATAAAATATTTCTATCTCTAATTCTGCTAGGAAAGTTATACAAACCTGATTCAGAAACCATAATACTCCATCATAGTCGTGGCAGAAATCAGGATCATTTATCAAATTATATTGTATCTATACAACTTAAATCTACACCTCCTTTATATTCACATGTATAGATGGTTGAACATTCACTTTAGAGATACAATATTTCCCCCCTTTCTATAAAATTTCAAAATCCATCCATTGCAAAAACATAAATATTGGATCTTTTGTGATCCTCATCATAGATATTTGAGCATGGCCCTTTAGGCTCAAAGTATAGACCACTGTGTTCCCCTTCCCAGGGTGGTAATGAATTGAGAATTCATAATCCTTAATCAACAACAAACATTTTCTTCGTCACATATTCAACTAATTTTGTGTGAAAATATTCATTAAAATTTCATTATCAGAATCAATATCACACCTTTCTACATAAGTATAATTCATATATATATATATATATATATATATATTTAATGAATAGATTCCCAAATATAACATCAAATAATGAGTTGGGTAACTTTTTTCAATGATTTTCAATTATCGTGAGGAAAAAGTTATAACCATATAATTTTTCTTGAGAACACATCCTAGATTTTTTTAGATGCATCACTGTAGATCAAAAACCATTATCCACTATATGGGAGTGTGAACATAGTTTCATGTTCTAAACCTCTATTAGGATATTTGAAATTCTCTTCACATTCTTCCATCCAAATAATAATAACTGCATTCGGATTCAATATAGTTAGTTGATTATATAATCATGAAAAATATTTATAAAAAAATCGATAATATCCCTAAAAACCCAGTAAACATTGGAGATCATTTACTCTTGTTACTCTATATCAACTATCAATAACTTCTATTTTTTGATGTATCCACATTTATTCACTCCATTGAGATTATGTGGCCCATAAATGAATCTTTCTGAATCTAAATTTCAATCTTGATAAATTTTTTGTAAAACTTATCCTTTCTCATGTTCTTTAGTATAATTTGCAAGTGATCTTATTTTTCATACTAATCATTTCATATAAAATAATATAATTTGTAAATTATAGTACAAACAGATCAAGATAGTCTCTAAAGACACAATTCAATTAATCTATGAATATAGATGGGCCATTAGTAATGCCAAAAAGAATCACTATAAATTCAATGATTCCATTCCTTGTACGGAATTTCATCTTTCGTATATCCCCATTCATTGCTGTTAACAGATGAAATACTTAATAAAGATCAATATTTTAAAATAATTGAGAATCGTGTTGGTTAAACAATTCCGTACTATGAGGAAGAGGATATTTTTTCTAGATAGTGATAATGATATGTTCCCTATAATCTATAATGGGTCTCATTGATCCATATTTTTTTAACAAGTTTTATAGTTTCACCCCATGGTAATTAAAATGGGTGAATAAATCCATTAACAAGATTCACTTGGAGTTTATTCATAATTTCTTATAACTCAATAAGTTCCATTATATAAGGTGTATTTGAAATGGGTATAGCACCCAGAATGAGTTCTATTGAAACAAATCATTGTGATTCAGTGTAAGACATGGATGTTCTTCAAGAAACATATCATGAGACTCCCATATAATGGATTATTTATTAATGTATTGATTCTACCAAAACATTTGAAAAATATAACTTACATTTATAGGAATCAAGACTCATAAGATAGAATAAATTTCCACTGGAAGGTTGTATTCATCCTGGCATACATAGATGATCATATATTGATTTGGTATATGAAATGTGACTTCCATTCCATGGAGATTGAGATGAGATCCATATAGATAAATCTTATCCATGGAATAAATCACATAAAATTCCACTATAGGAAGGATAAAAAGATTGACTTGAATCACTTCCCCAAAAAATTCAACTGGATAATAATTATAAACATTTGATGAGATTTATATTCCATTAGAAGTTGTGATAGGTTAGTCAATATCTAATTTTTGGGTAATGATGTCGATACCCTTATAAAATTATTCAAATATAAAATATTTGGTGTATCCAAAATCAAAAAAATTATACATTAGAGTGGATGGTATGTATATCATTCGCAACTTTATTATCATACTCCACATCACCATTAGGGGTTACATATGACTTGAATTTTTCATTGGCCTTAAGAGTTTCTAATGTCGATCATCATCAATAACCCATGTATTAGGTAAATGATTCGCATAATGTCTGAAATCCTTTCACTTGTAACATTGTTGATTATGAGGATCATTTTGTGTATCATTATCACTATTCACGACATTTTACATATTTTTCCATCAATTATCCATTCAACTTCCTGAAAAACTTCTCTTACAGACTTAAATCATTTACTATTAACATAAATACTATTTTATAATTTTTTTATTCCACACATTAACTATAAGGGAAAATTCCTCTACGTTTTAGTGAGGTCTTTATATTTTCCCTTCAATTCCATTTTTATTTTCTTATCAAACCCATAGGAGTGTTTAGTTACTCCAATATCCATCTCAAACTTGAGATCACATCTAATTATTTCTTCATAGCTATTGAAACCCCTTACGGATAGTGACCTTCAAAGACTTGTTTTAAGACACTAATAAATTAATTTATTTTTATCTCTATTTGGATAATTGTAACATACCAAGTAAGTAATTAATAATAGATATTTTTTTCTATGTCTATTAATGAATTAGATAGTGTTTTAGAGGCTTAAAATGAGAATAAATCCAATCTTAATCATATAATACACTAATATTTTTAAAAGATTGTTTTACTGCCTTTTAATGGAAAACCATTTTTTTAAATCAAACTTTTGACAATTTTATAAGCTCTATTTGTCAAACTAATCTTATTCTTTATGATTGGGACATTGAAATTTACTTTGGGTAAATGTTTGGTATTTTTCCGATAAAGTTCATTTTTTTAATGAATAGTGAAAAATGTTGTATTTTAATTCCAAACCACTTTTTAAGAAAATATATTTATATGATTAAATTATCTTTTAAATTAGTTTTAAATTTAAATTAGAATGTATTTTTACCATTTAATCCAATAGTGGTTGTTGGAATTAATTTTACATTGAAATTGAACTTAAAATAGTGTCAATCTTTTGATACATATTGTTTCATAAAAACACGCTATTTTCTCTGACAGCGTGAATTAATTATTAAATTAATTAATGTTACTTATATGTTTTGAATTTTTTAAAATATACATCATTTTTGAATTCGGAATATCAAATATAGATTACGGTGAAGTTTTGGTATTTTTCTGAAAAACTTCATTTTTTGATGAATAGTGAAACCACTATATGGTACTTAAAAAACTGATTTTTCGTTTAAATGATATTTTAGCACCTCTGTGTTTTGAATTTCAAAAATCCGACATACATGGTTTTCATTAAGAAGTAAAATGTGGTTCAATGAGATTAAAATATTTTTTTTGGTGAATAGTAACTTTTATGTTTTTCATCACGATTAGAGGTAATTAGTGTAGTTTAAGGTAAAAATAATGTTTTAATAACATGACATGAGCTTGACACATGTCCTACCCTTATTTAATGTGTCAGGGACGACCAAGACAATCCATGGGTCAGCATGGGGACCCCATGGTGCCACTTTTTATGTAAAATGACATTAATATCTTTTTATTTAATGTGAAAGTAAAAATGAGAGAAACATGAGTTGTTTTACTAAAAAAAATTAAATGGGGTTATTAAAGTCAGATTTTTGACTATAAATAGTCATTGTAAGGATAAAAATATTTCATACATCATGATATTTGTTTTATAATTTTTAGACATTAAATTAATTAAATTATTTATGACATCATGATGATGCAGCGATTACCTCATTATTAAAGGATTTAAATAGAGTAAACAGATAATGTAAAACCTAAGACCTACACATGTCAAAGTCCTATTGGATGAGTATATTTCTAACCCTTATCACCTTATCCTAGAAATACATCAATTTGTGACCTTTAAAATCCGAAACTCATTTTAAAATAAAGTAACATTTCTTTACTTTCCAAGAGTGCCCCTCCTCTCCTCTTATAAAAGGCCCCAACCTCTACCTCGTTACCCACACTTACAAAGCCTTTGGCTCATCCAAACCCTAGACATTTTTTCTCTCCACATCCCTTTATTACTCCTAGGAGCCTCACTTTTGACAGAAGTCTTCCCAAGGAAGCCTTTGAGCTCAAATCAAAAAGAGTTACCCGATTTAAAGGTAGTGTTTACTCTTGTGTTCTTATGTTTTATTTTACTTCTCCAACCCCTTAAACTCTTTTTATTCATTTCTTTTGTAACAACACCAGTATCTTACATATACTAGGATGTTGTTATAATGAGTATTTGAGCTAAAATTACACACACCTACATCTAATGGTTAAAGAACATACTGTTTCTGTGGATAGCGAATTTCTGCCTCAAGAAACGATGATTGTTCAACACTCAAATAACACATTTAAAGGTGGCCATTAAGATTTCACTATATTTATATATTATATATAATATGTTTATTATTTCCTTAATCTTCTTTATTTTCCATTTATGGAATACCTTTATGGCTTCCATTATGGGTATACGCAATATATTTATTTTAGGAAGTGCGGACTACCGCCCCCTCAAAGTGATTTGGTTCCTTAATACCATATGCGGTACATATAAAGGATATATTTAATGATATTATATATGATACCATACTGTAATTATAATAATATTATGTATCACTATGTTTTAATTCCATTAAAGTATGAGATAGAAATGAAAGTAGCGTTCATGCTTACGTACGGCTTACCGTCTCCATGAACGGTGCATTTCATTTCTTATCCCCAAATGTAATGTACTATTATAAGTACATATATATAATGGATATATATGATGTATGTGACATATAAATGATAAATATAATTCTAAAATTAAAATATACATATCTCTCATTTAGTTTTAATTCCATTAATATGAAATAGAAATGAATGTAGCATTCATGCGTACGTACGGCTTACAGTCTCCATGAACGGTGCATTTCATTTCTTACCTCTAAATGATTACGTAATACTATAAATGCATGTATTTACTGGATATATATGATATATATGATATCTACATCATGAATATAATTCTTTATATAACGGATATTTCACCACATGAACAACTTGTAATTATAAAGAGTTTATTTTTGACTCAAGTACCAATGATCGTTAAAATGACGGTTATTAACTTAATTAATTACATATTGTTCATGACATGGTAATAAGTGATGTAAAAGGAATAATGAACATGAAAAAGGTTCTTAAGCAAGTAGAAATTAACTCAAGTGTATAATTCAGGACGTTAAAGAACGATCGAGTCAAGTCGGACCCGAGGTAACGAAACTTCTTAACCCAATTTCCATTCATTGGGTTAATCTCCTAATTTCAATTTATGTCATGATATTATTATTTCCTATATTGTATTTGTACCTTATTTATGTGTACTTATAGTGAATACACATAATCGATCTATTTTATTTAAAAAATATTTTTTGTAAGGGGACTTTTTATCCCAATTTCCATTCTTTGGGTTAATCTCCTACTTTCAAATTATGTCATTATATTATGATGTCCTATCTTGTATTTGTACTTTCTTTATGTGTACATATATTGAATACTCATAATAGATCTATTTTATTTAAAAAATGATCTTTGTATGGGACTTCATCTCAATCTCCTTTCATTGAGGCATACTTTTGTTTTATACACAACCATATTTTATACGGTGTATAAACCCCTTTGACTTTTACATTTATCCAAAAGGAATCTTTTTTATATGAAGAGTTTTACTAAACGACAAAAGGGAATGTTTTTGTCGTACGTATGCGGCGACAAAGACTTCTCCAACGCCATGACCATTATTTCAGTTTCGGCTTCCTCTACAAGCCATACCTTTTTTCTTAAATAAAAAATAAATACCATGTTTTACTTTTATTTTATTTTGGTATTTAAAATGGTTTTCATAATCTTTTTTTATATCAATGTGTTGTATTGATATCTTGTGATTGAAAAGTGGAAATGTTATGTTTCCTTTATTCATGTTTTCTATGACACGATTATGTTATGGTTCTTGGGCATTGTTATGAAGACGGGTGGTTCCGTGATAAACTAAGGGTGGGTGAGCCCGATATAGCTCTCTAATGCATTTGGTAACGTGAAGGGGTTAAACGTTAAGGTTTCTTCGAAGTGATTTAGGGAATATACTGTTATGGGTATTCCAAACGTAACCAAGAGGGTTACTCCCTACGTAAGAATGTTATGAATGCCACATGTTACCTTTATGTCTTATGATTTCTATGATTTATTCATGATTTGATGAGGTACGTTAAAGCGCTTATGTTTTATGGGTAATGTATGACTTCATTATTATGTATATATGTACTCATGTTTTCTTTCCATATTTTTATATCCCTTACTGAGCTTTTTATGCTCATCCCATGTTTTTGAAATGTTTTCCATAGGTCAAGGGAAGGGTACATGGTATGATGATAGTGTCAAGGAAGTGTCAAGAAGGAATCCATGTTTTATTTTAAATATGTTTCCATTGATGGGAAAAATGAATAATATATTTTATTTATCCACTTATTTTAAATATGGAATGTAATTCATTTTTTATGATCTAATTCTCTAAAACTCTAAACCTGAAAAGATCCACAAGGTGTAATCTTGAAATATCTCAAGATTAAGTAATGTTTAAGGCTGGGGCCTTATAGTTGGTATTAGAGGTCGGTTTAGATAACTTTAAGAGTTATAAATATATTAAATGATTATCCAAAAATATATTTTTATGTTCAAATTGAAATGATATAGAATTTGAAGGTTACCATGTAGGTTCATCTAAGACATGTTTGTTCAGAATGGTTTTTCATATAGGAAACAAAACAGATTTTCTGGGAAGGCATACAGAGGGAAATGACCTTTCAAATCAGTATCCTGAGATGGTCGGAATCAGAACTAAACAGTTTGTTGTAGTGATGTCTTAGTTGACTCAGGAGTTGAAAAGAAGATTGGTGAATGCTCCAGTTTTGGCACTACCTTCTAGGAATGTGGAGTTTGTTATCTATAGTGATGCTTCATTGAAAGGATTTGGTTGCGTCCTAATGCAGAATAATAAGTTAATTGCTTATGCTTCACGACAGTTGAAAACTCATGAGGTAAATTACCCTACACATGATTTGGAATTATCTGCTGTTGTTTTCGCTTTAAAAATTTGGTGGCATCATTTGTATGGAGAAAATTGTGAAATATTTACTGATCACAAAATTTTAAAGTATATAATCACTCAAAATTTATCGAACATGAGATAGAGGAGATGGCTAGAATTAATCAAGGATTATGATTGTACAATTCATTACCATTTGGGAAAAGAAAATAAAGTGTCTGATGATTTGAGTCGAAAAAGTAATGCTTCATTAACAATGTTGTGTTTGGAACATGATCCTTTGGTTAAGGATTTGATGAACATTGGCATAGAAGTTGTTGGTGTAGGACGTCCTTCTGTTTTCTTTCAGGTTTTAGTGAAATATTCTCTATCAGATAGAATCAAGCAAGCATAGAAGCAAGACAGTGAGTTGCACAAAAAGGTAGAGCTAGTTCAGAAGGGTAAGTTGCCTGAATTCAACATTGATAATGATTGTGTTTTGAGATTTGGGAAGAGATTGTGCGTGCCTTGTGATTCACAGTTGAAGAGATAGTTGTTATGTGAAGCTCATAGTTCTCCGTTTTCAGTTCATCCGGGCAGTACTATGATGTATAGAGATCTGCGGGAGTATTACTAGTGGGATGAAAGGAAAAGAGATATTGCTAATTTTACTGAGAAGTGTTTGACTTGTCAGCAGGTTAAAGAAGAGAGGAAGTTACCGAAAGGGATGCTTCCGTCTTTACCAGTTCCAGAGTGGAAATGGGAAAATATATCCATGGACTTTGTTGTGGGATTGTCGAAGACACCTCGAGGTAATAATGAAATCTGGGTTATTGTTGATCTCTTGACTAAATCTGCTCATTTCCTTGATATACGGGATACTTTTTCCCTAGATAAACTTTCCCATTTTTATCTTAAAGAGATAGTCAGGTTACATGGAGTTTCTATCTCTATTGTATCTGACCGTGATCCCAGGTTCACTTCTAACTTTTGGAAAGGCCTTCAGAAGTCGTTGGGTACTGAATTAAATTTTAGTACAGCTTTTCATCCTCAACCATATGGACAGTCAGATTGAACAATTCAGACTTTGGAAGACATGCTACGTGCTTGTTCGATGGATTATCAGGGAAGTTTGGACCAACATCGTTCTTTGGTTGAATTTTCATATAATAACAGTTTTAATTCCAATATACAGATGGAACCATTTGAGGCGTTATATTGGAAGCGGTGTCGATCTCCAGCTTTCTGGGATGAAGTGGGTGAAAAGAAGCTGATGGGACCAGAATTGGTTGAAGAGATGGCAGAAAAATTTCAGTTTATTCAGAAGCACATGAGAACAGCTCAGAGCATACAAAAAAGTTATGCATACAACAGGAGGAATGATCTCTCTTTTGAGGTAGGTGATCATGTTTTTTTCATAGTTTCACCATGGAAATGTGTGATGTGAATTGGTAAGGAAAGATGAGTCCAAGGTTCATTGGACCATATGTAATTCTGGAGAGAGTAGGATCAGTTGCTTACTGAGTGACTTTACCTCCGAGTTTATCTCAGGTACACAATTTTTTTCATGTTTCAATGTTAAGGTAGTACATGCCAGATCCATCTCATGTTTTGAGTCTAGATGTAGTTCATCTGGAAGAGGTCTTATCTTATCAGGAACAACTGGTCCAGATTCTTGACCATAGGGAGAAAGTGTTACGGAATAAGGTGATTCATCAGGTAAAGGTTTTGTGTAAAAACCACATTATTGAAGAGGCAACATGGGAATCTGAAAACGCAATAAGGGCTAAATACCCCCACTTATTCGATAAGTAAATAAATTGCGGGGACAAAATTTTCTAAATGGGGGAAGGATGTAACATCCCATGTAAGTAATGAATAATAGATATTTTTATCTATGTCTATTAATGAATTAGATAGTGTTTTAGAGGTATAAAATAAGAATTAATCCAATCTTAAGCATGAACTACACTAATATTTTTAAAAGATTGTTTTATTGCCTTTTGATGGAAAACCATTTTTTAAATCAAACTATTGACAATTTTATAAGCTTTATTTTTCAAAATAAAATTATTCTTTATGATTGGGACATTAAAAATTTTTTGGGTAAATTTTGGGTATTTTTCCGAAAAAGTTCATTTTTTTAATGAATAGTGAAAAATGTTTTATTTTAATTCAAAACCTCTTTTCAATATAATTTATTTATATGATTAGATTATCTTTTTAATTGGTTTTAAAGTTAAATTAGAAAATATTTTTACCATTTAATCTAATAGTGGTCATTGGAATTAATTTCACTTTGAAATTGATCTTAAACTAGTGTCAATCTTTTGATACATATTGTTTCATAAAAACACACAATTTTCTCTGACAGCGCGAAATTAATTATTAAATTAATTAAAGTAACTTATATGTTTTTAATTTTTTAAAACAGACATCATTTTTGAATTCGGAATATCAAATATAGCATAGGGTGAATTTTTGGTATTTTTCTGACAAACTCCAATTTTTGATGAATAGTGAAACCACTAAGTGGTACTTAAAAAACTGATTTTTCATTTAAATGAAATTTTACCACCTCTGTGTTTTGAATTTCAAAAATCCAAAATACATTATTTTCATTAATAAGTAAAATGTGGTTCAATGGGATTAAAATATTATTTTTCCTGAATAGTAACTTTTAAGTTTTTAATTGCAATTAGAGGTAATTAGTGTAGTTTAAGGTAAAAATAATCTTTTAATAATATGAGATGAGCTTGACACATGTCCTACCCTTATTGGATGTGTCATGGCCGACCAATAAAATCCATGGGTCAACTTGGGGACCCCATGGATCCACTTATGAAGGAAAATGACATTAATATCTTTTTATTTAATGTGAAAGTAAAAATGACACAAACATGAGTTGTTTTACTAAAAAAAATTAAATGGTGTTATAAAAGACATATTTTTTACTATAAATAGTCATTGGATAGATAAAAAGATTTAATACATCATGATATTTTTTTATAATTTTTAGACATTAAATAAATTAAATTATTTATGACATCATGATGATGAAGCAATTACCTCATTAATAATGGATTTAAATAAAATAAAAAGATAATGTAAAATCTAAGACCTACACTTGTCAAAAACCTATTGGATGAGTATATTTCGAACCATTATCACCATATCCTTGAAATAAATCAATGTGGGACCTTTAAAATCCGAAACTCATTTTAAAATAATGTAACATTTCTTTACATTCCAAGAGTGCCCCTCCTCTCCTCTTATAAAAGGACCCCACCTCTACCTCCTTACCCACAATTCCAATGCCTTTAGCTCAGCCAAACCCTGCCCATTTTGTCTCTCCACATCCCTATACTACTCCTAAAATCCTCACTTTAGTCAGAAGTCTTCCCAAGGAAGCCTTTGAGCTCAAATCAAAAAGAGTTACCTGTTTTAAAGGTAGTGTTTTCTCTTGTGTTCTTATGTATTATTTTACTTCTCCAACCCCTTAAACTCTTTTTATTAATTTATTTTGTAACAACACCAGTATCTTCCATATAATAGGATGTTGTTATAATAATTATTCGAGCTACACTTACACACACCTACATCTAATGGTTAATGAACATAATGTTTCTGTGGATGGCGAATTTCTACCTCACGAAACGATGATTGTTCCACACTCAAATAACACCTTTAAAGGTGTCCAATAAGATGTCACTGTATTTATAAATGATATATAATATGTTTATTTTTTCCTTAATCTTCTTTATTTTTCATTTATGGAATACCATTATGGATTCCATTATGGGTATACGCGATATCTTCATTTTAGGAAGTGCTGACTACTGCCCCCTCAAAGTGATTTGATTTGTTAATACCATATGTGGTACGTATAAAGGATATATTTAATGATATTATATATTATACCATACTGGAATTATAATACTATTATGTATCACTATGTTTTAATTCCATTAAAGTATGATATAGAAATGGAAGTAGCGTTCAATCGTACGTACGGCTTACCGTCTCCATGAACGGTGCATTTCATTTCTTATCCCCAAATGTAATTTACTATTATAAGTACATATATATAATGGATATATATGTTGTATGTTACATATAAATGATAAATATAATTCTGAAATTAAAATATACATATCTCTCATTTAGTTTTAATTCCATTAATATGACATAGAAATGAAAGTAGCGTTCATGCGTACGTACGGCTTACCGTCTCCATAAACGGTGCATTTCATTTCTTACCTCTAAATGATTATGTAATATTATAAATGCATGTATGTACTGGATATATATGATATATATGATATCTACATCATGAATATAATTTTTTATATAATGGATATTTTACCACATGAACAACTTGTAATTATAAAGAGTTTATTTTTGACTCAAGTACCAAAGATCGTTAAAATTACCGTTATTAACTTAAATAATTAAATAGTGGTCATGAAATGGTAATAAGTGATTTAAAAGGAATAATTAAATTGAAAAAGGTTCTTAAGAAAGTAGAAATTAACTCACGTTTATAATTCAGGACGTTAAAGAATGATCGAGTCAAGTCGGACCCCAAGTAAGGGAACTTCTTAACCCAATTTCCATTCTTTGGGTTAATCTACTAATTTCAAATTATTTCAGGATATTATTATGTCCTATCTTGTATTTGTAATTTATTTATGTGTAATTATTGTTAATACACATAATCGATCTATTTTATTTAAAAAATGTTCTTTGTAAGGGAACTTCTTAACCCAATTTCCATTCTTTGGGTTAATCTCCTACTTTCAAATTATGTCATTATATTATTATGTCCTATCTTGTATTTGTACTTTCATTATGTGTAACTATAGTGAATACACATAATAGATCTATTTTATTTAAAAAATGATCTTTGTATGGGACTTCGTCTCAATCTCCTTTCGTTGAGGCATACTTTTGTTTAATACACAACCTTATTTTATATGGTGTATAAACCCCTTTGACTTTTACGTTTATCCAAAAGGAATATTTTTTATATGAAGCGTTTTACTAAATGACAAAAGGGAATTTTTTTGTCATACGTATGCAGCGACAACGACTTCTCCGCCGCCATGACAATTATTTGAGTTTCAGCTTCCTCTACAAGCCATACCTTTTTTTAAATGAAAAATAAATACCATGTTTTACTTTTCTTTTATTTTGGTATTGAAAATGGTTTTCATAATGTTTTTTATATCGATGTGTTGTATTGATATCTTGTGATTGAAAAGTGGAAATGTTATGTTTCCTTTATTCATGTTTTCTATGAAATGATTATGTTATGGTTCTTGGGAATTTTTATGAAGATGGGTGGTTCCGTGATAAACTATAAGGTTTCTCCAAAGAGATTTAGGGAATATACTCTTATGGGTATTCCAAACGTAACAACGAGGGTTTCTCCCTGTGTAAGAATGTTATGAATGACTCAAGTTACCCTTATGTCTTATGATTTCTATGATTTATTCATGATTTGATGAGGTATGTTAAAGTGCTTATGTTTTATGGGTAAAGTATGATTTCATTCATATGTATATATGTACTCATGTTTCCTTTCCATATTTTTATATCCCTTAATGAGCTTTTTATGCTCATCCAAAGTTTTTTTAATTTTTTCACAGGTCAAAGGAAAGGTACACGATATGATGATAGTGTCAAGGAAGTGTCAAGAAAGAATACATGTTTTATTTTAAATATTTTTCCGTTGATGGGAAAAATGAATACTATCTTTTATGTAACCACTTTGTTTAAATATGGAATGTAATGCATGTTTTATGATCTAATTCTCTAAAACTCTAAACCTGAAAAGATCCTCAAGGTGTAATCTTGAAATATCTCAAGATTTAGTGATGTTTAAGGCTGGGGCCTTATAATAATAATTCCACAATTGTACAATGCATGTATTTTAAATTTGGATTCATAGGTACTAATGGATTGATAGCCCTTTTTCTTAATATCGAGGAACTCCTTATCTATCTTTGATCTAAGAATACTAGGAAATTACTTTTTGAAAAATAAGATCATTAACTCGTCCCATTCCATGAATTAAATGTTATCTCATTGCCACATATTCTTGATACGGTTCAACCATTTATCACATTCACATTAAAAATTATAAAATGCTAAGATGAAATTATCATGTTTTGAACATTGGATAATTAAAAATACCATTTTAGTTCTACTGATTCATTTTTTCGGCAACTAATTAATTATAATACCCACAAAAATAATATTTAAACTACCTCATAAAGGGCTCATCATAATATTGTTCCCTCATTTTACCATTTGGATTTCTAGAATGATTTATATCTTGAGATATTTTTGTCATAATAGATACAATATTTTTCATTCCATCCCCAATAACATTTGGTTTCTTAGGAGGAAAATCATTGTAACGCACGTCACATTCATCATTAATGTGGATCCCTCAGATTCTATCCATTGATTAAAACCAAGAAGCATAGTGTTAGAAATAATAATTATAATGGGAAACCCACATAATCATGAATAAAATTTTAATTTAGGATACTTAATGCTTTATAAAAGGTTACTCATGATCACTTCTAAAACACTAGGATTGTAACATTTAATTCAACATATCCTTTGAGTTCTTACTATTGTTTTTTCATCCTATTTTCCAATAGATAATTATACCTTTCCTCTGATACCATCTATATTGACCCATACATTACATAAATTGATATTAAATAAATTTTTAAGAAATATTAATTAATAATAAAAGCAATTCTGTGACATGAATGCATAGGTATAGTGTTTATAGTTTCTAGGAAACATAAACTACTGGTTTATATGGCTTATCTATTGTCTTCCACTTATTTCTTTACAACTAGACCAATTTTTCAAATAGTTTTCTTAATACCATTTTCATGAACAGTGAAAAATAAACATATGAAAGGGTGTGATCATTTTCATAGTAAGTGTAATCATGGGAAATATCAACCATATCATAATAATAAGACATAAGATCATAACATTTGAAATTCATAACCTGTATATAAAGGATCGCGATATCATGTCACGAGATAAATCAAAAATGATCATAAGAATCGATGAATTTAATTACAAAATTTAGAACATTAGAAATGATTTTTGGGAATGTAAACATAATCATATAAAATCAATTCATATATTTCATGGATAATTGCCAAGACCATTATAGAGGACAAATTACATTACTGAACTGAGTACAATAATCATTCCAACAATGTATTAATGAACATAGATCATTTACCATTTCATCCATGTCTATCTCATGATTTATAAATTTTTTCAAAATTCATTGTAGGAAAATATAGATCCAACCCATCTCATAATTAAATAAATCTTATATCTACCATAAAAACATAAATCATTCATCATTGCATTACCCATGAAATAGAATGGGTCTCTTAAACCTTATTCTACTATAATTCATATAATAAAAATATATTTAATAAATATTAATACGTAATAATAAAATAAAATAATAGTATTATTATGGATATAAACATAACCATACTTATAAAATATCATATTAGATGGAATATATTTTTCTAAAAGACATTAATTTTATTCTTGAGGAAAAGATCATTTCTTCATCATAAAAAATTATTTATCAAAATTCCACACATGTTTAAAAGAATATAATTTAATTGAAGATAATAATTGAATCTTTTAAAATAATATTCATGGAATTAATGAATTATGAATGTGTGAAAATATGTTCTTTCCGTATAAAGTAAAAATCCTTCTCCTCGTACTTTTACCGAAATAGTCAAAAATTACCATGTATTGGATATTGACAAAAGAATCAATTCATAATGTTTAGTAAAAATTAATCAATGGGTAGATTTTTCATTTTATTAATTTTAGTAAAATTGAAATATAATAACATATTTAGTAAACATGGATGTAGATATAAAACATATGGCTGTAAATATTTTCATATAAACATTATTGGATAATAATGAGATTGCAAATTTATCCCTTACCTTATATGTTCGATTTCCTTTGTTTTTATAAAAACCTCATTCATAATGATTTAAATTATTTCATATAGTTAATTAAGATGTCTATCCATTTTTTTATTATAATATATAATCATATAATCACCTTCTTGTTAATATCATTTCATTATTACTTGTTATTTAGGTATTAACTTCTTAATTTTTTATGGTTGTTTTGTTAAATATGATCTACTTATCCTTCATAGGTCAAAATAATATCATTCCAAAATTATATAATATATATATATATATAATATTATTTCTATTCATTTACGTAATCATTCTTTAATGATGATCATGTTGAATAAATCACATCGCATCGTGGAGATGTAAGGTCGTACGTACGCCCCAACGACATTATCATTTCCATTATTTTTGAATGGTATTGACGTGAAAGGTGTATTATGTTTTATGAATCAATATCATGTCATTAAAATAATATATATTTATTATTTACATCATTTTACCAATCCATGTTAGATGGGGGAGGGAATATTACACTATTTCGTGGAGATGACAAGTTGTATGTATGCATAGGTGGTGATATCATTTTTCATTGAATGGATAGAAATAATATATTGTATTTCAGTTCCATAATAACATATCAGTATATAATTTATACCAGATTTATTAATTTATAATGAATAAACCCATGAAGAGGAATTCTAATGAAATTAAGTCTTAATGAAAAAACAGATGAGACTACCTCTTCTTCGACGTGCTTCCTCAAAATATCCTCTTAGAGCACTAGAGTTTGTCTTTGAAGAAGACCAAACCCCTTAAAATATAACTAGGGATATTGATAAATGAAATTTTAAATGTTTTTTCGAGCATGAATTCACAAATCGATGTGAAGAGGTGATGGATGAGGTTCCATTTTAAAATTGAGACTGGATACACTTTTTGAAACGTCAAAAATATTAATTTATAATAAAATAAAAACCCATCCAAAAACCGTGAAAATTTCCCAATATCGAATATGAGATTTTGCAGGGTTATAAAATCATGTTCTTATAGATGATAGACCAATTTTTCTATCAATTTACACATTATCATTTTAGTTAACACATAATTATTCTCATTAATTTTTAACTAGGGTAACACATATTTCAATATTAAAAGGGTTTAATATTTACTTATTTGATACCAATTAGACTATAAATAAATAAATAAAACATTATAGTCCCTATAATAATTATTAAATATTTTTTAAAAAAAATATTTTTTTTATTTAACTTATTAAAACATTATTTTGATAAACAATCAATGGTGCCAATTTTAACACTATTAAAGTAATTGATTTTTAAACATATAAAGATAACATGGTAACTTTGAACAAACTATTCTATTATATTCCTAATAGGTAATAGAAATATTTAAAATTCATTATACATATTAATTATCCCAAATTATATTTATTTTAATATTTTTAATATCCATTATTAGTTAACTCTATTAATAAAAAAATTAATACATTAATTTTCTTAGTTATATAATAATATAATTTTTGAATAAATATTAAAAATAAAATTTGATGAAATAGATAAATCTACTGGATTTTAGAATTAAATATTTAGTCTAATTTACCCTTTCTAAAATCTAAAATTTAAAATATTGTACTTATTAAATTTAGAATTTTTCAAATTTGACATCACAATAAATTAAATAATATAAGCGGAATAAAATCTTCAATAAAAATGAAAATGTTATCTAACTAGACCCTTGGATGGTTATAAACGAGATATACTCAACCAGTAAGATTTGTTCAAATTTTTTGTCTTTTGATGGATATTATTAATTTAATACATATTTTTTAATTTATTTCACTTCAATTAAATCATTTTTAAATCATCATTGTATAAGTTTTTAAGGTAATTATTTATATCATAAAAATTAAAAATAAATTATCATTATGAATATATAAATTTATAATTAAAATTATAATTTATAATCGAAATTTTCTATTGTATTTACTCATATGAAAAATCATATAGTAATTAAAATTTGTATTAGCCATATTAAATTTATATATAAATAAAAAAATCTAATATACAAATCTCATTAATGTGGCTTCCAAAAAAACCATTTCCACCAAATGAGGATTTTGGTCAAAACATAATCATCCAATGTTTTTAAGAAAAGTGTTAGGGTAAATTTGTAATAGTATTATTACCCATAATTACCTGATTTACAGTTTTACCATATTAATAAAAATTGCCTATGTTACTATTAATTATGTTAAAAAATAAAGTAAATCTATTTTAATTAATTAAACTTAATAAGTAAAAATATGGGATCAATTTTTAAAAATACAAAAAAAAATGAAGTTGGGGTGATTAATCTAAAATTAATCCTGTTGTCAGAATGCGTGAACGAGTTTTAAAAGGTAAAACATTTCCAAAGATACAAATTTTTTTACATAAGAATTCAATTTAATATTAGATATAATGAAATAAATTATATTAAAAGATAATTATATATTCAATTTATACTTTATTAAAATTCAATTTTCTAATTTAACCAGAAAAATTATTTTGATGAAAAAATATGTTTTCAATTAATATTTAGTTTATTTTTTGACTACACATATAAATTTGAATGTTATCAAAATAATAATAATAAATCATCCAAAGTAAATTTTTATATGATCCTCCCAATGAAAATTTATTTTTTCATATAAAAATTATCATTATGTCAAAATATTAATTTTAACTAGGTTCTTCTTTATAATATGTATAAATAAAATTTTAAAAAATATTTTTTTTTATTAATTGAAAATGGTTTAATTAAAACCCTATCACAAAAAAAATATTTTATGAATGTAAAAAATATTTTATTAATAATATGACATATAAATTTCATTAATTTCATTTAATAATAGTAATTCATGCAATTACATAAATTGTCTTAATATATAATTGATTTATATGTTTTCATAAATAATTAGAAGCAAATTACATCAACATAAATTTACGTAAGATATTTATATTTTTTACCCCAAACTAAATAAACTTTGATTGAAAGGTCATTTTATATAGAGGTCATCTCGTGGTTCATTTAAACTCACGACTGTTTTCAACACAGGTTATTGATGAAATAAAATTATTGAGAAAAAAATAATTAATAAAGAAATATGTTTGTTACATTATAGAATTACTAAATTTATTTTTTCAGTTAATGAATGATACATAATGTTTGGAATGTTTGATTAAGAGAGAAGAGGGGGTGGCTTTTTATTAGTGAATAGAGTGTCACACTTGTATTATTTAAATTAATTAAAATGTGTAACTACATTTTTAGCATGAAAAATTGGACCAAAATTGATTGTTGTTGAAACATTTACATGATAAGGTCTAAATTTGTACATCCAATAGAATTTAGAAATCATTTCAATTATTTTTAACCCTAATCTTTTTTTAACTCATGTTAATTTTTTTCCATAACGATGATAAATAATTTTAAATATTATCATAATTAATTTTGGTAAAATATTATATAAATATTATTAGATATTATAAATTGTTATTATTAAAAATATGGAGTAATTATTTTTCAAATTTTTATTCATATAATTGGACACTTATTATTTAACATAAATATCACAAACATAACAAGAAATCTAGTTTCCTCTATAAAAACTGTTCTAATTAAAATATATGTTTATATTATCAATAATATAACATAAACGGATGGTTGTAATTAAAATTTAGTATTTTTCACTACTTGTTGAAAAATAAATCATTTCAGAAAAATATAAATAATTTAATCTATAATTATTTATATTTTTTGATCAAAATCATAAATTTTATTTTTAATAAAAGCAATCTAAATTTGGTAAAAAATAATTTTAACTTATGTGCCCAAATAGTGACTAAACAGCCTTTGATAACACCTTTTTTAATACATTTTTTCATTTAAATTATTATTATTTTCATTCTAATCAATAGAAAATAGTATTTTGGATAACCTATTTTTTTTATTCACAATCATAAATTTACCATGCATGTTATAATGGTATACTATATTAAGGTTCATTTAGACTTGGGGTTGTATATTATTCATACTGTCAACGATATAAAATTTATTGAAATATATTCCATAGGATTTTTATGATCCATGTAACATATCACATAAGATATGAAATTTAACATTATTATATAAGATTTTTTGGGGTTTAAAATGTCCCATATTCCATAAAATTGATAATAAAGGAAAAATGTTTTCTCCTAAAAAATATAATAAATTATATGATAGAACTAAATCTCATTCATATGCTTCCTAGATATATGATAAGAAGCATCAAGGGAATTTATGGAATAAAATTAGTATGTAATTTTAATATGGAATGGAGGTCATAAATCTTGTTGATTTCATAATGTGATTATTGTGCTTTTTAATGAAATTGAATAAAAGAGGATTCCAACAATTAAATAATCTATGAAACAATTCATTAAATTCATGGAGAATGAGAATCATGAAAAAGAGATATAGAATATAATGATATTTAATGATCAATGTCATCATCCACCAAATAGAAAAAAATTAAAATGTCATATGATCAAAACTATAGAAGTGGTTTACCATAATGACTTGGTGAACAATATACTTATCATCGACTATGGAATAAAAAATTCCTTTTTTATGCTTTCTCTACCAAATATTTAATATATTCAGAATTTCTAATAGGTATTTAATTACCCACTCAATGATTATATATTTAGTTAGCAGTGGAATATCCTAAGGATGTGCTTGTTGCATTACATGTATATAGTTCCTCACTGATTGATTTGTTTTGGAAATTTCATCATGTAATTATTTTTATTCTCAATTTAATTAGATATTATGTCAATATAGGATAGTTTTATATTATATATATATATATAAAGAAGATATTAATTTCCAAAAAAGGGAAGTCACATTTCATAATTTCAATGAACCCATTATCATTTATCATTGTGAGGATGAGTACAAAAAAGGATATTACATCAACTATATGAATCTCAATTACTATCCAAAAAATTTATTTTTTTCATATATTTGGGGAGAAACTCAACATCCAATACATGCCTATTGACTGGGATATTTTCAATGTCTATCTAATGCAATTTAATAGTCATTCTATGATTGGTGAAGTTGAGTTCACAATACAACTCATACATGTCATTGTACATAATTCAAATACTCCATATATTTGGGCCATGATTGAGTTGAAATAATTGACGATTAAACTATAAAATAATCATGTTAAGGGATTTATACAAAATTTTGTGTCACCATGTCTTCCAAATGGTCTCTGTGTTAAAATGTAAAATAATTCAAGGCGTATTCCCATCGATGATCAAGAAATTGAAAATGTTATCATAAATAAAATAAATTGTTTACTCTATATCTAATATATTTTAATGAATTATTAGGATCACAATAGGTTTACATGATTGATATTTGATCTAGTTACAATCAGTTGAGGGTAAAATGTGAAGACATACTAATGACAGTAATCTATCAGTGTGTGGAGACATTGAATTTTTAGAAAGTAATTTTCATATTACAAATTACATTACTATATTCATTGATTTCGAGAATAGAGTCTTTAAAAATTACCAAAAACTTGATTTTGGTAGAAATTATATATTATATTCCTATATACATGAAGAGTAAGGGGGAGCATGAACATCAATTATAATTTATTTGAGGAATATCATGAGGGATATGATAAAGAATAATTTATCGTGTATGATTTATTTCTTAAAAAATCAATATTAGGATATATAATATCATTTGGTGGTATTTTAGTGGTCATTCAATGCATGATGTTGTTGAATGTTGGCACAGTCCAACCAAGAAGAATGAGATCCATATGAGTCTTGGTTTTTTTATAGAAAATTCTTGACTCTTTGGGTAGAATATTTCAGGAATATATAATGAACTCACCATCATAATATAGAAATTATTCAAATTAATTTGGAAGGATTAATGTATTGATATATTTGTGGTGATTAATATATGGTTGGTTAGTTCACATGTACTCATACTACCTCGCAATGGAGACATGATCATAATCTATAGTGTTAGGTAAAAAATATGATTATGATGTGATCTATTGGAGAATGATATTTATGATGCTTAGTTCTCACTCTAATGGATTTTTTATGTGCAAAATTATGCATCTCATTTCATGGAGATAGTTGTGGTACATTTTACCTTAATGACATGATTTCATTATATTAATAGAGATGGGTATCAGATATATATGTTGATCATTAATGTTAATATAAAATATTTAAATAGATATATTTTAATATATAGAATATAATATGGTGAGAGGTGATTAAATATTTGGATTTCATCATAAATTGCCATCATGGGAACTAAAACAAGGTTTCTGGGGATTTCTGTGAAATGGATGTGGGTGAATTATAAATGGTGAGGATCACTAATGAAACAATATTCATGGATTTGAAAAGTATTGATATGGAATATTTTGGGAATTATAATGATGTCTTGTTTATCAATTTATTATTCAACCATATATATGTATAAGGAAAAAAGAGGTACATATTGAATATATAGAACTATAGAAGAAATAGATATGATCCTATGTTTATCCATGATTATAATGGAATGAGAAGGTTTGTATATGTTCCTTAAATGTCTAATTTTGATAAAGATATATTATAATAATATCATATTTTTTTATTCTATATTCATAATTGGATTTCAAATATATATAGTTACATGAAAGTGTATTTCTAGTTAGATTTCATGATGATATATATTGCGTAGATTACATCACATTTTTTGTAATGTAAGAATCTTATGTTTTAGAGAAATAATTTAAGTGGATGTCTTAACCATTAACCTTACACAATGGAAATGGGAAATCATCACCATAGAGTTTGGTATCAAAATCCCAAAAATATATAAAGGGGATGAAGATATTTATGTTTTTAGTCAATCACTTATAAATCATCATAATTTAATGCTATTAGAGAATGATTTCAATTAATGAACTTTATTGAAATTAAATTAACAATGTAAATAGATTATGTGGGGTGTCACATTATATTTTATTGAATAGGTATCCAAGAAATTTCCTTAATTATGGGGTGATATATTCAATAGACTATATATGTTAGACCTTTTTAGATTATTGACAATATCATGATAGTATTTTATGATTTGTAACTACAATTTTTTTTGTCACATTCCTGATGTGATTCATATATCTCTCGCAAGGAGGTACCTATCCGATCCTTCACATGTAATGAAAATGGAGTTTGTACCTCCATATCATGATCTTCCATATTGGGAATTCATGTGGAGATTCTAGTTTATATAGTGAATTTTATATGAAAATAGACCACTCCGCCATTCCTATTTTTGTTGGTAAAACCACTAGTTTGATGAAGCTACATTGGAACCTGAGAAATTAATGAGCCATAAGTATCTTCAATTGATTATATTGAAGTAAAAAAAGTTTATGGATATAAAAATTCAAACTGGAGTACAATGTATCTCCAAGATTTTTTTTATAAATTTAATTTTTCGAATAAATATATTTTTTCAATATCTTCCATTTCATAAAATGCTGATATTATATTTTGTTAATTGTAAATCCTATTTTAAAAAATTAGTTGATTTATTAATATTATAAATTTATCATGACTTTTATATCAAAACCATTAATAACATCTTTATGAATAATAATAACTAATTTTAAAATATTATGTATATTGGTTTTAGAGAAAAAAATATATTTTAAAAAATAGTTATTGTTATGAAAAATCTATATATGTTTCATATATACAATTATTTTTAAAAATATTATTTATATGTATTTTTGATAAAATAATAAAAATAAATTTCGTACCATTAGATAATTTATTTTAAATAAGTAAAATAAATTTTTATAATTGTATTTAAAAATAAGAATGAGGTGAATTTTCACAAAAATTATGAAAAAGGTAATTTATTTGATGAATAGTGACAAATGGTCGTCTTTATTTTCTAAAAAGTGACTTTTTGATATCAAAATACTAAAACTGAAGAAATAAATAATCCAGATGGTTAAAACATAACATGTATTATAAGAATACACACAATTTTTAGTAAACAACATAAAATAATTAGAATCATTCGCCCTAAAAACATTTTTAGTGATACTAGTTACCGATCATTTTGGATCAACCATTATAAGGTCTTCAGAATTAAAATCCGACAAATACTATTTTTATAAAATAACACATTTTCATTAAAATAAATTACATGTTATATTATATTTTTATTTGGTATTAAAAGTAAAAATTGTAGAATTAGATATCAATTATTATAATATATTTCATTGGAATGAATTTAAAATTTAACATAGATATAAATAATTAGAAATTCATAAATTCTAATCTCCTGGGAAGATTGATCTTTTTTCCCACTGCCACAAATAATATAAAATTTAAATTTCAACTATTGCGAATATAATAGAAAAAAAATATACATTTTAATCTTGTTAATTTTTATTATCTATTAAGGTCTAATTAATTTTTTTACCATTTATAATAATAATAATACTAAGAATTTAATTACCACGATTAAGGTAAATAATGATTTACCAGGTGTTAAAATAAAATGAAAAGGGATAAAATTGCAGAAAAACATTTTAAAACACCCATTCGGTAGACATAATTCAACATTATCTCTTATATGATTGAAGATAGTTTATTTTGGATTGTGTTTCCTAATTTAAATTTGTGTACACATTTTATTTAATGATTTTATTTGTTCCACTCAACTCACTTATAATTGGCCACTTCATATCCTCTCATATCTGCACTCCCAATCCCCACTGGTCCATCCAATAATGGACAAAATAGATTCTCTAATTATCTTATATCATCCTATAAGTCTTATATTGATTAAAAATTTAGTTTATGAAGGATTTTGGTGAACCCAAGGGAGGTTACCCAAGGAAGAAGTAACATAATTCATTTTGTATTTTTATTATTTCAATTCCTTCATATCATTAAATATTTATTTAATCATAACAATTTAATAAATTAAAATTTTCCATACACTAAGATATTATTATACTATGTTAATTACCTACAACCATCTCCCCCTTCCTCAAATATGAAATAATAATGCCACTCAAGTATAGATTATACCACCGCTTCACAAACTTATGTTACAAGTGTTCCATCAGAACCTCTAATAGTTGTTTATACTGATCATTATAGTTTCTATATTTTTTATATATAACATAAATATATGTCAAAAATTATTATTTCCCATTAACCAACTTACTTTTCATCTCTTGGGGGATACAATAATGTCATTTATGTGTGTGAAGAACTATCATCACCTGAAATGATTTTGTTCATTTTTCACTAACGCATTTAATAGACAGTAATTAGGGAACATTTAATTCATTTAAGAGACATATTTGAAATAAATTGATTCATTAGTAGTAATATATTATTAACCTTTCTTTCCTTCCATATGATAAAAAAATTGAAACAACATTCATCCGTACATTCGTCTTACTACCCTTGTTAACGATGTATTTCATTTTATATATCTATATTTTATAAACTACTATAAATAACTATATTATAAAAATATATAATATTTATATAATATTTAATATATTTATTAATAATTAATCATGATAAATGTAACTGGATAGAGAATACCAAATGAAATCATATATGGAAAAAATTTATTTATTACCTAAAGCAAGGAATTAACATTTAATATAATTTTAAGGGTAATAAAATGGAATAATAAAATCATATATTGTATCATAAATATAATAATGGTAATTTAAATTTGTAAAATAAAATAATATTAAATATAAATAAATATTGAACAAGTATAAATGAATTTTACAATTAAGGTAAGGTATTTTTTCACTATATGTCTTATTTAGAACTTGTATTATGATAGGAACTTGTATTCATTATGGGAATTATATAAATCCCATTTTTCTTGTTATATCATGAATATTATTTTACATATGATATATACTATTTTTTTGAGTTTATTCCTTAACTAGACCTCAAATTAAAAATATACAAATGTGGTAATGGTTTCATATTACAATCTCATAATTTATAGGATTTTTACTTTTGATAATTAAATATTATTAACAATTTCCCCATTAAATCGTGAATATTATTATCATATGTTTATTTCATGAAAATATTTTTACATTTTTATCCCTCTATGTACTCATGTTAAAAAGTATGGTTATTAATTAAAATAATATTTATTTATCTATTCGGTGATAACATATTTACATCCATATATGTGTTTTAAAAAATGATAATTTTTTTTTGAAAATATCTAAATGATTTATTAATGTAAATTTTATTCCTGATTTTATTTATAAAAAATATTTTTTTAGGAAAATTCATGTCATTTTCAAAATAATTCCCATTTTCTCTTTCCAAAAATGTCAATGAAAAGAATATAATAATGAACATAGTACAAATAATTTTTCGATTGGTCATGACTATACAATGATTTCAAGGTTCTATAACAATATTTCATGAATCTATTAAAATAAAATATTTTCCTTAGTATTAAATATTTGTAGTTTTTTTAATGAAATAAATGTTAAAAGGTTATTTTCCACAAAAAATATTTTAATGGGGTTGATAGTTTCCAGTACATCATTACCGTGTTATTTTCAATGAAATTTCTTTGAAAAAAACATTATGTTTTAAAAAGATTTTTTAAAATTTTAAAATATATTTTAATTAAGATATGTTCCATGTGATAATCAAAACCCATTTTTCATTAAAGATGACATCCATTGATATTATTTATGATTTTATTGAGATATTATTTATTAATACCAGTCTTATTCATTCTATACATGGTTAATTTTTATGTTGATAAAATTCCATTGAAAAACATTTAATCACTATAGGTTATGCTATGGTGAATTTATAGAATGTTTATGAAACCCATTTTAATTACATGTGTAATGATTTGATGATTTTTATGATTTGATTTTATAGGTTATGTTTTGTGATATTTTTAGTAACATATATATGGGTTTCATTATGAGAAGGGATATCCCTATATCTCTTTCCAATTCCCAAGATAATATTATATATATAATTATCTTGTAATTCGAAACAATTGTTCAGGATCTATCCCCTATGAGAAATAGGTTGGTCCTAATCTATTATGTGAAATAGGTGAATATTGATCCATAAAAGGAAAAATGTGATATGTCCTGATTCACTATGTTGTTGTTCATTATAGTTGACCTTAACATATGAAATTGTTTTCTATATTTATTGTAGTGACCCACATAGATGGCATGAGTGCATGGGAAATTACTGGTTTATAATTATTTCACACTCATATGTCCAATGTTTTCTCAATGTAATTTTTTATTATTACATTACTCATGTTTATGATCTATAATTGGCTATGAAAGAAATTAATATTTTATGATAATGATCATATACAACTATGATTATTTAATTATTTAATCTATTCATGTAATGATATGTCATATTTTTAGCCTTACTGGTCATATCATATCACCATAAATTATGTTTCTTTACCAATTTCATAAAGAAAGGATTATGTAAAATTTTATATAGAGGCATAATATGATTGAAGAAACTTGTGGTAGATATATAAGAACATTCCCATAATAAGAAAATATATTTTCAACTCTCCAAATACATTAAACTTTCATATTTCTCAAGCTTTTGTTTATGAAATTCATTGACTATAAGTTTAAGATGATGTGATATTAATGTATATATATCATAGGTCCTTATATTTTTAACCTCATTTTTAATGTAAGAACAATGTTTTTTTATCTTCAATAGTAATAATATTTCTCCCAAATGTTTTGATATATACAATATATCAATGGAACTATACCAACATTTTCTTAAAAACCTCATTATAATTAATATGGTGGGTCACATGTATTTGTTATTAATCAATTACAAGAGTATATTTCACTCTTTCATTATCATTATTATATTTTAATGAGATACTATAACCTTGAGTTCAACATATCATTCTAGTAATCTCATCTATAAAAATTCATTGTAATTTTATCACTTACTATTTACATTGAATGGTATCCATTAAGGAATAATAAACAACCATGAAATCAATGGAGCTTTATCCTAGTGTTGTAATAATAATAGAATGTTTATGGAATTTTGGGGATATGTCTTCCTGGGGAGAGGGTCATACAAAACATCATGTTTCTTCCAAAAAGGGTATAAGACATTGAAAAAAATTCTGAGTGTCACATATAAATTCCAATCCACTTAGAAAAGGATATGTGTACCCATGTGTGGGATACCTAGAGGAAACTAGTACAATTCTATAATTATAGAATGTGGGAGCTCAAAAATCATGACATGTGAATTTTCTAATGCATAAATAAGAACATGAACATCTTTAATGAGACACATTGCATGGATGAGTTATCATGGGATAATAACCAAGGAATTATGAATTGTATAAAAAGAATAAAATTTGGTATTATAGGAATACACATAATATAATAATGTCTAGGACATTATAATTGATGCATCATGTAACACCATAGGATTTAAAAGTATGTTATCTCTTTAATGTAATTCAATAGCTCACGCTACACACAACACTGAGTTCAAGCGCATCAAGAGCTAACAAACTTGCCGTTTAATAAGAAGTTATAAATAGTATTTACCATATTTTTAATTATATATATATTATATATAATTTTTACATTAATATTTTGAGTTTCTTATACATAATAAAAGGACAAATTCAAATTTTTAGATAAATGATGTATTTTTAAAAAAAATGTTGTTTTTCCGTATATTAATGGTGAACCCTTTCTAAATCTAATATTTGACAATTTTATATATTCAATTTAATTAGATATAATTATTTTTTAGATTAGGGACATAAAATTTTAGTTTGGATAAATTTTTGATACATTTCTGATAACATTCATATTTTGATGAATAGTGAAAAATAAATTTTTTTATTTATAATTAACATTTTGAATTGAAATAATTTATAGTGATACATTATAAATTTTTGAAGTTTTAATGTATAATTAAACTATATTTTTATCTTTTAATATATTTTATTTTATTTTATGTATTTTCAAATTTATATTGGACATAAACACATTTAACCTTTTGATAGTCTTTACATTTTAAAAACCTATTTTCTGGTTTTGACAAAGGAAATTAATTTTAAATTAACAAATTAAAAAAATTTGTTTTAAATTGGGTAATATAGACATACATATTTTAACTTCGAATTTCCAAATTATCATATGGTGAATTTTTTTTTCTAAAAACATTCATTTTTTATAAATAGTGAAAAACACTGCATTATTGTTTAAAACCAACTGTTTATTTAAATGATTAATATTTATATTTGAATTAAATTTAAATTAAAAATTGATTCATGATATTAATATTAGTAAAATATAATTTATTGGATAAAATTTTAATAAGATTATATATATATAATTTTATTTCACTATTTAATATATTTTACCATCTTCTTGGCACATTAGCAAATTTACATTAAACGTAATTTTATAGATTTTTTGAATTGAATTTCAAAAACCCATGATTCATGGTTAACATCATCATGTTAAATTTGGTTATATAGGATGATAATAATTTTTGTTGAATAGTATGTTCTGATTTTTGATTACCACTGTTAATAGTAAATATGTTAATTAAAGGTAAAAATAATATTACAATTACAATAAATCATTTCCATATTATATTGGATAATAAATCAATATTAGTAAAAACATATAGCCTTTTATATACACATGGGAATGATTTGGACATTTTTTATATTTTTTTAAATAATAGTTAAAAGTGTTGAATTGTAATTTTAATAGCTAAACCATATTTAATATAAGGCTATGCATAAGATAAATTTGACTATAAATAATAAATAGAAAACTAAAAAAATTTCCAAAATCATGTTTTTTATAGAATTTAGATATTAAATAATTAAATTTATTTATGACACAATGATGATGGAGTTATTACCTTATTAATGAACGATTAAAATAATGGATATTATGAATATCATAATAAATATAAATTGAGACTAAATTTCCTTTCCACTAATTGTAAATGTTAATATGACATTTTAGGAATTATTTAATGTATTTACTTCGATGTAATCATGTTTTAATTAATTTCAAAAAAACTATATACTAAATAGTGTCAAAATTTTCAAAAATGTGTTTTATAAACAAATACAACATTATTAAATGATATAATATTTATAAATATATAAAGATTGGACAAGTGATTTATATAAAATAATATATGTCAATAATAAACCACTCCAGGTTATCTTGATATTTTATAGTATTTTTATTAACCATGTAATATAAAAATACAAGAAGACATTGAAAAAGATAAAATATTTAACAAATAGTTAAATCTAAAAGATAAGGTTAATATGGTTACCTAAACATGTCTAAAACCAATTTGTGGAGATTATTTCAACCCTTACCCACAATATCCTCGATATAAATCCATTGGGAGTCATTTTAAACCGAGAATTAATTTAAAATAAAATAGTATTTGATGATTTTTCTAAAGTCACCCTCTCCTCTATTGCGAAAGGGTACTTCCCCTATTTCTCAAAAGCACATCTCTAATGCGATTTGGATCAGCCATCCCCTACTCAAATATATTCCCAGCTACTATCACATCAACCTATAGTCCTTACAAGGATTATGAAGACAACCTATGAAGCCCTTTTGATCAAATCAAAATAGAAGAACTCGAAGAAGAGGTAATAATTTCATCATCTCATTCAATGTTATTTTCTTCTTCCACTTCATATTTATTTGTTATTGACATACTAAAATAATATATCATGTTCCTTATAAGTACATAACATTTATTAAAAATAGGGTAAAATTATATTCATTATTTTATCCATCATATGAATGACAATGTCACCATATGTGCATACGTACAACTTACCATCTCCACGTCGTGGTGTAGTTTGTTATTCAACACTACATTATTTGGATGCATATAATAATGAGTATAATTAATTTAAATAATTAATATAGCATGGTAATATTTCTGTTTATGTAATAAAACAACCAATTATACATTGTTTTACCATCGATATAATGATTTTATCACTTATGCATTCGTACAACATATCTTCTCCACAATGCGATTAGATTCCTCTTCAACAATCACCATTAATAAATATTTATTGAAATATATATATATATATATATATATATATATATATATTAAGTAATATATATATTAAATAATATTTCAACTGGAATAATATATATTTATGTATATAAAAATATATTGTTTACATAAATTTATAATATACGACAAGAAAACAAAAACAACATTCATGCGTACATACGGACTGTCGTCTACATGAACAATGATTCCATTCCATATTTCAATCTATTATAAATATTAATATTCTTAATATATATGATATATAAATAATATTATATATTATATAAGTATTTAAATCATGATATAAGTGATATGATCATGAATCACATGTAAAAACATATATGATAAAGAATGTGATTATTACCTCAAATGTCACTTTAACATGGAAATTATTATTAAATGGGCAGTATAAAGTAATAAATGAATAAAATATGATATCATAAATATTAATATGGTTAGGGTAAAATTTAATAACATACTATGGTCAATATATAGGAAGTTAAATGTAGCATCAATAAGGGAATGTACATGGTAAGGGTTAATTCCTCAATCTCATTGTTAAATGAGATTGTTTATGTGTTAGTTTTTACGAAGAAATATTTATTATCCCTGACCATGTTTCATTAAAGAGTTTTTAAAAGAATTTTTTTAATGGAAAATAACTAAAGCATCATTTTAAATTGTTTAAATTTTTATTCTTTTAACCCATTCTCATAAATTTCCATGTTTTCTAAATGGTTTTAAGGATTTATTCATATAGATTTGAATGTTTTAAAATGTTACTTCCATTAAAATGATCCAAAGTGGAATTGAAATTTTTTACTCAAATATGACTTTTAAATGTCTTCTTTTCTTAATTCTGTGACTTTTGAATTATTTCATGAAAAATGGATATTTCTATAAAAGCATTTTACAGATCATATTCGTCTTTTTCAACATCCTTTATGAGATATTATTCATGAATGAAGTTTATTTATTATAATAAAATGTTCTATTTTGTATTTAATTTATTATGTTATGTTTGACTGTGGAAGTGTTGTTTTTATACCATTCATGGTTTACAGTTGAAGTGTTTAAATTTCTTATGCTATTTTAAATACGAATGTTTATTTTATGTTTTACTTTTTTCATACGAGAAATACATTGGACTTAGTAACTGATGGGTGGGGCCCGTTATAGCCCCCCCGATGCATTAGTAGGTCTCATGGGAAAATTATTTTATTGGAAGAATCCATAGAATAGAATTCATTCCAAATCATGAATTCATTCGAAAAATTTGGATTTGGTTATTTTTTAGAGTGGAACAAATTTTGTAAGAGATTAATATAAAATTATTATTTAGGCCTTTGGTCAATAAAATAATAAACTAATTAATGATCAAGAAACAGTCATGGGGGTGTGTTGGGTCACTAAATTGTTTCTTTTTGGGGTTTTATAATTTCATTTCCAATTTGAATCCTCGTTAAGAAATAAATATTTTCATTATCAGTATAGATGTAATATTTATTTTTGTTGTTTTATATGTTGTTATTATTATTATTATTATCAATGTCATTATCATAATCGTCATTATTTTTTGCAATTTTATAACTATCATTGTTGTTTTTATGTTATTTTTATTTTCCTCCACACTTTCATAATTATGATGAATTATATTATTACTTGTAAATCATTAGAGAAGAGTAGAAATCCATTATGTCTTTGAATCCAGTAGATTTTTGTTTCAATATATACCCCTTTGATGTTTTGCCAAATTTTCATCAATGTCTTTATTTTACTCTAGCTCGTGTTTGTGTTAAATTGATATTTCCACTAGAACATGTGAATGGGTGATATTTTTCATATTCATTGAAGGGTATGGATATTTATAGGTTCTATATAGTATATGTGAGTTTAATTGAGTGTTTTTAATAGAGAATGGTGGATATTTCCACCAGGGATGTAAGGTCAAATGATAAATACGGTGGAGATAACATTGTTAATAACATTGAAATTTAAGTAAATGACTATTGAATATTACTTTTTTGGGGCCATTAGTCTATGTATTTGAGTAATATCCAAATTTACATTGAATATTATTTAATTTTAATTTTCCCAATTAATTATTGTCAACATATTTTAGACATTTTGAGGAATGACCCATCTGGGTACCTTTGGCGTGTTCGTATTTTTTGTTTGTATCCCCTATACTTGAAGAAGAATTATTATTTATAAGACTCAAGGCCACTAAAACACCTCCTGGGATATTAGTTAGTCTTATGTATCTTGCATAGGATATATTCAATGTGTTATATGTCGGTAAATATAATTAATGGTATGCAATACATATTTAGGAGGTGTTAACCTCATAAATACCAAAAATGATATAATTGAAATAAAAAAATACTCAATTTTGAATAGTATAAAATAAATCCATAGTATTAGAAATTACATTATTCCATACATATACCAAAACCAAAATTGACTAATACGTTCTCTTAATATAGTATCTCCAAATACAATAATAACATGGGGGATTAAAATCTAGCTTGATCACAAACCCCATCATTTAAATATTTAAAAACAAGATGTTGATTATGGTAGTCATAATACCGGTATACATGTAGTAATCCTCCCTATAAATGTTTCTGAAAATATTAATGAACTATATCAAATACTATATCATAAAATAGTGAAACCATCTCTGTATAATCTAGGCCATCCACCACCATTCCACAACATGCATCACTAACCAAGTATTAAAAAAACAATAGGTATAATACTCCAATATAATATAGTGATGATGATGATATTCCCCCATTCAACATCGTTCATGATTCCCTTATTCCCCAACAATATATTTATCGATTACTTCATCCATTCTATAAACATTGTTCCACATACAATAAAACAACACAATGAATGAAAAAAACAATCACATAAAAAATTATAATATGAATTATGGTATCATGAATTTTCAAAAATGAACTCATATACCCAATATTAAAAATATAAAATCATAACCATTTTTCATCATCACATATCGCATATAGAAACTATATACCACACAATATTCATAGAATACCATGTTATGACATAAAAAGGTATCTACCATCACTTAAAACCATTACCAATTCAATATGTAATATAAAACATTTCCATTATAGATTATACTATGTCTAAGAGAGATTTGGTGGATATGAGACCAATCATATATCCACATTACCCGTGATCTATATATTGGTGGTATACATGAAACCAAAAATAATATATGGATATCAGACAGTTTACCCATATCAGCAGATGGTGCATAAGAAATAACGTAAAATTTAAAGAATAAATAATATATAAACATATAAATATCATACTAGCCACTTCATCCATAACAAAAAAAAATTCAAATATCATAACTAAAATTCTACATCCAAAAAATATCAATTTATTCACATTCTAAAAATTTTTTCAGCATTTAAAACTTTATGTTTTTATGAAATTTAAATTTTACATATAAACTACAACAAAAAATCATTTATATTTCATATATCTCCTTTAATTTAACTGTTTTATTATAATTACCATATAATTAATTAAAATCTCATTTTTAATCCAAATAAACCTATTTCTATTCAACTCTTCTACTCATTGGTTTATCAATAAATCCATAATCTAGAGACACTATAAAAAGTAACCACAAAAAAATAGTTAATCAATTCCAACAACCCATGGTATCATTCGAACAACCTAAAAATGAAAATAATGTTACAAAATATAGATCTAAAAATAGTAAAATAATATTTATTAAAATATTACAATGATGGAATTAGATTAGAAAACAACCATGTATAGTAATGAATCATCATAAATCAACTGATGCTAAAAATAATAATATAAATTAAATATTTTATGTGTCCAAATACATATTAGATTACCATATTCATATTCATTAATTATTTAAAATGTGATTTATCAAAAATAAATTGATATATTTCAAATATAATTTTAATCAAAACAACATAGTCCACACCAAAATAACATCATAAAATACATATAAAAAAATTGAACACTCATTTCTAATTTGAGTGTTATGTTTTTTTATACATTCAAGGTAAATATAAATACATCGCCAAAACATGAAAAAATAATTATTCCATTTTAACATAGAAATAATGTGCGGCAATACTAAACCATACAATTCAGACATTATATTTACTAACCACAATAAAAGAAATAGATGAAATTGATTATCTGAAACCACTAACCTTACAAAACAACCCCATTAAACATTTTCTTATCAGTTCTCAATGAAATTATTGGATAAAAATAACTATCATTGATAAAATTTAATAAATTAAACTCCCTGAGAAGGAATAACAACGATGAACAATAATATGAATATAGACTGAATACCTAAATCGCATGCAGTTAATCTTAGAAAACCATGTCTTAAGAGTGAATAAAATGTATCAATAATAAAAATATATATTCCACAAGATTACTAGGCTTAATTATATGGGAAATAAATCAATCAATGTAAAAGGGGCATTGTTAAATTGATAATAAAAATATATGTTTAAAAAAATACTTTGTTACCTAATTTCACATCAATTAATGGATGGACCATTGAACAAAAGCACTTATTATATAACCTTCAATAAAAAATAAAACCAATAAAACATTTGAACATGAAAACCAATAAAAAATATATTAACTAAACTATCATTATCAAATAATAATAACAATAACTCGTGAATAAAATATAATATCTATATCTCTAAGGAAAATAACATATAATCCATAAATTTAAAAAATCAAGACATGTCATATTAATTAAAATAAAATGAATAAGTTTAAATAATTCACACCATAATATATTAGGATATAATGTAACTCAAATTATAGAAACAAGAAAAACCCTGATGAAACTACTAAGCATCAATAACCATTGTATACTCTTCTCCTACAACTCCACTGATAAAAAAATCGTAATGTAATTGTATCCTGAAATGAAATAACATTGTTTAAAATTGAAAAATAATACTAATTACTACACCTCTATTATATTTCCACAAAAAACCCCTCATTCAAAACATCTGTCCTCAAAAAACCAAATTTATAGGAAAAAAAATCTCGATTTCAAAATTCGATACATTATAAATGATTCTAATCAACAATAATAAAAATAAAACATATGAACAGCATAAATAGAGACTCCAACCCGAATATACATTTTGATATTTCTTTAAAAATATCATATTTATCATGAAATAAGCATGAAACATAGGGGAGACAATTGGACTCCAACTATTGAGTTAGAAGACCATTCTCAATATCCAAAAAATAATCATAATATCATGAAAACTCATGATTCAAATGATAAATCTGTTATTCATTTTTTCATGTACATTACAAATTTCCATTTTCAGTATAGATAATATAATCTATTGTAATGACACCAAAATTATACAAATAATCCTTTCAATGAAACATCTCCAAAAGATACTATAATTTTTTTGTATTCTCTTCATCTTCTAAATTACACGATGCCTAATGAATTTTCACTTGCATGAGATAAATGGGAATTCCATATACTATAATTTGTTACAATATTATACTATTATAGCATTAAATCAATTCACTTTCATTTCTCAATATTATAATACAAAAATTTAGAAACCAAATACTCTCCCCCAATCTAGATGATGAAAAGTTTTATATGAGGTAAACATATCCTCTAAAAAGTTGAAAATTTACGAGTTTTTTAGATCACCCAATATCCATTCTCATACTAATGTGAACAAAAAAAATATGTTATTTTGAAGGGGTTATTTAATGTAAAAGAGACATTTAAATGATAAAAATGTAAGTATATTATGTGTAATAACATCAACAAAAATATAATAACTTCAAATTTTATTAAATTAGAGTTGAAATGGAATGGAAACTATTTTTTAATTGGATGAAATGTGTAATGAATGAAAAAATTCTGATAGTGATAAATTTTTGTTTATGAAAATGGAAAATATTCTGAAAACCCAAAAATACTCACAATGACCCAATATAACATATTTTATGTGTTATATTTTTTATTTTTATATTTTTTAATAAAACAATTTTTTAATTATTTATTATTTTTGAACACAATAGAATACAATTTGAAAAAATTTAAGGGTATATCTATTCATTCTAAAACCTCAATGAATGAGAACAATTACCTAATAAATAAATTTATTTTATTCGTTAGGCATATTTGGTTTTATAAAAATCAATGATCATTAGACAAATATTAATTCCATTCCCCAAATACAAATATTTCAAAAAATATCATATAATAAAATTACATTTATATTCATAATGAGATTATGAATAGTAATTTATACAAAAATAGAATAAATTAGTTTCCAAATACAAGAAGAAACAATCAAATTATTGATCAACATATGGGTCATATAAAGATATTAATCTACTATGAATCACATTTTTTAAATAAAAACATAATAATTATTAATTTACAAAAATGTAAAAAATTTATCTAATAGTTCATGAAAAAATTAGACTCCTAATCAGGGGTAAAAAACATTTTCCAAAAAATTATTTTAAGTGACATTGGTCTAAAATCATATTATATTCTTTATAAAATAATGAAATTATCTTCCAATTAAATAATAGAATCCCAAACATATTCGTCTTGACACCAAATAAAATATCTATTACTTTAGTGAAAATAAATATCAATTTAGTTGTCCACAATTTCCTTTGAAACGCGCACATTGATTAAATATTTTTTTTCATATTTTGTGGTTAGTAATTGAAATTTATGAATGAAATAATTAGAAACCTAAATGAATAAAAAATGTGAAGTTGGATGAAAAAATTATAAAAATTATTGTGAAAATATGGAACAAGGAATAATACAAAAGATATTTGAGTAAATACTGATGTAGAAATAATGTGAATGAGGGATAGATTGATAAAGTGGATATTTAATATAAATTTAGTGCAATATATCTTGAATTATGTGGTACTATCACCTTATATAGAAGTGTGTTCATTTTAGTTCAACTGTATTTTTTAGAATTAAAAATGGTTACTGTTTTTGTTTTCAATTTAATATATTGATTTCTCCAATGTCCATTTTTTTGAAATTTTTACTATAAAACAAATTTCAGCCGACTCCACATATAAATGATTATACATTAGTAACAACAAAATTTCCTTCCCATATTCAATTTAGTAGACATAGTTGAATTAAAAACAAAAAAAATGAGATTAACATTATCACCTTCCAAAGCATCAATTTTCATGGAGTGACTTAGTTTTGTTCTAAATAGTTTTTTAATATCTCAGTGTAATCTAGTCATTGTTGAAATAGTTCATTTATATGTATAAATACCACATACCATTCTTCATACCAATGAAAATTTAATGTTTTTATATACTAATATGACATATGATTTTGTTCAACCAGTTAATGAAATTCATTACAAAAAACTATCATAATTTAAAACATCTCGATGGTATCATTTTTTATATCTAATCAGATCAAAGTGCATCAACAAGACACTATAACAAGTATTTTCATGGGGGGTTAAATGTTCCCTATATCGCTCTTTCAACTTTTTTAATTACATTTTAGGAAGTTTTATTTTTTATTGGTGATATTAAATCAATTTTTTGTGTTTGGAAAATATATTTTAAAGGATACATTCAATGGTTTGATTGAAAAATGGGTTATTAATTCACTCACAAATGGATGTGGAATTAAAAATATATAGATGTTGGTAGATTTGGGGATCTCACTCATAATATAATCATAATTATTTCTAGTGGTTTTGACCTCTAACATTGAATATCCACGGTAAACAGTATAAATTATATATGTGAATTAAAAATAATGATATAGGGGACCCATTAATCAAATACCATAAATGTTGAGTAATTCATAAAAGACTAGTGGGTTTTTTTTAATTTCATATCATGAAAACAATATGGAAAAGTTTTAGAGGAGGTAAATTATTTATATATATATATATATATATATATATAGTGATTCATTAAATATTATCGTCTATAATAATTATATTTAATGAATATTTGGAATTTTTTGTGGTCCAATGATTCTGTCTAAAGGAAGTAATTAAAACAATGACATTGTTGAAGAATTTTCCACCTTATTAAAATGACTCTACATATCCATATTACACTTTATATTATATGGAATGTTATCTTTCAGAAAATAATTTTTCGATTAACTTTTTAAATTTTTTTTTTATTTTGAAAAAAATTATTGATCAAATATTGTGTCCAATTAATATAAAACTACGTTATATTAGGTATTTTTTTTATTGAAATATGAAATTTTTTTATTTTGTAAGTCTAGATCATTAATTATATCATGATAAAGTTGTAATTTATATTCATGTAATCACCAAAAAAAAATTTAATTTACCTATATATCCTAAATCTAAATGTTATATTCATCATCTATTATATTCCATATTATCACACTCATATTGGAATAAATTTTTTAAAAATATGATATTTAATTATAATTTTTTAGTAATGATGATATTTTTTGATCCATTGATATAGGGTATAAATATCTGCTTGAATAAAAATGTAAAATTTAATTAATATTTAAATTGTATGACATTTAGTTTCATCCAATGATTAAGATGTATAATATATGACAGATGAAATGTTTTCTTTTCATTTTATTGAGATTCCCCTATATATCTATAAGATTAATCAGAAATGATATTAAATGATAAGAAGAAATCAGATTATTTAATTATTGTGCAAAATATTAGATTTTATGTGAATTTATTGTTTGATTTTACACCATCCCAAATAAAACTAAATAGAATTTTTTTTGATATGATAGTGAGATAGGGTGGGAATCCTACAGATATTATATTTTAATTTATAATATAAAATATAAGGATAAAATATTATATATCATACACATTTTATTCCGGAAACACCTTGATAACTTAAATTTTGATAGTTACAACTTCATTACCCTAATGAGGGACTATATGCCATTCAAAAAATCCAATATAATCAATAAATCTATTTTTTGAAAAATTAGGACTATTTTAGAATAAAAAATCTATGAATAAAGTTTCTAAATGAAATTATTAATTGATTGAATAATAATAAATGGACAGATGATCCTTTAAAAAATCAATGATTTTTTTACTGAATTCATAAAAGACGCTCTTCAAAAACCTCTAAAATTAAAGAAGTGCATTGTGGAGGTGTTTTATTTTCTTATATGTGTATGTTCCAATGTAGATAGTGATCATTGTATTACCATGGTCATAGTTTGGCATTGGGATTTTAATGTATCTAGTAATTATCGTAAAATAAATTATTCAAATTATTTTAAAACAAATATATTATTTTATCAAATAAGTGAACTATGTATTTTTTTTCTTTTGATGTAGAATTCATTTTTTGATAATCAATAGAGTAATAAAATTTGTTATACACTCAGTTGGAGAAATTTTATTTATATTTAATGTTGTATTAAACAATTCCACAATTCATAGGAATTACATTACATGTACTTACCCACCCACTATTTGAATTTGGAATCATAATACAATATTTGACAAATATGTTAATACCTTATTTTAAAACATCATGGTTGAATAGATTTAGTCTTAATATATATTTTATAATTAGATTAAATGATTCCAATTGATATATATGATGTATTTTAAATGAAGGATTGATTCAATGAATTTACTCATATGATTACCTTGAAGCATTTTTATTTTCTTTTATGACATAAATGGGATTTGATTATACACATTAAAGAATTTATAAAAAGGTAATGAAAGGGTAAGACTTAAAATATAATAGGAATACATACATTTGGTTTTTAGAAATTTATTTTAGATTAAATTATTATTTTTTATTTGTGGTCTAGGAATGTTGAGAATAGGATTATGAATATTATTTTGTTTTAGTTATTTTTTCATTATCATCCATTATGGAGTTTTAAATATCATAGGTTATATAAAATTTTATTGATTTTAAAAGTTCATCGAAATATTTGGTTTCTCTAGATTAATGGTCAATTTCAAACTCATTAATGATTTAATATTTAATTAGTAAACAATATAATTGTCTCCATTCTCATTGTCGTATGACCATAATAATGAACCATGGTACATAGAACTCATATATGTTATTTTATAAGAATCAGATCAGAGGAGGAACGATTATCTTATTGTTGTTACTTTTATTGTAATATGACAAAGTTGACTAGTTTAACAAAAATTTATTTCCTAAGATAAAATCATAGAGACATATATTTAGTTTTATGAGTAATTATGAATGGGTTTTCAAGAAATAAAAGTAAGTAGGCATGTAATTTTTATGTCTAGGGAACCTCATATTGATTGTATTAAAAATAATATAAATATATATTGTCATATACGCACAATTTCTATTAGCAAGAAAATGTATCATATATGGAGTTTTAAATTGGATTTTGGATGGCATGGCTTACTTTCGAACATCATTTTTACATTACATGTGTCCTATGGTCATCCTTGTGAGTAATTTCAATCATATGTGTTTTGGTGAAATGGTGTTCAAAGGTAAATTTATTGATTTAGATTAATTAATGATATCTATCCCCCCCCCATGCGGGGTGTCCATGACACGATAGAAGAGGAGGAATATTCTTCCATCCCCCCCCCCTCTAAAATGATGGAACCAATACCAAATCGATGAAATGATTATTCTAAAATCCCCCTTTTCCCTGTAGATCATCAACCTATATAGGAGTGGAACGATCTGTGTATTGTTATTCATCCAAAGCATCAGTGTTATTTCCATGATGTGGTATGATTTGATTTTTCATCTCGATCCCTTTATTTATGAAATTATTTGAGGTTATATATCAAAATTATAATTTACATTAATCCATACAAGGTATATATGTGGTTTTGGGGGAAAGGGATAAATATGGTCATTTTGGAGGTAATTCCAAAATAGAATCACAACCATCAAAGTTTCCAGTTCAGTGACACACATCATGATGAACTTTTTATTTGTCTAAGATGAACAATGGGGACTATACACTGTGTACTAGTCTAACACATCATGTAGTTACCCAAACCATGTGACCATGTTCCATAGATTAGGTTATCCCTATGAAACTACATGTACATTTACAAACACAAGTCCAAGGTACATGGAAATGAGGTCCTGTACAGAGACATGGGGAATCTAAATGGGAAGCTGGATGTTTATCTCAAACACACTAATTATTATGGGATGCATGGTGTGTAAGGGAAGTGGATAGTTGAGTCATGTATAAGAGGAACACGGCCTGGGGTAAAGATAATACAGACATGGCGTGTACTAGTTATACACACTTTGTAACCTAAAAGGGGTTGATGAACAATTTAGATAGGATACATGTTTAGAAGCTCGAGAGGGATGACATGTCATGAGTGAACCCTGTTTAATCTTAAAGGAACCACCATAAATCTTCTTTTTTCTATATATTATTATTTCCGACATGGATTCATGCTTGTGAATAGCCTATCTAGAGTGGTTTTATGCATAGAACCCATCGTTGGGCTCTATTACTGTTTGTGAGATATGAGGTGGTCTAAATAAATAATGATTCTTGTGAAGCTATGATGATATGATGTTGGAGATCAGTGTTGTTTGTGAAGAGATATGATGTGACTAGAACTCCTATGTATCTTCATGGAGTGGATTTACATTAACTCTATCCATTGATATAGACAAGAGTCCTTTTATTATGGGTGAGGGTTTGTTACATTTTGATATTTTCTACGAGGGTTGTTACTCTACTGAAGGACTAGGATGAGGGTTTCCTAATTTTTTTTATTGTTGGACGTCTCTCCCCTACAGTGATATAGTGTATACCCTCCATACTCATTGGAAGATAGTCTAGGTACTCATATATTAGAACATGGTTCATGTCCTTTATATGTGGAGTTGGTACAGTCCTATTGGACCAATGTCTGGACCCTCCATATATGATCTATTGATAGATTGTGTATTCCCCTAACATTTTATTGTTTCTGTCCTCTATCAAAATAGTTGGTACACCCCTATCATTCCTAGGTGTAGGTCCTCCATATTTGTTGTTCATTAAGAGTCGATACTCCCCTGTCATGCTTGGGAGTGATCCTTATACCACAGGGTTGGTACTCCCAAGTTTTATCAGGGTGAGGGTACCCTATAATTAATTAGCTTACATAGTCGGTACTCCCCTATTGCATTAGGGTCCAGGTAATCTTTCAATTGAATGTAACTCCTCCACCACGTTATGGTGAAGTTCATAAATCCATAGAGTGGTACATCCCAATCATATCAGGGTACAAATTCACCATTCTATGAGTGGTAATTACATTTAATTTTAGGAAATGGGTACCTAATTATGGAGTAGTACTCACCTATATCTGAGTAGAAATGGGGTGTGGGGCCTCCATTATACATAGTGTTCACTCAACTATTGGATAAAATTACGAGGTGGGAAACCATCCACATAATATGAATGATACCAAGTTAGGAATTGGTGCTCCCTCAATAGATGTGGCGCGGGCCACTCTATGTAGGAGTGATGATGGTTTATCGGAATATTGTAGAGTAGTACTCACTTGATTGTGGGGTAATATTGAGGTTTGGGTCACTATATTATCTCTCAATAGAGAGGATGCACACATTTCATTTCTTGGGGAACGGTTCCCTAATCTTTGTGTAGTGGTGAGGGGAAGGTATCATTACTTTGGTTTCATTAGCTTATGTGGAGATCAAGGTATCGATGAGAAGACCATTTTTGTTGGGAACATGAGTTTGACCTATTATGATGATATGGATGGAGATTTTTCTCCATGATATTCCATTATGAATGGTAGATTTGTTCTTGAGGGCGTGTAACTGTTAGACGGGTTTTATATAGGTTGGTTGAGCTCATGAAGTGTGTCGTCTATGTTTTACCTCTTACCTTTTGATCCTCGAGTTTAAATATTGTTTCTAGTTATGACATCAGAACCTCATTAGACATAAAATCTAAGAGAAGTATATTTGGTTTATTTCATGGAGTCCTTGCGGAGTTGTCCCATGTCGCAGTTGATAAACCTTATTGACCAAGCTGACATGTCACTTTCAACCAATGATGGTTAAACATGGATATATTTTCCTTATCGAGGTTCAATCTAGCTAGGTCTATGGATTTTTTCATTTTACTTTCAATATTTTAATTTTTCGGGGTTTTGGGTTGGTTACATAGTATTTTATACTCTCCCATGCACGAGATTTTGTATCCCATGTTTTGTATATTTACAATTCCAAATGAATTTGGATGGAGTCCATGGAGGAGCCAATATATCTCGAGGATAATGAGCTAGACCAACCGAGGTGGTCATTTGAGTTGGACCAATGTTATTTTTCTAGTTTCATTAGGGAATGATCCAATCATTCTTTTCATGTGTGATGCATTTAAAACTTTCTTCGATGGGTGTTGTTTTTCACTTTTTTTATTTTAGAACTTATAGTGTACTCTTTTTTGTGTTAGATTATGCATGTATTTTTGAATTAGAGTTTTTATAGGTCATTACTACTAACCACCCCTAGCCTATTAGATGGTATCTTGAGGATTTTTCGACCAGGACTCATTGGGATTGTTATTGACATATATCATATCATATATGAGTTAATTATAATCTTCTGTCCAATATTTTTTTATTTCATTGTTAAAAAATTTATGTGATAATTGATTGCTTTTTCATATATGTTTTTGATAAATAGTATTTATTCATTTAATTTTCATATGGTCACATCATATCAAGAATAATTAAAATTATATTAATATCATATATATTTATTTTAAATTAATTTAGTTCAATTCATTTAATTTTGTGATCGGAAAATGATTTCACCATTCATAAAGATGGTTGGGCATTCCAATGCATGAAAACTGTTTTCATTTTTCTTGGAGGAGAGAAAATATGAAAATAAATTTTAATTAATCATTACAGAATCATAATTATTTCATTCATATAATTTTTATTAATTTCATATATATTTATTAAGATATCTGTAAAAATAAAATGAATTTTTTTTTGCATTGTAATGTATAGTAAGTAGTACAGAAGTACCCATGACCGACATTGTTGATTTCTATGGGTTTGTAAGTTACGATGTGTGATGTGGTAATATATTTTTAATTTTATTTTTATATCTTAAAATTAAAAAATATTTAATAACATTAACCATAATACCTTCCATGTAAATTGAAAGTGAAAAACAAATCACATCACATCATGAGGAAGAAGTATGTCGTACGCCTGAGTGAAATTACCATATATCATAAGGAATGGAAAGAATGAAGGTGTATATAACATCATAATTTATAAATTATAATTATTTCATAAATATAATTTAAACATGTTATATAATTCAACATATCATAACATTAATGGTGGTTATGGAAGTTGAATTTGTCTGTTCACGGGGTGAAAATCTTCCATACACATGGTAGATGATTTCATTAATATTTTTATTGAAGTGGAGATGTTTTTGGGTTATTTAATTTAAATAATAAAGTATAAATTTATATGAAAAACCTGTGTATTTATATTATCATGGATGCATATTTTATTAACTTGGTGGAAAAAGAAATAAACCAAAAAAAAATATTTAATAATTTTTCCTCTTATTCGGAGAGCATCTTTTGGTTTACACATTAAGCCCTATGAAAAGGTATTCCTAAACAAAATATACCATCTTATATTAAACCCAAATAATTTAAGGTATGTATATTCTTAAACAAATTCAATTAATTATATATTATTCATTCCAAAAACAAATCGTAACATACTATTAAATAGTAACACGACCATTAGAATAATAAAGTGACCATTATAAATAGTAATCTTATGAATAGAATATTAACATCACCAAGAAAAATATAAATAAAATTCATGCATATTAAAATTTCAGTTGTTATATGATTATAACATAGTAGAGGTAAATAATTTTTTAACAAAAGATAAATTATGTGTTTATATTTTTCTAAAAAATAATAATTAATTTGATATTTCAAATTTAAAATAATGATTTAAAATACAATTTATTTTCATAAAATATATTCATTAATTAATAAGCGTTTTTCATATGATTATTAGATAATTTAATGAAACATTTATTTATATTTTAATGTGTCATAAAAAAGATATAATTTTAGAATCAATATTTTTAGAATAAATGATGTTTTTATTTAAAAATTAAATTTATCGTATTTTATTTTTATTCTCATATAATTGAGTTTCGTTATGAATTCAACATGTTATAAAATGGGTTTTTGTGTTCTTTTTATTTTTATAAAGTATTTGAATATTTTTTTATATTGAATTACAGTAACTTAGGGTATATATATATATATTGTATTGTAAAAACACAATTTATTGATTCATTGCAAATGTAAGAACTATAATTTCACACACTATTAACTCTTTACTGTATATAGTAACAGGAATCATAAAATTTTATATCCATGATATAAAGTAATAAAATAATTTATAAAATAATCAACAAACACCCCCCTATTCCACTATATTAACCATCCATCACTACCCCTTCTCTTCACATATTCCAATCCTTGATGCTTTTTCCAATTTATGCCCAATCCACTTCCAAAGTATATTCTCCTCACATATGAGAATTTGGTATCGATAAATAATAAACCCTATGTGAGATTAGTAAGTTCTCAAGGAGAATAATTCTTGAAGTAAAACCGCTAATCATTCTCTTTCAATTTAATTCATTTTTATTTATTTTCTTATGCTTCCCTCACCTCCTCTATCCAAACGTTCATGATCACCGTGATAAATATTATATATTTTAAATTTATTAAATTTATTGAATATAAATCAATTACTTCATCCAATTTAACTTTTATTCAAAAAATTATAATATCATTAGTGATGTGTTTATTTACCCCTATGTGGGATGATGTGTTTTCATATTTTAATACCTTCTTAATGGATTATCATAAAACCACTATTTGGGTGTCAGATTCTACCATTCCTAATAAAATTCAAAATCACAATTTTCTGTTGACTAGGTAATCAAGGGATTGATATTTGAAAATACCATTAATGAAATGAAACATCATGAGAGGGGATAATAATATATCCTCTTGATGATAGTAAATGTTATTTACTATGGTCGTATGGAATAATAAAATTACTAAATTTCCATGTATATGAACAATAGTGGGATATAAAGATATACCCATGGGAGATAAGGATATATAAATATATAGAGTGATAAGGATCAATTATAATGACAAACTCGATAATCTAGATATTTTTATCGACTAGAAAATCAGAAATATGTAAAATATTAAGCCAATATCAATTAATCATAAATTATGGTATTCAGATGAAATTATTTTTTAATTATCCTTTTCATAATGTTGAAATAGTATATCACCAAGATAAAAGATAACATTTGAAAATGTATATTAAAATATATTTTTAATCATATTTTAATCAATATGATATACTAATTTTCATAATCCATGAAATGAATTTTTAATATGGATTTTTTCATACCAAAAACCATAAAATTTTCATTTAACAGATTGTAAGATCCTTAAAAGAGGGACAAGTTATTCAATTGTCACTAATAAGAATACAATGGAGTAAAAATTTTGTTCATATGATACATAAATATCTTATATAAATATAGTCACTCATAAAATTCATCATTATATTTTTCATAATTGGGTAACCTTAATAGTCATCTAAAATATGTCTGACCAAATTCAAATCCCACAAATTTATATTGAAGGAATCTAAATCATCATTTTAGTCCACATAAAATATTCGATGGATTTTATTATATTTTATTAAATTCACTAATAAAAATAATTTTTTTAAATCATGAATTCTTCCAAAATTAACATCTCAAAATTTAAAATATATTATATTAGTCTAAACATGTAGTAAATTACTGAAATGAGGACATAAAACATCAAATCATTAAAAAATTTCAACGTCACAAATATTAACCCTTATATTTTAATTTATAAATATTATCTCTACATGAATGACCTGTTAAGGGTTATTATCCTACAATTTTATATTTTCCAGGAAGATTAACTTATCCCAGAATCAATTTTGACGGACATCAGTACTTTTTAACATATGCACTAAAATAATTATACTATAATTAATATAATATAGCCCTTATAAATTTTGTAATTTATAGAATTACAATATTATTTATAAAATAAACATATAAAATAATCCATAAATCCAAATAAATAGTCACATAATTTATACCACTTTGACTTTAGTAATACTATAAGATTGACCATAATCCATTATCTGCTTTTAAGGTATTTTCCCATGACACATTGGGGGATTAGTTTTTGTAGTAAAGAATCTCATAAGTGTTGAGATATATATCATAAAATGTTTATATTTACTACTACATTCACATTCTTAATTTCCATTCTATCTATACTATAATGATTCTAGTATTCCCTTTATATGTGCAATAGTGTGTATCTTTCTTCAATTATAACAAGTGGGAAAAAAATTCATTATATTTTTCAAGATATTCATTTTTTCCTTTTCCATATTTTTATTACCTTTATAATCATAAATGAATTAATAATGAAAAAATTATTTCTATATGATTATAACACATGATACTATTTTTTTTTGGGATGAAAATGTTTCAGAGACTAGTTTCCTTTGAGAGATTTTCAAAATCCTATCAATGAAATTAACATTCTTACTCTATGGATTACATGAATTGATATAGTTCTCATTACTCTCTCTAGGTTCCATTAATAAAAAATGGAATACAGAATACTATATTGTAAAATTATTAAACATAATTTAATATTGAAAAAATAGTGACACACATAGACGAAATTCTAAAATTTCTGCACCGATAATCTCATAATCATGAACATGGTTTTTTTCGAAATATTATTAAATTATAAAATATTTAAAATAATAATAATTTTTCCAAAAAAACATGAAAAACTATATCATATACCCTAGGACTATAAATCGAATTCTAATTAAGGCTAGTTTTCTTGTAAAATGTAAAGCTTCTGAAATTGTTGACACGCCATTTTGGAGTTATTACCCATATGAAGATATTTTCTTGAACCACATGCACATTAATATCCGGAATGGGATTTATTAATAATAAAACCAAAAAATACTTACCTTAGAAAAACTTCAATATTTTAACACACACATATATAATAATCTATAATGTTATTCATTTTGCCACATTCCATAATCTATGTTGTTCAAAATATAGTTCAGAATGGTTATACTAAATTCCCACTAATTCAAACTCCAATGAACATGGACATAGTTTCACGGAGATGGTGGTTACATTATTGAATTATTATAATATACAGGATAACCTATCTTAATATTTCAAATATATTACTAGTTGATCTAAACAATATAGATACATAAATCTCAAGTTTATATTTTTAAATCCTAAAACACCCAAAGGGTGTTTTATAGGAACAACATTATTCCATATGTTATATAAAATTACATCAATAATATAAACCATCCAATTATCATGGGTAAAATATAACATATTAAAGGGGTGAGATACGATTCTCTCTAGAAGTAAATGTAAATAATATAATATACAGAATAAATTAACAAAATAAATATGTGAAGGTAATAAAAACATAAATAATTTCAATTATTTATTTATTTTTTCCTAAAAAAGAAGGAATACTTTTCAAATAAATAAATCCATGAAAATAACCACATGATCTTGAAACACATATATGAAAATTATTAATAATAGAATAATTTCCTGGGCATTAAAAATGTTATCATAACAAGGGAATGTATAATGATGAACCTATGAAACATATTTTCAAGACCATATATGAGACATATTAAAATGTAGTGTAAAAAAATCTATTTTTTACAACAAATTTGTCTTAGGAGACAAGTTCATGAATCAAGGGGATATATATAATCAATACCCACCCATCACATTCTATGACCAATTCATTTCTCATGTGAAATAGAAGAAATATAATCCTCAAGAAGATTCATATTGAAAAACTAACAAACAAAATGTTAATACATACCAATCAAATAAATATAACAATAAAACATTCAAAAAAATAGATAAACTGAAAGTTATATTCTAAATCTGTAACAAAAATGACCGTTAAGCATGAAATGAAAATACAATGATTATATCAACAAAAAATATCTACATTGGAAGATTATTTCAATAATTTTCAGATGACTTTTAGGGTTAAAAATTCACTAAAATTGTTATTAAACATTTTGAGGAAAATATGATTTCCAAATGGAAAATATCATTTTAGAAGAAGAATATGACAATAAATATTGAAATTAAATTTATATGGAAATAAAATTTAAAAACATATATAATATGATTAAAACATGGATTTGGAATGATAGTGGTATATTTTATCCATTATGTACATGTTATAACAGATATTACATTCAAATATTTGGTAAAATACTTTCAAGAATGGTTTTTAAACGAATTGTATAATCCATTAAAAAATATTATGAAATTATAAGAAAAAAAATTAAATTATCAAATATAGTAAAAAAATGTAAAAAGTTAACCAATTTTTTTTATAGAATAATGATTTTTATGAAAAAGATATTTGAATAGAGAGATTAATAAAGTCGAATTTTCTTAAAAACATCTTCTCAATATTTTAATGTAAAAAAGTGTGGAAAATGGTACTATTACATGAATATATTCATGAATAAATATAGATGAATAAAATAGATTAATTTTATAAAATAAATAAAAAATTATTCTATAATTCTGGACATTGAATTATAAAATAAAAAATAATGATTAAATTTTTAAATTGACCCTTACAACATTGGTAACGTATAAATAATAATCCACAATAAAAAAGTAAAATAAATTTAAACATTAAATTAAATTATGATAAATATATTCATGATATAATATATAAAAAACCATATTATTTACACCTATCAAAGAAATTTGTGTTCAATATGGAAAATGTCCCAGAGAATTAAACGTTATATCAGAGACTATTACCTATGGTTAAAGTTCCCTTTTATGTGTCTGAACCACTTGTATAAAAAAATTGGTTTATCATAATCTTTTAAAGTACCAAACTCATTTATATCACATCATATAAGATTTATCTAATGTATTTTATTTTCTATTTTTATCAATTATTTGTTAAAATTACTTTTTCGGGTGATTCTTGCTTTGTTTTTCATGTATGTTTTAGCGTCATAATTTTTGTATTTTTTTAATTGTTAATAAATGGTTTCAAGAATTTCTAAAATTATATAAATATTATATTTATTAATTTTATATGTATTTTATGTATTCAATTAATGTTATAGAAAGAAAACAGATTACAACATTCATTGAGAAATTTTTCCGTATGTATTATTCATTGTTGTTTTTGTTTTTCATAATGGATAAAAAGAAAGGAATAAAATTCATTAATTCATATATAGGAAATAATTAATATTTCCTATATGTCATTAATATTAATAAAATATATCCTTATTACCATCGATGGAAAAAATAAAATAAATCCTTTCACTTTACAAAATAAAGGCAGTATTCTACACCTAAGCATGAGTAAAAGTGTTTTTTTCTAAAATATTTGAGGGTAAATATTTATATATTATATTATATATTTTCAATTATAGGAATATAAAAATATATATTTTATTCATTATGATTACACTTACTAAATTTCATTTAAACATAATAGAAAAATTGAATAACATCACTTCACGAGGCAGTTCTTAGATGTACACACGACCGATGTTAACATATTCCCTACATAATGTTAATTAAGATGTTCTATAAGATATATTAATTAAATAAGTACAATAATATAATAAATATCATATAAATATTCCAAATCCATCAGTAAATCAAACAACTAAATGTGGTGATGGAAAACAAATCACATCGGTTCGGGAGGAAGTAGTCCACCATACACATGATCCACTATTTTGTATCCCATGATTAAATTGTAGAAGGATATGGGTTATTATATTAACATAATATTTATATATTATTTAATAAATACTATTTTTTAAACTATTAATGTTTAATAAGGATTAAACGGGGTGTTAGTATAAATAAAAGAAACACACGCATTTAATAATTTTAATTATCCATTAAAAAGCCTCTTTATGTTTTTACCTAAGTCCCTAAAAAGAAGGATAACTAGTCCAAATATATCCTATAGGGTGTCTTTAAGGGTTTATGTAAGTGACGTTAGTATGTTTTATGTAATCCAAATGGTTATGGTTGTGTTAAGAAGGGAGGAAAAGTGGCTCCCTTTTATTAGTGTGGGAGATGACAATAAAAGAGTATTTGAATTCATATAGTGATACAATAATTATTCTCATTCCAATCTCATCCAAAAAACCTTATTATTGAACCTAATATATTATATTATTAAAATATATATCCATTTTTTAGACAATTATATGTTATTTTTAACCCTTTAATTTTTAATTTAAAACCCCGGTAAATCCAATTTTACTTTAAAATTTTAAATTTTTTTATTATTTTTATCTAATAATTATGGTTAAAAATATAGATTAAATAATTATATAATATAACTATTTATTTTTATAAATATTTAATTAATTGTTCAAATTCAATTCCCAGATTTCGCTGAATATAATTAAAAATGAAACTGTAATAGTGATGAATGAGAAGTTTTTATATGAGGGAATGATCATTAGTGTACAATGTTTTAATATGAAAATTCATATTCAATTTTTTTTCCAATGAAAAAATATTGTTACATATTAATTAAATAATACTATTTTTTCATTAAAATAATTAATTTAATTTTTAAAAATATTTTATGTGAAGTTGTATTCTTTAATAAAAATTAGTATTTTACACAATTCATTAAAAATCAATGAATTCTAAAAAATATAAAAAATTCATCCAATATTTCGTTGAAATTAATATTTGAAGAATAGTGTTTTATTTTTAATTAAATTTTTTAAAAATGGAATCATTTAATTAAAAATTATGGTTTAAATTAATGATAGTAAACTACCATTTTGAAAAATATATTCAAAAAAAAATTTCATTCAAATCATTATTATTTTTTTATAATCAACATATAATAATTAAAAATAAGTTTCACATAGAAAAAATATATTATATTAATAATTTAATTTGTTTTACTATTACATTTTGACATAACATTTATGTTATAATGATAATTTTTAAATAATAATATTTTAAGAGATTATAATGTTTCATTAAAATCTAGTTTTGTGTGGATTTAATTATATAAATGAGAATGAGTTTATTTAAAAATAATTATATAATAATTTCTCATGTTGTTAATTTTGAATGTAATTTTTTTGTTTCATGTCTTATAAACTATCAAATATTATGTTCTTATTTTATAATCATGTGTTTCATTCAAAACAGGAAGTCTAGAAAACCTTGAAATTATTATCCAATCTGTCAACAAATCTACATGAATTTTATTTTTATACATAAAATTTAATATGAAATACAGCTCAACAACATTTTGTATTAAAATAAATTATCCGGCACATATGGTATAAAATTTAAAAAATAAAAAAAATCAATGACATATAATAGTTTAAATAAAATGATTCAATTAATTTTCTTTCATGTTTTTAATAAGAAGTAAATAAAAAACCAAAAATGCAACAGTGGTGCATAGATAAATTTTAAGATAAATATATTAGGTAATCCCCCACAATGAAATTTTTACCAGTATAAATATTTTAGCTATATTTTGGATTATAAAAATATAAAGTTATAGGGGATTTAAGAATAATTTAAAGTAAACAATATATCTAATCCAGTGTAATATAGACTCTTATATATTAATAATGGTTTAATTAATAATATTATGCTTTAACTCATAATTATACTTCCACTAAAAAAATTAAGGATTTCACTAATTCCATCACCTACCAAAACAAAAAAAATTGTGATTCAAATTATTTTAATCCTAAAAAAGATAAATTTTCTCATAGTTTAGGCAATGAGGGTAGTGTATATGTGTCTTAGAAGAAATAAAACTCATATTGGTGCATGAAATTTCACTAGTGATATTCCTAGATTGATTTATTTGGGTTATCATAATTTTTTAGACAATATTATCAATTTTTTAGACCAATAATTGAAATCAATGAAATTATGGAAGAATAGAAGAAGAGTTATTTTTATTAAAAAATATAAAAAATAATCATTGTCTGACTCCCAGTATTCATAGTGTTTAGAGTACATTGATTGTATTATATGGATATCAATTTGCAATCATATATATAGAGTCCAAGAATATTATATTCCCCATAGTGTATATTTTTATCCTCTATCTATTAATCATAATGAGCATAGTATCCTTTATAACTATTTAATCATATCCATTAACAAACACATAGAAGACGGTGAATCATATATTACTTTTACCCTTCCCTTATTCCAGTTCTTTAAACATAAAAAAATATATCAATTTATTTATTTTAGATAAATATCACAAATTTGTACAATCTTAGTGATAAAATCAATGAGAACTCTAAATTTAGAAATTATTTCATCAATAATGAATTTATCTGGTTGGTTTTTATGATAATATGTTATATTTATATCCTCTAGACAATTGTAAATAATATTTAATACTAAGAATATATTTATTCCTATATGATGATGGGAATTGAATCAATAAATTCAATCCACAAAAACAAATATTCTAAAATAAAAAACACACATAATGATGCTAATGTTTTTGATAAATAATTTGGAATCATTGGAACTTATCACACAGAATAAAAATGTAGTATATATTTTTAAAATAATGAACCAATAAAAACTACCATTAAAAAATATTTTAATTATATTTATCCCATATATTCTCTACCAAAATGTAAATATATGAAATATTCTACAATTGGAAGCTTTTTATTATTCACGGAAAGAACTTGTCATAATTCTATTATTGTATACCCTTAATTAAAAGGGATCACTCCAAAAGTAGTACATTAATATAAGAAATTAATATTTTTTTCTTTGATCATATGTAAGATCATCAGGATTGACTAATATGGATAAAGAATTTGTGAAATCAACAATATTAACTATATATATGATTTCAAAAATCATTCCATTTTTCAATTATATGTGAGGAATTTATTCCTCTTCGTTCAACATGATTGGGGAATGAGAGACTGGTTATATGTTCACCAACCACATTTTTAACATTGTTCTTATACATTATATCTAATATAAAATCCTATCATAGAAGAATATATATTATATGTATATGATTGATTTAAATCTAACAGAGTGGTTTATTTGTAGTTATATGTTTAGTGAATAATAATTCCCATAAATGAATAAAACTATTAAGAAACATATAATGTTGAAATAAAACAGTTAAAAACATATTTTATATGGTGGATTAGTTATTTAAGTCATAATATTTAAATTTAGTATTCGAGTGAATTACATGTATCAAACACCTATTAATTATGCTCAAAACTACTCCAATAATCTCTTCACATGCATAAAAATTATTTTTAATGGACGTATCCATTTGGGGTCATAGAAATTGTCAATAAGATCATATTTTACATATAAATATTAATTTTTGTCTAAAAACAAATTATGATGCACAAATGGGGTATCTATAACCAAAAATAGAAAAGGGTGATAGTGATTGTTGTAAAATCAATAAAAACCTTTGATAATATATGGATTTCTAAAAAAAACATCTCACCCCCCCTTTTTTTAGAGGGGAAGGATTTTGGATAACCTCTTTTTTAGAATTTTTCATCCACTATCCCCATCTTTGAGAACATAATAACCAAAATAATACCCTTGGTATGTATGAGTTGTAATTTTTTAAAACATTCATAATGGTTCCCCCACGATATATTTGTAAAACAACATCAAATTTCAAAATACATCAATCATATTCTTTTTCTATATATTTAATAATTTCATATGAGTATGAAAGATTTCATTTAAATTATATAAAAAATTTCTTTATCATATATCTAGGATACGTTTTCATATCACTACAGTTTCCAAAGGGAATTCCACGTTAGAAAATTATTAAAAATGGCCATGTGAAGGTTGAATTTTCCTGATATTCCATGTATATGTGAACAATATTGCACCAAAAATATCCAAATAAACATAATAACTCATTTCATGTGATCATCTCAATGATTGGATATAATAATGGAATCAAAAAAAATAGAGTCCTTATATCAGAATTATGTTTTTTTATATATTAGATATTCTCAAATTCTTCATTGTACATAATTATATTTTTTGTTTATTTTCATATTTTACAAAAATAAATCATAATATTTAGGGACCCATTGATAGGTATGAAACATGGATCATCAATAATTTTATTTATAATTTTGGAATCAGAATGTTTAATACCCTCCTACCTAAAAACCACTTTGAATATTGGATTTATTCTACTTTACCCCTCGACTGTTGGTTTTATTTCAGACATTCGAGAAATTATTTAAAACCAAAATGACGTTATTATCACCTTAAAATAAGATATTTTGTAACAAATAAATGTCAGAATATCATCACGATATTACATAATATCAACTTGTCCTCCTACTAGAATGTTTTAGATAATAATGTGTAGTAAAATGTCATCACACATAATTTGTTTTTTTAGGAGATCTAGAAGGGGTTTTAACTCTAAAAAGGGATCCTTTAAAAAAATTAGATGAAACCTAGTACAAGGTGGTCTACGATCCGCAACAAATAACATAATGAAACAAATATTAAAACCAAATTCTTCATCACTATTTTTCAAAAACAACTTATATTTATATATTGAATTTATTACTACTTTTTGAATCTTTTCATGGAAAAATCATCTGGGATACCAAACTACAATATAGAAAAACCATCTAATAGTTATTCAAAATATCATTAGAATAATATAATGAAATCCCCTTTTAGAATTTTTATACTATTAATATCTACAATGATACTAAAAAGCATCATCCTCTTTGTCAAAAAGTTCCTAATGTTTAATAATCTAATCTCTAGGAGAGATCATGCATTGTAATTGTTCATTATCAATTTAAACAACATTTTAATATTTATTTCATTATATAATTACATAAATTTTTTAATATTATAGACATCCATAACAACTCCATTTTTTGCTAGAAAAGAAAATAAAATCGGTGATATGAACATCCATATCACACTTCATTTATAATGTATAAAAATAATAAGGAATCTTAATTTATCCGACTAAAATAATCATGTTATACACTATATTAATTTTTCATTATTATATTGTTTGGATTAATGAAACTCCAATATAGTGGAATGAAATTATTTTTTTATCGTTATTTTTTACATTTTATAATGTAATAAAATTTATACTCTCAGCATGGTCAAGATGACTAATATGTTGACCAAAATTTACTATGGTGTATTAGATGAAAAAAAACATCCTAGATTTATATTTTTAAGAGGGATAAAATTAATAATGATAACACCACACTCCATTATCTGGTTCTCAATATCAAATTATGGAATTATTATTTTTGAAGAAATCATGTTTAATCAATAATTTAAAATATCTGATGATTTCAAAAAAATAATCAAGGGAATGAATTTTGGTTTAATTATTCCCAAAATGATCAATAAACCTGATCATTTATAGTTCTTCATTATTTTACGTATCTATTATAGATATGGATTTGTTAGGGGTAAAATTCTTCAAAATTGTATGAACCTCCTCAACCTCTTCATTAGCTATTTTCCTCCAATTTATATAATTATTTATAATTCTTTTCTAAATTTAAAATTCATGTTCAAATAAATACTCATCCTATTTGGCCAAATTGCATAATTTTGTGTTACCTAATATTTGTTCATCTGATTCATTTTGGATTTAATTTTGAATAGTCCTATAATATTTTATGTTCTAGATGAGTTTGTAAAACAGTAATAGCTATAATGTTCATAACATTATCATTATGGTTCAATCCAGTTGTGTTGGGAAACTAAAATTTGTCCCTTTCAATTTTCTGTTTTTTCATTTGGCTTGACTATGATTATGGATTATTCATATGAATTTTTAATTTATACCTTTTATATTCACATAATCATAATTGTTCCCTCTAAATAATCCATTTTAATTTACATTAGATTCATAATTGTCTATATAATACCTTGGTAATTGATTATATTTTCCCTTAATTTATATTTTCAATATTTATCAACATTGTTGAGCAAATTAACATATAACATATAAATAAACACTTTTTTTAATACCTTAATTGTTTAGAGGATTTTATAACCCTAGATGTAATTATTTGGAAATGGATCAATAACAATAATGATTTTACAATATCATGAAAAATTTTCATATTTCAATGTTAGGGAATGTGTATCAAAGTTGAGGAAAATGTATTTATTGTTCCCATACATTCCACTATATCATCAACATTATATGTATTAATTTTTATAGTTTAAATTAAATGTTGTAATAGATATATTTATTTTTATTAATAATAAATTTTTTATTTTATAATTTTTATTATTATAAAATATAAATTATATTATAAATTATTTACAGATGTATAGAAATTTATTTTCTGTATGTCAATTTTATTTCTAAAAATTACTTCTGGAAAAATTTTATAGTATCTTTTAATGGTATGCGGTGAGACTATTGTAAATGGTCACCATTTAAAATCATCTGAAAAAGAAATTACTAATATTTTTTAAGGATGCACATCAATCTATCTAATAATATAAGGAACATATCCATCTATTTATCAAAAAAATTATTGATCATATATCTAATTCTCATTGTAATTAAATAATTATATTAATTAAACAAAAATCAATAAATTTTAGGTTTAATGTTTCATAATAATTCTCATACATTTATTTGATCTGGAACTAGAATTTATCATAGGGGAAAATGGAAAATCTATATTCCCGAAATCATCCTCACTCAGTCCATGAAGAAGAATTATTTGAAGAATGTAGTGGAAATCACTTATGATGTACATAGATCCTCATTAAAAAATCAATTATTTGATGATGTCAAGGAATGGTGTGACTGTTTGACCTAAAACATCATTCAATTACAATTTAACCTAATTTTATAAGGATTTATATAAATATATAGGAACTCCCATTCCCTTGAATAGTGATATCAACTAATTTTTCAATTGGATGTGGTATTATGTTTTTTATGGTGATAAAACCCGCCATATTATTTCTCATTTTAGTATTCAGTTCATATTATGATCACATAAATTTCAAGGAATATCATGAATGGTGGTATATATTTTGTTAGATTGTAAAATTTCCTAAATTCCAAAATCATAGTTAATTTATTTTAGAAAAACAATATAAATTCCTAGATAAATATTCTAGTAATTTTTTTTTCAAATAAAAACTTTTTGTAGAATTTTTTCCTTATTTTCTAAAAATAATAATTAATCATTAAAAAAATTGTAATCATAGACAAGGTCTAATAAAATTGTATATTTTAATTATTTATTTGCATAATAATATCTAGTATATAAGTGAATGTGTTAGAACCATTACTTAGAGAGACATGTATATTTATAAAGTAAATAAACCGAAAATAACGATAAAAATACATTAGTAAGGTAACAATGAAATGTGATTAATGATTATTAATTTATAAATTAATGTGATATTATTATATATTAATTGGAAGGGAGATGATTATATAACAAAATTATTTAATTTCAATGTAGAAATCAATTTTTATGATTTTAAAACACCATCCTTCATTTTGAAACAAAAAAAAAATACGGAAGACTAATTTTTAGAAAATCCTTTTATGAGAATATTTTTTCATTAGATCTGATTGTTTCACTCTCAAAATAAAATCTCATGTTTAGATGTTTTTTAAAATTGAAAAACATAAATTATTTTGAATTAAATCAATATCAATAGTAAAATATTATTAATGATAGAATATGATGGCTACCATATAATGAAGAAAATGATAATTTCTAGAATATAATGGATTTAATGACATTAAAGAGCTAAATTGAAAACCATATGATTCCTATAATTTTTGTAAATAAAAAAATCTATAATAAATATAATTCTTGAAGTCAATAAAATTAAACCGATATAATATGTCAAAGAAAACATTATTTTAAATTTTATCTCATTGGGGGTCACATTATGACCTATCATAGTCCTATAAATTACATTTTTCATTTTAAATTATTATATTTATAAACATATATAATCTCTAAGGTATTTAATCCCATAAAAAATATCTATATGTGGAATTAAAGTATAATTTCATTTCCAATCCATACTCCTTATTAAAATGAAATAAAAATGGGATCATCACCCCGTCCACCATATAAAATGGTTCAGTGCAGAACTCTTTCTTCATTATGACTCTTGATGATCCCCTATAAGTAATGTGAAACTAAAAGTGTAAATTTATTTGAATATATTAATAATTATTATGGATTAATTTTAAACATGATTCATATATCTCAAGTGTGTCCAGTATTATCTAGAATCATTTTTATTTTCTTTTTATCTCAGGGAATGATTTTGAATCTCCACTATAGAAATTACTATGATTTTGGGATGACAAAATTGTAAATTTATATTAAATTATTTATAACACTATATAATAAATTTATTTGTATCTAAAAACGAATTAATTTTTACATTACACAATACCACATGTGAATTTAACACGAGCCGGTACCATGTGAAATATATAATTAAATTAAACTATAAACATTGATGTGCCTTTATATAACAATTCATGTAAGATAATGACTAATTAAAAAGATATATCCACTATAATGTCAGACTGATTCCATAACCCAACCATTATAATTCTTCCAGTCTACCCATATATAGTCTATTAGATTCAAGTATTCTTCTAAGTCCTCTTATATTAATATACAATAAATTCTTTGGGAATTGGTATACATTTATTTATCCCCAAAATTATGGTGGATATCAATGGATGAGTGTTTTCAGGATGAAGATAACAAAAAAACTATCTTATTCCACATATTTGGAATCCGAAATCATTTTATATTCATTCAGCTAAAATCTTATCTTGCATAAAATTTGGTAGCGAGTCATCATATAGAGTTACCTACCACATTATTTCTATAATATATTTGGTTAAGTATCTCAAATGAACCTCTCATATAAGATAAGAGAATAAAACAATCATTCACTAAGAACCCCTCTATTTTCATCATTAGTCATACAAAATTATAAATCTTTTGTTAATTTTTTTATCTTATCTTTAATCTGCCTTACATGCCCTCGGGTTGATATTATAAATAAAATAATCCTAAAATAATTATTGAAATTATCCATTTTAGATCATTTACAATATTTTCAGTATAATTTATTCTATAATTTCTGAATATTGGATAGGCATCAAGATACCATAGTGACACTGCCTTTTAAACTTTTTCAATGTGTGATTTGATCTATTGTTATGGAGAGTAATAGGATGTAAAGGCTCATAAAAACATATTGAGAAACACATTCCAAAAATAAAAGAAAAAAAGAATTATAATTCATAAGAAAAATGTCATTGAAAAAGGTGTAATATTTATAATAAAAATAAATTTGAAAAATGAAATACTTGGAAAGAAGAAAAAAATAAATAGAAAATAGTGTTATGAAAAAAGAAGTTTAAAGTTAAATAGAAATGGGTATTTTAAATTGTTATACTAATTTATAAAGGATCATAAAATACATACAAATATTTTATTTATCACAAAACAATGTATGGTTGATAATATAAATATTATCTCCCCCAACACATATATAAATAATATTTCGATTTAAAAATTAATAAACGTGAAAGATTTCTAATGGTGTATTAAGATAAATCTTATGTTCCTTTAAATAAAGTCTTCCCAAAAGTAATAATTCCATAATAATACAAATAATGTTCAATTTCAAAAAATAATTCACAAATAATAAAGAATTCTATAATTCAATCACATATCATCTTAAAAATTTAATTATTTTTCAAATTCCATGTGTAATGTTTTTTTCAAATACAACCCCCTTTCGATGAAATATAATTTTTCACAAATGTGAATTACCCATGATCTTAATTGAATATTAAAAGTTTTCTAAAACTATCCAATGATTATTCACTACACATGACGTGCCAAATTAAATTATTTTTAATTAAATTCCAGTTTTTTTAATCAATGTAGGGTGAAGAAAAATTCCACAATATATTACTAAATTTTTGAGATCACTATCATGCCATATATTATAAATTAAAAATAATTAAATATGTGTTATATAAACCCATGTACCCTGCAACGTAAGTTATAATGAACAAAAATTATATACCATATTGTGAAACCATTGTCACTTCAACATTATTAATGTCACCATTTTTTCCTATCCATGATATGCACAGTCCATGGATCTTTATTACATTGTGATGATCCATCCCTATCAATCTCTAGGGTTTCACCATTGAACAATGTGTACAACCCAATATGGAATTATTAAATAATAGTATATATAAAAAATTAATTTAACAATTTAACATAAATATATATATATATATGTGAAAAAAAATTGTTTTGGGGATTGATTCCAAAATACATAGAGTATTCACGACCGAAAAAATAGAACAAATAAACAAACATAGTGCTATAATTATCCTTATAGACACCTTTAATGAATTAAAATTAATTTTAGTAATGGGAAAAATATTTAAATTTTTAATTTATATTAAATATTTTTTAAAATTTACATTACAAATTATATTAATAAAATTTAGTAAAAGAATGACAAAATGCACTGAGATCCATAGAATTAAATGAAAACTTTTATAAAAAAAATTCATGTTCATATTTTGCTTCATCCATTTTTTGGGACTCGAGAGTTGGAAACTATAAAATGACATATGGTACCACCTATGAAGAAATGAGGGAACTACATTATGGTACCCAACCCTAGGTTCCCCAGTGATCTAAAAATCCTAATACCCCTATGAAATAAATTATTACAATCCCATAATTTCTATAAGTAGACTTTAACATAAAATATATCCATAAAACCACATCACATCAACCACTGTATAATATGACCGCATAATTTATTACATAAACACTAACCACATTCTACTTACATAAATGAATACAATTTCATTACTGAATCACTATGACATTATCACCATATATCAATATTTCATAACTTTAATCCATCACAATATATACTACATCTATAAGTGAAAAAATTAATGGTTGAGTAGTAGACTATCTATATCTACCTCTTCATTGATAATGGGATCCAAATATAATCTAAAATCCCATATATTTTTTTTGTTAAATTATTAATTCAAGGTGGTAGTGTGTATGAAATATAATAAAATATAATAAATATATATTTCTTGAAAATTCCCAAATAAATGTCCATGTGATTCCATATACCTTTACAGTTAGAGTTTGGTCCAATAAGCAATATCATTATATAGAAGATTTGAAATAAACATAAGGGAGAAAAATTAACAATCAGTAATAAAAAAATAATTGTGTTACAAAACATTTATGGACAATATTGGATTGTAATTATATAATTCATGGAAAAATATATAATAAACAAATCCCTTTAAAATCTCATCAAAAGGACATTTTCCCATTATATAAGAAAAAAACAATAAATGTAATTAGTCAACATCATCTACTACAAATCACCCTAAATATTCTAGTATTCTATATATATATATATATCATGTTTGATAAATTATGACATATAACAAGGAAATATACAGAAAATAATGTCGATATAAAAAACGTATTATATAAAATGTATATTATAAGATATAAAGTAATATACACATAATGAATAATATGGAATAATATAATTAAAATAAAAAAATCAATTATCAAATATAGTCAGAAAGAAATGAATACATGTTTTAGAACACAAATAAACAAATTTGTAAAAAAATTAAATAAAGGGGATTTAATGAAAAATGTGGAACATCTTTTACAATCAAGTCCCTATGAAGAAATTATCCTAGCTATCATGTTCATATATAAGAAATATCTCTTTTATTAAATGTTGAAACCATGATACAATGCTTGATTTTGGAAAGCATGAAATATAAATCCTATCAAATTTTATCTTGAAACCATTAGATTAGTCATGGGGTAATAAAATAAAAGGCCCCACCATTCTATATTTATATTGAACACATTAACCTAATTTATTATATGACTACCAATTCCAATCATAATAACTAATCATTAAAAATAAATTAACATACATATTCAAATACAATTGTAATATATTTTAATACTTTAAATTTCAATAAATGAATATATGTCATGAATTTTATGTTGGGGGATTGATGAACACCTAAATAAAAAATTCCTTATATATCAAGAAATATGAAGATTAGAATATAAATTATGTGTATTTTCAATATTTTAAGAACCAATCAATGGAATATATTTATATGAAATAATTCCCCAAATAATAAACATTTATAGAAATGGGCACACTGATAACATATTAATTTCCATAAAAAATAAATGTGTGTAATCATAGTGATTATAATTAAATTAATTGAAGGAAATGTAGAGAGTTCATAGAGGATACACATTATATGAAAAATTATTACCCAAATAAAGGATGATTTCTGAAGAAAATGTTTTGTATTAATATACTAGATTATAATACAATGACTTATAATATTATAGATGTATATATAATGTAATAATTTCAAAAAAATACCCAAAAATTTTAATTATTTGTTAAATATGAATTATATCCAATAGAATTAAAACATAGATGTCAATTCCATTTTGAAAGGGGAAAAGTAAGATTAAAAATAGAATTAGAGGGATTCTGAGTAAAAAAATTATACTTAAATGATACATATTCATTATATGTTTAGTTAATATGGATTTGAATATGTCCCATTATAAAAAAATTCTATGAAATTTCAATATTGTACCACATAGTTGAAAATAATGAAAAATAAAACATATTGATTTAGAAACATTGGAATAAAAATATCTTAACGGGTTAAAAATAATTTTTTTAGTTTAATTAAATGAATAATATGAGGCTCGTGATCTATAATATAAAACATAATTATTTATAATACACAATATAAAAAAATGTTTTATATAAACATGTATCAAAAAATTGATGTTTCGGACAATGAAAACATGATTTAATTTCTTCATAGTCAGAATGTTCCCTTATATCATATATATAAATAATAAAATTTATTATTCAAAATATATCAACATTATTCATATATATTTTCATATATTCACTTAATTTATAACCATTTACTATAAATATATTAGTCTTTTATATATTATATTCATTATCATGTTCTAGAAATACTGATTCATTATTACATACTAAGTTCATAATGACATTTTCGGTTAATGATTACATAAAATATTTCATCATTTATAAAATATCCACGTCTCAATAATCATGGAGATTCATTTATTAATATTATATAATTTTCATTTTTTTTAACAATGATGTGGTTTTTCAAAATTTAAATTGTGAAAAACATGTATAGGCATCTTAAATAATATAAAGGAAATATATTAATAAATATAATAAATGTCAATAAAAAATTTCTATCACTATTAATTTCTTAAAATAAACAATTATTCCTCGATATTTACATGATATAACAATCCATAACAATTGATTATATAATAATTGTAACATCATTCAAAATGATATTTAAATTAACACCAACAAGATCATGTTATAATGATTTAACGAGTACATAAATATTTTTATATATTTATAATGTAATATTTAAAAATTCTTATAAAATTATTAAATTTAATATATCTTCAATATATTCATTATTAGTAACATCTATATATAGTGGATATGAAAAAAATCATCATTTGTGGAGATGGTAGTTTGTTTGTACATGCACTGAACATTTCTATTTCTAAACGAGTGTTATGAAATAATGGTATTTTTTAATTTAAATTTAGTTTTATAATTATTAAATAATAAAAATATTTATTCATTTAATGTTACTATTAATCACCCAATATTATTTTATGAAATGTGAACCACGTCCCTTTATGGATAAGGGAGTCAACATGTACACACAATCGATGTTGTTTTCTTTTTCATATTAGTCGAAATGTCTTGGTTAATGGTTTTTAAATTAATATGTTTACATTAATCTATATTACTAACACCAATTGTATTAGGTTATGTTCAATATAAAAATAGTGGAAGAGTATGACTAAAAAATGACTAATGAGTAGAAATCCCTCGAAATGATAACATTAGATTACTCTTGGACACCACAAGGGATATGGTTCCCTTAGGATATCCAACTATGACTGGAGTCTTATGAAACTTAGAGAGTATTTTAGGAGGATAATAATTTGAGAGTATTATGTTGAAATTATTAGGGATTGAATAACTCTAAATTGGTGGAATTTATCCTCTCACATATGTGAATTGATTGATATTTAAAGATGTATAAATTTCATTTCAACAATGGTATGTCTCTACTCAAGGAAAAAATCCCTAATAGAGGGAAATAATTTACCTTTTTCTAAGATAATGTTGAAAAATTATTTAAAAGTCATTTCTAAACAAGTATTATGTATTTATTCTCTAATTTGTAACATTTACAATTTATAGTTTTTAATGTGATAATTTAGTTTATCCTATGTAATATAATTTTAATGAATGAAATTAAAATGGTCTTCAATACATAATTTCAATGAAATAACTATAAATTTGATATCAAATTTGACAATCAATATTTCTATGTACAAGAAATAATTATTTTTAATATTAGAAAATTTGATATATAAAATCAAATTTCAAAAAAAAGGCTTTCTTCGTTGCATAATATTTATTTCTATGATAAAATTTTCTAATTTTTTAAATTTTTATAAAATAATTTTCATTACTATCAAATATATATTTTATATGTATTTTAAAAAAACAAAACTTATCATTAAAAACTATATTTGACTAAGAAGATAAATAACAATTTATTTTATTGGAAAATATTATGTATGATAATAAAAAAATATACATTGGTTTTCATAATTCATAATATAATTTTAAAATATTTAATTGTTTTATAAAAATTAAAACATTATCATGGTGAATATTTTATTAATATTTATCTTATTTTTAAACATTGATATCTTCATAGATTTCATATATTAGATTAATATTTCATTTAAAATATTCTACCTAAAATCAGTTATTTAAGGAAATTTTAAAAAAAATTATCTTACACAAATATTTATATTATTAATCAAAAAATGATTTAAATTTTTTATATTTGAAAATCTAAAAATAAAAATTATTTTCTTTTAAATTAGAATATTTTAACATAATGAAATCAATTTTCCAATGATAATAACATATAAAATACTGAGTGTTCACATTCTCAGTTAGAGTCAATTACATATTAAATTGTGGTTAATATATTCATCAAATAAAAATATAATTTATTTATAATATATTTATTCTCCTAAAGATTTCAAATAAATAACATATAGTTAGATTAATTCATTTTAACACCAAATGATTTTATGATTTGTCTCTATATAAATAAATTCAATTTATTCGATAGATTATGTTGCACAAACAAACCGAAATATAATATTAAATATTAAAATAACAATAAGAATAATAATTTATCTATTAGGAATAATAATGTGTTTTTTAAAATAATAACCACACATAGTAATGTATAAATAAAAATAATACATATTATGAATAAAAATATTATATATATATTTATCTGGGAATAGACAAATAGATTTTTTTAAAATTTTAAATTACGTACATGTATTTTTGTGGAAATAAAAATGATTATTTATTTTTTTATAATTAATATAATTATTAAAATTAATATTTACTTTCATAAAATTTATTTTAAAATTAATATATTTTTGTGTCATTTTATATGATAAATTATTGAGACCTTAATATTTCAAAGTGTCATAAAATCGGTTTTAAAAATTAATTCTTAATTTTTTAAATAAATTATTATTTAAATTTATAATTAAAATTATCATTTTTTGGAAATTATTTTCATAAAATGTATCCCTTTTTGAAATATACTCATCATTATATGGGCAGGGTTACTTTTTGGGATATTTGTAAAATAATTAAATTTTTTGTGAATTTTAAAATATGGTAATTTATTGTATTAGCTAGTTAGATGAATAATTGAGTCATTGATGAAATTTGGATTAGCTAAAAACCATTAGTTTGATACAAAATGAACTAGTTACTATACATGGTATAAAGAATGATAAATATTAATATCCTTGAGCCAAAATAATAAACTAATGAATAAAAAAAATTCCCCTCTCATCAACTATAAATACCATCCTTTCTCACCACACCTATTAATTTTAGATATTTTTTATTTTCATCCAAATTCTTATCTCAAAAAAATTACACATGTACAAGAATGTTTTGTCACACAAAATGAACAATACTCAAATCCTTAAATTATTTCTCAAAGAGACATTATTCAAGATATAAAATCCCCCTTCATTTTCATTAAAAAATGATATCAGGTCCATAACCCATATTTATGAAGAATAAAAATAACTCTAATATCATATATATATATATAATGGAATTAAATTATATTATTTGAATACACATCATCAACCCCCTTCTTCACACCATTTAATTCTGAAAATGAAATCATCGTCCGAGATGTGTTGATCTACTTCAATCATGGATGGTGCATTTTCATTTTTTATTACAGCCTTCAAGGATTGTCAAAATACTATTTTTATGGTTAATCCATATTATAATAGGTGTATTTCAAATTTATAGATGTTTTCAAACAAGTATAGAAGCATAATATAAAATAAAATGATATATGTAGGTGATGATCTTAAAACCACCAAAATAAATTAAATCGTTGATTTTAATGTTTAATCTAATGAATCACTTTCATAGAATTTTAGAAAATTATATATATGAACATATAAAATTATATTATTTTATTAATATCATACAATTTAATTTTTCATTAACTATTCTAGTTTTACTTGAACTTCCATACATGTATACATGCGAATTGATCATGAAAATCATGAAAAATAACACTCCATGAAAAATGAAATTTAATCTTATAACTCAAAAAAAGAGTCAAAAATGAACGTAATAAAATTATACAAGATCAAATTATTTTAAAATATATTTATAATTATGTAATTTGTGAATGAAATTTTATTATCAGGGACATTATGTATAACTAGAGAACCCAATAGGACTAATGGTAAGGGGTTTATCATATCATATCTATTTCTATGATATTCTCCATATTCAGAACTACTTACTAGTATATGTTTTCTATACACAACCCTTTTATTTATGATCATCAATCATTTATTATTTCATTAAATATCCATTTTTCATATATCATAGAGAAGTTTATTCTCTTATCGGTAAACAATTTTTTCATACTATTTTATTTTGAATGTTGTTTTAACTCTGAAAATATTTTCAATTATATATTTATTAATCAATAATAAATTTTGATAAGTCATATTGTCCTTGAAGTAAAAAATATATATGAATAATTATTTATAATTTCATTAAAGGGTGGATCTAGGTTATTTGTATCCCCTCGATGCGTCCACTAGTATCCAGAGAAAAAACAGTCAATGAATATCCCTTTACATTTGTTTCCAAGAATAGTCAAGTGATTTTCTATTCAAAGAAATAATATGTATAATGAAAGGAATTCGTGATAGTGATTTCTTTTCGAAAAAAAAATGAAGTCTAATAAGTAATCATTTTCTTCATTTACAATTTATTTATTTATTTCCATGATATTTTCATTACAAAAAAATATGGATACATTTACATTGTAAAATTATTAATGGAATTTGTTTTTCAGTTATTTACATTTCAATATTTAGGATGACTTATTTATTATTATTAAAATAAAATCAATTCATTTTACTCTTACTAAAAATTTGATGATGCACATTTAGTTTTTTCATTCTTGGGGTTAAGAAGATGATGGGTCACGACCCGCCTTCTTCAAGATATGATAAGGAATGATAATGTGCAAACACATTCTTATTTAATATGAAGAAGAGATAATTAACCCCAAGATCAACATTCAATAGGCCCCAGTATGGAGCCTAGCACCATGGGTATAGAATATCATACAAAATGAAAGGCATTACACATTCATTGAAAATAGTATCCGGAGATATGATCGTAAATCCCTTGAAACCCCAAATACTAAAGATAAAAGTAAGGCCAAAATATTTCCCCACATTCATGTTCAAAAGTAATGTGGATACAAAGTACAATTAATACCCAAATATAATGTCTGAAAATAAAATAGACTAGGAAAAAACACATCAATTATCCTAACACATGATCAAGTAAAATCTGTCATGGTCTTCAAAGTCCTATTTGAAAGTTGAAAATAGGTAACAAATGTGTAATGAGTATATATGTAAATCTGGTATTGAAACTCATGCAATGTGTGAAAAAGTAGGGGAAACATAAAAATCCCATAGTGAGGAAATAGTGGACCCTCAAAGCCCTTACCATGGGGAAAAACCAGCCCATCCTCACTAAGGAACACTCACTAAATAAAAAAAATCAAGTAAAAGATGTAGTATAAGTTCCTCAACATTTGGGTACTCTACACCACTATCCTACTTGTTAGATGATATTTTTAATAGCTATGATATGGAAACCACCACTCTTTCAAAATTCATTCCCACTACCATAACCTACTCACACACACATGTGCATCAACTATACAACACTTATCGCCCATAGATACATGTGTCACAAAAAACTAAAATCTCACCTGAAGACACCATGGCCTCTTCCTAAAAATACCTATGTTGATTCAATAAGGTTTCCTTATGAATTTTCCATTCTTTCATGTTTTGAAAATAACAAACACCATGTCTTAAGAAAAATTTCATTTTTCCCAAAAAACAATTTCTAATAAGTAAAATTTTTCTTACCCAAGTAAAACTTATCCATACCTATTTTTCACTGTTCATATTTTAGTTTCAATAAATCTGGAACTTTTTATTCTAAAGTGAAAATTTTAGTTTCAAATCTAAAACCTAAAAATTTTATAAATACATAGATATATGGTATTTTATTTTGGGATCAGAATTCTGGTTTTGAATTCTCTGAAATTTAGAATCTGAGTTCTCCGAAATTCAGAATCCCAATTATCTGAAATTATGAATCTGAATTCTCTAAAATTCTGGTTCCGAATTCTCTGAAATTCAAACTCTGAATTCCTTTAAATTCAGTCTCTAAATTCCTTCGACTTCCCACTCCGAATTCTTTGGAATTCTGACTACGAATTCCTTATAATTCATACTCTGAATTCTATAGAATTCATACTCTGAATTATATATAATTCTGACAAAAAATTACATAGAATTTAGTTTCCAAATTCATTATAATTCAGGAATTGAATTGCTTAGATTTTTGACTCTGAATTCTATAGAATTCTTATTCTGAATTCCTTGAGAAGTAGAATCCAAATATCATTTTAATATAGAGTCTGATTGTTTATTTACATAGACTCCAAATTTTATTTTTCCATAGACTCCAAAAAATGAATTTGGTTAAGGAACCTTATTTTACATACCCTTGATATAGTTATAAAATGATGTCATGTTTTCTGTTTCTAACTAACCATTGTTTGAGTGACACGTGTATAAGTCCCTCCAAAATTTAAGGAAAAATATGACTGTTGGAGGAGGGAGCTGACCATTGGAAATGTGCCTTTCAATAAGAGCTCATATGAATGATCTCAAAACCATGCACATTGATCAATATAGAGATTACATGATGTTGATGTTATTTCTTGAGAGAGAGACTCTAATGATTTGTGTGTACTAAAAATCTTTTTCAGATTGCTTTGGGTGACTCTGATTGTTGCTTGTACAATCGAGGGATACCAAGGATATGAAAACAGGGGTGTTGACTAACTAGAAGATCTAGGGATTGCAAGGATAGCAAGACAGACTCCGATAATCTTATCGAGTTATTACCTTGGTGTGGGTATGTCATACATTCATGGAAGTACAAATCAAGGGACCTTTATCCTAGGTGGGTAGACACCCTACTATTTGGGTTAGAAGATTTAATACTTGTTAACTATATGGTATCATGGTTGTTTTTCAATATATTTTGACTAATAAGGAATTTATAACTATATTATACTTTCTTGTACTTGTATACTCAAATTAGAATGATTTTATATGCTTTAATGTATAATATTTGTCCTTGTAAACTTTTCTTAAGTTTCACATCTGCAACCCTATATCCGAAATCTAGCTAGTTTGATGAACTAAGAGGTCTAGTGAATTTATTTTGTTTAACATTTCTAAACAATAGGATGTTTTATACCAACATTATGTGTTCCAAAGGAATTTTTAACAAATATAATTCACCCCCACCCCTCTTGTATATTGAGCATCTATATCATTATTTAGATCCTACAACCTAGGCGTCATCCCAGAGACACTTGGGAAAAAATTGATGGCCCGAAAAAACCTAGTCTCCTCATCAATAACAATCTAACACAAAATATCATCGACTATGGTAATCATAAATGAATTAGATCCTGCCTATATATGCTCGATAAGTATTAAACGAAAAAGGGTATGAGGAAGAAAGTCAGTAACAAAAAATATTACCTTCCACCGGGATGTATGAAAAGAAATCCTCCAAAATAAAATGGAGGTGTTCAGCACATGGTTCTCAACAAGGGTAGGGAACATTTAGAAATCATAAAGAAGTACAATTTATTCATATATGTAAACAAACAGTCATCCAAACCTACGATTCCCCAAAACAAACAACCATACCACTAGAACCACCTTGGTGTTATCCCTATATGTACATCCACAAAACATCCACTGAATAAGCATAAACTCTACCCCCTTTTTACCCAACCATTTTTTATATATTTATTAAGGTGTTCAAATTATTTTTTGTAGTAGTACCTGAGGAAACAAAAAAGGTAAATCATTTCCATTTTAACACCCATTCATATAAACAAGTAAGAAAAACTGACTTGCAGTTCCACTGCCCACCCCCTTTTTCCTTATATATTTTTTCAACCATTACATCAATCATTATTCATTGTTATACCGTACAATACTAATAGTTCACTTATGCAGTCCCACTACATAATATGTTTATAACAACATTGTTTTAACACTACCTAACCTTACATGATGGCCATGACACAAAAGAAACCAGTCCCACTACCAAAAATTACATCCATTGCACAATCAATTGGTCTATCAATATTGAATACCCACAACCCCTCCCCCCCATAAAACCCCACACAAACATCCCAAACCAACTAATATTTTATATACAACCCCACAGCACAAACATATCACACACTCCTCACCGAACTAACTCAAATATCTACCCATGCACCCACAACATAAACAATTCTAGAATACCATAAATCCTATAGAATATGGCCACACCATAAATCCAATGATATTTATATATAACTAAAATTAGTTATTTAATGAAACATTAAAAAATAAAGGTTAACATAGAATAGGTTTGACTATGTGGTGTCTCGACTAGGGATATAAGTGGACCCATCATAGGTTGAGGAAGTTGTTTCTTGGGAGTCTCCCAAGAACATGTAAGTGGTTCATAACTTCTTAGGCCTAGAATTATATTGCTAGAGGATCACACCTAAAGGGGAATCTGCTCAATTCTTGAGTGCATAGTTTTCCAATTAAAGGGGTGGTGTTTGAGGTGTTCGATGATGCTTCAAGTTTGGGGTTTAGATGTGTGCTGATGAAGCAATGTGGTGTGATGAATTATTGGTCTTGGACGTTAGGTCCACCTGAACGTAACTATGCCACCAATGATCTAGTGATTATTTTTGTCATCTTCGCGTTGAAGTTGTAGTGACATTACCTCATCAGTGATTGTTTTGTGGTATCAATGGAACATAATATCTTAAGATATATCATCTACCCGTGAGACATGAACATGCGGTAGTATAGGTGGATGTAGTTTATCTAGGACTACAACATATAGATCTCATAAACATTATAAAATGGGAATGTTGTTGCACTTTCATTATGAAATATGTCATGAAATGAGATTTTTTTGGAATCCATGTATTTTTGGAAGGAATTAGAGGAGTTGTCCATCTCGTGTCTGGATGCAATAGGTGATGAAATTCTAGGATTTTTTTTAGATGAAATTTTATTCATAAAAAATGTGTTAGGAGAATGATTATTAGTGGGGACTCAAAGACTGACATGAAGCATGATCACAGTGTCCGGGGTGATGCTTTGAAGAGTTGGTCAAAGGATATTAATAATCAGATGTTATTCCATGGGATGATATTTTTCTCTATGGAAATGCTCGAGGGAGTACTCCTTGAGTTCAATATCTCAACCATAGATGTGCATCCAACAGTCTCTTTGATGTACCGAGGTTTGAGAGAATAGTTTTGATGGCCCAGGTTGAAGCGAACTATGGAAGATTTTGTGGTTGAGTTCCTTGTGTGTCAACATATGATGTTCGAGTACGATGTTCTAGGAGGTCTATTACAGCCCAAAGAAGTTACATAGTGGATGTGGGATGACATATAGATTTATATAATCATAAGTTTACCCATGAATCAATGATTTTTCAAAGATCTTTGGGTAGTAGTGTATTGATTTATGATGTCGCCCAACTACATGGAAATCATGGACACTAGAGTAGTGGATTCCATAGCACAGATGTATGTGGATGTGGTGGTTTGGATCCAGGGAGTTCCAAATTCAATATTCATGGATCTATATACATTTTTTACATCGCATGTTTGGAGGTTATTACAACAACCTTTTGGCACCCAATTATGCATCATCACTGATTTCCACTCTCAGATTGATGGGTATACTGAGTGGAACGTATATACATTTGATGACATTTTACGAACAAGTGATATACCCTTCATTGGTTAATGGTTGTGACATTTTTCATTGGTAGAGTTTTCTAACAACAATAGCTATCACTTTCTATTGGTATGGATCTATTCGAATATCTATATGGGAGTTTATTTCATTCACCCCTATGTTGGATGGATGTTAGGGAGGAAACCATTCCTTGTACAAAAGTGGTGCATAGTATGAAAGAGATGGTACAACTTATCAACGAGAGGATGAAGGCATCATAGGACTGACATACATTGTATAACAATCACAGGTGGATTCTTTTGGTGTTCATGATTGGGGACCACGTCTTCTTGAAGGTTTCCCCTCAATGTGGGCAGTGATGGATTGGTAAGGGAAGAAAGATTTCCCTCGTGTTTATTCAATCTTTTTATTGATGGGATGAGTTGGAACGGTGGAATATCAGTTTTAATTTCCATCACAGTTTTAGAAGATCCATGACATCATCATTGTCTCTCATCTCTGTCTATATCAACCTATTAACTCCCACATAATTGTCTTGGGAGAGTTAGATATCGATTATAATATGATTTTCAGGGAGTGACATGTATAAATCTAGTATCCTACAGATAATATTCATCACATATATACCATTCCTTTTGTTTTTGTGTCATGGGAGCATGGTGGCCTCGATGAGTGTAATTGGGAGAGGGAGGAACAGATGTGTACCCAATACCCGGAGCTATTCTATGTTTCTTTTTGTGTGTTATGAAAATTATTCAATAGTTATTCACAAGTAATCATTATTAAACACACCCTTCATGATTCAAAATTAAATAGGGGAGTTGAAATCCTTACATGAAACAACAGGTGACCAAATATCCACATTGCATCAAGAATTTGGCATTACGCAAGCATCACAGAACCCAAAGATATTTGAAAATGAGGGGCTCCTAAATAGGTGCACGACTCAACTTTGGAAGAAGTATCTAGGTGCACCAAGGTGGGAACAAAAAACACATTGGAAAATGGAAGATCCTGACTACAACTATCTAGATCCTATATTCATGTAAGAATGGCTTTGAAAGTCTTTAATACAAGGATCATGGTCATGATCACGCTGTTTGATTATATCAAAGCCACCATAGTGTCATTATATTAATGACACGCTTACTATTCCTCAAAATGGTTATAAAAAGGCACAAATATGTCTTTAAAATTGGTTTTTGTTAATTAATATGTATGATGGGAAAATGTGGAAAATTGGGAAAAAATAGGAAAAACATTAACTGAGTCAATGATGGGTAAGTCACCGAAAATGAGCCATCGACAGTGAGCTATAGACCCAACATTATACTAATGCCTCATCCTACTGACGACTTGACCTACCAATGCCCTGGCCTATCAACACCTCAACCTACTGATGACTTTACCTTCAGACACACTCACCTAACAAAGCCTTGACTCACCGACACCGATGAAGTTGACTCACTAGCACCGATGTCCTTATATCATCATTGTGGAAGCCCCAGACACACATATACTGATGCACATGACATAGTAATACCAGGACCCCGGACTCATTAATGCACATACATGCCGACCCTGACACCCTGAGTCACCAAAGAAAAAACTGTAAAAACCCACAATTTCAGAAACACTTGAATGGATCCACCATTACCTCCAAGAACACCTAATCCACTATATTTTCACAAAGCAATGGCCCGGGGAAATATGGGTCATTGCATGACATCATTGAAACAGGTCAAAGAAAAAGATTATTTTTCCTTATTAGGTTTTATGATTAATATCAAATGAAATAATGGAACCTTGTTTTTATTTTGTAGTTCGGGAATACTAAACTGGTCGATCAATGGTGATGTGTTCTCTGGTATTCATGTCATTTTTATAAAATATCCACCGACTATGGGCTAATAAGATCAGGGATGTTACATTTTGTAACTGAGTTTGTTTATTGGAAAGGTTGGGATATATAAGTTAAATTAATAAGAAAAATATTATAATTCCTTGTATGTGAGATTTTGGTTCAATAACTATAATGATTATTAGATAAGTCAGTGAGTTCGATTATTTTGTGCTGGAGTTGAATGGAATATATGGAATCAATTCACATGGACAATGTAGGGATTTCCCCACTAAGCATTCCCACACAATAACTATTGGATTTGTGAAGATCATTAACATGTTATGATAGAATACAATGATTATGAATAATAACCATACTAAACCTATGTTGGAGTCTTACATGAGGAACGTGTCCCAATTCTTTAGTGGTAGTACTAATAATCCAATATCTGATCAATTTATCATATCCCATAAAAAGATATTTCTCGTATTGGGAAACAATAACAATGAAATGGTAATAATAGTAGTATATTTTATTAATTTGGATATTGATCAATGGTGGGAATTTACCTAGAATACTATTTAGTATTATTACATAGGACTCCTAGAGTGAAAAAAATTGAATGAAATATTTTTTTGACAAATATTTCCTTAATTAGAAATGAACCGAAATGAAGTGAAAAGTACTTAGATTAACAAAAAAATAAAAAACATTCTTTTTTGGGAATGAAGCCTCCATAAAAAGTGTAACTACGTATCCTATAGATGAAATATTTATTTTTAGGGAAGATTGATCATTTATTAAAATCACATAATCCCATTCTCTAAAGGGTATTATATTCTCAAAAAAATTAATCACATGGTGAAGTAGTATTAATATCCATAAAAAAGATATGGAATTTTCCACATATAATATGAACATGGGAAATAAAGAGAAGAAGAGAAATTATATTAAACATGTAATATCTTCTAATATAAATAATTATTGTTGAATGAAGAAATTTAAATTTTTTTGGAATTGTGGAATGAATCGTCCTGTGAAATGCATCAAAGGAATGGGAGTTTGTTATAAGTGTCACAAACAAAATATAGTCACCATAAAATGTGGTGCCAAACCCGACACATGACAAGGCCCAAAGGGTTTTTCCAATCTCCAACGGTTGGCACATGTATCCATTTATCATTTATTTTTGTTTGGAAACTATTTACCCGAACATGGATATATAAAACCTCAAAAACATTTGATAAACCAGATATGAAATATTCATACCAAATGAGGTTTATAGGAAACCAAAAATTGAATAAATAGGTCTAATAATAGTAAAAGAGGTCCAAATACACATAAAAATAACAAAACAACAACGTCATGAACTCTATATGTCAAGGGGTCATCTCCCACATGTTTTCTCCACAACTCTGCACTAAGGATGGGACTAACACCCCGATCCATCATCACCCAATTCCTTTCCTTTACAAGTGTCAGTCATTACCATGACTACATAAACCCAAGGGGTGTATGTAGGGTGTGATCCTATTCCAATTAGGATACCACTATGATATTCCATATAGTAAACTATACTAGATAAAATTAGGTCATTTTTTAAAAACAAGAGGTAGTGGAAATAATTTATAACGAATGAAACTTTTAAATGTAAACTATTTTCAAAGGAAACATTCCATGAATGAAATTTTTTTAATAAAACATGGAAGCTATTTTATTTTTCTAAAAAAACCACCATATGTGAAATATAAATGCATATTAGTAAATGAGCACCATTCTCAGGAACACACTGAGGCCCTAGTTTGTCTCGAGCCACATGTATGTCGTACCTTTGTGTAATGTAACTATATAAAATTTCTTCCCCTGCACGACCCTCTAGTAGGGAACATAAACATATCATAGTGTTTCACAATCATCAGCAATATTTTTTGTATTGTTCTTTCTTTATCCATTTTTACTATGAAATAGGTACAAAACCCATTCGGATCACATGCATACTAGTACATATCTGACCTCCTAGGTGCCCAAGCTTCCCCCTTTATTCTAAAACCATTATCTCATGATACCACAAGCTAATATTCCATCAAAACATGTATTATTGTCATAATAAAATTAAAAGTGTAGCTAAATTGGGTTTCCACCTCTTACACCACTCAATAAAACAATTAGAATTTCAATAAAACAACTTCTCAAAAGATATCATTGCTTTACACAAAAAATCCATTTAAAACACCAATTTCAACACCATGCGAATACCCATATTCACCAAAACCTAATTATTATCACCCAAAAAACTTTTATAAAACATGTACATGAGATATAAATCAACCCAATTTTTCATAACATAAAATGGACATGTAAAACTCCCAATTTAACACAACTTTGGTACAAAAAAATCATTTTCTCAACAAATATCACCAAAACCAGTTTTCACCCAAGTACATTGTAGGATTCATTTTCTTAAAGTATAAATACGTAAAATATAATTTATCTAGCTTTTATTACCCATGGAATCCCATGCCACAAATATTAACACCCTAGAAAATTTGTGTGAAAATCCAACCGCACCACCATAGCACCACAAGGGACTAAGATCAAGTCTAAAACCAAAAGAATAATCCATGAAAACTATGATAAAACTTAGGTTAGAGTCCCTAACTTATGGACACAAGTAACTAAAAGAATAGGGAATGAAACCCTATGAAAAAGGAGATAACTACAGAAGAGATTTAGTTACATAAGTACGATTGAAGTTTCTCCACCATATCCCCCTTCAAAATGTAGTTTCATGGATGGTTTGGGTTTCTTGGGACGATGAAATCGTTGTAATGGTCAGATTGGAGGAGAACGGGGAGATTTTGGATAATTATTGGGAGTGAAACATTTGAAGTTACAATCACTTTTAACATGTTGGAAAAGGACACATTGTTTTCTTCCACGGTTTAGTGCATTATGCACCCCCTTGGGTCCAATTAATTGTTTCCAAATTGATTCACATACTAGGAGGACTAGGGTATATTTTGGAATAATTTTAATCAAATTATAACAGAGTAATAAGTACATTAAATGAATAAAATGGGTCTGACAATTATACACCCATGAAAAAAGTTTGCCTTGGTATGTCAACCTGAATCTTGATAGGAAACAGGAATGAGTACTATTCCTCGACCCATGAATTTTTCTCCCGTGACTCATGTTCCCATGAAACCAATGAAACAAGACCCGAGGAATATACTTACCCCAATGCACCTTTTATTGGTAGTCCATTATTCGCACTAGCTGCTCAACAAAAGATAAATCAAGCTCTATAACCAACTCCTCCCAATTCAGTACATTGGATGGATACAAGTTATATTTATTCAATTGGGTGACATGGAAGACATCAGGAATAAATGTCAACTAAGAAGGTAAGGCCAATATATATTCCACATTTCCAATACGCTCAGTCATCTAAAAAATCCATACCTACCAAAATGTAAGATTACCATGAAATCCCAATCAATGACGGCCCAAATGAGGGGAAACTTTGAAGAATATTTTGTCACCCAAATAAAACTGTGGGTCTCAAAACCTCTAGTCATCATATGATTTATGGTGACTATGTGCTGTCAATAAGAACCTCCTCATAAACGTGGCCTTCTCAGACAACTCATGCACCAGACATGGCCAACATATTGAGGTCTCACCTACCTCAACCAAACACCGGGGGACAAACAAGGAAGATCATAATGAAACTAAAAAGGAGCCATTCGAATCAAGGATTGGAAACTGTTATTATAATAAAAATAATCCAATCCCAAATGGAAAACCCGTGAACCTCCATTGTCTAAAATATAGGAACAGATCATATCCTCCAAAAACTAATCTTCCCACTCTGTCTGACCAACCATTTGTTAATGGTATGCCATGATCATCATAAAATGAGACCTCAAGGCCATCTTATTCCCTTCTAAAAACTAAGAAGTTAAATGGGGGTCTCTATCTGAGAAAAGTACTGATGGAACATCATGAAGCCTTAGCACCTCTTGAATATACAAACGGCCCAACTTATCTACTTTATTTGTATCTCTAATCAAAATGATGTGGGCTGATTTGGAAAATTGATCAATCAAAAAACAAATGAAATTATTAACCCAAGTAGTATGAGGTAATAAAACAATGATGACTAAAGAAACCTCTTCCCACTTCATGATAGGAATGGGTAATGGCTGGAGAAAACCGAAGGGCCATTGATTTTATGCTTTCACCTGTTGGCATATATAGCATCTTGAAATGATGTCTTCGATGTCTTGCCTCATTCAAGGAAACAAAAAATCCAACATACATCATAATATATCTTGGTGGAACCTGGTTTGATATAACACTAAGACTAAAGTATATCCACCATCACCACCTTTTATAGATACAACAACACTATTGAATGGTCGTTGAAAGACAAGATGGCCTCAAGAGATGACAAAGAATCGAAGGATGTCAACCCACCACAAAGATACTTCCTTGACCACTGAGAAATCTCATCACTAGAATGATCCACTGAATTAGCTCCACCAGAGAAGGATTATATATAAATCACACCATGAGAACACCCCCATTTTTCACATTGGTCTTCACATGTGTCCGATCAAAGAGTGCCATCAAATTCCACTCATCACTAGACATCCTCAAAACCTACACATGGATACATCCTCTCAAGGCGTTGTCCACAACATTACCCTTTCCTTTGTTATAGAGATTTTAGATATCTAACCCAAATAAGTAATTGATCTAACGATGTTGTATCATGTTGAGGTCCTTATCTAAGAATATATAATACATGATTTGTGAATAGAAAATACCACAAACTTCTACCCAAAGTGGAAGTGAGACCATGTATTGAAAGAGTGCATCACAGTTTCTAACTCCAATTCATGGATTTGGTATTTCCTTTCATGTGTTCGGAGTTAGAGAGGGCCGTAAACTTCAACATGATCATTTTGTATAAGCACACACCCAAGACCCACACCTGAAGCATTATAATACACCACATTCCCTTTTTCAAACTCTGGAAAAATCAAAATGGTGGTGGTAGTCAAATGCCTATTCATCACCTCGATGGTTTCCTTTAATTCTTGTCCCCATAAAAACTTCACCCCTTTCTGGGTGAGCATGATCATCTGTGAAACATTCTTAGTGAAAACTCGAACAAACCATCTGTAATAACCATATATGTCGAGGTAACATATAATCCTGAACATGTTGTTCAGCTGCTACCATGACATAACTGCACTGATCTTCTCCGGGTCCACCAAAATCCCCTTCTACAAGAACACATGCCATAGAAAATTAACTTCCTTGATCGAGAAAGTGCATTTGGACAACTATGCATAAAGGTGATTCTCTTGCAAGGTTCCCTGAATGATCCCCATTTGATGCTCATTATCCACATCGGATCCTGAATAATCTATGATGTCATCCAAAAATACCATGAAAAAATAATCGAGATACTAATGTAAATCCTTGTACCTGAGTTCCATAAAGACTTCTAGAGCATTTTTCAATCCAAAGGGCATGACCAAGTACTCAGAGTGGTCGTAACTTCTTCAGAAGGCTACCTTTGGGAAATCCTTCCATTTCACCCAAAGTTGATGATATCCCGAATGCAATTAGATTTTAGAAAATCACCATTCCCCTATCAACATATCTAACAATTCCTTGATTAGGGTAAAAGGATATTTTTTCTTGTTTGTTACATTATTTAGCATCTGGTAGTCAATGCACAACCGGAGGGATCAGTCTACCTTTTTCATGAACAACACAAGAATGGCCTAATGAGAGATTCTCAAGCAAATGAATCCTTAGGATTCAATGTCGTTCAGTTGTTTCTTTAATTCCCTCAACTCTCGTTGGTTCCATTCTATATGAGGTAATAGATATCATGTTTGTTCCTATCAATAGATCAATTGAGAACTCCACATCCCACTATGGAGGAAAACCAAAAAAATCATCCGGAAATACCTCTGTAAACTCATCAACTACATGGGGTTGTCCAACATCAGAAGCAAGACCAACACCATCAATTACAAGTGGAGATAACTAAAAAACAACGTCTCCCACCATTGGGAGTGGATGTCCCACATGACTCGACCGAGGATCTCATTCCCCACCAAAAACCTGATGACTCCCATCATGTTTCATGAATCCTTCCCACCTCTTAAAGAAATAGTTTTTCACCTAGAATTGTATTATACAATAATTTATAATTATTTTGTCAAACACATCCATTTCTAAGGCTAATACGTCCCAATTCATCTCAATACCTAAAATGGAAAGCACAAATGACCGACACCTCATACCCTGTTCTTTCTTCTTTCCCACCGGTGTCACCAACTCCATCCAAAAAAACAGAAACACAGTCGGAAAATCGAGTGTCTCCACAAAATGGTAAGAAATGAATTAAACACATGTGATAGTTTCAAAAAAGGCATATGTTATAGAAGATCCAATCAAATGGTATATCAAACTTGCTGTGGTCCCACCTTAGATACTAATGGTGCATGATCCACCACATAGAGATGTTTGGTCTATGCCCGTGGATGATTTCTAGTATGTAGTGGTGCCCTAAATAAGCTATGCAAAAAAGATGACCCAACCCTACCACCACATCCACCAAATCATGATCCCACCATCCTTGATAGCTTGGAAATAGCTAGCACTCATCTGGAATCCATTGATCATGCCCCCACTCTGAAGTGGATGAGCCACCCTGCAAAAGCATTGTAATTGACACATACCTTTACAATGGTAATGGGGATTCAGAATAAGTTCTCCTTCTAGTAGAATGTGAACTATACTCCAAATCTACTGGAACACGACTGATCATGCATCAAAATCCCCATATGAAAACTTCATTGAAGAGTGTCCTGAACTACGACCTCCGATATTCACCTGATCCTCTCACTGCCCAATCTTCACTATAAATCTCTCACTATACACTACTGATACTGACCTATAGAAACTGGCATTCCCTTTTTGTTCAACCTCCACCATTCATGACTGGTCGACCACCTAATCATATATCCTCATCTTAAATAAGAAATAATGGGAGTATATCTCTGGTTGTATGCCTTTCTCAAACCTCGGGCCCCTCTCTTTCTCATTATAAACGATTTCCGGACTATACCAAAAAATATCAGTGAAAACGGTTGGTTTACCCTATCAAAAAATGATACCCCTGAACAATATCCATGAAATCTATGGATCTTGCATATGTGAAGACTTCACGGAAGTATTTTTTATTAATAACGACCATGAAATCACATAAGTTCATGTTATCATTCTTCCATGTTTGAAGTACATACTTAAAACACATGCGGCTAGGACCCTCCAATAGAAAATAGGCAGACTTCCCCCTGAACTTCTCGGGTGTATATTGGATGTCGAACATGCGCTAGATCTTTTAGATCCATTCCTGTACTTCTTGGGGTTCTATGCTCCCTTGAAAAGTAAGAGGGTTGTTTTTCAGGAACTCTTGGGATATTTCCTTCCTAGGACAAGTCTCATCATCTCTAACAAGATCTAGAAATGGATCTGGTGCATGTATTAGAGTCTAGACAGCCGAAACCAAATCCTCTACTAGCCTTTGATCAAGTGTTGTTGGAGAACTCACTCTGGCTTCCTCATATGGGTTTATGGTATCTTTTTGGAGAGATATGTTGCTACAAAAAAGGGAAAAGTCACACGTGAAAAATCAGTACAACAAATTTGAAAAATTTCATCAATATAATCAAATATAATGAATCCAAAACCATTACAATGATAGAATAGACCACTACTTCACCCTTACCTGATGTCCTCGTGTAGTCTGCAGCACAACCATATCACCTAGAAGTAAAGTCAATCAAAAAACTATGATATACCATGGTGAATCAATGTATTACCAGTGATGTGTTGTCCATGAACCCAACTCATGACCACAACCCGGATTCCATATAGTTCTAGCTCTTGTATATCTGGATTCATCCCAATATAAGGATATAACTCAAAAACATTAACTTCCTCTAATAAAATTTTGTCACAAACCAAATATGGTTGTCATCAAAGGTGGCACCAATCCTAGCCTATGATATGGAATGAAGGTATTTCCCTATCCCCACAGGTTTTCAAAAGTGCTCGGGTATCATTTAATTTTTTTTTGGAATGATTTACCTGATTATAGATACACAAACAATCAAAAACATTCGGTAAAATGAATCTAAAAAATAAATACCAAATGAAGTTTATAAAAAATAAATAAACGAATACATAGGTACAATAAAAGTAAAATATGTCCATAGACACATAAAAACAGCCACAAAATATCCCTAGGGACTCTACATGACATGGGGTCCTCACCCACAAGTCGTCTCCACAACTCTGCACCATAGATGGGAAGTAAAACCCAGAACCCCCATCACCCAAAGCCTTTCCTTTACCTGTGTCAAACATGACCAGGTCTATATACACCCAAGGGGTGTAATGAGGGTGTGATCCTATGAACAAAAATATTCCACCAATATATAACATATATTAAAAAATAGATGATAAAAATCATGCAATTTTTAATAAACAAGTAGTTGTGGAAATAATTTCTAAAGAATGAATATTTTAAATGTATAATTTTTTCAAAATAAATATTCCATTAATTAGAACAATTATATAAAACATTTAAGATAATATATTTTCCATAAAAAAACCATAGTCCAAATATAAATACACATGAGTCAATGAGCACCAATCTTGGGAACACCCCTTGGCACTAGTAAGTCTTGGCCCACATGTACCCCATACCTCAGTGTAATGTAACCCTAGAAAAAACCATAATTTTACATGATCCACTAGTAGGGAACATTACATAACCTATTGGTCCCCAATAATCATAAATATGGTTTTGTTATTTTTTCCTTTTTCCATTTTCTCAGTGAAATAAGGACAAAATCCATCTGAATCACTAGCTTCCTAGTATATATCCACCCTGCAAAATACTCGGGCTTCCCCCATTGTGGTCATACCATTATATCATGATACCAAAATCCATTATCAAATAAACACAAAATATATGGTCATAATCAACTCAAAACAGTAGCTACACATGTTTTTCACCACCTACAACACTAAATAAAACCATTCGAATTTCAATAAAATAACTTCTTAGTGTTTATCAATGCATTACACACATAATCCCTTTAAAATACCACATTGAACACCATCGAAATACATAGATTTGAAAAAAAAATTAAGAACCAAAAAAATTTCAATAATACCATTACATGAGTTATAAAAAATCCAATTATTCATAATAAAAATTGGACATATAAGACACCCAATTTAACACCAAATTAGTACCTAAAAATCATTTTCTCAACAAATGTCACCACAAACAGATTTCACAGCCATGATAATGGATGATATGTGTTATAAAAATCTAAATACATCAGTTGTATCTCATCTATCATTGATTACCCATGGATTAACCTACCCCAAATGTTAAAACCCTTGAATCATTATGTGAAAATCCAACTGCACCACAACCGCATCACAGGGGAAATAGATCTAGCCTAACACCAAATGAATAGACCATGAAAACCAGAATAAAACAATATATTTGAAACCCTACATGATAGAATCATGTAAACTCAATAATATGGGATGAAACCCACAGAAATAAGAGAAATCTAAGGAAGATAATCACCTACTTGAAGATGTTTGAAGTTTATCCATAAAACCCCTCTACAAAATGGTGTTCCAAAAACTGTTTGAGATTTTGGGAGGATGAAATGGATATAGTGGTTGAATGGGGGATGAAATTGGAGAGTTTTGATAAAAACATAGTTGGAAAAATTGAAATTTAAAACATTTTTAATGATTAGGACAAGGCCGCATGGTTTTCTTTCATGGTGTAGAAAATAATGTGCTGAAACTGTGCTCCCCTTTTATCCACCCAAAAGTGCCCAAACATATTCAAAGTAATGGGGGACTAAGAGAAACATAGTGGGGGAATATTATTCCATGAAAATAAAGTGGAAAAATCTACTTAAATTAAATACATGGGTTTGACAATTAATATGAATAAAATGGTCATTAATATAAAGAATGAAATGGGAAGAAACAAACAAATGATCTTCAATGAAACAAATATAATGAAATAGGGCATTATAAAAATGAATCTTCTAACAATATAGTCAATATACCCAATTATAGGACATGATGTTATGCAAGTGATTATGTGATCACCATGTTGAATTGCAATTTCCCAATGATCTGGTGGCATGTACATTAATCTGATTATTAAATTTTTTCACTACATTATTTGGTTATGGATCGTCACAATATTTCATATCTACCCAATTGTACATGTAAATAATAAATTTTTGTTATGATTTATACATATATTTTTTAGTAAAAACTCATATTGGATGGTTCTTTACTAAAAGAAATATTCATTCAAGTCTCATCATAACACATAAACATTCGTTATTTACTGAAAATATAATCATACATTTGGTTGGAATTGAAATAATGTTACTATACAGAATAATTCATAATATTAAATGATAATAAATTTACAAGAATAATTAAATTAAAATTTTCAATGAAGGTATAAAATCTATTATCTTCAAAGAATAAAATTTCTCATATAATTCTTATATCAATCCACCAGTACAATATATACTAAAATAAATTCATATGGATGACGAGAAATCAATATCTATGGATGAGAAATGTAATATTCATTAAGAAGATGTACCAACTTTATAGTAACCCATTGATGTATTTATATATGAATTACCTAGACACCCCCAATGGAAGAATGGTAGTTTCCTACTGATTTAATTAAAGAAGAATGTCCAATATCACAAAATCCATAATTAATGGACACATTAAAATTATTGGATCTGAAGAATTGACTATGGGATATGAGTAATAAAGGATATATTCACCCTATACTTTCCCCATGGGGAGACCTTGTTCTATTTTTATGAAATACTTTTGGGTATTTATGGATTATTATTATCTATTGATAAATAAATACTGTTAAAAAATGTATATCATCTCACTCTCATTGAGGAATGATTTGAAGAACATTATGGAGCCCATCGTTTCTTAAAAATTGATCATTTTTCTAGGTATCATCAATTGGGAGTACATAAAGAAAATATTCTCAATTCAACATTTTTAACGAGTGTTGGACATAACAATTTTATAGTAATACACATTGGATTGAATAATGAATTATGTTTTTTAATGGATCTATCGAATAGATTATTTAAGGATTTCCTTGAAAATTTTATTTTTAGTATTTATTGATGATATTCTTCGATATTCAAAAATCTATGATAACCATGAGAATAACTTTCGGATCATTATTATGACCCTCAAAAGGAGATAGTTATATGGTAAATTTAGAAAGTGTGTATTCTTTCTTTAGAAAAATTATTCTCATGTACATATAATCTATAAGGATGGAATGTCTGATAGTTATGTAAAGATAACGGAATTCCACTAATGGATACTTAAAATAAAAATAATAGAGCTATGTAGTTTCATTGGTTTAGTAGTAAAATATCTATATTTCTTTCAGATTTTTTCCTGATTGGCCAAGCTGTTATCAGATGCCACATGTAAATTTGTTAATTTTAAATTGGAATAAAAATTTGACTATTTTGATTAATTAAAGAGAGGTTAGGTCAATTCTATGATTTTGAATCTATAATTTCTAAATGATCAGTCTTTAATATACAGTGTTTCATCGAAAAAAGTACAAGATTTAGTACTTTTGAAAAATGTTACAGTCATTCTATGTAATTAATGGATATTGACAATTGATGACCAAAATTATCCAACTCGTGATCTTGAGTGTGATTCCAAATTCTTTTCTATGAATATCTAGAGAAACTACCTCTCGGGTGGTAGATGTGAGATATTTATAGACAATAAGAGTTGAAAATACAAAATTCCATAAAAGAAACTCAACCAAAGGAAGTTATGATAGATTGGGTTCCTCAAATATTATTATTTCTCAATAAACTACTAACCAAGAAAAGTAAATGAGGTAATAGATTCATTAATATAGAAATATCATGAAATAATAACCTAATTGAGAATTTAGAAGGTTTTGATATTCATTACATTTTTCAATATGGAAATGGGAATTGTTATGTAATGTGATGCATCACACATTTTATAAAATATTGACAACCGATATATACTAGAGATGATATAAAATTATCAATTTTATGATGGGAATTTTAAAAATTAAATTAAATCCATTGAGGATAAAATATTTTCAAACATTGTGTGTGAGATGGAATTCTCAAATTTAGTAAGAGTTCAAAAGTTCCATCATCCCATGATATAAAATTGGAACTTTTAGATGATTCTAAATCCACAAATGTCTATATACAGCCTAGTAGTACCATGATGTATAAATATCTGAATGAACATTTTTGTGGTAAAATATGAACTGAGAAATTTCAAACATTATGTCATGAAGACTAGTCTTTCATTATGTAAAGGCTAAGAGATAGTATCCTATATGAGCTATGAAAACTATAGATGTTATTATGTGAAATTGGTATCATATTACTACAGAATTAATAATAAGATTACCAAAAACCCCATGAATGAAAGATATGATATGGGGTGTTGTTGATGTCTTTACAATATCAGCACATTTTCTTTCTATAAGAGAATATTTTAATCTAAAAGTCCTAGACAGAGACTATAGTAATTTTGTTTTATGTTATGATGGTATACCTCTATGAATTGTGTTTGATAGAGATCCTTGTTTTATATCTTAATTTTAGAGGGTCTTCGAATGTTGTTTTATATAGACGCTCTTTTGAGTAATTATTATAACCCTCAAACTAATGGACATTATAAAAGGACTATTTGACCATTATAAAATATGTTCAGATAATGATCCCATGTATATCATGGTATGTGGGATCATTATTTTCGTTTGGTAGTTTTCCATAATATAATTGTTTTTATTGTCATATTTAATTAGAGATACATGATGTATTATATATAAATCCATTTCATACTCTAATATTTTTGGATGATGTTTGTGAGAGAGTACATATTAGCCCCAAACATGTTAAAGGGAAAAACAAAAGGGTATTATCAATTCAAGCTCATGTTAATGTAGAACAAATTAGGAAAAAGAGTTAATCTGACACCCAAAATAAGTATTTTGAATTTCATGTTAGAGATAATGTCATCAAATATTTTTGTCCATGGAAGGGTTTCATAGTGTTTGGAATGAAAGGTAAATTGTGTCCTCGGCATGACAAACCATTTGAATTTATCTAAATAATTGGACATTTATCCTATATAATATTAATTACACAATGAATATCAATGTTCATGATGTGTTTCTAATTTAATTGTTAATGAATTACATACCAGGCCCAACACATGTACTCACCAACAATGTTATATAACCGAAACCTAATGTTTCTTATTGTTAAGAGGCAATAAATATTCATAACCGAAGAGAGAAACTATTGAGAAATCAGATGACCTAACTTTTAAATGTTCCTTGGAAAATAAGAAAATGAGAGAAGCAATGTGGGAACCATAGGATGTTACAAAGAATAACCAAAATAATCTATATAGAAGAAAAAATTATGAATATTTTTAATGAAAAAATTTATGAATGAGTAATATCATGCATCATGTTTTTATAGTGTATCTCTTAAAATAAAAATTCAATTTATTCGATACTTTACATTGCTCATATGAACCACGATATACTATTAAATATTAACATGACTATTATAATATTAATGAACTTGTTAAGAATAGTAATGATTAAATTATAAAATAATAACACCTATGAATTTATAATTAAAATCTAGGTACCATTTAAATGAAAATATTATGTATATATATAATAACAGAAGTTAATAAAAGTTTTAAAAATGATAAATTATGTGTTACTATTTTTGTGATATATAAATGGTTATTTAAATTTTATAATAACAATAATAATTTAAATGAGAAAATATTTTCATAATGTTGATTCATAAATTAATATTTTTTTCTAATGATTATAATTTAATTTTATACAAACATAATTAATTTATCAAAGGATCATAAATCAGTTATAATATCAAAACTAATATTTTTAAAATAAATGATGAATTTAATTATAAATTAATTTTCTCATTCATATAAAATTATTTTTACAAAATTGAAAACTTTTTTGATATATAATCATTGAAAAATGTTTTTGGAGATTTGTTTGGATTTTTCAAAAATAGATGAATGTTTCAGAATAGTGAAATACTCTAATTTACGATATCAGCTAAATAGATGAATGATTGAGTTGTGGATGTTATATGGATGAAGGAAGAACCATAGTTTTGAACTATAATGAATTAGATATAATAATTGGTCTTAATAATCATCAGTATTGATATTTTGGATCAAAAAAAATAACATGAAGAATAAAACAATAATAAAAACTCTCCTCCGCATTTAACATCATCCCTTCTCCTAAAAAATTGTAAGAGTTGTTGAACTATTATATTATGGACAACTAAAATCCAAAACATCTTCCCCACATAATTGTATTTCTGGTAACACCAATATACCAACAACATTTTCCCTATGTAGGTTCTCAAGGAGGAACTATACAAGAGGTAAAATCCATTTTTTTAATTTTTTTAATTTTATTATCATATATTATTATCTAATTACTTATTATATAAAAAATACATGATAAAACCATTATATTATATATATAGATATATATATATATATTATAATTTTAATGTAAAAATCATTATCAAACCTCTGATCGTCTCCATTTTATTCTATAAATGGAATCATTTCCTATGATATATCAATATACCACCATCTTGGGTGATGAATTTTCATTTTCCATTACCATCTTCTAAGATACGCATAAACCCTATTTCATGGTTAAAAAATATTATAATATGTGTATTACAGAATATATAAAGATCTAGATCTATAATATCAAAATAATTCTAATTAAAAAGATATAATATCATACTGGTCCTAAAAATTGAAAAAATAAAACACATCATTTTTGTTAACATTTTATCTATTGATTAATTATAAAAATGTATAAAAATTTGATCTATAAGATTTGTTAAAAAAATTTAAAATACATAATAACTCATTATTTTTATTCTAGATAACTATTCTTATTTTACAAGAACTCTTATACTTGTATACAAGAAAATTGATCATGAAAAATATGAAAACGAACTCTCCTAAAACGAAGAAATTGAATCCTATAACTCACCAAGAAATTGAAAAAAAATGAACTTACTAATAATATCAAATCATATATAATGTAGAAAAGGGTTTCAATTAAGAAATTAGTTAATATTTTTTTATTATCCATAAAATTAAGTGTAAGTGTTAAACTCCTTTCGAAAAAAGGTAAGGGGTTTCTCATATCACATTTGTTACTCTGAGATTTTACTTATTCAACACTTATTCATTTTCTTTGGTATATATATAAAAATAGTTTATTTATTATTATTAATAATTAAATATTACATTAAATATACATATTTATTTTTCATTCATATTATTATTATCATATCCACATACAATTTTTACCTGATGTTCTTATATTGAATTGTGTTTTTATTTGAGAAATATTGATAAATCCAAATTTTATAATCAACGTGGATATTTTGATAAATAATTTTTTTCATGAATGATATTAATATTTCACAAATGATTTGGAATTTCAATAAATTGTGGGCCTAGTTATAGATATCCCCTCAATGCATTTCCATGTTTCATGAGACAATAATGTTGGAAACAAACCCTTCACATTTGTTTCCAAAAAGAATAATATGTCTTCATACCCAAAGACATATATTTTCCAATTAATGGTCATTATGATAGTGGTTCATGTTCAAAAGACACGATGTCCAATAATTAAGAATTTTTCATCATTTAGAATTTATTTATTAATTTCCATGATATGTATGCAATGAAAACAATATGTGGATGAATTTCCATTACTAGTTTGTTGATGTCATGTGATATTTAGTTATTTACCATTCCATATTGATGATGACTTATTGAATATTTCACCCTTATTATTTACTCATGTAACTATTACTTAGTATATCATCTCAACTATTTTTTTCAATCACTATTTTATGAAGAAGAGATATTTGAATAAGTGTTATGGAAGCAGATTATTTTTACATTATTATATTATATGTCTAATTAACAATATATTATGGGAACCATGAATGATTCTACTTCATCCCACCTATAGAAATGATAGATACATGTGGATTAAATCTAGTATACATATACCATTATAATAAAAAAAATACATTGAATCTGGGCTACTAGAGTTATTCTTGATACCTTAATGTTCATGCATAAAATGATCTTTCAAATTATTCATGTATGGTAATTTAATTTTATTTGTTCTATATTATTAATAATTACCATTATTTTATTTCTATATCATGTCGTAATATTATTACATAATATTTTAATCAAAAAATACTGATTTTCATTCATAGTTTTATAATATTTTATAGTTCATGTTGGTTAAATTTTTCTTTCATTAGAATATATAAAACATATTATATTTCCTTTGATATTAAATAATTTTAATTCTAAATGAGTTATATTATTCTACATAAATAAATAGTTTCCTATCATTTTTAAATTACACTAAATAATATAATTAATATAGGGATAATAAAAATACTGATGACTAATTAAATATTTTCAAATGAGCTGTCCACCTCAATACAATATGGTTGAATAAAAAACATGTATTTTTCATCCATTATTTTAACTAATTACTTTATTTTGTTCTCTAAAAATAATTTATTTTCACACATATTATTAGATAGAAAATTGAATCTTGATTATTTCATTATCATTGTCACCCAAAATTCCATTATACTATACTTATATCATCAAGGGTGCATATTGAAAGTCATATATTTTAATGATTTTAATCCTAATTCATTATAGATGGTTTTGAAAAATAATAGTATTTCCCACATAAGATCTAATACAATTAAGATTGAAATTGGGATAGTATTTGTGTTCTCATTGTAAGCAACATCATCATAGTTCCTTAAATCCTTTTCCATTACTAAAAAATATATATTTAACATTATTTATGAACAATTAGAATTATAATATTATTAAAACATATATCTCAAGATGTTATACTATATGAATCCATTATATTAGCTTACAATACTTTTAGGTTAATCTATATCTATTTTTATTCAACATGTGTTTTATTTGGATTAATACGCTAAATAACTGAAAATTTATATAGCAACCAACTAGGAATATACCTATAATATTATTATTCTAAATATAATTTAAATATATGCTCCAAAAATCTATATATCCTTTTTTCGATGAATTAACATAACAATAAAGATAAACCTTAAAAAATTATTATATATTAATCGATGTGATCCATGTTCATTCTATAATTATATTCTCCAACCAGTATATTTAAATCCTTTAAAATGGTTTATAAGGTGTTTGTGAATCATCAATGTATATCCCCCCTGAGTGTTTATCTATGTATGAATTGTTAATCTGACTCATCAAATAATTAGTGAAGATCAAGTTCATACTAACACTCCATTTTCATGGTGATTACCATTAGGTAAATATATGTAATATTAAAATTCAGTTACTAAGATAAAGATATTGTTTTATTTTATTAGAGGCCATAGAATTCATACATTTCCATTATTTATTATTTTTTTATATACATATACTCATACCATTGGTATTACCAAATTATTTATAATTAAATTAAAGAAAATTGTACCCAACACTACATCAATAAATCCAAAAGTATTATCTATTATGTTGAAATTATAATAATGAATAGTATATCATCCTAGTATAAAATTTAGTAATCATAAATTATCTTCTAAACAATCATAATAATGTATTAAAACTGTCCTTCAGTATAAAATATAATGAAATTTAACTATGATACGAGAATATTTGGCTCTTTTATACATTATTATACATACTGACATAGAAATCCACTAATGTGATATTATTTTAACAACCAATAATTCTAATATTTTTAAAACTCATTGAGTCACATTCATGAAAAATATCTTTTATGTTATGAGTTTTTAGGAGTAAGGAATTTTATTTAACTACAGAGTCTTATGCCTTCCTAAACAATGTTATTTTCATCGATAATATGATAAACTTAATAAAAAATAATAAATCATCAATATATATCAAAAAATTCTCTGGTAATTCTAATAATCAAGATGTATTTGGTCAAATACATCGCTTCATGTAATTGGGAAATAGATAGATATGGTGGTTGAACTCAAATGGTCTGTAATTTAAATCATATTTTAGAATATATCAAATAATAATAATGGAATTTATAATACTAATGAAAAATAATTACAATTATGTAATCCAATAAAAATTATCATAAGGGAATGAACTAAATACAATGTCAATAAAAAAAATATACATAAAAACAATAATAACAGGATTATTAGTATTGAAATACATATTAAATAATATCTTTTACCTTAAATTAATCATACAAGAAAGTTTTCTTAATTTAATATAAACATCCAATGCTTCAGTATTTCTGTCATGTTCTTAAAAAATACATCATGCATGAATTTTGTAGAGACTCAGTAAATACAAATAAATTCTCTTCATTAAATCAATTGATTCGTAGAGGTGTTATATAATATTTGGACCCACATAACAATTATAATTGTATACTGAATTCACCCAATAAATAATATGTATATCCACTTAATATATAATAAACCTTACATTATAATGAATAATCAACCATATTAAATTAATTACAAACTGGACCTCAATACTTTTCCAGTCAATAAATGAATATAATACATTAATAAAATTAACGAGAATGGATATATAATTCATAATAAACTTTACCAAGAAATATATATATATCTATTTATAGAGAATATGTACACATATTTTATATATTTCTTGAATCAAATAAAATCATTGGTGTATATGTAAGTAATCCTTAAACTAACACTTTTTAGAGAATGTTCTATATAGTTATATTAATTTTTTTCGATAAATAAATTTATGGAATATCCGAGTATACCCTTTAGTTATATGAATTAAATATATAGTGTTTACAACGAATATTTATTGGATAAAAATTTCTTCATATAAAAGAGGGTAGATCTATAAGGAAAAATATTTTATAGATATTAATGTGTCTAATGCCCACAAATTAAATAGTACGATGGAATTTAGATGGTAATCTATTACTAATATATATATATATATATATATAACAGAAATAAGAATCAGGTGAAGAATATTAATTACATAACAATGAATAAAAATTGATTATTAAAAACTATCATGGTAGTGGTAAAGTGGTAATAAAAAGAACATGAGTATGATTAAATGGAATTTATGTATAAACAATTGAAATATATTCATTATACATAGATATTATATGGGTAAGAATAAAAAATAGTAAATAAAATATGCTACATAATATCACACATGTCACATGTAAATGATAATATGGAAAATAACATCTTGAATTTAGAAAAATTCATATAAAAAGAAGATAAAGGTTAAAATTTCAAAATTGAAATTAAAATATTTAATTATTAGTAATTATGATTGAAAAATCACATTGGGAATCAATTATCCAACTAAATATCAAATTGATTAATAAAATACACATGTTTTAATGTATATAATTATTATTACCATCGAGTGGGAAAATATAATTAATTCATAAAAACCTATCATTGAATAGATGATAAGAATATAAACGGGTTTTATGAGATTCATAATATATAATTTCCAAAATTTTTAATTTAACCATATACAGTACTGACAAATAGTTGTATTATTACATAAAAACGTACCTCATTTTATGAAATGATTCATATAGGGTACAACATATATTTAAATAATTGTAAATATATTATAATCTTACACTAGAATCATATTAATTAATATCATATAATTATAAATTACCTTATGGATTCTAGTTATCAATTCATTAAAAAATGTAGATTAAATTTAAATTTTTTGGGTTATAATTTATATTTTCCATGAATGATTCATTTTGATTGAATAATTATCCAAAAATTAAAGACTTAAATATTACATAATTTTAGAAAAATATTCATTACATATCATTACGATCAACCATATAAAGATAAATTATTAGTATCATTGGGAACTTGGTTATATAAAATACATCTATATTAAATACCTTAATCCATTCTAACTAATTTCTAAACAACATAAACCTTTATTATTCTTATCATTATTTAAAACATTAATTATAACATGGGAATACAAGACAAATGTATTGTTGAGAATAATTTAATTGTTAGTGTAATATATGGATATATAAATCAATGATCTTATGTAATAATTTAATCCTCATAATTTTTGGATAATATGACAGTAATATTTAAAATTAAAACAAAAAAATTCATAAAATGACATGCATCTGAATATGATGGGAAATTCATAACACTCAAATTAGAAATGAATTATTGAACATGATCCGAGAATGAAAATTTTCATATGATCATGTCAAAAATTGGTTTCATAATGTGTGGAATAATAATATTTATATAAATATAAATAATATTCCACCCACAAATTTATCTATCATATTTTGGGCTTCAGATGACAACCAATTTTCAGGCATCATGTTTTTTATAACCACCCATGTACCCACGCTAAGTCATAAGATATCCATATTTTTTCTATCTTTTTTTCATGTAATGAATCCTTTGAACCATCTTTTATTCATGGGATAAATAATAATGTTTATCTTGATCTCATAAAACATTAATATATATGTAATTCATTGAGGTTATTTGTTGTAATTGTATATCAAAATCTTAAAATACATTATCTTGTATGCAAGATGATCATAGAATCATTTATCATTAAAAAAATAATACAATAGAAAAAGAAAAACACTTGATTTATATTTCATTGTCCTAATAATATAAGATGAATAAATATGGTATAAATTTTAAATATCCCTAGTTAATGATAAGAATTATAAAATGACAATGTTATAGAAAATTATACTTTTAATATCCAACAAGAACATTTCATGAGGAGAATACCCTATTGAATTTTAATATTGTAATTTAAACTAATAATAATTTGAAAAATCTAATGAAAATAATTTAAAAGAACCATAGAGTCCTATAATGATATATTCATTGTAAATATAATTCATGATGATTTAAATGTCATTCAAGCAGTTTATATTAATGAAATTTCATCCCCACTATCATCAAATATTAAAAATTACATCTTTTAGAAACTAGAATGAAGGTTAATTTTAATTTATGATAAAAATGTAAACTATATTTAAAAAAACATTAAAAATGATTTTATAATATTAAAAATATACATGAAAACATTCGAAGGAAAATATGGACATTGAATAAATGATTCCTAACTGAATATAAAGACATAATCATTTTTCCTTGAATCATTACTTATTTCCATTTAGAAAGTAATGATATGACAATTAAATGAAAAATTTAATCATTTAAAAATATTAAAATGCAGTTAAAATAATAATAATTTGGAGATATATATAATAAAATTCCATCTTCAAAATCTTAAGCAATATAAATTTCCTTAAATATTATATTTTGACATAAAATAACTTCATTAAGGTAGTCTATATTTATAATTACTCTATCTTCCAATATAATAGATTAAAATATATCATAATTTTATTTGAAAATATAATTCATATCAATATTACCATACAAGTATAATATATAGTTTTATATCTAAAATTATATAATAGCAATTTATTTTCATCAATATTTTTGGTGTCTATCTCCATCATTTTTCATTTATGTTTTAGTTAAATAGTAATGGTGCTTCAACATCTACCAATGTCCATTTAAATATTGAATTTAAAACATGGGAACTTTTTTTTGAATATTTATTTCATACATATTTATAACCATTAAAATAAGACAGTTTGGAAAAATTAATTACAACACATCATGGAGACAATAATACTAATATAAACATGATTGATGATTACACATTTCGATGGATGGAGATAATGAATTGACCATGATAATTCACAATTGTATAATATTTATTATAAAATTATTCTAATATATATATATATATTAAACATGCCTTATTAACCAAGACTGGATTTTTTTATGCAAAGTGATGAATACTACTAGGTGTAAGTTGTAGTCTATATGGATGCATGAGTGATACATTAATCTCTCTGTTGATGGAATATATTTATAAAGTTTTTGTGAAAAAAATTAGTATATTTAGAATACATTATTAATCATGTTCTGATGGATTAAATAATCTTAGAGGAATTATATGTAGATTTCAAATTTAATGGAACTATAATGATTTGTCCACTTATTTGAGAGACCACCTTTATTATAGGTCATAATACATTATTTATTTTACTAGGATAATTATAAAATATATACAATGAATGGAATTAATATATAGAGGTTTTGATGTATGTATTGGATGATCTATGAGGATAAATTTTTTTGAATAAGTGTGGAGAAAAGTTATTGGTTTACAATGAAGGGGAGGAAGACCCATAAAATTTCATTAATGATTTTAATAATCTAATTCCACATTCATTTTAATTTCACTCCAAATAGAAAATTATTCAAAATTAAGAACGTATAAGTTGTTGTACCTCTCGTATCCCCTCGTGGTTTAATTTTCATGATCACAATCACTTTCATGTTTATCTAACATTGTTTTAAGTGTTTTTGTTTTATAGGCAAAAGATTTCCAAGGAAATGGGCCATGAAGCACATCAAGTGGACTGAAATTCAGTCCACCGGCCAACCGGTGTGATAGCACCGGCCAGCCGGTGGAACTGGCAGAGGCATTGCCCACTGACAGGTTCCACCGGTCGACCGGTGGCTCTGTCACCGGTCGACCTGTGGCATCCAGCCCAAATAGTGTTTGCTACTGTCTCCCCACCGGCCAGCCGGTGGCTCCTCCACCGGTCAACCGGTGGTTCCTGGAAAAGAAGAATCAGCTACTGCAAAGCCACCGGCCAACCGGTGGCCCATCCACCGGTCGGCCGGTAGAGCCTGGACCCAATCTCCTCTCCTCTGCCAAGGCACCGGCCAGCCGGTGGCCCTGCACCAGCCGGCCGGTGGCCCAGTCAAACTAGCCGTTGGCTTTGACCAGTCAACTCCAAAAGCCTCCCAACGGCTCCGAGGCCTTTTCCAACGGCTCCAAAGCCCTCCAACGGATACTTGAAGGTTCCTAGCCTATAAATAAAGGCCTAGGAAGCCCCGGAACCTCACCCAAGCCACCAGACACATTGTTGATCATTTTGGCGAACCTCCGGCGGATTTCCTCAAGGAACCCAACGTGATCCAATCCAATTCCACATCCAAGAGCACCTTCAAAGAAGCTTGGAAGCGGCTTCAACATCTCCATTCAATCAAAGGCACCCAAGGCTTCTCCAAATACGGTTTTTTATTGTATATTTATTTTGAGCTTAAAATTGGGTTTGTGCCTACAAACCCCAAACTCTTCTCTCATCCCTCTTTCTTTTGGGTTTCACATCACCACTAAGGTGTGAAGAGGTTTCTTCAAGCCTTTCCTTTTAAAAGGCTTGTGTCACCGGTGAGCTAGCCTTCACCCATTAAAAAGGCTAGTGGGTTCTTGCTCAACCATCAAAAGCAAGTGGGTTCTTGCTAAACCAATAAAAGCAAGCTGTAATAGGTCCTAGTGCTACCTCAAAGCCTAGTGGGTTTCTTGCTAAAATCATTGAAAAGCAAGCGGTAGGAATCTCTCAACGGTTGAGTTGGGAGCGGAGACGTAGGCCGGGTTTTTGGCCGAACTCCGTTATCAATTCTTGTGTCTTGCCTCTTTATTTCCGCTGCACTTTCAACTTTGATTTTTAATTTATTAATCAATTTTTTAAAAGGCATTTCACCCCCCCTCTTGCCATCATTCCCTTGTTCACCTCCGACCCAACAATTGGTATCAGAGGACGTATTTGAATAATTCCCTAACCGGTTTCAAATTAAAGATCCTATTTTTTTTTATGGCTTCTACCGCTTCTTCCTCTCAATCCCCCGAAGGACATTCTTTGGATCGTGATCCATTCTTTAATGGAGCCGATTATACTTTTTGGAAAACCCGCATGACCACTTTTTTAAAAAGCATTAGCTATCCTATTTTTAGAATTGTTATGCATGGTTTTACCCTCACATCTTCCGAGGAGTCTAAGTGGACCACCATAGATATTAAGAATTTCGAGCTTGATGGAAAAGCCATGAATGATCTACATTGTGGGCTAGACCGTAATATATTTAATTGTATTTCTTCTTGCACATCTTCTCATGATATTTGGAAATTGTTAGAACTAACCTATGAAGGTACTAGCGAGGCTCCAAAGCAAGAACCCACTCAAAAGCAAGAACCCGATGCAAAATCCGTACCCGCTTGCCCACTTCACAAGAAAAGGGCCAAGAAAAAGGAGAAGAAGAAGGCTTCAAAGGCAACATGGATTGATAGCTCCACCTCTTCATTCTCCTCCTTCTCCTCCTCCTCCTCAAGCGACCAAGGTACAACATGCCTAATGGCAAAACATGAGGTATCATCATCCTCTTCCTCTTCCTCATCCTCTTGTTCTTTTAATTCTTTTAATCATTTATCATATGAAGATCTCCAACATGCTAGAGACCAATTAGAAAATGGTTTTCATGAGCTTTCTTCAAAATTCGTTGCTTTGAAAAAGGATTTCAAAAAACTCTCTTCCGAAAAAGAACAACTTCTCAAAGAGAAGGAAGAGTTGACCCTCAAAATCCAAAATTTTCCAAATGTTGATTCTATGGAATCAACCATCAAAGATTTAAAAGAATCCCTAGCCAAGTTCACCCAAGGTGAACAAAATTTGAACAATCTCCTAGGTTCTCAACGAGTATCTAGAACCACCAATGGACTTGGCTACACCAATATAGCTTCCTCCTCCCATGCACCCACTGTTTTTGTAAGGGGGAGCTCTCAATTTAAATTTTGTAATTATTGCAAAAAACCCGGGCACTTAATTTATGAGTGCAATTGTAAAAATGCCCGGTATGGCCACCCCAAAAGTATTTTCTTTAGCGATGAATTCTATAGGAGAAGACCCGCTACAAGGCAAGTGTGGATTGAAAAATCCCTCTTAGCGAGTCTCTCCGGGCCTAAAATTGTCTCTTTTCAAAATCCCTCTCCCCGGTGATTTGTTGTTTTTATTTAGGGGGAGTTAGGATCGTTTTAGTCTTTTTACTTTCAATTCAAACTTTCATTTTCAACTCTTGATATCAAATTTCTTCATTTCAAAATTTTCAAACTCTTGGTATCGTTTTTTTTATTTTCAATCTTTCAATTTCAATTCTCTTTTCAAAACTTTCAATTCAAATTTCAAAAATTTCAATTGGTTTAAAATCTCCATCTCGTTTTTCAAACCCTTTCCCTCAATCAAGTTTTATGCCCCGAGCTATTTTGATAATCACAAAGGGGGAGAAATTTCTTGATTGATTGGGGGGGAATCCTTTTCATCATGCTTAGCATTTCCTTTCAATTTCAGTATTTTACATTAATTGTTTTGGTGATTGTGATCATCAAAATAGGGGGAGATTGTTGTACCTCTCGTATCCCCTCGTGGTTTAATTTTCATGATCACAATCACTTTCATGTTTATCTAACATTGTTTTAAGTGTTTTTGTTTTATAGGCAAATGATTTCCAAGGAAATGGGCCATGAAGCACATCAAGTGGACTGAAATTCAGTCCACCGGCCAACCGGTGTGATAGCACCGGCCAGCCGGTGGAACTGGCAGAGGCATTGCCCACTTCCAGGTTCCACCGGTCGACTGGTGGCTCTGTCACCGGTCGACCTGTGGCATCCAGCCCAAATAGTGTTTGCTACTGTCTCCCCACTGGCCAGCCGGTGGCTCCTTCACCGGTCAGCCGGTGGTGCCTGGAAAAGAAGAATCAGCTACTGCAAAGCAACCGGCCAACCGGTGGCCCATCCACCGGTCAGCCGGTAGAGCCTGGACCCAATCTCCTATCCTCTGCCAAGGCACCGGCCAGCCGGTGGCCCTGCACCGGCCAGCCGGTGGCCCAGTCAAACTAGCCGTTGGCTTTGACCCGTCAACTCCAAAAGCCTCCCAACGGCTCCGAGGCCTTTTCCAACGGCTCCAAAGCCCTCCAACGGATACTTGAAGGTTCCTAGCCTATAAATAAAGGCCTAGGAAGCCCCGGAACCTCACCCAAGCCACCAGACACATTGTTGATCATTTTGGCGAACCTCCAGCGGATTTCCTCAAGGAACCCAACGTGCTCCAATCCAATTCCACATCCAAGAGCACCTTCAAAGAAGCTTGGAAGCGGCATTCAACATCTCCATTCAATCAAAGGCGCCCAAGGCTTCTCCAAATACGGTTTTTTATTGTATATTTATTTTGAGCTTAAAATTGGGTTTGTGCCTACAAACCCCAAACTCTTCTTTCATCCCTCTTTCTTTTGGGTTTCACATCACCACTAAGGTGTGAAGAGGTTTCTTCAAGCCTTTCCTTTTAAAAGGCTTGTGTCACCGGTGAGCTAGCCTTCACCCGTTAAAAAGGCTAGTGGGTTCTTGCTCAACCATCAAAAGCAAGTGGGTTCTTGCTAAACCAATAAAAGCAAGCTGTAATAGGTCCTAGTGCTACCTCAAAGCCTAGTGGGTTTCTTGCTAAAACCATTGAAAAGCAAGCGGTAGGAATCTCTCAACGGTTGAGTTGGGAGCGGAGACGTAGGCCGGGTTTTTGGCCGAACTCCGTTATCAATTCTTGTGTCTTGCCTCTTTATTTCTGCTGCACTTTCAACTTTGATTTTTAATTTATTAATCAATTTTTTAAAAGGCAATTCACCCCCCCCCCTCTTGCCATCATTCCCTTGTTTTCTTCCGTTCAACATAAGTCTTAAAATCGTCATAAATAAAAAATAGGATTATTTCAGTATAATTTCATCCCTTATTTTTTAGTTTTACCCTTCAGGTAATTTTTTTTTCTTTAATAGTAGTAATAAAATTTCATTGTTTTTTAATTCATTTTTAATAAAAAATATGTTGACCATGTTAGATTATAATTATTAAAATTATTAAAAATATATATTCCGAACAAATACATTTTCTACAAGTACCAATAAGTATATAAAATGAAAACATAACGCATTTAAAAAATTTCATTTTTGGCTATAAAACTACATTTACATCCATAATTTGACAAGTTCAAAAATAAAATGAGTCTAAAATTGAATGGTTGAATATATAATATATTAATTTCGTTGGTTCCAATAATTAACTGATATTAATTAAATTTTTTAATTTCAAAACACATTGTTCACATAAATTCTATATTCAAAAAATTATGTTTCCCTCTTTAAAATGAACATATTAAACTATTTATTATAATTTAATTAAAATTCAATTAATTATATTACATACATTTAACAAAATATTGTGTTAATTAATTATCACATTAAAAATCAATTAAAATTTTTAATATCACGACCTGATCAACCAAAACCACCGAGAGAATAGTAAAATTGGTGTGATAACCCCAGGACTACCTCAAATAGGCTTGGGGATGCTGAATAGTCACATGATGTAATGAAATGAAATATGATGATTTTTCATAATTTACTTATAATTTTGAAAAACTCTATATACATAAAACATTGTAATGAAATAATAAAATAATTCAACATCAATAGTTATCCTTGGATGTAATAAACGCCAGGTAGTACAACAGTGTATGATAGTACAAAACATTGTGTCAAGGGTAAATATATACAACTAACCAAAAATTATTTCCCATACTAAAAATAGTTAAAATAATTCTGAAGATATTCCACCTTCCAACATCCATGTGAAACCATTGAACATGGTCAATACACCTGTAACACCCCAACAACAGTTACCTAGAGTCAGTGCATTATTACATAACATTGGCATGATCACAAAGGATCAAGTCTCGAAATCCCGATTAGTTTAGTATCCTTGGAAATAGTAGATATATTCATAAAGTTTACATTACATCAATAAGTGAAAAACTACAACAACATATTGTCTTTATATCCCCTCATACTATCCCTACAGGTCATTCATAAATTACTTCTTCACATCCTGGGAAAAATATAACATAGAAAAGGTGTGATCTCAAATTCCTAGTAAGGATAACAAGATAGCCGAAACTTTCATAAATAAGAATAAACATTTAAGGCAATGTATTACTAAAACGAAAGCCTTTTAAACTTGAACATCAACATAGTATGGAATAAATAAAATGAAATAATGACATTTACTTATTCACATAGATATTCTTCTAATAGAATAATCACATGCAATATCAATAACCACATTCATAATGATGGAATGCATAATTCCAGACTATCATAACCACATAGCCAATGCCTCGTGCCAAGACTAAAAATAAGATTTTGTCAAGGACTTGTTCCAAGACACTATTTTGTCTCATGAGACCTACCGATGCATCGAGAAGCTATAGCGGGCTCCACCCGTCACTTACTACGTCCAATGCATTCCTCATATGAAAAGTTTTAAACATTACATAAATATTCGTATTAAAAGTAGCATACAAAATGTCAATACTTTATCCACAAACCATGAATGGTATAAAAATAGCACATCCACAGTAAAACATAACTCATTCGATAAAATTTGGAAGATTGTATTGTATTATATTAACCTCAATCGAGAATGAAGAAGGATATTGACATAGATGAAAATAATCATCAAAACAATTATAGTGAAATATCCCCCTTTTTCTTGAAATCATTTAAAAGTCACACTATTTTCCAAGAATCCATTTAAAATAGATTTTAGAATCAAAGTGTACCATACCACTTTGAAACTTTTAAATGGAATTTTGATTTTAAAACATTAATTTCCATATAAATAAATCCTTAAAACCATTTTTAAAACATGGACATTAAAGAGAAAGATTTAGAATAATAAATCATTAAAACATTTTAAAATTTCATTTTAGTTAGAGTTCCTAACCAAAAGAGAGACAATTGAATAAAAATAATTGAGGAAATAAAAACTTTTTAATATCATGAGAATAAAGGGATGCATGATATATAATGTCAAAGTAAATTATATACACCATATAAAATTGATTTGGTGTATAACAATAAAGGAGTCACAATGGAATATAAATTGAGATGAAATCTCTCATAAAGGCCGTATCCTTAGGTTAAGGATAAATCAATGACATAATTATGATTGAAACATTTAAATACAGTCAATATGATTGTATATTTATTGTAAAAAAAATAAAAGGACATTCACAAATATTCTTGTAAAAACAACACCAATGAATTGGATGTTTAACTCAACAAATCGAGATTGAGTAAAAATTACTCTTATCACGTTCATACCAATGACCTGATAATTTATCAATGGAGTTATTAATTGAATCAAAAGTATATCCACAGAAAGGGGAGTGGAATTTATGACATAATCAAATCAATAGTGATTCACATAATCTTGGAGTAAAATAATCCATGAAGTATGCATAAAGCTGAATGAGGGGAAATTAAAATTTCAAATTCCCTTTTCGAATTGGTAACTTACGAAACATAAACCCATGAATGAAGGATAATATAATGATGTTGTAAATATCCATAAATTAATTTATATTACACAATTAATACAATCATGGGAAGTACACACACCACATGCAATAAATAAGTGGTGAACAATGTAATTCTCACGGAATTAAAAGTGAGATAAGAAACCCCTTACTTTGTACTTTTTCCTTGGTTGAGGGTAGGTTAACCTCCTGTATAATGGTGAAATAATTTTTATTAAATTATACAAGAATCATATACATTAATATGATATCATATATGATATTTTAACATTGATTTGTTAATAATATCATAGAATTATCGTCGTTTCAGGTGTTAATGGGTTCATTTTCCTTTATATTATTTGTTATTTGAGCCATATTTGTTATTAATGGGATGTATATTATCTATATCCAAAATTATATCAAATATTTAAACATTATTTTTAATCATTAAATGATAATTACTCTTGAATGGATACTATGGAGAATTAATCTCATCGCGTTCGTGGAGACGGTAGTCCGTACGTACGCACGAGCGACAATATCATTCTTTTGATATTAAAATAATATTTAATTTGATTGTATATCATATATACAGAATCATTATCATGTTATATTTATTATTTACATGAATTACACATCATTATTATACCCATCCAAATAATAATGTTTTGAATAACAATTACTCCACGACGTGGAGACGGTAAGTCGTACGTATGCTCGTATGGTGACATGTCATTCAAAGGATAGATAGAATACTGAAATATGGTTATAACATGTATATAATAACATAAAATTATATATAATATACTGGAGTTATTATTTTAGAATGGTAATAGCAAATAAATAAGAAGTGGAAGAAGAAAGGAACATGAAAAAGGGTGGTGAAATCGTTACCTCTTATTCGGCTTATTCCTTTGGATTTGATCAAAAGGGATTCTTAGGTTGGCTTTATGACTAAAGTAATGCCTCTAGGATAAAGTGAGGTAAGTTTAGAGAGTATTTGGGCAGGGTTTTGCCGAGTCAAAAAGCTTTTAATGTGTGAATTAGTGAGAAGGGGGAGTGTCCTTTTATAAGAGGGGTGAGGGGCACCTTTGAAAAGGCTACAAATATTATTTTATAATAAATTAATATTCGGTTTCAAATGGCTCCAAAGAAGATTATTTAAAGTTTAATGTGGGTATGGGTTGAAAACCACTCAACTAACAGGATTTATACAGGTTTAGGTTACTATATTAACCATATCTTTAAGTATTAACTCTTAGTTAATTATTTTCACTATTACAATGTCTCTTTGTATTTTTATATTATATGGTTAATAAACATACTATATAGATTCAACTAACCCCCAAGTGGTCCATTAATGATACACCTATCATGATATAAGTCTCTTTGCCGAACCTTAGATATTTAGGAATTTAACATCAATTAATAATATAATATTTATTTTAAAAAACTATTTTATGTCAATTTTGACAATATTCAATAACTGATTTTTGTAAAACTCATAACAGAATTCTTACTTCGAATAAAGTTAATTAAATCAATCCGAACATGTCATATTAACCTAGAAAATTATTGGTATTTATAAAAAGTCTCAAATTACATTTATTTGGGTATTTATAATATCAATTATTCTAATTTTTCATTAATTCGGTAATTACTACATCACAATTGTGTCATAAATAAATTAAATTATTTAATGTATAAAAACTATAAATAAATTACCTTGATTTAGGAAAGCTTTTTAGCTTTCTAATGAATATTTAAAATTGAATTTATCTTATGTATAACCCAATATTAAAAATGTTTTAGTAAATAAACATTGATTTAAATCTTTAAACTCTTCTTTGAATTAAATAATAATAAATGACCTAATCTAATACAAGTGGACCTAAATGATAATATTTTACTACTAAGGATGTTTTTGGTCGAGATACACTTTTCCAATAGAATTACAACATGTGTTAGGGTAATATTAATATCATTTCTACCCTTAATTACCCTATTTACTTTTAACCGTGGTAAATAAAAATAAAATGTTACTATTCACCCAAAATTATTTTCATCTCATCGAACCACATTTTACTCCTTGATATTAACCATGTCTCTTGAATTTTTGAAATTCTACAAACAAAGGTGGTAAAATTATGTTTTATGAAAAATTTTAGTTTCTTTAACTATCACGTAGTGGTTTCACTTTTCATAAAATAATGAAAGTTTCCAGAAAAATATCAAAAATTAGGCCTAAGCTATATTTGATATTATGAATTTAAAAATGCTGTCTATTTTACCAAATTAAAAACATATCAGTTTCATTAATTAATTTAGAAATCAATTCCCATCGTCAAAACAAATTGCGCGTTTTTAAGAGATAATAACTATCAAAAGATAGAGACTTGTTTATGTCTGGTTTAAATGTGAAATTACATCCAATGAGGAAAATTGTATTAAATTGTAAAAATATATTTTAAATATACTTGAAAACCACTCCAATTAATAATTTATCACTATTAATTATTTCGATTAAAAATTTTGTTTTTAATTAAAATTTAGTAATTTTCAGTATTCATCAAAATATGAAAGTTATCCAAAAAGTACCAAAATTTCACCCTAAGATAATTTCGATATTACGAATCCAAAAATGAAGTTCATTTCAAAAGATAAAATTTATAAAATTTCAAAAAGTAGGTATTACTATTCATAACGGCTAGTTTGATTGGTTGTGGTGTCTTAGAATCTCGAAGTTGCGTACAATGCACGCCATTGCATTATTCAAAGGGAAACGTACCATGGAAGCTTGGGGTATTACATTCTCCCCTCCTTCAATAAATTGCATCCTCGCAATTTTTTTAATATGGGGCTTGAAAATATAATTGAAAGTCACACATCGGAAAAAGAGTCAATAAAACCATCACTTTAAAAAAAGGAAGAGAGGTATAAAGGTCACCCAAGATAACCCATACTAGGATTTCATGTAGGAAAACATGGATATGAATGATAAACAATGTTTTCAGTTCTTATGGAGAGGGATAGAAAACATGGTCAATAGAAAGTTAACAATAAGAAAATAACAAACTTTTGTTGGGACAAACGGTCATTAGTCTCCCAGTAGGAAAAGTAAATGGACAACGTTTTTTGTTTTAAGTTACATTACATAAGGACGAGGAATTAATTAATGATATTGAATAAGAACATAAAAAGATATACTTACTTTTTAAGTAGAGTTTCATTCTTTAATAAATATTTACCACTAACTCATTTTTTTTAACAATGAGTATTCAAGAAGACTTGGTCATAATGGAAGAGGTAGAATAAACTTCTATAGAAATACATGATCCACGTAGGATAAACTATATAATTACCTTGTCTTTAGAGATCAATCAAAACCAAAATGGTTAGTATAATATCTAATGATCCCCCAAATGGATATTACATTGTGGAAAAAACACTAATCTTAATTTCTAAAATTAAACCATCAATACCCAAAGTTAAATAAATACCATTCAATAATAAATTGTCCTTAAAATACTTTAATATAATCCAAACTAATATTGAAACCCTAAACTTATAATAATGTAGTCTTCCACGTTAAATTTTATCTCCAAATGACATTAATTACTCTTAAAGTCACATACATAAAAGTAATTAACCTAATAATTTCCATAAATAACCCAAATCACTATAAATCCACAGTAAAAACATAGATAAAAATCCACCATTAATCCTTAAATGAAATCTCATACTATTATATTTTCCTTGGGAATATAGTGTTCACAACAAAGAGAACAACTTCTAAAATAACATTTATCACTTAATCACAAAATCATTTTCCTATACTAAGGGTATTCATTTGATAAGACATAAGATCCCAAATCAAATTATTATTGATCAATAAAATCATTTAACTAAACATAATAGTCACACTAACCAGGGACTTAACGTAGTCCAGTGGTAGGCGATAAATCCCAATCGCACTTTGGTTGTGGGTTCGATTCCCACATCATTGTCCGACGCGACGGGTTGTCACATGGTCTGCGTGTTGTCCTTTTTCAAAAACTATATTTTACAACATTGCCAAAATGAGATAAATTCCTCAAAATAACCATAACATTATTTAACAACAAATGTTATCTCATACCTTTCATTTTCATCCCAAATTATAATAACTAGTAATTTCCTTAAACCCAATGATTATATAAAACCAAATGGTTATTTATAACTATATCCACAAGAGAAAAGATAATTCTTCATAAAATATCATTCTCACATGGAAAATTGTAGGGTTACAAATACAAGAAAAAATTATTCCAAAGTAAACCCATCAACAAGGAGCACTAATAATTTTTAAACATTTCTCCAACCATTTATTTCCACGTAGCTTCTTCTTTGACTAAGAAAATATCCTATAGAGTAGCGAATTTCCTCAGGTAATGGCCAGGTCCCCAACATTTATGGAAAATGACTGTAAATGGATTATTGGGACCATTTTTATCTTCATCCATAGTACTCTTTATTTTTTCATCAATTCTTTACTTTATGTCCTTCCTTCCCACACGTAAAGCATTTCTTTGTTCTATTGAGACACTTTACAGGGTGTATCCTTCCAAATTTATTGCATGATGGAAATTGATTATTCCATTCTCCATAGTCTCCAATTCTTGAGCTCTTATCATTCATGACCATTCTCTTCTTTTTAGAGTCCAAGAATTGGTTAATATATATATTGTTGATCATATTTTTGGAAAATTGATTTAGCATGAAGACGATATCTTTTATGCCTATCAACATTACATTTTGTTGCTCATTTCCACCACCGTTCCCACCTTTTACATCATTCTCAAAGTAACTATGACTTCCTTGGAATCTAGCCATTGACTAAAACCAGAAAGCATTGTGTGAGTAACAGTAGTCATAAAATCATTTAGAGATTAACATGTCACCATATTCTCAATTTGAAACACATTAGTATTAACCAAGGTCATTAAATATCATCTTATATATATAATACTTCAAATTGGTTTGTAAAAACAATGTAAATTATCCTAAGCATATCCCCAGGGAGTGTCGTAACCAAGAGTGCAGTAAGGCCTGTTGTCGTGCACCAGTTCCCATTCGAGTCTAGCTCAAAGCGGTGTTTTCGGGTTTTACTCCTAGGTACATTTGTGCCAGAGCCGCCTCTACCTGCTCGTATCCAAACAAGGATGTATTGCTCGGAAAGCACACAAAATCTATACAATACCAAAATTATAGGAAGTTATTCTATACTAATCCTCAAAGTCTATATTAGGTCTATGTTCTCTAATCAGAGTTTTTCTAAATCTAGCTTCCAAGGTTTGTACTAAACTTCCTCTGATACCAACTATAACGCCCTGACCCCAGTTACCCAGAGTCGGTGAATTATTACATAACATTGGCATGATCACAAAGGATCAAGTCTCGAAAGACCGATTAGTTCAGTATCCTTGGAAACACTAGATATATTCATAAAGTTTACATTACATCAATAAGTGAAGAACTAAAACAACATATTGTCTTTGTATCCCCTCATACTATCCCTGCAAGTCATTCATAAATTACTTCTTCACATCCTGGGAAAAATATAACATAGAAAAGGGGTGAGCTCAAATGCCCATTAAGGATTACAATATAGCAGAAACTTTCATAAATAAGAATAAACATTTAAGGAAATGTATAACTAAAACCAAAGCTTTTTAAACTTGAACTTCAACATAGTATGGAAAAAATAAAATGAAATAATTTCATTTACTTATTCACATGGATATTATACTAATCGAATAATCACATGCAATATCAATAACCACTTTTATAACGATGGAATGCATAATGCCATACTATCATAACCACATAGCCAAGGCCTCCTGCTAAGACTACAAATAAGATTTTGTCAAAGCCTTGTGCCAAGACACTAGTTTGTCTCATGAGACCTGCCGATGCATCGAGGAGCTATAGTGGGGTCCACCCATCACTTACTAAGTCCAATGCATTCCTCATATAAAATTTTTTAAACATAACATAAACATTCATATTAAAACTAGCATAAGAAATGTCAATACTTTATCCACAAACCATGAATGGTATAAAAATAGCACATACACAGTGAAACATAACTCATTCGATACAATATGGAAGATTGTATTGTATTATATTAACCTAAATTGAGAATGATGAAGGATATTGACATTGATGAAAATAATCATCAAAACAATTAGAGTGAAATATCCCCCTTTTTCTTGAAATCATTTAAAAGTCACATTATTTGTCATGAATCCATTTAAAATATATTTTTGAATCAAAGTGTCCCATACCACATTGAAACTTTTAAAAGGATTTTTGATTTGAAAACATTAATTTCCATATAAATAAATCCTTAAAACCATTTTTAAAACACGGAAATTAATGATAATGATTTAGAATAATCAATCTATAAAAACATTTTAAAATTTCATTTTAGTTAGAGTTCCTAACCAAAAGAGAGACACTTGAATTAAAATAATTTAGGAAATAAAAACATTTTAATATCATGAGAATGAAGTTATTCATGGTATATTATGCCAAAGTACATTATATACACCATATAAAAGTGATTTTGTGTATAATAATAAAGGAGTCTCAATGGAATGTAAATTGAGATGAAATCTCTCATAAAGGTTGTATCCTTAGGTTAAGGATAAATCAACGACATAATTATGAGTGAAAAATATAAATACACTCAATATGATTTTATATTCAGTGTAAAACAATAAAAGGACATTCACACATATTCTTGTAAAAACAACACCAATGAATTAGATGTTTAACTCAACAAATCGAGATTGAGAAAAAATTACTCTTAACAAGTACATACCGATGAACTGATAATTTATCAATGGATTGATTATGTGTATCAAAATTATATCCACATAAAGGGGAGTGGAATTTATGACATAATCAAATGAATAGTGATTCACATAATCTTGGAGTAAAATAATCAACAAAGTATGCGTAAAGATGAATGGGTGGAAATTGAAATTTGAAATTCACTTTTTGATTTGGTAACTTATGAAACATACACCCATGAAAGAAGGATAATACAATGATAATGTAAATATCCATAAATTAAATTATATTACACAATGAATACAATCATGGGCAGTACACACACCACATGCAATAAATAAGTAGTGAACAATGGAATTCTCACGGAATTAAAAGTGAGACAAGAAACCCCTTACTTTGTACATTTTCCGTGGTCGAGGGTAGGTTGACCTCATGTATAATGGTGTAATAATTTTTATTAAATTATACAAGAATCATATACGTTAATATGATATCATATATGATATTTTAGCACTGCTTTGTTAATAATATCATAGAATTATCATCGTTTCGGGTGTTAACGAGTTCATTTTCCTTTATATTATTTGTTATTTGAGCCATATTTGTTATTAATGGGATGCATATTATTCATATACAGAATTATATCAAATCTTTAAACATTATTTTTAATCATTAAATGAGAATTAGTCTTGAATGGATATGATGGAGAATGAATCTCATCGCGTTCGTGGAGACGGTAGTCCGTACGTACGCACGAGCGACAATATCATTCTTTTGTTATTAAAATAATATTTAATTTGATTGTATATCAAATTTAAAAAATCATTATCAAGTTATATTTATTATTTACATGAATTACACATCATTATTGTAGTCATCGAAAATAATAATGTTCTGAATAACAATTACACCACGACGTGGAGATGGTAAGTCTTACGTACGCACGTATGGTGAAATGTCATTCAAAGGATGGATAGAATACAGAAATATGGTTTTACCATTTTTATAATAACATAACATTATATATAATATACAGTATTTACTAGTTTAGAATGGTAATAACAAAGAAAGATGAAGTGGAAGAAGAAAGGAACTTGAAAAAGGGTGGTGAAATCATTATCTCTTATTCGTGTTCTTCCTTTTGATTTGATCAAACGGGCTCCATAGGTTGGCTTTAATACTAAAGAAATGCCTCTAGGATGAATTGAGGTATGTTGAGAGAGTATTTGGGTAGTGTTTGGTCGAGCCAAAAGGCTTTGAATGTGTGAATTAGTGAGAAGGGGGAGTGACCTTTTATAAGAGGTGTGAGGGGCACCTTTGGAAAAGCTACAAATATTATTTTATAATAAATTCATATTCGGTTTATAATGGGTCAAAAGTGTATTATTTAAAGGTTAAGGTAGGTATGGGTCTAAAACCACTCAACCAATTGGATTTAGACAGGTTTGGGTTACTATATTAACCATATCTTTAAGTATTAACTCTTAGTTAATTATTTTCACTTTTACAATGTCTCTTTGTATTTTTATATTATATGGTTAATAAACATAATATATACATCCAAGATACCCCCAAGTGGTCCATTAATGATACACCTATCTTTTTATAAGTATCTTGTCTTAACCTTAGATTTTTAGGAATTTAATATCAATTAATAATAAAATATTTGTTTTAAAAACTCTTTTTTGTCAATTTTGACACTATTTAATAATTGATTTTTGTAAAACTCATAACAGAATGATTAATTCAAATAAAGTTAATTAAATCAATTATAACCTGTCATATTAACCTAGAAAATTATTGTTATTTATAAAAAGTCTCAAATTACATTTATTTGAGTATTTATAATATCAATTATTCTAAGTTTTCATTAATTAGGTAATTAATGCATCATAATTGTGTCATAAATAAATTAAATTATTTAATGTCTAAAAAATATAAATAAAATACCATGATGTAGGAAATAGATTTATCTTTCTAATGAATATTTACAATCGAATCTATCATAAGTATAACCCTATATTAAAAATGTTTTAGTAAATAAACATTGATTTAACTCTTTTAACTCTTCTATGAATTAAATAATAATAAATATCCTAATCTAATAAAAGTGGACCTAAATGATAATATTTTACTCATAAGGATGTTTTTGGTCGAGATACACTTTTCTAATAGAATTAGGACATGTGTTAGGGTAATATTAATATCATTTTTACCCTTAATTACCCTATTTACTTTTAACAGTGGTAAATAAAAGTAAAAAGTTACTATTCACCAAAAATTATTTTCATCTCATTAAACCACATTTTACTCCTTGATATTAACCGTGTCTCTTGAATTTTCTAAATTCCACTCACAGAAGCGGTAAAATTAAGTTTTATGAAAAAATTTATTTTTTTAACTACCACTTAGTGGTTTCACTATTCATCAAAAAATGAAAGTTTCTAGAAAATTACAAAAAATTAGGCCTAAGATATATTTGATATTGTGAATTCAAAAATGATTTCTATTTTACCAAATTCAAAACATATTAGTTGCATTAATTAATTTAAAAATTAATTCTAATCGTCAAAACAAATAGCGTGTTTTTAAGAGATAATAAATATCAAAAGATTGACACTTGTTTATGTCTGGTTTAAATGTGAAATTTCATCCAATGACCAAAATTGTATTAAATTGTAAAAATATATTATAAATATATGTTAAAACCAATCAAATTAATAATTTATCACTATTAATTATTTCAAATAAAAAAGTTGTTTTTAATTAAAATTTAGTAATTTTCAATATTCATCAAAATATGAAAGTTATCCGAAAAGTACAAAAATTTCACCCAAAGCTAATTTTGATATTACAAATCCAAAAATGAAGTCCATTTAGAAAGATAAAATTTATAAAATTTCAAAAATGTAGGTATTACTATTCATAACAGCTAGTTTGATTGGTTGTGGTGTGTTAGAATCTTGAAGTTGCGTACAATGCACGCCATTGCATTACATAAAGGGAAACGTACTGTGGAAGCTTGGGGTGTTAAAACACCCATGTATTACTAAGTACTATTGATGTCACCACATATATTTCTTTCATATCTATATAACAGTACATATAATAGAAAAAGAACGTGTGGGGTGATTATATACATATCAATTATTATTCAATAAAAACAACAATGTGAAAATTATATTTTTTAAAATAGAAATCAAATCAAACCATAGAAAGAGGGAAAATCCCATGATAAATGAACATAATAAAACCATGAGAGATTATGGGGGCCACCATCTCCACTTACCCATCAATTATAATGTGATTTTTTGGAAACTACGATGGTCTAAATCCAATTCCCAATTCACGTGTGTTCATAAAAGAAAATGTGTGCATTACAAACACCTTTCGAATATGAAATATTGCAGATTCAGAACAATCTACAATAGAGTAACCACAGCCTAGTTCAATTTAGGATTCTACTCATTATATTGAGAACATGTGAATTTTTTCATCATGTGGAATAACTTTGTATATAATGGACCTATTCCTTGGTGTGTAAAGAGGGTTCCACTCCATATATAATGTATCTGCACCCTAGTGTCACAATGGGATCCACATAGCATATTGAGTACTCATTCCATTGTGTGAGTTTGGTGTTCAACATTTTAGATAGCGGAACCACTCCATTGAAATACCTGGGTTATTTAACCAATATATAATCCCCAACGGTCCTACACTCTGGTGATGTTGGTGGTATTCTAACCGTGAAATATCAATGATGATTATGTCTTATCAATTATAACATTGATGATATTTTTGTTGATGTGTTGCACTCAAAACATGTTACTCAATTTATGAAAATCCAACATGAGGTATATAATCGTGATTTATGTTTACTAATTATTAGTATTCTATACTCATGGGATCAAATATGAGTTCTGAGGTAGGTAATATGAAAGTTATTTGTTCTTTGGAGATGTACATGGAGTGTACTTGGTGTTAAATTGTGTGTGAGATCACCTCATAACCTGGGAATATTATCCACGAGATAATGATTGGAATTTATTTTATAGTAGATGTAATATTCATGTGGTAAATAAAATTTCATTAAAACCCAATACCTCACTGTGTCTTCCATAACCATTCATGAGTTAATGGTTTGTGCCCATGTACCCCTGTAAAGCCTCAGTAATAACACATTTCGGTATACCCTAGTTATGCAATTGTTATTGTCAATTTTAATATAAGTTTACACTTATAGTACACATCAAAATTTTATCACCTGTTCACGTAGAATGGATATTTCGATAAAAGTTGTTTCATTGTTATCTCCCCAAAAACCCTACCAATAATATCTCGGATACTATGTGATGTGTGTTCCTTCCGGGATGCATGGATTGTAGATAGGGTTTTAATGATAACAATGTTTATAAAAAAAATTATATCAACCATTTATATAGTCGTTATCACCTGTTAGACCAAACAAATAGATAATAATGAATGAAACATTGTCAAACAATGATTACTAGCCTCTGATGGCCAAAAATTGGATGTCTGATTGATCACATGGGAATCTTTTTCATGTATTCCTCCAATTTATATCTGAAATACATGATTGATATCTGTAATCATTCATCCAACATTGACCAATAATCAATATATATGTATCAATTTCAATCATGTATTCATTTTTAATATAAGGGTTTTATTTTTTCAGATCACATAATTGAAATGTTGAACCATATCCACATGGACCAACAAGGATAAACATGAATAAATGTGGGCTAAATCCAAATAATTTCATTAATCCATCAATTTATAATGTAGTCATGAAAAAAGATCAAATAATGAGGACAATGATAAATAAAATTAATAGTAATAATGAACATTTATCAATAACACAATTAATATTCACAATAATTTAAAGACCATGAATCATTAGAAAAATAAATCAAATAATCAATCCATGATTTATCATTAATAAAATTGGTAAACCAAAAAATAATGATCATGAGTGCTATTATGGAATGATTTAGATTAATATTGTATTCATAAGTGATGAAGTAGGTTATCTTATGTATTTGTACTCTTTATATTATTCCACCATGATAAAAACATTTTTCATAACCTTGAGTTTGTAAACATTAATGAATAACACTAGTCCTACTCTCAAATAATCTCCGGGTTATCTTGAAAAATCATTGAATTTTCAATAATTAAATAATAATAGTGGAATTATTCTTTTTGGGAAATAAAATTTTTCAATTCAAATAATGTATTTAGTGATGGATTCCTAAATAAATATTCCATAATGACCAACAATTGGTCACATCTAGGTTAAACATTCATTTTGGAGTCATTAGTGGTCTTGCATTTCTCATCTTGTATCCCAATAAATAAGAAAACCATAAATATCGAAATTATTCAAGCATGTGAATTAATATAGGTTAAAATTTATATTATAATAACCCTAGGGTCTTGAGACACAAAAACACCATGCCAACTATGAGTGAAAATACAAATGCATATAAAGAAATATTATCAGGATCAATCAAAAAATACCATATTCATTACACTATACCCAAATTCATGATGTTTCACCATAAAATGAATAAGGTACATAAGAATGTAGGGGAAATGATCATGCATCTAGATCTCATTCTCAAAATATCCATCTTTCAGGTTTCTATGCTACCAAAGCACATGAACCAACTAAATGTTCATTGAAAATATGGTACTCTCATTTCAATCCTATATCGCCAATGGTAAATCAGTTGTGGTGGGTCCATCATCGATGACTATCTCACCATATTCAATAATTATTGTATGGTTATACACATTCTTCCTCATCAATGATAAAATGATGATTTTATTCACTTGAAATATCGTGGGTAAAAATATATGTATTATGAAGCCTCACAAACCATCCAAATGATCTTAAATGGATTGAAATTTCTTGAGGTTATCCCGAATCCCCAAATAAATCCATAAAATCCACATTATGGTGAATTTTTTATGAAAAAACCATCTCCATACATGAAATCCATCGGTCTATGATGTTGATATTTGTATAATTTTTCATTCTATGGGGTGTCCTTATATGTTAATAGATCACAAGAACCTATTCTGTTGTAACCTGAACAATCAAATTCCAAATAAGGGGTGTCTCGCCAATCTGAATCTACTATAAGAGTTAATGGTAGGTTCTCTGATACAGTTCCTCAAAAGGATCCGAAATAATATTAATGTATATTATATTAATATAATGAAACACTAAAAATTATATCTTAACCTCCAAGATCTGACTGAAATTTCTCACAATGTTCTCCGACATATCCTTTAACACCTAGATAGTCCACTTTGTCGTCTGATCCATCTAGGGAGGAAACACTATATCGATCAGAAACTGGGAACCAAAAATCATCTTAACACCCATACAAAACCATGGAATGAATTGATTATTATGGTTGTTTACAATATTTGTAATTAAACCATTAATCTAGATTATACTAAACACATAAAAATTCAATAGTCTCTCAATTTAGATTAGTAATTGAATTATAATAATGAAAAAATTCATAAAAAAATCCATCAACAATAACTTAAAAAATCATGGGCCCTTATTTTTTGAATAATACCCTTAAAAATATATTAGTATTCCAACCTATTTACCCCAAGGGATATTTCTTTTATATATTAAAACAACTGAAGTATATGTTAACCCATTCCTAGATGATATATGATATGTTGATAGATAGAATCCGGGATGCTTGAGCTCATTGTTTCACACCCAAACTACCAATACATATCCATGTATATGATTATCATATTAGGATTTTAATCCATGACAGATACAAGAATATCAAAGAATTTATCCCTAGAATACATAAATAGATAAACTTTCTATACTAAAAAATTAATTACATGCTTTTATCCATCAAAAAACACATCAACTATATCTATTATTGATGTGTGGGATCATAGAACCTCACTGTCTCTATCTCACAGCTAGGCCTCTATTATATACTAGAGAAGTGGAGGAGTTTTTACACTAGAAATTATATAAACTATTACACTATCCTTTCTATTTCCATGTGAAACAAATCCAACAACTTAGACAACTCCATTATGAAGTGAGAATGGGACACCTTGCATAAGGAATAATCCACCATGTTTCACTTTATTGTAGAATATAATATTATAAATCCGTAGTCTTGTATTAACATCTACAAAATCCTCTATCTCAATATAGGATGTCTTTATATAATGTTATTTTTAGTACCCACATAGTATGGGTATATATAAAAACCCTCATCTTTATGATAGTTCCTCCACACCATCAATGTGAAAACTAACACATCCATCTCTAGGACATGAGTTGTGTAGCTCTGTTTTATGGGACTCAACGTCCTAGAACCATATTTGATCACTACCATTCTCTTCATCAACAAAAAAACGATCCCATATACATATGCATCGAAAAAATCTATCTACACAATGTACTCCTCCAGTATTTTAAATAAAGGATCATTTTCAACCTCATCCTTGTATCCTAAAAGGCTATTTGAAACTACTCAGTTAAGGTAAATTGATTTATCTTCAAAATAATGGGGAAAACGTGGCTATAATCGTAGTGAATTATAATAACAATCTATTTTAGTATCCTATAATGTCGTGAAATCATAATATTTCTCATGCACTCGTGGGCTGAACCGATGAAAGAACCACACAAATATTTTCCAGGTATATATGTACACCATTATCAATGATTACATTCACCAAAAAGAGATCATAATTGATCCCAAACTATCACTTAGTGTTATTAACACAATAATGATTCTCAGAGAGTATTTCAAAGATCATCCATAGGTTCTATTCATAGTCCTCGTCTAACCAAGAGTTATTGATTATTTTTTCAATGAAAATTTCCAAGAATTGTGTTATGTATCACTATACGATCCTCTTGAAAAGAGAGATAAATAAAGTGGTGTAATTTTATACAATTATATGAATCAATAAGAAATAATGGTGTCAGGAATAACATTAAAATAATTTATTTTGAAATTTCATACACATGAACCCTCAACTGGTGGTAGGTGATCCTTAGATATATCATCAAAAACCAACCAACAATGATAAACATGTTAAAGAGGTCATCAATTCTATGAAAGGGTACATTTTCATTATCCTTATGTGATTTAAGTGAAAATAATAAAAACAATCCTCAAACTCATATATATCATTTTCTTTAATGAAACCAGTGCTTATAGGGGTTCAAATCGGCTCCGATGAAACTATTTTATCATAAGTCATCCAACTATAACCTCATCCGTCGAATCATAGTAGGGTCCATATGAAATGTTTCTAAATATATCAGTGTCATATCGAGGACCATCTTGATATATAATTTCATATCCCACCTTGGAGTTATTCCATAAATATTATGATGGAAGATGCCTATATAATTCTCCACTACAAACGGAATTATGAGGGATGATAGTAACACTACACCATTAGAGAATCATTGCAATAGATTTGTGAAGGATTTCATCTACCATTGTGAAATTCCCACTCACTCACCCATTATATATTGCTCTCCATAAAAGTAATAAATCATCACATCTATCTATATGCATCTATCACATTTATGATGGTTGTCAACATTGAAAAAAAATTGAAAAATAGTCTATAACCATGATTATGTTATAAAGTGTAACAGTGATGACCATGGGGCCCCATGAGAACTATAACCATCATGTTCCATCAAACACTTCAAGATGATATTTCAAAATGAGAAATCAAATCAAGTTGAAAACAGTAAAAAAATTAAATCATATGGCCTCAATATATATATTTAGCTCTAACAAAAAAATATGTATATTAATCAATGACTTTTTCTGATGAAAAATGTACTATATAAAATATATAAAACATATAGATTAGATTTTTTTTATTTAGTCAGTTTCCACGTTATAGCTCTATATACCCTTTATCTACCAATATAATTCACTAGAAAATTTATGAGCCTAGTTTTATACACTTGGTAGTTGTTGACATTACTCATAGTGTTTCCATCAACCATAGCTTCTCCCTCCGGAGCTCCACTGACTCCTCTTCCTGTATCACCTCTCTAGGGACCTCTTAGACCGAGACATGGAAATCCATGATCATTTTGTGATCTCTACCCTAGTGATCTATCTACTACCTAAAAACTATATAAACGTTCATACATTACATACAATGATATTACATCAATATTGAAGAGTAATAGTTAAAAATATAGTAAATCCAAGATACGACCGTATATGTATAGTGTCATTAGAAGCTGGGAAACATAAACAAATGGTTTATATAACATCTACGTTGTCTCACACTTATATCATCATAACAAGACAAATTTTTGACATATGTCACATAATACTCTACATAATGACTAGGGGAAAAGTAACATATGAATGTGTGATATCAAATTCTCAGAAAGGGTAAACTGGGGAAATATCAATCATATAATAATCACAAAACATAAGAACATAACATTTGAAGGCTTTATCCTGCATATAAAAGATCGCTTAATAATGTCATAGGATAAAATTTTACAAGAATTAATAGTAATTATAAAAAAGTCCTAATATAAGACTTTAATTTTTTACCCATAATTATATAAAATAATTTCATATTATTCAAGTCTTGTTTCTAGGACAATCATAGCAGACTATGTCCATTACTGATCCGGGTTTACTTGCTCTTCAAACCAAGTGTTGCTAAACCACATTTAATTGTCATTCCAGTCCTTTTTACATAATTTGATATCAATCATTACCTAATTAATTAGAGGGAGATATAGTTCCAAAAAATCTCGTAATGAAATAATTATTACATGATCTATAAAAACATAAATAATTCATCATGACATAACTCTAGGAATAATGTTTTTTTCTTAAACATTATTCCCTCATAACATAATCTATGTAAAAAAATGGTTTTCATAATTATCATTCTATCAAAAAAAAATAAACTCACTGTAAAAATAGGGATAGAAACATATCCCTATTAAATGAATTTCATCGTAGATGGAGACTATTTTTGGTCTTACGTAAACACGAGCAACAATATCTTTGCCATAATTATGGACTTGTATTGATGTTGATGGTGTATAATATTTTAGAATTAGTATCATGTTATAATAATCGTACATAGTTATTATTTCCATCATTATACCCATCTATGAAAGTTTACCTATCCATGTATGGTGGTGGTGAAAAAAAGATTACACCACAACATAGAGATGGTAAGTTGTACGTATGAAAACACAGTGATTTCAGTTTTCATAGTGTGGATAGATGGTGGAATATAGATGATTAATTGTTATAATATAATTTCTGTATATGATTCATACTAATGTTATAAATTATAGTGAAATGATTAAAAATTAGTATCTTTAAAAATAATGGTATTTGAAATAATCTTTAAAAGAGATTACCTCTCATTAACGTGATTCCTCTAAATCTCTTATTAGAGGAAACAAGTTAGTATTTGAATATGAGAAGAACCTATATAATGTAAATATATATATGTTTATGTGGAAAAGGATAAGAGGATGGATGTTCTTGACGGCTCAATGTAAATATATGATGTGAGGGAGGAGGCACTCAATATAATTGAGGTGAGGGGCACTTTTGGAAATTTGATAAATACAAATTATAATAAAAAAATCATTACCCAAAAACCAAAAAAAATTCTGAATCTAGATATTGATTTGAAATAGTGTTTTAATATCTTATTCAATAATTTTTCTACAAGTATTTCTATTGAGATACAGGGATCAATTTGGAGCTCTATTGATGAGAAAAGGCACCATAAGACTATGGATCAGGCTAATACAATAGAGGTAGAACGAATTTTTTCACCAATGAAAAAAAATATCACTCCTAATAAATGAAAATAATAAAAACAAGATTGCTCTAACACTGAAATGACTGATGTTAAGACACTTTATGAAAGGATTTAATCTCTCACAAGCTGGGAGAATTCAAGTAGTGTGATATCGAGAGGTCGGTGGCAAGGTCATGGAAGGGTAGAGCTGAATGCCCTTTGAGAATAAGAAAAGAGCCTAACCGAGAAACCAGTGAAAATATTAAACTAATAGTTTTTGTTTTGGGTTTTCCTTGATTTCATGTTCTGGGCATTGCCTTGTTTTCCTGTTATCCCTCTTCAGTCCCTTTCATTTACATTATTTTAATAAAAGAAAACTATCCTCCATGAATTAGCTATAATATATATTTTAAAATTTTTAATGATTTTAAATAATTTAGAATATCATTATTTTGATAAATTATAAATAATATCAATTTTGAAACTATTCAATTTCTTTAATTTTATATTAATTTAACAATATAACATTGAACCAACAATTTTATTATATTACTAGGAGACCACGGTTATATAGAAAATTAATTAGACATATTTAATATCTAAATTATATTTATTTTAATATTTTTAATTAAATTTAATTCACAATTTTTCATAATAAAATAATTACTACAACAATTTTGTATAATTATTTAATATGATTATTACTTTGGAAAATATTAAAAAAATTCATTTTATTAATATAGATCTAATATATTGCATAATAATACAATTAGGCTATATTATCTTCTATAAAATCCACTATTCATAATGTTACACGTGTTAAATTTTGAAGGTGACTACCTTAACATCAATTTTTGTAAAAAAAAAAAATATGTCATAATTCTATCTATAAGTCTTGAAATTATCCATATTGAGACCCATGAATTATTATAGTTGAGATATAATTTTCAAGTAATATTTGGCCATGTTTTTTGATATTTTAATGTGTATTATTATTTTAATGAAAAGTATATTATTTATTTTTCATCAATTAATTAATTTCTGCATTATTAATGTATTAGCTTTTAAGGTAATTATTTTTTTTCCTAAAACTAAAAATATTTCAATTAAAAATACAAATTATATCATTAAAATGATTAATGAACATCTAATTAATCATTTTTTATAACCTGGTATAAAAAATTATTATTTTTTTAATTATTTTTATAAATATTTATATTTTCTTTAAATAAAATATATTAAATGTCCAAATCTCATCACGGATGATTCAAATGGATACCATTTCAACCCAATGATGATTCAGTTAAAAAAACTAATCAAATTATATTAAGACATTATGTATGGTAATTTTATAATATTATTAATACCCTTAATTACCTGTTTTAAATTTTTACCAAATTAATATAAATTACTCACGTCAAAATTCATAATTCCCTAAATAAATTTATTTACAATATTTTAACGAATAGAATACATATATGGAGTTAATTTTTCAAATTTCAAAACACAAAATTTTTAGTAATATATTTATAATTTATCCCATTTTTAAAAAGAGAAAATGAGTTTTAAAACCTAAAACATTGCGATAGATGAAAAATTTTAACATCTACATTCAATGTAAAATTAATTCAGATGACCTACGTTATATTGAATGATAAATTTTTTTCTATTTATACATTAAAACAACTAAATATTATAATTTATCCATTTAAATTATTTCTATGAATGATTATGATTTCACATAACATTTTGTGTATTTTTAATATTCATCAAAACATGAATGCTATGAGCAAAATATTAGAAATTTATCCAATGTAATTTTTTTATCCCACTTGAAGAGATAATGTTTATATCAAATTGATTTATATTGTACATAAATAATTGATATCCAATGAATTTACAATGCATAATCATATGTTAGTTATATGTATTCCCTATAACCTAAAGGATAATATATAACTATAATTTTATCTAAGTGAATCTTGTGGTTTGTTTAAACTCATAATTGTGTGCCATTCAATATACTAGATAATTAAAATTATTCAAGAAATATATATTCCTAAAAATACCAGGGTGTTACATTCTACCCACCATAAATTTAATTTCTCCCACAAAAATAATCACTTACAAAAATAAATATGATAATACATCTCCCTCATCATATCCTCATGTTCCCACATATATTCAAAAAAAATTTGTTATTCCATAAAAAATTATCCAAGGGAGTGTTCTTGTTTCATAGAACTTTTTCAATATGATCCATAATCTCTATTGGTTGTTCTTCATAAGAAATACCATTCTCATGCAGTACTACATATGAGTTTAGTTCATCTGAATTATCAGTTATGTACATTATCAAGAGAGATACATAAAACACATCCTTAACATGAGAGAAATTTTATGAAAAGATCCAATTAATAATCCAACATACCAGCATGATAATGAATATGAAAAGAACAAAAATACTTAGGTCTTAGATTTCCCTTCATTACATATCTCATTGATCTTTTCCAAGGAGATATACTTAGAAACAACATATCACCCACATCAATCTCTTTTTATTTTACTCTGTTGTTATAATAACTTTTTGTCGAATTTGAGGTTCTCTTATGTGTTTTTGAATAGATCTGACCATTTCTTCCATTTCATTCATAAGATCTGATCCATAAAGATTAATTTCCCTAACCTCGTCCTGAAAAATTACAGTTATGAACATAGTTCCTTAAAGGGCATCATAAGGATCCATATGAATACTAAATTAAAAGTTTTTGATTTAATAAAATTTATTCAAATGTATTTGTAGATCCCATCCACCTTTGAAATCCTTATAGAATGTTCTCAAAATGTCTTATAGAGTTGGAATTTTCCTCTCAAACTAACCATATATCTGAGTCTGATAAGGACTGACAAAACATATCTCTATATCTAGAGCACATTGAAGACTTTTCTAGAGCATCGAGGTATAGCTCATATCCCTATATGATATAATAGAATATAGTACTATATTCAAACATACCATTTCAAGTACAGATATATTGGAATGATGATGAAGTGGGAAAAGATCTCAAATTTTAAGGAAGTGTGACTAATTATTAAGGTGATCAACTATAACCAAGATAGAATTATTTCCTTTGGACGTTTTGGGAAGTCCGTTGAGGATGTCCATAGTTATATTTTCTCATTTTCATTCGAGTATGGGTACTGGTAGTAACATCCACTTAGAATTATGTCTCTCATACATTACTTTTTGTCAAACCAAGAATCATGGGATATATTTTTGAAACATATCTTTTCATGTCATCTCCCTAGAAATACTCCTTAATATTCTTTTGTAAATTTTTGTGCTTTGAGGGTGAATAATGAATGAATAAATATGAGCCACATCCAATAGCTGCATATTTATTTCAGGTATGGGCGTAATACAACATTGATTATTGAACCATGTTAATCTATCACAATAAAGGTTAAAATCAAGAATATTTTCTCACATTCTTATGTATCTCTACATATTCCTTTTGTGTCCACTTAATCATCACATATATAGATGGTTGATCACTCATGTGGGAAAGATAAGATTTCTCTACATTAATCAAATTTAATGATCTATCCTTTAAAAATCCATTAATATTTTAAATTTTGTGATCTTAATCATGGATAGGATAGAATGTTCCTATTGACCCAAATCATCTTCCACAATGTTTTCTTTTCAAGAATGGTAAATTATTTAGCAGTCATAATCTTTATTCAAATCCAACCATATTCTCTGATAGATATTCTACTCTTTTTGTGTCAAAATATATTTTGAAATGTTATTTTTAGTATAAATATCACACCTTTCACCATAAATATAATTCTTAGATATATTTTAGGAAATTATTAACACAGATAAACCAAAATCACATGTTGGGTAACTTTCATAAATTATTTTGAAATTTTTTGTGGCTTAATCAATAGCCATATCATTTTTCATGAGATCATTTCCCAAAAACTATTTGGATGCATCACTATAGGTAAAAACCCTTTCTCCACTACATGGTACTGTCAGTATAGGTGAACTTCATATCCTTCTTTTGAGATATTTGAAATTATATTCCCGTTAATCCATTTATATCAACTTAACACCTTTCTAATTCATCATGGTGATTGGATTAGATAATCATGAAAATACATTCACAAAACCTTGATGATATCTACCCAACCCCTTAAAACATTGAGTATGAGTTACTATTATTGGTCTTTTCCAACATTCATAATCTTATTATTTCAATATATCCACAGATATACCATATCATGATATTATGTGTCCCAAAAATGATTCTTTCTGAAAGAAAAAATTCACATTTGATCATTAATTCAAAAAAATTCTCATTGGATAGTGTTCTCAGTACAATAATCAAGTAGTGTTCATGTTCTTCTTTTTCATAGAATAGATAATGATAACATCTATAAAGACTACCATAAACTTATCAATGTTTTCTCTAAATACTCTATTCATTAGATCCTTGATGATATCAAGGGAATTATTAATGTAAAAAAGGAATTTGTATAAACTCACAGTGTCCATAACTTGTATGTAACATCATCTTTGGTATATCTTCTTTTTTAACCATAATTTATGATATCCAAGACAATGATAAATCTTGTAAATGTATTGATATTTTCATAGTTCTTCAAATAAGTTATCAATACGGGGAAGATGATATTATTTCCGGATATTGATCTTGTTATGCTATCAATAATCAATGCAGACTCTCATTGATCCATCATTTTTTTTAAAAATAAATCATATGCTCCCCAAGGTGATTAACTAGGGCGTATAAATATCTCGTCATGATTATCATAGAGTTTCTTCTTCAATTCGTGCAACTCAATTGTGGAAATTCAATACGGTGCCTTTTGAAATTGGCAAGGCACCTGGTATGAGTTTTATTGAAAACTCAACATCATGAATTAGTGGAAGACCAGGAAATTCCTCTAGAAAGTCTTCATCAAACTCCAATATAATGGGTGTATTATTAATCATGTGTTTCTCCCCAACCATTTGAGATAAATAACCATCACTTATGAGAATGAAGACCCATAAGATGGATGATATTTCTATTGGATGGATATATTCATCCATATATCGATAGATGACCATAGAATAACCTGGAATATGAAATGTGAAATCCCTTCCATGAAAATCTATATGATCTCTATGTGGAGAAATCCAACCTATTACAGGGATCGAATCAAATTCCATTGTAGGAAGGATAACATGATTTTCTAGAAGCACATTACTACAAAGTTCATTCATAGAATAGTTAAAAACATTTTATGTGACTATTATTCCATTAAGAGTTTTCATAGATAAATAAACATCTTATTGTTAATTTAATGTTGACATACCCTTATAAAATTCTTCATTAACAAAAGAGTGGGTGGATACAGAATCAAATAAAACATTTTCTACTTTAGAGAAGATGATATGTGTACCTTTCTCCACCTCACTATAATAATACACATCATCGATATTGATTTCACGTGACATTCCTTTGTTTGTGGCCTTATGATTTTTTTTACATCGATCATCATTAATATCTCCGGTATTACTGCGGTGATTGAAATAATGCCCCATTTTTTTGCACATGTAGCATTGATGTGTAGGAGGTGAATTTTGGGTATACTTTTCCATATTGTCATTAATAGACATCCTTTTCCTAACACATTAGTATTAAACTACCTTCTTACAATATTTTAGACACATAGAACATTTACTATTCCTTTTTTGAAAATTGCCTCCATGTTTCATTCCACTTAATAAGCGTAAGGGAAAAATCATCTTCATTTCAGTATGGTCTTTATACTTTTCATGGAATTCCATTTTTATCTCCTTATCTAAAACATAAGATTGATGGGTTAATCCAGTATCCATCTCAAACATGAGACCACATTGAATGATTTCCATGTATATATTAAAGACCATTATGAATAATTCCCTTCGGAAACATGGTTTTATGACATTAAATAATCAATCAATTTTACTCTCTGGATGAATAATAATTACAGAATCTTACCTTGTATGTCATGTATTATTTTCATCGTATAATCAAATAGATTTGTTATAAAATTTCATATGTTCAAGGAACACCTTATACATCATTGATAGAATAATAATAAGAATGTAAATATTTAAAAAAAATCTTAAACATATCCCTTTTTATTGACTCAATTTCACTTAATTGTATCATATTTTTATATGATTCCACCATTGGTCAACATCACCTTCTAAAAGATAGATTGATAATATGAATTTATCATGTTCATAACATTTTAAAACTAAAAATATATTTTTAGTTATACCGATACATTTATTGGCCACTACTGGAATAGAATAATTGTTGAAAGATAGTTGAGGGTTCCTCATGAAAGACCCAACAAAATAGTTCTCCCTCTTTTACATGATTGTAATTCCGGCATGATTTAATGATTGAGAAAGTTATTGGAGCGTCGATAAAATTTTTTCCAGTCTATATTCCATAAAAATTGGTTTCTAATAAAGAAAATAATCACATTTCCCATCTCTTTCAGAATTAATGTGGTTATTTTATGTTCCAACCATTGACTAAAACTTAGAAGCACGGTGTCTGGAACACTAATCATAATGGAATAAACATATAATCATGAATAAAATTTCCATTTAGGACACATTAGGTTTTGATCAAGGTTATTCATGGTACATTCTAAAACACTCGAATTGTATCCTATACACAGAAATGTCCTTAGTGTTATTATAATGGTTTTATAATACATGTTTTTAAAGGTTAACAATACCTTTACTATGATACCAACTATAACAAACCCACATTAAATACATATAAATTAATAAAAAATTGACATATATTAATTTCTAAATAAAATAAATAGATGCAAATATTGTATAGGTATACTGTATTTTTAAATGGGGAATCATAAACAATGGGTTCATTAAACATCTATGTTGTCTCCCTCTTATATATTAATTATTATACACCTTCCGGGATTAAATTACATAATAACATTTTCTTGACCTGGGAAAAAGAAACATATGAAAGGGTGAGATCAAATTATCAGTAACAAAAAACAAGGTAAATATCAATCATATCATAATGATAAGATATAAGAATATAACATTTTAAATTCAAATCCTACATATTAAATATCATGCAATCATTTCATGGGATAAATGTTCATAGGAATTAATGGTCCTAATACCAAATATCCTAAAATAAGATATGATGTTTCCTGTAATACACATAAGCTTATAAAATAATTTCATATTATTTAAGTATCATTTCCATGACCGTCATAGAAGTCAAAGTCCATTACTCATATAAGGACCTTTCGTTAAATGTTATATAATCTTGAGTTTAAGTCATGAATTCACATTGAGGATCATTTCAGTTTTACAGAATTAGAGAATTAGGATATAAATATTAGATAACAAAAACATAGTAATAAAATTTGGACACTTCAACAAAAATATTTTCCTTCAATAATAATAAATCTTTTAAAATATCATTATTTATTTTCATGTATATTCATCATATCCTTTCTATAACTCAATCCTTCACATTATTCTCCCTTAAATCTTGTTAAACCATTTAGAATATAGGATCAACACAAAAACCTCACTAAGCGATTGAAAATCATGAAAATCCATTAGTCTAGTTAAAACCTAATGCCGCATTCAATGTTCTTTGAGCGGATGTAACAATCCATTTAACTTGAATAACACTCATACTTTTTTCTTAATGAAAAACAATAAAACAAATAGAATCGAAAACCCTCCATTAGGTGACCTATATTAATATATACATAAAACCCATTAATACATCTTCAAATTGAAATAAACAAATGTTCTAATTTATAATTAGTGATATATAATGGGTACCACCCTTCGTATAATCTATATTGGGCTCACTCTTGAGTTATAATGGGGCTTTAACCTTCATATAAGTTGTGTTGAGATCACCTGTGAGATATAGTGGAATTTAAAAAAATTTATAACCTATATACCACTAACTAGTGATCTATAATGGGGATCAACACATAATATATTCTATAACGGGATCACCCATCTCATATAATGTAAATGTTCCATTTTATAAATAAAACACATTCATCACAAATCCCTTTTATGGAAATCTTCATCTAATTCCATATGAAAAAAAATCCATATAAAAATTGTTTTTTCAATTAAGAACCTATTTAAAATAAAAATATTACCAAAAAAATTAATTAGGTATTTATTTAAAATTTAAAAAACATTATCCCTTATAGAGGAAGCCGGATATCAAATAATTATTATAGTGGTTGATAATTTTTTGTCACCATATACATTTAAAACGTCCCTTTATATCATTTAGTAATACACATCATAGAAAAATGAATTAATTTTAATGAAAATAAATTCCAAAGGGTATATTATAAATTATATAAAATATAGTTGTATGTAAATCAAAATATGACTCAATGAAAAGTGATTGATATGATGTCTCTTCGATTAAGTTCAACCAGTCTTCCACATTCTTTATATTATTGAATAATAAACTTAGGTTAATTTATAATTTATTCATAAACTTGTTTAGGTTTATTATTCATTTTTTATTACTTATTATCATATTATAAAAATTATATAATTACTTACATTCATATCAGGCATTTTGTCATTATTCGGTAATCGAGCCAAAATGTAAATTGTTTTGATGTAAATTGTCAATATGTTCATAAGTACATCATCTCCAGAATAAAAATCATTATATAAATATAATATATAAAATATATATTTATATTTATAATAGTTTATAATATTGGGAGATAAGAAATAACATGTAATGTTCATGGAGATGGTAGGTCGTACATAAGTATGAATGTTACTTTCATTTTATTGTCATATTAAAGGAATAAAAAAAATTGATATAAATGTTTATTATAATACCAGTATTATATTAATTTCATTTATGTATCATAGTATTAAAAAAAATCCTTTATGCATTCCATGTATGGTATTAACGAGTCAATTCACATTGAGGGGGTTGTATTCCACACTTCCTTAAATGAAATTACCGTATTTACACATTATAGAAATCCTAAAGGTATGTTTTAAATAAATATTATAGAAACATATAAAGAATATAACATATATTAGATATAAATATAGTTCCATAAAAATAGAATCCAAGGAAGTTGGAAGGTGAAAATAGAACACTAATATTTTTGTGAGGTAGTAGTTCATCATACATAGAAACAGTGTTTTCGTATCCATTAGACGGAGCTATATATAAGTGAAGTATTAATCCTTCTCATAAAAACATACTAAAATATAAATGATACTTAATTTTTTATGAAATCATATAAAAAAAGGTATTTTTTTGTTGAGAAGGAAAATAATGAAATGGACTTGATATAAGACATTACCTCTAAATCAGTTAAATTCGTTTCATTTGATCAAAAAAGATTTCTATAATTTCTTTATGCCCAAGGTGAGGATTCTACGAGGAAGGGATGGATGTTGGAAGAAAATTTGAGAAGAATTAGGATGATTAAAGGGTATTTAAATTTGTGATTATGTGTGTAGAGGTTGTGGTATTTTATAAGAGAGACGATGGTCACTGTAAAAAATTATTGAAATATTAAATTATTGTAAAGTAAATTTCTATTAAAATGGTCCAAAACTCATTCAATTAGATGATAAGATTTTTTAGAATCAAATACCCTGCATCCTATAATTTTAATACTTGTTTTGAATTTTTTTTCCCTTATATTTTTTGTTTAACGATTATTTTAAACTTTTTAATCATATAGTTATATCATTTTATTTAAAAATTATGAGTTAATGTCAATACTATGTCATGTCAAATGACCTTAAAAAAATTAATTTATGACATATTTAGACATAGCTTAACCATTTGGCTTATTAATATATTTTTATGAATTTAATATAATTTAATAAATTATTTTTTATTTAAGGTAATTAATTATTTAAATTTTAAACACTATTCAGAATTTACATTTTTACAAATTTAAAAAAATATTTATTTAAATAAAAAACATTGAATCAATAATAACATGACATATTCCCAAAAAAAAATCATTCATGACATTAATTAGGTCATATAATATTTATTTTAATATTTATAATATCATTAATGATGAATAATTACATCATCATTTTGATATATTTAATTTTATTTATATTCTTTCTAAAAATTATAAATAAAATATCTTGATATAGGTATGATTTTTAGATTTCTAATGACTATTTATATATGAAGAGATAACTTATATAACCCGACATTAATTTTTTTTAATATGAAGAAACATGTTTATAATATATTTCACATTACATAAATTAATTCTTATAATGTGTCATTATCACTCCCATGTGGCACCATCGGGTCCCAAAATCGACCCGAGGACACCCATTTAGAGACATATCTCATCCAATTAGATTATTACATGTGTTAGGGTCGTTTATATTATATTAATATTAATTTTTTACCATTATTTACCAGATTTACCCTTTAACCATGGAAAATAAAAATAATTAGCGAAGTTAATATTCATCATGTTCAAAAATAAAAGGTACTTATTTAAAATATTTTGACATTATAATTACCAATATGGAATCCATTATTTTAACATTAAGACAAATAATTGGAATAAATTAATTTTAAAATTAATTCTTGTTGTCAAAACTATAAAACGTGATTTTAAAAAGTAAAACCATTCCAAGGATTTACTTGTGTTTATGTCCAATAAATATATAAAATTACATAAAATGACCATAACTGGGATAAATTATAAAAAATTTCATCTACACATTAAAAAATAAATTGGAAATATAACTATAAAAATAAATTATATGAATAGAAAATTTTGAATAAAAATGCATTATATTTTATTATTCAATAAAAAATTAATTTTATCAAAAAATAAATAAATTTCAACCGAAGAGATTTATCTATCCCTTTGATAAATAATATATTTATTTTCATCTAATAGAACATATATAAGTGAAAAAAATACATTTAAATATGGTTTTCCATCAATAGTCAGCAAACTGACCATTTAAAAATATTAATGTAATTTATGCTTCATATTGGATTCATTCTCATTTTAATCCTCTAAATTTTTATGGATATATATAAAAAACTATCAAACATGTAAAATAATATTGTTTTTAGTTATATTAATTATTTCCATTAAAATGTATAGGCTTTAACTATCATTTAAAATAATAATAATAATATATTATTATGATTTTTATTACTCAATGTTTTGTGCAACATAGAATTTTAATGACACCTGATGTTGCATGTTGAGTATTATAGAAAAAAAAGGGTCCCATTTAATGTAACAATAATATATTATTCATAAATATTAAATGATATGAAAATGTTTTATCCATTAAAAACCTGGGAAGTTACATCATTCCCCCCTTTTGGAAATTTCATCCTCTCAAGTATAAAATTGGGCTCAAAATCATTATTGAAAATACCAAATAGAAAAAAGTTTCAATAAAAATATCACTTTAAAAGAATGTTATAAAATTACAATGTTATCCTGAGAAAAAAAATACTAAGATTTCATGTAGAAAAATATGGATACATAAGAAAAACCTAACCATCATGTTCTGATAGAGAGTGATAGTAAACATGATTTAGAGAATGCTTAAAACCTGAATACCGTAATATTGTGATGTGTTAAAAATTCATTGATTTCACAGTAGGAAAGATAAATGTATAACATTTCTATTCTAATTATATCTTCATAACATTCAAGAATTTATTTATGAGCGTGAATAAGAACACAAGGAACTATAATTACTCGATTTATTTATATTTTATAAAATCAATTTCAACCTCATAATAATCCTAGAATATAATGTGCATCCATAAGAATAACCATAAGTATAATAGATCTCACAAACCATTAAAGATATCAATATCTTAAAAATAAGGTCCAAAAGTAAAGGAATTCTTCCAAATTAAAAACATACATCCATATAACCCCAAAAAACATCTCTTAAAATGGTTTTTATAAACTAATATCCAAATCACATAATACCTTATAAGGTATATCTAAAACATTGGACTTATGGTTATCCATAAAAAGATAATGTTCTCCCATAAGCTTCTATAACATACTCATATGTCTCAACATCAATTTTAGTATCATCTAAATACTTTCACAAACCTTTTTGTTTCAATCATACTGATTTTCTCCCTGGGAAATAATGTTCAGCCACGCATTATCATAATGTCCCAGCTCATTGCAGTGAAATCTTATAACTATCGACTGGTTATCTGTTATCTCATTATTGGACAATTTATGGCCATTTTCTTTGGAGTCATGAACCATGTCTAAAAACACATCACACTGGTAACATTTTATAGAACCTGATATTCATGCCCCAATAGTATTTTACCACACATTGAACATGTTTTGGGATTACCTCTATAATTCTTAGTTGGTTTCTTCTCCATTTCATGTTGCATTAACCAATTCTTACTCTTATCATATTGTGGACCATAAGATTCTAGAAACTCTATTTCATCAATTTTAGCACAACATACAACTTTTTCATTTTGTTTAAATTCTCGGGAGGCTAATTATTTTCATAGCCTTAGTTTCAATCCTGATAAAAATCTATTAATTTTACTATCAATGTCTCAAATTAAATCTGTAACATACATGGCCAATCTAGTGAATTTCACTTCATATGTGGAAAATGAATCATCACGATTTTTCATTAAATCCATGAATTGATTCTCCATCCAAATACACAAAACCAAAGGTAAATAAATGTCATGGAATATATCCTTAAATTATTCCCATTACATGGCATTCAGATCATCTCTATCTCTAGTATTCTTACCTAAAGACCACCTTCGATCAGATTCACCATAAAAATGATAGCTAGAATGAGTTTCCTTTTGAATTTATAAACATCCCATTACTTAAAATATATTCTGTAGGTAATTGATCCATCCTTCATCTACCACTGGGTCTGGTGATCCATTGAATGATTGGGGATGATGCCTCAAAAAATGATTCTCTACTGATATATTCTTCTCTGGTGGATTAGGATTCTCTTATTAAAGGATTACACTATAATTCATATAATGATTCAACTACTCCATCATTGAATCAAAATTTTCAATTCCAATTATCACCACCTCATGTAGTTAATTTGAAGGTTTTTTTCCTCTCAACACCATACCATTAATACATTGTTATTTCCTCTGTGGAAAACCATTTTGAATAGACATTGTTTAGATGAAGAAATAAGGTAATCATAAAATGATGTATTATTTCAATTTTACCATAATGTAAAATACCTTAATTGAAATATATTAATGACATCATATCTTCTAATGTTATGCAAACCGATAATCGATACAAACTATAATACCATATCCCTAAATGATTCATAATCCTTAGATAATTCTAGAATTTACATTGGGGATCCTTCCAAGTTTAGAGCATTAGTGAATTAGGGCATAACTATAACATTACAGATAAATATAAATAGAAAGTTGAAACTTCCAACAATATATGTTTCTTCATAACAATAAAAATTTTAAAATAATTGACGGTTTTTTTCTTGTTTAATCGTTATAACTTATCCTTGACACCGTCATGGACTCTATTATCCCTTAAATCTAATAAAAACATTTAGAACACGGGATGATCATAAAATTCTCAGTAAGGGACACAAAAATAACTAAATATAATTTGTATATTCAAAACGTGATTACTCATTCAATGTTCATTGAGTGGATTAAAAAACACTATTTCACTTGAATAAATAAGATACTTTTTTGTTTAATAAAAACCCCAAAAACAAATAGCAAGGAAAAACTCATTTATGTGACATAAAATCATATAAATAAAACCATAAAAAATTTCTTTCAATGGAAATATCCATAAGGTCGACTTGAAAATTGAAGATCAATAATTGGGGTCACCTTTTGAATAAGCTATATCGGGCTCACCAGTGAGCTATAATGGCATTCAACCCTACATATAAGTCGTATTTGGCACACCTGTGAGCTATAATGGTGCCAACCCTTCGTATAAGCTATATCGGGCTCACCTGTGAGTTATAAAGGAGCTCAAACCATCATACATGCAATATTGGGAACACCCATCTCATATAATGCTAATATACTATTTTATGAATAAAACACATCCATCACAAACCCCCTTTTTTAAACATTCTTTTAATCCCATATGATAAAAATTTCCATATTAGAATACCATGTTCATTTAATAATCCACTTTCAATACCTAGATCCCCAAATTATGTAATAAGGGATTTCTTTTCATTTTTAAATACATTACAGATTCTAGAAGAATTGAGATATCAAATAACAATTACTATGGTAGAGAAGTCATTATCGATGTATATGGTAAAAACATTCCATTATATCATTTAGTAAAATTATTTGTATAAAATAGATTCCCATTTAATTAAACTGAATTTCATGGTGGATTATTTTACTACATATAATATAAGACCGTATATAAATATAAATATTCCTCAATGAAAGGAGATTGACATGATATCTATTAACTTGAGTCAAACTATATCATTCATTCATTATATTCATGGATAGTAAAATTTGGGTAATTTATGATTTCATAAGAACATTTTCCACTTTTATTATTCATTTTATATTTCTTATTATCTTTCTATAAAAATTACATATTAATTTAAGTTTATATTAGTTGTTTTTTCGATATTCGGTTCTTGCGTAAAAAAAATGAACTTCTTTAGATATAAATTATCCATGTGGAATAATTCAATCATCTCCAAAAGGATATTCATGTTTTAAATATCATACATAAATAGTATATATGTATTTATAATAGGTCTTTTTATTTTGAAAGAATAAGTGAAATGCACCATTTTTGGAGACGGTAGGCTGTTTGTACACACGAACACTACTTTCGTTTATTTTTCATATTAATAGAATAAAAATTAAATGATATAAATTTATAATATAATACTAGTATTATATTTATATCATTTATGTATCATAGGTTTATTAAAACCATCCTTTAAATGATCCATGCATGGAATGAACGACTCTTATCACATTTATGTGGCGGTAGTCCATACATCCTCAAATGAAATTCTATTATTTAAAAATTACAGAAAAAATAAATTTATGTTCTAAATAAAAAATAATGATGAATATAAAAAATAAAATATATATATCATATATAAATATTTTTCCAACATAATAGAAACTATAAGAGGTGGATGAAAAAAAATTAAGATTAATCATTTTGTGATGTAGTAGTTCGCCGTACACATAACCAATATGTTCATGTCCATTAGATGTAGGTGTGTGTATGTGTATATTTAATTCATCTTATAAAAAATTCATATAATATTTAGGATACTGGATATTTATATAATCATTTAATAAGAAGATAATATGGATTAGATATGGAAAATAATGGAAATGAAATTGAGTGAAGTTATTATCTCTAAATCAGGCAACATCTTCATATTTGAGCAAAAAGGCTTTCTTGAATAGCCTTATTCCTAATGAGAGGTTTATAAGGGGAATTTATAGATGTTTGGATCTTATTTGAGTATAATTTCAATGAACAAATGGGGTTATGAGTTTTGAGTAAGTGGGTAGATTTTGGGGACTTTATAAGAGGGAGAAGGGGCACTTTTGGAATGTCTTGAAATATTAATTTATTACAAATTAAATTTCAAATAAAAATGGTCCAGAAATTATCTAATTCTATGATATGATTATGTTGGTTATAATAAACATCATCAAATAATTTTTAGACATGTTTTGAATATTTTTTTATCCTCATTGTTTTGCTTTAACCTTTATTTTACCCTTTTTAATCATACTAGGATATCTTGTTATTTACACATTGTGGGTTAATTTAACTACTATATAATGTTAAAAGACCTACAAAATAAAATTTATGACATATATAAACTATCTTAACTATTTGGAAGAATCATAGATTTTTAGGTATTTAATATCATTTAATAAACTATTTCATATTTAAGATATGAATTATGTCAATATTGGTCATTATTCATACATCACTTTATTAAAAATTCTTAACAAATTGATACCTTCTACAAAAACAATGAATAAATTTAAAATGAAATATTATCATATATAATTCATGGATGACATTTACTATTTAAAATAATATTTATTTTAATATTTATAATATCATTTATTTTAATTCTTTATTAATGAAGCAATCACTGCATCATCACTGTGTCATAATTAAATCCATTTATTTAATTTATAAAAATTATTAATAAAATATAACGATGTAGGAAATTTTACTATATTTCTAATGAGTATTTATATTCTTATAGACCACATATATTAACCCATATAAAAATTCTCTCAGTAAGAAGATACATGTTTATTATATATTTCATTTTACATTAAATTAATTCATATAACATGTCAGCATCACACCCTTGTTGCTCCATGGTGACCCCAAGTCAACCCAATGATTCCCATGGTCTGAGATATCTCATAAAATATGATTAAGACATGTTTAAGGATTGTTTAATATTATTATATTATTATTTTTTACTCTTAATTACCAGATTAATCCTTCAACAATGTTAAATAAAAATAATTACTAATGATACTAATCATAATGTCCAAAATGGTACCTTTTTAAATAATTTCGACCCTGTTATTAAAAATATGTAATATATTTTCCCAAATTAATAAAATAGTTTTGGCTAAAATTAATTTAAAAATAACTCCCGATGTCAAAACCAGAATAACGGGTTTTTAAGAATTAAAATCAATCAAAATATTAACATTATATTATGTCCAATTAAAATGTAAAATTGCCTACAATGACACTCATTGAATTAAATGAAAAAAATGTTCCAATTTAACTTTAAAACCAATTAAAATGACAATCCAATAATATAAATAGATTAAATGAAAATACCTTCTTGAATTAAAATACACTATTTTCACTATTCGTTAAAATATGAATTTCATTAGAAAATTATAAAAATGTCAACCCTAGTAAATTATGAGGTACCGATTCTAAATAATATTTTTATTTTGTCAAATATAACATTTAAATGTGGAAAAAACTAGATTTAAAAAGGATTATTTATCAAAAGGAAGTACACTGATCTTTAAAATTTATTTGAGCATTTTATGCTTAAAATTGGATTAGTTATAATTTTAAGCCCTGAATATTTATTCAATATATGTAAAAATAGTTATCAAACTTATATAATCCAATTTTAGTTGGTTTTTTTACTCAATCCAGTATAATAGCTATGCATTAAGACCCCTGTAAAATAAATTTAATGTTATATTATTTTTATGTATAACGAAATGTTTTGTTACATGTAAGATTTAAAATACACCCTTTGTTGCGAGTTGAGTGTGCTATCAGAAAAAGTGTACCATTTAATGTAAAAATAATATATTATTCAAAAATATCAATATTTAGGAAAATGTATTATTCTTTAAATACATTGTTCATTACAACTAAACCATGTTTACATAGAGTTATATCCATGTATTACTGAACCAGATGTACTTGTTGTTCAAGTCATTTCTATCTCATTAGATATAAATATTTACCCAATTCATTATAAGTAAATGTAGGTATCACAAATTCAATAATTAAATAATTCTTATGTGTTCCATAAATACATAAAACATTCATCATGGAAAATATCTATTGTATAAAATGGGTTTCATTATCATCATAACATCATAACATAATCCATGTAAAAATTGGGTTTCATAAATTAAAATACTACATATACACAATAAATTCATATTAATAATAGTGATATAAACATGAACCAATTTAATGAATGTCATCTTAGTTGTAAATTTTTTTTTCATATAACACATCAAATTTATTATTAAGGATAATATCATTTCTCATAAAAAGAGTTTTCTTTCCTCAAATCGCCCAACAATTTTTTATGAAAATAATTTCATTGAAATTAACATTGAAATGTTTTATGGAAATATTAATGGAAATAAGGTGTTATTAATTCTTGAAAATCTACTCAAGTTTCATATGTAAAAAAACTATCTCAACATACATTTACCATTAATGTAAAAATGTACCTAGTATCGAATAATGACAAAAGATTCATTTCATTCCCTTTAATAAAAATTAAAAATTTCTTAAAACAGAATTCATTTTTTTTATAAAAATAAAAATTGGATTATATATTTATGTAACAATTTTTTTGATGGTAAATATACCCAAAAAAATACTTACAAATAAAAAATCTCTTATAAAAAATAGATTGAAAAATTATCCCTTACTATAGCTCTCATATCCTTCATAATTTCCCAATCATCCTCTATAATGATATAAAGAATGTTGTTTTGTTATTATAGAATTATATTAATTTTTATGATAACATATATGACCATATTATCATCAGTTTATAAGTAACATTTCTTTGTCACTAATTATTAATATATTAACTTTTTTTTGTTCTTATGAAGGTTTTGTGGGATAAGTTCATGTTCCATTTATTAGTTTATTGATATATCATTTATAGAATTATATTAGTATAATATATATCATATTTATTCATTAAATTCTATAAATAATCATGTCTTATTGATTATCACGTTGAATGAATCGAATCGTATCGTGTAGATGGTAGAGCATATGTATGCTCGAGCAATGATATCATTCCCAAAATTATTCAATGGTATTGATGTGGATGGTGTATAACATTTCAGAATTAGTATCATGTTAAAGTAATCATATATCATTTTTATTTCCATAATTACACCAATCCATATAAAGATACTCATCCATGTAATGTGGGGGTCAAAAATAGATTACAACCTAGTGTGTAGTCGGTAAGTCATACATACACATATATTGTGATTCTATTTTTCATAGAATGGATAGAACGTGTAAAGCTGTTGTTTAATAATTAAAATAAAATTTCTATATATGATTGATCATGATGTTATTTATTTATAATGATTCAACTAATGATGAGGATATTGAAGAAGATATATGTATGAAAGAATTTATAGAGGAGATTACCTCTTCCCCAACATGGTTCCTCTAAATCGATTCTTAGAGCACTATAGATGGTCATTGATGATGATAATAACATATAAAATGTAAATATAGATGTTTATAAGGAAAAGTGTTAGGGGATATATGATATCTATGGCTTAATGTTAAATGAGGTTGTGAGGGAGTAGGTGACTTTTTATAATTGAGGTAAGGGGCACTTTTGGAAACAATAAATAATAATTTATTATAAAATATAACCATACCCAAAAACCTCCAAAATATCAAATTTTCGATGACGATATGATATCATATTATAATATAATCATCCAATAAATTTTTGACATATCAATTTAAGCATTATCTTTTTAATTAACACTTATTTATTCTATTTATTTTTTATCTAGCGTAACAAATATGTCAATACAAAAATGGTGAAATATTTAATTATTTGATGTCAAATAGACCATAAATAAATATATGAGATATTTTTATACCATATGATAATTATTATAAATTTTTTAAAATGATTAATGATTTTAAATTATATAATAAAACGATATTTTGATAAATAATCAACACCATCAATTTTGACATTATTTAATTATTTTAATTTTTTTAAAATATCAATATAACTGGATAATATTGAACCAACTATTTTATAATATTATGTGGAGATCAAGTCCACATATATAATTAATTATAAAATATAATTAAAAAATAATATATTTACTTAAATAATTTTAATATCTTTTATATGATATTTCTCTTAGTAAATTATTTACTATCAGAGTTTTCTGTAATTATTTATTACTTTTATATGTTGAATAAAAATAAAAAAATAAATTCTAGATGAAAAATTCTCTCATATATTTAAGGAGAATAATTTTAGTTTAATTCATCTTAAGTAAAATCCAATATTTAAAATGTTATACTTATTAAATTATGAATGTGACAACTTTAATATAACATTAAATAAAATAATATATGTGTCATAATTAATTTTCTAAGGCTCCAAATGGTCCATAACCCCACATTATGATATTATGGTTTTGTTATACTAGAAAAATAATATTTGGTCAAGTTTTTGGATATTTTAATGGGTATTATTATTTTAATAGAAACTATATTATTGATTCTTCATCAATTAAATAAATTCAGCATTATTAGTGTATAATCTATTAATGTAATTATTTATATATTAAAAATTTCAACCATATTGACATTATAAATATAATACATTTATATTTCCAATGAATATTTATAATATAAATTAATTTTGTATAACCTAATATAAAAAATAATTTAGTTATTAAAATTTGGGTGAGATATATTTAGATTATTTCTAATTAAATTAAATTAAAAGTCCAAATATTATCAAAGTGGAATTAAATGTATATCATTTTGATCCGAAGAGAATTTAGGTTGAAACACTCTCACCATATTGAATTAAGACAAGTTATAGGGTAATTTTATTATAGTATTACTACATATAATTACCCAGTCTACACTATTTTTGTATTAATAAATATGACTGGAGTTTCTATTAATAGTGCCCTAATGTGAATGTATTTACATAATATTGACCTATTGATTCCAAATATGGAATAAATTATTAAAAATTTGAATAAAATAATTTCTAGTAGTTAATTTAATATTAATATCATTGTTAGAACGAAATAACTTGTTTTAAAAGATATTACATTGGAGAAGATTGACAAGATTTTACATCAAAATTCATTGTAAAATTAATTATAATGACATAAATAATGTGTAATAATTAAAATATATTCTATCTATACTATAAAACAATTCAATATTATAATTTGACAATAGAAATTATTATAATGAAATAAGTTGTTTTCACATAATTTTTATTGTATTTTTACTATTCATCAAAACATGATTATTATTAGAAAAATAATAGAAATTCAACCCATGTAAATTATTATTTCATGCTTCAAAATAACACATAAATTTTTTCATATAAAAATTATTGATGTCCCAAAATCATACCTTAAATGGTGTTCGACATTCAAAGGCAGAATATTACCTTGTTAAAAATGTAGGTTTATATACATCAAATAGGGTTTATTCATACCCAATCAGTAAAATATACATTAGATGAATCTAAAAAATATTGTATTAAATATATAACATATATATATATATAATTTCATTAAAAATAGAAATTCATCAAAAAATTAAAATATCTAATTGATTTATATTTTTTATTAATAATTAATAGACAATGGATTAACAATGAAATCTTAGAAGTTAGTTATACTTATTCCCTCTAACCTAATGACTAGAATATAATGGTAATTTTATACGATGGATATCTTGTATTTTGTATTAGCTAACAATATCATGAAATTCATATTACTAGATAACTTAAATTATTTAAAAAAATATTTCATAAAAATATGCAGTTGTTACATTCTCTCATCAGCCCATCAGGTTATTAAATAACATTCCATGTTACATCACTAATTATAAGAATATCACATCACCTAAATAGTAATATAATATACTCTTTTTGATTCTTATGACACAATTTCTTGTTTATTATTCATTCCATTATATTGTCCCTTATGTTTACACATTGATGATTATTACCTCTGGATGCAGAAGATGACTTTTAACCATGATTTCCACCACTAGCTAAATCCTCTAAGATTTTCCCTGCCTGGAAAATCTAAATAAATAGAGCCATATCAAGAACACATTCATAATTATGTATAATAAAAAAACTATGCTACCATTTATGTCTATAAATTCCTTGTACTGACACATAGATTGACGTACATGGATGTTACATTAAATTTAAGAAATACATAATAAAGGGTAGAAAACAAACTCCCAATGACCGTATTAGTTTAGTGCCTTTGGAAATGCTGAACATAATATTCTTATCATGGTAAAAGATCTTCAACATCTACCATAAAGATCTTCCCCTTTTGTTTTCCTACAAAAAAAAATTATCCAGGGTAAATGATAACATAGAAAGGGAGAGATCAAATTATCTGTAAGGGTAAACATGTAGAATATAAAACTAACCACAAACATTTCAACGTAAAAACATGATTATAAATTTTAAACCTCAAAATCATGAGAAATGACATAAATATTGGAAGTTCGTTAGGCATGGATAATGAAGGAAAGATAACCATGATAGAATAACATTTTAATAAAAAATATAATTGTGGAAAACCATTAATCACATAATATGATATCCATGGTTTCCAATTCATTACTTCCCAGACCATCAATGTGGACAATGTCGATTATCGAACCGAGTTTATATGCCATTCCATTTATGTATTATTAAACCATATTTACTTGTCGTTTCAATCATGTATATCTAATGAGATATAAATCATTACCCAATACACAATAGGGTGATATAGGTCCCACCCATATCATAATAAATCATTCTTTCATATTCCAAAACACATAAATCATTCATCATAGAAAAACGCAAAAATAAAATGGGGTTCTTGCATATCATTTCATGATAACATAATCCATAAAATGCAAATTCCCTCATTAACACAATCAAATCATTTTAATAATAAGTATAGAACCATAAATTTATTTAAGATTATCGTCTTAGATGGAAAATAATTTTGGTAAAATTCATGAACTTAATTCTTAAATATAATATCCATTTTTCTTCAAAAATGTTTTCTTTTCTCAAATTTCCAATCAGTTTTAATAGAAAACAATTGATTTGGAAATAAACATGAAATATTATATAGGAGGATTCATGGATATAAGAAATTGTGAAACAATAAAAATTTATTCATTCCATATAAGATAAAGAAACATTTTTCATGTACTTTTGCTGGAAAATACAAAAAAGTAGATCGTATGTTAATCAAAACAATGATTACTTCCACACAATGCAGTAAAATTCATAATGGTAAAAAATTAATTTAAACATACATAGATTAACAATAAAAATTTTATTAAATCATTTTTATAAAACAAGGAAATTGATGATAAATATTACCCCAGTACATACTTACTTATAAGAAATCTCGAATTAAAATGATATTACAATATAATCTGTTACCTTAGGTCCAATTTCATTCATACGTGTCTAAAACACATGTATAGTTGGTTTAAACATATTTTTAACTTGTTAGAGAACCATAATAATATTTATGATATCATATATGATTGGATTATGACTTCATATTACCCATTCATTTGACAATTCCATGTTAATGAAACGTTTTGGGTAATAATTGTTTCCTTTATCATACATCTTTGGACTTGTTATTCTCCATATGATTAAATAGATTAAAAATTACTTAATTATAGTATTAAATAAAAGAATTATATTACATATATATTCAATATATATATATATATATAATAGATCGATAAATTTAATAGAATACATTGTTCATAGGGAAGGTAGGTTGTACGTATGCATGAACATAGATTTTGTTTCCTTATTAAATTGAATGAACGTATGTAAATGACACACACACGCACATATATATATATATATAACTAGTAGAGTAATTTTGAAATATATTTCATGATTATTTATTATATATACATTATAATTATTATGGAATGGTTATCATAGAAAATGAAACAAATCTCGTCGTGGACACGACAAGTCGTACGTACACACGATCGATGATATATTTCACATTATTATTGAACCATATATAATTTTATAGTGTATAATATCTCAAAATAATTATAATGTTATTAAAATAATATATAGTTTTTATTTTCAATGTTATAACCATCCAAGTAAGGTGGTGGTGATAAACAGATTACACCATGGCGTGGAGACAGTAATCCGTGATTATGCACGCCCAATGATTCCATTTTTTATAGGATGGATTGGAAGTGAAAGAAGGTTGTTTTATATTTATAATAAAATATTATTATTTTATTGATAATAATGTTATTACTTTATAATGAAAAATATAATGTAAAATAAGTTAAAGGGGAATGAAATTTGAAAGAATTGATAGAAGAGATTACCACTTACTTGATATAGCTCCTTTAAATTTCTAATTAGTGAACTAGATATGGTCTTTAGAGAAGACTAGAATGACTAGAGTGTAATTAGTGAATTTTGAAAGATAAATGGGTAGGTTTTTTCTCAAAATGAACGATACATATATATTTAATTGTAGATTAAGGTGGCTCACATTTATAATAGAGGAGAGGGGAACATTAAGAATTTTCAAAAATATTAATTTATTATAAATTCACTATCGATTAAAAATATGTAAACACTTATTTAATTATAATATAATAAATAAAAATTCAAATAAAAATCATCCAATATTTTTTTGACATGTTTTGAATAAATTTTTATCCTTTTCTTTTGGGTTTTACCCTGATTTTTCCCTTTTTAATCTTAATGTGATATCATGTTATCTACACACTGTGGGTTATCATAATTATCATATTGCATAAAAAGACCCAAAAAAGTTTTTAATGGCATATTTGGTATTAAATTAACTGTTTTGGTGAATATTGGTTTTTTTTGGAAATTAATGTCACTTAATAAACTCTTTTATGTAATAAGTCATAAATTGTGTCAATTTTGAAAACTATCATACATATCTCTTTTAAAAACATTTAAACTCCCTAGTACATCAAACATAAGGAATTATATAAAATATAATATGAAAATAGAATCCAAAAACAAAAATCGATGAAATCTAAATAAACAAATTACATTTTTTTAATATTTATAATTTCATTTATTTGAATCTTTCCTAAATGAGGTAATCACTACATCATAATTGTGTCAAAAAATATATTTATATAATTTTTAAAAATTATAAATAACCTACTGTGATGTATAAAATATTTTTAGCTTTATAATTTCTATTTATAAGTATAAATATCTGTTATATAACCCAATATTAAAATATATTTAATAAAATATATATTTTTCGTTTATATTTATCTTTACTTTAAATTGTTTCTCATAAATTATCATTTTCACATGAAATAATTTCAAGGTGTCTCAAAATCGTCCCTTGGATGAACATGATCAAAAATTTTCCATCCAATAAGATTAGGTCATGTTTAAGGGTAGTTTGATATTATTATAATATTATTTTTTACCCTTATTTACTAGATTTACCCTTTAACCATGGTATATAAAATAATTACTAAAGATACCATTCATAATTTAAAAAATAAAATTTATCAATTTTCACAATTTAAATCTAATAATTCAAAATATGTAACCCATTTTTCAAAACTCAAAACACATATGTTGTATTAATTAATTTAGAATTAATCATGTTGTCCTAAAAAGCCGGTTTTTGTTTAAATCATTGTAAAATATCGAATGGTTTTTACATATGAATGAATTTTAAAATCCATGAAAATGACTTACATTATCCTAGAGTATTAAAATATATTTTATTTATAGATTAGAAACATTCAATAATATATTTAAACCTTATAAATTATTTCTATTAAAAAATTCATTTAAAATTTACAGTATTTTCACCATTCATAAAAATATGAAATTTATAAGAAAAATATAAAACAATTGATCTAATGTAAAATTTTATGTCTTGATTCCATAATATAACATAATATTATCATATATAACTTATAAAAGTGTCAAAAAATAGATTCTAAATGTGTCCTCCATCAAAAGACGGTATAACGTCATTTTTTTAAAATACATCTTTTATCTGGAGAAATGATTTTTTTCTCATATCATGTCTAAGATGAATGATAATGTTATATAAAATTAATAACATGGTTAATAATATTCATAACGGCTATTTAATATCAAATTAAATAATATTATTTTAAAAATATATCATTGTTTATTGAAACATGGTATCATGTGCAACACAATCTATTGACGAAAGTCATTCTTGTGTGTAACTCAAGCGAAGTCAGAGTTTCATGTTGTAAAAGCTTCCTTTCGGGATGTATATAACATAATAAAACTTAATTAATTTATAAATATAACAAAATAAATACTCTTTGTTGTGTGAAATGAATTCTATCAAAAGAACTTGAAATTATGTGCAACAAAATCCAATAATAGTGTTGTGCATACTGAAAGCTAATACGGTGTTCTGTATAACGAAAGCTAATATTAGGGTAGTGTTTAACAAATGACATCAGTGAATTTAAAAAGAATCTATTTCATATAATCGTGGGGTGTTACATTCTACCCCACCTTATATTGAAATTAGCCCTCAAAAATCATAAGGGTTATAAATGCTTTTCTACTTGAAAGTTTCATTCATGGAAACCCACATCATCAAAAAGAATACTAAAAAATCATTTTAAAAAGGAAATTTAGAAACATAATTGTTATCCAATATAACATATCACTAGATTTCCTCATAGAAGGATATAGGTTTTATGTGATAACATGGATAAAGAAAATAAATACAACAATAATGTTCAGATGGATAGTGATACAAAATACAATTTGGAGAATGATAACTACCAAAATGTCATAAATATGTAAATATTTAATAAACCATTTGATTAATTTAATAAGTGAGTACTAGGATAACAATTTTGATTTTCAAGTTCATTTTCATAAAGTTTCATAATTTTTACATTATAAGGAAATACCTCCTTTATTTTAGATCATTCACTGGACAATTTCCACATCAACCCATTTTTTAACGAAATGATGTTTTAATTTTTTATTCATGTATTGTTAAAATATTTTTTTATATAATGATATCTCATTCCATCTATCTCTATCACAAAATGAATGGCACAAGTTATTAAATATACATAAGACCATCCCTGGAAGTATTAATCATATATGGTTAAAAAAAATGGACTTATACTTCACATATCATACCTCTTAATAAAATAAATCTAATTTATACTCATAAAAGACATCGTGTAGGCTAGTGGTAGGCGATAAATGATTGTTTCACTTCGGTTGTGGGTTCAATTCCCACATCCTTGTATGATGCGATGGGTTTCCACCCATCCTACAAGTTAACCATTTTCTAAAAATATACTACCATTACATTCCTGAAATAATATATATATATATATAAACTTATAACTTTAAATAATACTATCTGATGTCCAATGTAATCGGTTACAACATTTATTCTTATCTAAATTACTTCAATCTAATATTAATAGTACAATGAAAAAAATTAGAAGAAATGTCAAAAAACATGCATGGGAATACAATCATTTATTACACATATATAATAAGACATATCATGTTTGTCACATTCCAATAATTTGAATACCTTAAACATGTATTCTCTTGAAACATGAATTACCCTAATAACATAGTGAAAACATGAATGCTGTTAAAAGTTAACTACTTCCCCATACCAAAATCCGAAAAATTATATATACTCAAACCATGATATCACATTTTCCTTATATTAGTCATGATCTCATTAATAATATTAAACATCTCATTATCTCTATATACCATTATTATGTGCATATCAAGTGTCTTCCAAAAATATCGGAATAACCTTTTATGGTTACCGATACCATTAAATATATACTCTCAAATACTTATGGAAATAAAATACTCAAACCACCCTTATATGTTTCTTTATTCCATAGTACCATCAAATTACTTATCTAACCTTAGTCTTGGTAAACATGAAATCATTCCACTATATTGTTAAACCAATGACCGGGCTTCGTCAATTTATTCCTCAATATTTATTTCATCTCATATATCATTTGTACTCTCTTCATCATCTTCATCATAAATACTTCCTATACGACCATGCTGATTCTCATCAATAGATTTTCCCTTTGATAATTGATTTTCATAATGCTTGTACATTACACATATAAACATTTAACCATTATTGATGTTTTATTAATACCGTTATCCTTGTCTATTAGGTAATCATAACATTTTCCATTTACATTACAGGCTTTGTATCCTTTTCTACACCCAAAACATCTTCTAGTTCCATTGAAACATTCTCTATGATGAATCTTCCCACATGATATAAATGAGGTAAATTTAACATTAATTCCTCTATAATCACCATGAAACTCAATCTTTCTTTTATTAACTACCCCAGAAACTCAACAATGTTGAGATTATTAATCATATTATGAGTTTTCTGATTAAGAATAATAACGATGTGTTTCCTTATAACTTCCATTTCATTTGGTTTCTCATGGTGAATATCATTCCATTATTCATCATATTCTACATTAACATGAGTACTCCTATTTCCAACCATTTTCTAAAACCGAAAAAGAATAGTGTGAGAGGAAAAAATCATTCATAAAAAACAACATAATCAATGGGGGGAAAATAAAAATCTATAACATCATAGATTAATCCTAATTTATTCATGATCATTATCATATTTCTAGGAATGTAACCAATACTTATACCTAGCCATAGGGACATCCCTAAAACAACCTTCGAAATATCTCTTGGGATCTCAGCAATGTTTTCACATCCTAGTTTCCAATGGTAAACTAAACCTTTTCTCTGATTACAATTGTAAGGACCCATAGCTTGAAGTATATGGAAATTACTTTACTTATGAGGAACACTTAATACAATGCAATGATGAAACACCCAATCACTATTTTAGTTTAGTTTCCTTAGACACTAGGAATTGAATCTTCAAATCATGGTGAATGATCTTCAACATATCCCATAATTATATTCCTGTTTTTCCTACATAGAAAAATTCATTATATCTGATTGAATAGAAAACGTATAAATGATGAGCTCTAATTCTCAATAAAGTTTAACATGGAGAATATAAAAAAATCATAAACATTTAATCCTAAAAACATTAACAAAAATTTTAAACATCAAAATCACGATCACTGACATAAATCATGGAAGAACGTAAGTCAATGATCATGAAAGAACATTATCAATGATAGAATAGCATTTGAATAGAACATGGAATTGTGAAAAAATAGTAGCATTGAATTTGATATCCATAGTAGCCATCTAATTACTTCCAAACCCATCAAAGTGGATGAAGTCCATTACTAAACCATGTTTACATGTCGTTACGTCCATGTATTACAGAATCATATTTACCTTCTATTCAAATATTATCAATATCATGAGATATAAATCATTACGCAATGCATTTGAAGGAGATATCGGTCCCACAAATATAATAATTAAATCATTCGTACATATGCCACAAACCTTAAATCATTCATCATAGCATAACCCATGATATAAAATTGGTTTCTTACATATAATTCAATCATAACATAATCAATAAAAAGATCATTCAATCATTAACAAAACAAAATCATAATAACAATATTTATAGAAATTGAACCCTATCTATGAATTTCATCTTAGATGGAAAATAATCTGGGTAAAACACGTGAACATAATTCTTAATGAAAATATCATTTTTATTCAAAAACTATTTCATTTCACAAAATGACATGAAATTTTTAAAAAAATTAATTTAGTTGAAAATAAACATGAAATATTATAAAAGAATATTCATGAAAATACGGTTTTTTAAACCCGTAAAAATTAATTCATTCCATATAATTTAAACAAAAACATTCTCTTCATATTTTTTCCGGAAAAGAAAAAAAATACCACTTATAGTAAAAAAAGACTTATTATTTATATACAATGTTGTAAAAGACAAAATGTGTAAAAAATGACTTTAGCCATATATATAATAATTTGAAACATTTTATAAAACTATTTTTATAAAACATGGACATAAAGATAAATATAACCCTAAAAAATACATACGTATAAGAAATCATGAATAAAAATTATATAGTAGAATTATCCTTTACCTTAAGACCAATTTCTTCAGTATGTGTCCGAAAATCCTGTATATTAGGTTTACACATATTATTAACATGTAACAGAACCATATTAATATTTATCATATCATATATAATTCACTAATGGCTATATATTACTCATCCATTTGTTAATTCCATGTTAATGAAACGTTTTTAGTAATAATCGTTTCAATTATAGTACGTGTTTAGACTTTTTATTCTTCATATAATTACATAGATCATTGTTTACGTAATTCCAAAATGTAAAAAATGATTTATATGTCATATATATGGTATATAAATATATATAATAGATTTATAAATGGAATGGAATACACCGTTCATGGAGATGGAAGGTCATACATACGCATGAAGGCTGTTTTAATTTTCTTATTAAATAGAATTTAAACTAGTAAATGAAATACATATATATATATATATATCTACTAGAATTATTATGTCATATATTTCATGATTATTTATTATATATAAATAATAATCATTCTTGAATGGTTAACATGAGGAATGAATATCATCGTGTTGTGGAGATGGTACGCAGCACATACTCACGATTGACGATATCGTTCTCATTGTTGTTGAACGACGTTGAATTGGATGGTGTATAATATTTTGAAATTAATATCATGTCATTATAATAAAATATAGTTATTATTTCAACAATTATAACCATCCATGTAAGTTGGTGGTAAAAAATAGATTTTACTATGGCGTGGAGATGGAAATCTGTACATATGAATGTGTGATTATTCCGTTTTTCATATTATGGATAAAAGGTGAAATATGGTTATTTCATATTTATAATAACATATTCGTATATTAATATTACTTATGTTATTAATTTATAATGAAACTACCAATGAAGAGTATGTTGAAAAAGAAATAAATTTGAAAAAATCAGTATAAGTGATTATATCTTCCTTGACGTGTGTGATTAAAATTTCAACATAGAGAACAAGAGTTTGTGTTTGGAGGTGACCCAAACCTCTATACAATAACATGGGAAGCTTACAATATAAATTTTATGGGTTTGGCTGAGTTTGAAGGCTCAAAATGGATAGAAGAGGAGAGTAGGTACATGCCCTTTTATATGAGAGGATAGTGGCACTTTAGGAAAGTTCCCAAATATTAATTTATTATAAATTTAATTTAAATTAAAAGTAGTCCAAAAAATATTTAATTTTATGATATGATGATTTTAGTTTGATTATCCATCATCAAATAATTGTTTTAAAAGTTTGGAATATTTTTTTAACCTTATATTTTGGGTTTTACACTAATTTTACAGTTTTTAATCTTACAATTATATCGTGTTATTTACAAATTATGGGTTAATGTAATTTCCATATCTTGTCAAAAGTCTCAAATAAAGTTATTTATGACATATTTGGACTTATATTAACCATTCGGTCGAATATTAGTTTTTTATAAATTCAATATCATTTTATAAACTTATTTATGTTTTATGTTATTAAATTTTTCAATTTTGGAAACTATTCATAAAAGACTTTTTTAAAAATTCATAACAACTTGATTAATTCGAACAAAATGAGATAAATCCAAAATAATATTTTAATATATTGAAAAAAATTCTATTTTGACATCAAAATAACCCAATTAAATTTATTTTTATATTTATAAATACATTAATTTTAATCTTTCATTAATGAGGTAATCACTACATTATAATTATTTCATAAATATATATATTTATATAATTTCTAAAAATTATAAATAAAATAAAATGAAGTGTAAAATCATTTTATCTTTCTTAATGACTATTTATTGGAATAGATAGATGTTATATAACCCCATATTAAAATCAATTTAGTATAAGATATATGTTGAGGTTTTAATTATCATTAAATTAAATTAATTCTTATAAAGTGTCATTTTCACACCCATGTAAATCCACGGGGTCCCAAAATTGACCCTAGGATTCCCAGGTTCAGAAATATATCAGAAAATTTGATTAGGGTAAATGTTAGGGTAGCTTAATATTATTATAATATTATTTTTTACCATCATATACTTAATTTACACTTGAACCATGCTAAATAAAATAATTAATAAAGTTGCTATTCATAATGTGCTAAAATAAAAAGAACTTATTTACAAAATCTGATACATATGATTCCAAATAGGGAATAAATTATTCCAAATTCATGACACTAAATTTAGAGTAATTAATTTAATAATAATCTCGTTGTTCAAAAACAGGTTTTTGTATAAAACATCACAAAAGATTGAAATGTTTATAAATCTGAATTCAATGTAAAATTAATGAAAATGGAATAAAATGTCTTAAACTATGTAAATATATTCTATTTATACATTAAAACAATTCATTAATATATTTTATCCATATAAATTAATTGAATTAAAAAAGTTTTTTCACTTAAAATTTATTGTATTTTCACTATTCATCAAAATATTAATGTTATCAGAAACATATCAAAAATTTATCCTAAGTTAAATATATAATCTTGATTGTAAATAATAAGTTAAACTTTTCAAATTAAACTTATAAAAGTGTAAAAAAATATATTTAAAATGGAAGCATCATCAAAAGGCAGTAAATTGAATTTTTTTAATGAAATACTTCTTTTATCTGAAAAATAGATTTTTTTTCTAATACCATGTGTTAGATGAACTATAATATTATATAATATTTATAATGTGGTCAATACTATCCATTATGTCTAGTTTATATCCCATTAAATAATAATATTTTAATTATATAATGTAGTTTAGTGAAACTCGGTATCGCATATAACACATGCTATCGAGGAAGGTCACTATTGTATGTAACTCAAGCCAAAGTTGTGTAGTGTGTAGTGAAAGCTTCCTACGATGTTGTCTATAACATAATCAAAACGTAATTCTTTTCTAAATTTATCAAAATCTATACCCAGTGTTGAATGAAATTATTTAATCAACAGAAATTTAAATTATGTGCAACACAAGAAAATAATAGTGTTGTGTATACTACAAGCTAATATAGTGTTGCAGATAGCACAAGATAATCTTGGGGGAGAGTTCAACACAAGACATTAGTTAATTTAAAAATAATCTATCTCATAAAATATTGGGGTGTTATAGTCCCCACTAAAGCATCGGTGTTTGGAAGACTCTATTACATTCTATATCGATGTAGAAACACATGAGGTTAGTGAACCTCACAACAAACTAATAATATAAATTTATCAACTAATGTCATTTCAAAATATTCTTAAATCCACATGAGGCTCATTTAAAATTATAATATTCATCATAATCTATCTAATTGGAGTCTAAACATTAGATAATAATTTCATTATGTGTATTTTTTAATTCTAAATTTGAATTCCAATTTTCAAAATTCAAGTTATATAAGTGGATGAATTAAAATTAAAATTTAACCAGAGATGAGTCCAAACAAAATTTTCCCAAAATGAAAATTATCATAACTATAAATTGTTTGAATATCATAATTAATTTTAAAATGTATTCCAATGAACTAATGTAGTGAAATTGTAACCAAATCTAACTATTAATATTTTAATAGTAATAAAATATATAATTCATCATTGAAAACATTTAATTGAAAAATATCATTTTAAAAAACTGACTATTTTTCTCTAATAAACAAAAAATAATCTTGTTATAAAATTCTCAAAAAAATCACACAATAAATATTTTGATAATTATATTTTTATAATTAGGGTTAATTTTTCAATTTTTTTAAAATTTGTAATATTTAGTATAAAACTTTTTCAAAAAGAATGAATGGATCTAGTTTTATAAAAATAATCTTTATCAGAAAAAAAATATTTTTTCAAACGGTTCTTGTTTTATTAATAATAAATACATTTCTATTAACTATATATTATACAAGTGTTATCAATTTATGATTTATTTATTTGGGTTATAATCATATCCACAATCATAATACCTAGTTTTTAGTGGTCATTTATATGTATTAATATTTTAATAGAGAATAATTTTCATTGAAACCCGTTAATATATTCGTTACATGATATTAGATTGATAGAATTTATTTTAAAATAAATATATTATAAAGTATTAGGGTGTTAAATAGTCTTTTATGCATGCCTTTTTGTGTCATATATTCTATCGAATATGATGTTTTTCTTCATGAATTCTGGGGTGTAACATTTGACCACCACTAAATAAATTAGGTCCTAATAAGTTTATATAAACAATGTTATCATGGGTTGTAAATTTGAAAATACCTTTCTTTAAACCCCACATCATTATAGGGGTTAATAAAGAATCCACATGATATGTGATAAAGGAAATCGCGATGGTGATCTAGAAAAATTACAAAAATAGGTTTAAAAGTGGGATACCATATTTAAGATGTAAAGATATAGACATAAATGAAAATAATATATTATTAGAGAATTATAGAGATCATATTTAATAAGAAATTTGTTTATTGAGAGATATTCAATGACCAAAAAACCATAAATATGTAAAAATTTAAAGTACTATTAGTTCCTCAGAAATTAATGTAATAGGATGACATTTTTGTTTCCTGATTCATTTACTAATTTCGAAAATTTATTTCACTATAGGAATTGATAACATAAGAAAATATACTTACATAATTTTTTTAATCCAAATTTTATCATTTTTTTGTATTTTAATTCATAATTTACAAAATCATTATCCAAGATTAATTTATGATGCCCGATGACCTAAAATTAGCATTTAACATATCTTAATATTCACAAAAGAGAAACATGTTATACCTTATTTCCTTACAAATAAATTGTTTTCAATGTTTTACCAGTATTATAAATTAATCTATAATATCAAAATATTAACTAAAAAAACTTATTCAATTTCATAATTTTTTAAACTCTATACTCTTCAAATATATGTCTAACCAAATTTAACATCCATAAGTATTGAATAAAAATGTCTAAATCAACATATATTCCACAAAAAAATGTAATATAGATCATTATTCCACATTATAAATGTTAAAATAACATTATATCCATAAAAAACACAAGGAAAACACGAATTATTCAAAATATAAAATCTCATGAAGTAAAATATATTGAATACATCAAAAAATGCATTAAACACTAGAAATGGGTACATAAACCATCAAATCATTAAAAAATTTCATTTTCACTATTATTTTCTAATAAAAATAAATTTATAATTAATATCTCCACCATTAAATCATATTAAGGGTTATTTTCCACCAATAATGTGTTCTAGAGAGTGTTTATCTTTTCTCTATATTAGTTTTCCTCAAAATAGATACCATTTTAGAAATGCTCAAAAATCATTAACTGAAAATTATTGTAGTACATTCCTTTTAAATTTAAAATTTGATATATAAAGAATATTATTTATAAAATAAATGTATATCATAATACAAGAATCCAAATAAACAATAAATTTATTCATTCCAAAGTTTCTATAGTAATAACATAGTCCTGGCCTTGATCCCATATATCCTTTTATGGAATTTTCATATGACACTTGTGGAATTCCTTTATGTAGTACCTGATCTCCTAATATTTTAAACAATTAACATAAAATGTACATTTATTACATTTTCATTCGCTGGAATCATGAACATTATCTATACAGTTGTATCAAACTACTAATCTATTAATAAAATAACTACTGTGTTTCTTTCTCAAATTATCAGATTTGGGATAATTTATTATTCATGTATTCAACTTATCTATTTTTTATATTCCATTATATTGATATTATTATTATATTTGAATAATTACTACTAATAAAATTATTTACCTTTCTTAATAAAACATGATATTGATTCCTTTAAGATTAAAATGTTTGGGACACTTGGTTTCACTGATTTATTGGCTCAATGTATCAATGGAATGAGAAATCTCAGTCATTGGATTACTTGAATTGATATAATCAACATTCCTTTATTTAAGTGATATTTCTAAAAATAGATTAATATATATTATATAATAAAATTATGAAACATAATGTATAATCTCGAAAATAGTAAGACACTAACCATAAATTTGAAAAATTTATACATGGAAAATATCATAATCATAATCATGGTTTCTATTAGATTTTTTTCAAAATATAAAATATTTTCATATTTTTCATAATTGTTAATAAAAATTCATAGCTCATAAAATCATGTTCCCTATGAAATTCAATCCAAGTTAAAAAAATCCCATTTTTATGTACTAATAAATCCTCAGGTCAAGCCCAACACACCATTTTATTGTTATTAACTATTTGTATGTTTGTGATATAACCATATCCATTATAGTATTCAGATAGGGTTGTATTACATGAAAAGAATATAATCTCTAACTTAAAAATACATATATATTCATTAAAATATATCAATTAATACTTATATTAATTAATTTGGTAGTATTCCATAATCTTTGTTCTTCTAAATCGTGAAACTTGGGTTTCTTCTAAAATTCTTTTGAATCATTATATGAATAAACTATCCCTAGTGGCATAGGGATAGTGGTTACATTATTAAAATATATCTATATACAAGGTATCACATACTAATGGACTTAGAGATTAATAGACTTTGAAAAATAAGGATACATACTTGAATAGAAATAATTAATTTTTTTAAAAAAAATACACAATGGGTATTCTTTGATAATTCCATAATTCCTTATTTACTATCACTTTATATTAATCCCACATAATATCTAGGTATCTTATAGAATTTAAAACATAATAAAGGGGTGATCTCCAATGCGAACAAATGGTAAATATAAAGGATCTTCTGTAATGGATAATGAATAATAATTAATATTTAAATGTAAATACATGATCCATCTTCCATCTAGACAATTACTTTTTAATAATGTGGATTGTATAATGGGAGATCAAATGATGTAATTTAAATAATCCTTCAATCTTGAAACACATAAATGGATATTATGACTAATAAAATAATGACATGGAAATTAATAAATGATATAATTGTGAGATAAATCATAATTTAAAATAGATGAAAATAATTATGAATACCTTTTACAATAATGATAAAATTTTCGGCAGAAATCAGTCTATTTTGGTGATTTGATTTTTTCTCAAAATATATATCGATGAACCAGGGCGATATCAACAATATGAACCCATAAGTTAGTTACTATGGATAATTCCTTCTTCATATGAAATGTGTGAAACATAATAATCATAAAAATTCATATTTAAAATAATACCGATAATGTTTTAATACTTATAATAATAATATAAATATAATAATGAACCCTCTAGAATAATATAGTCAATGATAATAAAATTTTATATAATACTCAAAAAATGTCATAGTGATAAAAAGGAATTAGTAATGATGATATAAAGACAATATATCCCCAATGTTTCATCATTTACACAAAATTTTAACTATAATGATGATTAGAAATACTATAACGTTGACATTGAAAACAATATTAACGAAATAACACACTGCTCATTGAAAATCACTATATAAAAAAGGTTGAAAAAAGGTTTTAAAAATAAATTCCATTGAATATAAAATTTTATAACACATAGACTAAGATTTAAATAATTGATATGGAATTATGGAAGAATATTATATTCATCATGTATGGGTTAAAATAAACATTCCTTTCACATATTTGATAAAATGAAAATATTCCTTCTTTAGAAAACGATTTTTTAATTTATTTATATTTGGTTACAAATAAAAATAGGTAAAAATAGTATAATAAATCATAAAAATTGCTAAGAACATTTCTGATTCATTATATGGAAATCATGGGTTTTGATGAGAAAGTATTTTCAACAAATGGATAAATAAGATCAATTTTTCCAGAAAACATTTTCCAAATTATTTTATATACCAGAGAGGTAAAAAGTTGAAACATTACATGAAAATGATCAAGGATAACCAGAATGGAATAAAATATATTTATTTATGATATAAATATCAAATAATTCAACCAAGGGATACATAGAAGAAATAATCCCAAATAAATATGATATTTTCATATACAACCTTGAAACATAGGAAAACATTATATCATAAACACGATGAATGAATTAACATCAAATGAAAAATTAATTTCTATGAAGATAAATATATTCATGATATAATGTATCATGAGGGGTATTATATATATAACAGAGCATAATTTTTGGTCAATATTATGTATGTCTAATAGAATTAAAAGTTAGATAAGAAATTATTACTTCTGTTAGAATTACATCATATATGTACGAACCAACTATATAACAAATATATGTTTATTAAAAATATAATTAAGAAACAAATTCATATATCTCACACTGCATTTGGTATAATAATAGTCTTTTATCACCCATTTGTGATTGATTCATTGTTAAAATCAATGTTTTGGGTGATTATTGCTTCGTTTTTCATGTTTACTTTAGATAATAAATTTAATTCTTTTTATTTGAACATTATTATAGGATATATGTATTTTCAACATTATTTAAATTTCATATATATTCATTATATTTTTAATGATTAATATATTAACAGTATTGAAAGAAAATAATTCACATTGTTCATAGTGACATTATATCATACGTATGTATGACTGTTCTTTCCATTTATCTTGAAATATTTAATGAAAAAAAAATTAATTTTTCCATTATAATTAATATTTATTATATTTCATATATATTAACAAAATATATCTTTATTACCATAATTTTACAATAAATTGTAAAATAATTAGCACTCAATGTGGAGGAAATAATCTACACATAAAAATGAGAAAAAATATATTTTTCTAATAGATTTGAAGGTAAAAAGTCATATATGATATTAAATTTCAGTAATTATAGTTATATAATATAAATAAAATATATTAATTTACATTATCCTTATTAAACCTTATTTAATAGTAATAGAAAAATAAAAAACATACCTTAACATAGCGATATTCTTATATATGTAACATTTATGTTATCATATTCTTTATAAATTATAAATTAATAAAATATTTGATATATCACAATTAAATAAGTATAATAATGTAAAAAAACATATAATTATGTTAAATCAATCCTTATATCAAATAATTAATAATGGTTATGGAAAACAAATTAAATCAGATCGGGAAGAAGTAGTCCACCATAAATATGATCGAAAGATTCATTTATCATTTGATTTATTTGCACATATATTCTTGTAATTACATTAAAAAATAACGTATTAGTATATATGTTATACTTATATTTTTATATTATCATATTTGAATATGATTTTGTGGAGGTGGAATTTGAAATAAAACAAATACGCATGCTTGTCAATTTTAACACTTATTCAGAGAGCCGCCTTAGAATTATAACTGTATCCATCATAGTCAGGATTAATAATCAAAATTAGATCCCTGGGATGTGCGTAGGGAAGTTAGATTTTATTTGAGAATGTATTCATAGATCCAAATGGTTATCTATGTGTTTAAAATTGTGGATAGGGGGTATACATTTATAAGTGAGGGAGAGGAAAAAATATAATATTTGAAAAGATAATGTGAATAAAACATTTTTCTAATTAAAATATAATATAAATGGTTTATTATAATACTCTATATATTTTATTGAATGAATGTATATATAAAATGGTTTTGGGACATCTTTTAGGCCCTTTTTAAATATTACCTTCCTATTTACATACATTGGTAAACACATTTTCACATTACTGGTGATAAGTATTTTTTTTTTTACAATTAATTTTGGTCAGAAGTTAATTTTACCATATTAAATACTATAAATTATTATAATTATTATAAATATTTATACAAAATTTTCCAATTCAATTCAAATATGTGGAAGAATTCATTTATAAAATAAATATTATATGCATGAAATGTGTGGTTTTCCTATGATAGAATTTTATTTATAATACAATTTTTTTATATGAAATTACAATTAAAATTTATTCAAAGGATCTAAATTATTTTAATATTAAAATAACTTTTTGATTTATCATTTAATTAAATTTTTAATATAATATATCATTAAAAATAAATTTAATGAAAAGAAAATCATCAATAAAAATCAATATTTTTAACTATTCACAAAAAATTAATGATTCCTAGAAATTCTATAAAAATAAAAAAAAAATATTATTTATTAATAATTATGTTTTTTAGTTATATTTTTTAAATATTGTGAAAATTAATTATTAATTATGTGTGGAAAAAATGTGAGTAGACAACATTTAAGAAAAAAATTAAAGTATTTAGAAAACAATTTTTTTTCTTTCAAATGGATTTTATTGTATTTTTAATCAATTGATAACAACAAAATTATATTTATACATCCATACACCACATTTTTTTTGTATTTTATTTTTAATGTTTCATACCATTAAACTCAAGATCTATTTTATAGTGGTCATGTTTAAATAATAATGTTACAATAGAGTATCATAGTTTATTCAAAACTGGTTTTGTGGGAATTTCAATCTATTAAAAATTAAAATTTATTTTAAAATAAATATATTGTAAAGTCTCAGGGTGTTACATTTCATTATGTTCTGGCTGCTGTGTGTTATATATGCAATTGAGTGATATTTTCCTCTATCAAAATATTCATTTTTTACATTTTAAACCACATGTATTCCCCAACTCAAGAAGATTACCTCATATTTTTTAAAATATTACCTTAATTTATTTTTTTACAATATAAATTTAACATGAAATACACCTCAAAAAATTGGCTATTTTTTAAAATTATCCTACACATGTTGAAAAAAATTCAAAATTAATAAAAACATAATGACATATAACATTTTTATTGAAATGATTCAACTCTTTTTCATCCTAATATTCAATACCAAAGAGATAATAAACAAAAAACAACAGTGGGGTAAATATATAATTTCTATATTGAGAATAATATTATTTGAAATCCCCCACATTTAATTTTTAGTTGTATAAATATTTCATCATGGATATTTATTTGGAAAAAAAATCTAAGATGGAATTTATTAACATTATAAACAATATATCATAACTAAATAATACTAATATAAAAAACTATAAAAAAATAAAGGACTCTTGAATCATATTATGCGTTGAAACATATATTTTTTCTACTAGAAACTAAATTTGTATTGTCCAATTTACATCCCCTAAAAGAGAAACTGAATAAAATAAGACTCAATGTATTTGAAACAATAAATTTAAATTTCACTTAAAGTATTGGTTGAGAATAACATGGTTAAATGTGTTTCTAGAAAAAATCACATCCGAACATGAAATTAAAATAATGAAATTATCAAATTGATGGTTTAGTGAGTACATATAATTGTTAAAAAATTTACCATTTTTAATAAAAATACATGATAAATAAGTTAAATTAATATAGATTCAGATGAACAGTTATATTTATTCAAATAATATAATGTATAAAAAGGTATCATTGGTAGACTCCCATTATAAACACTGTTTATAGTACATAATTAGTCTCATGGGAATACCATATTTCAATCATAATATAAAAATAAACTATATATGGATTCTCCATTGTGTTTATATTTATCATCTATTAGTTATCTATATATAGCCTATTATACTCTCGAAATAATTTCATATGTACATTATCTTACACGCTCCAAATGGTGAATGGTATAGAAATTTTATTCTTCACCTACTCCTGTTTTCAAACTAAACCAAACCTCTCAATTAATTTTTTAACATAAATTTCATAAAACATGTTCCATTGTTAGAGATTTAATCCTAGGGATATCTAAATATATGGAATATATATTCTATAATGAATTTATAAAAAGTAATGTATAGATAATATGGGATTTAAAAATCTTAAATTCACCTGTAAAAATAATTTCGCACTAATAAAATATTTATTTCTATAATAATATGGTATTAGATATATAAAATCTAATTATAGAAATAAATAACCACCAAAAAAAATTATATTTTAAATAAACTCATTTTTTCGATAAATATTTCATAATCATTTCCACTTCAAAAAAATCACTTCTAATATCCTACCTTCATTGAAAATGGTTATCCACTAAAACCAAACTATCTGCACTATTTGAGATCTTCGTTTTCTCCCATTATATCTCCCAAAATGAATTTAGTTGAATCAATATAAAATGGGAGTCCCCATATTATACAGGAAAATATCATGTCATAATTCAATTAGAAGATATTTGAAATAGAAATAGATTTTTTCCAAAGTATTACAGTGTTATTGGTTATGAATTTAAACATTTTGTGACAATTTATTACAACATTAATGATTCATACAGCTAGAGATTGAGAATAATAAAATTGAACATAAATTATTGAAAAATAAAATCATTTTTCATCTATAAAGGATGAGTTTTTTACAATTGGTTCATCAGGTTGGGGGTAGATTATATTGTAAGTATAGTCATCAACCACAATACTAACTTTATTCGTATCCTTTATTTCTATATTAAATTCCTATTATCAAGGGTTATATATCATATATATAGTATTTAATCCATTCATACATATAATCTACATGGTTGCTATATGATCAGTAAATAATATTATATTTTAACAAATAAAATACTTCACAAACATTTAAAAGAAAAATATTATAGATAGTAACTCATTTTATATGTTTTTTATTTATGTATTTCCTTGTATTTAAAATTTCAATTATACTAATCTAGATTTATCATCCTTCTATTTGTACTTTAGAAAAAATATCCAATTAACATGCATCATGAATAAATATTTAATTACAATATAAATTTACATTCAAGGGAATTAATAATTTGTGATGATATAATTTTTCATTATTAATAATAAAATATTCAAAAAACCTATCATGGATCCAAAAACGTGTATCATTTATAAAAATAGGGAAAAGCAACTGCAGTGTTGTCGAAAAATAATTTTTATACTTCTAGTAATATCTGAAATTCCTCAAATATCATCTCGCACTAGTAGAATAATATTGAGGGGGTTAATTTGGATCATCTATAAGGTAAAATGTTTCTTCCATTGTCACCCTCTTTGAGATATTGAGTCCCAAAATGATACCCTTGACAACTATGGGTTTTAATATATTTTTAAATCAAAAAACATTTTTTCTATTAATGTATTTGTAGAAAAATATAGAATTTCTAAATACATCTATTAAAATCACTAATAAAAACTGAAAAAAAAATTATTCTTAAATTAAAGATTTTTATTTTGAATATTATATATATAATATGGTAATTTTATAAAATTGAGATGTTTTCGAAGAAAAAAATTAGCCAAAGGGAATTCAGTATTAGAGGAAATTTTATAATTGTTATGTATAGTCAGACTATTCATGTTATAGTTAGTATATATGAACCTTATTGTACTGAGAATATCTATCATGAATATAGAATAACTCACTTTCATCAATCCTCTCATGGATTTGGTCAAATAATGGAATGGGAATATTTAATTTCATTAAAGAATAATTTTTTTATATAATTAATGGACTGTATTCACTTAATAAAAATCCTAATCTAGACCTATTAAATAATTTAAATTAATATAATAGTCAATCCACTTTTTTGGGACCCCGGGATAGTGATGACATATGTTTTAACTAAAATAGGATATAGAATTATAGTATTTGGATGACTACATTCTTCCTACCAAACAACTGCTTTATAGATGAGATTGTTTCTTCTTTACCATTCAACTCTTGGTTATAGTAAAAATCCATTGGATTTATTTATATAATTAATAACCATATTATCACCTTAATACAAGCAATAATTTAACCTATAATATTTTAAAATATCTTAAAAATATATAAAAATCTAGACTTTTTTCAAGATTGGATGAGATTATAATAGGTTATAAAGTGTTATCACACATAACTATGTAATTAAAGTTATTTAGAAGGTGTTTTAACACCAATTGGGGTTACTTTTTTACTTATTGTAAGACACCTAGGCCAATTTATTGGATGATCATAAATCCTTTCAATTGATAATAATCATAGAAAAACTATTATTCATCAATTCATTCTTACAAAAACATCTATTTATACTAAATAATTAACATAATTTTAGAATTATTTATATGGAAAATTCCTCTAGGTTCTTTATGTATTCTATAGTTTAATCATCTATAGATATTCATAATATATTATGAATATTATAATGTATTTTTTTATTTTGATTCATTTACAAATCATTTGATCAATCATTATATAGAAACAACATCTTCATTGTCAATTGGTTCCCAAAATTCTATAATATCATATCATAGATAAATTATACTATGTCTGAGATAATTATTAATTATAAAATAAAATTTAAAATTTTATTTAGATTTTCTTTTCTATAATTAAATTTACAATTTGAAACATCCATAATTGCTCCCCTTGGGGAACGATAAGGCTTACCAAGTATAATAGGAACATCAATGTCACTCAACATTTATAATAAAATTAAATAAATAATAATCTAAATATTTTTTACTTTAAAAAAATCGATATAAAGTCTTCTAACTAGGGTATTAATATGTTGGCTGGAGAAATACACCACTACTATGGTTGGATGATGTTATCATTTTCTTTGGATTTGATAAAATGAAAATGAAATCAAATTTATATACTCACCAATTTCACATAGAAAATTAATTAGTCCACTATTTTAAATGACCTATGGAAATGGAAATAAAAAAGTTCCTAGATCTCGATTTAATGAAATTTTTATTAAAAATTTAACCATCGTATTCATCTAGGGTTTAATTTTATATTATTCATAATTTTTTTATATTTCTGATGAGTTTTTAGTCGAATCAACAATATAATAGCAATAATATCATCACCATGGTTCACTCCAACTATATAGTAAACCTTAATCTTTTCACTTTCACTTATATCTCCTTCAAATTGGATTTCTATTACTAATGGTTATTTATTTCCTTTTATTAAGGTATACCTTAGATATTATTTTTAATCATTATTTTTTCCTTATAATGAATATATTTTGATTAAAAAAATATGAATAATACATTATATATTACCTTGTAAAATAAATGGATTATTAATTTATATATTTTTAAATCACTTTCAAGTATGTGGTGGAAATTCCAAGTTAACAATAGGTCAAATCACTCAACTTTCTATCCATGAATGGTTTGGTGGATTTTCATAACCTGGTATGTAATTATTTGAAAAGGGGTCACAAATAACCTAAATACATTAACTATATCTCGAAAAATTTTCATTTCACAAGGGTTGGGAATGAGTATCAATATTTAGGTAACTTGATCAAGTGTTACCATATATACCACTAAAGTAGAACATTGGATTATGAGATTTTGTATTATTTTTAAAAAAAATATTCGAAATGATTGATATATTTGTTTTAGAAATAATTATTTTTTGTTAAATTTTATTCCATAAGAAAATTTATATTGTAAATATATTACTAGTGTATTGAAATTAATTTTATATTCATTAATGGTTTTTTATTATAATATATTCCTGATTGATAGTTTATATTGATTAAGTGTATAGGGTGAGGCCATTATTAATGGCTACCATTAAGAAATGTAGATAAAACTATTATATGTTAAATTTTCAAATTATTCAAAATATTGTATTTATCATTTCATGGAATAACTCCCCCTCATCATCAAAAAAACTATTGATTATGTGTCTATTTATAGTGGCCTTTTATCAAGGCTAAAACATTATTATAATCCCATTTATGTCCTAGTACCATGTATCAAAATAATTCCCAACCTTTTATTTAAATTATGTCCTACATGTTACCAAAATGATTATTTAAAACCCATTTTCCATTAAATCATCCTCACCCTATATTTTTAGATGATTTTTGTTAATAATGCAACAAAAATATCTAAGGATGTCCAAATGCCTCAATTAGTTATTAAATTTTTTAATGAAAACATATAATGGGGGGCCCTTTTACCTCAAACATCATTTTCATAGGAGTTATCAATGTCTTAGAGGGATTATTAAAAATATATGCAAACTAAAACTCACTATCATATTAAAATCATTTTCTATTTCCTTATGAAGAGGTATAATTTACTTTTCCTGGTGATGAACTACCTCCCTATTATCTCCCAATATTATTTTTATTTATATTAAGATAACATAATTTTATATAAATATCGTCAATGATGTGATATATTTTTATATGTGTAATCTTTACCTCATTAATAAAATAAAATTTCATTTATTTCATATAGGATTACTATATATACCCAATGATGATGACAGTTTTCTGTCTTACATTCAAATTTTGATATATAGTTTTTTGCAATTTATTTTCTTGAATATATATTTCTTCTTAGAAAAATATTTGAAATTTTACCAGTTTCATTTGATTTATCATGTAATTTATTTAGTCTCATAATAATAACAAGTTTAGAAATTAATGTGGTAGAACAATTAAGGTACAATATGTTAATACTTACCAATTAAATAAACAAAAACTAATGGAGAAAAAAAATATTACTTTAACAAAAAATGATATTAATGCATATTCATTGATGAATGCATGTAAAATATTTATATGCTGGATGATATGAATATAATATGATAAGGAAACTAATTAATGAGAATATATAACCCAATTGTTAATATTTGAAAACATTATCCTTCATTTATACATTTTTATAAATATTCAAATGGAAAAAATTTAATTTTAAACAATGTAATTGATTTCGTTAAATTTTCATTTGATCATTGTCTATCACCATAAAGAAAAAACAATTTTTATCTGATTAATTACATGTATAAGGAATATTTATTTTGAATTAAATCGTGATAAATATTAAATTATTCTTAATGTTGAGAAAATTATGACAACTAGGGACTGAATAAAAGTAAGTAATTCCAAGAAAATAATGGAATGATAGATCTAACAAGTTAAAAAATAATTATTTACATAATAAAATTAGTTGAAAAAATCAACAATAAATAATAATAATGTTTTTCATGGAAAAAAATGAATATAAGTGAAACAGATAGAATCATTCTGGATTATTTATCACTTGGTCCACTTACTAACATAAAACAATCAAATGAATCACCATTGTTGGGTTCTATTTTATTCTTCCTAAACAAATATTTTCCAAAATGTGTTGATTTACATAGATAACATCAATATACTAGAATTAAAATATTATTTCATTTCCAATGACAATTCCTTAAAAACAAAAAATAGAAATACCCTAATCTCCCAAGAATCTATGTATTGTGGTTCAATGTGTAGCTGCATCTGTATAATGACACTAGATGATCTCATCTAACTAAATTTCCATCTAAATGTGTATATTAACATAAATTTAATCATAATTAATATGGATAAATTCTCAACATGATTCATTCGAATCATGTGTCTCTAATATATTATTGAATCTTATTGACTATCTCTCTTTCACTTTGGCATGATTAAGATTATATCCTCTTGAAATTAATTTGATTTATGAGTTCAACATCACACATTATTATAAAATTATTCACAATTATATGTAGTAAATAATGTCACCCTTACATAATCATAAATTTGATCTTTAAAAATTATATTATTTGATCATTATATGAGTTGTTTACATGTGTAATATTCCATTACATAACTTTATAGACATTGATGCACCTTGTGTAGCCTTTTATGTTAGATCATAACCCTTAAAATAGAAAATAACCATTATGTGATATTTAATTCATAAAATAAACGTTACACCATATCCCTTATATTATTGTATCGGTTGTTAAATGTTGGTATTACACTTAGGTCCTGAGATACCCTAAATTGTAATCATTAATCATACAATAAAATTAAATCCTTTGATAAAAATTATTTCCCATATTTTATTCTGATACCATGTTCTAAATTTCATCTTCTTCAATTTAACATAGTTAAATATCAATAAATCATTACCATATTCAATGATTTACTAAAGATTTTGATTTATCATATTATCTAAAGGATGTAACGGGGACAAAAATTCATGATTCAAAGGTGAAATATCATTTTATTTTTTTATCAAAATAAATTTGTTTGATTTGATGTCTTCAAAGATTTTATAATATGATATAGTGTTTGCAAGACTTATTTTGAAAAACCACTTCCAAAAAATAATACTGTAATGAAATAAATTTCAACTAAATTATGTTATTGAAATAAGTGGAAAATAATAAGAAAAAAATGCATATAAAATTGAAAGACTTGAAAACAATATAAAAATTTCAAATTATTATTTTTTAATTTAAATCTATTTTAAAATTCTAATAGATTGAGAATTTTTAATTTTTTATATGAAATACCAAAACATCAAAAAAAATTGAGAAAATATTTTTTTTAAAAACCATTATTTTTTATTATTTAAATATTATCTCCCCTAAAACAAAAAGAATATTAATTTGAAGACAAATAAAATATAAAAATTATTTCAAACATTCCAGAAAAATAAACAAGTTTTATTTATTAAAAATTAATCCAAAAAATAATCAATTAAATAATTATATTAAATGTATATTAATTTCAAATTAAAATAACAAAATATAAATATTTCTCCAATTGAAATACTTTTCAACATAAATTTTTATATTTAAAATTACTTATTGAAAAAAAAATTAAATACAACAACATCATAATGGAAAAAAAATTTCCCTTATTTCATTTATCCCCAAACATAAATGAATAAAAAAAGTTACTAAAATTATCCATTCAATACCCATGACAAATGACATGTAAAAATAAAATTAATTATAAAATAATACTAAAAATAATTATAGAACAAGTGGGGAGGGAATAAGAAGTCATCAACATAGAAAAAAACTTATTAATGTCAGGACCATAAAATATTATATAAATTCAAATTAATCAAACATGAGTTATAAGAACACTTTTACACAGATAACTAGTTCATAAAGAACATAAATATCATACCATATTGAGAAACCATAGTTAATTAAACATGATGGATATCTTAAAGCATGTATATCCTTGATCTGTAGATTCCTTTGTCTATCAAAATTTGATGATGAATCATTTCTCTAAATGTCTTGGGTTTTAAAATTCATGAATATTGATAACCATATGAATATGAATAAAATATCATTATATATCAACAAATTAATTAAACTAGATAACATGAATATATGCATGATAAAATTTTGTTATGTGGGGTTTAATACCAAAATACCAGGATTATAGCTCAGAAACATAAAACAATATATCCCATAACTAACCATGGTGTTCTAATTATAATTATAGATTACATTAGTGAATTATAAACCATTTTACTTGTGGGAAATATATATATTTTTTTATTTCATATTAAATATTTAAAAAACATCTATCAAATAATTTTAATAAAATTCATAAAAACTGTAAACACAAATCCATAAGGCCGACAAAAAGAAATAAATATTTTTTTCTATGAATATATTCTATGTAAAAATTTATGTTCATTGATTTTTTGGGACCCTGATCTCTGTACTTAGAATATATAATTTATCACAACAATAAAAAATATTGGAAACAATATTTGGTACCCAACACATTTTTCCCAGATAATCTATAATTCCTTACTCGCTAATGACATAACATATTAAAATCCTACCATTTAAATTTGTTCACTTCAAAAAAAATCATATCAGTAGAACCACTTCACCTCCACAATCGTATTCCATGAACTCATACCTCATAGTATATCCACAAATGAATATCACTACATGAAAACATCCAAACCAAACTATCACTTAATATCTATATAACATTAGGATAAACCATTACAATATATTCTACATCAGTAAGCAGAAAAATATAAGTTATAGTTTCCCTTCATCTATTTCACAAACATAAATTTCTTAGATGGAACACATATAGAATAAATATCCCTATTTTTTTTATAATATTATTTAATATAATTGGATGTGTGTAATAAATATCATGAACTATAATAAACATATAATTTCTGAAAAAGTCCACAATAAATGTCCTTGTAATTCCCTAGAACTACAAAATTAGAATCATGTTCTCACAAGAACCTTATTGAAATAAATGATTTAAAATGAACTATAAGAACATAATTTTAACCTTGAATTTATAAAAAAATTGTAAAAATATTTTGTCACATACATTATAATTATCATATAATAATAGGGTTACATAGAGTAAGGAAAAATATATAAAAATAAATTCCCATGGCTTTATGGTTGAATGGTCTTTTCCAGCTATTTAATATTCACCTTCATCAATAATTATTATATACCATCTAATGAAAAAAACCCACATATTTTACACATTATGATATACCCACTTTTTTATATTAATCGTCACCAAGGGAAATGGAAACACAAGATTATTGAAATAAATATCCTTGTAATTGGAAATTTATATTAGAATATATGAAGGAGAAAACATGGAATGAATAATATTGAATGTAAAAAATGACAATAAAATAATTTAACATGTCTAATAACCTGACATTGACTATAAATAAATTATTTACATAATAAATAATCACATGGAAAACCATAAATGAATTAATGGAAACTTAATGAAAAAAGTTGGACATCTTTTACAACAAAGGCCCCCGAAAATATATTTTCCTTTCAAAAAATTCAATGAAAATATATAATTCATTAATTCAAGATTGTATACCTTAAACTATACCCGAATTGGGTATCCATTAAATAAATAAATATTCTGTTTATATCATAAATCCATGTTATGTATAATTGGTCTATATAATACATGGGCCAGTAATTCAAATATTGTAGTGCAATGCATTACACAAATTAATGATATTACTACCAATTAAATGCATAATCAATATTCATTATAAATCAATAATCATCCATATCAAGATACAATAATATTAAATATAAGTACATTACTATTTGATAAATAAGGACATGTCATCTGAAAAAAGTATGTGTATGGATAAAAAAATTTAAAACAATTCTTGATAAACTAATTAAAATATAGATCAGTATATCACATCAATGTATTTTCAATAATTCAACAACAAATAAATAAAATATATTTCTATAAAATAATTCCTCAATAAATAATATTATAGAGACTGGGTAACGGTGTATTGTTTGTAATATCCATAATTAATCAATGTATGGAACCTAGGTGAACATTATTCTATCAAAAAGGGAATATAGAGTATTAATAGAATATACGAATTAGACAGAATAATATTCTCCAAAAAAGATATATTTACCAAGGAAATTCAGTAACGTATATCCATTAATTTAATACCTTGATAGAAAATACTTTGGTAAAATTTATTAGTAATATTTCAAAAATATATAATAAATATTTTACTAATTTTTTAATTTTATTCATATCATAATGATGGAAAATTTAGATTTAAAAAAATCAGTGGGTAAAATTAAAAATCAAACTAATATGTGCGGTAAACTATGAAAATAAAATATAATTAAATAATATTCATCCAATATAAATTTTTTTAATATGGTATTTATCATATCATATAAAATATAATCTGGTGTGCAATATCAATGATATCCCCTGGAATTTTATGTAGAGAAAAATAAACATTATGAATTTTAAAAAATAGAATCCACAACACATAAAGAGATAAATCATATAATTTAATGATTAATAACATGAATAATAAGATATTCATGATATATAATATCCAATAGGATTTATCCAAACTATACAATATAAACAATAATTTATTATATAAACATGTCTCACAGAATTGATATTTTTTCCAAAGAACCCAAAAATCAGTTCCTTTGTAGTCATAATGTTAACTTATATCTTATATGTAATACTGAAAACCATGATAATATACAAATTAGGAAAAATTTTCTTATTTATTTCCATTAATAAATATTAATTATAACCATTTTATTAAATATTTATTAGGCTACTATAGATTAACATCATCATCGGGTGCTATAAATACTGACAAATTTATATGTACTAGTTTTATAATATCATTGCCAATTATTAATTTTTTAAAAAATATACTAATTTATAAAATATCTATGATTCAAGAATAATTGTAATTTGATTATTAATAGTATATAATTTTAATTTGGGGAATGATAATATTTTTCGTTGTCAAAATTGGAAGAGTGAATAACTGGTTTAATGATCTTTAATGATCAAAAAGTAATATATTGATAAATTTATCAATTATAAATAAAAATATATATAATAATTAAAATAATTAAATAAGACATTATTTCATGGTATTTCATTGTTATATGAGTCTATAAAAATTTATGATATAATCATCGTAACATCATTCACATACATATTAAAATGACTCAAAGTACATAATGTTATATTGTTTTAATGTGGGTGGAATTAATTTTATGTAAGGATTATTTATTATTAACAAAAGATTATTCATTTATTAAGTGTAATATATATTCAATAATTTATATCATTAACCACCCACGGAGAGTAATGGAATAAAATTAAATAAGCCTATTATGGAGGTGGATGTTTGTGCGTACGTGTAGTTAACATTTTCGCTTATAATCATATGTATTGAACTGATGATATATGATAAATAAAAATTTAAGGGTTATAATTGATAACTGATAAACATATCTATTCATTAAATCGATCATTTCTAATAACAATTATAAGAGGTTATGAAAATCGAATTGCATCGCCTTGTAGAGAAAGTTTCCCATCAGTACACATAATTAGTAATGGTTGTTTTTAAAATTGGATGGAAATAAATGAATAAGAGATTTTTAATCAATATATTAACAATAATTTATATCAGTAATAGTTATTTCATTATGTTTCTTTCAATATAATATTTTTGGAAGTGGATGATTTAAAAAATATATGGGATTAACAAAACCCCACGATGAGAATGTGATATTTCTCTTGGAAACCTCATGGGAAATTCCATCTTTAAGATAGTTAAATTATAATAGAGTCTTTTTAACTTTTGATAAGATTAATGAAAGTAAATATTTCATTATTTTAAAAAGATATTTTTTTTGATTGGTGTACCATGAATTAATGGCATAGTACCTCTCTCATAAGTTAAATGAAAGATATTTATGGATGTACGAATTACGTTTCAATAATGGTATGTCACTACACTTGGGGAGAAGCCCAAAAGTATGGTAATAATTAATTATGGTTTTAAATAAGGTTTAAGAAGTGACCAATTTTTTTATTAAAAGATTTATATTTCTTTTTACACTTATATTATTCACTTTTAGCATTTTCTGTTTTTACAGTAGTAATATGATTATACCTATATAATTTAATTTTAATTTTATTAAAACAATTGTACCTCAGAAAATAATTTTTACAAATAATTATAAATAAAAAATTATTTTCATCTGTTCAAATTTCTATGTAAATAAAATTATTTTATTATCAATAGTATAATTGATCAATAAAACCATTTTTTGAAACAATATTTTCGTGAAACAAATTTATGGGTATATTAAAATTATCAATTTTTAAAAATTTAATAAAATAATAAATATTATTAAAAAATTTATTATTGTGTGGAATTATAATCAAGAAAATATTTATTTGAATGAAAAAATGTTAATTTAAAATAGTCCAAAATAGTTGCATTTATTGGGAAAAAATACTTCATCTAATAAAATTTTATATATACGATTTCATAGTATATAATATCATTAATAAATATATAATTTTGTGTCTTAAATAAAAAAATTCATAATAATTTTTTATAATTGTATATGGTAATTTTACAACTTTATAAATCTATAAAATATATACCTTTAGAAAAAAATATATGTTAAAATATTGACTAGTAAATCAATTATTTCTAAAAACTAAAAAAATGTAATCTTCGGTGGATATTTTTACTATAAATAAAAAATGTAGTTATTTTTTTCAATTTTGAATTATAAAATGGGAAATTTTAGACTTTAAATAAAAATTTAAAAACTTAGTGAGATCATTTTTCAAAGGGTAATAATAATTAAATTACATTGGGTTCACATTTTAATTTCCAATGCATTACTAATTAAATTGGTGTTAATAAAATAATTATATAAAAAATATCATGTATCAAAAATATATTTATATTCCTAAATTAAGGCATGTAAATTTCCTATAAATAAAAAAAATCATGTTTAAGAATCTAATGAAGTTAAAAATTATTCATCTAATGTAATTGAATTTTATCAATGCCGTAGAATTAATAATTATGTTTATTTTATTTATATATTTTTTTTTATAAATTAATTACCTCTGTTTCTACAAACAAATTAAATATGAAACCTTTAATATTTATTTAATATTCAATGGTTCAATTTTTATTGGTGTTTATTTTTTTAAAATAAATTTAAAACATAATTCTTTAATTGAAAAAATTTTTGTATGAAATTTGAATGAGGCATATTATCCTCCAAAAATGTTATGTCCTCACGGTTTTAAATGATACATAGTAATAAAATATACTAAATGAATCCAAAATATGTTTATAAATACTGATATACTATCAAATTAGGGGTATAACTTAATATAATATTATTGACAAGGAAACATATAATTATCATCTGTTATTTTATCCAGTTACATTTTTTTCATTTAATGTCATTAATTTTTCATTATTTGTCAGACATAGAAAAATGAATGTTTACACCATCAACATAAATGAACCCTAAATGTCCATGAAACACCATAAATATATTTTACGGTGTGTTTAATAATTAAAAAATGTTAATTTTATTAATCATAATTCATTGTTGTTTTTTCTGAATAATAAAAATATTTCTCACTTAATCTATCATCCCATTAGGATTTTTATTACGACATTCATTGTGTTATTCAAGAAACATAAAATACTCAAGGTTCTTTTATTCTTAATAAATTACTAAATCCAAAGGATTTAACATTATTTATGAACCATAATAATCATAAGAGTGTTACAAAAATTAAATCTCACTATTTCCAACCATATAATCTTGTGATGCTAGGTTTTATTTTATTTAGGTCAATAAATTTCTCTCATGTTTCAGCCTATGTTTTAATAGAATTAATATAAGGAATACATAGAAATACATATCCCAAATAACCCTGAACATTATTAAAATATTATAGTGTAGAAAAGTATTGAAATATATTCTCCAAAAATACTACTATCCAATTATATGTAAACTGAAATACCAATTAACCTACACAAAAACTTATGAGTCTCTAAATTTTAATCTATGATATCCATGGTTGTTCTGCAATTATAATCAACATAAAATTTATTTAAATCTCTATTAAAGGTTCAAATGTTTTATTTGAGTCATTCATCGAATATTCCCTTGGAGTATCTATACATGTCCACTGTCTTAGGACCACATATTATGAAATTAGTAAACATCAAGTTCGTACTCAAAAAGAAAGTTTAATAGTGTTTACCCATAGGTACATATATGCAATATCTACATTTGGAGACTAGTATCCAAACATTTTTTTAATTTCTAGAAGACTATATACTCCATAAATTTCCAAAGATTATGATTTTTTTCATACACAAATTCTCAATCATTAAGTCTTATCTAATGTTTTATCATTTATAACCCCAAACAATTTATAGTACTTAATGATACCTCAACCCATACGAAATTTATATATATTATATTGATACTAAAATTTTTCATAATTTATCTACACTGTAAATAATTTATTACTCTAAAATTATCATCAATAAGAACATTTTAATATATAAAAACCATCAATTAATACCAACAATAACCTCTTCCAAATAGGCCCCTAGAATCTGATGCTCATAGAAATTTTATTTACATGAATAAATATAAATGAACTAAATCAATGTAATTTAAAAAATCAATAATTATAATATCACCAAAACATATTGAGTCACTTACAATAGAGGGACCTTTTATGTAAGTAGTCTATAGTGTTAAGAAGAAAAAATGATACAAAAAATCATATGGATTTCCCATTTTATGTAAATTTACACCATAATATAATAAATTAAGAAATTGATAATAATTCATCATAATATATAAAAATGTCTTTATTAATACTATTTATCTAAATATGTCTCATAAAAAGAATTTTTTCATATCTTGGAAAATGAAAACTTAAGGAGTGTGATATAAAATTCCCATTAATGAAAATATAACTATAACATATCAATGAATTAAAATGGAATGTATAATAATGAAGAAAAAAATTATAATAAAATAATTCCATTAAATAGAAAATAGTTGAATGATTCCAATACAAGGATGAAAACATAAATGTATATATTAAAAATAGTAACTTAATTAATTATGTACAAATTCATATTGTAGATTTTATTTTTCCATGAATTCTCATCTGTGATACTATTTATAATGTGATAGAAAATCCAATATATAATTATTTAAATCAAGGTTTCAAATAAGACATAATTATTCAATTCTGTATAGAGGCACTAAAAACTGAAACATTTTCCATATTAAACAAATTGATTCATTAATGGGTTATATAATATTTGGACCCACCTGTCATTTATTTATGTCCAGCACATTCACTATGTGACTAATATGAATATAAGATCAATAAATATTTAATTTCTATTATATTTAATATATATTGATATTTATATGCTAATTAACAAAATTTCAACACTTTTCCAGCCAATAAATTTATATATTTTTCTAATATAATGAATTTGGATAGTTATAAAATACAAGATATACATTTTTAAGTGATTAATATAAATATCTACGTAAAGAATGAGTATTATTTATTTCTATATTTCCCATGTAAATAAAATGAATTAGTTTTTATTTCTCTATCTATAAATTACATGTGACATTTGAAATATTCATTCTTTTCATACAATATATAATTCCATTATAGTTTGTAATTATCCATTTATTAAGAATATTTTATTAAATTAAATTCATTGGTGTTTAATTTTCAATTTTCAATGAATTTCTTAATGTTATGGTATAGTGAACCAAAAGATTACAGACATAAATATTATGTTATTTATGATGAATATTTATAACATCTCATTAATATCATCCCCATAAAAGTAAAAGAATATTGTCATTAGAAACGTCATTACATAAAATACTAGTATATAAAATATCAAAATAAACTCCCACATAGTTCTCGACAATTAGCACATTTTTTATAAATTTCATTTTTAAACATTTATCCTTGTCCTTGGGAATATGTAACATATGTATGTGTGAGTTCAAATTTATAGTTAGGTCAATCTAGGGATATATAAATAAATGATCATATATAAGAATATCTTCATCATACTTGTATAAGAATAAATTCATATCATTTAAAATTCAAACCCGAGAGTTAATACAATAATGTGCAAGGTAATAAAGCATGTAAATTCAAATAATGTGAATTATAAAAGAATTAAAGAACAATTTAAATGATAATAATGTCAATATGTTTATTTCAAAAATATATTGGAAATAATTGTATATTAATCATATTCGTAATTTTTTTAGAAAATGCTAAAAGACAAGATTCCATAAGATATTATTGTTTGTCTAACAACCCATGTAAAGAAATCGGTGTTTCGAGGACCAATCAGGTACCCATATTAGTGATTTGAATAACCTCATATGTTCCCTCTTTTAGTCTCAGTATATCCTCCCTTGTCTTCTCTTTTCGGATTTGGATAACCTCTATGGTAAAAATTGAACTCATAAAACATTAATATTTTTCTAATTCATTGGAGGGATATAATGAAAACACAGTACACATACTCCAAATCAATTCTCCTCTGTGCCAAATGATCATGGAAACATTTACCATTACATCAAATTCTATCCAATGTAAATGATAGATGCTTTAATTAATATTCCATCATCATAATAACATAACTCTATAATGCAGAATAAATAAGGTAAACATTGTTCATATCCCTATTAATGGATAATAATATTCATAAGATAACATTTTAGAAAAAAAACTTTTATATGAACATTGGAAAATTTAATGATAAAATATTGTATTGTTTTTGAAATAAGTTATTTAAAACAAATAAATTTTCAATATTTAATAGAATTTTTTTTTTTTGAAATTATCCATATATTATTAGTGGCGGATGGTTGAGAGGACTAGTTTGAATTCTGGCCCATGTGTGACACTTTTTTTTCATTTCTATTATAGAGTGATGTGTTTTCTATGTTGTTTTCCTTTTGACTAACAACAAAAATTTGTATTTCTAAATTGTACGAAAAAAAAAATTAAAATGAAATGCACCTATTTCTTTCAAACACTAAACATGTTTTTATATTTAAAATTGAAATAGACTGTTACTTGTTTTAGTAATGAAAGTGTGTGTGGAAACCAATATTTTGTATAATTTAGTTAAAACCTAGAATTGATAGATTCATTTTTTAATGGTATGTTCATTGGGAATAGAATAAGTCGGGCCTACCTACTGAGTATTAATACTCACGCCAATAGTGTTTTTCTATTTTTGAGTTTCGGGTGCAGGTTGACTCGAGCTTGCTCGCAATAGGAGATAGTTGGTTGTGGTTTGGTGAGTGACTCTCGGGGTTGCGAGGAGTTTTGGTTGTGGTGAGGTTAGTTTTTTTTGGTTGTTTGTTATTTTCGGGTTGTTTATTTAATTTGTGTTGTTCAATTTTTATTCCACTGGTTTCTTTATTTTCATTAGGTTAAATTGTTACCTCGTGATCACTTTTGATGCCCTGAAACTTGTCGCCATCCTAGGAGGATCGGGAATGCCACTCGGGTCATGTCGCGGACCAGATTGGGTGACAGGTTCAAGGTTGACCTCGGTTGGTTCATGACAAAATGGTATTAGAGCAGGTTTTCTCTTGAGCAGAGCTTGTTTTCCAGAGAGCCCATTGTTATTTGGTGTTGTCATGGTAGAAGGAGTAGAATTGTCGGGACTCAAGGCATACAGATGATAAGGATTTCATGAACCCTTGCTCGTTCTGAACCTCGGGTTACCATGGGATGTTCGGGTTGTTGGTGTCCTTTGATTGTTGTGAATTATTTTATGTTGGGAAATGAAATGGGATCTAGGAAAGTAACCTCTGTGAGATCACATGGTCTGGAAATCCATGTAAATCCAGGGAAAATACCCTAGAGTGCTCCTTGTGACGGCGGTGTGACTGGTGTATGGCTGTCAACCATACGTCCGAGTCACCAATCGCTACTAGTTTCTCCTTGTGGTTTCTCAGTGTCTTTTTTAATTTTTTGATTTTTTTGAAAAATTTTATTTTGGAAATTGTGAAAAGTTGAAATTAAAATGGAAATGCCCATGTTTTGATTATATTCTAATTTTCCTTGTTCCTCAGTGTTCATCCCCACGACAGTTTCATGGATGCCCAAGGTGCATCTTTAGGTGGTGTGCCCATAGAAAATCCTCTAGTTGATCAGCCCATAGACTTTGTTTTGGAGTTCCAGAAGTTGAACCCTCTTCTCTTTAATAGACAAGAATATCCTCTTGAGGCAGAGGAGTGGTTGTAGAAGATTGAGAGGATGTTAAGATTCATTGAGTTTCCTGAGTCTTTGAAGGTAAAGTTGGATACCTTTATGATTGAAATCCCATCATAGAAATGGTGGAAGTCCATGTCTAAGAATAATCCTCAGAATGATCTAACATGGGAGTTTTTCAAGTAATCGTTCATCAAGAAACAGTTCTCGAAGGTGAAGAAGCTGAGTAAGAGGATGGAGTTCTGTTGTCATCAGGAGGGCGTTGAATCGGTCCTATAATTCTATTGACATTTCATAGACCTATTTCTTTATAACCAATGGTTTGTTGCAAATGATCCCGTGAAGGCTTGAAAATTTGATTCTGGACACCGTCCTGAACTACGATCAAAAGTGGAAGAGGTCAACCTAACCACCTTCTCAGATATTGTGGGGAAATCCTTTCTTGTCGAGGCTGAGTTAGCAGGGGGACATGAGGTGGAAAATCCTCCCCCTACCTTGGGAAGTAGTGCAGAGGATGGTGATAAGAATAATGAGAGGCAACCTGATGATGATGGTGCTGGTAGATGAATCAAGAGACCATCAGACCATCAGTCATCTTATTCGCAATGAAATGTCGTGATCTGTCACCAGTGTGGTTGGTGGGGTCATAAGAGGCTGACATGCCCGAGTGCTCTGAGACCATGCCACACAAGTGGATGTTGGGGTCACTTGCAGTAATTCAACTGTGGTGTTTCCAAGAAGCACGCTAGAGCTAGAATTGGAATGCCGAAGGTCACCTCAGATCATCAGCAGGAGTTGGGTGATGTTTGGGGATCTGTTTTAGGTTTTCACTTTGTGGTGTTTGTTGGATGTATTAATCGTCTTTTGCAGCGTTTTTAAATGTTTCTTTTTCGAAAGTTGTAAGAATGGTTGTTGTTGAACCTCCTTGAATCCTTTATTTTGAATATAATTGTGTTTGGTAAAACTCTTATTCATGTGGGGTGTTTGGGGGTTTATGAAGCCTAACTGCGAGCCAATAGATGCTTTAATCATCAGCGCTCTAGCCTTAGGTCTCGGAGTGAAGCTATCATGTAGTCAAGAGAACCCCACCGGTGAAGAAGGGCCTTAGTTTAATCTTGTTCTTTAGTGCGTTGTGGTTTTTGCTCTTCTGAAGGTGTGAAGTTGTTAGGGTAGCAATGATGGTATTTTTGATACTCTATCGGTTGGGCCCTTCCTTTCCCCCCCTACCCTTGTGGTGGGGTTTTTTGTCCATGTGAAATGTTTTAAATTTTGGTTAATCTCATCAGTCCTTATTGTGGGGAGACCCACTGCAGGTTTTTCAAAGTTACACATGATGTAATATAGAGTTAGCCAAATCCTTATGGTGGGTATTTTGTTCGGGCCTCCTCGTGTCATTATCAATTTTTCATTTCATGTATCATTTGGTGGCTAGTAGTATCCTATAGAACCACCAAATCCTGTGTTCTTCCTCTTGAGTAAACCCTGGGTTTGTAATACACTAAACTGTTCAATTAAACTATGATTTTGGGAATAAATGATTTAAGTGGTTTAGCTTCATTCCTTTATTGAAAAGGATGGTTGGCCTCTTCTTGGTGGCAGTTAAGGTGATTGTGTTTTAATGGATGAGTTGTGCATCATGGGTTTTCGGTGTCAGTTTGGATCAAACAACTGGAGGCTCTGAAACTTTGTAGGTGGGTGACACTTGGTAAGATTTATCACTGGGTCTAGATATTGTTGTGTCTTTTCGAGGGAAGAAAGCGTAATGGTTGGTAGAATTTTCCCAGCCCGACCTTTCATTTATTTTATTTTATAATTTTCATTTAATTTTTAAATTTTGTTATGGTTCGGGTTGAGTCCCGGATGAAAAAAACTTTTGATATATGTAAAAAACATGCGTTTATGAGTTGACGTCACTGGGTGCATGGGCGGAGCGCATTTGGAAAACCCCGCACGGCTCCGCACATGCATCTGCATAGTACGCCCACCTTCGAAAAAATTAAAATGGATAATTATTTTTACTCTTGTTTATAATTTTAGAATTTTTATTAAAACACGAAGTGATAAATATTATTATTATTATTGTTGTTGTTTTTGTTATTATTATTATTATTATTATCAGTGATATTATTATTATTATTATTATTATCACTACTACTACCACTACTACTACCATGGATATTTGGGTCGACGCGTGGGCGCCACACGGCTAGCGGAAGACGTGTTGTTAGGCCGAGTACCTGCGTGACTGTGGCGTTTCAATCGAACAAAGAAAATTCATTAAATGAGATGAAAAAATAACTTATTGCATTAATAATATTACTTTTTCATGATTAATATTATCAAATTACTATTAAAATATTGTTACTATAAAAATGTTATTATTATTATCATTTTTAATTTATTATTAAAGATGTTTTATTATTATTATGTGTAATATCATTATTATTATTATTATTATTGATATTATAACTATTATTATGGATCACATTTATTATTATTATTATTATTATTATGGATCACATTTATTATTATTATTATGGATAATATTATTATTATTTGGTTTAGTTTGTTTTTTTCTTTTCCTTTATTTTCTCTCTCCTTCCTAACCCTAGTTTATCTCCATTTTCTCTCCCCCTTTTGTGTGTCGCCACAAGGTTTCCTCCTCCCCTACGGTGCGACCCAGACACGTCCCTCCCCTCCCTACCTCGCATGTGCCTTTCGCCGAACCAGCCGGCTCCCTGCCGACTCCTCGCACAATGTCAGCCTGCATCACCCCCTGCAGGACCACATCCAGCCTCCTCCCTTCATCCCTGCAGCACAGATCCTCTCGCAACCCCAGATCCCCCGCGCCTCTGCCCTGCACGCCCCTGTCTCGCCCCTCCATCCCTCTCACAGTAGCACCGCACCACCCTCACACCACCTCTTATTTTTCCATCCCACCTGTAGCCCCAAATCTACCCAGTTTCGCCTCCTTTTTCCACGCACGGCAACCCGCCTCCTCACCGTTGCTTCCCCCTTTGGACTCTTTGCTCCAAACTTCACTCGACGCCACCATCTTTAGCTGGATCTCTTCTGTACAGTGAATCCTCCACCAAGCCCTAGTTCCTCTTTCGCCGTTCGACAATCGCCTCCGCCTCCTACCAAAATCCTCCATCCATATTGTCTCCAACGCATCTTCTCCGAAATGGTCCCCTCTTCTGGAGGTCCTCCAATCGGACAACTATGGAATTATGAGGGGCCTACTCTTTCTGACCAGCAACGGAAATTCGCAACACCTCTTCCCTCCTAACGATAAGACCTACAGAGACCCCTCCTCTTGTCAGACAACCACTGCGCGTGACCCCCATCTTCCTGGATAGCCCCTACACGCAACCCCCCATTGACGGTGCACCCTCCTTCGGCTGAGATCTCGTCGGCGCACCCCTCTCACCCAAGGATGGCCTCCCTTCTTCATCACACGATCCCTTTTCGGCAACCCTCAAAACAGTTTGAGACCACATTTGGCCAACCAACAACCCCCAGACGCCCCTTGTTTAGCACGCACTACACCTGACCTATGTCCTCTAGTGAGCTAACCCTCACCAGCATCACCCCCTCATTGGCATTTTCCCCCTTGACGACATCCCCCCCTCTGGAGATACCCTACCTTTTAGGTATGGGGTCCTTGGTTATGTGTCTAATGAGGAGAGTTATTCTTTTTTCAAAAACCCTATGTGTTGGAGTTCATTCATTTTTGTGCACGGTTTAATTATGATTCTGGAGAATATGGTTGAGGTTCGAATGTGATCGCACACTGGTCTCATGCGTTCGTTTTCATTCTGCCTTGAGTTGAGGTATGATTCCTTTGCACCTCCTCTTTAAATTTAGAGGAATTTAAATTCATTCGTTAATTAAATTCATTTATTATCAATTAATTATTTTTAATTATATTTATTTTAGATGAAATTATGTGGTATTGTAGATAATTTTAGTTGGGTAATAGGTTTTCCTAAACTTTTAATTTTGCACGATTTGTGATTAATTGGTGTGGTGTGATTACATTTTGAAAACATGTCGAGCTGGACCTTTTTTCACTTTTTGTTCGTTGGGGTTGTTTTAACTCTATGTTTATGTGTTTTCAGTTGTTTATGCGGTTGTTTCAGCATGTTGGTGATTAAAACTTCAATACTATGATCATCATCTTTTGCGTGTTTGCACGCCTTTGTGAGGAGTGTAACATCATCATGTTCGAGATGCAAATTGAGGTAGGTCCCCCATTGCACTAACCATTATATTTAAAATTTATTGATTTCTTGATATTTTATTAATTTTAATAATTGGGAAATAATTTGTGATAATTAATTTACAAATAATTATTTTGTGTAAAAAAGAGTCTTTTCTTTTATACACGACACCTGAAATATTTTCATGATGAACAGACACCCAGTAGTGAAAGAATGCTCATTTCTCCTTTAATCATTATTCATGGAATTTAAAATATAGTTTTGGTTTATTAATAAATTATTTCATTGGAAATGTGAACATGTGTTTTAGTTCTCTTGATAAATTATGAGTTTCATTAAAATTGGTGAAGGCCTTTTTGGCACTTAAATAAATTAAATTATTTTGGAAAACTCTATTTGCTGTTACGTAGGGGTGATATTTGGGGCACGTTGACTGCATGGATTGTGTGTGATGTGTGTGCTACCGGATTGACATTTTTGACTCACCCATTTATTGTTTATTATACGTTTTGACATTGTAACATGGAATAATAAGTGAATCATCTGAGAACGATTGTTTCAATAGTTTAGATTACGCACTGGCTAGTGTGACATTGTACGGATTACACTCTTATAAGGGATTGGGCCCCTCGGTTAGGCCATGTTGGGAAACATCGGTTGATAGATCATTATGACTTCATCGAGAGTAGGCAAGCCTTCAAGATGAGTCACATCTATAGTACGTTCTGGATTGTTGATGTTCTACTAGGTTCGAACCATGTTTTATTTAGAGTTTATTTGTATGTGGAGGACAGTTGAACGTTATATTTCAATTGATGGCCCATGTGTGCCACATTATTTTCCATTTCCCTTAGTGTGTGTTTTTTGTTGTTTTCCTTATTACTAACAACAAAAATTTGGATTTCTAAATTGTTTGAAAAAATGTTTTAAAATGCAATGCACTTGTTTCTTTCGAAGATTAAAATTGTTTTTATATTAAAAATGGAAATGAGCTGTCAGCTGTTTTAGAAATGAATGTGTGTGTGGAAACCAATATTTTGTATAATTTAGTTCAAAACATCAATTGATAAATTCATTATTTAATGTTATGTGCCTTGGGAATAGAATTATTCTGGCCTACCTAATGTGTTTCAATACTCACGCCTATAGTGTTTTCCAGTTTTTTTACATTGTATTTAGGTTTTACATAAGATTTCTCGTCGACGGTGAGTGTTGGTTGTGGTTTGGTGAGTGACTCTTGGGCTAGTGAGGAGTTTTGGCCGTGGTCAGGTTAGTTTTTAGTTTTTGGTCGTTCATTCTTTTCGTTTTGTTTATTTACATTGTGTTTTTCTATTTTTTCCACTGCTTCATTTATTTTCATTTGGAGAAATTGAATACTCTTTCTCCCTTTTGATACCCTGGAGCTTATCGCTAGCCCGGGAGGATCGGGAATTCCTCTCAGTCCATGTCGCGGAGCAGCTCGGGTGAATGGTTCAGGGTCGACCCGAGTTGGTTCGTTAAAAAAATGGTATTAGAGTGGGTCATCTACTGAGCAAACCTTGTTTTTCAGAGCACCTATTTTTATTTGGGGTTGTCATGGTAGTATTAGTAGAGTTTTCTAGACTCAAGGAATACAGAAAAGAAACATTTCATGATCCCTTGCTCATTCTGAACCTCGAGTTACCGTTGGTTGTTTCAGTTGTTGTTGTCCATTGATTGTTGTAAATTTTTTTATGTTGGGAAATGAAATGGGTGCCAGGAATGTGACCTCTGTGAGCTCACTTGGTGTGTAAATCCATGTGGAGCCAGGGACATTACCCTAAAGTGCTACCTGGGATGGTGGCACGACTGGAGTATGGCCGACAACCATACGATCGAATCACAAATCGCCATAAGTTTCACCTTGTGGTTTATCCGGGTCTTCCATACATCTAAGAATTTTTTTGCGATGTTTTATTTTGGAAATTGTGAAAATGTGAAATTGAAATGCCAATGACCATGTTTTGATTATGTTCATTGTTTCTTTTTTCCTTAGTGTCCACCCCCATGACGGTTTGATGGATGCCCAAGGTGAAGATTAAGGTGGTGCACCCCTAGAAAATCCTCCAGTTTATCAGCCCATTGAGTATATTCTGGTGTTATGGAAGTTGAACCATCTTCTCTTTTATTAAAAATCAGAGCCTCTTGAAGCAGATGAGTGGGTGTAGAATATTGGGAGGAAGTCTAGTTTCATTGGGTTTCCTGAGTTGTAAGAGGTGATGTTGGATACCTCTATTCATAATGGCCCAACCTAGAAATGGTGGAAGTCCATGTCTCAAAATAAACTTCAGAAAGATCTAATATGGGTGTTTTTCAAGTAATCGTTCATCCATCAACACTTATTTGAGGGGAAGAAGCTGAGGAAGTGGATAAAGTTGTGTTGTCTTTAGAAGGGTGTTGAATTAGTCCTAGAATTCTATTGACATTTCATAGACCTAGTTCTATATGACCAATTATTTGTGGCAAATGATCCCTGGAAGGCTCGACAATTTGAGTCTGGACTCCAACCTGAACTATGATCGAATGGTGAAGAGCTCAACCTAACCACCTTCTGAAAAGTTGTGGGGAATGCCTTTCGTGCTGAAGCTGAGTTAGTAGGGGGGACATGAGGTGGCGAATCCTCCCCCGACCTTGGGATGTAGTGCAGAGGATGTTGATAAGAAGAATGAGAGGCGACATGATGCTAGTGGTGTTGTTATATGGATCAAGATCCCTTCAGACCATCAGCCATCTTCTTCACAGTGCAATGTCACGTTCTATCACCAATGTGGTTGGTGGGGTCACAAGAGGCCAATGTGCCCGAGTGCTCCGAGACCCTGCCACACCTATGGACGTGGGGGTCACTTGTAGCAATTCTGTTGTGGTGTTCCCAAGAAGCGCGCTGAAGTTAGACTTGGATCGTCAGAGGTAACCTCATCCCATCACCATGAGTAGGGCGATGTTAGGGGATCTGTTTGTGGTTTTCTATTTGTCGAGTTTCTTGGATGTAGTAATCGTCTTTTTTAGCATTTTATAGTGAGTATTTTTCTTCAGTTGTAAGAACTGTTGTTGCTGAACCTCCTTGAAACCATTATTTTGAATATAAGTATGTTTAGTAAATCTCTTATTTGGTGTGGTGTTTGGGGTTTCTGAATCCTGATTGTGAGGCAGTAGATGCTTCAATCATCAGCACTCTAGCCTTAGGACCTAGAGTGAAGCTGGCGCGTAGTTAGTAGAACCCAGCGGCGAAGAAGGGCCTTGGTTTAATCTTGGTCTTTAATGAGTCATGGTTTGTGATCTTCCGAGGGTGTGAAGTTGTTAGGGTAGAAATGAAGGTAGTTTTGATACTCTGTTTAAGGGGACCTTTCTTTCCCTCTGATACCATTGTGGTGGGGTTTTTGGTCCATTTGTAATGTTTTCAAGTTCTGTTAATCTTGTCAGTCCATATGATGGGTAGACCCACAACAGTTTTCGCAAAGTTACACCTGAAGAAATTTACAGTTATCCCAATCATTATTGTGGGGAGTTCATTCGGGCCTCCTTGAGTATGTATCAGAGTTTCTTTTCAGGTATCGTTTGGTGTTAGGTAGTCTTGTGCGGAACCACCAAATCCTATGTTCTTCATCTTGAGTAAAGGATGGCATTGGATTACACCCAATTGTTAAATTAAACAATTATTTTGGGAATAAATGATTGAATTGGTTTAGGTTCATCACATGGATGAAATATATAGTTGGGGTCTGCTTGGTTGTGGTTAAGGTGATTGTGTTTTATAGTATGAGTAGTGTGTCACGGGTTTTCGATGTCAGTTTGGATCGAACAACTGGAGGCTCTTAAACTTTGTAGGTGGGTGACACTTGTGAAGCATTATATTTGTGTCTAGATCTTGTTGCGGCTCTCCGAGGGAAGGAAGCATTATGGTGGAGAGAATCTTCACACCATGACCTTTCCTTTATTTTATTTTATAATTTATATTATCTTTAAATTTTTTTGGGGTTCGGGTTGAGTCCTAGAAGAAAAAAACAATCGAGTTATGTTAAAAAACACGAGTTTCATACTTGATGTCACTTGGTGCATAGGCAGAGTGCATTTTGAAAACCCTGCGTGGCTCCGCCCAGGCATATGCACGGTCAGCATGCCTTCGGAAAAATTAAAATCGGTAAACATTTTTACTATTGTTATTAATTTTATAATTTTTATTAAAAAATGAAATGATAAATAATAATAATAATAATAATTTGTTATTATTATTATTATTACTGATATTATTATTATTATTACTACTACTACTACCATTGATATTTGGGCAGGTGTTCAGGCACCACCCGACTAGCGGAAGTCGTGCTGTTAGCCCGAGTACATGCGTGACTGCGGCGTTTGAGTCGACCAAATAAAATAGATTAAACGAGCTGAAAAAATATCTTACTGGATTAATAATAATATTTTCACATGATTAATAATATTAAATTACTATTAAATAATTGTTACAATAATAAAATTATTATTTTGATCATTTTTAATTTATTATTAATGTTGTTCTATTATAATTATGTGTAATATCATTACTATTAATAATACTATTATTGATATTAATATAATTATGGATCAATGTTATTATTATTATTATTATGGATAATAATATTATTATAATTTTTAGTTTGTTTTTTTTTCTTTTCCATTTTTTTCTCTTCCTTCCTAAAACTAGCTTATCTCCATTTTCTCTCCCCCTTCTGTGCACCGCCACCTGGTTTCTGCCTCCCATGCGGCGAGACCCAGACGCGTCCCTACCCTCCCTGCCTTGCTTGCATCCTCCGCCGGACCAGCCGGCTCCCTGCCGACTCCCCACACAACACCATCTCGCCACACCCTCTGTAGGACCTTTTCCAGCTTCCACCCTTCTTCCCTGCAGCCCAGATCTCCTCCGACTCCATTTTCCCCGAACCTCTATCATGCACGCCCCCGGCTCGCCCCTCCTTCCCTCGCACAGTAGCACTGCACCACCCTAACTCCACCTCCCATTTTTCCTTCCCGCCTAAAGCCCCGGATCCACCCTGTTCTTCCACTTTTAGCCTAGCGTGACAACCCATCCTGCTCACCGGTGCAACCCCCTTTGGCCTCTTTGCGCCAAAAAACACTCGACGCATCCATATTCAGTTGGATCTCTTCCGGACATCGACTCCTTAACAAAAACCTAGCTCCTCTTTTTCCATTCAACTGCCGCCTCTGCCTTCTACCAGACTCCTCCGACTAGCCCGTCTCCAATGCGACTAATCCCAACCGGTCCCCTCTACCGACAGTTCTCCTATCAAATAACTCTAAAAATCTGAGGGACCTCCACCTTCTGGCCATAACCGGCAATTCACAACCCATATTCCATCCGGACGACTAGACCTGTGGCGATCCCTCCTCTTGTCAGACAGCCACTCCACCCGACCCCCATCTTCCTGGCCATCCCCTCCATGCAAGCCCCCATTGGAGGTTCACCCTTCTTCGGTAGAGATCTCATTGGCGCACATCTCTCACCCACAGTTGGCCTCCCTTCTTCTGCGCGATACCCCCTACTGGCAACCCTCCAAACAGTCTGAGAGCGCATTTGGTCGAACCACAACCACCTAATGCCCCTTATTTATCACGCAATTCCCCCACCCTACAGCCTCCAACAAGCTAACCCTCGCTAGCGTCGCCCCTGTGCTGGTGTTTCCCCCTTGACGACGTCCCCTCCCTCCGGAGACGCCCTAACCATCAGGTAAGGGGTCCATGGTTATGTGTCCCTCGAGGAGAGTTATTCATTTTTCTAAAACATTATGTTTGGGGGTTCATTCTTGTTTGTGCAGTGTTTAATTATGATTCCAGATCATATGGTTAAGATGCGAATATGATCACACACTAGTATCGGGCATGCGTTTTCATTCCGTCTTGAGTTGTGGTATGATGCCTATGAACCGCCTCTATAAATGTAGATGTATTTTAATTTGTGCATGACTTATATTCATTTATTATTAATTAATTAATTATAAGTATATATATTTTAGAAGAAATTATGTTGTATTGTAGAATACTTTTGTTGGTTAATTCGTTTTCCTAAATTAATAATTTGTCATGATGGGTGATTAATTGGTGTTGTGCGAATTACATTTTGAAAACATGTCGAGATGGTCCTTTCTTCACTGTTTGTCCATTGGGGTTGATTTATGTCAATGTTTATGTTTTTGTAGTTGTTTTTGTGGTTGTTGCAGTGAGTCGGTGAGGAAAATCGCAATACTATGATCATCGGCTTGTGCGTGCTTGCACGCCTTTGCGAGGCATGTCACATCGTCATGTTCGAGCTGAAAATTGAGTTAGGTCCCCCATTCCACTCACCTATAAATATAAAACTAATTTATTTTTTGATATATTATCAATTTTAATAAATGGGAAATAATTTAAGATAATTAATTTTTAAATGATTATTTGGGGTAAAAATAGCTGTTTATTTTAAAAATGACACTTGAAATATTTTCATGATGAACGGACACCTAGTAGTTAAAGAATTCATGTTTGTCCTTTAAAAATAATTCACAGAATTTGAAATGTAGTTCTTGTTTATTGATAAGTGATTTATTTTGATGACTGAACAAGTGTTTTGGTCCTCTTGAGAAATGAGGAGTTTCATTAAAATTGTTGAAGGCCCGTTTGGTACATTAATAAAATAAATTATTTTCAAAAACTATCCTTGGGGTGACTCATGGTTGATATTTGGGGTACGTTGACTGCATGGGTTGTGTGTGATGTTAGTTCTATTTGATTGACTTTTTTAACTCACCCATTTATTATTTATTATACGTGTTGACATGGGAACCTGGCATAGTAAGTAAATATTCTGAGAACGATTGTTTCACTAGTTTAGATTACGCACTGGCTAGTGGCCCTTAGTACGGATTACACTCTGCTAAGGGATTGGGCCCATCGGTTATTCCATGCAGGGAAACACCAGGTGTGTGGGTGTTATGAGTTCATCGACAGTAGGAATGCCTTCAAGATGAGTCACATGTATAGTACATTCTGGATTGTTCACGTGAACCAAGGTTCGACCCATGTTTTATTTATTGTTTATTTTTATGTGGTGGATGGTTGAGAGGTCTTGTTCGGTTGCTGGCCCATGTGTGCCGCTTTTTTTCCATTTCCCTTAGTGTGTATTGTGTGTTGTGTGTTGTTTTCCTTTTGACTAACAACAAAAATTTGGATTTCTAAATTCTTCGCAAAAATGTTTTAAAGTGCAATGCACCTGTTTCTTTCAAACACTAAACTTGTGTTTATATTAAAAAGGGAAATGGAATATAACTTGTTTTATAAATGAAAGTATGTGTAGAACCCAATATTTTGTATAATTTAGTTCAATCCTGGAATTGATAATTCAATATTTAATGGTATATGCATTGGGAATAAAATTAGTCAGGACTACCTACTGAGTTTTAATACTCACGCCTATATTTTTTTCATGTTTTCTTAGTTTTTATTGTAGGTTGACTTGAGCTTGCTCGCCGTGGGCGAGTGTTGGTTGTGGTTTGGTGTGTGACTCTCAAGGTTGCGAGGAGTTTTGGTCGTTGTAAGGATAGTTTGTTGTTGTTGGTCGTTCTTTCTTTTCATGTTGTTTATTTACTTTGTGTTGTTCTTTTTTATTTCCACAGCTTTATTTATTTTTATTAGGAGAAATAGTTCCCTCTTGCTCTCTTTTGATGCCCTAGTGCTTGTCACCAACTCGGGAGGATCGGGAACGCCTCTTGGGCCTTGTCACGGACCACCTCGAGTGACCGGTTCAGGGTTGACCCGGGTTGGTTCATGACAAGAATAGAGTCTTGTTAACATTTGATAATATTAATGAAAGTGAATATTTCATTAGTTTAGGAAGATATTATTTTTGTTTGGTGTACCATGAATTGGGGGAAATTTTCATCTCTCATAAGTTAAATGAAGGATATTTATGTATGTACCAATTAGGTTTCAATAATTGTCTGTCACTACCAATGGGAAGAATCCCAAAAAGATGTTAATAATTAATTATGTTATTAAATAAGGTTTACAAAGTCTCTAATATTATTTTTAAAAGATTAATATTTCCTTTTACAGTTATATTATTCATTTTTAATCATTTTTTGTTATTTCGGTAGTAAAATCATTATACATATATAATTTAATTATATGTTTTAAAAATAAACTGTACCTCGTAAAATAATTTTTACAAATAATTAAAAATAAGAAATCATTTTCATCTGCTCAAATTTCTACGTACATAAAATTATTTTATTATCAATAGTATAGTTGATGAATAAAACCCTTTTTTGAAACAATATTTTCATGAAAAAAAATTATGTGTATATTTTAACATTATCAATTTATAAAAATTTAATAAAAGAATATATATAATTAAAAAAATTAATGTTGTCTGGAATTATAATCAAGACAACATTTATTTGTATGAAAAAATATTAATTTAAAATAGTCCAAAATAGTTGCATTTATTGGGAAATAATTCTTATGCTGATAAAATTTTATACGTAGGATTTCATAGTCTATAATATCAATAATAATTATTTAATTTGTGTCTTCAATAAATGATTTTTCATACTAATTTTTTTATAATTGGTTATGGTATTTTTACTACTTCATAAATCTACAAAATATATAGCTTTAGTAAAAAAAATTTAAAATATTGACCAGTAAATCAATTATTCCTATATAGTAAAAAATGTCATATTTTGAGAATATTTTTATTATAAATAAAAAAATGAAGTAATATTTTTTCAAATTTGAATTCTATAATAGTAAATTTTATATTTTAAATAAAAAAGTAAAAACATAGTGAGATCGTTTTTCAAAGGGTGGTAATAATTAAATTACATAGTGTTCACATTTTCATTTCCAGTCCATTAAAAATTATATTGGTGTTAATAAAATAATTATATAAAAAATATCAGGTATCAATAATAAATTTATATTCCTAAAGTCAGGAATGTAAATTTCCAAAACATAAAAAAAATAATGTTTAATAATCTAATGATGTTATAAATTATTCATCTATAGTAATTGAATTTTATCAATGCCTTATAATTAATATTTTATTTTATTTTATTTCTATATATTTTTTAATAAATTATTTACATTTTTTTCTACAAACAAACTCAATATGAAACTATTAATATTTATATAATATTGAATGGTTCAATTTTTAATAGTGTTTATTTTTTAAAATGTTATTTAAAACATAATTCTTCAATTGATTTTTTTTTGAAAGTTGAAGGAGGCATATTATCCCCCAAAAAAATTTTCTCCTCACGGGTTTAAATGACACATAGCAATAAAATTAATGAAATGAATCCAAAAGACTTTAATAACAACTGATATACTATCAAATGAGGTGTATACCCTAATATAATATTTTTGATCAGGAGACATAATATTTTCATCTGTCATTTTATCCAATTACATTTTTTTTAATATAATTAATTTTTCATTGTTTGTCTCACATAGAAAATTAAATGTCTATACCTTGAACATAAATGAAACCCAAATGTCCATGAAAAACCATAAATATATTCTAATGTGAGTTTAGGAATTAAAAATTGTTAATTTTATTAATCATAATTCGTTGTTTTTTGTTCTAAATAATAAAAATATTTCTCACTTAATAGATCATCCCATTAGGATTCTCATTAGGACATTCATTGTGTTATTCAGGAAACATAACATAATCAAGGTTATTTTATTCTAAATAAATTAGAAAATCCAAAGTATTTAACATTATTAATGAATTCTAATAATCATAAGAGTGTTACAAAAATTAAATCTGATTATTTCCTACCCTATAATCGTGTTATTCTAGGTTATATCTTTTTTAGTTCAAGAAATATCTCTAATGGTTCAGCCTATGTTTTAATATAATTAATATAAAGAATACATATAAATACATATCCCAAATAACCATGAACATTATTGCAATATTATAGTGTAGAAAAGTATTGAAATATATTCCCTAAAATCCTGAAATCCAATATACGTAAAGTGAAATACCAATTAACAAACACCAAAACATATGGATCTTTAAATTTTAATCTATAATATCGAAGGTTGTTCTTCAATTAGGATCTATGTAAAATGTATTTAAATCCCTATTAAGGGTTTTAAATTTTTATTTGAGTCATCCAACAAATATTTTGTTGGAGTATCTATACATGTCCTCTTTCTTAGGACCACATATTATGAAATTAGTAATTATCAAGTTTGTACTCAACAAGAAAGTTTAATAGTGTTTACCCAAAGGTACATCTAGGTCATATATACATTAGGTAACTATTATCCAGATATGGTTTTAATTTATAAGAGTCTATATACTCCATACATATCAAAATATTATGGTTTTTTTCAAACACAAATTCTCAAACATTAGGTCCTCTCTAATGTTTTAATTAATTATAATCGCAATAAAATTATAGCACATAATGATACCTCAACCAATAATATATTTATATATATTATATTGAAATTAAAATTATTCATAATTTATATGCACATTAAATAATTTTTACTCTAAAATTATCATCAATAAAAACATAGTAATATATAAAAACTCTCAATTAATACCAACTATAACCTCTTCCAAATAGGCTCATAGAATCTGATTCTCATAGAAATGTCATAGACATATAGAAATATAAATTAACTAAATCAATGTAATTTAATCAATAATTAATTATAATATTACCAAAAAATATTGAGTCACTTACAATAGAGGGACCTATTATGTTAATAGTTTAGATAGTGAAGAAAAAAATGATACATGAAATTATATGCCTTTCCAGTTTTATTTAAATTTACCCCATAATATAATAAAATAATAAATCGATAATAATTCATGAAAATATTTAAATAATGTATTTATTAATAATATTCATCTAAATATGTCTCATAAATTTTATTTTTCATAATTTGGAAAATGAAAACATATGGTGTGTGATATAAATTTCCCAATAATTGAAAATATAAACTATAATATATCATTGAATAAAAATGGAATTTCTAATAATGATAAAAAAATTATAATAAAATAATTCCATTAAATAGAAAATAATTGAATGAAACCAATACAAGGATGAAAACATAAATGTGTATATAAAAAATTATAACCTAATTAATTATGTATAAATTCATATTGTAGATTGTATTTTACCGTCAATTCCTCATCTGTGATATTATTCATAAGGTTACATAGAATCCAAGATATAATTATTTAAATCAAGGTCTCAAATAAGACATTATTTTTTAATTTAGTGTAGATGCACTAAAAACTGAAACTGTTTCCATATTAAACAAATTAATTCATTAATGGGTTATATAATATTTGGACCCACCAGTCATTTCATTATGTTTAGAACATTCACCATGTGACTAATATGAATATAAGATCAATAAATATATAATTTCTATTATAATTAATATATATTGATATATATATATACTAACTAACAAAATTTCAACACATTTCCAGCCAATAAATTTATATATTTATTTAATATAAAGAATTTGGATAGTTATAAAATACGTGATATAAATTTCAAAGTGCTAAAGGTAAATCTCTATCGAAATAATGAGTATAATGTTTTTCAATATTTCCCAAGTAAATAGATTTAATTAGTTATTATTTTTGTATCCATAAATTACATGTGACATTTGAAATATTCTGTATTATCTAATAATATATAATTCCTTTATAGTTATTAATTATCTATTTATTAAGGATATTTTATTAAAATAAATACATTGTTGTTATATTTATTGTTTTCAATGAATGTTTGAATGTTATGATATAGTGAACCAAAAAATTATAGACATAAATATTAAGTAATTTATGAAGAATATTAATAACATCTCATTAATATCATCCCCATAAAATTAAATGACTACATTCATTATAAATGATGTTACATAAAATACTAGTGCATAAAATATCAAAATAATCTCCCACATAGTTCTGCACAATTAGAACATTTTTTTTAAATTTCATTTTTAAACTATTCTCTTTCCCTAAATAATATGTAACATATGTATGTGTGAGTTCAAATTCAGAGTTAGGTTAATATAGAGAGATATAAATAAATTATCATATGTAAGAATATCTCCATCATACTTGTATAAGAATGGTTTCCTAGAATTTAAATTTCAAACCCAAGAGTTCATAAAATAATGTGAAAGGAAATAAATCATGTAAATTCAAATAATTTGAATGATAATGGAATTAAATAAAAATGTACATGATAAAATGTATCTATATCAACCCAAGTAAAGACATCAGTGTTTCGAAGACCACTCAGGTACCAATTTTAGAGCTTAGTACAACTTCACATGTAACCTCTTTTAGTCTTAGTATTACCTCCTTTGTATTCTCTTTTCGTATTAAGATAACCTCTATTGTTAAGATTGAACTCATAAAACATTAATAATTACTTAATTCATTGGATGGATATAATGAGAACACTCTACACATAATCCAAATCTATTCTCCTCCATGCCACAAGATCATGGAAACTTTTACCATTACATCAAATATTTTCCTATGGAAATGATAGATGCTTTAATTAATATTCCATCATCATAATAATACAACTTTATAATTAAGAATAAATATGGTAAACATTTTCCATATCCATATTAATGGATAAAAATATTCATAGGATAACATTGTAGATCAAAATATTTTATAAGAACATTGGAATATTTAATGATAAATTATGCAATTCATTTAGAAATAAGTTATTTAAAAAAATTCAACATTTAATAGAAAAGCATTTTTTGAAATTATCAATAGATAACTACAATTAAATTATCAGTGTGACCATAATTAGTGATGATGGTAAATTTAATTCATATGGTGTGTGTTAAAATAAAAACTCCATTCCCATTCTTGGTAAATACTAAATATTTCACAATTTAGAAAATGGTTATAAGATTTCTTTTAATTGTTGATATATAATTTAAAATGAATTCTAAAACAACATTACATAATTATTCTTAAATTTAAAAAAGATCCATTAATATATTTTATATAAAAAATTCACGTTAAAAAAATAATCTATAGTCGAAGTGAGGGACAAGTTTGGTTATACTTTAAAATAATATTAATATCTATTTATTACTAAAATATATTTAAATAACATAAAAACATGTAATATATTGAAAACAGTAGAATATGAGAAATTAAATCATATATTGGACTTTAATTTCATATAATTAATATATCAAAATATGAAAAATAAATAATTTCTATAAAAATGATATCTTAACATAAAATCATTACATTATGATATTATAGATTCATAATAATTCTATCATCCTATGAAATAAATTTATATTCTAATAAAACTATTAAGAAAAAAAACATTCAAATAATTAATAATTAATATTTTTTTCTAATAGATTTATATCAACCATTCCAAAATACCTATTAAATACTGTTATTATTTTAGGTGTTTATTTCCTTCATTTACCATATGTGTTTTAGTTGATCAATTGTGGTCCTTTTATGTTGATCGAGTTTCATTCATCAGTATAATTTTTTTATGATATAATTTTCATATACATATATATTTGTTTATTATAAAAAATTCACTAATATTAACATGAATTATTTATGAATAATTATTTACATCACTTTCTAGCGATATCAATGGTTATGTACACATGAGCGATGATTGAACATTTTAATAGATGGAACCAAATAATGGTAAATAATAAACCATTATTATAGAATAATAGGTATATTATTAATACCAAATATATATATATTTAATCCAATATAATTACTATCCATTAATTATTTTTATGGAAAATGAAACATATTTATATGTTGAAGCTTTAGTCCAAACATAGGCTTGAATGACACTTTGAGCTCTCATTTAATATATGAGAGGTATAAAATGGTTGTGATATAATAATAATAATAATAGATCAGTATATTTTTAAAAAATTCATATTTAGATGGAATAAATATGTTTTGTTAATGGAAATTTAGAAATAGAATTTAAGGAACTCAGTACATATTTATACCTCTTCTTTGAGAGTGCACTTTTATCTTATATATTTATCCTTGATAGATTTTTTCTAGTATAAGTATAGAAGATATAAATTGATTTAAATGAATATAGGATGGTTTTAAAGATTGTAATGGATGATATTTGAGGATAAATGTTTTTGAATAAGGGATGTGAATAGGTCCCCCTTTATGAATAATTGGATGTGTACACTAGTAAATTTTAATATATTTCATTAATTTATGGTCACATTAAATTTAATGTTTCTCCAAATATAAAAGGATTTAATATATTGAAAAATAATTCTAGAATATCATAAAAAATATGAATTATTATGTTGTGGGTGTCATTCTATACTTTTTCCCATTTTTACCCTCTAGAAAAATTAGTTTTAACCATAAGCATGGTAATAATATATTACAATTGTTCTATTAATTTTGAAAATAAAAACTATTTTTTCCATTTATATTATATATATTATGATTATTAAAAATATGTAATCTATTTTTTTTAATTTTTTTTGAAATTTATAATGAATTTTATAAAAATAAATGAAAAACTAATTTTGAAAAATTATTTTTATGGCCTAAAATGATATTTAGGTATATTTTGTTCCTTATTAAAAAAATATAATGATTGATAAATTTGATGATGAACTATAAATTATATAAATTTCATGGAATCCATTTTTATTTTGATATTAATTTTATTTAATAACTTAAAAAACTATAAACATAAAACCAGTTTTCATACAATTATTGTTTTTTCCATGAAATGAACATATAAAAAAATAAAAAATGATTTTAATTAAGATATAATTTATTATATTATTTTGAATTCATGAAAAATTATGTTATATGATCATAAAAATAAATAAATCATGTTAGTTTTTAAATTACATGACCTGACTGGAATATGCCCGCCAAGACAGTGCTAATTAGGGTGTGACAACACCAACCATTCCTCTAATAGGATGAAGGGTAGAAAAAAGACTCAAAAATCACAAAATTAAATAAGAATATTTTTTATAATAATAATATATTCATAACTCCACAATTTTAATGTAAAAATTTGAAAAATAATACATAAATTAATCATCCAGTGCATAACCCTTCATGAAATAACCTCTAGGGAATACATGAATGAAAAATAGTATAAAAGAATGAGTATAGGGTGAAAATACATGCCCAAGTAGAAATAAATAATTAACAATAAAACAAAATTAACATGGTATGAAGAATATATTTCATCTCCATAACTCCATGAGAAACCATTTATCATGGTCCTTTTCCCCATGAATCACTATGCCCAACAGATTTCATCAATCATATATACTCTATATATATAAGAAATACACATTTGAGAAAATATCATAGATGGGTGAGTATGTAGATACACATTAGTCTTCCAAAAAAACACAATAGAATAAATAAAATGATACAATAGAATAAGATCATTCAATAACAACAGTAAAAAACTCATGATTTATGTTCATAAGGAATCCTAGATTAGATAAAATGAGAATCAACATCTCCACATTCCATCCAATTAATTTGAGGTTTCTAGAATCACCAATTTTTGAATGGAATTCCCAACATCTCGTTTGTTCATATGAGAACCCATCTGGAGGACCCACACAATCTACTATGATATGTAGTCAGGAGGGAATTATATTACATATAGAAACCACACCCCAGTTCTATATGTTTTTCACTATGAAGATAGAAAAAAAATTAACTTCTAAATTAGGGGGTACACTTAGTTGTTAAGGGGCCTATTCACTGGTGTTTTATGAGTTTAATACTTTATATATAGAGGACATGTACCCTAGGGTGATAGGGTTTCCATCCACCATATATAGAACTCATTACCTCATGTGATATTGGTTTCTAATATGGTAGATAGAGGATTTGATCCATTGAGTTACAAGGGTAGAGGTAATCCAACATTTACTAAGACCATAAGTTACCATCACAATTGTGAGAAAGGTAAGCATCCAACTGTGACATCCCTTTAGTGATTCATCTTTATCATATATGTTGGTCATGCATTTCTGAAAGACACATTACACATGTAATACCCCACATGATATTTCAAAATCCACCGTTAAGGATATCATCAAGTAATATGTTAATAAAAACTGACGTAGGGATACCCACATGATGTCATCGATGTTATATTGTATGAGATATGAAATTTATAATATTTTGGGAGAAGTACACATAATTTAATTAACAACACATGTTGTGTGAGATTACCTTGTCACTAAGAAATATACTCCATTAGATTTGATTTTGGATGTTATTTCATTATAAATGGATTGTAGAGATGGTAAAAATCTTATCCTAGAAACACTAAACCTTACCATGTCCCCACAGATCATGCATGTGTACATAGGTAGTGCCCAAGAACCATATCCATTTTCGACTACACACATATTTTCATGTATTCAGGTCATGCCCATGTGCTTTTCAATCTCCATTCTTATGAAATCTTAGATTAAACCATAATAATTTAGAAATATTCCATATGGTGTGTAAATTTCCATACAAGGTGTGTTATTTTTATATTCACCTAAATCCCTATCTCCTTGATCAAGGGGACTATGCGGTATGTGTTAATCTAGGATAGTTTTAGTTTAGTAAGGGTTTCCAAAAACACATTGTATTCAACATTGATCCTAGGTTCCCCTTCAATAAAACTGATCAAACCTTTTTGACAACTCAATGTATCTATAAATGATTCAAATATTTACTACCATCAATTTTTTAACTATGATGGATGAAATTTTTTGTCTAATTTATCATCATGTAATTTTTCACATTTATACCCCAAATATATATGTCAAATTAATTATTAATATACTAAATAATTATTCTTTCTTTTATAAATTTATAATATCTAAATTTTTATTCCATTAATGAAATAATTATCAATTCAGTAGTGTGATCACACATAAATCCATAATGGAAATGTTAAACCTCAAACTGATGGGAAAACACTGATAAACATGTTGAAAATGGTGGAAAGAACAATAATGAGGTTAATACGTAATCTTAGAATTTAGTCTTGGTCAAATATCACATAGTGGATTAAAAAATAATGTCATTTCACTATCATAATAAACAAGATTCCATAACACGTTTAACATTCAGGATCATGCAATGAATGTCAGTTCTGGGAAAAAGAGAGCGGATAATAAATCTATGATTTATCATTAATCAAATGGGGTAACCAATATATAATGATTCCAACATAGAATGTCGATCTTTTTTGGTTAATGAAACATCCACTAGTGTTTTAAAAAATAATCCTATGTGGTCTTCATCTATAATATGTCAACCATGATTTATTCATTGATTCAAATCTTTGGGGTTTTCATCAAAAAAAGGAATAATAATCATCCTCTCAAATCCACCCATGATTATGTGGCTATAAATATAAATTTAGTATAATTATATATCAATATTTTATATAATCGTATATGGTAATTAAATAAAAATATTAAATTTGTTATTTCACATAACATGGACAACATAGGCTTCCACAACTAAATATAAAGTGCAAACTGAAATTCGATCACTTCTAGGTTAAAATCCTCAATTTGGATTCATACATGGTCTTGGAATCCTTATCCAAGTTCCAAAGAAATAGAAGAACCACATATATCAAAATGATTCAATAATCTGAAATAATATATGTCAATAATTATAATGTTTTAATTATGGGCACATGAGACACCCAAACACTAAGCTCGCTCTCAGGAAAAAAACATATATATACCTAGAAATATTCAATGTAAATCCCAATAATACCTAATCAATTAAATTGTCCAATAATCTATTGTGTTTCATTATTAAAATAACATGATTCATATTATGGTGGGGTACTTATTTGGAATCTAACTCTAACACTCCCAAGAATCATCTTTTATGATTTAATGCAACCAATGAATGTGAACAAATGGAATGTTTCACAAGAATAGAGTCCAAACATGTAAATTTCTTATTTCTATTAAGTACTCAGTAAGGTTTTATCTGTCATAGAATCCCATTTCTCCCTATTTAATAACGAGTGTAATGTCACAAACATATCTCCTCATCTACAACACATGGATGATTTAATGTACTCAAAACAATAATGTCTCATGGATTAGTAATATGAAACCTCTTAAACCCTCTATAAGATCATAAATATCCTAATATACATCAAGGATATCATGAATCCCCAAATAATTATTTTAAATACAAAACATGCTTAGATACTATGGAAAACATGGTCTCTATTATAGAACACTATATGCCTATAACATTTGTCTATTATGATTTTTTCCTTCTGATGGATGTCCTAAAATGGACACAGATCACCAAAACCTTCTCATTTTTCCTCTAAAACATCACTTTCCATCTTAGTGATGTATATCCAATCTCCTTCTAATATAAGGGTAGCCAATATGGTCTCTCATTCAGTTCCTTGAATGATTCCATGCCAATTGCATGTTAAATACTATAATTATAATAAAACACTACAATTGGTATGTGAGCCTCCTAGTTCCATCCTAAATTGTTCACCTAGGTTATATTCATATCTTTCTACTCTTATATATTTCACTTTGTTTTCCAACCCAACTTTTAGAGAAATGTTGTGATGATCAGAAACTAGGTACCGAAATCCTCATAAAAGCCCCTCAAAAACCATTATGTGAACTCAGCCTCATTGTAAGAGAAAATAATAGAAGGTATCCAAAAAAATCAATTTGTTATCCCTCTTGAAAAACATCCCAGTATTATTAACTAAGAACTGTAATATAAGACCAATAAAGTGCAATGAATGGGTAAATCTATCAATAATCACCGAGATAACATCAAATTATCTCACATTATTTGTAATACCCACAAAATATCCATTTTTATGAATAGCCATTTCCACAATGAGATATCAAGAGGATACTTCAAAACTACCAATAATTATGCAATGATTTTATAGGATGATCTTTGAGGTGATTTGGGATAAACTTGGTGATGATCCACAACATTCTTGCCGAGAAAAACTATTTTTAATGCTTTATTTACATTGTTCTCATATAGTGTTATTTAGAAAAGGGAGAATTATAAAAATCCAATATTAACTATTTGGAAGTCATAAAATTAATTAAAATACACCATAAAAATTTGACTAGACACTCTTGTTATCTAAAAATTCCTTCTACTATATCTCTTGTAAATATATAGAAATAAAGACCCTCACATTAAATGCCTCCCAATTGATCCTCCCTCACATGATGGAGTAAGGGTGGATTCACCACAATCAAATGATGAAAATCTAAACCCCTAACCTCTTTTAGGTTTAGTTGTAACAAAACCAATTGCTCAGACACCTCCTCCACGAAGGGTGAATGGGACACTATACTAAAGGCATCATCCACCATGTTTCCCTTCCTATGAGTATATACAATCCCAAACTCCATTATCTTATTGGAACATAAACTAAATCCTATGTCTTGTGATTATTTCACATTATTTGAATATGTTCATGGTACCCTAGTGTTCTATGTAAAAAAACACTTGTCCTGAAGATTGTTCATCAACATATTTATAGAGAAGACTAACACTACCAACCCAATGTCATCAGTTATGTAGCTCTATTTGTAGTGACTAAACCTCCTTGTACTATATTCATGTACATCGTTCCTCTTTATCAACACATAAATGATCTCAGATCCCAAGGTACAACAATACTATACATAATAATTGAATTCCATCATTATTCACAATAAAAGATCATTATTCACCCTTAACTATAGGTCTTTAAAGCCCCTACAAAACTACTCTATCAAGGTAAATTGATTCAAATACAACATCAAGGATGAATGGGTGATATAATACTATAGAATTATTATACGAATCTCTTGTATTATCCCAACATGAAATTAAAAAATGACCCATTAAAGAAATCTTGGGTGGCTCCCATATATGAACTACATAAACATGTCATTGTTCTATATCTACTCCATTATTAGATATTACATTCACTACTAAATAGATCCTCTTGCATCATAAATAAATAATTACAAAGAATATCATTGTATTGATGCTCCCAGAGTTTTTTTGGATCATATTGAAGTGTTATATGTACTCCACCGCTAATATATATTTATTCAGTATGTCTTGAATGATTTAATCTTAAAAATTGGACTATGAATTTCTAGATGATATTATAAATAAGGGAAATAAATATTGTTGGAAAATTTTCACCCTAAATGAAATCAATATGAATTCATTGTGTCTATAGAATCATCATATTGTTGACTTTATAATATCGTTCATGCCTTCCCTTAATAGGAAGTAGCCGAACCTATGATAAATCATTATGAACCAATTAAAATAGTTGAACTAGTTGAAGAAGTCATCAGTCATCAAAAAGGTTAATTTTTCATTATTTTTAACTATTCATGGTGAAAATAATCAATAAAAATCATCCTGATATAATCATAATTTTTCATTAATACAATATTATTTCTTATGGCTACACATAAGGTCTGATGAAACCCGTCTCTTGGGGGGGTCCTCCAAATACACCCCCAAATATCCGAGCTTTCTATGGGTTATATGATAGGCTACATATGGTATTTGTTTGGTCATTAGTTGAATGCATATATAACATCAGAACTCACATGTTAGAGGTAGTCCAAAAAAACCTCATGGAAGATACATATATAATTTTTGACTAAAAAAGGAACACGGATACCTAAAAATCCCATAACACTAAAGGACAGGATTTTCAACTGAGGGGTGATGTGTTTCATCCTCTTGCATGAATGGGACACTCACCCATCCATTATATCCCTCCCTACATTAAATTAATATCTCATTCCATATGTCCAAATTAATCTAAATCATCTATGATGATAGCCAATCCATGAACTAAATGTGAAAAACAAGTCAATACCCACAATTATGATAAATGGTTTTTTCATGATGACTAAGAGGTCCCCTATGAAATTCTCTCTACTATGTGACATATCACAATTCTAGTACATATGTGAAATCAAGTAATCAAATATAATTGGAGAATCTATAATAATATAATATTCTATGGTTTTAATGGGAATATATAGATCAAAGGAGTGATATATGTATATGAATAAATAACTCCCATGTTGGAATACAAGTACTAATGATAAGGTATAAATTATATATACCATACAATGTATCATTGAGTGAGTTTCCTAGCCATATTTCTCTCTATCCTACAACTAAATGTTACCTCAACAACCAACACTTTGAGACTAGAGTGCACCAAAAATTGGTGACTGAAGTATATCATTGTGTATCCCTCAACCAATAGCACTTATATCTATTTTTTTTAAAGGATGGGGCCGAAGCCTCATTTTTATTAATAAAGCAAAGCAAAGACCTCTTTTAACTGGGTAGAGGGAGACCCATTACATCTCCCGAAGGCCCAATGGGCTTGTAGCCCATTACATAGCCCGTAGGCCCAATTGTTTTGGCCAAATTCCACCCACACCAATATGGGCATCTCCTCCATAGAGATCTTTTAGACTAGAATAAGGATGTCACTTCTCATGATGTTTTCTATGTTGTGGAAGTCCATCCACTACATGTACTGTCTCATGGGAACATCAGGTGCGGAAATCATATTCTAGTAGACCACACCCTTTAATCGCATAACACTTCCCCTCACAAAGTTTACATGATCTTCTCAGCAAGGATTTTGACATATTTCCAAGTGTAAGATTCATTCCATGATTTGGTCTCGTATATATTGACATTGATGAATAATTCATACTAGCTTCAATTAGGTGATGTACCCTACAATTACCAACACTACCTATAACCCCTTAGAGATCGCTCTCCCTAAAATCTCTCAATAAACAGATCCCTCACATGGATTCTTTTATAATAAATTATGGAAATGGAGATTAGGATGGGATTGATGATAGTATCAACTCCATTGTAAGCCATATGTTCCCAGAATAATCCACCAGCAACCATATTGAGGGAGTAATGTGTGATGTTAGTCAACCTCTCAACATAATGTTAAACTATCATATCAACATATGACTGTTACAAAGGATCCTTAATGGACTTTGAGATCAATTAAAAAATGGCAATAATTACTATAAAATATTTAATAGTTGTTTAAAAATGATATATTCACACATAATTAAGCTTATTTATAAAACACAACCAATTCCCCACATCTCGAGAGAAAAGACTAGCTTTTAGTACAAACAACTGATCGGATGGAGTCTTAATAGGCCTGAAAACATAGATAAATGAAACAATACAATCCTATAGTACATTATGATCTAGATATCAAGGAAACACTGAAGGACTCTTTGAATGGAAATCACAATGAATGCTAAGCCTTCACACAGCATTAGCTCAACCATATAGCACTATCTACTCTTTAACTGGTAGTGGAACTACTCCCGACCATACATGGGGTGACATCTCAGGATAAGGAACTTTAACTGAGGCCTCATAAATAAATTGATCCTCCTAAAGATCCATTCATTGTTACCTGGTTGGTTATTTTTATAAATTCATCCTAAAAGTGATCAATACATAACATGATCAGATGAGCATATATGAAGGGATGTAAATCAAGAAGGACCGTCAATAGACTCAATCCCATAGGACTCATTTACTAAAGTTTCCTAGAAACTTATGTATTGGTACATTGATAAGATGAGTAAGAAGTTAGAGTCCTGGTGAATAGATTAATTGGACACAATAAAAAAATGTGATTCCTTATACTAAAAGAAACTTTCATGGAACTCTCATAATGATTATTTTTATTTCAAACCGAACATCACCCTGAGTCTCACTTTAACACCTACCAAGGATGAAACCAACTAATAAAACATTTTCACAACTAGAAACACGGGGGCCCACCCATCGATCAGTAATGTAGGTGTTAAAACCCCAATCCATTTTCCACTACTATTGGAGTTGGTGACATGAATTGAGATTGAAGGAACAAAAATTAGAGGCCTTTTCCAAATGTACATGTACACACTCTCACTGAAATATCTAAGAAAAAGTGAGGAGTAATAACAAAATAATGTAATAATAATATTATAACCATTAATATAATATCCTCTATGGTTAAAATTAGAATAAAAATGATAAAATATGCATACATGGGTATATTACATGACTATCAAGAAATAATGTACCAACATAAAAAGAACTGAAAAATGAAATATAAAGAGATATTGGTCATGATCATCATGTCTGACCAACCACTGAGGTAAATGCAGAAATCTATCACTAGACACTAATGATGAAATTGTTGATCTATTTTTCATCTTCATTATACAAGAAATTTCATGTGCTAAAATAAGAAACCATGAAAAGGCCACACTTCTAACCATAATTTTTCAATGATGGGGGCGGAAGAAGATAAAATTGAGGACCAATACTATAAAGAAATAATTGTCCCAACTCATTAAATATAGAACATATAACCTAGTACATTATTGGGGGTTCAAATCCCCAGAAAGATAACCCATACTTTGTTGAATAAAGGGGTGCCACTATAGATAAAGGAACCTCACCCAAGTGGGAAATAGTTTTTCACCTCAACAAATAGAGGACCCATGTACTGGTATGATATGGGATTACACATGGAACCTAGAGGAACCAAAACCTAGTTTGATAGAGGTTCAACTCTTTCAATGTTAATAGAAATGAGACACATACCCTAGTGCGATATGCAAGGTTTCCAACCCTAAAACATATTTTAGGATCTGTCCTGATCAATTATATTGTTAAATAATCTCATGAAGAATACTCCAATTCTCTACACTACATGCCATTTCAGAACATACAAAACAAGACACCCATCACATTTTATGAAAAAAATAAGAATATGTTACTCATGATCTGACATCTGAATTATAAATAATGTAATCAGATATGTATTCATTATAGGGAGAAGTACACGATGTGTTTCATGGGTAGTGGGGAAATTGATTTCACCAATTTTTTTTGGAATATCATAAATTGGATATGGGTTGGGAATCCTTTTCATAACAATGAAATGTACATGTGGTATATGGAATTTCGCCACAAATTGGGGCCAGACCATGTCCTCTCGAACCATGCCCGTGTACAATACCCTTGCTCATATTCATTGGCGTTATCTAAGTAAAAAAGATGAGATTTCATATATTATTGGTTTCCACGTGACTAGTTATGAACACTTCCCATTACTCCACACTTTCTCAGAATTTATTAGGAATTGTGTAACACAACATATATGACTCCACACATAGAACATGATATTTATATTCCCCATATAACCCAATCCTCTATAGATAGGGGAATACACTATGTGTGTTCCTCTTGGATAAATTGTGTATCGTTAGGTTTTTTACAAAAACCATAGTTATCTTCATGGATACTAGTTCCACCACTTATACCATATCTAATGCCTCATAGACCATTTGAATCTACCAAAATGGAAAATAATCAATCTCAATTTTCGATCCTTTTATGTCTGGAACTCTGAAGACGTATTTCCCGCGTAGAAGACCACCATGTGTCTTCTATCACTATATATCTCAAATACATGGATCATTTCTCACATCCCACTCTAACCATGTTTAATTATGAAAATTTCAGGTTGTATTTTGATTACCCAATTACCATGAATCATGTGGTTCAATCATGCTCAGACTGAACTCGTCATTGTCAAAATACTACCCCATCAACCAATGTTGATAAAAGATGGGGAAAAATAACAATGTAGTGTTAAATTCGTCATAATAGAATTTAGTATATTATAGATACCACATAAATAGGATAATAGGGATGTTAAGGATTAAGGATAGTAAAAAAGGTTCAACAACATAATTAGTGATTTGTATCATGTGTATAATGAATATAGTTCGAAAAAGATTGTAGATTATAAATCCATGTTTCATATTTATTCAATGTGTAAAAATGATAATTAAAAATACCTACATCAATTAAGGATCAATCATTGGTTTAGTTCAAACATTCTAGTGATTAAAGTGATGGCCTTTTTCTTTCAGTACCCATATCGTGAAGCACCATGATCAGTTCCTTGATACACATTGTTATGATTGTCAATGAAAATGAATAACACTAATTAGGCTCTTAAAAATTTTAATGTTTATGAAAATATACCTAGTTATTTTCCAAAAAATATTTATATATAGTGGAAGACTATTTTTATGGTAATTAAATATTTAAATTAATTATATTAATTAATTCACATATAGTGCCCATCAATGAATACAAGAAGTAAAAATTATACTTCGGCCAACATTAGACACTACTCGAGTAAAACCTATATTCCAGATTCAATTACTTCCTCATATTTCACATTTATGGTCCCATAAAATTAGAAAACAACTAAATGTAAATTATTTATGTATTTTTTTCAATCATATTATTATTATTTATATATCAATTCCCTGGTATCGAGAAAACCCAGACATCACATGCACTCCTTTATAAATTTTTATATATACCATAATAATAATCAAATGAATAATGTTACAACACTATCATCCTACATTTTAATTACATCATTTTATTAAATTAAATTAATTTTTACAAAAATCAGTATTTTTCACTGATAAATGAAAATATTTTCTTATTAAATAAATTATTGAAAAAATTAATAATATAATATTTAAATTGGGATTTAAATATCATATTTATTCCTCAAAATTACATTTCCATTAATTGTATAAATTAATTATAATTTTATGTTGCATAAACTAATAAAAACTATATTTGAAGAATATATGTTTTGAATAATAAAATGACTTTTAAAAAAAATTGTATTATTTATTTTGAATTTTCAATATATTTTTCATTATTTAGATCAATCGTATAGAATTATCAAAATAAAATTATTAATATTAACACCTTACAATTTTATGGTAGTGTTAAAATGGATTACTATGTCATGGTTAATTTGGAATTGGGGATTCATATAAGGAAATATATCAAGTACGTCATGTTTTTTTAAAGGGAATGAACTATTAATTCCTGGGGTGTTACATTCTACCCAACTTAAGAGGAATTTTCCATAAAAATTGAATCAATATGACATAAAAAATGTGTACACCTCTGAATCATGACATCATCATGTTCCCTAGTATCATAAATGTGTATTGGATTCCTCATGTGAGCATTAACCTTTTGATTAGTCTTTCTCAGTAGAACATTATATCTATAATTGATGATTTGAACTGGTTGATCTTTATAATTGAGGTTATTCTCTATTGGTGTACCAGTTGAGCAGATTAATTTTTTTGGATATGGTATGTATTTTCTCAAGATAGATACATAGAACACATCACGAAATGGATAGTGGTTCGGGCGAAGATCCCAATGATATAAAACTATCACCACCTGATAAAAAATATTCAATGATCCAATATATCAATTCTTCATATTTCAAGTAATTATACATTACATCTACTATTTTCATTGATAAAATAAATGAAATACCTTCTCAAAAACATTATATTCCTAATCCCTCCAATTATTATTAGTATAATTGTTCAATCAACTCTAATAATCAATGACTTTAGACTAAATGGATATTACCATATCAGCCATTCCTTAAGAATCATCTGAATAATATAGATTTATTTCTCCAAAATTTTTCCAATTGGGTGGGTTTCATTTCTTTTCTATATATGGATTCACAAGGATATATGTGAACGCTCAAGTAAACAATAATGTTTTATGTGAATTATAATACAGAAAGATAATGATCAAAACAACCACATGAATCTATAGAATATGATGTAAAAATATATAGGATTACATAGTCTGATAAATATGAGAATATATCTTATGATGATTGAATGTACTAATAAATGACATTTAATCTTGTTCTAGCAATGTAATTTTTCAGAACATCAAGAGAATTCTCAAATCTTAATTATATACAGTAGAATTTGGTACTCCATTTTTCCCTATGTCTACATTACCTTATATATGTAAATTATTATAAAGAAAATAATCTATTTGAAATCAATTATTTGTGATAACATCATAAGGAAACGAACTACCACCCCACATGCATTATTTCTATTAGAAAATTTATGCATCATGACGAAAAAACCATGGTTATTATTTACCATTTTTACATTAGTATAGGAAATGGATGTAACAAACCCTTATACTTATTTCCCATAGTCATAACAAGAATACATACCTATCACTAACATACATACCAAATAACATATCCCTTCATAATTTCACACAATAAATAATTTTTTAGATATCTATATCAGTTCATACATCCATGATGACAAACTAATGATAAGATATGAGAATATTCTAAAATATATATCAATAATGGTGAGAATGGAATCATACTCAGATCCTAAAACATTTCATTACATCATAATCAAGGAGGAATAAATTATCATTTCACACCATCTATTCTAGAGATACACCCAAAATCATTTTATATTTAATAATCAAATGGATATATTACTGAACCAATATTTGATTAAGATAGTATATCCCTAATTCATTAATAATATCATGGTCTATCCATTGGAAATCCAAGAAAATTATATCCATTAAGATCATCATCACTAATAATCTACCATTATCCTTTTGAATAAGTGAATCTCGAACCACGCTCACTTTCCCAAGTGGTAAGGTAATGGGGAATCAAATCATTAATTTACTCAATCCATATTATCATGTTGATATTCCTCTATTTCTAGTTTAATATATACTTTAATGGTTGTTGAGAAGTATATATGTCACAAATTTATCAACAAATATATTGCTTATAAATATCTTTAATTCCAATATTACGACTAATAAATGTAAATAATGAGTTACAATATTTGTCCAATGAAACATAATATATATTTACACATAAGATATTAAGTTTTATTATTCATAAGAACACATTGTATCCCCTTAATTTATTCATAAATTTAAATGAAAAACCCATCTCCAATATATGGTACTGTGAGATCTGGTTTTCTGAATGGACATCTCACCAGTTTCCTAAAATTCTCTTCACATTCATCAGTTCATGTTTGTTGACTTATTTCCTAGTCAACTGGGTTAGTAGATCACATATCTAAGAGAAGTCCATCATAATGTGTTGACAATATCCAAAAATCTATCAATACAATATATTTTATAAATTTTTATTTGTATGGTCTAATGATTATTAATATAATCTGGGTTGTATCCTAAAAAATAACCCCTCTTGAAATTACAATGTCTCAAAAATGAAACAATTTTTAGGTGAAATTTTACATGTTATGTTTCTAAAAATGATTCTATATCGTTATGATGTCCATTATAATCCCACTGTGATCTTAATGATATCAATACATAATATAATATATCATAATAAAATCTATGTTGAGTACCAAAAATTTAGAAAGGTGGTCTATAATGAATTTATTCATTAGGAAAAATAATATAGGGGGAATTATTTAGACTAAATGGAATCACAGAAAATTCATAGTTTCCAAACATCAAACAGAAGCCTATCTTCGGTTTGCCTTAACTCCTGACCATAAATTGATAGTATGCATATCAATGAAAAATATTGAAAACATATTTATATCCTTGTAATTGATCAAAAAATCATCAATACAGGGAATTTTATTCATATTCTTTTCTTATATCATTTAATGTTCTCAATAATCAATGTTGAGAAGTATTGATCTATCAATCTTGATATAAGATATACTTACACAAAACATGAATATTAAAAATGATGAATGTGTCCCATATCAATATTATATGGGATTTTACCATACTTTTATGATAACTCAATAATATCAATTATATATAAAATTATTCAAATAGGTGTCCCACCATGTATGAGTTCTATTGAAATCTCAACACTGCCACTCTGATGATGACTAAGAATCTCTTCCAGAACAACATAAAAAACATCAGTAAAATTAGAATACATAGAATGTTTATTTTCAAAAAAACATTATGAGATAAAAACACATTTAATATAATAACTCAACAATTTAATTGATGTCATTTCCATTGAATTATCATATTTATACACACATCGATAAAAATAAGTTGTTTGGATATTATTATAAGAACCTAGTTTCCATCTCAATTACTGATCCATTGAATTTTTTTTCTAATTTTTTTAATAATATTTATTAATAATGAGAGTATTGGTTTCATGAGGGTGTATAGTTTAACACCATGAGATTTTGAGAAAAAAATTATTTTCAAATTCATTTAATATTTTTGATATTTTTCATTTTATATAGCCTTGAATATAATTATATATATATATTAATTCACTATTTTTTGACATAATTCACTAAATGAATGAAATTTATTTTCTTTTGGAACATGTAAAAATGTTTTTTGATTATGGTACCTGAAATTTTGAGTTCCTTCGATATCTTACATAGCATACAAGGCTTTGTTTTAACAGAACTACACTATACTATTAATGTTATTATTAAAATAATATTATAGCTTCCACTGAGACATTGGAATGGGTGTTCTCTTTATGATTATGTAAAGACCGGGAAATTTCAAGGAAATTTTTTTCTTAATTTTCTTTGGAATTTTACAAGAACGCAGTTTCTGACGGCGCCTGATTCTGAGGCCCGGTGTGCCCGGAATCATTTTCCGATGTTTGGCTCGGGTACGTTCAGTGAACAGACAAGCGGGTTTTTCTAACTTTTGAACCAGTGCTCGGAATCAAATTTCGAGGGCACCGATGGAACCGCATCGCCGATATTTGCTTATGAACACCTATTCTGGAGTTGCGTTTACTCGAGAGAAGTTGATAAAAATTGTGGAAGTTAAAAATAAAAATTTAACAACAGTTTTTATTTTAATCTAAGTGTTTAAATCCTTTGGATGGAAGTTGGGTAACTACCCAACCTCCCTTGGGAGGTTATGAGGGTGGTGGGGCCCACACGAACCCCACCCCTTTATATCCTCTAACCCCCTCAACTCACCATTAATATTGTTAACATAAGTTAATAACTTATGACATTAATGTAGTGAGTTTAATGTGAGTTTTTGAAATTCGAACACTTGAATTTCAAAAGCCATGTTGAGTTAATAAATTATGTGTGGTTTAATTTATTTTGGGTTAGTTCTTTTGTTGCTTGAGAGGACTTGGGTGAAAAATAAGGCAAGGAGCTTAGCAATCATCTTCTTCATCTTCGACGAAGAACGTGAAGAACGAACGATTCCCAACGAAGAACGTTGAGCCCTCAGAGACCGTTTATCATGACGTGTCACCCTTCATTCTTCTTCCGACGTCAAAGGAAGGGAGATGACGTTCCATCTCGGACAATCCCCAACATCGTCTTCAAATCCTCTTTCCGCGACGGTTTCTCTGCGATGAATTTCTTCACGACGAAAACCCCGTTCAAGCTGCGCTCGAGGTAGGGGGTTTACGTGATTTTTCCTTACGTGATTCTCTTCCATCTTTTATCCGTGATTTTTGGACCGCATGATATCAGTTAACGGGAGGAGGCCAGACCGTACAGACACGGCCTTCCCCCTCCCTTATTGTTTTTCTTGTTGTTGCGGATCGAATGAAATTGACGCGGTGCCGTCGCACCGCGCGGGATCGAGCGACAAGGATGTGCGACATCGTCACGCCACGCGGAATCGAGCGGAAAGAATGCGCGACATCGTCACGCCGTGCATTCAAATTTGAAACTCTCGTGCGTGGGTATTTGATTGCAAGATGTTCTTATAATTTATTTTGGATAAATTATACCCTCTTCAATGATTAAAATCATGTGTTTATTATTTTCCAATTGATAACACCTAACGCGGAGGGCGCGGGCCGAACAAACACGGCCCGACAACCTTCTGCAGCTTGTTTATTGATGTGAAGTTCGACGGACGACGACGAAGCATGCCGCTATGGCGTTTGAATCGCTTCGCAGTGAAGGTCAGGTCCCGGGAGGACCGTTGGCGAAGATGGAAGGAGAAACGGACCACCAGAGCGCGTCCAGTGGTCCGTGGAAGGTGGTGGCGGCCCGCCGCCGGAAGGTTGGCGGTGGCGGTTCGCCACTGGCTTCAATTAGCGGTGAGGGGGGGGGAGCCACGCACCCCCCCCTGCGGCTTTCGCTCGGCCGCGCTGGCCGAGCTGTGGCTGGCCGGTCGGGCCGGGCCCAGGTCGGGTCGACTCGGTTCGGGCCGACCCAGGGGGGGTCGGTCCGGGCCCAGACCCCGCTGTTTTCAAACCCTCTTTGGTCTTTTGCCCATATCATGGGATATAGACCTCCTATCGACGCACCATCAGTTGAGTAGCGATCCTTGGAACGAGACAGTCGTTTCAGTATATTGCACTCAAGGTTTCAGATTACTTTGAGTTTGGCCGGGTTGGTTCATACACAAAACCAACCAGGCCCTCGAAGCGGAAACGCTCATATCTTAAGCTCCGGACATCCGAATGATGTTCCGTCGACTTTGTTGGATTCCTCTAAGTGATACAGATCTTTTGGCTTACTCCGCCCAAGGTTTGGACGCAGATGGAGTACGGTCGGGTTGGTTTTGCCTTAGAAATCCAACTAGGCCCCTGGAACGAAAAAGCCAATAACTCACAGACCGGGCGTCCGATTGACGCGCCGTCTATCTCGTTGAATTCCTCTTGATGAGACGGAACTTTTGGCATACTTAGCCTGAGTTTTGGTTTCTGTTGGATAGTGGCCGTGTTGTATTGAACCTGAAATCAAACCGGGCCCCTAGAACGGAAAAGCTGATATCTTTCAGACTGGACATCCGTTTGATGAACTGTCAACGGCGTTGGTGATCACATTGAGTAATAGTCCCTATGAGTATACCCTATGAGAGTTCTGGGTACATTTGAGATATGGCCGGGTTGGCAGTCCTTTGAGATACTTCTTCGTGGGACTTTGAGATACTTGGAGTATCGACCTGTAGCTCGTGGAGCGGACCCTCCCAGAGACGAGCGTGCGGAGTACGGAGACCGTGTAGCCGACTGAGACCTGGCGACTGCTTGACCGACTCGACTTGGAGTGAGTCGACAATCCCAGTGGACGGATCACAACTTTGTTTGGGTGCAGACCCATGGCAATGAAGACCCGCTATACTCGTCTGGAGAGTACCTCAGCAGGCTACTAGGGGGTGTGCACTACTGTGTTTGGGTGACATATCTCGGCGGGAAGCACTACTGTGTTTGGGTGGCTGACCCGTGGTACTCGACAAGAAGAGTACCTCAGCTGTCTTAGGTTAGTGAGGAGTACCTCGGAGTCGTGACAAGACCATTTTACACTCCAGATACGGAGCTCTTCAGCAGTTACGGTTTCGATAATGAAAATCCTGGTTTGAGCTGAGACTTTTGACCTTTGTGTTTACCTCATGATTGAGATGGGTCACTTGATAACTTAGGTATATGTATGGGCATATACCTGGGTAGTGGTTATCCGTTGATTTCATGATCTTGGTGTTTTCCTCATTATTGAGATGGGTTACTTGATAACGTAGGTATATGCATGGGCATATACCTAAGTAGAGGTTATTTGTTGAGATCTTCTTTGTGGTTATCCATGTTGGTTTTAGTGAGACCTTGAGGGTCTCGGGGTCCCTACTGAGTATCTTTATACTCACCCATGCACAGGCTATGCCCGCACCTCGTTGTGTTGGTTGCAGACGATGGGCAGTGCTGACGAAGGCCGAGTGTTCGAGGACTGGACGGTACCCGGAGGTGGACTACATGACGAGTCAGTACCCGGAGGTGGAGTACACGACGAGTCAGTATCCGGAGGTGGACTTCACGGTGAGAACACACTCGGAGGAGGTTGACGGGTGAGAGCATTGTGGAGGCTATTTGTACCTACCCTTCAGGTAGGATCTGTGGTGGACGATCCAGGAGCTGCGCTATCTGTACCTACCCTTCAGGTAGGATCTGAGGAGGATGACCCAGGAGCCGCTTCCGTTCTTCCAGCTGTTGTCTTTTTCTATTGTACTTTGTTCATTTGTAGTTGTACTTTCATTTGGATTTGTATTCTGCCCCATTTACTTTTCAGCACTTTCATTTGTACTTAGTGTTTTGCTTCCGCTTGTACTCTGTGGTGTTTTGTTTACTTTTATAAAGGCAATTCTTTCCCATTTATCGGGATTTACGCCTTTGGTGCTAGTCACCAGCCCCTGGCCTATGGAAGGCGGGATTGGGGTAGTCACGGCACGGGCCCTAAGGACAGGTCATGAAAAATTGGTATCAGAGGAGTCGGTTCTACCGCAGAACTTATAACTCTGATATTTTCTTTCTGTGAAGCAAAAGTGTTAAGGGTACTGAGTGTGGTCTTCAGTTCAGGGAGTCCAGTGTTGGTGCGGGCGGCCGACGTATCCATACACCATGACACTGAAAACTTAATTCCGACTTTGTGCATGAAAACACTGATTTCATGTGTGTTTCCAGAAGTTTTATTTAAAAATCAACTCAAACCAGGTCATCTCACCAGGTATAAACGTTTGGCTGTGTCACATTGTTTCATTCAGGATGCCTTTTCTCAGACGACTAGCTAGAGCCCAGAGGGATATGCGTACTGACAGCCTATCGAGCGACGAGGCTTCGGTACAGGTCCCTCTTGCAGTTGAGGCACCAGCGGAGGAACTAGCGGTACTACCATACGTTGGGCCACTGATGCTACCAGCCCCAGCAGTAGGCAATGCACGCCACTTGAGCGCACTGCACGAGTTCCAGCGCCAGAGGCCACCCTGGTTCCGGGGAGAGACGGACCCGCAGGCAGCTGAGGTTTGGCTGGAGGCTGTGGTGAGAGTCTTCAGGTTAGTAGGGACGCCTGCAGACATCATGGTGATCTTTGCTGCCAGCCTTCTTCAGGAAGCAGCAGGCCGGTGGTGGAGTCACTTGTTCCAGTTTTGCGACGGGATGACCTTCGCATGGGAAGACTTCGAGAACTTCTTCAGGGTTGAGTTTGTTCCAGTATCTCTACACCCCGATCATGTACAGGAGCTTCTGCCTTTGCCGTAGGGTTTTCGATCAGTAGCTGAGTCATCTGTGTGCAGTAGATTGATGATGCATAGGTCCAAGAGGACTAGAGCCAGCCGTACGAGGAGTAGGAAGTGTTATGAATGCGGCAAGAAGTGTCACCTGGCACGTAACTGTCCAACCCCCTGCATAGTTGATCCACAGGCTTTGGAGGAGCCACTGAGGAAGAAGCAGCGACGAGTGCTTGAGCAACAGCGGAGTAGTGGAAAAGGAAATAGAGCTCCGGGAGCAGGTGCACAGGAGCGGAACTAGTGGATACGTCCCTTGTACTTCTAGTTCCATGTTGTTGTTGTATTCGTGTCTTTGTACTATGAGCTACAATAATAAAAAGACACTTATCTTTGTTTGCTTTCCTGTCCTTTTGTTTGGTTGATACTGAGTGGTCCTGGTTAAACTGTTGACATGACCCTCACTTTCGAGATTTCTACTAGAGGAGACCCAGTGACCTCACACTGATGCCGACAGTGTGACTCGACCCTTGGAGGCGAGAGTGACAGTTGGATCTCTTAGTAGTTATGTCGAGGCCTTACGACGTCATCCATGGCGTGAATGCGTCATTCATGTCAGGATTAACTGTATTAGGAAATGGGCGTAGTTCATCCAGGGGATGAGACTGAGTTTCACTTTTCGGCAGAGGAGAAATTTTAGTAGCTCTACCAGATCGTAGGCAATGAAGGTGCAAATCATCTAGGAGCGGATGAAGACTGCATGGTGGAATAAGAAACAGGAAATCGATGCCAGTCTTAGAGACTCGAGCGTGATAAATTTTTCAAGAAGAGGAAGCTTTAAGGAGAGATGAGTCTGCGGAGCAGCAGATGTGGAGGCCGAGCTAGGAGAGTAGCATGTGGTGGTGTACATCTTAACATGCTATAATCACCCGCCTTAGTTATCCCCGCCAGGATTAGGGAGCTGGAGGGCGGATGAAGAGAGTAGTTGCATGCAGTTAGGGAGAGTGACCCAATGGCTGTTAAAAAATGATTCAAGGGGCAGTCTGTGTCCACTACTAGCTACTTTAGTAACAGACGTCGATATGAATCATTCCTTGCTTTCACAAATCTTGTTCCAAACCTAGAGTTTCCGGTAAGTCGTGGACTTGACCCTCACGTCTGGAGATACCTTGGGAGGTGACTCGATAATCACACTTACACCGACAGTGTGGTCAGACCCTCGAGGAGAGAGTTTCAGTTGGAATATCTTGGTGGCAGCGTCGAGGCCTTACGATGTTCGTCTGAGTATGGATTGGATCCACAGTTCATACACGGATTGACTATATTAGGCTAAAAGGTTGTGGTTTAACTACGACGTCGGGATGGGTTTTCCTTGGTCGGTGAAATGGAAACACCATGCAGCACAGGATAAACTCTTTCACAGGAGGGTGCGACCGATCACTCTTGAGTCAGTCAACCATACCCTCATGGCAGTAGTCATTTGAGTTTTAGTTCTAACAGGAGTTGGGACCTCTGAGTTCGAGAATGACGATCACATCCTTATACAGGTCTCACCTCGACAAGGTTTACGGAGATGTGGCCAAGGTGGAAAGTTATCTCCGAGGTTCAACAGTCCTTTCTAGGTCCGCATCTGGGTAGACGGGGTGGTTTACCGCTTGACCCATCCACCTCAGTTGCACCAGGTTCACGACGACTTCCAGGTATCTGAACTGAGGAGATACGTGCTCGACCCTCCGCATATCATCGACCATGAGGAGCTGGACGATGTCGATGGGATGTCTTTCACGGAGGTTCTAGTGGGGATCGAGGATTGACAGGAGCAGATCCTACGAGGATGATCTATTCCTCGGGTGCACTTTCTCTGGCAGTACGGGAACCTCCGGGTGAGCACATGGGAGCGGAAAGCTCAGATGCGTGCTCTGTACCGCTTTTGTGACCCTAGTTTGTGTTAAATCTTTATGAGGACGTAAATTCCTGAGGTGGGAGTAATGTAAAGACCCAGAAATTTCAAGGAAATCTTTTTCTTAATTTTTTTGGAATTTTACAAGAACGCAGTTTCTGACGACACCTGATTCCGAGGCCCGGTGTGCCCGGAATCATTTTCCGAACTTTGGCTCGGGTACGTTCAATGAACGGACGAGTGGGTTTTTCTAACTTTTGAACCGGTGCTCGAAATCAAATTCCGAGGGCACCGATGGAACCGCAACGCCGGTATTTTCTTTTGAACTCCTATTCTGGAGTTGCGTTTACTCGAGAGAAGTTGATAAAAATTGTGGAAGTTAAAAAAAAAATAACAATAATTTTTATTTTACTCTAAGTGTTTAAATCCTTTGGATGGAAGTTGGGTAACTACCCAACCTCCCTTGAAAGGTTATGAGGGTGGTGGGTCCCACACGAACCCCACCCCTTCATATCCTCTAACCCCCTCAACTCAACATTAATATTGTTAACTTATGTTAATAACTTATGACATTAATGTAGTGAGTTTAATGTGAGTTTTTGAAATTCAAACACTTGAATTTCAAAAGCCATGTTGAGTTAATAAATTATGTGTTGATTAATTTATTTTGGGTTAGTTCCTTTGTTTCTTGAGAGGACTTGGGGGAAAAAGAATGCAAGGAGATTAGATAACATCTTCTTCATCTTCGACGAAGAATGCGAAGAACGAACGATTTCCAACGAAGAACGCTGAGCCCTCAGAGACCGTTTACTGCGACGTGTCACCCTTCATTCTTCTTCCCACGTCAAAGGAAGGGAGACGACGTTCCATCTCGGACAATCCCCGGAATCGTCTTCAAATCCTCTTTCCGCGACGGTTTCTCTGCGACGAATTTATTCACGACGAAAACCTCATTCAAGCCGCGCTCAAGGTAGGGGGTTTACGTGATTTTTCCTTACGTGATTCTCTTCCGTCTTTTATCCGTGATTTTTGGACCGCATGATATCAGTTAACGGGAGGAGGCCGGACTACACAAACATGGCTGTCCCCCTCCCTTATTGTTTTTCTTGTTGTTGCAGATCGAATGAAATTGACGAGGTGTCGTTGCACCGCGCGGGATCGAGCGGCAAGGATGCACGACATCGTCATGCCACGCGGGATCGAGCGGTAAGAATGTGCGACATCGTCATGCCGCGCATTAATATTTTAAACTCCCATGCGTGGGTATTTGATTGCAAGATGTTCGTATAATTTATTTTGGATAAATTATACCCTCGTCAATGATAAAAATCATGTGTTTATTATTTGCAAATTGATAACACCTAACGCGGAGGGCACGGGCCGAACAAACATGGTCCGACAAACCTCCGCAGCTTGTTTATCGATGTGCGGATCGATGGACGACGATGAAGCAGGCCGCTATGGCGTTTGAATCCCTTCGCATTGAAGGCCGGGTCCCGGGAGGACCGTTGGCGAAGACGGCAGGAGAAACGGACCACCGGAGCGCGTCCGGTGGTCCGTGGAAGGCGGTGGCGGCGCGCCGCCGGAAGGTTGGCGGCGGCGGTTCGCCGCCGGCTTCAATTAGCAGTGAGGGGGGGGGGGGGGAGCCGCGCACCCCGCCCACGGCTTCCGCTCGGTCGTGCTGGCCGGTCGGGCCGACCCAGGGGGGGTCGGGCCGGGTCGGTCCGGGCCCAGACCCCCCCCCCCCCGTTTTCGGACCCTCTTTGGTCTTTTTCCCATATCTTGGGCTACAGACCTCCGATCGACACACCGTCAGTTGTGCAGCGATCCTTGGAACGAGACGGTCCTTTCAGTATATCACACTCAAGGTTTCAGATTATTTTGAGTTCAACCGGGTTGGTTCGTACACGAAACCAACGGGGCCCTCGGAGCGGAAACGCTCATATCTTAAGCTCTGGACGTCCGAATGACGTGCCGTCGACTTTGTTGGATTCTTCTAAGTGAGACAGATCTTTTGGCTTACTCCGCCCGAGGTTTGGACGCAGGTGGAGTACGGTTGTGTTGGTTTTGCCTTAGAAATCCAACCGGGCCCCTGGAACGAAAAAGCTAATAACTCACAGACCGGGCGTCTGATTGACGCGCCGTCTGTCTCGTTGAATTACTCTTGATGAGGAGGAACTTTTGGCATACTTCGCCTGAGTTTTGGTTGCTGTTGGATAGTGGCCGGTTTGGATTGAACCCGAAATCCAACCGGGCCCCTGGAACGGAAAAGCTGATATCTTTCAGACTGGACGTCCGTTTGACGAACAGTCAGTGGCATTGGTGATCACGTTGAGAAACGGTCCCTATGATTATACCCTATGAGAGTTAGGGGTACAATTGAGATACGGACAGGTTGGTTCGCTCACGAAACCAACCGGGCCCCTGGGACGAAAAGACTAATAACTCACAGACCGGGCGTCCGATTGACGCGCCATCTGTTGCGTTGAGACCCCTACGACGAGGCGGTCCTTTGAGATACTTCTTCATGGGACTTTGGGGTACTTGGAGTATCGACCTGTAGATCGTGGAGCGGACCCTCCCAAAGACGAGCGTGCAGAGTACGGAGACCGTGTAACCGACTCAGACCTGACGACTGCTTGACCGACTCGACTTGGAGTGAGTCGACTTGGAGTGAGTCGACTAGCCCAGTGGACAGAGCACTACTTTGTTTGGGTGCAGACCCATGGCGGACGGAGCACTACCTGTGTGACAGTGCAGACTCGCAGTACTCATCCGGAGAGTACCTCAGCATGCTACTAGGGGGTGTGCACTACTGTGTTTGGGTGACATACCTCTGCGGGAAGCACTACTGTGTTTGGGTGGCTGACCCGCGGTAATCAACAGGAGGAGTACCTCAGCAGTCTTAGGTTAGTGAGCAGTACCTCGGAGTCGTGACAGGACCATTGTACACTCCAGAGACGGAGCTCTTCAGCAGTTACGGTTTCTATAATAAAAATCCTGGTTTGAGCTGAGACTTTTGACCTTTGTGTTTACCTCATGATTGAGATGGGTCACTTGATAACTTAGGTATATGTATGGGCATATACCTGGGTTGTGGTTATCCGTTGATTTCATGATCTTGGTGTTTTCTCATGATTGAGATGGGTTACTTGATAACTTAGGTATATACATGGGCATATACCTAAGTAGAGGTTATCTGTTGAGATCTTCTTTGTGGTTATCCATGTTGGTTTTAGTGAGACCTTGAGGGTCTCGGGGTCCCTACTGAGTATCGTTATACTCACCCCTGCACAGGCTATGCCCGCACCTCGTTGTGTTGGTTGCAGACGATGGGAAGTGCAGACGGAGGACAAGTGTTCGAGGACTGGACGGTACCCGGAGGTGGACTACATGACGAGTCCGTACCCAGAGGTGGACTACACGACGAGTCAGTATCTGGAGGTGGACTTCACGGCGAGACGACACTCGAAGGAAGTTGATGGGTGAGAGCATTGTGGAGGCTATTTGTACCTACCCTTCAGGTAGGATTCGTGGTGGACGATCCAGGAGCTACGCCATCTGTACCTACCCTTCATGTAGGATCCGAGGAGGACGACCCAGGATCTGCTTCCGTTCTTCCAGCTGTTGTCTTTTTCTGTTGTACTTTGTTCAGTTGTACTTGTACTTTCAGTTGGGTTTGTATTCTAGCTCATTTACTTTTCAGCACTTTCTTTTGTACTTAGTGTTTTGCTTCCTCTTGTACTCTGTGGTGTTTGTTTACTTTTATAAAGGCAATTCCTTCCCAGTTATCGGGATTTACGCCTTTGGTGCTAGTCGCCAGCCCCTGGCCTATGGAAGGCGGGCTTGGGGTAGTCACGGCACGGGCCCCGAGGACGGGTCGTGATAGATTACATAAAATAATAAATTATTATTTAAACAATTATATAAAATTAATAATTTTTTTCAATAAATATATGTCAATATAATAAATATTAAAAAATAAAGGAAATAATTTTGTAAGAAAAATATTTTCATTGTGAACAAGAAAAATTTTATGTCAATAAATTTTAAAAAAAAATTTGATTAATGCTTTCAATAATATAATTTATAATATATTACATCAATTTTTTTGAGACTTATGTAATATATTTGATAGGTATAAGCTAATAATAAATACAATTTTATGAAAAACATATATGTTATTCTAAAAAATAAATTTTTTTCTTTTAATAGATAACGCTTTTAAAATCTAATTTTCATCACAATGTTTGATTTTATATTTCAACATTGAATTCATATATTAAATAACAAAATAGACACTATCTTAGGGGGGATTTTTTTGTCATTTTATATAGAGGTTCATTTTATTCTTTAATAGTGATAATACTTGACTTTAATTCTAAAAATATTTTTCTTATTATTTATTTATAAGGATTAATTGTATTAATAATTGGTTTTAATGTTTAATTATATAAATATTAAATCTAGTAATCCTATTTGGGACTTATTAATCTATTAAACTATAAAAACATATTTAATAACATCCCAAACATTTAAACATTTTTTCTTTAAAAACCATATTTGTTGTCTCATGTGTGAGATTTAATTTTGATTAATTCAAACCACTTCTGTGATTGGAATTTCTAAAAATGAATTTCATATTTTTAATTAGAATAATTTATAATTACATATATGGTCAACATAGTTTTTGTTAAAATATTAGTCAATTTAACGAAAATAAATTACAATGATTAAGATGAAAATTAACATAACAAGGGAATAAAACTTGCACTTAAAGGCCAAAATGACATAGGAAAATGTCAAAATAATATTTTATATCCATTTTTTCACCCTCTAATACCATATAACTATTGTTATCGTCATTTTAGAAATAATTCCTAGAAAAAATATGGGTGGAATTCCTTTTAAAAAATTTACAAGTACGACACTACTTCCCCCATATAAAACGGTTATCTTCCCTAAAAAATATTCACAAATCTCAATATTATTGACTCACATTAACTCTTCTCAAATAAATTTCCATCATCCTTAAATTCATTCTTTTATCCTGATTTTTTTGATGAACCAAATCCAAAGAATCCATTTTGTTTAAAGTAGAAGGAGTTACAAAAAGAATAGTAAAAATAGTTCAATAAGCTCCTTTAATTTTTTTATTCCTCACCAACTCAATTATTACTATTTAATTAATAAAAAATAAAAAAATATCCTAAATATAATGGGATTTTATTATTCTAAATGATACACATATTCTTACACACACATCCATTTATCTTGTAATGAACATAGAGCTCTTGTGTACGGTGATCTACCGCCACCTGAAACGATGTCGTTCTCTTTTTCATTTACCACCTATAAAGGTTGAGAAATATGATGGAAATTATATGTTTTATATAATATATGTGATGTATTTATTTTTTGTTATTTATTATATAAAATTTATGTTCATACATTCCATTTTGTTTAGGTGCGATAATTTCATTTGGGGACATCTGGACTACTGCCTCCTCAAAGCGATGTGAATCATTCAGACCTTACATGGAATAAATTAAGGATACATTTATTTAACGTATATGATATATTTGAAATAATAATTTTAATAGAATTATAATATACATATATAAATATATTTAATTTACCTTCCATATTTCAATATGATAATAAAATATAAACAATGGGTATACATATATACGACCTACCATCTCCATGAAAAATGTATTCCATTTCATAATTATCTCTTATATAGGTTATTATAAATAAATATATACTTAATATATTTAATATTTATACAATTTAATTTTTTATATATCATTAAATACTATTAATATAATAGGATCAATAATAACAAGTGAAAAAAATAAAAATAAAAACTTGATATTACATAAAATGTAACATTAACAGGGATTTGTTAAAAAATGATTAATATAATGTCATAACCATATAATATGTTATATTATATATAATAATATGGTTCAATAATATATTCATAATAAACATATTTATATTATTAATGTTTATTTAATGGGTACTAAGAATGTCAAGACTTACTATATGTGAATTTCATCACAAACTTTATTTCTATGAGATACATACCTTATTCACCACTCATTTTGTCGGTGTGGTATGTATACTATACATGGATGAATTCTATGATTACTATTCTAAATATTATGTTTAATTACTTGTAAATTTTATGATATTCAATTCATGTGGTTTTTCTTTGAAAATTTACCATATCAGTGAAGTAATTTCATCTCAATTTGCATTCTTTGACGCACGTGCCATGTTATGCACCTATAATATTATACGAGGGGTATATAATTCAATCTTACATATTATTTCATTAATATAATTTAATTACTTATTTTTATATTCAAGTAATTTTAATCTTTTTATTTTATTATGATTTATGCATTTGAGAGCTGTAATGTTTTATAACATCGATCCCATCATTTATCAAGATTGTTTTTGATTCTGATAATATAGATGAAATATTATATTCCATACCTCAATAAAACTGATATATTTTCCAACACTATGTATGTTAATTTTATTTCAACGTAAATATAGGATTTTTCACTCGTTTTAACTTACCATAATGAGGAAATAGTTTATTTGAAATTCTTGCATTAATCATCCTTTATATCAGAAATTTGTGTTCTTTTAAAAAAAAAAGTCGAAAGAAATTTAAATAATTATTTACTATTATCCATTGATGTTTAAAAGAAATTATTATAGATGTATTAACAATTTCCCAAAATATTTTAAAATGTATGATCTTGTTATATTTTAATAAAGGCAGTCTGGTAAACCGTTAAAGTGAAAAAGGTATATTCTCAATGAACATACTGACCTTACATAATGAGCATTATTTACATGATTCTTCCATTTTAATTTTACTAGTTTTTTAATGAAATTGTATTCTTAATGTAATGGGAATATATAGATTATAAAATGTGTTTCAATGAAATTATTTTTTAAAAAATCTATAATTTATTATTTTTTTAACAAATGTTCAGTGATTTCATTATTTGTTTTCAATAGGTTATTCTAAATTGAAATAATTCCAACAAATTCATTGTTTTGTTTCAATGTATTTTTATGAAAAAAGGGTTATTAATGGTTTTTAATCCTTGCATTCTATTTTCTGATGGATAAATTTAATGAAAAAAATTTCAATACATTTCAAATATTCATTAATATTTATTAATAGAAAATGGTTTTTAATGGGATTTGTGTTATAAAAATAAAATTTAAAAGAAGAAAGTATATTTTCCTCAAGAAATGGTTTTTATGGGTTTTTTCTACTCTTTTTCTATCTAATTAGACATATATTAGAGTTACTCATTCTCTTCTATATAATTATCCAATGGTTTCATATATAATGTTTCAATGAATTATAAATGTTTTTATTGAATGATGTTTATGAAACCTATTTATATTTCATGGGTATAATGTTTTTAAAACCCATTTCTATTTAACCAATTATATTCTTCTAAAACCATTTTCCTTTCATAGGATATTATTGTCTAATATGATTATTAATACTATATATTTTCCATATGTTATGATATTATAAAATGTTTATGTTACCCGTTTAATTTCATCCTTTTTTATTTGAGTTTAATAAAACCAATCTATATTTATTGGTGATGGTATGAATATTGTTTTATTATCTTATGGAATATGTGTGAATGATTATATAATGTGACTATTTGGGCATATGTCTCCCAAAAATTCATGGTGTAAAGGTTTATATCTCATTAGATAATGATTTAATTGATATTTATGGGCTTGATCTATAAAGGGGATATCGGGAAACCAGATCCAGTATCAGAAGAATGAGAAACACTATCTAGTATGGGAAGATGAGAAAACATGGTCCACTATAGGCAGATGAGGAAACCTAGTGAACATTGGGAAGATAGGGTAATCGAATCCTTTACATGGAATGAAATGTGAATGGGCAGGGTGGTGTTTCCTTCTCAGTAGGTTTAGTTTCATGAAGTTCCCTTATGTGTTTTTGGAAATGATCATATACTTATATAGAAAAATATTAAATATTTTCATTTTTCCACAAATTCAATTTCTTATGACTATGATATGATATCATTGTTCATGTTTATGCTTATATTACTATTTTTTTCTTATGAAAACTAATATTTAAAACATGCCACATGTATTTGATCTTGGACATGCACTGTATAATATTAGAATGTTTCCTTTTTTCCCTCACACCCAAATGTTATTCTTATTCTTATTTATTTACGTTATTAACCCTTACCAGGACTTTGTGATCACACTTTATTTTTCCCACATGTTAGGAAGAAAGTATATTAATTAGAGTTACTAAGGTGGAATATAGTTTTAGGAAACATTGAATATCATTCACTAAGTAATAAGATTTTTGTATCTTATTTCCTATGGTACTAAACCAATAAAGACTTTAATCGTCATTTTTTCTAATATTTTATTTATTCCGAATAATTCATGTAATGTCTATCTATGTTAAGAATGTATATTTATAGTTTGTCATAAAATGAATGTATATTCAAAATTTGGTAACATACATGAGAATAGTTTTTTGATATCCCAACGGATATTTCAAATGATTTTTCTATGGGTGTATATCATGATAGATATAAGGATGATTTAATTTTAAAGAAAAATTTCTGTGAATTTTGGTGAAGGATTGATTTATTGGATTCAAGGAATTAAATCCATGCCTTGATAATAAAACGAGATATGGATCTATAATATATGTTCCTTGTGGTAACAACTAAGACAAGGTTTAATGGGCTGAACTCGAGCATAACGTGGTACATGTCATCGATCCTTATAGACCACATGGGTTAGCACTATTGGGGGATTTTTTTTGTACATTGACAAACTATTTACAAGCCACCATAAAATATTTAAATGGAAGATATAAATGAGTATCCTTGGATAAATAGATGGGATCATAGATTAAGTAATTTTTTATAATATATAATCTAAATAATTTGTTTTTTATGACTATCTACTTCCTCACTAATATAATTGTTTTTTACTCAATTCATTCTATTTTTGGTCAATGGTTGGAACTCAAAGGAAATGGGTTAATATTGAATTTAATTGAAAACTTTATTATGATCATTAAAATTGGATGGTCACTAGTGTGAATGATGATTTGATAATGTCTATTTAGTTTTCATATAACATGATTTAAATCATGAACATTATATAACTCTCGGACTCAATGAGGAAGATAAGTAAGAAGTTCATTGAGTGTTTTGGTAATGGATATCATGGACGAAAGAAGATTCGGTATATTTTTTGTTAGGAATATTGAAATATCCCCTTACGTGAATGACTTACAGGAATAAGATGGTATTTTGACTATAGAAATGAATTACATAGTGAAAGTAACATCAAAGAAAAAATTAAGGGATCATTTGATGAAATGGATTGGAATATTTACCTTCCTATGAATTTATCAAAGGTTAAATGATTAAACTATGGAATTAATGATAATTATAAAAATTAATGTCCATAGTGAAAATTTCATGAAGATAATAAATAAGGCCATTTTAGTATTGGATATATTACTAATTATAGTGACCCTATAAATGATATGTGATAGAAAATAGGTATTAAATAACAAGATGAGGTATCATTCCCATGACATATGGATGAAGTTGAATATTTTATTTATTTATTTTTATTCATTAATTATGTCATATTAATGGTAAAATGATTATGGATTTTTTTCTTTATTTATGTTCTCATGATTTTCATGTTTATGTTGAATGATTTTATCAGAATTGAAAAGAGATTTAATGGAAAATTGAATATTTTACAAAGAGAAGATAAACATTAATAGGTTACTTATGTTATGATAATATTTTTGGATAAAAATATGTTAGATATGAATAAGAAAATTTGATTGTATATATTTCCTAGTAATATAATAAGGACTTTTTGAAATTATTTAATGCTATCATTGAAGAAGTTTACACCATTTTTCGATTAAATGAATATATCTAATATAAGTTTTAATAAGGAAACATGCATGTTTTCATTAATGAATTGTGTTTATTTAGGCTATGACCACGTTTCAAGGGAACACATGATAAATTTATTCACATGTTTAGTATGAGATAACTAAAAGGTACTTTAAAAGATATGGGGGATCAATGATAAGCTATTTTTGAGAAATATCGTGACATTCTTTTTCAGGTTTTGGACATTAATATTACAGAATGATTATAAGCATATCCCCTTATAGACTTGTTTATGTTAAAAATTAGATAATGTATTAGATGTTAATGTATTATATCACAATATGTGGATTTATTAATATTGGATAACTTGTGATATGTTTTGGTTGTGATAAAAATAGATAGAATGACTTGTCATTTTATTCTGGGATCATATGGTCTGTTAATAGATAAGGAATGGAATATTAGTTTTCATTTTATGGAATGAAAGATGAAGTTAATTTTGATAAAGGAATAATAAATGGTAATGTTTTACTAAAATCCATTAAGTATATATTTTCTTGAAAATTCATCAACATTACGGAAACAATTGAGAAATAATATTATGTTTAGTACCATAATTTTTACTGAAATGTTATTCCATTAAAAAATATTAGATTTACGACATTTTCGATCTCAACAATACATTAATAATTATAAATTTTTTGAGAGGTGATATCAATCACTTTGTAAAAATATTTAAACTTTTTACCAATTATATGCTTTCAATTACCACCTATGTTTACTTATGTGGAAACAATGTTACATGTTACATTGTGTACCCTATATGATTCGATTTGTTTATTGAAATGTTTTTTTAGTAGTCATTTTTTTGAAGTTGGATTCATTGAATGGATCATTAGTGTACTAATCAATTGATATCTGAATTTTTTTAATAGAATATTTTTTAATGTGTGATAATATAAGACCATAATATGTTTTAATTCTTTTTTTTCAAATTAATTTACACTTATTTGTAATTTATATTTTCACACAACAAAAAATAGTTATATATATATATATTAAATCACATAATTTAAATTTCATGAAATACATACAAATTTTATATTATATTTCATTAATATCAAAATTATGATTATATTTTTATTCACATAATGATGAGTTCCAACGATTACTTGCATAAAATGAATGGTCATGTTTTTACTAAACTGAAATATACCCTTAATAATAATATTAAAATATTATTATAGCTACTTCTTAGATTTTTTAATTTACTTTAAGAATATAAAAAAAATTACATTGAAAATATTATTTACACATGTATATAAAATGAATCCTTTGGTAATCTATTGGTATAATTAAATATAAGAACTATTTCAGAATAAATGAATTACTCTTCATATATAACGATTTATGTATGTACAAAAAAACCTCAATAAATTATTTTTGTCACTTATAACTAATGTTTTAAATAAAATTAATATATATTATATTAAATAAATATTTTTTAAACTTATCTAATTTATTTGATATGTATAAATAAGGACACATCCAATTTAAAAAATAATAAGACATATTCATCCAACATTAATTTTACCACCTTGTAATGGAGTACCCATTTTAAATAACATTTTTGGCACTTTTTTTGATTTTAAATGTCCTAATAATGTTCATATTTTCAAGATAATAATATAAATTATCTTAGGATAAATATTGGGTATTTTATGTGATGTTTTATTTTTTGATTATTGGTGAAAAATACTGTATTCTAATTAAAAACTCCTAATTATATATTTCATTTATAAAGTTAAATTAAATATAATTTTATTTAAAGATTAATGACGTCATAAAAAATTCTAGAGGAGTACATGAAAAGAATTCCCCAAGCTCACTTCTAATAGGACAGGAGCTAGTTACTATCGTTGAGTAGCTATATCCCACAAATGAGAGGAACTTTCTTAAGTATATGTACACCCTCTCACATCTTTAAGACCAAAATGATGAAATGTAATAACAAAATGTAAAAAATGCATAGATACCCTAATATACCAACAAAAGTGTATGATAGGAGAAAATTGAAAGGTAAACTAGGCCAAAATACAGGCCCACAAAAAAAAATAAGTTTGTTTAAGTAAATGAAAATGTTCTTAAAACTCATCTAAAGAAACTCATATGTGATGGTAAAGGCAATAGACAGCTAACTGAAGTTGTTGGAGTAGACCTCTACTATCTGGTCTATCTATGTTCCACCTCGTTATCGTTCATCTAAAACATCATCAAAGCGTCAATCCTCTAATCAAGACACAACGCGTGTAGGAATATCCCATCTAGGGGTGAATAAAATAGTTATCATTAGACACCAAAAACATAAAATATGAAGTACCTGAATAATAAAACAATGAAATAAATGATGTATTCCATAAGGAAATAAATGAAGTATTTTATTGAAACATACATGATGTATACAACAAAACACCATGTATCGATAAGAAACATAGTCCAAATGAGACACTCAGTATCAATAAAACACATAGTCTCTATAAGACATGTAGTCTAGGTAAGACACATAGTTTCAGTATAACATTTAGTCCTATAATGTCATGTATTTTTACAAATTCATGTAGACTCAAATTCATTGATATCTAAAAGATTTTTCTTGTAGTGAAGTCATTCTTGGAAAAATAAATCTTTAAAACTTTATATCATATGAATACATTCAAAAAACTCACATAGATAATACAAAAAGTAATGTCTCGTGGCAAGGGTAATAACAACACTAATGGTTCATCAAATTGATTCCCAGTTTGAATGAGAGAAGTGTTTGATGTATTTAATGTGGGTCTACTAGCTCGTGGAATTACCATAGGCTCGACTTCCCAATAAAAACTCGATCTACCCTAGTGGTAGATTGCGAACACATGGAATCATCAAAAATTATGGATCATGGTCGACCACTACATTCAATCATGGCCTGGTCTGATCCGACTGATGAGGTCCGACAAAAACTATCCCACGAGGCCTACTGTATTGCGGTCCCCTGGCCTACTTGTTCAAGATAGTGGGGCCATTGGAGTATCCTAAATACTCTATTTTGGTACACTTATACATGAACCAACCTAGTCCACCACACATGGTATGACCTGACCATGTGCACATGGACACCATGGCACCATTCAGCATCCCCTATGGTTATTCCACAACGTCCACACACACCGCATGCACTCTATGTGCCCCCGTAGCTTCCCCACCGCCATGGGCCACCCATTTTTCCATGACTCCCTCTTTGTTACTGATCTTTCAACCTAGTGGTGCCAGTCACCGTGATTCCATGATCCAGTGGCGGTCCATGCCCCTTGTTCTAAAATACACCCACCTTTCACTTCTAATCGATTTTCCAAAACAGTTCACATCAATGATCATTAGGACTCTATATTCACTACCTTGAGATCTTATACATCTTTCAATTATTTTGGGCCTCTAATCGCATTCAGAGCCTCCCATAATATTGATCATTTATCACTAGGGAACAATGGTGAAGAACTCAAAGAACTAGTTAGTGGATAATCAAAAAAACACCAAGTGGAATGAACCTCAAGATTTTTTCTTTTAGGACTCAATTCATTCACATTAGAATGAATAACAGAGAGGTAAGAAATAACATTGATTTTCTCACCATTTAAAATGATTCCACATAACACCAATCCCCAAAGTGATAAACCCTATAACAACATGTTTGTGGGTTGGTCCACAATTTTTATTGAATTCTATATAGGGAAATATCACATAGAAAACAACACCCTGCATAGTGTTTAGATCCATTTTTTATGATGAACTGATTTTGTGTCACTATTGATCATTTTTCTGCTATCATTTATTAGAGAGAACTCCTTCTCCTCCATTCAGAGGAATTATAGTGATATGATGATAAACCTAAATTCTCTAAAAAGGTTTCATAATTTTTTTTCATATATCATTGTATAATGTTTAAATTTAATAAAACAACATTTATTTTTTTTAAATAAATTTCCAAACACAATTTTTCACAGTCGAATCATTCTGGTCGATGTTACAGACCACATATGGTAATGTTTCTTCTTAGAAAAAAAATGGTTACTTCATATTTCTTATATATGAATCTATTTAAAAATTATTTTACTTTTTCAGGAAAATTGAACAAACGTGCTATAGAAATATTTTAATAATTTTCAGGAAATTATATTTGAAACATCATGCCTCAGAATTGCATGTCTTGGAAGTACCTATTATCCTAATAATTAATATAATATTTAATAACAATACATCAAAATTACGAGATGTTACGTTCTTCCAACGTTAGGGATTCGTGTCCCTAAAAGAAAAAACAAAACACTATAGAAATAAATGAGGGTATAAATCACAAATATGACCATTACACTCCGATATGATATCCTAGATATTACATTAATATCAACTAATTCACACTAGAATAATTAACATACCATGAAATATCATCTCTTATTTATCATTAACATCCACCAAGAACTTCACAAAATTTTCCCCATTATCAATGTCTAGCTCACCCTACTCAATGATGATGGATGAATCATGTATGTATCTCTATAGTTATGTCATGTGGATGATGACATAAATCCTCTAAAATTGTGATGGTAGAGTTAAGAGTTATTCCACCTTGCCAACTATCTGTAGAATCTTGAATTTCCTGATAAACCATATAGATAGTTTGTCCAATGACCAAATCTTAATATCCCGCGTCTAGGGGTGAAACAAAATAAAACATTGTCTCCCTACATGATCTCCCAAGTCCTCTGTCTCAAGTCACCATAAACCATTTCACGCCTCATTGTAGTACTCATCTACTCCTGGATTATTTTCTCCTTCTCTGTAGTTGCTTGTACCAACTCCAGGCCCCTGAGTGCTGACTCTCAAGGGATTGTCCAAAAATGTGGTGACCTGCAGAGACTCCAGTATAAGGCATTGAATGGTTCCATACCAATGGTGGAGGGGTAACTATTTTTTAATTAAAACTCCAACATGGATAGGTGATCCTCCCAATTGATGTGAAAATATTGGATTCTTAAACATAACATGTCCTATTGAACATGTATTATCTATTCATCTTGGAAATCTATAAGTGCGTGAAAATATGTGATCAAGTATAGTAGAGTCCCAAAAACATCATGCAATCCCTTCCACAACTAAGATATAAAGAGAGCATCATGATCTAAGACTATAGTCGATGGAACTCAATGGTTTCTAAAAATATCATGTACATAGAGGTTTCCCATGTTCCCTAATAAAATATTGACCTACATCTCTATAAATGGGCCCACATGGTGAGTCTATTAACGATTAGCCACATGGTATATTAACCCCCTGATATACATGGTTACCCTGTCATGAAGTACATCGATATACAATCCCTCTTCCTCTCTATAAACTCAATGTGTTGAGTCAAACCCCCTAGAACATGGTTCATAGCCCTCACATTCTGACATGTGAGGGATATAGAAATGAACTCGGCCTCTACCTTCTTCATCTCTGGCCATCATAACAAACGTCTGAGGTTTAAGTACATATTTTCCTCACCAAGATTTACTAACAAATGTGATTTATAGAACTCCATAAATACCCCTAAATGTAATGCCACTCGTGCAACTATATATCCTTTGAAAAGAATGACGTGTTCCCCACCATTCTAATATCCATCAATGGCATGCCCTGTAGAAATATGAGCACGTAAAGTCTCATAGTATATATTTTTATGATATGCCTACCTGATTTACTTTTTGTGTAGAGGGCTGAAAACCGTTGATTAGAATAAATCCATTCCATATACATCTACAAAGTATATCTAAAATGAGGAAAACTATTCTAACACTTCACTCGGCAACAACTAACAAGATCTCTTACTGAGAGAATCTACCACCAAATCCCGTTTCTATAAGTATAAGGAATATAATTGTAAAAATATTTTAGGAACTCTACCCATTAACAAATTTTCATGTTCATATACTAATGAGTGAATATATTTTAGATACTCCTATGGTCATAGAAGACAATAAATCATTTTCCCATTAGGTAGTTTCATCACATCCTCAATGAAAATACTACCACTGCTAACTCAAGATCATGTGTCACATAGTTATGATCATGTGGTCATCACTATGATGAAAAATAGTCAATCATTGGATTCACCTTTATGAAGAAACAACCATTTCCAGTTCTGGATGTATCCCAGAACACCACATACACAACAACCTCTAATAGAAATCTCAATATGAGAGTGGTCATCAATCTCTACCTCAACTACTAAAAACAACCCTAGAACTCCTCTTTTGTCACAAAAGGCTCCACATTATAGTTAATTATATATATGGTGCATCTACTATAGAGATGTTGAATACAAATCTACTATAGTACCCAACCACATAAATGGAACTCCGCACCTCTTTAATTCTATTTGTTGGTTCCCAAACGATCATTTCCTCTAAATCTGCTGGTTTGATTGCAATCCTAACATCTGAAATGACGTGTCACAGAAGATGAACATCTCATATTCAGAACTAACACATTTGAGAACAGATTGTGAATTTTGTTCTCTTAGAGCATGTCCATGACCATCCCCATGTGTGTTGCATGCTCCTCCTCAAATTTCGAGTACACTAGGATTTCATCAATGAATACCACCCTGAACCATTCTATGTGAGGATACAAGATCACATTTATGAGTCCCATGAACAACAAAGGGGAGTTATTCATCCCAAAAAACACCTCCATGTATTCATAGTGGACATAAAAATATCCTAATGTCATCTTTGGAATATCATCATCCCATAATTGAAGCTAGTGATAACAAGATCCAAGGTATATCATTGAGAACCACCACACCCCTTTATACTTATAGAAGAGGACATAAATCCTTGGACATTGATACTTGTTCATCATAGGCACATGGTTCTGGCACTATAAGTCCATAAAAACCTCAAGATCCTTTTGGATTTCATGAAAATCAAAACTAGGGTTACACAGGGTGAAACATCAGGTCTCACAGACCCCTTCCCCTATAGGTCCTCCAACTTTACCCTCAACTCACGATGCACTCTGGGATCCATAGGATATGAAGGTGTAGATATTATTGGCATCTGATGTAATAGATCAATGATAATGTCTACCTCCTTATGTTGAGGTAATCCAAAAACATACATTTAAAATATTACCTTGTATGCCTCCACCACAATAGGAAATTGGGGACACATATCATCCACTACACCGACGATGAGTATTATATGTGTGAGGTACTAAAACCTCCTACATTTGTGTATATCATGTTCTCTATGGGTTCCCTTTTCACCAAAAAAGGAAAACCTAGTCCCATCAATGAGGATACACCATAATCTACTCTTTAAAATTCATTATGATCGTGGAATTTGGATAAGATGTCCATACATTGAATTATGTCATAAGGCCTACAGATCGCTACCAAGAGAACCCAACCAAAACTATTTCCTCTATTAGTAATGTCACCTTATTTTCACTATAGTGTGACAATACAATTCCATTTTTATGAGTATCTAAATGTATGGGTCATGTCAATGGTTCCACCAAAATATTCGATTCTCAAACAAGGGTAGTGGAATGAATATAATAATTGGAATATGTATCTATCAAAATATATACAAAGGTGAAAATAAAAAGGTCATATCTCAAATCATCCATCAAGTCATAGGGTCATAATCCTCCATCACATAGAATGGAATCATCCATATCCACCAGCTCCCTCAACCTATCCTGGATGACCTGTGGGTGGTGGTGGTAATATATCAAACCTCTACTTATCTCATGATTCACTACCTAATCCTCTTCAACAACCACCACCCTACGAACCACCCTATTCCTACCACCAACTATGTCTCAGTGGTCCCTCAACCATCTCTTAATCAGATTTATGATTGTTTAAAATTCTCAATCTGAATTCCCCATCAACCACAAGAGTAAAATATTATATAAATTAGGTGACACGTTGGGAGCCCTAAAACAATGATCCTATGTCATTGGGTCATCCAATAGTTTGCTGGACTCACTTGGGTCCCTACGACGGATTTCGTATGCCTATTACCAATGTCTTAGCTACCTGGTGCCTGGTGGTAGCTCCTACTACCGATTTTATCTCTTCTAGAAGGCTCTACACTAGTAGATATATCTCTAGTACCCCAAGAATATGAAGGATTGTTAATGGAGATAATTTAATTCATGATCTCCTAGCCTAATTCCTTCTCGTGAGTATGATCCAGAAATAATTGGTCTCTTACCATATCTTTAGTATAGGGAGAATTATCAGTAAATATCTATGAGTACCCTACAAGTATTTGATTTCCCTACTACATATGTAGAAGCACTTATATGCGAACTATAATTATCATAGATGGAAAGAAAATCACCCTAAAGGGATTCTTGAAGTAGACCCAATAGAAAGTCGTCACATTATGTTTCTGAGTCACTAAGATCCAGTATCACCCCCCTATGGTCTATATAAGACTCATGGCTAGGACTTACATCTGGTTGGAAGGATTCCTCACAAGTAAGATGTCATGTATAACTATCTCCATCGAATAAAAAGCTACCTGGATGTTTGTCTCACCCTAAAACCTAGGTGGTCACTGCCTTTGTAACTCGTGTAATGCACTCATCTTAAGTGAATTCTCATACGGTAGCACATTAATTATTTCTTCGAGATGGGTGTGGTATCACTAGTAATCCATCTAGAGGTGTTATCTATGATACATTCCCATGTAGATACACCACATAATTATTATAATTATCCTCATTAACACATTATATAATCCATTCTATATATCCTTGAGGAGGGATCCAAAAATATTACAAGATGTACCATGGTAAATAGAGTATACCTGTTGAGCTAAATCAAGAACGACATGAGAACACACCCAAATTATATATGATTCTTGTATCATTGTTTTACATGAAACTAGTGATTTCATGTACCATTTTGAAAAGTTAAATTCAGAGTCTTGGTGTATGGATACCTTGAACCCCACATCGAAACTAGATTCAATGGCATGAAACCCAATATCCAAACACATAACAATATTACCCCAAACAAATAATATATTCTCTTGGTGCCTAAGTAAAAAATGAATCCTCTAATAAAAATCTACCATGACCCATACCATAGAGTCCCATGTCGTTACAACTCCAATCCCACTTCCAATAGGCATGGGACTAGTTAACAACATTGAGTATGAATATCCCACAAATCGGAGGAATTTTCTAAACTACCTGTACACATGCCCACATACCGAAGCCCAAAATTCTAAAATCTAGAAAAAACTATGTTAAAAATTCACGAATACACAATGACAACAACCACATAGTATGAAATTAGAAAAGCAGTTGGTAAATAATTCTAGAATACAAGACCATCAAAAGAATGAGTCTATGAATGTTAATGAAAATGTTATTGAAACTCATCTGTAGAAAACACTACTTGAAGGGAATGGTATTGTAGAAATGACTAAAGTTGAAAGAGAAGACATCGACTGCCTAGTATATAAAATGATAACATGGTCAGGGTCCACCTAGGACTCTGTCAATGCATTAACTATCTAGAAAAGACACGACATGTGTAGGAAAGTCCCCAGGCGGTGTGAGTAAAACAATACTCTATAAGACACCAAAAAACTAATAAATTACATAAATATCACCACAAAAAAACATTATTTATACCACAAGTAAATAAAAATATTATAAGTATAATATATACATTATTTATAGGAAAAACACACCCATTATCGATAAGACACGTGGTCTTGATGAGATACTCTGTCCTGATAAGCCACACAATCTTGTTAGGACATGTAGTCTTGATAAAACATGTAGTCTCAGTAATTCACATAGTCTCATAATGTCATGTACTATCATAATTTCACGTACTATCAATGTCATAGCCAACCAAAGTATTACGATCATATAATTTAAATTTCAATACAACTCACTCCTCATCCCTTTAGGTTGTTTAGACACCTTCAAGAAAACATGCCAATAATATATAAAAATTGTTGTATCATCACAAGGGTCTCAATACCAAAAATGGTTTTTCAATCGAACTCATTATTTGAATTTTATGGGAATTTGATGTTTGGATGGCGGTCCAACATGTCAGGGACCGATCGTGAAGTCGATCCACTGATTATGGTGGTCAACCACCTAGTTCGACCTCCCCTATGGTGGATCGTGACAGAGCTATCAGGGCCATGATGTGGATCCACTAACAGTGGATTATGGTCAATCGTGGACTAGTTCGGTCTAGTCTCATAGGTCTAACATGATCCCCACACAACCTGCCGGGTTGACCCGAACCGCTGGTCCAAATGGACCACAGCCCGTTGGGCCCCATGGTCCAGCCAACTAGGTTGCTAGGGCAGCACAACTCCTATATTCCATCCCCCATGCTATCATCAAAAATCATGTGACCCATGTTAATGTGACACCCATCCATTTACCATGTCGCATGTCCAATGCTTCGACAAGCTCCCAACACATGTCTCATTCTCAGTGCCTTCATCGTTGTTGTGGACTACTCTTGCAGCCGACCCGCCCTCTGCACACCTGAGCCACCTCCCATGCGGCAGTAGTCTCTATGCCATCGTGAACCACAGGAATCCCCTTCTAGTGCCCCTTGTTCTTTGTGCTGCCCACCTTTCTCTGATTCTTCATTTTTTAAAATGGAGACACATCTGAAATCCTCATGTCATGATCTTCACTACCTTGGGCACTAGTCCAACTTTTCATTAATTCTAGATTTTCCCCCATTGAAAGACTCCCAACAATTATATACAAGACCATGAGGGTCCCACTACAAATAACACCAAGAACAATAGAAAGTATAAGAATAAAACTCTCAGAGGACGAACCTAACCCTTTTTTCATGCTGGACTCAATTATTTCCCATTAGAATGAATAACAATGTAGTAAGAAAACACATAGATTATCTCCCCTTTAAAAAAAATTTAAAACCAATCCCAAAATTTATCAAACCATGGATGAACATTTTCTTAGCTTTTTCACATTCATCAATCAATTCCATAATATGGAATGGTCATAATAAAAACTACACCCTACATAGAATTGGGATCTATTGTTGGCGAAGAAAGGAGATCTTGTCGTCGTCGATCCAAGATCCACTAGAATTCATTACAGAGAGATAATTCTCCAACTTTCAGTTGAATTACCATGTTATGATGATAAACCTAAATTATATAACATGGTATATTATAATGAAATTTGTTGATGTGTAGTCCTGCAAAATTTATATAAAATAAAACATTATAAACTCCAATTCATTAACTATAAAAAATATACATTTCATAGTCGACCTGCGATGGTCGATGTTATTCCCTCCAAGGTATGGTCGTCGCTATAAATGAAATGGTTTCCTTATATATTAGATCCATTCACCCATTTTGAAGTAATTCCATTTGTATCTAGAAAACTGCAAACATTTTATATTTAACATTTTAATAAAATTTCATGCAGTTGTTTTGTGCACTTTGGGACTCAGAAACACATGCCATCTTATCCCCTATTCTCATAATAATTCCTTATTATATTTACAGAAATATATAAATAAACGATTATATGTTATAAATTAGATAAATTTTACATCTATTAATCCAATTTTTTAATCAGTATCAATTTCACAATGAAATTATATATTAAAACAGACCACTCATTAGATCATTCTAACATTATCAACTTAATTTTTCATCTCGTGTACGTTATTAAATTTGAATTAATTTTTTTCACTTATATGATTGGAATTTAAAAAAAATAGATTTATTATTTTGAATAAAAACAATTTATAATGGGAATTATTTTGAATTATTATTATTTAAATGATTACTGAATGTACTGAAAAATAATTACAATGATTAAGTGGAAAATTGTCTTAACAAGGGAATAAACCTTACACTTACGTGAGAAAATGATAAAGAAACATATTCTAAAAACAATATCCACATATATATATATAGACTCTATCCTCCATTGGATCTAATTGAATAATAATTGGAGCTATTTTAAATAGAAAAAATGTCAGTGGAATTCCATTTTAAAACATTTTAAAAAATTCCACTACTTGACCACAATAAAAAAGTCACTTATCTCTCCAGATTATTCCCACATATTAGGACCATTAGATCACCAAATGTAAGCTAAAATTATCACCCCATATTCCTAATTTCATCCTCTAAGAATCCATTTGAACATAAATCCATAAATGGATTCCCTTTTGTTCATAGAAAAAGTTATTACCAAATAAAAATGTAACATCACTCCCAAGCTCCATTTTTTGTTTTTTTCTCAATCAGCATAATTAATATTAATAAGCTATTATATAATAAAAAATTAAACCTCAATATAAAAATATTTTTTTATAATGTTTATTCTTTCACTTAAATAAATATCCTTCAAATGGGTAACGAATATACAATTCCTTTGTAGGGATATTTACCGCCTCACGAAACGAAGTTGTTTTCTTTTCCATTACCCCATATAATGGTTTAGAATTATGATGTACAATGTTTTTCATTTTTTATGTCTGATATTTATTATTTATTTATGATTCTTTAATTATTATATATCTCATCTATTCATTATTTTTTTCTATGCATGATAATTTTGTTTGGGGAAGTTTGGAATTTTTCCTCTTTCAAGTGATGTGATTCGTTCACTCCATTCCTGGAATGTAATAAGGATGAGTTTAGTGAAGTAATATGATATAAATGAAATGATAATTCTAATTGAATTATATATATATATATATATTATTTACATTATTTATTTCAATTTAATGATAAAATAGAAACAACTTTAATTCATATGTACAACCTACCATAACCATGTGAAATGTATTCCATTTCATAGTTATAACTTATATTTATTTTTATAAAAAATATTTATTTAATATATATTATATTAATAAAATGTTTTAAATTCAATAAATACATAAATAATGATCTATTTAATAGGATAAGTAATTACAATTCAACACCAATATGAAATGTAAAGAGGATATTACTTGAAATGTAACATTACCATGGAGTTAATAAAAGGTAATATAAAATAATAACAAAAAAATATGTCATATTAGATATAGTATTATAGAGAATTATCATATTGATATTAAACATATATTTATTATATATAAGTTTTGAATGGTTTTTATAAAATTCAATACTTATGGTATGATAATTTGGTCTCACATTTTATTTCAACAGGACACACACATTATTAACAACTCATCTATTTTGAATGGTGTTTATACTGCCAATGGAAATATTCAATGACTCAAATAAAAAAATTTATAGTTACAAACATGTCAATTCTATGAAAAATATTATATGGGGTAATGTTTCAAAAGAAAACAAATGGGAAAAGTAATTTTGTCCCTATATTATTTCATCGAGACTGTAAAGACCCATAAATTTCAAGGAAAGTTTTTTTCTTAATTTCTTTGGGATTTTACAAGAACGCAGGTTCTAACAGGACTTGATTCTGAGGTCTGTTGTGCCCGGAATCAATTTCTGAAGTTTAGATTGGGTACGTTCAGTGAACAAATGAGCCGATTTTTCTATCTTTTGAAACAGTGCTCGGAATTGAAATCTGAGGGAACCGATGAAACCGAAGCGCCAGTAATTGCTTAAGAAGGCCCTTTCTAGAGTTGCATTTTCTCGGGAGGAGTTTTTCAAAAAAAAATCTGAGGGATAAGAATATAATTGTTTTACAATTATATTTTCATTTCTTGTTAAGTTGATTAAGTGTTGTGTCACAACACTTTATCACTATTAATGTGGTTATAACCTAAGTAAGGGAGTTAGGGGTGGGACCCACTTGTAGTTAACTCCCCATGAGAGGATTAATGGTGGCGTGGGGCCCACATGAACCCCACCACTTCACATTCCTTAAACCTCCTCTAACTCCCCCATTATGTGGGTGACCACTCATCTTCCATAACTCACTCCAACACCCCTTGTGACACACCCTCTCATTAAAGATGCCAACTCTACTTCATTTAATTTTTACAAGCTCAAGATTAATTAAGTTATCTTTATTCAACATTTTGAAATGTTTTGAAAATTCATGGGAAGGGTAATAAAATAAAAATAGTCTTATTTTATTAGGGGTTGGATGGTTGTGTGGGGGATGGGAGGAGATAGACCTCGTCTTCTTCGTTGAAGAATGCAAAGAACGTCAAGAACCTGACAAATAACGCCGTCACCGCAAGGAGTGAATGACATGCCATTTTTATTCCCTCTCTGTAGCCGATGAGAGATGCCTTTGTCGAAGAGAAACGACGTGCCACATCCTTCATTGGGCGAACGCTAACGACGCTTACCGAGCCTCGATCCGTGACGTCGTCTTCCGCAACGTTCGACTTCCACGACCCGACGACGTGAAACCTCAATTTCGAGGTAGGGGGTTTGATTTTGGTTCATGAATCTTTCTTGACCATCCAAAATCAATTTTTCATAAGCCGCTTGATATCGGATTAATGGGAGGAGGTCGGACCGCACGAACACGACCGACCCTCTTCCCCCTTCGTTAATGTGTTTGTCGCGGCTCGATCAAAGGTGTTGCGGTGCAACGACACCATGAGGAAACAAGGAGGATCATCAGCAAAGAAGTGTGGCGACATTGCACCGCGCCGTGGAGGCAGAACGAAGCCGCGACACCGTCTCGCCGGGCCAGAAAACCACGAAGAGACGCGGATTGTTTATTTGGCATGCGGATCGACGATCCATGGAAGAACAGGCCACATGGGCGATTTGAAGGCTTTGCAGCGAAGGGTAGGTCCCAGGAGTACCGCAGGCGAAGACGGAATTGAAAACGAACCAGTGGAGCAACTATGGTGGTCCGCGGAAGGGCCTGCCGGTGCGCAGGCGGCTCTCGGCGCACCGCCTGGAAGGGGCCGCCAAGATTGAAGTCGCGACATAAGGTGGATGGTCTCGTGGACGTGCAGGACCGAGGGAGACTGGGTGGGGGGGGGGGGGGGGGGGTGTAACCCCCGCACCCACTGGCCACGCGGGCGACGCACCAGTGCCAGGCCTGCCGACTGCTCAGGCCGGGTCGGGCCGCCCAGGCTGGGCCGGGCCGCGCCGGCTGGGTCGGGCCGCACCCACCAGGACGGGCCGCGACCTGTTGGGCTAGACCCCGACCCAGATTGGGTCGCCCGGTTCGGGCCGACCCAGGGTGTCTCGGGCCGGGTCGGACCGGGCCCAAACCCCATATTTTTCGGACTGTTTTCAGTCATTTGCCCATAAAATGGGATACAGACCTCTGATCGATGCACTATCAGTTGAGATGAAATCCTTGGATCGAGACGGTCGATTCAGTATATTACACTCAGGGTTTTGGAGAACATTGGGTATAGCCGTGTTGGTTCGAACATGAAACCAACCGGGCCCTCGGAGCGGAAACACTTATATCTTGTGTTACGGACGTCTGATTGATGTGACATCGACTTTGTTGGATTCCTCTTGATGAGACGGAACTTTTGGAATACTTCTCATGAGGTATGTACGTAGTTGGATAGTGGCCGGGTTGGATTGAACCTGAAATCCAACCGGGCCCCTAGAATGGAAATGATGATAACTTTCTGACCTGACGTCCGTTTGACGAACCATCAACGGTGATGGTGATCACATTGAGAAACGGTCCCTATGAGTATACCCTATGAGAGTTTGGTATACATTTGAGATACGACCTGGTTGGATCGCACATGAAACCAACCGGGCCCCTGGGACGAAAATGCTAATAACTCGCAGACCGGGTGTCTGATTGACGCACCGTCTATTGTGCTGAGACCCCTATGACGAGGTGGTCCTTTGAGATACTTCTTCATGGGAACTTGTGATACATGGAGTATCGAACAGTTGCTCATGGAGCGGACCCTCCCAGAGATGAGCTAACGGAGTGAAGAGACCTAGTAGCTGACTGAGAGTTGACGACTGTTGATCGATCGACTTGGAGTTATTCAGATAGCCCAGTGGGGTGCGCTTGGTTGTAGAGGAAGACCCATGTCGGAGGTGCGCTTGGTTGTAGTGGTTGTCCCGCGGTACTCGACCGAAGGAGTACCTATGTAGGCAATGAGGGGGTGTGCTAGGTTGTAGCGGCAGACCCATGGTGGAATGCGCTTGGTTGCAGCGGCAGACCCACAGTACTCGACAGGTGGAGTACTTCAGCAGTCCAAGGTTAATGGGATGCACTTGGTTGTAGCGGCAGACCAACTGTACTCGAAAGAGGAGGAGTTCTCCAGCAGTCGTGGTTTCGATATCGTGATTAAAATCCTGGTTTGAGCTGATTCTATGACCTTTGTGTTTACCTCATGATTGATATGGGTCACTTGATAACTTAGGTATATGTATGGCCATATATCTAAGTAGTGGTTATCCGTTGATTTCATAACCTTTGTTTTTCCTCAGGATTGAGATGGGTCACTTGATAACTTAGGTATATGTATGGGCATATATCTAAGTAGTGTTTATCCATTGATTTCATACCTTTGTATTTTCTCATGATTGAGATCGGTTACATGATAACTTAGGTATAAGTATGGGCTTATAACTAAGTAAGGGTTATCTGTTGAGATTCTGCTTGTGGTTATCCTTGTTGGATTTAGAGAGACCTTGAGGGTCTCGGGGTCCCTACTGAGTATCATTATACTCACCCCTGCACGGGCTATCCCTGCACCTCATTTTGTTGGATGTAGATGACAGACAATGCTGACAGAGGCTGAGTGTTCGAGGACTGGACGATACCCGGAGGTGGATCTCACGGCGAGTCAGTATCCAGAGGTGGACTTCACGACGAGAAGATACTCGGAGGAGGTTGACGGGAGAGATCATTGAGGAGGCTATCTGTACCTACACTTCAGGTAGGATCTGTGGTGGACGATCCATGAGTTGCGCTATCTATACGTACCCTACAGGTAGGATCCGAGGTGGACAACCCAGGAGCTGCTTCTACTCTTCCAGCTGCTTGTCTTTCTATTGTACTTATTTTTAGTTGTAGCTGTACTTTTCAGTTGGGTTTGTATTCTGGCCCATTTACTTTTCAGCACTTTATTTTGTACTTATTGTATTACTTCCTCTTGTACTCTGTGGTGTTTTTTTTACTTTTATAAAGGCAATGCCTTCCTAGTTATCAAGATTTATTCCTTTGGTGCTAGTCGCCAGCCCCTGGCCTATGGAAGGTGGGCTTGGGGTAGTCATGGCACGGGCCCCGAGAACGGGTCGTGACAAATTGGTATCAGAGGAGTCGGTTCTACAGTAGAACTTATAACTCTGATATTCCCTTTCTGTGAAGCAATAATGTCATGGGTACCGAGTTTGGTTTTCAGTTCAGGGAGTCCAGTGTTGGTGCGGCGACCGACATATCCATAAAGCAGGACCCTGACTTCTGGTTTCTGACTTTGTGCACGAAAACACTGATTTCATGTGTGTTTCCAAATGTTTTAATGTCAGCTCAAACCAGGTCAGCTCCCCAGGTATAAATCGTTGACCGTGTCGCATCTGTTCCAGATGTCTCCACGCAGACAGTCAGTTGGAGTTTCCGAGAGAGTACTCGATGACGGCTCACCGAGTGATGAGGCTCTGGTGCAGGGCCCTCTTTCTATGTTGGCACCCTCAGGTGGTGTACCAGCAACACCAACACCTGTTGGGCAGCAGATTATACCAGTCGTACTAGTGGACAGTGCACGCTGGCAGAGCGTGATTCATGAGTTCCAGTAGTAAAGGCCTCCGAGGTTACGAGGCGAGGAAGATTCCCAGACAGCAGAGGACTGGCTGGAGGCGATTTCTAGAGTTTTCCGCCTAGCTGAGACACCAGTGGAGTGGATGGTAGAATTGGCTACTAGCGTTTTCCATTGAGTGACCATGAGGATGGTCCGCATAGGGATGAGGCTTTGGTATGTGGACCAATGCTTGAAATAGTGCCTTCGGGTAGTGTGCCAGCTATACATCACTACCTGTTGGTCAGAAGTTACAACCAACGGTACCGATATGTGACACTTGTAGACTTACTACCTTACAACATCATCCATGGAATGAAATAGTACCGTTCATGTTTGGATTGACTATATTAGGCCTTGGGAGTGGTTCATCTAGGGGATGAGACCCAATTTCCCTTTTCCACAAAGGAGAAATCTTAGCAGCTCTTACGGACCGTAGGCAACGAAGGGTGGTTGTTGACCGACTTGCCACATTGGAAAACTTCCTACTGACAAGACATGGTATGAGTTACGATGAAGAAGGTGCGGATCGTCTAGGAGTGGATGAAGACTGCACAACATAGCAAGAAACAGGAAACTGGCGCCAGTCTCGGAGACTTCGGCGTGTAAATGTTTCAAGAAGGAGTGTTATGGACAGATGAGTCTGCAAAGCAGCAGACGTGGAGGCAGAGTTAGGAGAGTAGCATGAGATGGTGTACATTTCAACATTTTACAACCACCTACCTTTGTTGTTTCCGCCAGGCTCATGGAGCTGGATGGCCGGGGAAGAGAGTGGCTGCATGCGGTCAAGGAGAGTGACCCAATGGCTCTAGGAATGATTCAAGGGATAGTCTGTGTCCACTACTACCTGTCGTAGTAATAGACATTAATACGAATCATTCCTTCCTTCCATGAAACTTATCCCAGACCTAGAGTTTCTGGTAAGCCGTAGACTTGACCCTCACGTCTGGAGATACCTTGGGTGGAGACTCGATAATCACACTTATGCCGACAGTTTGGTCTGACCCCCGAGGAGAGTGTTTTGGTTGGAATCTCTTGGTGGAAGCGTCGAGGCCTTACGATGTTGGTCTGGGTATGGATTGGATTCTCGGTTCATACTTAGATTGATTGTATTAGGCAAAGAGGTTGTGGTTTACCTACAACGATGGGACGGATTTTCCTTGGTTGGTGAAAAGGAAACCCTAGGTAGCACAAGATAAACTCATGCATAGGAGGGTGTAGACGATCACTCTTGAGTCGGCCAACCTTACCCTCGTGGCAGTAGGAGTTTTCAGTTTCAGTTCTAATCAGGAAAGGGAGACCTCTAGAGTTCGAGGATGAAGATCACGACCTTATAAAGGTCTCACCTTGACGAGGTTTACGGAGATGAGGCCAAAGAGACAAGTAATCTCCGAGGCTCAGCAGACCTTTTTCAGGTCCTTAGCAGGGTAGGCGAGGTGTCTTACCATTTGACCCATCCACCTCAGTTGCACTAGGTGCACGACGACTTCCACATATCTCAAATGGGGAGATATGTTCTTGACCTGACGCATATCATCGACCATGTGGAGCTGGACATTCGCAATGGGATGACTTTTGCGGGGTTTTAGTAGAGGTTGAGGATCGACAGGGAAGGGTCCTATGAGGACGATAGATTCCTCTTGTGCAATTTTGTTGGCAGCACGGGAACCTCCAGGTGGGCACATGGGAGCGAAAGGCTCAGATTCGTGCTCAGTACCGCTTTTGTATCCCTAGTTTGTGTTAAAGATTAATGGGGATGTAAATCCCTGATGTGGGAGTATTTTAAAGACCCAGAAATTTCATGGAATTTTTTTTCTTAATTTCTTTGAGATGTTACAAGATTACAGTTTCTGACGGCGCCTGATTCCGAGGTCCGGTGTGCCCGAAATCAATTTCCAAAGTTTACCTCGGGTACGTTCAGTGAACGAACGAGCGGGTTTTTCTATCTTTTGAATCGGTGCTCGGAATTGAAATATGAGGGCACAGATGAAATCGCAGCGCCAGTAATTGCTTAAGGAGACCCTTTCTGGAGTTGCGTTTTCTCGGGAGGAGTTGTTTAAAAAAAATTGTGAGGGATAAAAGTATAATTGTTTTACAATTATATTTTCATTTCTTGTTAAGTGGATTAAGTGTTGTGTCACAACACTTTATCCCTCTCATACGTGGTTATAACCTATGTAAGGGAGTTTGGGGTGGGACCAACTTGTAGTTAACTACCCATGAGAGGATTAAAGGTGAGGTGGGGCCAACATGAACCCCACCCCTTCACATTCCTTAAACCTCCTCTAACTCCCCCATTATGTGGGTGACCACTCATCTTCCATAACTCACTCCAACCCCCCTTGTGACACACCCTCTCATTAATGATTCCAACTCTACTTCATTTAATTTTGACAAGCTCAAGATTAATTAAGTTAAGTTAATTCAACATTTTGAAATGTTTTGAAAATGAATGGGATGGGTAATAAAATAGGAAGAGTCTTATTTTATTAGGGGTTGGATGGTTGTGTGGGGGATGGGAGGAGATAGAAATCGTCTTCTTCGTTGAAGAACACGAAGAACATCAAGAACCCGATGAAGAACGCCGTCACCGCAGGGAGTGAATGACGTGTTGTTCTTCTTCCCTCTCCACAGCCGGTGAGAGACACCTTCATCGAAGAACGACGACGTGCCACATCCTTCATCAGGCAAACACCGAAGATGCTTACGAAGCCTCGATCCATGACATCATCTTCCGCGACATTTGACTTCTGCGACCCGATGACGTGCGGCGTCAATTTCAAGGTAGGGGGTTTGATTTTGGTTAATGAGTCTTTCTTGACCGTCCAAAACCAATTTTTATTAAGCCTCTTGATATCAGATTAACAGGAGGAGGTCGGACTGCACGAACACGGCCGGACCTCTTCCCCCTTCGTTAATGTGTTTGTCCCGGCTCGATCAAAGGTGGCATGGTGCAACGGCACCGCGCAGAAACAAGGAGGATCATCGGAGAAGAAGCGTGTCACCATTGCGCCGCGTCGTGGAGGCCGAACGAAGTCGCAACCCCGTCGCGCCGTGCCAGAAAACCACGAAGAGACGCGGTTGGTTTATTTGGTGTTCGGATCGACGATCCATGGAAGAACGGGCCACATGGGCGATTTGAAGGCTTTCCAGCGAAGGGAAGGTCCCAGGAGGACCGCAGGTGAAGACGGAATTGAAAACAGACCACTGGAGCACCTCCAGTGGTCCGCGAAAGGGTCTGCCGGCACGCCGCCGGGATGGGGCCGCCAAGGCTGAAGCCGCGGCGGTAGGGGGCGGGTCCTGCGGCCGCGCACGACCGAGGGAGACCAGGGGGCGTAACCCCCACACCCACTGGCCACGCGGGCGCCGCGCCAGATCCAGGCCAGTTGGCTGCCCAGGCCGAGTCGGGCCGCCCAGGCTGGGGTGGGCTGCGCCGGGTCGACCGGGCCCGAACCCCCTATTTTTCAGAACGTTTTTAGTCATTTACCCATAACTTGGGCTACGGACCTCTGATCAACGCACCGTCAATTGCGATTCGATCCTTGGATCGAGACGGTCGATTCGGTATATTACACTCAGGGTTTTGGGAAACTTTGTGTATGGCCGGGTTGGTTCGAACACGAAACCATCCGGGCCCTCGGAGCGAAAACACTTATATCTTGAGTTCCGGACGTCCGATTGATGTGCCGTCGACATTGTTGGATTCCTCTTGATGAGATGGAAGTTTTTGCATACTTCTCCTGAGGTTTGGACGCAGTTGGATAATGGCTGGGTTGGATTGAACCCAAAATACAACCGGGCCTCTCGAACGGAAAAGCTGATAACTTTCAGACTGGACGTCCGTTTGACGAACCGTCAGCGGCGTTGGTGATCACATTGAGAAACAGTCCCTATGAGTATACCCTATGAGAGTTCAGGGGTACAGTTGAGATACGGCCAGGTCGGTTCTGACACGAAACCAACCGAGCCCCTTGGACGAAAAGGCTAATAACTCACAGACCGAGCATCCGATTGACGCGCCGTCTGTTGTGCTGAAACCCCTATAACGAGGCGGTCCATTGAGATACGTCTTCGTGGGACCTTGTGATACTTGGAGTATCAACCAGTAGCTCGTAGAGCAGACCCTCCTAGAGACGAGCTAGCTGAGTGCATGGACCTAGTAGCTGACTGAGACTTGACGACTGCTGATCGATCGACTCAGAGTGATTCAGATAGCCCAGTGGGGTGAGCATGGTTGTAGTAGCAGACCCACGGTGGAGGTGCGCTTGGTTGTAGTGGCAGACCTGCAGAACTTGACAGAAGGAGTACCTCTGTAGGCTATGAGGGGGTGCGCTTGGTTGTAGCGGCAGACACATGGTGGGATGCGCTTGGTTGCAGTGGCAGGCCTGCAGTACTCGACAGGTGGAGTAATTTCGCAGTCCAAGGTTAGTGGGACATGCTTGGTTGTAGTGGCAGACCCACTGTACTCGATAGAGGAGGATTTCTCCAGCAGTCATGGTTTCGATATCATGAATAAGATCCTGGTTTGAGCTGAGTCTATGACCTTTTTGTTTACCTCATGATTGAGATGGGTCACTTGATAACTTAGGTATATGTATGGGCATATATCTAAGTAGTTTTTATCCATTGATTTCATAACCTTTGTGTTTCCTCATGATTGATATGGGTCACATGATAACATAGGTATATGTATGGGCATATATCTAAGTAGTGGTTATCCGTTGATTTCATAAACATTGTTTTTTCTCATGATTGAGATGAGTTACTTGATAACTTAGGTGTAAGTATGGACTTATACCTTATTAAGGGTTATCTGTTGAGATTCTACTTGTGGTTATCCTTGTTGAATTTAGAGAGAACATGAGGGTCTCAGGGTCCCTACTGTGTATCGTTATACTCAACCCTACACGGGTTATGCCCGCACCTCGTTGTGTTGGATGCAGACGATGGACATAACTGACAGAGGCTGATTGTTCGAGGACTGGATGGTACCCAGAGGTGGACCTCATGACGAGTCAGTATCCGGAGGTGGACTTCACGATGAGACGATACTCGAAAGAGGTTGACGAGCGAGAGTGTTGAGGAGGCTATCTATACCTACCCTTCAGGTAGGATCTGTGGTGGACGATCCAGGAGCTGCGCTATCTGTACCTACCCTACAGGTAGGATCCAAGGTGGAAGACCAAGGAGCTGCTTCTACTCTTCCAACTGCTTGTCTTTCTGTTGTACTTCTTTTCAGTTGTAGCTGTAATTTTCAGTTGGGTTTGTATTCTGGCCCATTTACTTTTTAGAACATTATTTTGTACTTTCTGTATTACTTCTGCTTATATGATGTGGTGTTTTGTTTACTTTTATAAAGGAAATGCCTTCCTAGTTATCGGGATTTATGCCTTTGGTGCTAGTCGCCAGCCCCTGGCCTATGGAAGGCGGGCTTGGGGTAGTCACTGCACGGGCCCCGAGGACGGGTCGTGACAGAGACACATGTAATGATATACACCAATACTTTCTTATGAGGGGTATATATTTACTTTTGAAATGTAATATAAGGAACATAATTATTAACATGATTGTTTATGATTCCAGTAATATTTTTCATTCCATTATACAATGATTGTGATGTTACCAATGTGGTAAACATTTGTAGCTTTAATCACATTGTTTATCAGGATAATTTATGATTAAGATTACATGGATACAATCATATGACATGTATCTCAACAAACATCGTTACATTTATTAATCTCCGGATTTTCATGTTATATACATGTAATTGGACCATTTTTTGTTATTTTGAAATAATTATTATTGTGAAAAATTTTCTATAAAAATAATAATTTATTTATCCATTCTATTTGAATTGTTTTTTCCATCAAAACATTATTTTCTGAGCATGATGTCAAATGATATACTATAATGATACAACATATAAATAAAATATTTACCCATTTTTTATTGAAAAATAATTTTTTTCAAAGAATATTTTTTCCATTTTCTGATCAATGAACTCTTCAAATCTTTTATGTTGAAAAAAATATTCATCATATATGGACTTACTTTCCATCAGGACCATCATTTCCTTGAATATTATTTTATTGATATACATGGTTGTTTTTTAAATGGTATTATAGTATTCTGGGATTTATTTTATTTTAATATTGGATTAAAATTATAAGTTTTTTAAAACTATTTTTTATTTCAATTTTTTTTAAAATGAAATTAAATATTCATATATATATTTTCAAAAGGATTTTCATGAGGAATGGGACATCAATTATTTCAAAGATAATTTTATAAATATTCAATGTATTTTTAATGTAAAATGTTTTCCACAGGTTATAAAATATTACATTATACATTTTCATGCCAATTTTAAAATATTAATTTCACTAACATGTTTTAAATATTCTTTAAATGGTTCAATGAAATAGGTTTTCAAAGGGAATTATATTTTAAAAATAGAATTTTTGAAATATAAAAGGATATTTATTTCATAAAATGTTTTTGAAGGAAAATTCAAAATTATTTTTTATTTAAAATTAAATCCATTTGTGTAATTCACACCATTATATAAAATGATACAAATGTTTCAGTAATATAAAATTTCTCTGAATAGTTTATGTTTTTATGACATGATGTTTTTGGAACTTGTTTCTCTTTCATGGGTTATATGATTATAAAACCCTAATATAGTTCATGGGTTATATTCTTATGAAGACCACTTATTTTTATGGGATATTATATGATGAAATGATTATGATTAATATATATTTTCAATATGTTATGGTACAATCAAATGTTTAGGATACCCATTTTATTTAATGGGTTATGATATTATTTTTATGAAACCAATATATTTTTATGGGTCATGATATAAAAAAAGTTTTATTATATTGTGAAACTTTTATATATGATTTTTGTATGTGATGGGTGGGACCTATATCTCCCTCAAATGTATTGGGTAATGATTTATATTTCAAATAATAATAATGGGAAACAAGTTTATGGTCTTGATCGACTATAGGGAGATAGGTAAACCCAATTCATTTTGCAAATTTTGGGAAACTCGATCCACTATGTGAAGATATAGAAACCTGATCCACTATGGGAATATCCAGAAGCCCAGTACATTATTGGAAGATGTGGAAACCATATTTCCTACATTGATAGGCTTACAAATGGTGATAGTGGTTTGTCCCTCCATTAAGGTTTAGTCCCCATGAAGTTCCATGATATGTGTTTTGGAAATAGGCCTTTATTATAGGAAATGAAATTATATGATTATGTTTTTGAAAACAAATCTATGCCTTATGTCTATGATATGATCACATGGTTCATGATCATGATTATCATATTATTCATGCATTACTAAAAAGATGTATTTATTAAATGTCACATGTTTCTAAAAACTGATAAATTCTCTATGATCATAAAATTTTATGCTCAGGTTCATGTACCCTTATGACCATGTGGTGCTTATTTATATCTTTTAGTTACCGTAATGAGCATTCAAACTCCCCAATTTTTTATGATTCCTTCCCCATGTAAGAATGTAATATTTTTATTTTTAATTATGAATTGGTGACATATTTTTCGAAAAAATGACGGTCATACATTATGTTGGAATATTTATTATTCCATGATTCCAAAGGCACTAAAATAATACTTTCATTGTGAGTATATTTTTATAATGTATTATTCATTTTACAAAAATGATGTAATATATATATATATATATATATATATAACGTTTTATTTGTTTTATATGGGGCTTGTTCAAATCTCGTAAGCCTACTCCATGGGATAAATAGGTTTGAAAAATAGATAGTAGAAACCATATGTGGAATCCCACATTATTACTCATAACAGTGCGAGGATGGACAATGGGATAAAGTATGGCACATGGTTTTCCCTAATCATTAACCAGGGATCGTAACCCCATATGAAATCTATAGAAATTTTATAACTGTGTTACCCACATAAAAAAGATCATTATCTAATGTGAAAATATTAGATTATGTTCTAGTTACAATTTATGAATGTAAAACATAAAGATAAATAAATTTAACTCATCATGTACTTATTATATGTTATGTGGGAAATCTATTCAATAGTCCACCGCTAAAATACGACAATAGATTGAATAGGGGCCAATGTATCATGGAATATTTTTTCCCTTCATCTAATCCCTCATAAATTAATCCCATTTAGATATAATATTGATCACCTTATCTCTGACCAAACACTGTATGTCTTATTGTGCATTATCTTCATTTTTTTCATCCTTGTACATATTTCACATGATGTTGTTTGACTTATACCTTCTCTTTAAACACAAATTGATGATATAGCTCCAGCAGCATATGATCTCAAAGAACATCCTAGCATGTTAGAGTCTGAAACATCTTTCCAAATTGAGATTTATAAGGATCCATATGATTCATAGTAAATATTCCACTACAATGATGTGAAAATATATATCTTAGGGGAAAATTTTTCATTAAATATTATATTACTTCTTTACAAACCTTATGAATTTTTTCCATTATGATTTAATAAGGAGTAACTTATCTCTTAATTTAATATCAATGTATCATTTATGATTATAATCATATATTTTTTTCAATCATGCACATATTTCATATAAAGATGATTAGTTTAAACCATGTCATTCGTCTCTTGGATATGATCTAGTCCAATAAATATCTAATCTAAAAATCAATCATCACATGTCATATTTTTATATATATTCTCACATTGAGCCTTATAAGGATCAATTTGATTTAATGAATTGAAACTATTATTTTATGTGAACTCCACTAGGGGATGGTAACAATCCCATTATCCATGGAAATACACTTCATATGATCATAGAAAATCATTTTGAGTTTAAATGGTCCATTTATATTGACAGTCCATTAGAGGGTGATAAGATGATTTGAAGGAAAATTATGAATTTAATGTGTTTTTAAGTCATCTTTTAAACCTAATGGTTTACCTCTAATAAAAAATAGAGAATGTAGAGATCTAAAATCCTTAGAGTTTTACAACATAACATTTGCATATAACATAGATTTGTTCAAGATAAAATTATTCCCTGATAGAAATGAAAAGCACAGACTTTGTGAGATGACCAACTACTACCCAGAAGTCATTATTTTTGAGGTGTCTCTGGGAGTATAGTAATGAAATACCTAGTTATGTTTTCTTATTTCATTATTTGTATGGGGAATGAATTCATCAGTCCTTAGGAAATTATTCATTCATCATTTACCTTCTGTTATACCATGAATTGAGATATGAGTTATTGAACAACTCACAACTTATTTCCCCCACTATGTATTTTAATTCAATTATCTATACATCATAGTTCTCCCTAGATGAATAATGAACGATGAGATATGTGCAGCATCCAAAATATCCCTCTTCACATTTAGTTTTGAGGGGAATCCAATCCATGTTTGGAAACCTAGAAATCCACACATAATAATTTTATCCTCTATAATATTCTCAACATTATTATCTAGCACCACAATATATTTCATAGCATCCTAAATCATCATAAGAATGGATCATCATGATGTAGTTTTATCTTATTATGTTGAATATATTTTTTTTTTGCAATATACATTCATTTTCTATCCAACAATGATGGATCCCTTTTAACACTTATCATGGATATGTTTCCATTTAACTTCATACTAAAAGAACATACCATCTAGATGACCATATAGATTGGTAATGTATTGAAAATCATAATCCTTGATCAGCTCTATCCACAATTTTTGGGACATATAATGATCCCATTGGGTGAATATATACTATGTAATTCATGAAAAAATATGTATATATATATATATATATCTTCTTCTGTATAGATTATACAATAAAATAGTTTATTATAAGATCCATGTAGCCAATTCTAGATCATGATTTGGGTAGTTCAATTCACAGATCACTAGTTGGTGAGTGGCATATTCTTTCAATTATTAATTTTTCATGAAAAACCAACTAAATCCAATATTTTGTGCATAAGTATACATAAAAATTCAATCCCCATTTGTTGATAATGTGATAAAAATTGTTGTGTTATCCATTTCATCATCTCTTTAAATCAATCATCGTAGTAATAATCTAAAACCCTATAACCCCTTCTGAGTTTTTGTGGACAATTATCTATGAATATATGAGATGATTCTATAAAATAAATTGTTCTATATACAAATCATTTGAATATATGGTTATGTTTTACATAGATTAGTCTGGTTCATTATTCAACTCCCATTATTTTAAAAAAATCCAAAGATACCACTTTTGTAGAAATAACATTCCCTATGAATGTTACTTAATAAAAATAAACTATCATTTTATATAATTTTAATAAATAATTTATTTTTACTAGTACATAAATAAATATATAAATACTCATAATGTTCATTCATGGTATTAGATTGGATGAGAATATTATCTACAAAGGCTACCATAAGTTTTTAATGCAATCTCGAAATAAATAATTCATAAAGGATATAATATTTTTTCATAAATAGTTAGTCGATATGGATTCACTATGATATTGTATTTCCTAAAAATATTTTTAAAATAAGATTTCAAGATATAATCCTTCTATAAAATTATGTGATAGTACCCCAATTGAAGATCCACCATAAGGAAATACTAGGCACCTCGTAAACGATTGAACAATTTATCAATCCATAAAAAAATACAAGTTCATTATTGTGATATTTTTGGGATCATGATAATTAATTAAATAGAACATTTATACATCCATATTATTGACATAGATTATTGGTCCAACCTATAGTGAATCACTAGTAGGTATAATCCTTTTAACAATTTCTTTTTACAGATGTTTCTTTATCTCTCTAAGTTGAAGAACAACTATTAAATCTGAAGTCATGTATTTTGGTAATTCATTAGTAATATATTGATTGAAAATTAAACCTATTAGTTGGAAAGTGGGCCATTCTATTCTTTGTTAAACACATTTGTGGATTCCCTTAAAAATGGAATATAATGAATAGTTATTTTTTTCGTAGACTCAATCATTTAGAATTGATACAGATTTTTATAGGTTAATAATATCCATGAATATAATAATGATAGTAAAAAAATTATCCTCCTCTATAAAGTTGTATATAATTGGAGGATGATTCATGAAATGGATTGTTACACCCTTCCCTCTGAAATTTATGTCGATACAATATTAGCAGATCAAACTCATACTTAGAACTGTATAAAATTCTGAAAAAGTGAGTATCTGTAGGTTCAATAGGTTTCTTAGCCCCAAAAAATTTATAGGTGATGAGATATATACTAGTGATGTAATAATTTCCACATTTTCTATTTTCAATGATATATCTACTTTGATTTTTTCCTATGGTTTTTGGAATACGTTTAATATTCATGAATGATATGAAATAATGTGTAAAACATGGATTGTTTCCCCATCATTGAATATTTTATTCAGGTTCTACATGATACATCAATCCCAATATATATTGGGATGAAAATTTTAAAATTAGTAAACATTTAAAGGGAAAAATTTGTCCATCCAAGGGATAATATAGAATTGACATGTAATCCTTAAACTATGATTTTTCAGACTTCAATAAATTTTATTAATAATCTATTTACTAACATAATTTTATATGTGAATTTTTGTCTTCTTTGTATATAAACCTAATAAGTTTGTGAATTTACCAAATTGTATCCACTGTATGTTTCAATATATTTCTTCTACAAGGCACGTTTTCCTAAACCAAGTGACAATCACGTTGAGATCATTTCTCCCTTTATAGAGTTATTACCCATAGTTTTATCATTTTCATATCCTTATCTACTTATATTTTATAGATTGGGTTATTTTTTCATTGAAACCACATGATATATACTTTACCAAAATTTATATTTTATTTAAAATGTTTAGTATTAATCCTAATTTTGTCACTACAGTTTTATGATCAAAATCCCAGAAAAATAGACTTTCATTTGATACCAACAATGAAAACCCAGATTACAATTCACATTAATATATGAATTATTAAAGAAATTGCACATATTAAAATTATAGAATATAATGAATCCTAGTGTATTTGGGAATTTATGTGCATAATAAATCAACATGAAACACGGATGAACAAAATTATTCAAAACATCCTCAAAATGATCCAAAAATTCCTTCTTTCTTCTAAAGTTGTGTCGGAAAAATTGCAGATAAACATTAGAAAATAGTGAGATATAAATACTGATAATGTTATAAATAAAGAATAAAATAAGGAAAAGTAGTAAATTTGATCCCAAAAGAATCTTAATGTAACATAATATGGAATAGAATCTTAATATGAAACAATGATGATTGATATTACATGATAGCCTAATGAAAACATGGGAATGTGGAGACCCCATTAATCAAAAAACAAACATAAAAAAAGGATAAAATATAATACATAATCACATGGTTTAAAGATTACAATAATGTATTAGGTTTAATCCCTAATACTGCAATTAATTTCTCATGATACTAAATTGTTACCTAATACATTCGAGCGCTATCTGGGAACACCCATCATAAAAAGGACTTTATCGTGTGTTCCACAAAGATCATTCAAAATAAAAGAATATTTCGTAACATTTGATCCGAAGATTAAATAGTATTGGTTAAATTCATATAATTACCCCATAAATGATATATGGTTGTATCTATTTGAATTACAAATACTGACAATTGTTATGGCTATTCACTAACCACCTGTTTGTAATGTAAAATTGATGGAAAATTTCAACTATGTAACAGGTGTACATAAAGGATCGTGAGAGGGAATAATGGGAGTGATAGGGTTATATAATCACTTGGAAAATATAATGTTAAAACAAGATATCTGTGATAACATATACCAATTTTAAAAAATGTGAATGAATTCTTCACTTGATGGTGGATCTCGTATAATGAGGGGAAGGAGAAGATCACATACATTGAGAGTATTTTTCTAAAAGCATTCGAGGATTTTCATGATAAATTGAGGGAAGTGTGAAAGATATATAGTGTTATAAAAGTTGATTAATATCATTGAATAATATATTTTAGTGAAGGTATATGACAGGTTTTGTGGTCTTGTATAGAAAAAATAGATGAGAGTTACAAATTAATTCCAAAACATAGATTTTGGACACTATAATATAAGGTAATTAAAACAACAAACCGCACATTGATTTCTACATTTTTTCTACCAAATTGGAGTTTGATTAATTTTTTTACATGTTTTAGAAACAATACGTTTTAAATAATATAGATTTTTAGGTGTATGTGATCCATTTTATTATGAATAGATTTTAAAATAAAAAAGTTAATATATATTTTTGACGATTCATTAATGATTTATAAATTAATCAAAAAAGATAATTTTTTTTATATAAAGTGGATTTATATTTTTAAATGCATGAATTTTATTTAATACATTACATTACATTTGGGTCATTGAGATTTCATAATATACATCATATATTTATATCGTATATACCTTTAACCCACAAATGTGAATGTCTCTCAAAATTTGGAATAATTACCCATAATTATTTTTTCTTATTTTAAAAAATATTTTTATTTTTTATATAAAATACACTATGTGTTATAATTGTCAACTCAAAATCAAAAATCAACATTTATTTAAATAAATTACTTTTTCTACAATGGGAGTGCTTTGACCATTTTGGAAAAAAATAGTTCATACAATTTAAATAAATTATATGTATATCAAATATAATTGAAAATGAATAACTTATTAAAATTAAATTTATTTAAAAAAATTATTATTTCCTTAAAATATGTGAATTGATTGAAACTATATATTTTATATAAATACTATTTGTGTTTTCTCTCATCAAAACCCTATTTTTGTAAATATATTATTTAATACTAATAAATTAACAATAAAAGGGTAAATGGGATCATTAATTTAATAAAACAAAAATCCAAATAAAAATTGAAATTATTATAATCTATTTAGAGAACTCTTTATTATAACAGTAAACCCCTTAAGCATATGGTGGGAGATGGTGATATTTTCATGGGGTGGTTTAACATACAGGTTTTGGGAAATAATCTGGATAATCGTGAACCTAAATTATAAATGGTTTGCATCATTCATTACATACTGAATCATGTATTGGTAATGGTCAATAATAAAGCCCAGTGATTCAGTGACCCTTATAAGCTCTAATAAATGGAATCCATAGAGTCTGATCCTTCCAGATGAGTTATTCTCTTATATATTTTTTTCTTTAACAATTAGACACTATCATAACCCTTTAGGTGTTGTATTATCGTAATCTATATTATAGGACTATATTTTCAAAATTTCTATTTCATAATGGAATTTTAATTTTGAAATATCTTATAAAATATCAATATTGTGAAATTTTTGTATTTAAAAAAATTATAATTTAATATTAAATCATTTCAAATGAGAAATTAATTCATATAGGTTATAGAAGTCACATTATGAATGTGATAGGTACTATATTAATTGATTAATCTTTCGATAATTATTTTTTGGATATTCAATCCTCAAAATCTATTATATATACATACATTTAGAGTACTTTATATCATACAATGGAAGAAGTTCCATTTTGATGGAGTTAAAAATGTGTTTTGAAAAGAAGTGGGGGAATAGAATCTGATGCTCCTTATACACCTTTTTAATATCTACTGTTGAATTATCTTGGGAATTTTTTGATCATGTAGTATATATCTGTTATTTTTATTGGGATATATATAATTTCAATCTACAATTAGAATATTTATTTTTATCATTGTTAAATAAATATCATTACACCCAAATTAAATTCTTTTTTAATTTATAGAGATAAGGATTATTTGTCTATCTAATCCTTCACACTTAATTTAAGAAAATTTATATTGATTTCCACTATTTCATGATGAAATTGAATAAAAAATCTATTATTTTTATCTTCCAATTGAGGTAATGGTTTTTTCTCATGTTATTTATAATAAAATTTCATTAATAATCTCTTAAAATAGAAGCGATGTTCCCTATAAAATGTGTATCATAGTATGACCCAATATTTTTACCCTATTAAAATAAAACACTGGAATAATTGAATGAGTTGAAAATTCAAGTGGATGATTTATTATCAAAATGATTAATCCATCGAAGTGCATCATCATGGGAATTTCCACTACCATATCACATTAAGGATAATAGATCACTTCTTACATGCATAGATTGTAATATTCTTAACCATGTGATGAATAAAAAAGATACCCCCAGTCCTCACATAAAGGATTTCAAAAATCAATAAAGGGGTAAAATTTACTCCTTAAAATTATTCTTCAGACTAGATACCACTGAATGATAATAAATGAGTTTTATATACCAAATAAACCATTTAGAATACTGTATATTCATTTTGAGTCCCCTATGATGCAATTTTACCTATATAATTCCCTTTTAGTATTTTCAGATCTTATAAAATATATAATTCACCAAAGCATGGATTACATTATTTTTTTATTCATGGTTGATATTTTTATACACTTATGACATATGGAAAGGAATTTTCATCATCTATGAAATGTTTTGGAATTCTTGAGAGATCACTAACATTATTCATTGTCTTTGAAATTTCGTTTCTATATTAGAGAAAATACTTCTTTTCACATGTGTTATAATCACATAGAATAATGGTCAATATGGAAAACATAACAGCCTTCATGAAATGGGAGGACAGATATATTTTATTGATATTTTATGTTTCATATGTCTTGATGGTTATTTCATTGGATTTATAATCGATTTCATGAAAATGGTGTCACCGTTGACTGGTCACACCATGAAAGAAGTAAAATTCTCATGTGATTTAAATTATTTGGATTTCATCATTGATCTTTAATTTAATTTAACATCATTACCTACACATATCATACAAAAATATAGATAGGTATAGATGATGTATTGTGATTTATCATGCGGAGGTTTTATAATAAAAAGAAATTATATGTTTGTGAATGGATCCCATCAACATTGGATGGATGATAATAACTACACCACTCCAGACATAGAGCATGCATCTATCAATGACACAATTAAGAGATAGTGGAATTATATATTTCATGAAATACACGGAATTTATTTTAAAAAATAATGTTTGAGATATATATTTTTCCAATAAGGACATGGTCCTCGTTTAAAAGTGGAGGTTGGGGACCCTTCATTTATTTGACTATGAAGTCAACTACACAAAAAAAATGAATTTTGATTCCAATTATCTTACAAAATATTTGATCATTCATTTCATAATGGAATAAATGGATGAATATAACATCACGATACACTTTATAAAATTTTCTTGAATTCAAATGAATAAGAGAAAAGTGTTTATCTTGTGATAAATCATTGAATATAATTTCATAAAAAGTGAGATTATCTATATGAATATTGAGATTTTGAATTAAATAATTTCATGGATTTGATATATGGTAAGGAGAATATATTGACGCGTGTGTCTCTACAAAAAATTTTCTTTTTCATCAGAAATAGGTATGAATTCCATCACATGTGAGAATGAATGTGATTAATGATTTTCATTCCACATTATGGAAAATATCTCAAGGAAATACGATGATATAATATGGCCAGAAACATTGGTTCATGTATCATGGATTAATGAATGATATAGATGATTAATTATATTTTCTCATTGAATTCTAACAAATTATTTTTATGAACTAAAAGACTATGATTCTACTTTAACTTCTCCTTATGTCAATAAATAAATGCGAATTAGTTTTCCTGAACATTTTTTTCATACTACTTTATACCCCAACCCCAAGACAATAATAAAATATGGGTTTTGATTAACAAAATAAAAAATTTAGTTCAGTTTATTATATATTGGGATATCATTATAGTTATTGTGCTTATAATGATTTCTGTGAATGAAATTCAGAGTCTCATGAAATACTATAAGTAATCATTTTAGTTGTAGATCAATAGTATTCTAAATAGATTTGGTATGGCCATATGGATGTGCTATAATGTCTTGTTAAACTATGAGAAATATCCAATCCTTATATATATATATAATAACGTAAAGATAAAATTATATTCTTCATTATATGATCAATGATTTCATCTATAACATTAGATGTTATAGGGAATTTCATTTAGGAAAAGTTGATTTTGACAATATCAGTAGTTACTAGTCATCAATATGTATGGACCCCTTAGAATCCATGTACAATCAGACTTTTAGATTATCCCATTACGTGAGTGGGGTTAGTGAAGCTAATTTGGTCTAGCAGGGGTATTTTCCTAGAGATGATGATGATCTATACTATTTTTCTACTATTGATGAAGGCCCTATGTAAGTTGAAATGTTATTTGGATGTTTAGCATAATTCATTGTTGTTTGGGAATGTTTTCAATCATGTATTGAATATTTTACCTCAGATAAGACACTAAATACTTAGAATAAATGGAAAATGGCTCTATGATAGGTGTGCCCTTTTAACGTAATTTAGTGAATTGGAGATATGTCTTCACAAATATAATAACCATATAAACTGACCTTGATGCATAATGAATTCATTCTCTATCATCCCATGATATATCATAATAAACCTTCAATATTTTGATTTGGGAGTATCCAACAATATAGTCATATAATTTTATAGTAAAGTAACCTATTCAGATTACTTATTCCAAGGAAAAGATGTTATATATAAAGTTGATTTCATTGGTCTTATTGAAATAGAATCATGAAATAGATTATCATGAGACATGGGAGTGATAATTTTATTTTATAGATCAATTTTCATTTCACTTATTATATTAACCTTCTTCAACGTGAAATTAATTTTCCATAATGAAATATTTTAAGGAGAAATATATTGTCCTTGTATTTTATTCAGGTTTGATATTATTGTTTAGTTTTATAATTTTACACTTCTTAATCTTACCCATCCATTGGTTTTTTTCTTTTTAATGGAGCTGTATCAATATTTTTAATTGATTCACTATGTCAATTAATCATTTATGTATTGAATATTTCATGGAGATGAGCCTCCTTCCATAAATAGTGGTTCACTGAATTGAAAATCTGTTTAGTTCAAGAACTGATCAAGACAAAGTAATACATAATCTAAATCTATTTTTCATACACCGAACATGGAATCCCCTATATCAAATTTTCAGTTTTTTCCATTTTACCCCGATTCATTTGAACCTATCATTGCATCCCTTTTCTAGTCTAAATAACAGCTTTATCCCATTCATTTGGATTGTTCTACTATGTCATTCATGGTGTGATTTTAGCCATAATTCACCAATGATCTATATAAATAATCATGTCTACTGCGGTATCTCATTTTATCTTATTATATAATAATTCTTAATGGTATATTTCATATTATTGAATGAAATGGTTTCCTAAGGTTTTTCGGATCTATATTTCAGGATATTGATATAGTGATTTAGTGTTTCCTCTTGTTTTCAAGGATAATCTTTTTTTTCGATTAGTTGATCAAATTTTGGTATGGGATATTCTATGTGTTTTATTAGGTGGTTTTTAGAAATGGATTTATCATGTGAATCTTGTTTTCACTAACATGTGTGAATTGGTTTTTAAAATTAATAAATTAATGGTTCTGATTCATTATAAAATTAATGTAAAAGTAAATTGATCAAATTGATTTTATGGTATGATTTTATACCAATAATAGGGATTCCCCAGATTTATTTGATAACGTTGTTTTATGTTTGATGAAATTGACCTTTTAAACAATTATAAATTGTGGAAATTGTTCATCAATGAGATGATGAAACCGATGGGTGCCTAAGTATTAGATATGTATCCTAGGAAAAGAATGACTATGTATGATTATACCACTAGAAATTTAATTTTGAATCAATACTATATAAAAATAAAAATGGATTTGATACATTCCATGGGATCATATCATATAATTTGTTATCAATTATAGTAGTTTTTCTGCACATTGTTCTATTTCAAGAACATTGAGGATCGAGAATGGTAACCATCTCTAATATGGTCTACCTTTGCAAAACATATCATGGTGTTAGAATTTTTTATTTTAGAATAATATACTTATTCAGGTATTTAATTTTAGATATTGATGTTTTTTATTCTTCTATTTTTTTATAAAATTTTATGAATATTATTTCCCAATGCCTTTACACCATTATAGGTATTTTTATTAATTTATTTACTTATTCTTATGGAAAACATTACTAGACCCTATTTGGATTTGTGCTCACACCTTGTTTTTACCTATTGTTTGTGTGTATACATTTTTATGTCTAGTTAAATTAATAAAATATAATAACATATAGGGTTTGGTTTCCCATTTTAGTTGTTTTTCAATTATAGTTTGGGCATGATGTGTTTTTTCAAATGATGATGTATTATAGTATTTTGGATTCATATTATTTATATATTTTACTAGAAACTTTGTGACATTTATGTTACTCCTATTATATTTTATTTGGACCATGATATGACATTACTTATTTTGAATTATTCAGTGTATTCATTCTTTAATGATGTTTTTTGTAGAAATTTTTTACTAATTTTTTCATAATTGTTGAAGTTTATAATTTCATTATGAATGAAAAAATTCACAATTTAATTTTTTATCAGTATGAATTTCTAACATACCTAAGATGATCGTGAATTCCCCTTAAACCTTTTTATAGAGTATTTTGGGTGACCTAATAGTGTGTGATCTAAGATTTCTCGCATATTTTATTCTCAACATAATAACGACTCATTGTATATCATTATATATGTATATATAATTTTACACACAATGTCATGAATAAGTTCTTACCGCAACCCCACACATTTTGTGGGAAGGAAAATAACAAAACTAGTCATCCAAGGAGTTAAAATTACCCAAATTACTAATATCATGTTATAAAACCAGACAAATCCTTCTTATATAGTTGTGGGTATGGATATAAAGAAGATATACAAAATGAGTAGAGATTTTTTATCTATTAGTTACTTCCAATAACTCATTCTTTATGAATGGAATTTACAACAAACACAAACAATTCCTAAAAAATATTATCTAATTATAATCATAGTTTAACTCTGGTACATTTAATTCCATATTTTTTAGCACTAAAACATCATTTAGTGTCTAATTAACCATCATATAAATATTTGGATGATAAAAAAATTTTATTTGAAGATAAAAATTATACCATGCATTCATTATTTTGAGATCTATTATTTTCGTTTCAATGAATATTAAATTTTTTTCTCAGCATAGATAAGATATCGTGAAAATTTTGAGTCAGACCATCGGTCACTTTGTTCTCATTCAATATATTGTATTGAATTTTTCCTTGATATTTATTATTCAAATTCAAAAAATATTATTTGGAACCGATTAAACACTTTTTTGTAAATATAAACATTACTCCATTATATATCTTATATTATAAACACAATTATATTTAAATATAAATGATCCATATATTTAATTCATGTTTAATAGTTTCTAACTCCCATCAAGGGCTTGCGTAATTTTTCTTACGAACCATCAATGAATGAGTGTAATATTCATTCACCATATCACTATATATTAGTAATAATACTAGAACGTTCATTTATTTTTCGCTTTCAATAAAAACCCAATATCCAATCTAATGTAGTTTTAACATAGGTGAGATGACCATGCTTCTATAAATCTCTTTATAATTAACTCACATTATTATATCCAATTTAACAAATCTTTCATATGAGTTTACATGGGGATTGAACATGATATATGATATAAAATATTCATAAAGTGTTATAATGTCATTGTAGACCAATAAATATACAAATCTCAGTCACCGTGCTTTCACTAGGCCGACATTCAATATCATCTTCCATTTATGGATCCATATACATATCGAATCACGAGATTATTTCATACATATTTCGACTTTAGTTAGACAAAATTAAAAATTAATAACTTTTCTATAAAATTATAATTATTTATTATAATAATTAAATTTATAATGTGATTTTTATTTTATTAATCCCTATAAGAATATACAATAATAAACATAACAAATACTAAAAGAATATTTCAGATAATTTGTAAATTCTTTATCAATTTAAAAAATTAATATATTCATGGAATTAGAATCTCTAAATGGTATCTAAATAACATTATAGGGTTTATAATTATTAATGATGTCTTTTTTGCGTATGTAATTTCATTTGACCCTCAATTTATAGTATCAATTTTGGAGATCAATCACATAAAAATATTAATATCTTCACATTGGATAAAATAAATCATCAATATGGAGAAAAGGGTAGTTATTCATGAATAGTAACACGTTATATTCACGATATTCAATGTATACTTATATTAATATATCAATAATATTATCAAAAAGAAAAGGTGTGCATAATGATGACATGCCGATCCAAATTAGTTCTTTTTAACAATTCTCTTGGATTTTGTACTTCATTTTCATTATCTCAATCATGAAAATAATTAAATATTGTCTTTAAAATGGGCGTAACACTAGATATGATATCTATTGAAATCCCAAAAATAGAATTTGGGTGAGGAAAATAAAACTCATAAAAAAATGCATAATAACCACCCTTGTACTAGAAATGTAATTAATGTTGAGTTTCTCCCCAACCATATGAGATAAAAAAATTTAAATAGAAATAAATTAACATACAATGAATGTAATATCCATTGGATTTAAATTTTTATTATCATGTGGAGATACAATTGTAGGTTGGTTTGGAATATCAAATGAGGTCTCCTGTGCACAGTAATTTGTATGGTCTTTATATAATGATATAAAATACATTATAAAAAATATGAATATTCAACTAGATAGAAGATAATTAAATATATAAAATTTCATTAAGTATCAATCAATGATTAATCATAGTCATGAAATGATATTTTGAAACCATTTGAAATTTAAACTATTAATTCATCATATAATCTCTGAGTTGGTATCATTATAAAATTTTCAAATTCATAAAATAAAAAATTATTCCTTGTTCTTGAATCTAATAAGATAATAAGAATGATTGTTTTGTTTTAATATTATCCTTTTATAACATTATTATTATACCCCAATATGGAAATATGTTTTTTCATATTATTTCCCATTATACATTTCATTACGATTTTATTTAACTAAGTCATTATGATTAATAGTTGGAATTAATAATTTTTAAGAATAATTAATTCACTCCATGCATTTGAAACATTAGAGTTTGTGTAGTTAATTTTTTCCATATTTCCATGCATCCAAATAAATTCATATCTTATTCATATCACATTTAATGTTGGTTTTAAAATTAAATTACATTATAATTTTAATTAATTTACTAGTCAACTCAAATATAATTTCCACAGTGTTTTGTTTCACTAATTTAAAAAAAGGTAGATTCATATTTTTTGATTAATTTTTATTATTATTAGAATTTCAAATCAAATAAATAAATATTTTTATATAAACACAAGGACATTTATTGGTTAATATATTCAATATTTTATACATTAATAGAAAATATAATGTGTTCATTATTCTTATTGGTGTCTTTTATGGACACCCATCTTCAAATATTTGGTTTTAAGACCCTAAATAATTGATGAATACTAATTTATTGTTTGATGATAATACCATTGTTTTATCTAGTTGGTCTTGTTTTATTTATAAAATTTATACTATTGGAATAATCATCCTTGATCTCAAGATCATTCAAATCCTTACCTATTTTAAAATATAGAATATAAGAAATGTTCTTATTGAAAAATAATCTTCCAAATGCATACCATTATAAGGAATAATTTTATTCATACTGGATTATATTTTTGAATATATCACACCATTAATCTATTTTCCCTTTAAAATGATAAATAAAATCAATAACTTATTCATACTATAAAAATTTGATAAATTGAAATATCATTGTATTGGTGTTGACCCATTCCATGACTATTAGTGGAATTATCTATATACAAATAAAATTTGGATGTCTTCTCATGATGGAGACATGAGAACATTATTCCATCAATTTTACCTTTATATTTTCAACATGATTCATGAATTGAAAATGTTTCATAACCATCAAATCAATATTTTTACATGTCCAAAAAAATCATCTTCTTAGAAGTAAAATTGATTAATTATCCATCACATTCAATGTTAACATTGTTCTTCTAGGATCTATAAATAAAATAATATCATAATAATTTTTTTGAGAAATTATTCTCATAGTGAGAAACCATTTCATCATTAAATATCATTTATTTGATTTCTATATTAGGAAAAATTGTTTTCATTCTACAAAACATTTTTTATCCTAGGAAATATAATGTAATTATCTATCCAAATTATTCATCATGGATCATAATAAAACTATGAATTAAATTCAGAATATCACGGTGATGTGTCTTGCCAAGAGGGCAGTATTAGGGCCACTCATTAGGCACTAGATAAGAATTAGTTAATTCCCAATATATCCCTTTCTTAGTTTTTACCAAGAGGATTATATATTATATATCCACATTCACATTCTAGTATATACCAATGGATTTAGTCTCTATGAGAACCACACTTCATTATTTACCATAATAGAAGTTTTTGTTTCATACTTTTTCTCATAAAAAGGTTTCTAAATAATGATTTGTTATCCTTGTTTAAAATAATAAATTTCCATTAATATAATTTTTTGTGACCAAAATATTGTTTATATATTTATTAAATATCAATTGATTAATAATAATTTAATATCATTTTTTTTTCAAAAATTAACCATAAATATTTTCTGTCTTTAAAAACATATATACATATAAAACCCATACATTAAATATCAACATCATTTTCAAACAAGTTCATGAAAAAATGAATATAACATGGATATATCATATATAAACCAGTTCATGAAATCATAGGTAAACTGAAATATATTAAAGGGAGTGATCATATATTCATTAAGGGTAATCATGGGAGATATCAATGAATATTTTAAGACTATATATATATATAATGTAATGAGAAAGTAAGATTATAATTTTTTTATTATACATAATATATTCAATGAAATTTATTACGAGGCATCACACAAAGCATGGAACATTACATGTCTTGAATCATAATGAAATCCAAGTAATTGAGCAAGGAATGAAAAACTATTGTTTTTCATTGTATAAAAGTGTTTAATACTGATTGGAATAATAATAATCATATAAATAATTTTTAGGGATTCCCACTAGGAAATTCATCTGATAATATATAGATATCTACTTATGTACCTACATAGATCATTTAATAGACTAATTTGAATCCTATATTATGTTTGTAATAACATCAGATAGAGCCTCTTTTGGGGATGGGATAACCTCATTTTTTTCCTCTGTTGAAAAATGGGAAAACAATTACCCATTGAGATTATAATACACTAATTTTTTCCCATGTAATTAATTGGATATTATGAAGACACCAATGACATAATTAATTTCCTTCTAAATATATGAAATTTCATCCGAAAAACATTTAAAATTTCATTATTTCTTAACCAATAAAAATTAAAATGGGGTATAACAAGATTTTATCCGAACTATAATAAACAATACATTTGATGAATATGGTTGGAATTTGAGGATCATAAAACTAAAATGGAATATGTTACTTGAAAAGGAGAAATCATAGAAGAAATAATCCATTAAATTATAAATAGAATATTTAATATGTAATGTATCATTTTCAATTTGAAATAATTAATTTCAAAATTTTAAAAAAAGATAATAAAATATTGATGAAAATATATATGAAAAAATATAAATTAGTATTCAAATAAAATGGTGATCATGATAGAGAGAATTTTTTTTTCGTGAATTACATGTTAAATAAATTATTTTGTTCACTTTTTTAGTATATTATACTTTGTTTGTGAAAAAAGAATTTTCCTTTTATCCTTTATTATATGCGGTAAAATATGGTAAAAATGACTTTAATCAGTCATAATATAATATTTAAAATAAAAATTAATTCATTGTGAAAGAAACATAGATATTGAAGGAAAATATTCCAGGAAAAAGAGATATATAAATTTGTGTTTCCATGGTAACATTATTTTTGTATTATGAGTACTTAATGAGAAGAAAATATAAGGAAAATATATCTTATCTAGAAATAAAAATTTTAAATAAAATTAAAAAAGATTTGTTATAGACATATCATATAATTTCATCATCATAATTTTAAGCATAAACCATCATGATAAAAATTAAGATTGTATTGTAAAAACCAAAACATTAAAAATATATTTATTCATATGAACCCTAGAATACAATATAATAAATTCAAATTAATTATAACATTATAAAAACCCATATTCATACTTTTAACACAATATATTTTCCATAATAATTATTTTATAACGCATTTAATTGTAATTTATTTTCATATTCATCATTTCCATGTGTAAAATATATAATTTGAGATGAATGCTTCAGTATGGATGTTTTGGACCTTTTACATTGATCATGGATAAAGAATATATGTATATTAATCATGATATGAACATACTATATTTACATTATATACTAATTTTTAATCATCAATTAAATTTTGATATTGGAAAATGAATTGAAAATTCCATATAGATGATAATATGTTCATAATGATGTCCAATATTTTCATTTTATAACCAAATGAAAGTAAGAAAAATAAATAATATTTATAATTAAAAATTATTAGGAAAAACTATAATCATAGTTTTTTATTAAATCTAGCATTATAAGGATCCATTTAAATAAGTGATTCGAAATGAATCTTATAAAGGTGGGGAAGCTGTGGTCCATACATATGCACGAGAAATAGATTCATTTTTCATTTAATGGAATATAGGTTGAATAGTTTTTTTAATATTCATAATAAAATATAATTAATTTTATTATTGTTTATTAACACGGTTATGGTAAACCTTATAGGTTTTGGGAGTCGTTTAATATGCGGGGGAGGTGATAAACTAGAAAAATTACAAAATATTCAAATAATTTAATGTCACTTTCTTGTACATGTTGCCCAAAATTGTATCGAATTTAATTTTGGAAAATATATATTTTACTTATATAAATAAATATAAAATTATACATGATTATGTCGAGTTATTATCCTAATATATTATATTTACCTTTCCCTTTGTACTCCCATTTTAACCTTCCCCGTTATAACAAATTTTTCTATTTTTTTAATCCTTATAAACAATATTTAGATCATTAATGAAATTTTTTTGATATTAAATAATATGGAATATATTTTATCAAATTAAATATCTACATGTAGTGTAATTCACTTTTAAATTTATTATTCCAAACATAATGAATTACATTTTTAGAGAATATACTTTTTTTGTTTAAAAGTATTTTGGTAACAAAATTAAGCATAATGATGAAAGCAAGAAAATTAAAAACATTTTTTATCAAAAATGAACTATTAAATAATAAAATCAATATTAAAAAATTATGGGTTTTAATTACATTAATGTAAATGACTATTTGTTATAAAATATGATTCTATTTTTTGTTAATTGAAAATATAATCTCTATATAAAAATACCAAAATACCACTATTAGATAATTTTGGTATGATTATATTAGAAAAATTATATACTTTAAAGAATAAAATATCTAATATTGGTTGATTTTAACTATAATATCCATGAAAAAATGAAATAAAATCAATTTTTTGATAAAAAATTATTTTTGATCATTAAAATACTTTACTGATAATTAATTAATTAATTATTAGGAATTCTTCTGTACATTTTCATTATATAAAACCGTTATACCATATTTTTCATAATTTGTGACTCCAATTGGTTCCATCATATTAATTTATATAATTTAATAGTATATTAATTCAGTCTATATTTTTACATAGCATTTCCAATAAAGCACGACGTTGAATTTAACATGTTTATTTAAAAGGAATATATACATACACAAACATATAAATATAATATTAAAGTGTTATAGTTACAGAAAAAACTATTAAAAAAATTTCTCTCAATAAAAAACTCAACTATTATTTCATTATTATGTAATATTAGAGGATGATAATAAAGTACAATTATCATTTTTTTCTATTAAAACTGTATATTATAATATCAATGTTCACAATATACATCGACCACATAAAACCACAATTTTACATAAGAAACACATTATGGTAAAGTTCATCACAATATATTACCCATGTAATTTATAGAGGATTAATTAATTATTATTACAAGTATAACATAACTATAGTAGCAATTTTTTTTCTTCTTTTTTTCACATTAATTATAAAAAACAATATAAAATAATTTCATATCCCATCACTCTCATCCAGGATTCATATCCACTATACATAATGAATAATATTTTAAATACCTAATATTTTATGATTTAAATTAATGATATAGTTCATTATAACTATACTCATAATCATAGTACCTTTGGGAAATCCTTGTTTATCATTGTGATGGAAAAATCATTGGGCTTTCCATCCATGAACTCGCACATAGGTAATATTTTTTCAAATTATTTCATCTTATGAGATATAAATAATGGAATGAGGGTCTATTATAATATACAATGGAAAATAAATATTACAAAATGATTATAAATTTTCATAGACCACACCACAATAAATAATAATATCTAATATTTTAAAATTTGTTACAAATACTCAAAAAATGATTGTAATTAAACATATTATGATAACATTTAACATGGAAAATGAGTACCATTTACTAGTAATTAGCCTCAAATATAAACTACCCAAAATATATATATTTCCTAACATTATTATTGGATATGTATTATTTTCTACATATAAATAAATAAAAATATATTAGATGACTCACATCACTGTAAATATATTTAAATATTATTATATTTATCATCTAATAAACAATATATTATGTGTCAATGTTAATGAAATGTTAATACAGAGACATATGTATATATATAAATATAAATGAATCTATAAAATATTTTATTATTTATATAATACATATATGAAACATTATTAATATATGAAATAATATATAATATAATAGAAGAATATTTTTCCCAAATTGTCCCCATTTGTTCGCACAACATGTATGAAGAATGCCATTGTTCCTAAGAAAAGGGTCATTTACCCATGTCTTTATGATAGGATTCCAAAATCATTAATATTGTTACAACCCCATGTATGTGTGGTTTTTAATTTTAAATTATTTTCAATTTTTTTGGTAAATATTTATAGTTTATAAATTTGAAAGGTTTTTCATCTTTGTTAGATTATGTATATGACTACATCAAGAAGAATCATGATAGTATTGCGCCATTATAGGATAAGAATTAGGATTTCTTATATTTTTCATCTTGATTGGGTCACATGTCCACCACAATAGTCCATAACAAAGTGTTATCCTGGAAGAATTATAGTGTTTCTACCTATATTATTGGAGGGTGATTTTTACATTGATGATGAGTGTCATTACATGAAGTCATGTACTTGGGTTGGTTATGGTGGGATGATAGAAGCCCATTCCACAATTTGGTTTGGGTAGTGTTCTTATGATTTAGTCTTATTTGGTGTAAGCATGTTGTGATGTTACATGGGAGGTCATGTCGAGGATTGTTAATCTCATTTTTTAGTATGTTTAAGTTCATATTTTACCCACATTCAATTTCAATTCGTTTATACCTACAGTAAATACTCTATAATTATCATGATATGTATGATAGATCAATGAACATACCCTCTTCTTCCTACATGAATCATTAACAGATCATTAATTTTTCAAGTGATCTTTTGAGGTAAATACAAAATTACTCTCATCCCCACCTCCATATATATATATTCTCCATTGATTTAATTATCAGTAATGAACCCTAATTGTTATTCATGTTTAACATCAATTTCTATAAATAATTAATCTTTTGTCTTTAGTTTTTTTTTAATTTATTTTTTTTCTCTATTGACCATCTTCTCCCACAATCAATATCGATTGGTTTCCACACTAATTTGTTAATTTTTTTATATTTCTATTATTTATAAATTTAATTAAATTTTATTTATATATAAATTATTTTATATTTACTTTGTACCTATATGGGATAACCAAGAAAAATATTCAAAATAATTTTATTGTCTTATCTTGTTAACAATATGGATTTTAAATTATCTTCTAGTAATATTATTTAACTAACATTGGATTCATTCCATTATTTTTGGGAGAGATCCAATTCTTGTATTTTATATTTCTTGTTGTTACATTTTTTTGTTATCATATATTAGTTTTTTAATGAAGGGATTCCATGTTTTAAGGGTTTTCCCCATTTAATAATTTTTAGGGTTTTCATTCTTGTCAATTATTCACATTTAGAACTGGATATAAAAAATAGCATGGAGTGTTTCATAAATATATATTTTTTCTTTTCACTTAAATTAAATTTTAAATTCTTGGTTGGTACGTTATAAAAATTAGTTTTCGTGATGTTTATATAACTCTATAATGATCCCTTTGGTGTCAGCCCAATTCTAGATGGATTTCCTTCGAAGAAGTGAAACATTTATTATTATTAAGTAATTCAGTTATGATTATAGAATGTTAAAATTATATGTGTGATATTTGGAGGTTAGAGATGGATGAATTTTTATCCCTTACTGATACCTGAACAGATCATTTTTATTGTTAATTTTATTACTACATATAACTATTTAAGATTTTATTATGATAAACCTATATATATATATATAAGTAGTTAATATAGATTTCTTTTTCACTATATTTGTCTTGATATGTGTTTTGTGTCACTATAGGAGAGATAGAGAGATCACCAATAATGAAATTTGTGAACCTTTGAGATCGAAATAGTAATATCACTTTAATTTATGACCTGATTAGAATTTTCATGTTCACAAAATTTCTTCTTAACAATAAGGGGATTATAATGAACTCAAAAAAATCTGGAACATATATATAGAATCTATTACGAGATTATTAGTTTGGAATATTTTTATATATGGACCTAGTGAGATTCATTGGCTTGTTATTCCTTACAGATGAATTGATTTAGGGGATTAAAACTTCATACCTATGTTTATTCCTTTATACCTATGTGGGTTTGTGGAACCTAAATATGTTTTTTATATTATATAATATATTTTCTTCTAATATTATAGAATCTAATTGAGCAATAATTTTATTTTATAACTATTTGGATAACATTAAACATTTTTATGAATGTTAATTTTAAATAATGGTTTCATATGAGTGATTTATTCTTATTTAATTTTTAATAATTTTGTTCTCTTAAATCATTAAAAGTGGGTTTTTCCAAAAATAATTATCACATGGGTTTATTAAAAAAATTATTTTATTTTTTTATCAATGTAAAAACATCACTATATTATTTTATTTCAAACAATAATGTACTTTTGTCAAATTATAAACAATACGTTTGATGTTATGGATCCACCCCTCAATTATATATATTGGATTTGAGGTTTCATTAAAATATATGAGCATGATTATTTTATACAATTAAAAATCTTAGTTATAATATGATATATATTTTCAATCAAAAATTATTGAAAATATTGAGATAAAAATTTTCATGGACTTTATGATGAAATCATTCTTGGCCCATTTACCTCACAGAATATATAAAAACTCTAGTGTGTTTATGAGTGTATGGAACTAATGTTTTTAGGTGTTTCTAGGTTATTATATTGAATTATCGATAATTTTAATATTCAATTTTTTAAAATCATAGATATGGTGAGTGACTATAGGTCACATTGTGATCTTCTATAAATATATCATGTTATCTATTAATTTATTTGATACATGAATATTGGAAATATAACCCAAGTGTATTTCAGGAGTTTTTATCCATGTTTTATCAAATTTTATGTACTTGTGATTATGGTTCATTTAAATTGATTTTTATTTATATATTTAATTGATTTAATATAAGTATGTAAAAAAATTGAGTCTTCCCTATTGTTTATGACCCACTATGATATGTAGTTTATTCGAAATAGTTTATTTAATTACGAAGTTCATTTATTGTATGGAGAGACCATAAACGATTTATGATATATATATATTCAACTATATTGATATAATTATTTCATTTTGAAATAATTTCCATAGGATTCTATTTGATACATGATATTTTTTTCATGCAATGGATATTTGGAGCTTCATTCAAGACTTGTGGAAGATTCGCTCTATTCATGGGTTAGATCATCCTGGGATATTTCAATATAAAATGGTTTTGGAATAACCTATTTTTATTAAGTGATTTATTAATATTATATATTGATTGAATACTAGTATATAAGAGGAATATAATGATTAGATCCTTGATCACCCCCTTCTGTGATGAAGTAGAAGTTACCATGTTTAGCTTGGATCTTATTCTGGAATTTTTATTTTTATTATTTGTGTTTGGATGATAAATGCTTCCCAAATGATACATATCATATACATCTGGCATTTAACATGAGTTTTTTAATGAATTGTGAATGGAAACAGAGTTTATAAGTTCACTCATATGATCTATAAAATTATGTGGGGTTAATGAATTGCCTTCTGGATATATATTGAATGCTTTTTCATGATCGACATATGGTGGATTATATCAATAGACTACTCAATGAATAATTATACTTCATTATTGAAAGTTTCATTTTTATCTATCTTAGTTTCTTATAAAACATGACGTGTTTTTATGTGGATCTTAGTGGGTTTTTTATTGTGTTGTTGATTTTTATATTCAAGTGATAAAATTTGGTTGAATGGGAATGGTGATTTTATGTTGTGACTAGTAATAAAACTAGTATAGTTCTTTTATAGAAATAATAATTTCATGGAATATTTATACATAGGTATTTTTATAGTTCATTTTCAAAGTATTTATTACTTTCATGAAATGTTTTGAAAGTGGTTTGTTAGATTAATGGTCATGAAAATATTTTTTTTTAAATAATGGTGGATTGTAATTGTTAATTATTGAAATGAATGTGAAAAGGGTTTTTTTTAATAATGATATTATTTTAGAATTTTCAAAAAAAAATTACCTTTATAAACATAAAAAGGGATTGTAATAGCATAGATATTTTAATAAATGATTCTCTTTAAATATTTCAACATTTTCAATAGCATATATTGAATGAAAATGTGAGTTTCAAGAATTGTTATACACAATTACTATAAAATTACTCTTATAACGTACATTTTAAAATATGGTGGGAATAAATATGAATAACAAGTTTATGAAATCGTAACACCCCAAACATCCACGGTACATTGCCCATTAAATAATGAAACAACTTGGGTTGTATGCAACTTCAAGTTCTAACACACCACGCCCAACCAAACTCTCCGTTATAAATAGTAATACCCACTTTTTGTAATTTTATAAATATTATTTATCAAAATGGACTTCTTTTTTTCATTCAGAATATCAAAATTAGCCAACGGTGAATTTTTGGTATTTTTCTAAAAACATTAAATTATTGGTGAATAGTAAAAAAACACTACGTTTTTGTTTAAAACTGAATTTTATTTAAATAATTAGTTATCTAATTTACGTTTATTTTAGGTCAAAATATATACATAATACCTATATACATTCAATTTAATTAATTAGAGTCATTTTATAGATAAATTTTATGTATAAAATTTTATTAAATTTTTTAACGCCTTATTCCCACCTTCTTGGCACATTTTCAAATTTTCATAAAACGTAATTTTATTGAATCTATGAATTGAATTTCTAAATTCCTAGTGATTTGATTGAAATAAGTAAGTAAAATTTGTTTCAATAAGATGAAAATATTTTTTGGTGAATAGTAACTTTTGACTTTTATATGCCACTATTAAAAGTAAATTTGGTAAATAAATGTAAAAATGAAATTATAATTACCTTAACACATGTCATAATTCTATTAGATAAGTGTATTTCGACCAAATATAAACTTTTGAAAAAATATTCTGATTTAGGTCCACTTAGATTTGATTAGGACATTTATTATTATTTTATTTAAAGAAAAGATAAAAGTGTTAAATTCAACGTTTAATAACTATACCGTTTTTAATATTGGTTTATACAAAAGATAAATTAAACATTATATATTAATTAGAAATATAAAAATATATCTTACATAATGGTATTTTATTTATAACTTTTAGACATTAAATAATTAAATTTATTTGTGATACTATGATGATGTAGTAATTACGTTTTTAATGAATGATCAAAATAAATGATATTTTAAATATCCAAATAAAAGTAAATTGGGACTTATTATAAAGTAAACTAATTATATCTGTTAATATTAGATATTGGGGTTGATTATATAAATTTTTCTAAAGTGATAATTTTTTTATGACTTTCAAAAAAACAAAATACCAAATACAGTCAAAATTGACATAAATGAGTTTTTAAAACAAATACTATATTATTGATTGATATAATATTCCAAAAAATCTAAGTATTGGCCAAAGGGAATATATAATTGTAGAGACCCGTATCTTGACGTACATGGACATTACATTACATTTGCGGAATACTTAGTACATAACAAAAACACACACACAAGGATCGTAATAGTTTAGTGTCTTTGGAAACTCGGAATAAAATCTTCTAATCGTGGGGAAAGATCTTCAACATCTCCCATAAATATATTCCCTTTTTTATACCTAAAAACCTTTCTTTATATCCTGGGGAAAAGAAAACATAAAAGGGTGAGCTCAAATGCTCAGTAAGGGTATACAAAAGAAAAATCAATCACATCATAATCATAAAAACATAACTTTTGGAAATCTTAACCTGCAAAAGAGAGCATAATTTCATAACATGGGATAAATCATAGTAGTGAAATGAAATCCCAATAATCATAACATAAAACATGAAACTTTGTGGCATACACACATAATCATAGAGAATCATTTCTTGTTAGTCAATACTCATTGCCAAGACTATCTTAGTGGACAAAGTCCCTTTCTGAATCGAGTAACCCACGTTTCAGTCCTGTTTCACTGAACCGGTATAACCTACCATTCCAGCCATGTCTATCTCATGAGATATAAAATATTTACCCAATTCATTGGAGGGAGATATAGGTCCCACCCATCTCTTAATGAATCCTTTCTTATGTGTGCCACAAAATCATAAATCATACATCATTGCATAACCCATGTAATAAAAATGGGATTCTTAAACAACATGACATCATAAAACCATTCATATAAGATAAAGGAATTCATAAACATAATTACATCACAACATAGTCAAATCAATGTAAAAATATGGATAGAAACAGAACCCTTTATTATCTTATATGGAAAATAATTTTGATAAAACACTTGAATTGAATTCTTGAGGAAAATATCCTTTCTTCTTCAAAATCAATTTCTTTTCACAAAACATCATGCAATTTTAAAAGAAAGATATTTTATTGAAAATAGTCATGAAATCTTTTAGAGGAATCTTCATGAAAATAAGGCTTTATAAAACAGTATAAATCCGTTCGTGCCGTATAAGTTAAAAAAACATTCTTCGTACTTTTGTCGGAAAAGTCAAAAAGTACCTCGTACGAAAAACGAAAAAAGATTCCTTTCATATCCTTTACTAAAAACTCATAGAAGGGTAAAATTGGATTTAAAAAATTGTAGGTGGATGGAAATAATATTACATGTTGAGGGAACATGTATGTGGATGATAAAATACACCCCAGTAAATACTTACGAATAAACAATCTCGGATAAAAATGAGATTGTGATATTTCCCTTACCTTAGGTCCGACTTGCTTGTACGTGTCCGAACCTCCTGTATAATGATTTAAATCATGTTATTTACTTATTACAGAATCATATTCATTGTTATGATATCATATATGGTTCACTTATGACATTATATTACCCGTTCTTTTGTAAATTCCATGTTAAAGAAGCGTTTTGGGTAAAATCGTTCCATTTATCGTAGGTGTTTTGACTTGTTGTTCTTGACATAATTATTACTTATATCATGATTTACTCACTTCCAGAATATAAAATATGATTTATATATCATATATATTCAGTATATATATATATATATAATAGGTAGATAAATAAAATGAAAAACACCGTTCATGGAGACGGTAGTCCGTACGTACGCAGGAACGCTGTTTTCCTTTCCTTATTGTCTTGAAATGGAAGTAAGTAGATGACATACATATGTATATATATACATAAATCCAGTAGATTTATAATGTCATATATTTCATTATTATTTCTTATATATACATCATAATCATTCTTAAATGGTTAACATGGAGAATGAATCTCATCATGTCGTGGAGACGGTATTCCGTACGTACGCACGCGCGGTGATTTCTTTTTCCGTAGGATGGATAGATAGTGAAATAGGGTTTTTTAATACTTATAATAACATATCAGTATATGAGTGATACTGATGTTATTACTTCATAATGAAACAACCTAAGAAGAAGTGGAAGAAGAAATAAAGATAAAAGAATTGGTAACGGTAATTATCTCTTCTTTGAAGTGCCTCTTTGAGACCTCCTCTTAGGGCACTAGAATTGGTCTTTGAGGAAGACCAGAACCTCTAGAATGTTGCTAGGGAAGTGGAGAAGAGATTTTGTCAGGGGTTGGCCGAGCTTGAGTGCTCAAATTGGAGTGAGGAGGAAGGGGGAGGAGGTGTCCTTTTATAAGGGAGGAGAGGGGCACCTTAGGAATATCTCAAAATATTATTTTATATTAAAGTCAAAATCGGTTTATAATGGTTCCAAAGGGTCTTATTTCGAAGATAAGGTGGGGAGGGGTCGAAATCCTATCAACCAATAGAATTTAGACAAGTTTAGGATATTATTTTAACCTTATCAATTAGATTTAACTCTAAGTTAAATAATTTAACTTTTACCATGTCTTTTTGTTTTCTTTCACTATATGGTTAATAAACTTACTATAACATGCCAAACGAACCCCAAATTGTTTATTATTAATATATATATCCTTATATAAGTCAATTGGACTAACCTTAGATTTTTAGGAATACAATAACAATTAATAATATAATATTTCATTTAAAAACTATTTTGTGTCAATTTTGACACTATTTGATATATGATTTTTGTGAAAGTCATAACAGAATTAAATGTTCGAACCAAGTTGATTAAATCAACATTAATATATCATAGTAACCTATAAAATTAGTGTAATTCATAAAAAATTTCAAATTACATTTATTTTGGTGTTTATAACATCAATTATGTCAATATTTCATTAATAAGATAATTAATGCATCATCGTTGTGTCATAAATAAATTAAATTATTTTATGTCTAAAAATTAAAAATAAAATACCATCATGTAGTAAATCTTATTAGCTTTCTAATGAATATTTACAATCGAATTTATCTTATGTATAACCCCATATTAAAAATGATTTACTTATTTAACTTTGATTTTAACTATTTTAACCTTTCTTTAAATAAATTAATAATAAATGTCCTAATCTAATCCAAGTGGGCCTAAATGGTCATATTTTATTCCTAAGTTTGTTTTTGGTCGAATTACACTTGTCCAATAGAATTAGGACATGTGTTAGGGTAATAGTAATATCATATTTACCCTTAGTTACCCTATTTACTATTAACCGCGGTAAAAAAAGTAAAAAGTTACTATTCACCAAAAAATTATTTTCATCTCATTGAACCACATTTTAGTCCTTGATATTAACCGTGTCTCTCGGATTTTCGAAATTCCATTCACAGAAGTGGTAAAATTATGTTTTATGCAAAATTCAGTTTTTAACCTACCACTTAGTAGTTTCACTATTCATCAAAAATTGATGTTTTTCAGAACAATGCCAAAATTTCATCCTAAGCTATATTTCATATTCCGAATTCAAAAATGAAGTCTATTTTACCATATTCATAACATAGATGTTGCATTAATTAATTTTATAATTAAATCCCGCTGTTAAAACAAATAGCGTGTTTTTAAGAAACAATATCTATCAAAAGATTGACACTTGTTTATGTCTGGTTTAAATGTGAAATTACATCCAATGACCAACATTGTATTAAATTGTAAAAATATATTCTAAATATAATTTAAAACCACTCAAATTAATGTTTTATCACTATTAATTATTTCGATTAAAAAAAATTGTTTTTAATTATAATGTAGTAATTTTCACTATTCATCAGAATATGAATGTTATCCGAAAAGTACCAAAATTTCACCTTAGGCTAAATTCGATACTCCGAATCCAAGAATGAAGTTCATTTTGAAAAATAAGATTTACAGAATTTTAAAAAGTGGTTATTACTATTCATAACGGCTAGTTTTAATAATATTTTAATAGCACATCGTTTTTTAGTGAAACTCGGTATTGCGTATTACACACGCTATCGAGGAAGGTCGCGATTGTGTGTAATGCAAGGCAAGACAAGGATGCGTGTTGTGCAAGCTCCTTTTGGTGTAGCGTACAACACAAGACATTAATAAAATTAAAAAGAATATTTCTTTATAAAATCTTGGGCTGTTACATTCTACCCCCCTTAAAATGAATTTCGCCCTCGAAATTCGTCAGGGTAATAAATGGTTTACTATTCGAAAGTTTCTTTAATAGAAACCCACATCGTAAAAAGGAATATCAAAACCAATCTTTAAAAACAAAATTATGAAACGTAACGGTTACCCAAATAAACTAATCATTGGGTTTCCACATAGGTGAAAATATGGATATAGAAGAGAAATCTAACCATCATGTTCTGATGGAGAGTGGTAGAGAACATGGCTATGGAAAAGCCAGTAATCACAAATCCATAGATTTGTGATGATATAAGGTACCATCTGATTCATCAGGTATAAGATCACTAGGACAACATTTTTTGTTTTCAAGATCATTTCCCCTATATTTGAAAATTTGAATTAGAATAAATACTTACTTTATTTTGGTACAATCTCACTGTTGTTCGTGATTTGAACAATTTCCACTTCATCTCTTAAATAAATGAAGTTGAATTTGTTATTCGTGAAGTGTTAGCAGATCATGTGATAGAATGACAGGTCATTCCATCTGTCTCAAACAAAAGGTTAGCAAAACTTATATACATAAGTCGATCTATAGTGAGATTAATCATATATGGTTCCTAAAATGGACTTATACTTCATATATCATACTGCTTAATATAATAAAACTAGTTTCTACTAAACAGGGACTTCCTGTAGGTCAGTGGTAGGTGATAAAGGCCAGTCGCACTTCGGTTGTGGGTTCGATTCCCACAGCCTTGTCCGAAGCGATGGGCTATCGCCCGTCCTGCAGGTTGTCCTTTTTCCAAAACTATATTACTATAACATCCCATCAATAATATCGAAAAAAAAATTTCTATCCTTAAACAATACTAACTTACGTCCAACACAATCCATTCCAATCTTTAGGCTTATCCATAATACTGCAGTCCACTCTCATAACATAGTGAAAACAATTTCCAGAGATTTAATATCATCGTTGATCCCCATATATCATAAGATATGTTTTGTTGGTCACATTCCAAACATTCAAAGGCCTTAATCTTGTACTCTCTTGAATACCCATTGAACCTTAGTGAAAACTTGAATGCAGTTAAAAGTTAACACTTTTCACATACCGAAATCCTCAAAATTCTATATACTCAAACCATGATATCACTTAGTCCTTATATCAATCATGAGCTCATGAATACTATCAAACATTTAATTTTCTCCTTATCCCTTCATTATGCGCATATCATCTACATTCCAAAAATATCTGAATAACCTTTCATGGATACTGGTAACATTAATCATACACTTTCATAACACAAGGAAAGACAACAGTGTAACAATCCATAGATGTCTCTTTATTCCAAAATTACACATGATAAACATGTAATCATTCCACTACATTCTCAAACCATTGACCGAGCTTCAAAAATTCTTTCAACTCACATATCATTTGTAGTCTCTTCATTATCATCAACATAAATACTACCCATATGACCATACCGATTCTCTTCATGAGTATTTCCCTTAGAGAATTTGTTTGCATAATGCCCATACATTCCACATTTAAAACATTTAACCATTGTTGATGTCGTATCAATACCATTATCCTCATCCATGGTGTTAACTGAACCTTTTCCTTTGCACTTACTTGCTTTGTGTCCTTCTTTTCCACACCCAAAGCATCTTCCAGTTCCTTTGAAACATTCTCCTTGATGCCTCTTCCCACATGATTTACATAAGGAAAATTGAACTTTCATTCCTCTATGATCATCATGAAACTCCATCTTTCTCTTATTAGCCGAGTCAGGAAACTTACCAAATTTTACTTTATTGATCATATTATGAGATTGCTGATTCGGCATAATAATGATGCAAACACTTCCAAATCCCATTTCATTATGAATAATATCATTCCATTGTCCATCATATCCTCCATTATCGTGAATCATCTTGTTTCCATCCATTTTCTAAAACCCAGAAAAGAATAGTGTGAGAGGTAAAAATCATGCTAGGGAAAACAACATAATAAATGGGGAGTACCTTCAATATCCAACATCTTAGGTTTAATTCTATGATCGTTAGCGTAATTCTATTACTATAACCTATACGTATACTTATCCCTAGGGACATCCCTAGACATACCTTAGAAATATCTCTAGGGATCTCACTAACGTTTTCGCATCCTAGTTTCCAAAGGTTGACTAAACCTTTCCTCTGATACCAACTGTAACGGTCTGGAATTACTTCCAGTGGACTATAGTTGATACCTATCAGGGCACTCCATGGGCGGCTACACCCCCTGGGCGGGACACACCACCATCCCCAGTGGCATCCATTTCCTCATGAATCCCTTGGGCGGAGAGCCATGCTTCGTCCAACGCTCACATGTGAGAGTTCCCAAGGATCGGATACATTCCTACCTCCTTTGCCTCTGATACCAACTATAACGACCCATACTTTACATACATATTTAATACTTCAAAAATTGAAGCACACTTATTACAACATATGATAAAACCACAAAGGACCGTATAGGTATAGTGTCTTTAGAAACTGGGAAACATAAACAACTGGTTCATAAATCTTCTACAGTGTCTCCCATTTATTTCATCATATCTAGGGTCCCTTTTAGCATATTCTACTTAATATCCATCTTCCTGACCTGGGGAAAAGAAAACATAAAAGGGTGAGCTCAAATGCTCAGTAAGGGTATACAAAAGAAAAATCAATCACATCATATTCATAAGAACATAACTTTTGGAAATCTTAACCTGCAAAAGAGAGCATAATTTCATAACATGGGATAAATCATAGTAGTGAAATGAAATCCCAATAATCATAACTTAAAACATGAAACTTTGTGGCATACACACATAATCATAGAGAATCATTTCTTGTTAGTCAAGACTCATTGCCAAGACTATCTTAGTGGACAAAGTCCCTTTCTGAATCGAGTAACCCTCGTTTCAGTCCTGTTTCACTGAACCGGTATAACCTACCATTCCAGCCATGTCTATCTCATGAGATATAAAATCTTTACCCAATGCATTGGAGGGAGATATAGGTCCCACCCATCTCTTAATGAGTCCTTTCTTATGTGTGCCACAAAATCATAAATCATACATCATTGCATAACCCATGTAATAAAAATGGGATTCTTAAACAACATGACATCATAAAACCATTCATATAAGATAAAGTAATTAATAAACATAATTCCATCACAACATAGTCAAATCAATGTAAAAATATGGATAGAAACAGAACCCTTTATTATCTTATATGGAAAATAATTTTGATAAAACACTTGAATTGAATTCTTGAGGAAAATATCCTTTCTTCTTCAAAATCATTTTCTTTTCACAAAACATCATGCAATTTTAAAAGAAAGAGATTTTATTGAAAATAGTCATGAAATCTTTTAGAGGAATCTTCATGAAAATAAGGCTTTATAAAACAGTATAAATCCGTTCGTGCCGTATAAGTTAAAAAAAAACATTCTTCGTACTTTTGTCGGAAAAGTCAAAAAGTACCTCGTACGAAAAACGAAAAATGATTCCTTTCATATCCTTTACTAAAAACTCATAGAAGGGTAAAATTGGATTTAAACAATTGTAGGTGGATGGAAATAATATTACATATTGAGGGAACAAGGATGTGGATGATAAAATACACCCCCGTAAATACTTACGAATAAACAATCTCGGATAAAAATGAGATTGTGATATTTCCCTTACCTTAGGTCCGACTTGCTTGTACGTGTCCAAACCTCCTGTATAATGATTTAAATCATGTTATTGACTTATTACAGAATCATATTCATTTTTATGATATCATATATGGTTCACTTATGACATTATATTATCCGTTCTTTTGTAAATTCCATGTTAAAGAAGCGTTTTGGGTAAAATCGTTCCATTTATCGTAGGTGTTTTGACTTGTTGTTCTTGACATCATTATTACTTATATCATGATTTACTCACTTCCAGAATATAAAATATGATTTATATATCATATATATTCAGTATATATATATATATAATAGGTAGATAAATAAAATGAAAAACACCGTTCATGGAGACGGTAGTCCGTACGTACGCATGAACGCTGTTTTCCTTTCCTTATTGTCTTGAAATGGAAGTAAGTAGATGACATACATATGTATATATATACATAAATCCATTAGCTTTATAATGTCATATATTTAATTATTATTTCTTATATATACATTATAATCATTCTTAAATGGTTAACATGGAGAATGAATCTCATCGCGTCGTGGAGACGGTATTCCGTACGTACGCACGCGCGGTGATTTCTTTTTCCGTAGGATGGATAGATAGTGAAATAGGGTTGTTTCATACTTATAATAACATATCAGTATATGAGTGATACTGATGTTATTACTTCATAATTAAACAACCTAATAAGAAGTGGAAGAAGAAATAAAGATAAAAGAATTGGTAACGGTAATTACCTCTTCTTTGAAGCGCCTCTTTGAGACCTCCTCTTAGGGCACTAGAATTGGTCTTTGAGGAAGACCAGAACCTCTAGGATGTTTCTAGGGAAGTGGAGAAGAGATTTTGGCAGGGGTTGGCCGAGCTTGAGTGCTCAAATTGGTGTGAGGAGGAAGGGGGAGGAGGTGTCCTTTTATAAGGGAGGAGAGGGGCACCTTAGGAATATCTCAAAATACTATTTTATATTAAAGTCAAAATCGGTTTATAATGGTTCCAAAGGGTCTTATTTCGAAGATAAGGTGGGGAGGGGTCGAAATCCTATCAACCAATAGAATTTAGACAAGTTTAGGATATTATTTTAACCTTATCAATTAGATTTAACTCTAAGTTAAATAATTTAACTTTTACCATGTCTTTTTGTTTTCTTTCACTATATGGTTAATAAACTTACTATAACATGCCAAACGAACCCCAAATTGTTTATTATTAATATATATATTCTTATCTAAGTCATTTTGCCGATCCTTATATTTTTAGGAATAAAATAACAATTAATAATATAATATTTGATTTAAAAACTATTTTGTGTCAATTTTGACACTATTTGATATATGATTTTTGTAAAAGTCATAACAGAATTAAATGTTCGAACCAAGTTGATTAAATCAACATTAATATATCATAGTAACCTAGAAAATTAGTGGAATTCATAAAAAATTTCAAATTACATTTATTTTGGTGTTTATAACATCAATTATGTCAATATTTCATTAATAAGATAATTACTGCATCATCGTTGTGTCATAAATAAATTATTTTATTTTATTTCTAAAAATTACAAATAAAATACCATCATATAGGAAATCTTCTTATATTTCTAATGAATATTTACAATCGAATTTATCTTATGTATAACCCCATATTAAAAATTATTTACTTATTAAACTTTGATTTTAACTATTTTAACCTTTCTTTAAATAAATTAATAATAAATGTCCTAATCTAATCCAAGTGGGCCTAAATGGTCATATTTTATTCCTAAGTTTGTTTTTGGTCGAATTACACTTGTCCAATAGAATTAGGACATGTTTTAGGGTAATATTAATATCATATTTACCCTTAGTTACCCTATTTACTATTAACCGCGGTAAAAAAAGTAAAAAGTTACTATTCACCAAAAAATTATTTTCATCTCATTGAACCACATTTTAGTCCTTGATATTAACCGTGTCTCTCGGATTTTCGAAATTCCATTCACAGAAGTGGTAAAATTAAGTTTTATGCAAAATTCAGTTTTTAACCTACCACTTAGTAGTTTCAATATTCATCAAAAATTGATGTTTTTCAGAACAATGCCAAAATTTCATCCTAAGATATATTTCATATTCCGAATTCAAAAATGAAGTCTATTTTACCATATTCATAACATAGATGTTGCATTAATTAATTTTATAATTAAATCCCGCTCTTAAAACAAATAGCGTGTTTTTAAGAAACAATATCTATCAAAAGATTGACACTTGTTTATGTCTGGTTTAAATGTGAAATTACATCCAATGACCAACATTGTATTAAATTGTAAAAATATATTCTAAATATATTTTAAAACCACTCAAATTAATGTTTTATCACTATTAATTATTTCGATTAAAAAAAATTGTTTTTAATTATAATGTAGTAATTTTCACTATTCATCAGAATATGACAGTTATCCGAAAAGTACCAAAATTTCACCTTAGGCTAAATTCGATACTCCGAATCCAAGAATGAAGTTCCTTTTGAAAAATAAGATTTACAGAATTTTAAAAAGTGGTTATTACTATTCATAACGGCTAGTTTTAATAATATTTTAATAGCACATCGTTGTTTAGTGAAACTCGGTATTGCGTATTACACACGCTATCGAGGAAGGTCACGATTGCGTGTAATGCAAGGCAAGACAAGGATGCGTGTTGTGTAAGCTCCTTTTGGTGTAGCGTACAACACAAGACATTAATAAAATTAAAAAGAATATTTCTTTATAAAATCTTGGGCTGTTACAATAATGATTTCTATATTAATTATGAACCACTTATGGTTCTATGGACATTTTATAGTATATTTATATACCATTTATTATAATAATATAAGAATACATGGTAAAAGATAAACTATTTAACTAAGAGTTAAATCTAAAAGATAAGGTCAATATTGTGACCTAAACCTATTTAAAACATATTGGTAGAGGGGTTATCGACCCATCCCCACCATAGAATCTAAATAAATCATTTTTTATCAATTATAAATCAAATATGATTCTACAATAAAATAAAATTTTAAGCTCATCCTAAAGTAACCATCACCACTCTTATTAAATGGTTATTCCCCATCTCTCAAAATCACAACTCCAATGAAATTTGTCCCAACCAAACCCTTATAAAAAATCATCCAAAATACCCTCACTTCGACCAAGATTACATACTTTTATTCTAAAGCTAACCTAATGAGACCTTTTGATCAACTCAAAAGGAAACACTCGAAGAAGAGGTAATAATTTCACCACCACTTTTAATGTTCTTTTCTTCTTCCACTTCTTATTTCTTTGATATTTCAATACCATAAAAATAAATACAGTAACATATATAGACATTGATGTTATTATAAATATGGTACAACCATATTCATTCTTTTATCCATCTTATTAATAACAAGTCATCATACGTGTGTACGTACGGCTTACCGTCTCCATGTCGTGGTTTAGTTTGTTATACAGACCCTTCATTATTTAGATGGATATAACAATGAGTATGATTGTTCAAAAAAATAAATATAAAATTTTAAGTATTATTTATATATTATATACCATTTAATTATATAATATTTCAGCATCAATTGAATGATATTGTCACTCGTGCATAAGTACAAATTACTATATCCATGAACACGATGAAATTCATTCTCCATCATAACCACTAAAAAAAATTAATTTTCTGATTAAAAATAATGTTTAAGAACAGAATATAATTCTAGATATGAATCAAATACATCTTATCCCTTACAAAAATGGCTTATGTAACCAAGCATATAATGGAAAATGAATGTGTTAACACCCGAAATGATGATACTACTAAAATATTATTAACAAAGCAATATTAAAAGATCATATATGATATTATATTTATGTATTTGGTTCTTGTATAATTTTATAACAATGATTTTACTATTTTACATGATGGTTAGCATACCCTCGATCATGGAAAAGTACAAGGTTAGGGTTAATTCTACAATCTTCTCATTATCAGATGTTGTTTATACGTGAGTGTCAATTAAGACCTCTTTATCATCCACATCTGTGTCTCATAAAGATATATTTCAAAACATTTTTACTATTTATGAAAATATGGGTTAATTTCATTTATAACATCATTTGAATTTTAATAAAATGGTTTGAAATGAATCTTTTCGTCATTTTCCAAACAATGTACTTTATAACCATTTCGACATATTATGGTACGAATGTTTTTCTTAACTTATATGATGGGTGCAGAAATTTTCCCCTCTTATTACACTTTTGAAGCTTCCCTTAAAAGCTAATAAAAATATTTTCAAAATACATGATTACTTTTATAATTACAGGACTATTAAATGATTTCAAAATAGAGAGATATATTTCTCTCAAATAGTTTTGATTTCATATGTGTCAAAAACCATTGATTTATTTTACACTTTTTAAAAGTTGATTTATTATGATAAAATCTTTCATATTGTACGGAAGGTTTTGTGATATGTTTTACTACGTATGTTTTATTTTATAAAATTCATGGTTTATGATTAAAATACTTTCATTTCATATGCTAGTTTTAATATGAATGTTAATGTTATGTTTCTACCTTTTCATGTGAGGAATGCATTTGACTTAGTAAGTGATGGGTGGAGCCTGCTGTTGCTTATCGATGCATCGGTAGGTCTAATGAGACAAACTAGTGTCTTAAAATATTTCATTGAACAATTATTATGTGTAGTCTTGGAACAATACCTTGACTATGTGGTTATGAAGTCTGGCACTATGCATTCCATCATTGTGAAATTGGCTATTTGATATTACATGTGATTATTTGACTAATATAATATCCATGTGTATATGTAAATTGAATTAATTGATTTATCGTTTCCATATTATGCTGAAATTTAAGATTAAAAGGCCTATGTTTTAGACTTATACATTGCCTTAAAATGTTTATTCTTATTTATGATTGTTTATGATATATTGGTTTCCATACTGAGCACCTGAGATCATCCCTTTCAATGTTTTGTTTTTCCGAAGATGTGAAGAAGTACATTATGATTAACCTCTAGTAATAGGCTATGGGATAAGAGTGTTTTCAAATGGGTCACAATGATGATGTTTTTATTTATTTTATTTTGTAATGAAAAACATATGTATGTATCTATTACCTCCAAGGCTACTAATCTAATGGGTCTTTCGATACATTACGTATTTCCATCATGCCAATGTTATGTAATAATACATCGACTATGGGTAACATTGTTGATCCTGTTACAAAAATAATGTTAAAGGTCTAACTCAAAACGTATGTATTGTTAAGAGCTTATAATATGATCATATAATCTTTAGCAAATTCACATTATTCTTCAAAAATAAATTTTTAAAAATTGACTTCACTTTAATTTTTAGATATTCGAGAAAATGTATTTAAAAAATGTATTTTATTTTCTAAATCATTTATCAAAATTATATTAAATTTTATTTTTCTAAAAACATTTATATTTAAGGAATACTAAAAATATTAATTTTCATATCAATAATTGTATTTTATTTTAAATTATTTGTAAGGTAAAATTATCTTTCAGATTAGTTTTTTATAATATTCCCATCTATTTTATTTAAAATAGTATAATTAAGGGATTCAAATATTATTTTATACATATATTTATTGTAAATACATTATATGATATGAAATAATTTTATTAAAAACATTTTCATGGAATTTTACATGTTTTATTTTTTATTTTATTATAAAATTTATATGTATTTAATATTAAAAATTGATTCTAATTTTAGATTCAAATGTACAAAATTTAGTGAATATGTCAATATAATACATGGTTAATATGAACAATAACCTTATTAAATTGGTTTTCCATGGTAAATGCTAAATATTGTAATTTAACATAAAAATTAAATAGTAAATGCTATAAAATTGCCCTCGGATATGACAAAATATTATTGTAAGAATATAAATATACATTTAATTCTTATGGATAGAAATTAGGTTTTCTAATGTGCAATTTATTGTTAAGACAACTTATATAAAACATAAATCAATGAAATATACAACATGTAACATTATTTTCCCTCAATATCCCTTCTTTATCAACATGGGAAAAAACTAATGTTGTGGAAAAATCTAACGAATTGTTTTATCTTAACAAACATATTTTCAAGTTATGATTTTATTAATGAATTTATGGTCACATAGGTAATATTATGGAATTTATAATTTCTTAATTAATACAAATTTAATGATGAAACATTTATGGATTAAATAATATAAATATTTTAATATGAGATCACCCAAAATATATATTTCATTTTAACTACAATTATGAAATATATAAGACAAATCATATTCATGGAATTCTATTTTTAATTTTTTCAATTGAAATTACTATAATAAATGTTTACACACTACTAATTTGATAAGTATTTAATAAATATAAATAAAACATATATGTTCTCAAAAAATTTATAATTAATATAATTTGAAATAACTAATGAGATCCAAGAATTTTCTCTATGACCATGACCCCTTATGGTTATAAATTTATTTTTTCTATGGTAACTTGTTGTACTAATATTATTAAAAATCTATGTAATGAAAACTCTTAAAATTGACAGTACTGATATTCTATAAAAATATTAATTTTTTAAATTAATTAATCATAATTTAAAATACAAAAAACAATATATTCGAAAAATATTACAATTTTTTCATTCATAAATTAATTGATATCAAATATGTAAAAATTAAAACCATTATATTGATTTTTTTTTAACATTAGATAAAATTATAATGTGTTAACTAAGGGGATATTAAAATTATTAGATATAAAATAATAAAAAACACATCTAAAATATATTAGTTAATCATATTAAAACATTATATCATTGTAGTTTTAAATAAATGTCATATTGGAATTATTTTTATTGATATTGAATTTATTATAAATTAATATGATTTGAAATTAAAAATTTATCCTCCCCTAAATTATAATAGGGAACCTCATCCCCTACTTATTCACATCACATTGAGCCTTAAAGCGTGACCATCCAATTATAGTTTCCCTTTTATCCCACCCTATCAACTCTAGAGGTTCTGGTCTTTTGAAAATACCAACTCTATGTCCCTAAGAGGATATCAAATGGATGTTCACCAAGGAAGAGTTGTTTTCAAGACATGGTAAAGAAATAATACAATAAGAAACAATTAATTTAAAAATTTCATTATTATTCAAGATGATTTTAACCTAACTTTTTACTAGTATATATATATATTCCATTTCCATTTTTCATAAAAATTTATTACAAAATAATATATATATTATTATATAATTTCTAAAGTAATTCTTACTCATCTAAGACTTTTCACAGAATAATTGTTATGGAATCTAGTTTTAATTTTTTTACTAAGTTAATTTTTTAATTTCAGTAAAATGAAAAAGAATAATGTTTTTAAAAAATATAAAATATGAAAATATTTTTATACAATAATGATAAGTTTCTATGTAATTCATCACTTACAAGATTACAAGGTTATTTTCAATGAAAATATTATAATATATAATTTCCCGTCATTTTATGGAAAAGAATCATTTTCGAAGATGAAAGTAATTTTTTTCATGAATTATTTTCATGTGGTATATCAAAATAATATTCCTTCTACTATAAAAATATTTAATTTTATTTATGTTTAAAAGTTGATATTGTTTATGGAAATTGTCCTTGTTATTCATATGGTTGGTTTATTTATTTTTTGATTGATTGTAAACAATGAAAACCATTTCTATTCCATGTGTTAGGTCATGAATGAATTTTGTTAATGAAACATATATCATATATTTGGTTATGATATGTGGAATTATTTATGATTTTGTGTAACACATATGTATAACATTCATTTTTGTATGGGTGGGACCTATATCTCTTTCCAACTAAACGGGTAATGGTTTTTGTCTCTGTGAAATATAAGACACGAACATGAAAAGATCAGGGTTCACCAATTCAATGATGGAATTAGAAATAAACACGATTTTGTAACAAAGAGTTTGAATGTGGACGGAACCTAGACTAGTAATATACTTTTTTCTAATATGATTGTTTTGGTAGTGAGCCTTGACTAATATAGAAATTATTTTCAATGATTATGTTTATGATACAATTTCTTGTCATATTTTATGATATTATGAAATTAGTTCTTTATGGAATTATATGAATTATAAAAGGACATGACATCATGATCATTGATATACATGATATAATTTTCAAGTGGTTTTATTAAATTCAATTCTATCACTATTATGAAATTATTGATATCTCCCTTGTTTACCCATACTGATTATATGAGCTCTCCCAGCCTTAGGGTTCTTTTCCCATGATATGAAGAAATATATTATGTATGATGTGTCTAAAGGGGTTCTTTTTATGACAGAATAAGATTGAGATGGTGTAGATTTTTAAGGAACCTGTTGTTAGTATTTCCATGATTCCAAATACACTAAACTTATACAGTTTGATCGTGGGTTTTCTATTTTGTACAAGGAATATTCATCTATTTATATGTAATATCAATATATGAAAATTATGGGTCATTATATTTTTATCAGATCATGGTTTAGTTAACTATTAGAAACAATAGTGAGAAATCCTTTGTAATATTCCTAATTATATGTATAAATATATGATACAATCCTATAGTTTTGTTGAAAACCACAAATAATCTTTGGAAAAAACAAAGGTCAACTGAATCAAATTTTAAAATTAAATTCCATTGATTTTGTGGTTTCACCATTATGATTATTGTTTATCAAACTAGGATTTTTTTGTTTTAGTCACTGGATAGAACCTAAGGGAACTAAATTAAAGAATAATGTGATGGGAAATGAAATTATTTTACTCCTGATAATCCTAATGTAATTGATCCTTAAATGAAAAATAATGATTATATGATCACACAACTATCTCAAGCTATGAATCATGTTGTACTCCTAAATGATAATAGTAGGTAACAACATTTTGTTAATTCCATCATTGATATATAATATACCATCATTCAGTGGGTATTCTAATCCACTAGTGGTTAAACAATGGATTCGTATGAATGGGAAGTTATTTTATGTTATCTACTAATTATAAGATGAGAATGTAATATTGGAAGTCTATAATTTGTATGTTGAAGTGGATCAATGGTGGAATATTTTCAAGAATACATGAAATGAAGGGAAATTTGATATATGGAATAGGTTGAATATAAAATCATATATTTCAATATGTAATTTCTTCATATTTTTAGAATGAAGATGAAGATGGAGTTCATTGAGAAAAAGAAAACAGATAATAAATATTTTTTCACCTGTGACACATTTTTTAGATGACTTTCATTGTACTAATCTGTAATTATAATTCTTGCCAAGATTAAAGATGATTGATTCTTCAGTGGACAAATATTATGTCTTTGAAGTGAATTAGACAAAAGGTACTTTAGTCACCCTGATAAATTCATTCAATGTTCTCTGAATCTTGAGATTGTGATTCGATTCTCCCATCAATCATTTTAGTTCGATATGAAGTGAACAAATACTAGGGAAACTTTAAAAACCATATTGAATAGAATATGATCAATGCTTTATTCTAAAAATATGGAATAAAACGTTGAAAAAACATTATTTATGGGACTAATTAATGTTTTTTGTGTAAAAATGATGGACATCTTACAATTGAATTCCAACATGATGGGGAAAAAATAACTACTGATGCAAATAGAGAAAATACATTATAGAATACACCTCTAATTATTTATTTTTAAATGTGAATGTAAAATGGGAATTATGATGATAAATTCACTAAACTATGATTTATTGATAATGAATGATATAATCAACCTCTTAAAGAAAAAAACAATGTAAAATAACTTATGATCACTTATACCGATGTGAAGATTGATAACAATGTTCTTAAAGGAACACTTATGATCCACTCAAAATATGATATTGTTTTCATTGATTCTGGATCAATACATTGTTACATTAACAAATATTTATCTATAGATACTAACATATTACATCATCATGTATATATTGGGTTATCAATGAAAAATCAAAATGGAAAAATAGTTTCACTCAATGATTATAATTATTTTCTAATTGATGATTTTGGGGTAGTGCTTCAATCAAATTTTTTGACCCCGCCAATATTTAAATTAGATGTGATTATTTGAATGGATATTATCATTATATATGGATATCATATAAATTTACAAGGCGAGATGTGAAAATTCTTATTTTAAATGAATCAATGATCACTAATCCATTTGAGAATTAATATAAACATCTAATAGAAATTATGTCTATCATGTCAGTTTTAATTCCTCTAATAGAAGGTTTTCTATCATAAGATTATTTGGGAGAAACACACCATTATATTGGAACCATCTATTTTAGACTTATTTTAATGTAATTTTAGTAGAATTTCTAGGTCATTCACTAAATCATGATGTTTATTTTTCAAAAGAACTCAAATGGGGTGTTATGACTATTTGAGTGGCTCCAAATAGAATGTACCCAATTGATTTGTACGAATTGAAGAAAAACTCAAAGATAATATTAATAATGGATTCATATTTCCTTGTGCATCTCCTTGTGGTGAACCTTTTTCTTTTTATGAAGAATGATGGATTAATGGGAATCTAAATAGATTATCTATAACATAAAAAGTTCACTATCAAGATTGAATATCCTATCCACTTTGATGATGACTTATATGACCAACTACATAAACCACAATACTTTTCCAAGATTTATCTTCATTACATATATCAAATGTTAAGGGTAATGATTGATGATATACCCAATACGACCATTCATAACATGTATGCACACTATGAATTCATTGAGATGCCTTTTGGTCTTACTAATCATCATGATATCATTATAGATTTAATGAATATAGTCTTTATAGATTATATTGATTAACCTTTTGTAGAATGTATAGATGATATTATTTTTTATTTGAACATAAATTAAATACCTGAAGATCACTTAAGGATTGTACTCAAGATGCTGATAAAGATGAATAATAATGAAAAATTTACCATGTGTTAGTTTTTTCATCATAATGTTTCATTTATGAGTAACATAATCACATTATAGGGGATATATATCAAACCACCGAATCTTTCCCTAGACCAACAATCGTAACTGTGATCCAATTTTTTATTGGTTTGGAAGGATATTATTTATGTTTTTTTAAAATTTATCCTTATTTTCTAATCCACTAACCAAGTTGGATCAGAAATAAGTTATGTTTATATGGACATAATATTGTAAAGATAATTTCAAATAGATGAAAATAAGTTTATTCATTTCAACTATGCTCACACTACCCTATAGTAGAGAGAGTTTTTTTATATAAAATGATACATAGAAGAAAAATATTTGTATTTTTCACATGAGAAATGTTATGGGGATTGATTATCTCCAACAACAATTGATAATAAATTTACTGAATTACACAACTCATGATTTAGATTTTTTTTTGGAATTTATTACATTGATTATATGGAGGAATTATTTTTAAAGGGAATGGTGCGATATATATAATGATTATAAAAGCATAATGTATGTTTTAACTCAAAAAGAGAAAAATATACACTAAATATGTTGGTTGGAGTTGATTAAGGATTACAACTCTTAAATTAAAAACCATCATATGAAGTTGAATGAGGTGGCATATGAGTTTAACAAAAAATACCCTACTAGCTTCTATATGAAGAGGATCACAAAGGAACCAATATTTTTGAACATAGAAAAAAATGATCTGAAAATCCTCACTGAATGGGTGAAATCTTATCTGGATCAAATGAATGTTAAATACTCTAAACAATTAAATGATATGGAGGTGTATAAGGAATATGTAGAAATATAAAATAATGTGAGGAATTATTTTGGGCTTATCATTCCCTTTTATTGATTGGAAATTTTGAAGAACAGTTTTTGTGTTCCTCCCAAACATGATATAAAGATGATGTAATTTAAAGATGTTCATTGTTCATCATTTTCCATTCATCCAGGAAGCATAAATGTGCATAAGGTTTTGAAAAATTATTTATAGTGGGTTGGAATAAAGAAATATATTTCTGAATATGTTTCTCTGTTCTTGGTTTTTCAAAATGTTAATGTAGAGAGACTGAAGTCTTAGGGGGTGTTACAACCACTACCAAAACCCATACTATAAATGAGAAAACATCACAATGAAAATTGTTGTTAGTCATCAAAAAAAGTCTAATGTTCATAATATAATACAGTTTATAGATGATATTATTACAAATTTAGAACAATTTATTTCTATCAGAGGATAATTTTATCTGGATCATCATTCCTGAATATATATTAAGGATGTTGTAATATTTCATGTACATATAAATTCCATTATAAATAATAAATATAAATGGTTTGCATTGATGTTCTTGAGAAGTATTCTACAGGTTCCGGATACAATGTAATGATTCAACATAACATACCATCCTCAGATAGAACGTTATAATTAAAGAAAATTTAAAACACTATAATACATTTTCAATGATTGATTTATGGATTTCAAATATGGTTAGGATCAACACATACATTTGGTATAATTTCCATAAAAAAAGGTTTCACTAAATTATTAAAAGGGATATTTTTGAAGACATGTATTATAATAAGTGTAAATGTCCAACCTGATGGAATGAATGATCTGAAAGAAAATAATTGGGGCTTGATCTAGTAGTAGAAATTGAATATATGGTTAGATCTATTCTTTATCACATAAGAGCATCTCAGAGATAAAAAATATCAGGCTATTAATAAATGTTTTGACCAATATATTTAAGTAGAAGAAAATTAATTTCAATGAATATATCCTTTGAAGAGAGTGATGGTATTTTAAATAAGAGAATGCTATGTGTAAGCTAAATTATTCCTTTTGAAATTATGGATCATGCTGGGAATATAACTTATCAATTATCTCTTCCACAAAACATCTATTATGTTCCTAATTTTTTCCATGTATCTCTTTATAGATAGTGTATCAACCACAATTTTAATATATTTTTTTTCAATGGGTTTTTAGAGGAGGATTACTAAATCACCGCTAAATGTTTTTATTAATTATTTTGAAGCAGTTTTTTATATACCAAAGCTAATATTTTTATTCAACCTCGACTCGTCACCCAAACCCCCCGTGACCCTCCTTCTCTCAATGACCCCCATGAGACCCACCCCACCCCACCCCCCAGGGGCCCCCAAAACCCTCACCGCCTCACCCCACCTTTCCACCTCACTGCCTTTCCGTGTGACGTTGCCTCACTGTGTCGCCCATTTTTGAGTTATTTTATCAAATTAGTTATGAAAATTGCCATATTTGATCTTTGGTAGTATTTTACTATTGATCACTTATTACATTACATGATAATGCTAGATCCTTTATTGGATATATTTTATCGTTTCATGAATTACTCCTCATCCAATTATTTATATCTATTATAATTGGCATTTAGAATATCATAGAAAGAATATATCTGTATAACCAGATTTATATTTAGAATGATATTTTTATACCAATTTGAATTCATTAATATAATATTATTTATTTATTAGTGTTTTATGTTTTGATAAATTGTGACATGGAATTATGTTTTTTTTTGATATTTTAGTAAAATTATCATATTCAAGAATATTAACCTTCTATTTTTTTGAGAATTATATTCATTGTAATGTAATTATTTATTAAGCATGAATATTACATTGATTTGTTGAGTGTGTTTTTAATTTTTTATACCAATCATGTTGATTTGTATAAATAATAATGCTACCTTGACCTTGGATATTTTTTACATAAATAATGAGTATGTGAGAAGGGGTATTTTTCTATTGTATAACTTTTGTGTTTGTATGTATTACATGGATATTGATGAATGGGATAGGATCACAGTGACCTGAATTTTGTATACCACTTTCACCTATCCATATATTCATGTGATGATAGTTCCTTGATTCTTGTATACACCTTCCTCTTTCAAAAATATAAAGATTTTCCCTTGACATAACCATGGGATATATTGTTATGATCTTAGTTCGTTGGGAATAGAATCATGGTTTCCTTGACCTGATGTCTCATATTAAAGTCTAGGGTCAAAGAAATTATGGTAGGTATAAAATCTCCCATTATAGGAATTTAGTGTCTATAATTGATTCATTTTTATGACGTTTTCCATTATATAATTCTTCCATGTTTTTGTAGATAATCATTTGTAATGTATTTTTATATAAATATATATAAATGTTTACATTTATATAAGGAACATATGTATGTATATTGAATATATGTTAAAAAATATGTGGTTTATTATTTGGTATTATATTCTCACACCCATCATATACAGTTAGAGAGGGCTTGGAATTTCATGGTCTACTTTTCAGGTAACTATAGGTACATGTACATGTACAGATTAATTGTTATTTCTAGGTATGGTAAATTTTTGTATGACTCGTGTTCCATTTAGTGTTGTAAATGGAGATAGGAGATTTATGTTTTCATTTATCCTTAGGATTGAGGGATAATTATATAATAATGACCTTTATATGATTTACAAATATTTTTAATATAGAATTCACTCTATTATGATAGTGTTAGTTTTCTTGTATTTTAGCTTATTAATAAAATTGGGTAAACCAAATCCCACTAGTCTTCATAGAACCCCTATGTTATTCTCTAGCCTTTGGTTATCAAGAGGTGAAAATGAGGTCATTTAGTGCTCCATCCTAGTACTATTAAGGGTTCTCGTCCACCATCACTACACCACATGTACTTTTTTACTTACATAAGATCTGGAATCATGGAGGTGGTTTTTTCTACTTGTATCTTTATCACATATATCCCTTGTATTAAGATCCTTACCTCTTAATCTATCTCAACCATTTATAGTAATTAATTATGGTTTTTATAATTTAAATTATTGATATAATGTATTTAAATATTGATAGATCTATTTGTGGTTATGTTCTCATCCGCAATAGTTTATCAAACATCTCCATCCCAATTTGTTTTTATGATATATTATTCTTAATAGAATAAGTTTCAAAACATATTATTGGTGATTTTATAATAGACTGGATGCAAGTGATGAGTTTTTTATTTTCATGTATCTTTTACAACGATAACATTTTTTGTATTCTCTAGTAGATGTTTGGAAATATCTGAACTACCTAAATATTTAATTTCAATTTTGTTTTATTTTTTGTGAAGTGTGTTAATAATGTTTTGTTGTTGTAATTTAGCGATATCACATCATCGTTCCAGTGCATAGACTCAGCAGAGGAAATAATAAGACAAACCTCTTTTCAAGAGAAATGTGGAGCATTATAATATAAAGGATGAGGTTCATCATTCAAATTTATATCCATTTTCTATCAAATATTTTATGGATCTTTACACTATTTCTTATGATATGTTGTTTCAATCATTCAATTTTATTATATGTTCTATTCCTCTATCCTATTATTTCTACTAGATAAACACCATCCGATCATCCTTTTTCTATTATCCCAATTCAATATATCTATCTTGTGAAACTCCATTAGATGATTTTTTTATCTTCTCATATTCGTGAAATTAAAAAAACTAAAAAACTTATACATCGAAATTAATTTTTGATTTTAGTTTTTTTGAACCACCCACTTGATCTCATCCTCTATTCAATGAATGTAGAGTTTTTGAAATTGTTGTATTGTTTGTCATGTCACAGTAGACATGAGGTAGTATTTTTGAGACTTAATAGGTATATTATATGAAATGTATTGGCCAGATATCATCTTAATGTGCCTAAAGTTTCCATGGGCAATGGGGAAAATGTGTTTTTGAATATTTTGTTGATCTAATCCTACAATTTTTTAAAAAAATTAACATAATAATATTTTTTTAAACTATTATATAAAAATATATTTCTATATTTATTAATAGTATGTGTTTTTATTTTTTTTAATATTGTGTATGCATGTTGTGATATATATGGATAAAATTTGGATCACATTACTGAGTAACACACCTCTGTATGTTAAGGGTTTGGTAGAGTTCATATATTTTTCAATATCCAATCGATCCGTTGAAGGGAGAATAATATTTCTATTTCATGAAAGTAAATTTAGAAGATGGTTGAATAGAGATGAAGTTTAGGAACATTTAATATTGAAGCTATTCCCTAGTCAATATTTTTGTGCGATTTGGCACAGAGAATCGAACGTTGCAGAAAGGTTGAGAACTGATTTCAATCCCCGGAATGAGATCCCATCATCATCGACAATGTGAAATGAAATGAAAACCCTTATAAATGAGGCATCTATCACTTCAATACATGATCGTATACTTCAAAACATATTATAACTACCATATGAAGGTTCTAAAAATAGAAACATGACAAGTGAGGTTTTTGGGACTTTAGGACAACTAGATGAAGATTATATTATATTTGTGGATACCCCTTTGGATTATGTGGGGACTAATGTAAGAGAAAACATCACTTTGGAAAATAAATTTCATCATTTATTTGATGACGAAACTTATGATTTGAATAGTGGATGATTGAAATATTCCAAACATTATTTTTTGCTGATGTTATACCATATAAAATGCCTATATGGAATTTCTACTAAGGAAATGTCCATGATATTTGAATTTTTGCATGATGAATTTTCTAAAGAAAACATCCCCAAGTACTTTTATGATATTAAATAATATATTAATAGGCTTGTTTTGAGTTATACAATAATACAAGAGTGTCCCAATGATTGTATGCTTTACTGGAGAGAGGATTCAAGTAGAGAGAATTGAAAACAATATTCTTCTTCTAGATGGAAGTCAATCAGTGATGTTGGAATTATGAATCAACATAATTCAATGATTAATAAGAAAATTAACACACCTGCAAATGGTTTTTATTACATTCGTTTAAAGCCTTGATTATAATGATTATTCATGTCAATTTTAAACCACCGAACACATGATGTGACATTATATAGATTATAATAATGACGCATTAATGTGACATCAATGAGATTGACAATCATTGAAGTCAATTGATTAATTACATCTTGATTTCTCCGCTAATCTTAGGAATATCCAATTGGGAGTAGATGTTGATGGATTCAACCCATTTGGGACTCTGAGTACCAGTTAGAGCATTTGGACTGTTATTTTGAACCCTTAAAATATACCTCTGTGGATGTATATGAAACAAACGTCTTTTATCATTTCTATGAATATTCATAGAAACAAAAATAATTGAAATGATATTGAAGTATACTTGAAACCTTTAATTGAATAATTACAGGAGTAATGTAGAACCGGTGTTGAGACATTTGATGCTTCTTCAAAAACAATGTTCAAAATGAATGATGCTTTAATGTGGACCATTTGTGGCTTCCCTCGGATTGGTTATTTATCTAGTTGGAACACTTACAAGTGTTTGGCTTGTCCTATTTGTAAAATATATTTTGAGCACAAAAGCATACCTCATAGTATAAAATGGTGCTTCTTATGCCATCGAAGATTTCTTGAGGAATCTCATATATTTTGGGCAAACAGATCAAAATTTAATGGTTTCATTGATCGCATACCACCTCCAAAGTTGTTAACTAGTTCTGAAATATTTACACAACTTGAAAAAGATGAAATTGAATTTGGGATGCTGAATCATTTGAATTATCGCGGGGAATGAGTTTGAGGTGCATAGTCATGTGAAATCGGATCAAAAAAATTTAAGAAAAAATGTATATTATTTAAACTTATGTATTGGGAATTTAATTTGTTGGGACTTAATCATGATATGATACATATTGAGAAGAATGTATGTGACAATTTTATCATCATGTTTCTTAATGGGCATGGAATATTGAAGGATCATATTAGTACTAGGAAAGACTTAAATGTAATGAACATAAAACAAGATCTCTGGATAAAATAAAATGAAAACTATGCTCTGACAATTTTTACAATGACATTTAGGGATAAAGATACATTCCATTGAATTTAAATGCATGTGAAAGTATCTGATGGGTATTCAAGTAACATATCAATATATGTTAACATAAATAATCATATGATACAGGGATTGAAAAGTCATGATTCACATATTTTATTAAAATATATACTACCAATGGCATGTCATATATTATTACCTGAAAATGTTACTAATGTTGCACTCCAATTCTATAACTTTTTTGGAAACTATGTGAGAAATCTCTATATCCATTTGAACATGAGAACCATCAGGATCAGTTTTTATTGACACTTTGTAAAATTTAGATGATCTTTCCTCCATGGTTTTTTACTCTCATGATGAATTTAGTAGTGTATTTGATTGAGGAAGATAAATTAGGAGGACCCGATCATTATCGATGGGTGTATCCAATTGAGAGCTACTTTATATATAATTTATTCAGTTATATAATCAATTTTCGGCACTTAATTAAATGCATAATTATGTTTGTATTTTTATTTCACATATATCTTGGGAATTTGAAATCATACGTGAGAAATAATTCTCAAATAGAATAATCTATTGATGAGGGCTATTGGAATAAAAGTGTTTTACATTTTGTTAAAGAAACTAGGATGATATTGATATATTATTTAATCAAGTTGAACATGTTTACAACACATCGAATCGATCTCAAATTCAAGGTATATCAAAAATATTTCCTGTTATTGGCCTATTAGATGTGAGGAACTCAAATGATACACTAACAGAAATGGAATGATAACAGGAACATAGATATGTGTTATTGAATCGTTAAATTGCATATTCATTTATTTAAGAGTTGGGGATAAAAACAATGAGATGAATGAGAGTCTGAACATAAAATGAGAAAGATATACAATATTCTATTAATAAAAAGCTTATAAATGGTTTTCACGACCTGTATGTTCATAAATATTGTAATAAATATGAATTTTAGGTTGAAACATATATTTTTTAATTCTAATTAAGTATATTTCTTTGTTCAGATAATGAATACTGAAACTTGAGTAGAGTTGTCATGAATATTTGATGTTTCTTGCTCGAGGTACTCTAAAACAAGTTAGAATGTCTGATGCTTAGAACGTGAATGGCTTAATATTTCATATAGTCAATCGTGAACAGGGTTTGAAAACACAAAATATTGGAATATTTACATTTGTTGAAGTGGGATTCTATGGAATTCTAACTGATATTATTGAATTAATCTATCCCTTTCTTTTTTATTTGTTTTTATCTAATGCAATTGTGTCTAAATTATCAGAGGTTTTTAAAGTGATTCCATGAAATTTATATAACATACCAAGTAATTAATTAATAATATATATTCTTATCTATGTCTATTTATCAATTAGATAGTGTTTTAGAGGCCTAAAATGGGAATAAATCCAATCTTAAGCATAAAATTCTCTAAAATTTTTAAAAGATTGTTTTACTGCCTTTTGATGGAGAACCATTTTTAAATAAATATTTTGACAATTTTATAATCTATATTTTTCAAAATACTCTTATTCTTTATGATTGGGACATTTAAATTTACTTTGGATAAATTTTTTGTATTTTTCTGACAATGATTATTTTTTAATTAATAGTGAAAAATACTGCATTTTACATCAAAATTGCATTTTCATCTAATTTAATTATATGGTTAGATTATCTTTTTCATTGGGTTTAAAGTTTAAATAGAATATATTTTTACCATGTAATCCAATGGTGGTCATTGGGATTAATTTCACTTTGGAATTGGGCATAAACAAGTGTCAAACTATTCATAGATATTGTTTCTAAAAAACCCCCTATTTGTTTTAACAACGGGAATAAATTTTAAATTAATTATTTAAATTTATGTGTTTGGAATTTGGTAAAATGGATTCCTTATTTGTAATCATAAGGTCCAAATTATTTAATTTTGATTCTTTTATTTTTGGACTTTCTGAATAGTAACGACGATAATTATCGTTAATTATTTTGATTAATTAGTAATCTGGTAGTTAAGGATAATAAAATAATATCATAATAATAAAAAATGACACCAAAATGTGTCCTAATACTTATTTTTGTTTCATGGACGACCATGGTATTCCTTGTACCAAACTTGGGGACCCCATGGAATCACTTTTGTGTGATAATGACTTTTTATTTTTTTATTTTTTAAAGAAAGTAAATAAAACAAAGAATGTATCACCTTAGTAAAACATTTTTAATTTTGTCTACATAGATTATATATTGGATTATAAATAGTAATTGTAAGACTAAAAAGATTTCCTACATCATAGTATTTGTTTTATAATTTTTAGACATTAAATAAATTAAATTATTTATGAGACCATGATGATGCGGCGATTACCTCATTATTTAACGATTTAAATAAAATGAAAATATTATGTAAAATATAAGCCCAAAGCATTTCCAAAACCTATTGGATGGATGGATTTAGAACTATTATCACCTTATCCTCGAAATACATCAATGCGGGGCCTTTAAAATCCGAAACACATTTGAAAATAAAGTAACAGTTTATACCTTTCCAAGAGTGCCCCTCCTCTCCTCTTATAAAAGTCCCCCACCTCTACCTCCATACCCACACATCTCAACCCATTGGCTCGGCCATGATCTGCCCATTTTGACTCTCCACATCCCTCTCTTCATCCTAGATGCTTTACTTTAGGTTGTAATCTCTTCAAGAAACCCTTTTGGTTCAAACCAAAAGGAGTTACCCGATTTAAAGGTAATGTATTCACTTGGTTTCTTTAGTTTTATTTTTCTTCTCCAACCTCCTAAACACATTTTATTCATTTATTATGTAGAAACACCATTATCTTCAATATACTAGGATGTTGTTATATGAAGGATTCGAGCTACACTTACACACACCTTTATCTAATGGTTAAATAATATACTGTTTTTGTGGATGGCGAATTTCTGCCTCACGAAATGATGATTGTTCAATCTTCTTTTAACACCTTTTAAGGTGGATATTATGATGTCACTATATTTATATATGATATATAATATTTTTATGTTTTCCAAATGCTTCTGTATTTTTCATTTATGGCATACCTTATGGTTTCCATTATGGGTAAACACAATATCTTCATTTTAGGAAGTGCAAACTACCGCCCCCTCAAACTGATTTGATTCGTTAATGCCATATGTGGTACATATAAAGGATAGATTTAATGATATTATATATGATACCATACTGAAGTTATAATACAATTATGTATCATTATGTTTTAATTCCATTAAATATGAAATATAAATGGAAGTAGCATTCATGCGTACGTACAGCTTACCGTCTCCATGAACAGTGCATTTCATTTCTTAACTCTAAATGTTATGTAACATTATAACTGCATGTATATACTGGATATATATGATATATATGATATCTACATAATGAATATAATTCTGGATATAATGGATATTTTACCCCATGAACAACATGTAATTATAAAGAATTTATTATTGACTCAAGTACCAATGATCGACAAAATGACCCTTATTAACATAAATAATTACATAGTGTTCATAACATGGTAATAAGTGATATAAAAGGAATAATGAACCCGAAAAAGGATATTAAGAAAGTATAAATTAACTCAAGTATATTATTCAGGAGGTTAAAGAACGATCGAGTCAAGTCGGACCCGAGGTATGGGACAAAGTCTCAATCTCCTTTCATTGAGGAATATTTTGTTTTATACACAAATTTCTTTTATACAGTGTATAAACCCCATTTACTTTTACATTTATAAAAAAGGAATCATTTGTTATATGAAGCGTTTACTAAACGACAAAAATGAATGTTTTTTTGTCGTACGTATGCGGTGACAACGACTTCTCCGCCGTCATGACCATTATTTGAGTTTGGGCATCCTCTAAAAGCCATAACTTTTTTTAAATGAAAAATAAATACCATGTTTTACTTATCATTTATTTTGGTATTGAAAATGGTTTTCATAAAGTTTATATATCAATGTGTTGTATTGATATCTTGTGATTGAAAAGTGGAAATGTTATGTTTTCTTTATGCTGGTTTATGTGATACGATTATGTTATGGTTCTTGGGAATTATTATGAAGACGGGTGGTTCCATGATAAACTAAGGGCAGGTGAGCCCGATATAGCTCTCCAATTCATTTGGCAACGTGAAGGCGTTAAAAGTTAAGGTTTCTACAAAGAGATTTAGGGAATATACTGTGATGGGTATTCCAAACATAACCATGAGGGTTACTCCCTACGTTAGAATGTTATGAATGCCTCAAGTTACCTTTATATCTTATGATTTCTATGATTTATTCATGATTTGATGAGGTATGTTAAAATGATTATGATTTATGAGTAATGTATGATTTCATACATGGACTAATGTTTTCTTTTCATACTTTTATATCCCTTACTGAACTTTTTATGATCATACCATGTTTTTAAAATGTTTTTCACATGTCAGGGGAAAGGTACATGATGTGATGATAGTGTCAAGGAAGTGTCAAGAAAGAATCCATGTTTTATTTTAAATATGATTCCATTGATGGGAAAAATGAGTACTATCTTTTATGTAACCACTTTGTTTAAATGTGAAATGTAATGCATGTTTTATGATCTAACACTCTAAAACTCTAAACCTGAAAAGCTCCTCAACGTGTATTCTTGAAGTAACTCAAGATTAAGTAATGTTTAAGGCTGGGGAATTATAGATTGTATCAATGGTCGGTTTAGATAACTTTAGGAGTTAGAATTATAATAAAATGATCATCCAAAAATATTTTTTTGGTCAAATTGAAATGATATAACATTTGAAGATTACCATGTTGCTTCATCTAAGACATATTTTTTCAGAATGGTTTTTCGAAGAGGAAACATGGAAGTAGTTCTAGGAAGGCATATAAAAGAAAATAACCTTTTGAATCAGCATCCTGAGATGGTTGGAATTGGAACTGAACTATTTTTTGCAGTAATGGCGATGTTGACTCAAGCGATAAATGGTGGAGATATCCATGCATGAGATCGGCCAGATTAACCGTAGAGAAACATGTCAGTGGTGGAACATTTCATGAGGCAACATCACCCATCATTCAGAGGATCATATGACCATGTCCTAGCTGAAGGGTGGATTAATGAATTGGAGATGATTTTAGATGTCATGGGGCATTCAGACAATCAAAAGGTTAGTCTTTCTATTTACCGTTTGGAGGGTGAAGCAGATCAGTGGTGGTCGATGGTTAAAAATACTAGGGACACTGATGAGATTGATGCACTCAACTGGGATGAATTCAAAGGTATGTTTCTTGAGAAGTATTTTTCTAAGGCTGTTTGACTTAGGATGGAAAAACAATTCTTGTAATTGAGGAAAAAGGATGACTCAGTGGCTGCTTATGAAGATAGGTTCACTGGATTGGAAAGGTATGATCCAAATTTTATCCGAGACCTTGATAGTAAAATCAATCATTTTTACTCAAGATTAAATCCAAAATATCAAAGTGCATTGGCTTCTCGTGATTTCAAAAGTTATGAAAAGATTTTTCGATGTGATGAGAAGGTGGAAATGGAGTTTTACGATGATCAAGTTTTTTATAATAACCAACAGAAGAAGAGACTGAGGTGGCAGGAGAAAGGGAATAATTATTCAAAAAGGTCTGATGGTAAGAAAACTAAGTTTTCAGTTTGTGATAAATGTGGTAAAAGGCATGCTAGGGAATGTCTTATGAATTCTGGAAAGTGCTACTGATGTGGTAAGATGGGACATAAGGCTCGTGATTGCACTGAAAATGATCAGGGTTATGGTAAGACCAAATTTGATTTACAGTTAGTGAAATGTTTTAAGTGCAATGTGATGGGTCACTATACAAACGAGTGTCTGACAAATAGCTCGAGTGATGGGAAGCAGTTAGACTACAAGTATAAAGGGGTGGTGAAATCTTTTGAAACTACTTCATTAGATGTTGGTCCATCAAATGAAGTGGTATCAGGTACTTTGTTTTCTTTTTCAGATTATGCCAGTGTGTTGTTTGATTCGGGGTCTACACATTCCTTCATCTCTGAAAAATTTTCTAGTAAAATAGGAATACCATATCATGAAATGACTCCTGAATTTGTGGTAAAAACACCTGGGGGAAATGTTGAGGAAAAAATAATTTATAAGAATCATCCTATCCTTATTCGTGGAAAGAACCTACTTGCAAAATTTATTGTATTACCTCTAGTAGGGTTTGATTTTATCCTGGGTATGGATTGGCTCTCTATTTACCATGCTATGATTGACTGTAGAGCTAAAGAAGTTTCTTTTCAGAAAGTCATTCAGTTTGTGTACAAGAATGAACCCTTACTGTTGATAACATATCTATAGGCCGAGAAACTTGTAAAATATGGAAATGAATGTTACCTTTAACATATTGTTGAAAACAAAGGAACTGTTCAGATTAATTATGTTCCAGTGGTAAATGAGTATCCTGATGTTTTTCCTGATGAGTTGCCTGGAATAATACCAGATCGGGAAGTTGACATTACCGTTGACATAGTTCCTGATGCTAAGCCAATTTCAAAACCCCCTTATCGAATGGATCAAATTGAACTTTTTGAGTTGAAGGTGCAATTGCAAGATTTATTAGAGAATGGTTTCATTCGACCTAGCACATCACCATGGGGTGCTCCCGTTTTATTTGTTAAAAGGAAAGATGGTTCTATTAGACTTTTCATTTATTATAGAGCCTTGATTAACATCATTGTTAAGAACAAATATCCTTTTCCTCATATCGATTATTTGTTTGATCAGCTCTAGGGAGCTTAGTATTTTTCAAAGATTGACCTGAGATTGGGGTACCATCAGTTGAAGGTAAAGGAAGAAGATATTCTAAACACTGCTTTTCGTACAAGATATGGCCATTATGAATATGTAGTTATGCCTTTTGGGCTAACCAATGCACCTGTTGTATTCATGGACCTTATGAATAGAATTTTCCACGAGTTCTTGGATAAGTTTATGGTGGTTTTCATTGACGATATTTTGGTGTTTTCTAAAATTAAAAAGGAGCATGAAATTCATTTAAGGGTTATTTTGAAAACATTTAAAGAAAAGAAATTATATGGGAAATTAAGCTAGTGTGAGTATTGGTTGAAAAAAATTTCTTTCCATGGTCACATTGTTTCTAAAGATGGGATAACTATTTATCCTACAAAAACAAAGGTTGTTTAAGAATGGCCAAGACCCACAAATGTAACTGAGATTCGTAGATTCCTTGGTTTGGAAGGCTATTACCATAGGTTTGTTAGATAATTATCATAGTTATCTAGTCCAATGACTAAGCTAACTCGGAAGGGTGTTATGTTTTTTTGGACAAAAGAATGTGATGATTGTTTTCAGGAACTGAAAAGAAGATTGTTGAATGCCCCAGTTTTGGCATTACCTTCCAGGAATATAATGTTTTTTATCTAAAATGATGCTTCATTGAATGAAATTGGTTGCATCCTAATTCAGAATGATCAGGTAATTTCTTATGCTTCACGTCAGTTGAAATCTCATGAGGTAAATTACCCTACACATGATTTGGAATTAACTGCAGTTGTTTTCGCTTTAAAAATTTGGAGGCATCATTTCACGGGAGTAAAGTGTGAAATATATACCGATAACAAAAGATTAAAGTATATATTCACTCATAAAGAATTGAACATGAGACAAAGGAGATGGCTAGAATTAATCAAGGATTATGATTGTACAATTCATTACCATCCTGGAAATGCAAATAATGTGGCTGACTCTTTGAGTCGAAAAAGTAAGGCTTAATTAACAATGTTGTGTTTGGAACGTGATACTTTTTTAAGGATTTGATGAACTTTGGAATAGAAGTTGTTGGTGCAGGATGTCATTCTATTTTGTTTCAGGTAACAGTGAAATTTTCTCTATCAGATAGAATTAAGCAAGCACAGAAGCAAGACAATGAGTTGCAGAAAAAGGTTGTGCTGGTTCAGAAGGGTAAGTTTCCTGAATTCAACATTGATAATGATTGTGTTTTGAGATTTGGGAAGAGATTTTGTGTGCCTTGTGATTCACAGTTGAAGAAAGAGTTGTTATGTGAAGCTCATAGTTCTTAATTTTCAGTTCATCCATGAAGTACTAAGATGTATAGAGATCTTTGAGAGTATTACTGGTGGGACGGAATGAAAAGGGATATTGCTGATTTTACTATGAAGTGTTTGACATGTCAACAGGTTAAAGTAGAGTGGAAGTTACTGAAAGGGATTCTTCAGCCTCTACCAGTACTAGACTGGAAATGGGAGAATATATCCATGGACATCATTGTGGGATTACTGAATACACCTCGAGGTAATAATTCAATCTGGGTTATTGTTGATCGCTTGACTAAATCTTCTCATTTCCTTGCTATACGAGATAATTTTTCCCTAGATCAACTTTCCCGTTTGTATCTTAATGAGATATTCTTGTTACATGAGGTTCCTCTCTTCATTGTATTTGACCGTGATCCCAGGTTCACTTCTAAATTTTGCAAAGGCCTTTAGAAGTCGTTTGGTACTGAATTAAATTTTAGTCCAGCTTTTCATCCTCAATCAGATGGGCAGTCAGAATGAACAATTCAGCCATTGGAGGATATTCTACGTGCTTGTTCAATGGATTATCAGGGAAGTTAAGACCAACATCTTTCTTTAGTTGAGTTATCATATAATAACAGTATTAATTCCAGTATACAGATGTCACCATTTGAGGCATTATATGGGAAGTAGTGTCGAACTCCAACTTTCTGGGATGAAGTGGATGAAAGGAGGTTGATGGGACCGGAATTGGTTGAAGAGTTAGCAGAAAAAGTTCAGCTGATACAAAAACACATGAGAACAGCTCAGAGTAGGAAGAATAATTATGCAGACAATAGGTGGAAGGATCTCTCTTTTGAGGTAGGTGATCATGTTTTTCTCCAAGTATCGCCATGGAAAAGTGTGATGCGATTTGGTATGAAAGGAAAGATGAGTGAATGGTTCATTGGACCATATGAAATTCTGGAGATATTTGGATCAGTTTCAATCCAAGTTGCTTTACCTCCAATTTTATCTCAGGTACACAATGTTTATCATGTTTCAATGTTAAGGAAGTTCATGCTAGATCCATCTCATGTTTTGAGTCTAGAGGTGGTTCAGTTGGAAGAGAATCTATATTATGAGGAACAACCAGTCCAGATTATTGACCACAGGGAGCATGTGTTGTGGAATAAGGTGATTCATCAAGTAAGGGTTTTGTGGAAAAACCACATGAGTGAAGAGGCAACATGGGAATATGAAATAGAAATTAGGGATAAATACCCCCACTTATTCGATAAGTAAATAAATTGAGGGGATGAAATTTTCTTAAGGGGGGAAAGATGTAACATCCCAAGTAATTAATGAATAATATATATTCTTATCTATGTATATTTATGAATTTGATAGTGTTTTAAAGGCTTAAAATGGGAATAAATCAAATCTTAAGCATAGAATTCTCTAATATTTTTAAAAGATTGTTTCACTGCCTTTTCATGGCGAACCATTTTTAAATCAATCTTTTGAAAAATTAATAATCTCTATTTTTCAAAATTAAATTATTCTTTATGATTGGGACATTGAAATTTACTTTGGTTAAATTTTTGGTATTTTTCTGAAAATGTTCATTTTTTAATGAATAGTGAAAAATACTGCATTTTACATCAAAACTCCATTTTCATCTAATTTAATTATATGGTTAGATTATCTTTTTCATTGTTTTTAAAGTTTAAATAGAATATATTTTTACCATTTAATCCAATGGTGGTCATTGGGATTAATTTGACTTTGGAATTGGGTATAGACAAGTTCCAAACTTTTCATAGATATTGTTTCTAAAAAACCCTCTATTTGTTTTCACAACGGGAATTAATTTTAAATTAATTATTTCAATTTATGTTTTTTGAAGTTGGTAAAAATGGATTCCATATTTGGAATTATAAGGTCCAAATTATGTAATTAAGAATCTTTTTTTGGACTTTGTGAATAGTAACGATGTTAATTATCGTTAATTATCTTGATTAATTAGTAATCAGGTAGTTAAGGATAATAAAATAATATCATAATAATAAAAAATGACACCAACATGTGTCCTGATACTATTTTTTGTGTCATGGACGACCATGGGATGCCTTGTGACAATATTGGGGACCCCATGGAATCACTTTTGTGTGATAATGACTTTTTATCTTTTTATTTTTTTAAAGAAAGTAAATATTACAAAGAATGTATCACCTGAGTAAAAAAAATTTAATTTGGCATAAATAAATGATCTCATGTACTATAAATAGTAATTTGAAATATAAAAATATTTCCTACATCATAGTATTTGTTTTATAATTTTTAGACATTAAATAAATTAAATTATATATGAGACCATGATGATGCTGTGATTACCTCATTATTTAACGATTTAAATAAAATGAAAAGATAATGTAAAATCTAAGACCTAAACATGTCAAAAACCTATTGGATGGGTGGTTCTAGAACTATTATCATCATATCCTCGAAATAAATCAATGTGGGACCTTTAAAATCCGAAACTCATTTGAAAATAAAGTAACATTTTATACCTTTCCAAGAGTGGCCCTCCTCTCCTCTTATAAAAGGCCCCCACCTCTACCTCCTTACCCACACATCTAAAGACTTTGGATCATCCAATATCTTCTCATTTTGTCTCTAAACATCTGTCTCTTCATCCTATAAGCCTTACCTTAAGCAGGAAGCTCTTTAAGAAACCCTTTTTGTTCAAACCAAAGGGAGTTACCCGATTTAAACGTAATGTCTTCACTTGTGTTCTTTTGTTTTATTTTTCTTCTCCAACCCCCTAAACTATTTTTATACATTTCTTTTGTAACAAAACCATTATCATAAATATAATAGGATGTTTTTATAAGAAGGATTCTAGCTACACATACACACATCGTTATCTAATGGTAAAAGAACATACTGTTTCTGTGGATGGTGAATTTCTGCCTCACGAAACGATGATTATTCAATATTCTTTTAACAACTTTTAAGGTGTCCATTATGATTTCACTATATTTATATATGATATTTAATATTTTTATGTTTTCCTTATGCTTTTTTATTTTTCATTTATGGCATACCTCATGGTTTCCATTATGGGTAAAGGAGATATCATCATTTTAGGAAGTGCGGACTACCGCCCCCTCAAAGTGATTTGATTCATTAATGCCATATGTGGTACGTATAAAGGATAGATTTAATGATATTATATATGATACCATAATGAAGTTATAATACAATTATGTATAATTATGTTTTAATTCCATTAAATATGAAATAGAAATGGAATTAGCGTTCATGCGTATGTATGGCTTACCGTCTCCATGAATGGTGCATTTAATTTCTTACTTATAAATGTTATGTAATATTATAAATGCATGTATATACTGGATATATATGATATCTACATCATGAATATAATTCTGGATATAATAGATATTTTACCCCATGAACAAATTGTAATTATAAAGAGATTATTTTTTACTCAAGTACCAATGATCGGAAAAATGACCCTAAATAACATAAATATTTACATAGTGTTCATAACATGGTAATAAGTGATATAAAATGAATAATGAACTAGAAAAAGTTTCTTAAGAAAGTGTAAATTAACTCAAGTTTATTATTCAGGAGGTTAAATAACGATCGAGTCAAGTCGGACCTAAGGTATGTGACTTCGTCTCAATCTCCTTTCCTTGAGGCATATTTTGTTTTATACAGAACTTTCTTTTATACGATGTATAAACCACTTTTACTTTTACGTTTATACAAAATGAATCTTTTTTTACACGAAGCGTTTACTAAATTACAAAAGGGAATGTTTTTTTTGTCGTACGTATGTGGCGACAACGACTTCTCCACCGCCGTGACCATTATTTGAGTTTTGGCTTGCTCTACAAGCCATAAATTTTTTTAAAATGACAAAAAAATACCATGTTTTACTTTTCTTTTATTTTGGTATTGAAAATGGTTTTCATAATGTTTTTATATTATTGTGTTGTATTGATATCTTGTGATTGAAAAGTGGAATTGTTATGTTTCCATTATGCATGTTTTATGTGATACGATTTTGTTATGGCTCTTGGGCATTATTATGAAGACGGGTGGTTCCGTGATAAACTAAGGTCGGGTGAGCCCGATATAGCTCTCCAATGCATTGGGAAACAAGAAGGAGTTAAACGTTAAGGTTTCTCCGAAGAGATTTAGGGAATATATTGTGATAGGTATTCCAAACGTAACCATGAGGGTTACTCCCTAGGTAAGAATGTTATGAATGCCTCAAGTTACCTTTATGTCTTATGAATTCTATGATTTATTCATGATTTTATGAGGTATGATAAAATTCTTATGTTTTATGAGTAAATTATGATTTCATACATGGAGTAATGTTTTCTTTTTTTAGTTTTATATCCCTTACTAAGCATTTTATGCTCATCCCAAGTTTTTGCAATGTTTTTCAAAGTTCAAGGGAAAGGTACGTAATTTGATGGTAGTGTCAAGGAAGTGTCAAGAAAGAATCCATGTTTTATTTTAAATATTTTTCCGTTTATGGGAAAAATGAGTACTATCTTTTATGTACCCACTTTGTTTAAATGTGAAATGTAATGCATGTTTTATGATCTAACTCTCTAAAACTCTAAACCGACAAAGATCCTCACCTGGTATTCTTGATGTACCTCAAGATTTAGTAATGTTTAAGGCTGGGGCCTTATAATTTACCTCTGTGAACTTCCCTAGATTGATATATGTTGGTTGTTGTGAATTTCCTAGTCCATATCTCTTATCATCACAAGAAAAAATTTTATATTATGTGAATGATGTTGTTTATTAAGGGTGGATTGTAGTTTCTCACATAAAACAAATAGATTTGTATGATATTGGTGATGAAGTGGATTATTTGACTTTGGACATTGAATATCATCCACAAAAAGAATCAAAATTATTTATCCACGATAACATTCAAAAATATTATTCTAGATATGATGAATGAAGTGGATGAAGTAATGTAGCTGGAAACCAATATGATTTAAGAAGAAAATGATTGTATGCAAAGTTATGAATTCATTCATCAACCACTTATTTCATTTGGGAAGTCATTCATTACAATTATTATGTATATTTTGTTTGTTAGTACTGTACATATGTTATCATTTTTAATTTTTTTTCATTAATTTTTTTGAAATATATGTTTTGAATATAATTTTATTTCGTTGAATTATAGGAATTCAAGGAGGAAGCGATATACTGTCTCATCGTCCACTACGACAGATGATGATCCATCTATTTCCTTCACTATGACATATGAGTCACCATCCTATTGCCCCCTGCACCATCTCCACTACACCACAACTCACACCCATTGGGAGAATCCCTTCAGCAGCTTAGTCATTGCCTCTCACTTCAGGAGCCTATGCAGTGGGTGAGCGATGCACAACTTCTAGTTCTCAACAGGGATACTAGAGGGTGACTGTTATAGGTAAAAATATTAATATGAATAAATATGTTGAACTTTTTTAAAACTAACTAATTTTTCATAAAATATTGAAACAAAGAAACTATATAGAAAAAAATTGTTCCGATGTTTCGAATCTAGCCGGAGAGAAGATAGTTGTCCCAATAGATTCATATGAAGTCCATATTGATGACACAACATGATTACTTGGACAGATTATTGGCCAGGTGGCCATGAAACCCACTTCCCATCATATATCATATGATTATTGGAGACATATGCCTTCATGTTGTGCAAAAGAAGTATGTTTTCCCATGTAATGGTAATTTTAATACATTATGTGGTAATTGAATGTCATGTTATTAATATTTTCAAAATGACATTATGTGTACATATGTTTCTCCACTTTATGGTTGCTGATGTGATAGCATGAAAGTAAATATTTAAAAATCATGGAAATATGGAATGGATTTAAATGGAAACTGTGTGTAGATGTCAATGATACTTCATTGACTGCTGAACGGATCTATGACAAGCTATCTGATTGGGTACCCAAAGAGCAATAGAATTTTGTTTTTGACAGACATCGTGGTGAGAAGTAGATGATATTAAAATATACAATACAATAATATTCTTATTTGAAGTGCAAGATGATATGACATTTAATACATTACTATTCAATTGTATTAGATATAGTTCATGATCTTTCCTGAAAGAATGCATCAAAGTGGGCTATGTAGGCCATCCCTTCCACTATGGGGTCAAATAGTTTTTCTAGAATCTGATCTGCTCTATAATATTTTCATTAGAAAAAATATTTAAATGAAAATATTATTTGTTAAATATATCAAATTGGTTATTTATGTTATTTTAATTCACTAACAGAGATTAGGGCACAAATAATCCCGAACAGAAGTGTAGATGAATTTTCAGAAAAATTATGTTGTATGTTTTGTTAATGAGACTGCAGAAGAAGTTGGGTAATGAACTCATTTTTCATTATAATAACTTATTATCATTTGTTATTATGTTAATATATTTGCTTAAATTATCATTACTATTTTATTTTTAGGTAAAACTAAAAGAACTATGGGATGACAATCCTACGCAGCCCTACTCAGTCTCCCAAGATGACCCGGTTGTTATATTCCATGGGAAGAGAATCCTAGCAGTGTGTGTGGGATGGGTTTGGGACCCATAAAATCTTAGGTCTTCGGTAGGCCACAAGGGATTGTAGATACATCTGCACCTCGTATTAGTCAGTCCATACCCCCAATTTACTCAGAGAGATATTGTCTCTCTATAAAACATAATTTACGACCATGGGGCTCAGATATCTGCTTTGGAGAATGTTTAGAATGATATATATTATAAGAGGACCGGATGTGCCCTCGGTGGCATTACATCAACTGGTGGTGAGCAGGTAAATCAAAAAATTTAAAAATCATTTAGATTGCATACTTTTATTGGTTTCGAGTTAAAATATAAATATACAACAATATTTAATTTTCAATATAATTTTCATTCAGGTGGTTGGAGGAATTATAGATGAAGGTAGAGAGGGTGACGAGCTTTGTTCATCATAATACCGTGATTATATTTTTTATATGTTGTATTGATATGGTAGTATTCGGTTTGTATATGTATCATGTGTGGCACATAGTTTCCTGTAAACATTTTCATGTCCTAACATTTTCTTGATTTCTCATGTTTCATTTTATGTATTTTATTGATTTCTTATGTTTATTTTTAAGTACCAATTTCTTGTGTGTTGTATGAACCATATATGTCATTTGTTTTTTCATCATGAATCATTTTTTATGATTCAATTTTGCTTAATTTATTAGGTTTTGTACCCAATGATTAACAGTCAAAAACATAACCTATAAAATTAAAAAGCAATCCATTCATAGTTATTGGAAAACGTCCCCTATAAAACATTTCCTCGTTTATAGAATGAGAAGGATGGGATGTGTAGGAACCATTATGTGAGAAAGAAAGAAACAAATTGATGTGAATGAGGATGGGTCTCTCCTTTAGGGTATAACCAGTGTGATTTCAATATTTACCATGGCCTATTATAGGAGATCCCGACATCATTACATATATTGAAACATCATGAATCAATCCACATATTATTTTTATATAATCCCTCATGCATATTAGGCTCTTTACTAGGGTAAGAGTCATTTTTTTTCAAAATATATGTTAATGGGAAAAGAACCACATGATATGGATCCTTTTTTAGATTTGGATAATGTGAAGAGGAAGACAGGTCTTACTAGGTAGACTTCTCTAAGAAGTTTCATGTCTTATAAGATGGACAATGCATCACATAGTTTAATATCATGTAAAAATTACTAAAATAATCTATAGTTTACGATCAAATAAAAAATACCTTATTATATGAGGTTTAATGTCGTTTAAACTACTGTTTAAAATGAAATGAACTTGTCTTGATACCAAGTCAATGGATGGAAAACCAATGTGAATGAAAAATCCACGAAACTAAGATAAATCACGGTATTTGATGTCAGTTTTTTGGTTGGGTATGAGATATGAGATATAGGAATCACTAAATATCCTTTGAAAATAGTAATCAATCCACACATAATTCTTTCATATTTTTTGGAAAATATGATCACATTGATTTAAAATTGGGAAATAAAAGGGAATAAAAAATAAATAGATTGATTGTAATGTGGCATAATATTTATGAACTTCCCTTTGAGCATTATCAAGTCTTGGGGATGTTTAGGGAATTTTTTGTGGTGATTTTTTGGTTTTAGGTGGTGTTTTTTCCTTTTGAAGTCCACCACGGCTTACGAAATGACATGTTGGGATATAAAGGAGGTGGTTTTTTGTTGTGTGTGCTCCGGTGTGGAAAGAGATATTTAACCATGGTTTTGGGAAGACAAGGTGTTAATCATGTTTTCATAGTCTTTTTCCTATTCACTATGAGAATCATGAAATGCCCTCCGGTGGGTATGGAATATCAGAGGACCACCTATCCAAAATAAGAAACCCAAGCTCACCACATTATAGATTTTGGTATGGTGAAGGTAAAATGTTTGGGAAATTGGAACTAGGTGATGGATTCTATAAATGGACGAATATAGAAGAACCACTATGGATTATACCACTCCATTTACTATGATTTGTTGAAGGAAAAATTAAATTTTAAATTGGTATAATAGATAAACTGACAATGAGGGTTCTAGATCAATCTTTTACCAAATTCAACACATCATTTTTGGATATAAACCATGTTTTGTTGGACTCCAATGTCATTCACAAATAAATATGAGATTTTTTACCTCCATGTTTTGAATTTTATATTTTCTGTCAATTCTTGATTGACCGTTACTAATCCTCCCCTTCACCAGTCACCTACCTTAATGTTCCAAACCCATTGGATCATGTTATATCATATAAATTAAAGTTAATTGATTCATATAATTCCTCTCTTTCCCCATCACACATTTATTATCTTTATATTATATTCAAAAGTTAATTATGGTTGAAATTATCTTTTTATTGTGTGGTTTTTGATGGAATAATATTATTCATTGGATTAAATAGTGATTCACTTAAGGAAATTGGTGCTTTATCCTTTGTTCTTGTTCATTTCTCCTAGAAGATTTAGTCATGGTAAGGTATCATTCATCTCCCCTTCTTTATTAGTACATTTGGGGGGTTTTTACTTATTCTTGTTATTTATTCTTATATGGAAACACTAACTTGTTCTTTGATATATGAATTTTTTTGAGATAGTGTGTTTATTTTGTTTTTATAAAACATTTTATGTATGTTTTTATAACCTCACCACATATAAAAACAACTATGAATATATATCTAACTATTAAATTGGTTTCCCATGAAATATTTTATTTCTGTGTGGAAACCCTTCATAACAATTTAGTAATTATGATAAAAACCATATGTGAAACTAAATTATGGGTTGTGGTTGTGGTGTTTAGTTGTTATGACGTGGGTTGGTGGTGATGTCGTGTAGTTGCGATGTGATGTGGTTATGATGTGTTATATGTTATATCTATTGGAATGGTTTTTTAAGGAATTGGTAATGGGCCCCAACTATCAAATGCATTTTTTTAAATCATTCTTTTGAGGAAGTTTTAAGTTCTCCAAAATAAATATAATATCTTTAGCAGTAATTTTAACTGTTTCTACAATTACGGTATTTTTCTATCTATGGCGGTTAAAAATGCCGCTACAGACAATAATATAGGGGCAGTTTTAACTGCCACTAAACAGTTTTCATATTCTTTTATTATATCATAGTTGTTTTAGTGGTTTTAGTTGCTGTTAACACAACCACTAAATAGTTTTCATATTCTATTATTATATCAATGCAGTTTAAATGGTTTTAGTAGTGGTTATTACCACCGTGAAAAAAAATAAGTTACGCTGGGGGAAACTGCCTCGAAATGCACTTACTATGACTGTTACCATAACCTCCACTAAATCTTGGAAACATACCACTATTGTATGTTAACACACACTTTAGTAGTGGTATCAAAAAACCACTACAAAACCGCATGGCGGTGGATTTAACCGCAACAATTTCAAATAAAATTCCGGGAAATTGTCTTTTTCAAGTAGTGATACTAGATCCTTCACATATACTAAATACAGAATTAATACTAATAGAAAAATATTATTCTTTTGAAGAACAAAAATTAGAGATTCTTGTATCATAGAGTGAAATTTTTTTGAAACTACACCAACAACATGGTTAATGCATTATGGAATAACAACCAATTAGACAGAGGTACATGGGAAACATATAAAGTGATGATTTAGATTTATCATCATATGTTTTTATTTAAGTGAAAAATTTTGATGATTAATTTTTTAAATGGGGGTAGAATTTTACACCTTGATATTTTAATAAATATATCACTTTAAATAATTTTACTTCTTCTAAAGGTTATGTTACATGCAATTGTGAGTATAAAAAAACTGCAAGATGATATTAGTAAAAATTGATCATTATTCCATAGTCAATTAAATTATATATCCATAAATATTAACAACTAATTAATGATGTGAAACTAAAGGACTAAAAAAATAATATTATATCAGTAAGAACCCAGAAAAATCACAAATGTTTTTGTCAAATAAAATTTTTATTTAAGAAATATATTTTCATCAGAAATGTATTTCTCATAATTTTTAAATTTTATACAAAATGTATTTAAAAAAATTAAGTTAATTTTTTAATTTAGAATGTCAAAAATTTTACTTAATTTATTTTTTTATTTATATTATTAAGGATTTGTGAAAATACATATTAGTTTATTCAAATATGTATTTTTTATAAAAGTATTTTCCAGGTAACATTATGTTTTCGATTTGATTTAAGTTTAAAATAGTTTATCTTGTTTTGTTATAATGCAATTATATATTTTGATAATTATTTTATTGATGATTTTATGATAAAATAAATTTATGTATTAAATGGGAATTTTGTTTAAAATCTATTTTTCATTATATTTTAGAAATTTATTTTAAATTTTAATTCTAAATCATATGGGTTTTAAATTTTAAAAAATTGTTTAAAATTTAACATTTATAGGCTCCATATCATGTAAATAAAACCCATTTATGTTTTTCCAAAATAAATAGTAATTTTGGAAAATTTTTATACCTTAGTAAATGGTAAATTTACTAATGTAGGATTAAATAAAATTGTGAAGACTATAAAATGACGCTATAAAATGGAAAAAAATTATTTGAGGAATAAAATTCTACAATTAAAAGAAATGTATCTAAATTACATCATTTAGTGGAAACTTTTACATGAAAATGACTTCACATATATTTAAATCATTAAAGGACGCATAATTTCATTTTCGTTGTCATTAATATCCCTTATATTTCTACATGGAGAATATTATTGGATATGGATGGATCTAATGATTATTTTTTATCATATTAAACTTAATTTTGTGGAATGATAAATTTTTTTGTCACATAGATGACATTTTGGTATTTATAATACGTTATTTATATAAAATTTATAGATGTAAAATTGATTTTATAAATAATATAACATTATTAATATAAGATTACCCAACAAATATATTCAACTATAAATATTTTTTTGAATTATATATGGTTAATATTCATCCAGATAATTTTTTATTTTTATTAATGAATTATATATAAATATATATAATTACACAACACTGATTTAGTAATTATTTTTTTAATGGAAATATCACTTAATGTTATTAAAAATATTAAAATAAATATATTTTCAGACAACTAATGAGTTTAGTTAAATCTTTCGATGACATTGACTAGTTAGGGAAGTAATAAAAATTTTTGTTCATAGTTAACATGTTTTCTTGAGAAATTTAAAATTCTATGTGATGAATCGTGTCAAAATTTATAATAATGACATTCTATAAAAAATAATATTTTTTAAAAATATATATAAAATAAAAACGATCAGATTAATTAATAAAAATAATAATATGGCCTTAAATTTTAAAATTTATTCATTTATTATTTATGTCACATCACATATGGTAAAATTGAATGCCTTTAATATTGAAATATATCATACATTAGTGAAAAATAAAATTGGTTAACTAAGGGTTATAGAAAAATTATAAGGTTTTAAAAAACATAAGAACTTATAGAAAGGATATAGGTTAATGATATTACATCATTATCTCGTCTTATATTTGAATCTCTAAAATTTATCTGGTATTTAAAAAGAGAATTAATTTCATGTAATTTAATATTTTTAAATTTCCCAAATTTTACCTCACCTCATTTTAAAAATGGATTATCCTACCTCAATTATTCATATCACACTAAGACTTCAATCTTGACATTCCAATTTCAATTTCCCTTATCAATACTCATAGACTCTTTCTAGAGGTGCTGGTATTTTAAAATGAATGACTGTAAAGTCCCAATGATTATATCTAGTTGATGTTAACCAAGGAAGAGGAGTTCCAAATTTGAATGATGAAAATTAGACATAAGGCTTGGGTGATGCATAGAATCACATTTTTATTCAAGATTGATTATACCTAATTATCTTCTTGAAAATATGTATATTATACTTAAATGTTTCTTAAAAATGTATTCTAGTATATTTTAACTATTCTAATAAACTTTTTGTCTATTTCTACTCATGTGTGACTTTTAAATAAATTGGTCGAATGGAATGTTTTTTTCATTTTCCTAATGTTGTGTTTTTTGAATTTTTGGAAAAAGTATCATAGAAATGTTATTTAAACACACATTGAAGGAATTTATTATTAAACTTTCATGATTCTGTAATTCCTGAAGGCTCTGTTACAATATTACAATGTTATTTTCAAGGAAAATGTTTTCATTGATATTTTTTCATCATTTTATGAAAATAAAAAAAATTCATCGAAAAATGGATCATTAACTAAAAAATTACATTCATGTGATATATCAAATTTATATTCGTTATATGATAACATTATATTATGTTAATTAAATAATATAGGGGAAATTTTTCAAGGATATTATACCTATAATGTATATTGATGTTTTATGTTATGTCTTTGAGACTCATTTCGTCTTATCGGTTTTGATACGGTGAATTATTTAGGTTCTTTAAGAACACTTATTTATGTTTTTGATTATGTGATTGGTGGTACCCATATCTCTATCTATTTCATTGGGTAATGATTCATATCTCATCATATATACATGGATAGAAGATGAAAAGATCCCAACTATATAATACAAGGATATAATGTGAGGTAATCCCAATAAATTAATACAGTGCTGGAATGTAGAGTAAACCTAGTTTAGTAAAAGAATTTGTTCTCTATGATGGTATTGGAAGTGATTATGGAATTATCTAGAAATTATTTTCTATTTTTATGTGTATTCCACAATTTCATATGTTATTTTACAATTTCATGAAATTCATCTTTTATGAACTTATATGATTTATCCCATTACATGCTATCATAATCATTTATTTGAAATCAATAATTTTCACTTGTTTTTTCTTCCAATTTTATGTCACATTTTTTTGATATGATTGATATATTCCTTTTTCATATCCATACTGAGAATCTAAGCTCAAAAATTATTATGATTCATTTCCTAGAATATGAAGAAATATTTTATGTAAGATGTGTATAATGAGGCTCTTGTTTTGAAAGAAGAATCAAACGATGGTGTAGATGTTTTATAAACCAGTTTCATATATTTCCATAATTCCAAAGACAGTAATATAATGAAATTATATTATGGTTCTTCAATGTTATATAATTAATTTTTATCTAATTAGATGTAATATCTACTTCTGGAATGTATTGGACTTCATTATGATTTTTTTTATGATTTTTTGTTTTTCTATAATGTACAAATTTTTTATCTGTTATATAGGGATGATGGTATTTAAATTTATATTATGAGTTTTTTCTAGATTTATTCAGAATAAGGTTTTGAATTTAATTAGAAATTATTATTTTTAAATGATTATTATTCTATTTTTTAATGTCAGTTATTTAAAGTGTGAATTTTTACATTTTATTCTGACTTGGTGATTTACAATTTTATTTTATGTATTTATTTGAGTCAGGATTATTCAATTGGGGTTTTCATGAATGAAGGTTTTGGGGTTCTTGTAGTGAGTAATTTAGATATTCATATTAAAAAGGACTCATTAGGAATTGTAAATTCTATTTCTATGGATGATCTATATGGGGGGTCTTATTTTTCGTTTATTTATAAACAATCATTTTTTTAAAAATAATAATAATCCAAAATAGATATCATAATCTATAACTATTTTAATTAATTAACATCTTATTCCATTTCACATCAACAATATACGGTGAATAATTTTCTTAATTGTAATAAAAAAAATGTGAATTGGGGAAATTAAAAATTCATTTAGAACCACTAAAACATTATTTTCTATAGAAATGATATTTATAATCCTTAATCTAAGTGACTGATATATTTTGTATAATGAAAAAAAATTAATACAATTTTCCACATTTACCTTAGATGGTAAATCTTATCAATTTAGGAGATCATTTCCTTCTAGGGTTCTCAGGTTCGATCCATAAATAAGTTTTATTTCAATATTGTATCAGGTGTTATTTGAAATTTATTTATAGGGGTTTATAGAGAAAGTCAATACATGGATTATCCCAAATTAAAATTTATCTTTGATGTGTTTGGAGATTGTAGATGCATTCCATTAAATTATTTATTAATGTATTCAATGCGTATTTTATTTAATCCTTATTCTATATTGGTGTTAATTTTTATGTGGTTATACACATTCGATATTGATATTCTATACCTATTTTGATGTTTATTTAATATGAGTCATGTATTGAAACCTTTCCTTTTTATGAGTGTCCCATTGGAAATCTAAAGTGCATTATTTGGAAATTGGGATTATATTTTTTGTATTATATATTATGCACATAATGGTACTCAGATTGAGATTATTATCCACAATGGTCTTATTCATGTTCATCATGGATGGGGGTTACATGATGTATGTCATATGATATCTACCATTTTAGAATCACAAACCTAGTGTACAATAGGTTTTGTACTAAGTTATGGATTTTTTTTCTACATTTATAGATATTATAATTAACATATTAAGAGTTGATAATGGTGGTCGGCAAAATTTTTTTGGATGCCCCTTTTTAGGGAATCTTATTATGGAATTGTGAACTATTTTTTATTTTCTTTTTATATATAGATTTTTTAGTTTCATTAATCTATTTTGAGGAATTGTGATTTTTTGGAGATATATTTCACATATAAGGGATTACCTCTTATTTGTTTTTAGATGAATTTGATGTTAAGGGGATCCCTATTGATGTCTTTTCTAACCATTGATCATTCGGTATTTTTATAGTGGGTTCGATTATAAAAGGATATGTTTATTCATTTGACCAATATATCCATCAATTATTTTGAGATTTGTTTTTTTGTAGTTTTATTTTACCAATAGAAATCGAGAGGATTCCCTAACACTACCCCGAGACCAAAAATTATATTAAGAGTGTGAATATTATACAATTACATAAAATTAACCTTTAACCATGAAATGTTGGTGGATAAATTGAAATAATGGGGAGACTTTAAGAACCCCCATGTCAAAATAATCCTAAATATAAATTAATATTATGTTATTATGAATTTCATTAGAGTTTTTATGATTATGTTATTTTTTAATATTTTTATAGTTTTTAATAACTCCCTATTTTAGGTATCACTTAATTATATTGGTATTATTCTAGTATAGTTGTTTTTTTGTCATATAGTTTTAAACGATAGTGTTTAGTTTCATGATAAGGTTAGGTCACACAGTTATATGACCCTAGATAAATGATCCAAAATATTACTAGATTTTTTGAGAAGGCCTTCTTACATGATGAATTTTTTATCATTATTAATACCGACCTATATTGTTGTTATGAAATAATTATGTATGGTTAAAAAATAGCAAATCACGTTCAGTAAGACCACAATTCATTACCACTTCACCAGATAAATTACATATTTTTCTGAATTGAACTATAATTTATAAACATTTTTTTGAAAATAGTATCAAAAATTAATTGAAGTTTAAGATATCTAAACCAAATGGAATTATTTTTTATGCGATTAATGCACTCATGGTTAAGGGATTATATTACATGAAAAATAAAGAAATGTGGGGTTTTTCTAAGATTACAGACCCTCAATTTTAATTATTAGAATATATGGTTCTGAAGCCATTAAATTTTATTGGGTTTTATCTTCTTCCATTATCATTCATATAATATATAAGATATCTCTTGAGATATTCACAATCCATCCTAAAAAGATCTTAGAATTTCTTTTAATTTCATGTAGTTATTCATGTTAAATCCTCATTTATTCTTCTCCACTCCCCATTATAACCATTTCAACTAAATTATTATCTCCCCCAAAAATCAAAATAATTATATAGGTTGTATTATTGGTTTCTTATGACTAAATGTTAATTTGTTTTCTTATTTAAGGATTATAGATATGCTTCCCTTATAATTGAATGATTTATCTATAAAAAGTTTATAGATTTACCAATAATTAATTGGTTTTTTTGTGAAAATCAATTGTTTGGAATTATCAATAATTGTGTGAGAGTAAAACTTATTTTCCTATTATTTTATAACTATATGTGATACAGATGATGTATTTATACATTTTATCATCCATTTATCAACATGATATGGATTATATTCAATGTATTTCTTATAATATTTTTTAGATAAAATATGATACCTATATTGGTTTTGTGGTGTGAAACATGATTTATTTTTCTAGGGTTCCTTACTAATTATGTATGGAGGATGTTTATTCGTATATATTTATAATATTAATTATGTTTATATTTTATATGTTTTTGTGAACTTGATGTTCATCTGGTTTAATATTTTTTGATTTCTCTACAATATTTTGAGTTATATCATGTGAAACGTATGTATACATATAAAGTATTAAGATTAGTGCTAATTTTAATTATTTTATAAATGATATATTGCTTAATGGATTCAATGACCCAGTGAGTACATGTGATCTCCAGTAATAATGTTCATTTCATAAATAGTGTTACGCCTTATGATTTTGAAATATTAACATCATATTAGATATCATATATGAGATTAAACCCATATATTTGAAAAGAATACAAATCCTCAAAAGATTTATAATATATTAATTATTAAATAAATTCAATCACATGTATAGCATGAAATTCATGAAATATTGGGTTTGAACAAAACTTGATACTCGATTTATGTATTGTCATTCAAACAATACCATCTTAAAATTTATTTTAAATTATATACTATGTATAAAAATAACTCAATTATAAAAAGTATACGGTTCATTAATGTTTAAAATAAATATAATTTATAACTATTTATTATTAATAAAATTAGAATACTTTTAATGAAAAATTACTCTAAAAAATATATTCAATTAAGAGAATTATTTGTGATTCATTCCCATAATTTTAAAATAAATTTGTAAAAATCAACTATAAATTTTAATTTATAATTTCAAAATTATCTTGGGTTTTAATTTTTATATTTTTTATAAAAGTTTCATTTTTTATGAATAATGAAAAGTACTAAATATTAATTGAAAACAACATTTTCAATTAGATTATTTATTATGATAATTTATATATATAATGAATTTAAATTTAATTTATTAAAATTATATATAATAATACAATTTATAATATTTCAATAATTTTCATATGTATTTTTTTTAAAAACAACTCTACACACATCGTTACATTTTCTCTTTAGAACCTCATTTTTTAGTCGCACCTGTTCGATTAATTTTAAATTATATTTTCCCAACGTAATGAATATACATTGTAGAAATATAATACATATTTTTAATCATAAATGTTAATAATATATAATTTGTTAATATTATTTTAATACTATAATTATTAGTAAAAAATGTTAGAATTATTTACCATGGTTATGGTAAAAATGGATTTTTCAGGGGTTAAAATAAAAAAATTAGAGTTAAAATGATTAAAATCATATATATAATATATAATAATGAAATATTTTGACCAAATAACTTATAAATAATGTGATTATCAATTTATGTCATTTTATTAATGTGAAAAATGAGGGATAAAATTTTTCATTACAAAACATAATATTATTCAACTAACCTAACTTGAAAATTCCACTCACATTCCTCTATTATTCACAACTGAAAACACATTTGGATCACCCAATACCTACCGCAATTACTTAAGGAATTCAATAAACTCATCCTGGATTAATTAGTTTGGGAAGAAATAAAACCTAGTACTACTTTTGGTGAAAACATAATGATCATACTCATAGAAAAGATAACATTTTTCAATGAGCGTTTTTTCATTATTTCATCACCCACCTTATATATTATAATTAAAACATTATGATATAATTACCTTATATTATCTGATAAAATTATGTATATTTATACAATGAGATTTTTTTTATAACTATATCTTCATCTATAAAAATTTATACGAATTCAATATGCATGTATTTGGAGGAGTATCACCTCACAAACCAATGTTATTTGTATTTCTAGGACAACTTCTCGCAATTGAAAATTATGATAGATATAAAGAATTTATTTGATATATAAAACATAATTATTCCTCTATAGTAATTATAAAATATATATATTTTTAGTTTCCATTATGTAGAGGATACAATAATATTTATCATCTGTATGGTGGACGAGTACCTTGCAAAGCGATGTGATTCATTTTCCACAAACACATTACATGAAATGTAATAAGGATATTATTAATGAAGATATATGATATAAATGACATAAATATAATATTTATTACGTATTTTGTTTTCATAAAAGATAATTTATCATTTTATTTCTCACATAGAAAAATCATAACATCATTCATGTATGTGTGGACAACCGCCTTGACGAAGCGATGTGAATCTCTTTTCATCACCACACCACATGGATAATATATATATATATATATATATATATATTTATTTAAATAAATAATATGTTATATATGATGTTATTAGAATTATGAAAATATAAAATATAACTTAATTTCATTCTATATTGATAACTGAAAAAAGGAAAGGTTACTCAAGTGTGTGTACGATATACCACATCCGGGATAATAACATAGATCATTTTCATAACCATGAATGATTATTATAATTTATAGTTTAATGGAATTTTAAATTATAAAAATAATATCCTGAATATAATTATTATAATTTTTAAATATTACCTTTTTGACTAAATTCACCCTTCCAATGTAATTTTTTGATATATAATCCATATATCATTGAAAAAACCGACAAACAAATAAATTATTAACATATTAGAATATTAAATTTTAATAAGTCAATAAAATGGAATAATAAAATTGATAATTATTATTAATAATGTATATAGTTTACAAAATTATATTTATTAAGATAATAAATAACAGAAAAGATGATCAAGACTCAAGATGTGGGGTTATCTTCTCTATTTTACTTATAAAATACAAATTTATATTCACCATTTTTTATTATAAATATACTACCATTTTTGATGTTATATATTCAATTAAAATATATTTATATAATTTAATGTTTTGATTAATGTTTTTTTCTTGTGGAATATGATTATAATGTTACCAATGTGGTTATGGTCTATTTCACCATCTCAACAATACTGAATATTTTTTCCTTTTGAAGTCTCCCATGAAGTAATTTTTGAATAATTATTTCTTTAAATAAAACTATTTTAATATAATATGTTTATAAATTTCCTTTTATACATAAATTATCAATATTTAACATTTTTTAATGAAATGTTTTGAGAAATCAATATTAGGAAAATCTGACTTTATTTCTTTTTTCACTCGTAATGCATTTTTCATCAAAAACCATGATATATTGACAAAAATTTCAATTTTTTTAACCTATTGAACATTATTTTGAATTGTAACCCACTTTAACATTTTAAAATTTATTATAAATAATTTTCATATCTTTTTTAAATAATTTCTTGTTTTTCGTGTACTAAAAATGTTAAAGGAATATTTGATTTAAGATGAAAACAATTAGTGAAAAAATTTACCTCCCTTACCACTCAATGGTTTCAAACATATTTGAAAATAACTCAATTTTATTTTCAATTAATAGTATTTTCAATGTGATTTTAGATATTATTTTGATAAATTACTTTTAAAATACATATGTTATTTTCATCAAAAATATTATTAAGGGTCTTTTATGGTATATTTATTCATTAACACTTTAACCCCTTCATGGTACATATGAACCATTGATGACTTGTTATAATAACATCATCCTTGTTATTTATTTTCATAGTTTATAATTTTCATTACTGGGTGTGTAATTGTTTTTACCATTCATATTACTCCACACTCGTTAGGATTATGATTTTTTATTAGGTTATTAATGCAATTATATATGTTGGTTTTTTAATATGAGTTTTTATGTTGATAATGATTCACCACATTCATATGATAAGGCATTAGAAATAGTATGCAGTTTTCTTAACCTAAATTATCATATTGATGCATTGTTAAGTCTCTTGAGGAAAACTTGATTGGGTTTTGGATTAGGCCATACCTAGTTATACTGAATTTTTATCACAGGTGTTTGATGTTATTATGTCTTTTAAATGGGACTCGAATGTATATTTTCAATGACCATCATTATTCATTCCATAATTACGAATTATATTATTGTTATACCATTTAATTATTTCAATTGTTTTAAAATCTAGGTTAATGTTACTTTATCTGGGGATTATTTTTATGGCCTCACATAATCTTCACATATTCCCAAAACATTATTTTCAAGTTATATTTCTCAATTGAATGGTAATTAATTATTTAACTTTTTAATATTGAATATGTCTTATTTATTCATAACCTTAATTTTAAAATTACCCTTATTGAGTGTTTGATATCAACCTTTTCATATGTCTTATTTTCCTTAGGATACGAGAGAGAGTTTAAATTTCTATAATGGGAGATGCTACAGGAGAAAATGGTGTTCTCAAAAAAATTTAAAATTATTATTAAAAATGAAATATATGTTGAATATTATTTTTATTTTATTATAAATAATAAACTATTTGGTCCTTTGGGATGTTATTAATTTTATCATTAACTAATGAAAAAAGTAGACAACAATAACAAGATATTGGCGAGGGGCATGCAATAATTGGACTTAGAGGATATTTAATAGATTTATTAGGAATTAGATTTATAAAAAATATTCATTACGAAATATAACTTGATTATCGACTCATATGATATATAGAGAATAATGTCCATTTTTTTTTGAAGAGAATCATTTTATGGTGTTCTTCAAAGGAATATATCCATGTATTGATACAAAAAGTGAATGTGGATCTAGAACAGATATACCCTATGGTGTAACACCAATGAGGGTGAAATGTTCATATCCTAATAATCACATAGTCCATGAAAACTCAGACTTATGGTCCACTTGATTTGAAAATACTGGGGGATATTTATATGATAATTCACATTTAATTTAAAAACTATTATGAGGGACTTTAAAATATATATATATATCCCCAATGAAACCATATTAATAATTATGAGAATATCTATGCTTATAGTTTTTATTTATTTTAATCTTTCCATTGTTTTCATATTATAAATTATGTATCATACTTTTATGATATAATCTAATGTTTGAAATTGTTTAAAAATGGCTCGTACAGAATGTAATGGGAACTAAATAAAATTCATGTAATTTATGTTGGTATTTCAATCCTTTGTACGGTAATTATAATGGGGATGTATTTTCTCCTTAAACTTGTCAAATTATAACAAAATCGGTGAATCTGACTTGGGTTATGAGTGAAAAAATTTCTAATATAATGGAACATATTGACCAACAACATGGTGTAATAATGTTATATCGCTTTGTGGGTTTTTAACCATCATCATTCAACAAGGATAGAAATCCTTTATTATATGAGTAATGGATATGTTCAATAGGGGTGATATTTATCTATTTGGGAACTACTGAATGGGATAAAATGTTCATGTGAGTTTATAATAACTCTGGATATTCAGATCAATACTGATAATTAATTAAAAAAATCTTTGGTAAATAAGATTTAACAAACATGGTGTGGAAGTATTTCACACTAATATTCCCTAAAAAATATTTTCCTCATGCATAATGAGAAGAAATGAATTGAATGTTCTTGATTCACATATATAATGTAGAGGAATATTTTGTTATGTATGAATCCAACATTCCAAAGTTATAAACACATTGATGGAAAAATGTATTTAAACCCAAAAACATGATTTACCAATTCTTATATGGGATTATTAAAATATATTGTTGTCAACTAGAATTCAAAATAATATCATCATAAAAGTACATAAAATCATGTGTTGTCTAAGATATAGTTTTAATTCACTTTGTAATTGTAACACCCCAAGTAAATAAAGAATAAGAATTTTTCATATTTATTAATATTCTTGAATTAAATATTAAAATTACTTTAAAGGAGATTCTATGTTCGATGGTGTACCCAATACGCAACAACGAGTTTCTTTGAAATCTTATGTTGCAAACTAATAATATAATAATATTATTTTAAATGGTAGTTAATTCGTAACCATTGTAATAGCGGGAATGAACAGAACTAACTAAAAATTGATTATATATGTTTGTTAAATATTTTTACATTTTTCTAATAAATGTTAGGGGCTTAAAATGTGAATAAATCTAATTTTAGGCATAAATATTCTAATATTCTTTAAAAGGCCGATAAATCGCCTTTTGATGGTGAACCCTTTTAAATCCACTTTTTAAAAATTTTATATGTTATATTTGACAAAATAAAATCCTTCTTTACAATAGGCACATCAAAATTTATGTTGTGTAAATTTTTGTTATTTTTCCGATAAAGTTCATTTTTTATGAATAGTGAAAAATGTGGTGTTTTAATTCAAAACCTCCTTCTAATATAATTTATTTATATGATTAGATTATATTTTTAATTTTTTTTAAAGTTTAATTAGAATATATTTTTACCATTTAATTCAATGGTGGTCATTTTAATTAATTTCTCTTTGAAATTGGACATAAACAAGTGTCAATCTTTTGATAGATATAGTTTATTAAAAACACTCTATTTGTTTTGACAGTGGGAATTAATTATAAAATTAATTAATGAAACTTATAGTTTTTGAATTTGGTAAAACGGAAATCATTTTTTAATTTGTAATATCAAATTTACTTTGGATAAATTTTTGGTACTTTGTGAAAAATATTCATTTTTAATGAATAGTAAAAAATACAGTATTTTACTTCAAAACTGTTTTTTAATCGAATTTAATTATATAGTTAGATTTTCATTTTAATTTTTCTAAAGTGAAATGAATTAATTTTTTGTCACTTATTTAAATTTTGTTCATTATAAGTAATTTCACTTTTCAATTGGATGTAAAAACAAGTCAATCTTTTGATAAATTTTCCTTCTTAAAAAACCAGTCTTTGGTTTTGACAACGAGAATTATTTTTAAATTAATGACTACAATTTCTGTGTTTGGAATTTGGTAAAATGGATTCCATATTTTTAATCATAATGTCCAAATTATTTAATTAAGAAGCTTTTGTTTTTTGACATTATGAATAGTAACAACGACAATTATCTTTAATTTTCATGATTAATTAGATATCAGGTAGTTAAGGGTAATAAAATAATATCATAATAATATAAAATGACCCCAAAATGTGTCAAAATAATCTTTTTTGAGTCATGTATGACCATGGTATTCCTTGTTTCATCTTATGGACCCCATGGAATCCCTTTTGTGTGATAGTGACCTTTTATCATATTGTTTTTAAAGAAAGGAAAATATAACCATACTATGTAACACCAAAGTAAAACAATTTTAATTTTGTTTAAATAAATTATTTATTAGACTATAAATAAACATTGGAAACCTAAATATATTTCCTACATCAAGGTATTTTTTAAATAATTTTTAGACATTAATTAAATAAATTTATTTATGACACCATCATGATGTAGTGATTACCTCATTAATGAACGATTTAAATAAAATGAAAAGATAAGGAAAAATATATAACATACACTTGTCTAATACCTATTGAATGGTTTTATTTTGAAACCTTATCACCCTATCCTCAAAATATATTATTGTGGGACCTTCAGAATCAGAAAATCATTTTATAATAAAGTATCAATTCATGACTTTCAAAATGTGACCCTCCTCCCTCTTATAAAAAGAGCCGCCTCTACCCCCTTACCAACAACTCTCAAGTCCTTGACTCATCCAACCTTTGCTAATTTTATCTCTCAAAATCCCTCTAATAATCCTATAAGCCTCACTTTGGGCATAATTATTTCCACGTATGCCTTTGGATCAAATAAAAAAGAGTTACCCGATTTAAAGGTAATGTCTTCTCTTATTTTCATTTGTTTCTTTTTGCTTCTCCAACCCCTTAAAATCATTTTATTAATTTATTTTGTAAAAAAAAGTGTCTTAAATATAATAGGATGTTGTTATGAGAAGTATTCGAGATACATTTACACACACCTCTATCTAATGGGTGAATAACATAATGTTTCTGTGGACAGCGAACTACTACCTCATGAAAAGATGATTGTTCAACTATATCTTACCGCCTCTCATGGTGTCCAATAAGATGTCACTTTATTTATATATGATATATAATATGTTTAGGTTTTCCTTATGACACTGTATTTTTTATTTCTTCCATACCATTTTGGTTTCCATAATGGGTAGACGCGATAATTTCATCTTAGGAACTGCGGACTACCACCCCCGCAAAGTGATTTGAATCGTTAATGCCATATGTGGGACGTATAAATGATGTAGTTAATGATATTATATATTACATTATACTGGAATTATAAAATACATTTATATCATAATTATTTCATTCCATTTAATGCGAAATAGAAATGAAAGTAGCGTTCATGCATATGTACGGCTTACCGTCTCCATGAACTGTGCATTTCATTTCATACCTTAAAATGTTATGTATTGGTATAAATAAATATATATACTTTATATATATGATATATATGATATCTATATCATTAATATAATTCTGTAGATAATGGATATTTTACTACATGAACAACTTGTAAATATAAGAAGTCCACTTTTGACCCAAGTACCAAATATCGACAAAACGACCGTTATTATATTAAATGATTACATAGTGTTTATAACATGGTTATAAGTTATATAAAAGAAATAATAAACATTAAAAAGGTTCTTAAGAAAGTATAAATTATCTTAAGCTGATCATTCAGGAAGAAAAAGGAACATATGAGCGAGTAAAGTCGGACACGTGGTAGGGGGATTTCTTTTCTCACTTTTAATTCCATGAGATTTCCATTGTTCGCCACTTATTTGATGGATGTGGTCTAATGTGTACTACCATTTCATATATATTATCATGATTATATTTATAATCATGGTATTGTGTGATTACTTTTGTTTTTATTATCTTTTGGTCATAAAACTCGATTGATTACGATGAGGTAAGGGGTTTTTATCTCACTTTTTACCCCTGTGAGATTAATGATACATTTTCCACTTTTTAATTTTGTGTGGTGTATTTACTAACCATGATTGTATTATTTGTGTAATATAATTTAATTTATGGGTATTCACATTTTCATTGTATGAACCTTCTTTCATGTGGTGTACGTTTCGAATGTCTCCCAAATCAGTAAAGGAACCTTTCACCCTCCTCTTTTTAAAAGACTTCTTTTTGTTAGGTCTGTTAATTTCCATATTTTTATGTTGGAATATGTTATTATATATCCTTATTTTTGTAAATATTATTTCCAAGTGATGAGATACCCTTTTTATCTCTCATCAACTCATTTTCTGAATTTTAAAGTGATGTTGTTAGGCTATCGAATTTCTATAAGGAATCTTCTTAACCCAATTTCAATTCTATGGGTTAAACCTCTACTTCTTGACTATGTCGTGCTATGAATATGTGTGGATGACCTATGATTGATTTACACTTAATATCCACTTATATTTATTGTATTTATATTTTTTACACATAATTATGTAATTGAATTATCCTTAATCATAGGATACCATCTTTGTACGGGAGATCGTCTCAATCTCCATTCATTGAGGAATATTTTGAATTCTACACGACATTATTTTATACGGTGTATAAAACCCTTTTGTCTTTTAATTTCATTAAAAAAGAAATCATTTTACACAGAGAATTTTACTAAATGACAAAAGGAATGTTTTTGTCTTATGTATTAGGAGACATTGACTTCTCTACCGCCGTGACCATTATTTGAGTTTCAGCTTCCTCTACAAGCCATAACATTTTTAAATGAAAGATAAATTGCGTTTTTTTACTTTTATTTTATTTTGGTTTTGAAAATTGTTTTGATATTGTTTTTTATTATATCAATGTGTTGAATTAATATCTTGTGATTGAAATGTGGAAATGTTATGTTTCCTTTATGCATGTTTTATATGATACGATTATGTTGTGGTTCTTGGGAATTGTTAATGTTGTTCGGTGGTTCCATCATAAACTAATGGCGGGTGAGCCTGAGATATCTCTCCAATGTATTGGGTAATGTGAAGGAGTTAAATGCTAATGTTTCTCTGAATAGATGTAGGAAATATACTGCTATGGGTATTTCAGACGAAACCATGAGGGTTACTCCCTTTGTAAGAATAATATGAATGCCTCATGTTACCTTTATGTCTTATGATTTTGAAGAGTTATTCATAAATATTATGATTTCATGAGGTATGTTAAAGTTCTTATGACATATGTGTAAAGTATGATTTCATTGATTATTATGTATACATGGACTAATGTTATCTTTCCGTATTTTTATATCCCTTACTGAGCTTTTTATGATCATCCCATGTTTTTGAAATGTTTTCCAGGAGACATAATGATGAATAGGGTCAAGGATGGGATCAAGGAAAGACATGTTGTCTAAAACATGGAAGTAGTCATGTTTCTTATTTAAGAGTTTTTATTCTATGAAAAAATGGAAACTAAGTATAAGTATGTACTTTATAATCTTTTGAGATGTAATAGTTATGTCCTAATTCTCTAAAAAACTAAACCTGAAAAGATCCTCAATGTGAATTATTCATTTAATTCATTATTATGTAATGTTTTATGTTTGGGTCCTTATAGTAATATGGCTTTAAATAAAATTATTGGAAGAATAAGACAACAAATAAAAAATCAAATTAATTGATTAATGGAAAAAGGAATATTCCATCATGTGATAATTTTAGAAGGAACTCCTAATTAAATGATTAAAATGATTATTTTTCTTCATGTGTAGAGAGAAAGACCACCATGGTCCTGATGTAATTATAAATAAAGAATATACCAATGTAATAGGCTTCCACAGTAATGATATGGTACACAATGAAAATTTATTCTCAAAGATTAAATGAAAAATACATTAACATAGGTTATGGGATAAATGAAAATATTATTCAGATACTAAAGAATAAGGGGAATGGTTGATATTCTTGTGTTTTTTTTCAATAATTATATTATATGGTTATTTTAATCAATGATATTCAAGTCATATAAATTGTTACATTTATATGGAATTTTATAATGTATTAATTCCCAAATGAATTGAATTCTTGTGTTGAATGGTACCATGAAATGTGAATTATTATTATATTGAACATATTAAAAAAAATTATTTATGGAGGATAATATTTTCTTTGTGTTAAATGTTGAGATAATAATGATAATTGTTGTTTTATGAAGTTTTCAATTAACTTTAATGTTTATGTATCATTGGATGTTGAGGCAATTATGGTACCTTAAATTTTTGTAAAAAAATTGGACTAATATTAATATGGTATCAATAAAATTTACCACCCCCATGTTGTGTGAAACCCATTTAGTTTTGAAAGTATTTGTAGATTTATCCCCCAACCAATGGATGAGAAGGGTTTAGTTTCTACCATTGACTTATGTGACCTCCTAGTTAATATTCCATTTTTAAAAATTTTGACAACTAAATATTAATGTTAATACAATGGAGTTTATATTGAGTTTTAGAGAAAATTTATTATATTGGATAACATGCGATAAAAATATTGGTTTTTGGAAAATATTTACAAATAGATAGAAAGACATGTCTCTTGTTTATGGATCTTATTATCTATTAAACATTACATTTAATGCATCTGGCATAAAAAATTCATCATAGATATTCATTTCTTATAGTATGAAATGAATTATAAAATGATGGAAGCACAAAAAAATTATTAAATTATGAGTATGAAATAGAAATATATCATGCATGATTATTTTAATAAATATTAAGTCTAGATGGAAAAGAAATTCATAAAATATAAGAAAATGTTATTGAATGAAAAATTAATCATAATACCTATATTTATATATAACCAGTGGTGTTTTATGTCATCATATATTTCTTATTTATAGGTCCTTAACATTGAATTTATAATAAAATTTCATGTAATCAATATACTCTATCACTGTCTATTTTTAATTATAATTTTCTTCCTTGATAATATCTTGACCTACCATCAATGTTCTCCTATATAGAATCCTAGCCATAATTTATTCTTAATTAACTCGTCATTTCTCATACCTATTATGAATAAGATTTTTTATTATATCTTATAATGATGTTTTATTTAAATAAGGACTATTTAATATTTTAATCCATTTATTTGAATATTATGAATGAATTGTTGGGATATAATTTATTTAAGGTTTGTATAATATAACACAATTAGATTTTAATATATCAACATCTTATTCAATACCATGTATGATATTAAACAACAAGAGTATAATTTAATATAAAATCAAGAAACCAATCTATGTAATTATATTTAAATATTATCAAACTCTTCCACTTCATGTAATTCAGCCAATAAAGTTTCTAAACATAACACGATACAATATTAAAATATTATTACTCAAACATTACCATTATAACATAGCCATTAAATCTATGATTATGAATAGTAATAGATAAATTCCTAAAACTATAATATATACAAATGAATAAAATATATATAAATATATATATATATTATATCTATTTATTATATTTAAAATTATATCTATTAAAATGAATGTTAAATAATTTCTGAAAAACATTCTTTTTCTAAATGCAGGTCTAGTCTCACATTGTAAAGATTATTTATAAATAAATATTAAAAATATTATAATATTATAGTGATAAATTGTACTTAATTTTTAAAATAATAAAATTATGATTAACATAGTGCGAACTTTAGGGATTTTTCTAAAATACTTAATTATTTTATGAATAGTAAAAATTACATAATCATAATTTAAAACTACACGAACGTTTAAATTATGTATAAAGATTAATTATATTTTTAATGAGTTTTCAATTAAATTTAGAAAAAAAATTTATATTTATATATATTTATTATTACTATTCATATTATTGGAACAATTTCATGTTTTCATTTTTTAGAAAACCTTTGTAAACATTTGTACATTTTCCCTTTTAAAAACCGATTTATCATCTTATCTTCCATATTAATTTTAAAATATTATTTTCCAAATATGTGAAAAGAATTTGGAAAAATGGATTCCATATTATGAATAAGAATAATTAATTTTATCAAATATGGTATTCATAATTTTATAGAATAATTAATTTTAAAAATAAAAAAAATTATATAGCAAGATTAATGTAAAAATTATATTTTATCAGGGATAAATAAAAATATAATGGATTAAATGACTATAAAATTTGAATAAAATATTTTTTATGGAATTATTTCTTCAAATTGCTATGTAATTATCTATAATTATCATGTTTTAGCCCTTTTTTCTGGTGAATAACTTACTTACACCATTTTAATTGAAAAAAAAACAAGTGTGTGACTCACATTTAATATTGACGGACAATCACTATACCTTATTTCTAAAAAAACGTAAAAACTTTTGACCAATTACAACACTGAAAACATCAAAAATTCTATATCATAATCCTATATTGAATATAGTTTTCCTAAAACTAACCTAGTAATGATTTTGTTCAATCCTAATGAGGTCACCAAAAGAATATGTAATGATTTCAAATGAGCATTATTATTTTATTTATTCCTCCAAATATATGAATTATTATGGAACATTGATGATATATTAACCATAATATCTAACACATAAATAGATTTTTTATGTTATAGGAATGTCTAGAACCAATCTTCACTTCAATAAAATTAGATATGGAATCAAAATTCATGTTTATAGTGGACTACCACTTCGTGAATAAATGAATTTTTTTTTCTGTTACCACCTCTCATGATTGGGTATGATGGTAGAGAAAATGTTATTTTATATTTATAACATAATTAAACCTATAGGGATATCATATCATATATACCTTTTTTACATTCTATTCCATTTCAGATATGATAACATCAATCTTGTGTAACATGGTATACTAGATCAATGGAGATGTGATTCATTTTTCTCTAACAACTTTACATGGAAGGTAAAAAGGGAAATGATATTTACTACACAACCTCATTGTATTGAGATGATGCGTAGATGTTACAAGGACATAGGAGATGTGTGATCCCCCAAAAACCAAATTGAAGAACATTGTATTCGATGCCATGTATGACACACAACACCAATCATGTAATGTAATAAAATATATGGATATATAATAATATATTTACAGTTAGAAATATATTATATGTAATTCAATTAAAGGAATATTGGGTTATAGTGCGACACATGCACGGTCAACCTTATTCAATAGCATGTGTTGTATGTAAGACCATGTTTCAAAAAACAATGATCTTTTATTAAAATATTATTATTTAATATTCTGAGATATAAACAATCCATTATGATATTATAAAAAAAATCTTGAAAATATATTCCTTATATAAATATAAAATGAATTCATGGGTTACCAAATTATAATAAATCAATACTATATTCAATGGGTTATAAAAATATATACTATTATTTTTACAATTCCAAATGAGTTATATCATAATAAAAATAATTAAATAAAATTTTTAAATTATTTTAATAATATATATATATGATATATGATAAAAAATTACATTCATACACATGTTTGGATATTCATAAGATTAAAAAACCCTAATTTTACACATAAAAACCTATAAATTGATAAATGTAATTTTACTCCATTGTAATGGAATGAAAATTTTAAATCCAGGTTTTTACAATTTTCTACATTTTTTTCCACAAAAAATAATCCTATTATTTATAAGAGCTAAATAAAAAATCACATTGGCTTAATTTTGGTACTTTTATGATAAAATTCATTTTTTTATGAATTGTAAAAAATATTGTATTTTAATTCAAAACTATCATTTCGTCTAATTTTTTTATAATTCAATTATCTATTTAGTGGATTTTAAAGTATAAATACATTTATATATTATAATTTAATCCAATTTTGGTCATTTAAATTAATTTTACATTGAAACTTGATATAATAAGTTGTTAATTGTTTTATGGTTTTTACTTTTAAAATTCACATTATATCATTTTCACAATAAGGATTAATTTTAAATTTTTTAATAGAACTTCTGTTATTTGAATTTAGGAAAATGGTTTAAACATTTAGATTCATATGTTATTAATTATGTATAGAGGACCATTTTATTTTTATACATTATTATTTGAAACTATGTTAATTATTTTTATTTACCTCTATTAAAGGGTAAATCATGTAAATAAGGGTAAAAAATAATATTATAATAATATAAAACTACCCTAAAACAAATCTTAATCATATTATATGAGTCATGAACGACCATAAAAATACATGTGACAAAATTTTGGCTTTTGTAATCCACTTGGGTGTGATAAAGACTTTTATATCATTAAAATTTAATGAAAGTAAAAAATAACCTGAAAATGTATATTATTACTAAAAAGAATTTATATTAGGATATATAAGTGATATGATCGACTAAAAACAGTAATTAGAAATTTAAAAATATTACATAAAACATGGTGTTTTTTTAATTTTTAAGCATTAAATAATAAAATTTATTTATGAAATAATGATAATGTAATAATAGATTTATTAAGGAATGAAACAATTATAGGAAATTATAAATATTATAATAATATTATTTTAAATATATGATACCATAAACTAATTTTATGGATGAATATTAAATTTTAGGATTGAATTAATTAATTTCTTTTAGGAATCATGTTTTTATGAAATTGTAAAAAAGTCAACTATGAATAGTGTAAAAAATAGACATAATTCATAACGTAAAATATAGAATAGTTTAGTAAATGTTACAAAATTAAAAAGTATAATATTAGACCAAATGTTTACGAAAGGACCATAATATCATTAATTTCACTTGTTATGGTCGTTTGACTTGTTGTGGTAATTTCATTAACAAACAATGTGTAAATAACAGGATATTACCGTAAGACTAAAAATTATACAATAAGGGTTAATATAAAAATAAAATGAATAAAAATATTTAACACATGTATAATTTTAATTGGATGATGGGTATTCAACCCAAAATAATCTTATATTTTAAATAAATTATTTTCGTACCATTTTAAACCGAAATTGTATTTATATTGATTTAATATTTTAAGAGTTTCAAAGGGTGGCCCTCCTCACTCCTATAAAAAGAAATAGAAAATTCACTAATACTCACACTTCATGAACCATTTGGTTCTGCCAATATCTACCCAAATACCTTCCTAATATCATTCCACATGTCTTATAAGGCTTCATTCAGGATGAAATCCTCACATGGAATCTTTTTGTTATAAACCAAAAGATGTTACCTAATAAAGTGGAAACACCTTCTATCGTGCTTTTTAGTTCCATTTCTATTCTGCACTCCCTATAATATTCAAATTATATGATTATAGAACAAACCTAGTATCCAAATTTAACTAAGATGTTTTTATTCTATGTTTTTTTATCTAAAATTACACATAGGTTCATTTAATTGGTAACAAACATACAATTTCTGTGTACAGTGAACTACTGCCTCACGAAATGATTATTGTTCAATTTTCCCGACCACATCTCATGGTGTCCATTATGATGGAAAATGAATTTATATATTATATATATTATATTTATTTTTTCTCTAATCTTATGTATTTTTTTATTTATAGCATACAATTATGATTTCAATGTTGTGTAAGTAAGAAAATTTCGTTTGCAGAAGTGTGGACTAAATCCCCCTTAAAGCGATATAATTAGTTCATTCCATACATCTAACACATAAAGTATGATGTTAATAAACCTATATCACATATATAACATATATATTATAATTGAATTATAATATACATATGTATCATTTAGTTTTCATTGTTCTCATACAAATATGAATTGAAAGCAGTGCTTGTTTGAACGTACGGTTTACCACCTACATGAATGGTGCACTTAATTATAAATCTCTAAATACAATGGACTATTATAAATATATATGAAATAAATATATAATATAATAATATAGTGATTATTATTCTATAGATATTATATAATTACCCATTTGGAAATATTTGACCAATCAATGTTTATTTTGATACATTGACTGAATTTTGTAGAAACGCTTGATGTAAAATTAATTGTTAATGATGTTGTACAAAACATGGTAATAAGAGAAAGAAAATTTAGTATTAACATGAAAAAGGTTATGAAATAAGTATAAAATGAACATAAATTTATTATACTTGAAGTTAATGCACGTTTACTTGAAAGAAACTCGAGGTAATGATTCCCATCTCACTTTTTACATCAATGAGATAAATGTTATAATCACCACTTAATTATTTTAAAGGTTTTACCAACATCACATTTTGATATATTATATGGTGAATTTATTTATATTCATCTTATTATGATGTTTCATTTGATTATTATCACATTTGGATGTTTCGATTCATGTGCAAGGTATTTTCACTCAATTTCATTTTATTGATGCATATTTTTAATGTTATGCACCGAGTTCTTTTTATATTTTTTATATTCTACCTATTGACATGTTATATCATGAATATAATTATTTTCATGATATAATTTAATATTATTATTTCATGGGGGATTATTGAAAAAATACATATTTGTCAATGAAGATAGTTAGTTGATGAGGAATATTATTTTGAGTATTTGTTATATGGAATTCATTGTTCTCCAAATGACATATGGGGCCCAGAAATTATTTATCATCTAGATGCCTAGATGGGTTCTCATGAGAAAAATAGTTTATAAAATCCCTTACTACCCTTTTTTAAGCCTTCTCAAGTTAAATATTTATGGGAATAGCTTTTCATGTTACTTAGATATGACAATCATTAATAAGGAATGTTCTTCATAGTTTATTTTTTTATTATTCATCCATGATATTTTTCATATACATATGTGTATATAATATTCAGTTAATTTCATTAATTAATGGAATCTATTATCTTGAACCTTATCATATTTATTTTTCCTTGCCTATTTATTTTAATGGCATGTATTTCGAGTTATTAACATGTCATATTTCTTTTATCCAGATACTTAATAGTTTATTGATTACATGTTCTGTGTGTTTAGTTATTTAATATACCATAATTATTACTCTCATTGATTCATTATTGATTCTTCTATATTTTACCCATACTGAGCATTTGTGCTGCCTATATTATATTTTTTCCCAATGAATCCATGAAGTGTACTATGAAAGGTATGGACGAATATACTAGATGAATTATATATTATAATTAAAGATGGTCATTGAGAAGAAATGAAAAATATGTAGTAATTAGTGTAGTCATTTATAGTACATGTATCTTTTATTTATTTATTTTACCAAGAATTCTAAACTAAACGGTTCTTTGGGGATTAATTTCCTATAATAATTACAATTTATTTAGTAGTAGAAAGCGGATGCCGGATATCTAGAGTTGGGATGCTACATTTGGTATCAAATAATGTTTTATAGAATACTTGGGAACTATATTTTGGAAGAAATATATTAGAGGACATAAACTAAAGATATTAATTGAGGATAAGTATAGATGAACACCCTAGTATATTGGTAAAATATATTTTATGGGGGTATTTTTATAAATACAACCATATATATATATAATAAAAGGGAATTTGGTTCTTGAATATATGTACCTAGGAGTAACAGCCATGAAAAGGTGTTCTAGGCCTTAATCAGAATTACCTGGCACATGAAAAAATGATTCACTATACACCTATTTTGACACTACTAGGGGATATTCTTGGGATAATCCACTTTTTCTTTCAAATTCATTATAATTATTTTTAATAGTTATAGTTAATGAATATACTATGTTAAACCAAAATAAATTTAGATTGATGATTTGGTTTTATGATTATAAATAATATACATGATAATATGGGTAATGAATAGACCAATTGAAGACATATTTTTATATGAAATAGATTAATTATTAATGTTTTATTGAAAACCACAATAAAATGTATATTTAGAGAATACCCTAATTTCAAAGATTCCTATAATATTTATTTTCTAAATTATATTACTTTTGTTTTAGAAATTGACAACATATATATTAGGTGACATCCAATCAAATATGGAAAGGTTTCCTATCATGAACCCATGACCGATGGATGATAAGGGTTTCACACCAACCGCTTACCTACACAACATCCTGGATAACTATTCATTATTTTTAGTTAGAAAATTTGATGACTAAATGATAATTATCAACATGTAGTATCACCTTTGTGGAATTGGGATTAACCTTTTAACCAATTTTTTTTGGAAAATAGTTATGGGAAAATATTTAAACTGTTCACTCTTATGATCAATTAAATGTCTTTTTGTGCCTCCGGAATAAAACGAACCAAACAAAATTCATTATTGGTAATTAATTTCATGAAATGAATTGATGGATTATAATTATATTGAATAACATTTCAAATTTAGGATTATTCATTTGAAATCGAATCCTATCAATTTAGAATATTTCAGTGTACTCATAGTCAATAAAATAACTACTCTACATTAGAAAAATGATAAAAAGAATTATTCACCTAGTACTATAATTTTTGTTGAAAAATTACCTATTAAATCATTTCATATTTATTTATTTGAGTCCCTCAATATTCCTATGATCACACAATTGTTTTTATTTTTGATTTCATTCCCTCCATATAAATATTTTCACTTTTCCTCCAATTATGTATCTCTACATTCCACTAATGTTCTCTTACAATGGTATATAATTCATGTATTATCATGTTATATTTCTACATTTCATACTAGTTTTTATAGATGATGTTTTATGTATTCTTCTATTGATATGGGATTTAAATTTTGGATGTTTTAAAAAATCTATTATCAATAAAATAGTTAAATTTCGTAGAGTAAATTTATTTAATTATGGGAGAATGTGACACCCCAAAAAACTAATGGAATAATCTTTTGTTTGATAGAATGTATACCACACAACACCAAGCCCATAAATTAATATAATATATTGATAAATTATAATAGAATTATTTTAATAATTATATTCTATGTAATTCAAGGTAAGAAACACTGAGTTAGAGTGCATTACACAAAAAGCGACCTGTTTGATAACGTGTGTTCTTTCCAAGACTGAGAATCACCAAACAACAATATATTATAAAAAAATATTATTTTATATAATGATATATAAACTAGTGGTTATGAATATTATTAAGTAACTTATGAAAATATATGGTTTAAAAGAATATAAATACGGATTCATGGGTAACAAATTTAAAATAAATTAATATATGAATCAATTGGATATAAAATGAAATATTGTTATGATTATTAAACAGGTTTACCTAAATGAAAAATATATATTAAAATTATTAAATTATTTTAATTAAATATAAATTTTATATACTAAATTAAATATTTTTTTATCCATTTGGTATGATACCTAAAAGATAAGACCAAAGTCAAATTAACACGTAAAAACCTATATTTGGATAAAAGTGATTTTGCCACCATTTAATAGAGAACATTCTTTAATACAAATATTAACTATTTTATAAGTCATTTAAAAAAAACTTTCATTATAAGAATTAAAAAATTCACTTTAGTAGAATTTGGTTATTGTTATGATAAAATTATTTATTTAATGATTAGTAAGAAAATATTGCATTTAAATTCAAAATTGAATTTTCATCTTTTATAAGTATTTAATTATATTATTCATTTAATTGATTTTAAATTGTAATTATATTAATACTTCATCCTCTGAATAAATTTTTTTCATTAGATATAATTTCACTATAAAATTTAATATAAATACATGGAATTTAATTAATGGATTTTGCTTTTCAAAACATGTTTTCTTATTTGAAAATAAGGATTAATTTTAAATTAATTATTACATCTTATGTGTGTTTAATTTGGGAAAATTTATTCCTTATTTTGAATTATAATTATTAAATTATTTAAATATGACACTTTTATTTTTTGTATATCATGAATATTAAATTTTATAATTAATTTTATTTACCATGGTTTAAGAGTATATCAGGTAAATAAGGTTAATAAATAATATTATATTAATATAAAACCAACATAACACTTTTTGAGACCTTATTGAATGATTCATGTGAAACCAAGAAAATCTTGGGTCCGATATCTTGTCCTTTGGAATATTCTAGGGTGTGACAAAGACATTTGTAACATTTATTTTTTAGTAAAGAAAAAAATATCATAAACATTCATATAATTACTAAAAAAATATATATGGAGATATGTATGTGATATCTTCAACTATAAATGGTAATTAGAAATATAATAACATTAACTATACTGTGTTATTTTATTATTAATTTTTAAACATTAAATAATTAAATTTATTTATTACACACTGATGATGTAATAATAGATTTATTAATGAAAGAATTGAATAAATGACTTTATAAATATTTAAATAAACATTATGTGAAAAAATTTGATTCCATAAATGAATTTTGTAGAATAATATAATTTTTTTTGACCTTTTTGATGTATTTTTTTGAATGAATCTTGTTTTTATGAATTTCTAAAAAAGGCAACTATGAATAGTGTTAAAAACGAACAAAATTCATAACTTAAAATGTTGTCTATTATATTAAATGTTATAAAATTCCTAAAAAACTGAAAAAAAATCAAATGTTTAGGATATTCTCTAATATGTAATGAATTTAACTTTTTTATGGTCATTTGACATGCTATGGTTATTATGTTGACACAAAATTTTTTAAATAACATGATATCAATATAAGATTGAAAAAATTAAATTAATTATTAATCTGAAATGATAGGGATTAAAAATATTATAAACATGTGTAATTCATTATTATATTATCTATATTGGACCCAAAACAATATTATATTATATATAAATTAATTTGGGACTATTGGGAACAGAAATATAATTTATATTAATATAATATTTTAAGTGTTTCCAAGGGTGCCCCCCCTCTCTTATAAAAATGTACAAACTGTTATAAAAAACTCACACTACTAGAACCATTTATTTTTTTCATGATCTACCAAAACATTTTAATAAAATCCCTTAACATATCCTTGAATCCTCCATTGGGAAATAAATCCACACATTGAATCCTTTTGGTATAAACCAAATGGTGTTACCAATTTATTTGGTAATGCCTTCTATCATGATTTTCAATTGCATTTCCATTTTTCAATCCCTATACACATCTTATTCAACATTTACAGAATAAAAAAAGTATCCTAAATATACTAGTATATTTTTTATTTTATGGATTCTATCTACACTTATAGACACCTCAATTTAAGAGGGAAAAAACTTATTATTTCTGTGTACAGCGAACACTATCTCACAAAATGATGATTATTCAATTTTCCATACCACCTTTAATGGTGTATATTATGATCGGAAGTATATTAATATAGGATGGATAATATATTTATAATTTTTCCATGAATATTTAATTTTAATTTAGAATATACCTTTATACATTCTATGGTGTGTAAGTATTGTAATTTAATTTGGGGAAGTGTAGACTACTGCACCCTCAAAGCAGCATGAATCGTTCATTCAATACATGGAATAAATAAAGGATAACATTAATAAACCTATGTAAAATATATAACCTATAATTATACTATAATTATAATATACATATGTATCATCTTGTTTCCATTATTTAAAAAATGAAACGAATTTAGCGTGAATGGGTACGTAAGGCCTACTGTGTCCCTAAATGCCAGAAATCATTTATAATCTCCAAATATTACAGACTATTATAAATACATATAAACAGTGTATATAAGATAAGAATATAATGATTAATATTATTGGGATATTATATAAGGACCTAGTTGAATATATTTGACATTACAATGTTGATTTTGATTCATTAACCAAATTTGGGTGAAACACCCAACACAAAATTAATTGTTTAAGTAGTTGTACCAAACATGATAATAACTGAAATAAATGTAATTATAAAAAAGAAATTGTTATTGAAGAAATTATAAAATTATCATATGTTAATTATACTACACGATAAAGGCTGTTCACCTGAAAAGAAACTAAATTTATGGATTTTTATCTTACTTTTTACATATGTGGTATAAATGTTTTAATCACCACGTACATTATTTGTGTGGTGTTCGTAATGCACATTTTGATATATTATATCATGAGTTCAATTATATTAATCTTATTTAGATTTTTCATTTCATGATTATCACTTTTGGATATTTCAATTCATGTGTATGGTATTTCATCTCCATTTCATTTTATTGAGGCATATTGTAATGTAATCCACCTAGTTCTTTTTATATGCAATATATTCTACCTTTTGACATGTTACACCATGAATATATTTATTTTCATTATAATATTTAGTATTATTCCATCATGGGGATTAATGATAAAATAAGTATTTTTCATTTAATATGGTTATTTAATATGGAATTATATTTTGATTATTCGATATGAGGAATGCATTAGCCAAAAAATTATGGATGAGATGTAGAAATTATATAGAACCTCGATGCATCGATTTCTCTTTAAGAGAAAAATAATTTCACAAATGGGTTTTTAACATTACTTTTAAACCACCTTGTGAATTTTATTGATGGTAATAGGTCGTCATGTGACATAGACATGACATCCATAATGAAATGATATCCATCATAAACCTTTCATTTTCATTTTTTCATTGGATTTTAAGACGACATACCTATGGATACATTTCATTTTGGTAAATTAATTAACAGCATGAGTTATAGTTTTATTCCATTCAATATTTATTTTTTCTTGTCTAATTGATTTTATGGAATGTATTTCTATTTATTGTTGTTCTATATTATTTATACAGATACATGACACTTTGATGATTTCATGGTACACGAGATTAGTTATTTACAACACCATGAAGTTCACTATTAGTGATTCATTATTTCATCTGCAATATTTTACCATCACTGAGCAATTATGCACACCATTATTATGTTACATTCACATGGAATCCACGAATAAAAATATGAATGATATATATAAATTTACTAGAAGTATTAGAGAATATCCTTGAAGCTGTTCATTTAGAAGAAATTAAAAAATTTGTTGTAATTAGAGTAGCCATTTTTAATAAAAGTCTCATTTTTGTATCTGGTTTAACTAGACTAATAAATTGCTCAATCCATAATGGATTGATTCCTTGTAATAATGCCAGTTTATTTATTAGTAGACACCACCTCTGGGCGATCTGGGTTCGGGTCACTACAAGTTGTTATCATAGTTCCAAAGGATGGTCATATATGTCTAGGGATTCAAGGAAAACATAGAAAAATATTCCCCTTGAAATAAAAACATCCAACCAAACATACTAATACCCATAATAACTACAAGATGCTTGTTAACAATGATTCATCAAAATGAATAGAAAAATACATCCAAACCATAAAAATCCATAATCAGAGTATTAAGAGGATGAATAAACAATATAACCCAAATATGCTACAATGTATTTATATAGCTCCACAAAACGTTCCAAATTCTGTGATCCAAGAACCAGAAGATTTTCCAAGCATCGCAGAGCACCATTATGGAAATGAGATGCTTTACCATAACTTGTATCCCATGGTAAAATTTCTGCAAATGCACTAAAGTACAAAAGAACCAGGGTGAGTAATAATAATTAGTATGCTTTCCCCAAATGACAACCCCTCACTCGACACATAGATATATTCATTACAATAGTTTATAAAATAGTCATATACTGAATATAAAAAGAATCACAATTAACAATTGAAAAAACACATCCTTATCCAAATCCACTCACCGCAAGTTACAAAACTTCAAAGAATCCAATTCCACATGTCAGTAATAATTCCTTATTGGCATAAAAAAATGACCATGAGTGTCTGAACACCTACCATGATCATACTAATACTTTTACACATGATCTTTGTTTTACCATTGATGGTGTAACTTCTCATCCTACCTTGTCCCCTCATTATTGTGGTACATCACACCCACATTTCAATACTTGATGGTGGTCTTTCACACCCATTATCCATCCCATACAACCTATTCATGTACCATACAATAAAAAAACCATAACAAACAATACATACCAAAACCACATCAATACACAATTTCCTAACCAAAAAATACCTAAATCAAATCCACAATTCCAACACTAGCCATAACCATTTCAATGAATCAATAAATATTGAAAACCCCCTTTATACACAACCATTCCATTTATAATTTTAGTAAAACAACCAATTTTATTGAATTTTTTTAAAATACCATTTTCCATAAATCCTCCATGGTAATTAATTTAATATTATCGTTTCAAAATCCAAAATTAAACACATTTATCAAAAATAACCCATTTTTCATAAATTCACAAAACATCACACGATATGTGTCACATAAGATTCATGGATCACAAACATCTTCAATATCTTGTATCAACCATTAATTTAAAATTAAATACTTCTAGTTATATAAAAATGTATATGAGAGTGAATCCAACTACATTAGGGTTTTGACAAATCGACCAATGAATTACCACACTACATGTACAGTTGAAAAAATCTACAAACCCACCTTAGATCTATTTTCATGACATCAATAAGAAAAATTCTCATTATTTTTGGAAAAATAATATATCTACATGATTAATAGTTATATATATAAAATTGAAAGATAGAGAGAGAACTAGATCTAAGTAAATCCATGAAGCAACCAATACAGGAGACTTACAAAGAAATAATCATCTTCAAAACTAAAAGAAAACCCTTTGATTTTCTTCCAAAATAAGTAGAAGAGGCCTCTTAGACTTTCAGAATAATTATTTATAATTGGGGGTTGTATGGGAGAATAATGGATTGATTTAGTGAAAGTATCTAGTGACCCAATATTTAAAAATCATCTTTTTAAATCCACACATAGATAGATCGATTGTAAGGAAAACCATATACTAATCCTGTGACTGCTACAATACCAAAGGTTTCCATACAAGGATTCTTTATATGGTTAGAAAAATCTTTCTCCTAACATGTGAATTCCCACAAACTCATGTTGTTGGGTTTCTTGGGTTCTTTGCATGGATTACACTAACCACGCTCAAATATGAACCCCTAGAAAAGCTTTCAAACCATTCAAAAACCCTTCCAGACACTCCAATGTAGTACCCAAGCACTTGAAAAGCATTCAAAATAATAAAAATGTAATATATAAATCAAATAGAGAGTCAAACATTCTCCCCACAATTATACATTCCGTCAATGGAACTTAGAGAACCAAATCTTTTCCAATAGACCTCAGCTCATTGCTCGACAATATCATTCTCCCCTTCAATAAGTTTCATCATGAATTTGACTATGTATCCAAAAAACATAAACTATACAAATTCTTTTACCATGTGAGATATTCTATTTCTTATCGACAATCTGTACAAGAAAGGGAACCAAAGAAGCATCCAGCTCTAGATCAACTTGATACAAAAAAATCACATGGTCACGATGTCGTGGATACTTTGTAATTTTCGACACATGAAACACATTGGGCACTTCACTAAACTGTTGTAGATAATCCAAACAATAGTCCTCCGATCCAATGCACTCATTTATTTCAAAAGGTCCAATATCCCTTTCAGATAACATTACCTACATTCCAAATAGACGATGTCCAATCATTAGAGATATTCTTAGGAACAAATTATTTACCACCACAAATGATTATGACAGTAAAAGATTATCGAAATATGATTTATGTCAACATTGAGCTATCTCCATTCACTTCTTGGTCTACCTAATTTTACTTATTTCTTCTTGGACAAGACTAATCCCAACAATCAATTTTTCTATGGTTTCTTCCCAAAAAAGTATAGAACGACATAAATGACAATAAAATTATTCAAATGAAGAAATATTTAGGGAGTCCTGATAACTGTAATTGTTGGATAATTCCACCAATGGAAAGTGATCCTCCCATAATCTACCAAAATCCATGACATAAGCCTATAACATATATTCTATCATTTGAATCATACTCTCATATTACCAATGTTATTCCATGATTTTCATCAACTCATTCCCATTAGATTTCTATAAGGATTGACTGAAATGAGATGTGATCCTCATATCTCTATTTGATACAATTTAAAATGGTACTCATTCCTCTTTACCACTGACTGACTACAGGTACTGGACATATCCTCTACTATATAAGATTCAGGAATAGAGAAGAAATGGGATGACATTGTGAGCCAGTACACTATCACCCATATATAAATGTTCTTCCTGGCCATTCTTAGTATACTGGTAAAAAAATATCTTTCTAGTTAATCCTACTTTAATATAGGGACAGGTAAATACTGCAACATACATGCTGGTCACTAATTCCATGCCTTGACTTACTAATAAGTCAAGAATCTCGACACAAATTTGTCTACTTTACTTTTCTAAACTACCAACTGAAATTTTTATTTTAACACCTTTACTTTATTTAAATCCATGAATGGACAACCCATGTGGAATGATTATAAGCACTATTAAGTGTCCCATACAAATAAATTGGTACAACTGTCCATTTCTGAAATCACAACACTGAATTCACATATAGTTTCTAGCACTCAATTGTCTCCCCATAATTTAGCAGGGACCTCATAACACACACTCTGAATCGTACATAATCTCATACATAACCAAACCCACCATGTTAGGAAGAAATGAGTCCATAATGGAAATGGATACATCACACCAAGCTTCAAATTCCAACCTCATGTCTGCTATAACCAAATTCAACTACCACTAATCTAATAATCATTTTCCACATGAGTTTGTGAAATTATACTTAATTCTTAGGCCACTGAATTTCCCATACCTGGTGTGTACATAAAATCAAAAGTCAAACATTTGATGATATAATATCTATATCATTTTCCTTAAATTCAAATCACTTTGTTGGAGAATGTGATTTATTTTCTTATTGTCAGTATACAGCCGGAATTTATCACTGATATGATATTGATGCCATGTTTTCAATGCATGAACCACTTCCAACATATAAAAATCATGTTTTGGGTAGTTCTTCTCGTGATAACTCAGCTTCCATGAGCCATATGTATGTACATGATTCCCTTTCATGAGAACACACCCGAACCCTGATCCTGGTGCATCAAAATACACAAAATACCATTTCCATGGTTCTTGTAAACCCATGAATGGAGATGATGTAAGAGGACCCTTATTATAATAAAAATATTTCTGTAACTAATCATTCCATTGAAATGGATCATTATTTCTTGTCAAATTTTTCATCGATGAATCCAACTGTGAAAAGTTACAAAAAATTCATTGATAATACCAAGCTAGTCCAAGGATTCATCTTATTTAAAAATCATTCTTTCACAGTTTCAAAGATATAAAATCCCTTATATTATCTGCATCCCCTTAAACAACCGTCATGGAAATAACATGACCAAGAATATGAACCTCTTGTATCAGAAAATCACACTTCAATAATTTGGTATACAACCAATGATCTATCAAGATTCCCACCAATAATGAATTTTTTTTATCATTCTCCACCTTTGTCTTGAATACACATGTGTATGATCCATGAATACCATTGTGAAAGATTCTAGATATATCTCAAATATTTGATTCATCAATTCATTGAAAATCACTCGTGATTTTTTATAATTAATGGTAATAACCATGTACTGATAATGAACATATCTATTCTGAAATCTATTTTTGGAATATCCCCCTTCCACACGTGAATATAATGATATCCTGGTCATAATTTAATTTTGGAGAACCAATGATCAACCCTCAACTGATCGACCAGTTCATAAATGTGTGTATATGGATAAAAATTCTTTACCATAATTTGGTTAAGCATGCGATAATCAATAGAAAATTGATGTGCTCCATCTTAATTTTATAATAATGAAATGACGTTGCTCACAAAGATGTGATATTATGGATGAACACTTTGTTTTCTAGCTTCTCCAATTACACATTCAATTTCCATAATTTTAATGGTTCCATCTAATAATATAGAATAGTGATATGACTAGTCCATAGATGGAGATCAATCACAAACTCCACTTCTCTCACAGGTGGAAACCTTGATAATTCATTAGGAAATACATCTATAAACAAATCAACCAAAACTGTAAAAATACTTCTCCCACCATCATTCATTGATACCAATGTCAATTACTTGAATTGATATGATATCATCAAAATGATTTTCTACAACAATCCAAATTTTCTCAACATTAAATTTTTCTCTCCTCTAATGAGAGGCTCGATGTCATCAGTCTTCGAAAAACTAACTAATCTCATAAAAAACATTATGTGGGTAATAAAAATTTTAATCCAATAAATACCCATAATTATATCATATGCATCGATATGATTAACTGAGAATTCCCACATCAACTCAACCTCATCCAAATCTATAAAACATGCTATACATAAGAAGGATTGACACTATCATTGGCCAAGAAGAGTATGATGTTTAAAAATAGATGGCATCATTTCAACACATAATCCAAGTAATTATATTACACTATAAGCAATGAAAGAATGAGACAAACTCATAACAATGAACACATGAATAATAGAGGAATTCAAAATAATCATACCATGAAATATGGATGGTTCCAACTGATCATCCATCCAAACCTACGTAGCCCCAAACTGCTTCTTTCTTGCCACACTCTACTCTTTTTTACCCTAGTAAAACATCCACAACATAGAAGTTGTGGTATTCCTAGAATCACCATGACTAACATGGCTCTACTGAAGAGGGGGTTGTTTATTCCATGTCCATTAAAGGAATAACATACCTATGACCTCTGGGGAGTGTCTTGAACACCCAAACATGGCGAATTACGACAATAATGCTAACGATGCACCATCTTCTTTCATTTGAGACACACTATAGGATGTTATATACATTTCTACATCATCCGTCATATTGAACCAAATTTAAAACATTATGTATTTATCATAGGCATCATAAAATGATTCACTGATCCAATCATTAGATTCTTAACTATATTCCCAACATGTAAATTAGTTTCCCTCTTCCACTTGTTCTCAGTTTTCAATTTCCCACTATTTTCCATGGGTACCAACATTTTTCCACACCCTCTATCCCATAATATATCATTTTCATCCGTGGATTCATTGTTTACAATTTTTTATAATCACTTATATGAAGCACAATAATATTTGAATGGATTTCATTCCTCCAACACAATTAAAATATCCAATCCTTCAAAGACGCACTGGCTTCCACCTTCGGTGAAAAGAGAAATAAGTTAATAGATATAGCTGCATCATCTATGATGAACTTGTTTCCCATCATCCTATTATGAAATTCATTTATAACTATATTTTTAAAAAATGAGGTTAGAATTATTTATTAATGAATTCCTAAAAACACTCTCATGTCATAACTTGTTCAATTCAAGCCCCGACCACCAACTCCAACCACTGATGTTCAAGATATTCAAGCAATGTAAATTGCTAAATTCCATTTTAACAGAGTTGTTGTTCCCATGTAATTGAATATCTAATTCATCTTGTTTAACAATTCATCTGCTCTTTCCAACTATAAATCATAGTGGAAAATGGGTTGATTATACTATTGAAACCAAACTGACTAGTCCAAATTTCTCGGATCATTTCTTCTATTCCCACTTTCAACCACTTAGAAAACCTAAACTATACTATTCACTAGTTCCATGTTCACATAGGGAAATGTGTAACGACATTTTTCACAACATCCTCCAGTTAGTCTCTACGACGTCTACCCTGTTCCATTTCTATCAACACAATAATAGACTCATGTATCACTCCCTATAAATAAGAGGAAAATTTTTAAAACTACATTAAATCCTAGTTATCAAACCCATTCCTTAAAAATATAAAATTTATTAGATTCCACAATATCTTGAAAATCCACCTATTTTGAAAATTTACATTTTTCAAAATACCATTACCCCTAATTTTTAAAATCACACATTTGAAAACAATTTCCATATTGTTGAAAAATAAAAAGATTCTTACCATAAAAAAAATAATTATTCCAAATGAAAAATTATTTCCAACTGGGATTTCATATCTACCATTCATTTCATTCCCATCTCATTGGTGATGCCCAAAACAACGAGATCACCATCCTATCAGAGTCTCGAAAAAACCATTGTACCCAACTCCCTGATAAATTTAAGTTCAACATAAATGGGTTAGCTATGTATTTTTAGGCTATAATATTCATGTTCTGACAATAACATGACATGCAACCATCCCAACTCTTGTAATACATAAGGAACTAATGTCATCCCTATGGCCAACAAACAACACCAAAGAACAGAAAAATTGTGAAAGTCAAGGACTGAAAAAATTGATACCACTTGTAGAAATCCATCCCTCCTCATTGGTTTGAGATGATTACTGGGTGTTTTTAGTCTTAGGAAATGTTCCCAAGGTCCCAAATGCTGGAGGTAAAGGTAGAGGGTTTTAAGGAAAATTGGGGAGTGATTAACCCTTTGATATAAAAACAGCTAAACAAATGTTCCAATAACCAAAATAACTATATTATGCATGATTACAATGTTTAAAAATTTAACAAAACATCAAGTACAATATTACTAAACCAATGTTATCTATAATCAGAGTACCAAGTGGATGTATATATAACAAAACAAAAATATTCCCATAAATCACAGTTCACTACTAAGGAGATGAGATGCATTAACTTCAGTTGTTTCTCTGGGTACAACATCTGGAAAAGCCCCAAAGATCCAATGTATGGGGTGATTAATAATACCCATTAGGATTTCCACAATTTACATCCCTACACATGCCACTCATATGAAAACATCAACATAATTTAAACAAAAAATTATATATTGTAAATAAATATCATCATAATTAAATACAACCAAACACAACATTTTCCAAATCCATTAACCCAAAACAACACAACTCCAATGAAAGAAACCCTACATGTAATCAATAATTCCATATAAGAATAAAAAAATGATCTCATGTGTCCACAACCCTACCATGACCATACATTATCTCACTATAACCATTATCAGTGAAACTTCACATCCATCCTCTTCCCCTTCTTATAGTTGTACTTCACGCCCCCATTCCAATCCTCTATGGTGGTCCATCACACCCACTATTCATCCCATCAAAACGATGATTGTACCAAACAATAAAACAATCATAAAAATAAATATTTACTAAAACTATATCAACATAAAATTTAAAAAACAAATAATCCCTTAAGAAAATAAATAATTCTAACAGAAGCCACAACCATTTAAATAGAATCAGCATTTATTGATAACCCCTTTTAAACACATTTATAACCAATAAAATGTTTTTAAAACATCCTTTTTTATTAAAAACCATTTTTAAAAACCATTTTCTAAATATCCATTGATCTACTAATTTTAAAATTATCATTTTAACATCCCACATTAGGCATATTGCACAACAATAACCTATTCTTCCAAATTAAAAAAAACATAAAATGATGGAAGTCACAAAAGAACTGCTCATCAAAAACATCATAAATATAAATATCCAACAATAAATTTGAAATTAAAACCACCTCATTATATATAAATTGAGTGGGGATTTAAAATAACTACTATAGGGTTTTAGTGAAATTGAAGAACGAGGAACCACACCACTAGTCTAGTTGAATGACTCCACAAAACCACCTTAGTTCACTTTTACTAACATCAAAAATAATAAATATCATCAATTATAGAGACAAAAACTATATATCTACATTTGAAGAATGTAGATCTTGAAAACTGTGTCAGTGAGAGAGAGATAAAACTAGATCTAACAAAAATCAAGAAGCAACCAAGAGAGGTTAATTTCCAAGGAATAACCTCATTCAAACAACCCCAAATCCCATTTTATTTTGTTCCAAAACAAGGGGGACAAGACCCATAACCCTTCAGAAAAATAAATCCTTCATGGGGTTCATATGGTAGAACAATGGAGTGATTTATGGAAAATCCTAAGTGACCTCATATATAAATATACACTTTTTAAAATATGTTCGTGGTCAGTTTTTGCAGTTTGATGAACTGTGCACTAATCATGAAACTTCTACTATCCCCAAGGCTTCCCCACATGGTTCATAGTCAGAGTTAAATAAACTGCTCACCAACCACATGAAACACCATTTTCTCATGTTTCATGGTCACCTAGTTTTGTTTCCCAAATTAAAACAAATTTACTCAGACAATTCACACCTAGAAAATCTTCTAAAAATCCACAAACCCTACCAAATACTACCAAACATTACCCAACCCCATTAAGCACATTAAAATGCATATAATGTGTTACATTCATCTAAATAGGTGGTGGTGATAAAACTAATTTATATCAATTTATCTGATATAAATTTCAACAAAGGATATTCATGAATGATTAATAATTCTGAAAATATAATATAGCAGTTTCTTAAATACATTAGAATATGATAAGGTCGGTCATTTTTGTATTAGCTACTTCCATCATAAAGAAATGTGAATGTATTCTCATAACCACACAATAAAGAACACACACACAGATATATATATACATTTAATTAAGAAATATGATATATATGATATTATGATAATTATTTAAATCTACAGTGTAACTCTAATTCAATATATAATTTTTAATGAAAAATTGTGATGTTACTCATGAATATGTTTATCCTATCAACTCCATGATATTAATGTAGATAGTTTTCCATATCCATAATACATTACTAGTTTAAAAATTAATATAGATGATAAATCAGGGAAATTATTTCTTGGCTATTATTTTGGAAATGATTAAATTATGAACACTTTAACCATAGTCAACCTATGATTGTAATTCCTGATATATAATCCAAATATCATCAAAAAATTTGATGTAAATTTTATTGATCAAAGTACTAATATGTAAAATGGCAACAAATGAAATAAAACAATCAATAAATTTTGAAATGTGTTCTAAGAAATTCTATAATTTAAATATGATTATTATTCATGAATTTATAAAAGGAATTTGATGGGTCAGACTCAAGATAATGTGTTCTCATCTAAAATTTACCATTATGAGACTTACACAATATTAACCACTTAATTATTATGTGAGGTGTATATATTTCCCTTTTTTTAAGTGTTATAATGAATTTATTTATGTTTATGGTATTTAAAATTTCATTTACATTTTTTCATTCAGGGGGTTTATGATTCAAAACATACAAAATGGTAAGGCTATATTTTACAATCCCATCGTTATTCCGGATTATTTGTCTTCACATATCTATTGGGGTAATCATTTTATATTTTATATTGATAATTTAATATTTTCTTCACCCTTATTTATGCCAGAATTTTTCATTTAATGGTACCATTTTTCATTATTTGGTACTTAAAATGATTGAGAAAGAGTTTTTATTGAATCCTAACAATGGTTCTATGTTTATTCATAAATCATTTTTAATTAATTCAAATGTTTTTTATAAATAAATTTAGGAATTTTTTTAACATATTAAATATATTTCTGCCCTAGTTTTCATTTTATAAAAATAATTTAAATCTAATATTCATATCATTTTCAATATAATTCATTTTTTACCAATATTTTGAAAGGAATCTTCACTTAACATCTACTAAAAGAATAGAAATTTCCACCATCATAAAAAACCAATTATTTAAAACAAATTTTAAACCATTATTTGGTAATTTTCAATGAAATTTAATTTAAAAAGGTCTTGAGAACATTTTATAACAATATTTTTGTTGAAATTTTGTGGTGCTAAAAAATGGGAAGAAGAAGAACAAGAGGGAAATATCTAAGGCTGCCTCCAAATACCTTTCACAAAGCCTCATCGCCCCGCACCCACTGTGTTGCAAGGATGAGGGAGGCTTCACAAACCCATTTGACGTTTGTGACCCCTCCGTGGAGCAAGGAAGTGGCAGGATCCATGACCCCCCATGACATTAGAGACCCTCCGCGGAGCAAGGAGGTGGGAGGCTCCACAAACCCCTTCGATGTTTGTGATACCACCGCGAAGCAAGGATGTGGGATGCTCCAGGAATGAATTTGACATTCGCGAGCCCGCCACCGAGAAAGGAGGTGGGATCCTCCGTGAGCTGATTTGACGTTTTTCATACACCGCGGTGTAAATTATGTCTTCGCACCGAGCAATCTCTGCTTCGTAGAGACTCTTGAATATAAATATAGGGCTCCCCTTGAGCCCAACAGATGGATCATCTGACCTTTCACCTTCTCAGCTCTCAAATTATGAAGCACTTCTTGCTCTATGAACCATAAGATTCTCAAGATAATTTTTCATTTCGAAGTGCCTCCACCTTTTCTTTAATTCAACCCCTCTTCTAATAGGTATTCCATTCATGAATCACAAGGTCCTTCATGAAGAAAGGGGATCCACATGGGGACTCGAGTCATCGAGAATCATATATTCTTTGTGAAACACCCTCCATAAACACCTGACCCACATGCCAAAGCAGGGTCACTATGCTTCGCGAATCACCTTACTTCATAACACCTTGCTTCGCAAGGCACCCTTGAATCATGAAGAATTGCTTTGAGAATGCCTTTCCACTTCGTGAAGCTCCTCCTATATGCACCTATTCCCTTTGCCTTTGCATGGACACTTCACTTTGTGAAGAATACCCCTTCATGAAGACCCTCCACTAAATGGATCACCAGATCCCTACAAGGCTTCTACCTATGAAATATTATGCCCTGCAACACTTTTTCCTATGCAACCCTCCAGGTTCGCATGAAGTAACATCAAAGACCCTTTGATGGTGCTTCACAATGCATTGCTTCATCTGATTCTCTTTCACATAGGCATGTTAATGGCTATAGCTTCTTGGCATAGCCACACTAATGTGGACCCCAAATGGAATCATCTCACGAACCCCCTAGAAAGGGAATTGTCAATGCCTTCCTTTCCTCAATGGTGGGTGTGTATTGTTTATGTAAGTCTTAAGGGTGCAGAGTGAACCCACCACATATGAGCTATAAGACGTTAACTGCCTAGCTCCATTGTCCTCAGCACACGAAGTTAAAATGTGACCTCGCCTCATGCCTTGCATGAAATATTTCCCATATCAGACATTCTCTTTGCCCACTGGTCTCCATGGGAGTGAAATAATTAATCACATGAAATGATATCCTCTTTATCGGATCGGAGTCCATCCGCGGGGAAAGGGAAACCACCCAGGTGTAAGACCCTATCTTTCCTTGCAGAATCCATCACCCCTGCTCCTCCTATATTCATGGATGCCAAATCCCTCTCCTGCTAGGATTTGTTATCACCTGTGACTCCCTCATGAATTATGTCGCAATCTCCATCAGACTGCACTACTAACCGCATGTAAGCCCTTATTTCCTCTTTGGGCCGCTACCTACGCATCATCCCCACTCTACTTCCCACAGACACACGTTCCGTTACGTGATCTTCATGTCTTTGTGTCCTCTTGTTTCTCACACCGAGCATGACTCATGTGGGCATAGAGTAATCATCCTACATGACATCCTCTTTAAGAAGCCTAGAATGTACGCCCAAAACCCACCTTGAACTATATGGACTTTGGTCTTTTCCAAGGAAGGGTACATAAGAAGCCTCTCTAAGGATCAAACCCACCATCCATTGGTCCCCATTATCCTGCGTTGGTTCACCAAACACTCCCACTGAACTACATGAACATTCATCCATGCCAATGTAGGGTACTTAGGAAGCATCCTTGATGTTCAAGCCCACCATCCATTGGTCCCGACTATCCTCATGATGGTTCACCAAACCCTCCACCTGAACTGCAAGGTATTTGATCCCTTCCATGGTAAGGAATGTAGGAAGCCTCCATGTGGTTCAAGTACAACAACCATTGGTTCCGACCCTCATCACATTGGTTCCCACACCATTCTGAACTATGCGCACTTTGATCCCTGACATGGCATGGTATGTAGGAAGCCTCCCCGAGGTTCAATCCCAACACAGGGTCATTCCGACCCCCTTCATGTCGGTTCCCCCATATCCTTCCAAACTATGTGGTCTTTGACATTTTCCAAGGGAAGGAATGTAGGAAGCCTCCCTGAGGTTCATGCCCAACACCCATTGCCTCTGAACCCCTGCAAGTCGGTTCTCCCAATCCTCCTGAACTACGTGGTCTTTGATCCTTGCTAAGGAAAAGTACGTAAGATGCCTCCCTGAGGTTCAAGCCCAATAATCATTGGTTCCGAACCCCTTCACGTCAGCTCCCATAGAATTCTGAACTATGTGGTATTTGATCCTTACCTAGGTATGGTAAGTAGGAATCCTCCATGATGTTCAAGCCCAACCCCCAGTCGTTCCAACCACCTTCACATCGGTACACCAAACCCCTTCTAAACTAAGTGGTCTTTGATCCTTTCAAAGGCAAGGTACGCAGGAAGCCTCCCTGAGGTTCATTCCTAGCACCCATTCGCTCTGACCCCCTACACGTCCGTTCACCCACTCCTTATGATCTACGTGGACTTTGATCCCTGGAATGGAATGGTACGTAGGAAGCCTCCATAAGGTTCAAGCCCACCATCTATCTAGTCCATGGTCCTACTTCACGTTGGTTCAACCCCGTCCTGCATGATGTTAAACTATGGACCCCAATTAGCAGTAATCCAATGCATCTCCATCCAGTGGTAAGCCGTTGTGACCCCATCCAGTGGTAATCCATTATGACCCCGTCCAGTGGTAAACCATTGAGACCCCATCCAGCGGTATGTCGTTGAGAACCCCTCCAGTGGTAAGCCATTGAGATCCATTATCATGCGGTAAGATGATGAAATTCCCAATATGCGGTAAGCTGTCATCAGATAAACTATGAGGAAAAAAATTCCTTGCCACATGGATACATAGGAGGTCTCTTCAAGACTCAAGCCCAACATCATCGTCGTCCTCGAGTTGAATCTATCTCATTCTCCACCTACTTCATTAAACCCTTCATTGTCCATCCTAATTCTTACCTAGTCTTCCAAATCCCAGTGGGATCATTCCACCTCATTCCCTATTTCCATTAAGAATAACATGGAAGCTAGCCCCACGTTGGCCCCATCATCAGTGTTCCCTCCTGGGGTTGCACCCATCTGATCCAGTTTAATCCATGTTCTGATTAGTCTGATATGTCTCCTCTAGACTTTAAACTCATGGCATACCATGTGTTAAACATGGAAAGATGAGGAAAACCTCTGATACATTCCTATGGAATAAAATTCCCCACATTAGATATGGGATGCCTCAGTCTTCCATGTCCCTGAGAAGCCCTATAATAATGGGAAGAAACAAAAACGCGTTGTTGTCCCAATGTCTAGACACACAAGTGATTTCCAACATGAATACTACCTTGAATAAGGGTTTCTTCTTTGACCATACCCTTTGGAATGTCCTGATAGAAGTAGTGTAATTAACAGGTGTCCATGAAGATATGGAAAAAGGATGATTTTCATGATCAATGTATTGAATCAATAAGGGAGACATGGACTAGGTGATGAGATCTGAGAAAAAATACATGTAAGGAAAAATCGACATCCCAACATTCTATTTCAATAAAGGAGAAAACATCCCTGAATAAATAACAGATGCGACCCGCCTTTGAAAAGAGGGAATGTGGGGCAATAAACAGCGTCGTAGTCCTCAAACAAGATGGATGCACGCGCCCTAGAGAAAGAGTCGGAAACAGAAATGGTGAACCATATGTGATGCTCTTCTCCTCAATACAGAGACTATTATCCTTTGAGACATTAGTGGATTAGCATCTCACCAGATCCAACTTTATGTGCAGGGTCCCACCAAGCAAATAGCAGGCATGGCGTGAAACTGACCAGAAGTTGGGACTGTAAAAACATTGGACGTACCGATCTGCAGCATTGTCAACATGGATCCATCTTACCATCCATGGAAGACGGAATGGAATTGGGGTACTAGTTATCAATTACCTTTTTCTTTCCGCACAGATGAGTTAATCTCCCTGTTTTCAGAAACCAAGAAGTATCCCGTAGTACTTGATAACCACCTGTACACTGATGTAAGGGCTAGGGTAATAACAACACGGTAGTCCCACGCAATTCCACCTCTTCTATGATTATCTCATTCGTCAGGACCACTGGGCTCCTCTTCACCATATCTTTCTCATAGTTCATCAATGAAGGGTTATTTATTACTTCATACACTGGTACGAGGAGGAGGTTGTTATCCTAACTCAGGATATGGTACGCCTGAATTTATAATCATTTGCACCTCATCGTCAACGCCACCCTCGAGGGCCACGTTGGGAGACACTTCTCCCCACTCCAACATATAACCATTTCAAGAGCCTCTCCATAGAACGACTTGATGAATTCATGCCCTAATCTAATGATTTAGGAGATATTCAGGTCATCCCAGCTAGGATCCCATTACAGGGGTTCCCATCTTGGGCTCCCACCAGGCCTCTTCAGCACCGCCACCCATTCTTACTGGCCGAGGAGCAGGTAATTCATGTACCTGCACCACCATCTCTGGTATGTCTAACTCGACACTAGCGTCGAGTGCATGCTAAAGAGGACATCGGTCATGGGGAGTCAAAGTCAGTGGCTACTATGGCCGAAGCCATTGCTGACGCAGATCACCAACACCCTGTATACGCTGAGCAGGGACATTCATACACCTGATCTGGATTGAGGCCCCAAATACCCCATGGGCAGGCTGGGTCACATCTCTTGGCCACCAGTATATGAAGTGGCTGTTGTGGACTAACCAGTAGTGATTCCACCCAGTACGGAGGTCCTCCATGTACCGCTACCATAGAAAATGCAGGCCTTCCCCGCATCCAGGCTCGGCCTGGAGATCTTCCTCGCACTGCCTCCAATCCAAATAAGGGTCCTCCCCACGACGGTAACACTCGAAACAAAAGCCTCTCCTGTGCGAACTACACTATATATGGAGTCATTCATCCCACCACAGACCCTTGGTATAGGGAAATTTCACATTTGGTCACTCCTCTTTATGGGGTCCCTCTCGGACCCTCATAGCAGTTGGTGGAGGTCCTCCTCACCCCAGTAATCAGAGGAGTGAGGGCTTGCTTTACTTCACCAGCGCCCTGCATGGAGTTCCTACCCATTTTAAGCTTGACTAGTATGGGGACCCTCGTTATACTAATTTAATTAGAGGAAATAAGCCTGGAGGTCCCCCCATGCTCATATCAGTTCGATCATAGGTCTTACCCGCTCCAACACTACCCACGGAGGTCCTCCCCGTGTCCCCTTTTATATTTGTCTCAGTGCTCCTCGCACCCTGTCTTACTTTGGTGGAAACCCTATCCACCACAACACTAGTATAGTTGAAGGACCTCCTCTTGTCAAAAATCTACCCTATCTCAAAGATTCATATAGGGTAAGGATGGTGGGTTGTCTCTGGTCAAAAAAGAAATCTGGGAAGGTCCGGATATAGATCAAATAGGTCCGCTTCTCAGACTCCGAAGCAGAGAATGACTCATCATTGGAACCCTCCCCTCGCTCCTCTGAGTCATGGGATGAGGAAGAAACAAGGAGTGTCATCCTAGTACTTCCAGAAAGGTGGTCTATAGGAATCCTGCCTCCCTCCGCAGGTATATCCAGGAGGAAGAAATTTGGAGACTCTACAAGTTATGATCATGCAATCACCTGGATCGTCACCAGAAGAGATCCTTACAGTGACTAGAGAACACGAAGAGCTATTTTGGGAACCGATGTTTGGAAATCAGCAATGAGGACCATCACCAGTATCCCATTCCCCTATAACAGGAACTATGGTCATCAGCCCATCCTACAGTGATATGGTGGCTATGTCGATACACTCATTGGAGGACAGCCCGAGATGCGATAGTTTGTCAGCTCTCTCACCATATTCTAAACTAGCCATCCTACTATCCCTGCGGTCTGCTTTGGTATGGATACTGGTTCCTCAGCCACCTTTGGTTGACGAGTGGGGAAATGAAGGGCGAGACCATGAATCTGAGCCAAGGATCTTATAGAATATCCTCGCAGTGGACCACTTCCCAGATATTTTTGACCTGTGGTAGTGCCGAAATTTTGAATGCCAAAATCCCTCACCCTAGAGGATGTTGAGTGTTTCCGTCAAACCTTCTAGGAAATTCACTTCATCCATCATCACCACTGAGTGTATTATACGAGGATCCATGCTCATTTTCATGACATTGGCGAGCAATGCCATCTAGTTGATTTGGCCTCACTCTTTGTGGTCAAGCGCCTTGAGAAATCAGGTCACCATAGGACCCTCCAACAACAATGTGCTCATAGTTTAATGGTACTCCACAAGATTATAAAAGATGATTCCCCCACCTCTAGATCCATGGATAGGGGTAGTATGATTCCCTCCACTATAGTACTATCTGATAGAATCCGAAATCGTTAGGTGATATTTAGGACATGCCCCTAGGAAGAGTCGTAGTCAACATGACCACCCTATTGGAAGAAGAAAATGAGTTGGACCTCCTGGATGGGGTCCTCCACCTAGAAGGTGTGGCGAAATTAATGGATCCCTTGGGGAGGTTGTCTCATCAATAGAGGAGCCAGCCGGTTCACCCATCACCCACCGAGGAATTAGTCCATATCCAGAATCACGGTAAGGGTAAAGAGAATATCAGAGTGGCCAACCCTCTGACCTATCTGGATCAGTGTCAAAGACAGAGGAAGACCCTGAAAAAGACACATTGCGTGAGAATCCTTCCAAAAAAATGAAGGTCTTCGACAACCTCCTCGCTAAACGCACTGAATATCGATGGCCAGAATACTTTAATCCTTGGCAAAGGCAGCTGGGGGAGAAATAGGTTCCCCTTGGAGAGTTGCCTCTAGGTGACCCTTACCATCCTGCCCCCGTGAACAGGGTTTAAGACCGAACATATGGTATGAATGCATGGTATGTAATGCCAAACCCTCCAGAATGGCACAACAATCCAAGGGACCCAGCTCGGTTTCCCCCAGCTGCCATGAGGGTTGTGCCACAATCCACTCCACGTGTTACTGGGCCTACATCCCATATTGAAGAACCAGCCAATGGAATCATGGTTAGGTATCCCCATCAAGACAGGGACCCCAGCCCAGATGATCTTATGGTGGAACTCATTGCCCACCTTGAAGAATTGTAAACAAGACAGGTGGAACTCCCAGCTGATGGAAATCCACATTCGGTGTGGGTGGATGATATTCCAGCACCCCCAGGTTTTGGTAATCCCACAATTTCCCCACTAAATGGGTTAGGGGACCTACCATAGCACCTAGAACACTTTACCTCATGTTTTGGCCCTATGTTGGTAACCCCAGCACAGTAGGAAGCCTCAAAAATCTGGTGTTTTGTGCAGACATTGGAAGGCCCTATGTTTATCAGGTACAACCAGCTCCCCATCAGATCGGTGACCAGCTGGGAGGACATCCGTAGTCAATTCCTCTACCTGTTCAGCTCCACTATTTGAAAAACGAGTATCACTGACCATTTCAATTGCAAGTAGAGGCATGCTGAGCATGTTTCCAACTTTGTCACCCAGTGTAAAGGACTCATGTAATCCCTCGACATGTCACTGAATTAGGAGAAATTACTGATGACGTGTGTGGGAATAGTTATGATAGAACTGGATCCCTCTCTGATCACCCATAACTACCCTGGTGGATTTCGAGACTTCTCTAATAAGGCCCAGCGCCTAGATAAAGCCTTTTAACAGGCTAAGCAAGCACGTATGTTTCATCTTGCAATCCTCGGGATAAGGGTCTCTACGGATGGGCACACTATAGTGGCCCATATAGAGGCCCCCAAGAGATTAATGTTGTTGCTATTGGACCCGCCTCCACAACCTCATAGAGTCATGCCACCACAAGTGCTGCCTCCAGTACAGCAGTGGCCACCTCAAATTCAGTAGGTTACCCCACACAATGTGCCACCACCGCCAATGCAAGATAACCATGTTTCACCTCCTCGACAAGATCCTCCAGCCCCCCATTAGTGTCAGGCCCTAAAAGGATCCCTTTCTAGAAAATATAAATTATACTAACTCATTCAATGAGACACAGGTCCCCGGTTATTTCTGGACTTCCATGGTTCAAGGGATTGTGTGTTTTCCTAAGTGTAGAATATTATAAGAGTCAAACCTTACCGATCACCCTAATTACCTCCCATATCACTAGATCCTGGGGCACACTCTTAGGAAGAGCTACGTGTTCTGAGACTGGCTCCATGAATTGGTCGACAATGACATAGTCATGTTGGGCCTAGACCCAACGTTGGTAGAATGCATCTTTGTGAGGAAAAACAAAAGCAGCAACAGTGAGGGTGTGTGGCATCATGTTTCCAGTCACAGGTCCCATAAATATAATGACTGGATGGCTCTCAATATAGTCTCTTGTGCCCATGGTGTCATCCGGGCATGCCTAAATCGGTTAGAACCTTTAAAAGCTGTAGATACCTCTTCTGCATTGTCCTCTCATCTAGACTCTTCCTAGAAGAGTATACACCGATGAAGTGAGGGAAATGAATGACCTCCACTAATGCTAAAGGAATCCCACACTTTCGGCATCTTCATGAATGTGGATATGGAGATCCCTCTGAGAAATGATCCAGTAGTGGATGACTCATCAGGTGACAGTCAATAGATATCCTCAGTTAACAACGTGGAGCTGGTAAATCCCTACATAATTCTTGACGATGAGGAGTGCTAGGAAAATTCTCCCAACGTCCCTAATCATCTCCAGTGTCGATGGAGCCGTGGATATATGGGTTGTCAGAGTGCCACGGTCAGCAATTCCAGCCAGGCTGGGCATGATATTGAAACAAGGCAATAAGCACAGTGCATATCTCACAATGCACGACCTTCTCGCCTGATGGAATCAGGTCCACCTTCACCATCGTTCGTGTTGCTGGATCAGGCAGATCCACCCCAACCATGTCACGACCAGCCCCACACCGCTACATGACATTCTCAGTCGTATGGACCTCATCCTGTAGCCACTATGTAGTCCACGACCACTGGGCAGTGGGATGTTCCCAGTACCAGTCACCTGACGGTCCAGTCGGTAGGGCCCACTATACCACCTGTCATAGAGCGGCCTCCTATAAGAATATGTTCACACCTAGCACAAAATTACAATTATTATGCATCTTTCCAGTATCTAGGCAATGCTCTCAATTTTTGAATCCCTTAACCTGTCGTCAGATATGCTTGAGGCCCTCACTGAGGCTTTATGAATCCCCATCTAGTTTGAGACGGAGGTAGAAACTCAAGAGTCCTTTCACACTGAGGTGATCGATAATGATGAATGTGAGGTCGTTATCTCGTTCTATAGAGAAGAAGAAGGCTCCCCACTATAGGGGCACATTCTCCTACTTGACATCACTAGAAAATTAAATGGCATAGAGGATTGTCAGTATATTTTTGACATGGGCTCTGGAATTAACCTAATCCTAACTCGGACACTGCGAATGATGGGATTCCCTAAAGAATATCTGAGTCCATATGACATAAGAATAGAAGGTTATAACACGATGGAATAGACGCCAGTCGATAAGATCCATTAGAATACCCAGTTTGGTGGACTAGTTTCCCAAACCAAATTTATGGTAGTCTCCCATGACACCGCCTACTATGTGTTGATGGGAAGGCCATGGCTCCAACTGCATGAGGTGGTAACATTATCATATCATCAGTTCCTAAAGAAATTTCTTAATGGTAGAGTGGGTGTGATTTAAGGTGACACATATCCCTTTTCTTCATGTGATTCCAGCTATCTGGATGTCATCTTCTATAAGAGAAAGAAAAAGCAGATTCAAAATGACATGGTTGAGCAAGCCACGGCTGCGACTGACCCGTGGATAGATCTAGACGATTCCTACATCTTTCCTATCCACCGATTGGAGGATACAACCCCGAATATGGGACAATGATTATTTGTGTCTCGGACAAGGGGTAACACATTCCCAAGTCTATGAGATAGCGGTAAATGACCTCATACTCCTATACAACTCAGGATCCTATGATCCCAGAGCCTCCTACCCCCATAAGGTATCGGGATGTCCACCCCATGGATATGAAAATATGTCATATGTGCTAGTTCCGATAGGGTGGAATTAATCGGCTCAAGACAACATGCCATTATTGTTTTTAATTCATCAAACTTGGCCTCTTGGGCCGAAGGCCCGATGGTATAGGATAAACAGCCTCCACCATTATGGTGGAGGCAACACATGGGTCCTTTGATGTGGTGTCTGTTGCCACTCATGAGGGTACCGGCCTCCCATTGGGATCTTCCAAATCATAAGACACTATTACCACTGAGGATCCCCCCTCCACAAGTGAAGAAAATGGATTACAGGAATCTCATCCAACCTTTGAAGAGGGCATCTCTGCCACTGTCGACGGGTTGGTACGGGTGAACCTCAGTAGCGAGGCAGACCTAAGACCCACATTGATCTGTGGCGACGTGCCCTTAAATGAGAAACAATAGTACATAGATATCCTAAAAATACATCATGATATATTCAAGTGAAGTTATTATGATATTTCAGGACTAGAACCTCAGGTAGCCATCCATCACCTCGATATCCCTACAAATCATCGCAGGTTCAAACAAATCCCTGAAAGATGCGCCCTTCTCATGGTTACATGTTAGAAGAAGAAGTTGATAAGCTCATCAGATCCAATTTCATTATGGAGGTCCAGTACCCCAAATGGTTGGCCAATATTGTGCTATCCAGGAAGAGGAATGGATAGGTCAGAGTCTACATCGACATCCGAGATCTGAACTTTCACTGTCTGAAGGATGATTTTTCTCTTCCTGTGATGGAGTTGTTGATTGACGCTACAATTGTATTTAAATCTCTCTACTTCATGGATGGGTACTCCGGTTACATCCAGATCCGAATGTCCCCCGAGGATGAGGAGTCCACAACCATAAGGGCACCATAAGGTACTTTCTATTACCATGTCATGCCCTTCGGTTTAAAAAATGCACGTGCCACCTACCAGTGGGCTATGTATCACAGATTTAAGATGATCATTGGAACATTGGTGGCTCTCTATGTGGATGATCTCGTGGTGAAATCTCACCAGCATCACTACCATCTCAAAGACCTTGATAAAGTGTTTAGACTCCTATGTTCCCATCACCAAAATATGAATCCATTGAAGTGTTCCTTCGGGGTTACCTCTGGAAAGTTTCTCGGATTCATTGTTAGATATCGGGGCATTGAGATAGACCCATAGAAGACCAAGGCCATTAGCCAGATGTCTCCCTTAAGCTATATTTGGGAGTTTCGAGGTTTCCAAGGCCACTTTGCCTACATATGATGATTCATTGTGGACATGGATGGCAAGTGTAAGCCCTTTTCTTGGAACATGAAGAAAGGCATGGCTTATGAATGGGATGAAGAATGCCATATTGCTTTTTGGGGAGATCATGTAGTATCTACACCAACATCTTGTCTTAATGCCACCCATCTATGGAAATCCATTAGTCCTTTAAGTGATAACCCTGGAATGATCTCACAATTCCCTTATCACCCAATAGAACAAAGAGGGGATGGAGAATAGCCTCTAATACCTTAGTCGTATGCTCCTTGATACAAAGATTAGATAATCACCCATCAAATAGAGCTCCCTTGTGCTAGTATTCGTAGTTAAGAAATTGTGACAGTACTTGCAGAACCATGAGGTGTATCAAGTGTCCTGAGTAGAACAACTTAAGTACATTTTGAACCATCCCATGTTGATAGTCCAACTAGACCAGTGGGAGGTAATCCTCCAGTGGTTTGACATCAGGTCTGTGCCCTAGAAGGCTATCAAGGGACAAGCATTGTAAAATTTTCATACTACCCATCCAACCCCGACCGACCAGTCTCCAGAACAAGATTTCCTTGATGAGTCGATCCTTTGGGTAGACCAAGCCATTCTGCGATGGCAAATGCACTACGATGGTGCTTCTTGAAGCCCCACTGGAAAAAAGGATCAATGATCCCAGGCTCAATAGGGTATGCTTGGGTATCATCTTTATTACCCCGACACAATCCATCCTCTCATACTCATTCCTTTTGTTGGTAAGCTTCACCAACAATGAGGCAAATTATCTGGATCTCATCATTGTCCTTGAGCTGGTCCTCAAGATTGATGTTCCACATTTTCATGTGAAAGGGGATTTTGAACTAGTAATAAAGAAAATCCATGGTGACTATATCATCAGAAAACCAGATCTCATAAAACTATTAGAGCGCACTCTTGAGCTAATGGCCCAATTCCCATCTTGGTCGGAGTTTACCCATGTCCCTTGGTCACAAAATGGTCAAGCTGGTGCCTTGGCCTGCCAAGCTGCATCACTTGCAGAGCCCATGTAGGATGAACTAATTATTCACATGGTATATCAGAGATTCATTGATACCGTCACTCAAGATGATGATTACATCACACTAGTAATCCATATTACAGCCGATGTCTCCATGTTAGGACCCCCAGGTCCCCCAAATGCAGTGATTGAATTGACTCATGATTGTAGGGTACCTTTGGTTGAATACCTCTAACACAGTAATCGCCCTGCAGATCGGGCTGAGCACGAGCAATTCCGATGCTGCACGCTACCTTTTACCCTCCAGAGTGGTCCCAACCTTGATTAGATCCTCTATAAGTGCAGGTTTGATGGTGTCCTCCTCCATTTCATCCAAAAATTCGAGATTTCACACATCATGTTGGAGGTTCATGCCGGTTCCTGCGGTGTCCAGAATACCGGGTTGAATTTGCCTCACCAGATCTAGAGAATTGGTTTTTTTGACCCTCCATGATCCATGACTGCATTTAGTTCACAAAAAGATTCCATGCATGCCAGGTTCATGCTAACATCATTCATCGGCCTCCAGATCCTCTCTACACTACCAAGTACACTGGTCCCTTTTTTAGTATGGGGACTGTATGTCGTAGGACCATATCCTCCTATGACAGATCGCCAATGTCGGTTCATCATGACTGCTAAGGATTTATTTTCCATGTTGGAAGAGGTTCTTCCGCTCATGGAGGTCATCAAAATAAGATAGAAAGATCATTCAACATGAATTATTTCCTCTGATCTTTTTGGAAAGGTGATTTTGTATTGGCCCTCGGGACACCATTGATACCTAGCTTGAAACCCCCCAAGTTGGAGCCCATATGGGAAGGACCTTTTGTTGTTCACAAGGTTTTCCCCAATGGTGCGTACTAACTAGTAACCATGGATGGTGAGCATATAACTCCTCCCACCAATGCCAAACTTCTCAATAATACTTTGCCTGATCCAGCTAGTTCTGCCTGACCCTAAACTGCTAGGTGTGAGATGAACCTAAACTATTTGGTCCCACATGACTCTAAACTTCCTGGTAATACATGACTTTAAACTGCAAAACACCCTGCATGACGTTAAATTGTATGTCGTCTAACAAGACGTTATACTACACCGTTAGAACTACATATCACATGATTCCCATCTTCATGGGATACGTAGGAACGTTCAAACATTTCATCTTGAGTCCAGCCCCCAAACTATTTTCTTTGACATTCCCCCCTGGGGGGATACCTCTGGGAGGATCCTAAAATGACATAATGGAGTCTTCTTTGGCCCTCCTCATGCCAATATTATGATGAACACACCCTGTGCTCCCTCCTCATTCTTATATTCTCCCACGTCCTCACTGTACGATGTTAAAATGCATGGACTTTAAAAACTATGTACGAATTGATTCCCATCCTCATGTGATATATAGGAACGCCCGAACATTTCATCTATTGGTCCAGAATAAACTTTTGATTTCCCCCTCAGGTCGGGACGCATGTTATGGTACATGATTTTCCCCCAAATCACGTCGAGCTCATCTCAATCCTGCCGTACATCCCGCTCCCCAGATATGTTCTTCACTTTCACTGCCTAGCTTGACGTTAAAATGAACGACCATAGCTATGCTACAACCACTCCATTGATTGGGACGCCATCATATTTCACATCCAAAAGGACCCTCGACTGGCATTGATTCTTGGCCAAAGGGATCTCCTACCACTTTGGGACAACACCTTCAAGGATGTTGAGAAAAAAATTGATACGTGTACCACGTTGCAAATATGGCCAGTAGTCGATGCTCATTACAGTTTCCATTTTAGGTCACACTAAAAGATGATGTGTTTCAAACATGGTCAGTGGATATCCTTTATCATTGTCTCCACCCATGTAGATCCCAAACATAGAGTGTGATAATTCATCTTTCCATATATATCTTCTTATTTGGGAATCCCTTCAGGTGATTCTAGCTATTAAACACTTATATGATAGGGAATGATGAATCCAGCTCCTTGTTTCCCACACCGAGCACTGCACATGTGAGCTTAGGAGATATGATGAGGTGGTAACTGCACAAGAGTTCAAATGGCTACAGTTGGCTAGGACGCCCAGCCTCAGGTCCATCGACCCCTTCATGCCCCTGGCCCAAGTTCTCATTCAGGATTGTGTGGTGCAGTACAGACTCATGTACTCATTCACGTCGGGCTATTTTTTCATGCCATACATATCCCCTTGAGATATCCCTTTCTTCATTTGTCATTGGTTCTGTGACCACATTCCTTTCCATGTTTTACACAACCCATCATTTGGGTTTCCATCACCCTCTATATCGAGAAGTTCCCCCGAATGGCATGGATTCTCAGCCCAAGGGATCTTCTACCATTACGAGCTAACACCCTCGATGATTACGAGCGAAACGTTAATACCGGTCTTGTGTTGCGAATACAGTTAGCGGTTGATGCTCTATTTTTCCCACTTCTGGTCACATATGGTTGGATACTGTGTTGTGATCCTGGTCGACATTTTCCCTCTATAAACATTTCCACTTTGTGATCTTCCATAGGCATGATGATTCTCCATTTCTATCCCACACACATGACATTAAACTAGGTATATATGGTCCGAGATATATGACCCTAAATTAATATCACATTTATCCTCCTTATAGACCGTTAAAATGCATGTTGTCCATGACATTCTATCCATGACCCAGCCTCAGGCCCCTCAACCTTTTTGGGCCCCGGGCCCAGGTTCTCACTTCAGGTTGTACGGTGTGGTGATGGATTATTTCCTCACTCATGTTGTTTTTCTTATCATGCCATACGCATCCTTGGATGAGATACATTACTCCTACCTTCATGCTCACTACAAGAGGTTATATAGTAAGCTGGCCATGGCATTCTGTCCATGGATCATCCTCAGGCCCCTTGCCATTTTCGGGCCCCTAGCCCAAGTTCTAACTTAGGGTTGAATGGTGTGGTGTGGGATTATGTCCTCCTTCACATTGGGTTACTTTTTGTGCCATAAAAACCCAAAATTTGGGTATATATACCTTATTAGTGTCACCCTTTTCTCTAGAACTACGTGTGGCTAGATTCCCATCTTGATTGGATATGTAGGACGACCCAAATGTCTAGACTTCGGATCCATCTCAATCTCATAGAAACCTCCCTATTATTTTTTCCCCTTGGCCCATGTTATTCCATAAGAGGGATATGCACTATGGTATGGGTTCATGTCCTCATAAATGTAGGATTTATAACAACCATGACGCATATATCTCTCTCCTATGTAGCCATTGCTCCCTTTCCCTACTTTTATCTCTTTGAGTCGGCTTCCCTTGAGTCGGGTCCCTCTGCCCACTTCGGCGATTCACCAATTGGAACATGAGTACTCTTTTCTAGAACCCAAAGTGTTAGATTATATATGGACATGCTTTCTCCATCATTTTTGGCAACTTTTTCTCCTTTATTTGGGCTTCCATTATCATTCACATCTGAAGGGACCACCAACTGGCATGGATGTTATGCCTAAGGGCTATCTAACTATTGCGAGCCAACATCCTCGAGGGTGTCATACAACAAATTGAAACAAGTCCCACATTGTGAATATCATTATTGGTCGACTCTCATTTGTTTTTCCCATTTCAGGCCACATGATATGGATTCTTTGTTTCGAAAACGGTGAACAATTATCCTCCAACGTCATGCCATCTCCTTCAAGCCTTGAATGTTGGTTACATGGTTCACATTTTTCTACACCCCATCATGCCCAAATGAAATTTTTACATTCCAAGAATTATCCCTCCGTTCTCATTTTCATGTTAAGAGGAAAAAATCCACAGTAAAGGCATCATTAGGGGCTCCACACTGACTTCCCTTTGGCATGTGTTCCAGGTATTGCAAAAAAACCTATTCGGCCCTTGGTTCCCACAATGAGTTTGATAGACGTGGGCTTAGGGATTGGGTTGAGTTATACATATACATGGAAGGAATTCACTCCTCTATGGTATAAGCTCTAAGACCATATAGTAATATCTCTTTTAGAACTACGTACTGCTTGATTACAATTCCCATGGGACACAAAATAATTTCTAGACATCATGCCTTTGGGTACTGCTCGATTTCCACTAATTTATCTCTTTTGTTATATATTTTGGGATTTATCTCTTATGATAATTTTTTTAATGGTAATGGATTAAGTCCTCATGCACATTGGGTTGGAAATAGCCACACCAAGTATGCCACTTTCTAAGAGTTAGCCCCTACTTTATGTCCCACATGACATTAAACTGTATGTTTTCCCACACGACGTTAAAAGTCACCTTCAAGAACTATGTGTGGGTTAATTCACATTCTCATGGGATATGTAGGAACACCTCGACATCTATTCTTCGGGACAAAATAAAATGAGATCTATCCTCTCCTATCCCATATACTCCAGCCTTTTCTGGCCCTTTGGCCCGATGTGTTCACTTACGGAATTGCGTGTGATGTGACGTGGACCTTGTCCTCATTCATGCTAGGTATTCTTTATCGCACCATGCACGTTCCATCCTTAAACTAATCTCTACTATATACATCTAGGCCATATGATGTTAAACAATTTCACCCGGTCCCATCACAAGATCCAAAGCTCTGACATTATCGTCCTGGCCACACGATGAAAAATGGCGCTGCATCATGGTGTCCTCACTCAAGTGTACATCTTGTTTGGTATCAGTCATAAACCATAACATTTTTCAATGCCTGCATATGGATTGACTATTGTGGCGATGCCTGGAAATTCTATCCTAGTCCCATCTCTTCGCAAAAAAATTCATTCATCACAAAGGAAAAACAGGATATATCAAATTCAGATTCTTTTGGTGAAAGGGCCTGACCCACACTCCCTTATTATCCATAGCACCGGTATCCTACTGTACCATCCTTACTTCTACGTGCGGCTTGATCCCCATCCTCATGAGGTATGTTGGAACATATGTGCACCTTGTCTCTGGGTCATCTTAACTTTTGTTTTTGGTCCCTTGACCTAAAACATTCCCCAAGAAGAGCAAGGTGATCTAGACCAAGTCCTCATTCATGTCGGGTTTTTTAATTACTTCATTGTGTGTCTCTCGTTTCCTACCATCTATGGTCCAAGCTCTATGGCCATAAACTAAGACCACTCCATGTCTTTGCCTCAGGACGTTAAAAATCACGTCATCTTCCAGATATACTTTTGGCTACATTCCCATCCTAATGGGATACATAGGAATGCCCAAACATTTTTGTCTCCAGGTCCAGTACCAGAAATCTACGAATCTTGTCCCCTATTTTTTGGCCAATTGTTGCAAAATTATTTCAAAACATGTGGTGTGATGAGTACCACTTAGGTTCTCATTCACATCGGGTTTTTCAATATCCACACTATATGATTCCCATATTTTTTCCCAACATGGTCCGAGTTCTATGACCCAAAACTAAGATCTCCCTATGGGAACTGCGGGTCAAGTTTGGCTATTTTTCCACCCTGCGCATAATCCATTAAATTAATCCCCCCTTAATGGACCACCATAGGACCTTAAGATGAAATCGTGTGACCCCAAGACCCTTTTCCTTGTGAAGGGACTCGACTCCCGCTATTTGATACGTCTCATTGTTGTACATAGATGCGTTCTAAAAAATAACCCGAAGTGTGGAATTTTCATGGGGACATTCCTATCATTCCATATCCTTGCTTCGTGAGACCATTATATGGATCCTCATCCTCTTCCACATCTGAAGAGACCCCTTACCGGCTTGGTATCATGCCACCTCGACTCACCTAACGTCTCGGCCCAACGTACCTAAAGACCTCAGAATAAATTTTGTGAAAAGTCCCGTGTTTTGAACGTGGTCAGTGGTCGACCCACATCTGTATTTCCCCATATCAAGATAAAACGATATGGAGGATGTGTTTTGATCATGGTAAATAGCCATCCCCTATCGCCATTCTACCATCATTGTGGTCCAGATCTCTAGAATCAAGATTCACATATTTTAAATTTTTAACATTGAAGTGGAAATCTGACATACTCAACCTTACTTCTTCACGCACCTAGGTGTGTTACGTGGATGGGTCAACATCATTTGGAAGATGTTCACTGAGTATCCCCTCACCCCTAACATGTTCATTCCTGTGCTGGGAATGTCCGTTCACTGTATATTGTTTCCCAAATCAAGCTCGACTCATGCATGCTTAATAGTTTTGGTAGGATGTGTACTAGGATAGTCATGGCATGCATTCCCTTCATCATCCCGCAGGACTAAAAATTGCATTCTCCGAACTACATGTGGCTTGATTCCCATTCTAACTGGGTACGTAGGAATGCCTGACCACATTGATTTGAGCCCAGCCTAATTTTCACTTTTGGTCCCTTGACCTGAAGAGCTTCCTCTGGGGATAAATGGTGTGATCCGGACTCCAAGTCCACTTTCACTTCAGGTTTATAGCAACCACACCACATACTCTCTTCCTAAAATCTTCCCTTTCACTCAACGTACAATAGTATGATGTTAAACTGCAGGAGTCCATATGTACTCAATGCATGTCACTAAACAGTTGTTTACACTGAACATGTTCAAGATGCCCTATGTTTATCTTGGGATGCATTAGTTTCCTCTCTAGAGAAAATTCTCCCTACTATTTTTGGTCTCTGACCACACCGTGCCCCAAGAAATACATTCTCTATGATTCTCATCTTTATGGGATACATAGCGATGCCCAGGCATTTCTCCTTGGGCCCAACCCCAGGGTCATGAACCCTAATGGCCCCTCTGCCCCGATCACGGTCCAATATCTTTGAACTCAAATTAGGACCCTGCGGTCTATGTAACATGACTTCAAACTATTAACCTTGGTCGAGGTAGTATGACCTTTAAACTACATTCACTATATTTATCGTATGATGTAAATCTGTAAGTCCTTCCAGTTCCTTACCAGAGAGATCATGTTTGGTTGTATGTTTGATCCCAGACTAGACCGATGTACCCACCTAATGTGTTTCCACCATGGTGGTGTAATTTCATGAGTGTTGGACTCCAGTCAAACAACCCATCACTCCACTCTCCACACTTTTTGGGCCATTTATTTGTATCCTATTCTTATTTCATGTCTATAAAACCCCCTAAAATTATGGATTCATGGCCAATGTATTTCCTACTATCCTAGACTAACATTATATAAGCCTAATGGATGACACTTCAAGTCAGGCCTCGTGTTTCAAACATGGTCTGCGATCAGACCTCATTTATTATCCCCATTTCAGGCGAACGAAAAAAAGAATAATCTGTTTTAAACACTATAAATAGTAATTATTAATTTTCACTCCCACACTACAGTGTTCTGAATCTAGGATATTGTGATTCAAACCTTCCATTCCCCATGTTCGGATTTATTCTAGCACCCCTGATGTTACCCCGTTCGTGTACAAGAGCACACTGGGAAAATGGTAATTCATCTTTTCTGAGAGATTCATTCTCTAGTCAGGTCTCCCCATTCTCTTCTCAGAAAACCAGGTTGGTTGTTCAAACCTCGGATGCCCAAAACATGGTCAGAACTCTTATGTTCAGATGAAATAACATAACTATCATCCCTTGTTTCTCACATTGGGCTCATCCCAAGTGAGCTTAGGGATTTATCACTGGGTTTTTGATGAATATAATAGATGTGTGTAATACCGACACTAATAATGGGACTCATGCATTATATGGAATAAAATAATCAAATCATGAATGTAAATTAGAGGTTTTGTGATATCTACATCACTATAGGGTCGATCCCTCCACTAGACGTGTCAATCCCATCAAAAGAACGTTGCAGTTCTTCCACCCTCTGGCTTATGGCATCCAGGATTTGCTACCACATGATCAGTTCTTGCACCTCCTCGAAAGCGATGGGGTGTAATTCATTGGCTGCAATCTGGGACCACTCTACATCGGTCCGAATGACTGTCATCTCTTCATAGGCTCACTTCATTCCCTCTTACTCCTCTTCTAGATGGGCCTTCGATCACAATATCTTCATTGAATGTATGTTACGGGTGGCTGAGTGCTCATCTTCCTGGACCTATAACCACTTTACTTATTTTTTAGTCTACCTAAGCTTCTTGATGTTAACCACTTTCCTCTGCTACTATCCCACACCAAGGACACAGTTAAACTTTCTAATCTTCTCCACTATATGATCATGGAAGAGAATGTGAGGACATTGGGCATCTACTCCCCCAGAACAGAGTTCACTCAATAGTGAGTGAATTATATCCATTTCATCTAGCCATAGTGATTGTGGGTTTCATAAATGAATCACATGATCATATTCCATGGTCAGCGACAAACTATTTTTCTTTCCTTTTCATCGGACAATGTCTCGTCATAATTAGAGTGGTTGGCAGGCACATATACGGGGAACACCCTCAGGAACTCGTCAGTAGGGTTAGCATATGGTGTTTTATTAGGTAGGGTAGGACCTGGGCTATCTGTTATATCCAAATCATCAGATCCTAACTCAATAGTCTTAGGCACATCCAAACTGACAGTCCCACCAGTGATCAAGAGTGCCACAGTTCTGTTAGTCTGGATATCCGCCTCCATGATCACCCGCATTCCCCTGCTAAAGGCACAACCAGATGTCTCGACCAACCTCACTGAAACATCTAATTCCATTCAAGTAACTGTACATGACAAAAAGAAGTGTGGATTTCAGTTTACATGATCAATTGGTGACATCCAAGAATTTGGTAGAAGAAACGTACATAGATCGAATTCCTGGTCTCGTTTTTGGGTCGATGTTTTTGGGACCCCGACGCGTGGTCCCCCGTATATTATCGGAAGATCTGAATGCTCTAGAGGGGTCACCTAAGTTGTCCTGGCCCCGATGGATGTAGAAATTAATGCATCCATATGCATGGATTTCGAAGGCACCACATTTTCATCCATTGAGAGACGTGAATGGGTTCTATTTATGAGGTCATCCATCACAGTTTAGATGTTAGTAAGGAGTCCTGAATTACATGGATGGGTACCCTATGGAAGGGTTCGGGATTTTACCTCGAGGGCCATTGCGAAGTATTCATCATCCAAGGCTTTATCACTGAATTCACCCTCATCCAACAGACTCCCTCTACCAGTCTCGTCCCCCCAGGAGGACTCATATGATTATTATGAAAGAGGGAAGAACTCTCTTAGTTTAGTAGCTGACAATTAATGAGGGACCATACAATCCAGCAGCATCTTGACACAATCTGTCATTAGATGCAGGTCACCCCAGGAATGCACAACGTCTTCCAGCTCTTCCAGGTATTACCCCACCTCCGCCCAGGACATTGCAATGCTGCCCCCAATAGGGCATATTACATGAAAATCTATCCCGAGACGGTTTATGTGTTTCCACATCTCAGACGGGCCAAGTAATTTTCGGTTTACATCCAATATGTCCATGTAATCTGGGAAGACAGGGATTTCCAGCATGTCTATGTAGAGAAACTGCTACCTCTTAGTCTTGGTGGATATCGTATAGAATCCTCTCGGTGGCCTCCCCACTGGAAAACACTATTCTTCTAGGACAACTGGGTCCACTACTGTTGCTGGATCTACTGCCATTGAAGCCCCTAAATTGGTGTGGTCAATGCCGCCACAGAAACCCTGCCACTGCGGGATTCCCTTGCCAACATCTAGCCCCAAACCCGATGTTGGGAAGGCTCGCCATCACCGATTCGAACAGTTGGATGCTTCAGTATCTCCACTAGGTAGGCCGCCTCACATCTTTGGGCACACTCCTTTAGCAACCTGAAAATATTAGTAGGTGGAAGTATCTCTTTCGGCATCTTTCGGTCTTCTTGAGTGAACATGAGCCACATCTTCCTCATCACACATGGGTTTCCTTCATGGTGCACCACTAGATAGACATGCGGGGTCAGTCGATGCATACACCAAAATTTCTGGGCAAATCGGTGTGGGGTGTACGGCTCACATAGGGGCTCACGTTCCACCCTTCCTACTTGGAATCCTCCTATAAAGGCTAGGAGATATGACCGATGCTCTTACGCTCCTTGGCCGTCATCATTAATAGCGCTTGTTGGAAAAGGAAACCGATGAAAGTTGAAATCATCCACCTTCCACACACAGTTCAATTCCAATAGTGTGGTTCGCTTGGATAGAATGCTTCCAGTGGTGTTCAGAATAGTGGGGTGGATGTTCAAACCTAGAGGCGAGATGGGGTTTGGGTACTCATGAACTCCCCTAACATGCGCCACTATCCACTTTTATAAGAGTTGGAATGTCCCACATATTCTCTATGGACTCTTCCCCTCACTGATGTGCCACAACATGTTGTATAGCTTGGCCAGCATCGGGATCTTGAGATTGACTCATCAACTGGTGCCAACATGAATGCCATGATGAATGTTCTGGGTCACACTCCTATGTGTGTATTCCTCACCAGCAGGATCCAATCACAAAAGAGAGTTGCGTTGAATTTTTTCAGCCTAACTATCGGCTGATGCTCAGTGCTGACGCTAAGTACCCTGGTTTTCCACTGGTTCTCCTCCAAGAGAAGCCAGTACGAGTGATCTTTGCTTCATTTATCCCCTTTTGGGAAAGTCAAAGGACTCACCAGAAACTACATGTCTTCCGGGATGTTCAGAAACTACTTGAACCACCACTTGAAATGGATATCCCTTATGGCCTCTTTGTCCTCTCACGACACTAGCTCCCTCAACGTCATTGCCAGCCATGGAATTTGCTCTGGATCCTCTCACGTACCCATTAAGGGGAAGAATTCATCATATATTGCCCTCAATATCAGGACCCCTGAAAGCTGGTTCACATCCCACAAGCTAATTCCCACCTCCCCGTAGTGTAGGGGGAAGGTATTGGTCTTTTATGACCACCTACTCAGCAACTCTGGCATCAGCTACTTCATATGATTAATGTAGAACAAGGAGGACCAAGCCACCTCATATATTCACACTCTCCACATCTCATCCCTAAACTCCTCACATGAGGCACCTACCAAGTAGGCCTAATCCCAGTCAACAGTTAAGTTTCCACCCTAGCATAGGTCCCACTCCATAGACCGTCCATTCATCGGGTTCCTCAATGCTTCCTTCATGATTTTCTATTATAGAGGGGGCCGGGACACCTCCATCTACAATGCCTTCTCATCCACGTTGTTCATGTGGTTATAATGGCCATTAGAATTGATGGACATGGAGTCTTCTCAGGCATGGCTATCAGCCACCCTGAACCATTGGCGCTAACACGGTGTACTCCTAAACAAGAAAGTAGGATCATCCCTACTTGATTCAAGAATGAAGATGTCATCCCTCAGATCGACGCCATAAAAATCCAGCCTCTTTCACAATGGATAGTTCCTCTGGAACTCCGATAGCAGCTCCACCAATAAACTGTGGTCAGAATGGCTCTGTATTAACTACCCTAGTACCAAGTTGTTGGCCATCTCCTCCCTTCAGGTAGAATCGGCGAGGACCTCCTTGGAAGCATCCTAATGATCCATTCCATTTTAAGTCTTGGAGTTTATTTTGTTCAATTCACGATCCTATATCGCAGAGACCGTTCACAAAGAATGTTCATGGAGCCCTACTCTGACCTTCATAAGAAAGTTTCTAAGCACTATCATGGAGTCGTAGACTCACTATGCACCGTGAAGTTGTACGCTGGATTCACAGAGAGAAAGCACAATGTACGTGGAGCTTTGTTAATCGAGATCTCTACAAGACAAAATCATAGAGGAAAGAATGGTATAAAGAGAGGTCACCTCCACTATTAATAGGTTAAAAAATTCAGAGCTTCGCGGCACATCCATACCACACCGAGCTTTGTAACACACTCATTCTGTACATCAGCTATCCTCCTCGTGAGCCCTCTTCGTGAAACATATTCGCGGATGGCCGAGGGATTTTGGTTATTGAACCTCAGACATTAACCCTTGATTTCTCCTCGGCTCCATGTTTGAGGGGTGGGGGTACATTTGTTAGCAATATAATTTGTGAAGAGGAAGAACAATATGGAGGTCTCTGAGGCTACCTTTCAAAGACCATTCATGGATCCCCATGGCCCCGCACCCACCGAGGAGCAATGAGGGGGGAGGCTCCGCGAACCCCTTTGACGTTCGTGGCCCCACCGTGGAGCAAGGAGGCAGGTTGCTCCATGATCCACTTTGATGTTTGTCAGACCACCACGAATCTTGGAGGCAGGATGCTCTATGAACGAATCTGACATTCGTGTGACCACCGTGTGGCAAGGAGTCAGGATCCACTGCGATCCAATTTGACGTTTTTGACCCAACGCAGAGCAAACTCTTTCTTCGCACTGAGCCATGCACTGCTTCAGGGTGCCTCTTGCCTATAAATAAATGGCTCCCCTTGAGCCCAAATAACGGATCATCTGACCATTCACCTTCCAACATCTCAAATCACAAAGCACTTCTTGCTCTTTGAACTATGAGCTTCTCAAGGTACTTTTTCATTGTGTAGTGCCTCCCCTTTAATTTAATTCAACCCCTCTTCCGAGAGGGATGCCTTTCCCTAATCCCATGAGCCTTCTCCAAAGAAGGGGATCTCCATGGGGACATGGGTCATTGCGAATCATTTTTGCTTCACGAAACACACTCTATGCACACGCGAAAGACATTCTTAGGTAGGTTCACTGTGCTTCGCGAAGAACATTGCTTCACAACACCTTTCTTCACGAGGAACCCTTGAATCATGAGGCATTTCTTTGAGAATTCCTTTCCACTCACAATGCTCCTCCTATATGCACATGTTCCCTATTCCGAGGCTAAGCCCCTTCACTTCACGAAGTATAAAACTTCATGATGCCCCTCCACTAAATAGAGCACTAGATCACTACAAGGCTTCTAGCTATAAACTCATATGCCCTACAACTCTTTTTCCAATTTAACCCTCTAGGTTTTCACGAAGTAACTTCAAATTCCCTTAGGTGGTGATTCATAATGTGTTGCTTCTCCTCATTCTCCTTTGCATAGGCATGATAATGGCTATTGCTACATCACATAGCCACGCTAATGTGGACCCCTAGTGGGATCATCTCTCGACACCCCCCATAAATGACATTGGAAATGCCATCCTTCCTTCATGGATGGGCGGGTATCAGATATGTATGTCCTAGGGGTGCGGAGTGAACCCGCTTCATTCGAGCTGCAGGACGATAACTGTGGGGGACCATCGTCCTCAGCACATGATGTTAAATTGTGTCCTCGCCCCGTGCCTAGCAAGCGGGGTGCCCTGTCTCAGACATTATCTTGCCCACTGGTCTCCACAGGAGGGAAATAATTCCTCACATAGAATGATATCTTCTTTATTGGAGCAGCATTCGTCCACAAGGAAAGGGCAGCCACCGTGGTGTAAGCCCCTAGAAGTCCTTGCTAGAAGGCAGCACCCCTGCTCCTCCTCTCTTTGTAGGTGCCAAATCCCTCTCTCACTAGGATTTGTCACCACCTAGGCCTCCCTCCCTAAGTAAGTCTTAATCTCCATCACCCTGGGTTGTTAACCACGTTTAAGCCCTTGTTTTCTCTTTCAGCCACTACCTGTGCATCGGCCGCAATATACATTCCATAGACGCACCTTCCATGATGTGATCATCAGTTATTTACTACCTCTCGTTTCTCACATCGATCATGACTCATGTGGTCTTAAAGTAAGCATTGTCCCTGACATCCTCTCCGTACAACCTAGATAGTAAGCCTCAAACCCAACCGGAACTACACGAACTTTGATCCTTGCCTTGTCAGGGTATGTAGGAAGCCTCATGGAAGTCAAACCCACCATCCATTGGTCCTGAATATCCTCACATTTGTTCTCCAAACACTCACCATGAACTTTTTGGACTTTGATCCTTACCAAGACAAGGTATGTATGAAGGATCCCTAAGTATCAACCCCACCATCCATTGGTCATGAAAATCCTCACGTTGGTTCACCAAACACTCCATCTAAACTATGAGGACATTGATTCCTTCCATGGAAAGGTACATAGGAAGCATCCCTGTGGTTCAAGCCCAACAAACCTTGGTTCCGACCCCCTTCATGTCGGTTCGCACGCCATTATGAACTATGTGGTCTTTGATCCCTCCCAAGGCAAGGTACATAGGAAGTATCCCTGAGGTTCAAGTCTAAGACCCAATTTTTCTTACTCCTGTCACGTCGGTTCACTAAACCCCTTCTGAAATACGCTATCATTGATCCTTTCCAAGGAAAGGTACATAGGAATCCTCCCAGAGGTTTAATCCAAACACCCATTAGCTCTAACCCCCTGCACATCGGTTCACCCACTACTCCAAAACTATGTGGTATTTGATCCTTGCCAAGACAAGGTATGTAGGAAGCCTCTCTGAGGTTCAAGTCCAACAACCATTGGTTCCGACCCCCATTCAGGTCGGTTACCACACCATTCTAAACATTGTGGTCTTTGATCCATACCAAGGCATGGTACATTGGAAGCCTCCCTGAGGATCATGCCCAACACCTGGTCATTCCAACCACCATCACACTAGTTCACCAAAATCATTATGAACTATGTGGTCTTTGATCATTGCCAAGGAAAGGTATGTGGGAAGCCTTCCGGAGGTTCAAGCCAAACACCCATTAGCTCCGACCTCCTACATGTCAGTTAACCCACTTTTTCTGAACTACATTGACATTGATCCCTACCAAGGCATGGTATGTAGGAATCCTCCATGAGGTTAAATTCCATCATCTATATGGGGCCCAATACCTCCTTCACGTGGGTTGACCCCCATCTTGCATGACGTTAAACTGTGGACCCCAACCAGTAGTAATCTTTTGCGACCCTATCCAATGGTAAGCTGTTGGGACCCCATCCAGCAGTAATCTATTGTATCCTCGTCCAGTGGTAAGATGTTGTGACCCTGTCCTATGGTAAGTGGTTGTGACTGCATCTACAGTTAAGCCGTTGAGATCCACCATCCATCAGTAAGCCATTGAAATCCCAAATCGGCGGTAATCTATCGTCAGATGAACTATAAGGACATTGATTCCCTACCATAGGGATACATAGGAGTCCTCTTCGACACTCATGCCCAACTCAACCATTTTCCTCGAGTCAACTCCATATCATTATCCACCTACTTCATTAAACCCTCTATAATCCATCCTGATTCTTACCGGTGCCGCCACATCCCAGTGGGATCACAACACCACATTCCCCATTCCCCTTAACAACAACTGGGAAGATAACCACACGTTCCTCCAACATCAGTGTTCCCTCTAGGGGTAGCACCCATGTGATCCACTCTAATCAGTGTTCTGATCAGTTTGATTTGTCTCTTCTAGATGTTAAACTCGCAGCATACACTGTGTTAAACATGGGAAGCTGAGTAAAACCCAATATACATGCATATGGTATAAAATTTCCATCATTCAATGTGGGATGCCTCGGGCTTTCACACCCTCAAGAAGCCCTATAATAATGGTAAGAAACCCAGACGCTCTAGTGTCAAAGGGTCTAGACACCCTAATGATTTCCAACGTGACTAATCCCCTGAACGAAGGTTGCTTCCCTAAACGGGGCATTTGGAGTGACAAGACAGAATCAGTGTAATTAAATAGTGTCAATGAAGATACGACACTATGAAAAGGTTCACAAAAAACTTTTTAAATCTATAAGGGAGACATTGATTAGGTGACGAGATCCGAAGAAGAATCCAGGGCAGGAAGAACCAAAATTCCCTAATCCCATTTCGATCAAGGAGAAAATATCCCTGAACAAGGAACAGATGATTCCCACCTTTGGAATGCAGGAATGCGTGGTATCAAACAATGAAACCGTCCTCGAACAAGACTATGCATGCACCCGAACGAAAGTGTAGAAAATGAAATTTAAATGAAATTTTCCATAAAAATGTTTTTAGGGATCACATATAAAATATCTATTCATCAACATCATAAAAACATCATGGTACTTATGATACACTATGAAAATGTAATATTAATATCATCCATTTTATAATTTGTTTGGGTTTTGACCAGTTTGATAGTGGTCAAACGAATTACATACCATTATTATTAATATAGATTGTCATGGAATATGTTCATTGATATGCGTAATTTATAAAAATTATTGTTTTATGTTTTTAATGTTAATGATTATGTTTATTATGTTTCCTTACTACTATATAAGGAATGAATTAGACATAGTTTGTGATGCGTGGGGCCTTATAAAGACCCTTGATGCATATGTATGTTTCATGATTCAAACTGGAATGGGGTTTAGCCACGGATTTACCCAATTATATGTATGTACTTGTACTAGGTGATGAATATATTAGGATATCCTTAAACAAGGCCTCATTGTTAGGTTTTAGAATACAAGAATTACACATTCCACCATTATGATATAATTTATAGATATTCCATGTTATTAATCTATTATTCAGATTAACCATGATTTGGAATTCATACCATGTGATTATTTATTTAGAATTATCTGATAATTATTTATTCATTCAATATTATTCTCATGTTACTAATTAAATGTCTTATGTTTTTTATATACTATACAATATCGATTATGATTTATTTATTTTATTATTCTTCTATACACATACTATTGATGAGTACATGTGATCATATATTTCTTATGTTTTATTTCCCCTACGATTGTAGGATGTTTATTATGTATATTAAGATGATATACGCTAATGGGAATAATGGCTTTTTGAATGAAAATACAGTTTTGTATCTTATTCTTTAAAATTTAATGTACATTTATATATTTATGTATTTTATTAGGACTCTTAATCAAATTATTCCTTCATGATGAGATTGATTATTTCAAATTAAAAAATAATAAAGTAGACATTGACTCTGGGATACTCCTTGCGAGGGTGTTAGAGATAGATATTCAACAATGATTAAAAATACATGATTATATTATATTAATACTATTGGAGTTAAAAAGTAATTTTTATTCCTTATGGAAGATTAGATATAGGGTATTACCAGTACTCTTTTTTATATACACTTGTATCTATTTAGTTTTTTAACACAATTTTAATTAATAATTTTTTATATAAAAAATATCCAACGATATTGGTGTTCAAAAATGTCAGGTCCTATATAATTTTAGTTTTTTCAGAAGTGGTTATAAAATAATGTTTCAAATTGAACATTTAACATATTTTCCTTTGTAATTAATTCAAAATAATGGGTTAAAATATAAAATTTTTATATTTTGATCCAATTATGTTTTATGTTGTTGTTTTATTGAAAATTGTTATAAATTAACTTCATATTTGGATGAATAACATATCATATTTTATTATATACAATAATTTAATTTTATAACACTGTGAGATTTTAAGTTATATTTAACATTAAATAAATTCAATTTCATTACCATCATCCATTATATGAAATACAATGTTAAAACAAACACTGATATACTATTGAGAAATTATTATATATTCTAACTATAATTTACTTTTTTATTTTAGAGTATCAATTAGGAATAATAAATATCAAAAATGTATTCTTATAGAGTAATGTAATTTATTAATTTTTTATCAATTGGAGAAAAAATTCAAAGATAGAAAGAGTTTCCTTTTCTAAAATTTTAAGGAGAAAAATGTGTCATTATCATAATAAATTAAATGAATCACTATTTTAGATTGATTATAAATAAATTCATGGATTACATATTAAATGAATTGTTTTAAAATTCTTGTAAATGTGTTTTCCTAGGAATGTTATATGAATTGAAATTTTTTCATAAAGACATAAATTTATATAATGGTATTTGTTTTGTTTTTTTTACGAATGATAAATATTCCACTTCGAAAAATATATTCAAGATAAATAGATTATATATTTCAAATTATGAGGTTTATGTTATTTTTATATGAACCTTTCTAAATTATTAACAGTAACTATTATAGAATTTATCACATCAGTAAAGGGTAAAATGATGTTAATATGGATAAAAATAGAAAATAATGATTCAAAATAATCCATACACATTAAAAAATTTCATTTTAAGGGTTTAATTTTAAAAAAAATTAATATATTAAAAAATATTGTATTTTTTGTGGAATTTTTCATTGATAAATGAATTTTTATTATTTTATGAAAATGAATGTTTCAAAAAAATTCTTATATGAAAATTTCCATTAATTTTTACCTAAGTATAATGATATTTCATTAATGAATATAAATTTTTATACAAAACATTAATAAATATTTTTATATTAATTCATTAATTTTATTTTAGTGACTGTATAAATACCTTAAATTATTATACAATAAAAACATAGTGCACGTGCATGCAATAGAAAAATAAAATTATATGATATTTAAATAAGAAAAATATTTTATAAATTTATTTTGGTGTCATAATAATTTTACAGTTATGAATAATGTATTATATATCATTAGGGTTTTATATTCAACTTTCATACATTTATTGATTTATTTAAATAAAAAATATATGAATAGATTCAAAATTGAATTTAATTTTATATTAGGTTAAATAATATATTATAAATTGTTTTAAACATAATAATTATATTTTATAATGAAAATTTTGTTGTGATATTGTCAAAAATGTCATAAGTTTACAATATATGATCCAAAATTTATATTGTAATTAAACTTCTAACATATTAGTGTTGAAAAATATGGTACCACATTTATGGTTAATATTTGATAATCAATTGGGTAATAAAAATTATATGGTATATAATTTTATATAAAAATATTAAAATTTTATTGGTTCATTTTTTTCAAATATTAAATATTTAAAAATCTAATTTTTAGCCCCGTTGTATTACTTTCACATGAAAATTAATTTATTATATATAAATATTTTATTTTATTCTAGAATTTTAATTTCCTTCACTATAAATGAACTCCCCATCTCATATTTTCATCACTCCTCTACGAGATACATTTCTCAACATAACCAATAAAAACCCCGATTATAAAATATCATATTTTGGTTTTTGTTGGTTTTCGTCTCAAAATACAATCCATGGGTTCTTTAAGTTTAAATCCAATGGATATCTCTAAAATATGATGTTTTCATTTTATAAGATATTTTTCTATTTAATTTACCCTTTATCTCATTCATTTTTTTCCAAAACATTCCAAAATAATAATAATAGTGTCCCTAATATATTAACATGTTAATATGTTGTTGTTATAACCATTTTTCATATAAGGGCCCAACATTAAATAGATTATATTATTGAGTAAAGTCAATAATTCACATTAAGGATCATTTCTTGTTTAGAGTTTTAGTGAATTATTCCATAATTATCACTTAACAACAAAAATATAATATGTAAACATTTCTACTCATGATCAATTTTTTCATAAGATAAAACATTTTAACAAAAAGCATGGTTTCTCATCATGATAAAAATATTATTGACTTATTTCTTTCTCATACCCATCCTTATAACCAATGAAAAACATTTCAAAAACAAGGGAGGAACACAAAAAAGAACATTAATGGATAAAACAAGGAATGAAACTATTAGTACATTAATATTTAAAACTAAAGAAAAAAGTTTTAAAAAATTATAATTTTCACCCAAAAAAAACATAAACTCATTAAGATACCTCATTAAATCATAAAATTCCTAAAAATACATATTAGAAATCATAAATGATAATGGAATATTCTGTAATCAATATCATACTTAAATTGTATGTTTCACAGTTATATAGGGATTAACCCTTATTTTTTTGTTTGGACTACCCCTTACAGTATATTACCTAAATATATTAAGAGATACCATATTTTTTTTAACTCCATCTCATTAACCAATGCATTATAGAACTACAATAGGCTCACTCACCCTTAGTTTTTATGGAAGAAAATATATACATTATTGATTCACAGGAAGCATAATATAATCCTAACACATAAAATAGGAATAAAAGAAAAATATCATTTCCACATTGCAATCCCATTTTATTTTTATGAAGAAGTTCCTTAATAAATGAAAATAAATTATTGGATGATAAAAGTGTAAACATATGAAATTAAAACCATGAAATTTAAATGGAATAAAAGTGATAAATTCAGTCATGGAAATATATGTTAAAAAAATTACATGTTATTAGAATAATAAATCCATTTTTAAAACATAATTAATACATCTGACAAGAAGTTTTTTGAATCAAATGGCCCATAAAACTTTTATTTTTTTAAAAGAAATTAAAATTATGGAACATTCATGTTCATGTAAAAAAATTCCTAACTTTTTTTGAAATCATGGGAATTAAGGAGATATATTTATAAGAATAAATCATTCAAACATTTAAAATGATTTTTTAGTTAAAGAGTCCTTACAAAGATCATTTTTTAAATAAAATAGATAGATTATATGTATTAACTATAAATAAAAAAAATAAAGTATAAATAAAAGATAATACATCAAAAAATAATATCTCACATAATCATAGCATGACATAATCCAGAAATAGATGTTTAACCTAAATAATGGGAATTGGGTTAAGAAATTCCTTTACTACTTATGATCCGTCAAACTTTATAACCCATAAAGTAAACATTATTGAATTTAAAACATAATATCATGATGATAAATAGATTAATGATATTTAATATTTATTTTTATTATATATTCACCAAACAAAATAAATTAGTGTTTAATAAGATATATCTCTCGTGGAGGTAAAAAGTGAGACGAGTAACGCTAACATAGTTAATATCAATGGAATAAGAATTTATAAATTTGTTGATTACCTATAGAATATATATATCCACAAAATATATGTTTATATAAAACATAATCCAACATAAATTTATTCAAAACATAATCATGGAATAATAAATTCAACAAAGTAGTCATATAACCTAATAAATGAAAATTGACATAGAAAAATCCCTTAAATCCGTACATACATGTTTAATACATTCTTTATCTTCATGAATAATAAATTTATGTTTATTTATAAATTATTGAAAATATTTTTCATGTTTTTAATTCCTTCTAAATAACTTAAAATTATGTTGTAATGATTATACAATTAGATGTGTTCACATTGAATGTTTTATTTATATTGGGTTCTTAAGTCAAAAATGAACATTGTATGATAAAAATAGTCCATGTGGTAATAATTATTTCATATTTATCCTGTAAAACATGATATAAAATATCTTAAATATTAATTATATATGTATTTATAAAAATTCATTGATAAAAAATAAAAAATACAGTTCCCAGAGAAGGTAGGTCAAACATACGGATGAATGATATTTCTGTTTTTTCGATTTTATTGAAATAAGAAAATTAAATTAAATGTATATAAATATTTATACATATATAATATCATTACACAAGATTTATTACTTATTTTATATCATTTATTTTTAATAAAACAATCTTTAATATATTCCATGTGATAAGTGAACAAATCACATCACTTTGAGGAGGTCGTAGTATACACGTCCAAAACAATGTTATTTTATACCAACAATATTAAATTCATCAAGGTATTCTTAATATAACATTTTAATAATATTAAATAAGATATAATATTCAGATTAAAATATTATTTGACAAGAATTTTTTTAAGACCATTAAAGAAGGTGGTAATGAAGATGGAACAAAAACATTATTCATGACAGAGAATGACCAATACAGCATAGATAACAATTTCATCTCATTGAATAAGAGGATGTGAGAAATGAAATTGATATTCAAAATTTCATAATAAAAATTAAAATCAACTATAAATATTTTTATGTAGTTATAATGCATTTATGGATGGTGGAGGTTAATAGAATGTAGGAAAATAAAAGTAATTAAGAGAGGTACTTTGAGAAAATTGCCTCTGTAATATCCCCTCCTTGAAAGACCGTTGAGGAAAATTGTTTTAGTATTATGGTATGAGTAGTAGAACGTGGACATGTGGAGAGGGACGATGAAGGTTTAGGTCATAATTATTAGGAAAAAAAGTTTTTTTGGGTTAAAATGGAGAGGTGATGTTTGTTATTTATACTTGAGGAGAGGTGGGTTCAAGAGATTAATTTATTGATTATTTTATATTAAAAGTTTACTGTATAGAGGAGGAATTAAATTTCATGACTTTAAATTGTAATTAATTTTGTTAGGGTGGTTATGGTTAATATACACCTCAACCACCCATTTAATGATGTACTTTTTTATGTTTTTTAATCTTTTGGACTCTAGTTTAATCCCTTGCCAAAATTAACTTTTACTATGGTAAATAAGTTTTTTACCATTGCATCATTTATATATATATAAATTAAATATACCATAAAATATAATTTGGAACATCAGATTCCAAATATTTATTCCTTTTCACCTAATTCAATTCATTTAATTAGGAAAATTTGTTTTAAAATAAACTCTGCAGACCATCTAAAAAAGATGGGTTTTAAAGTGAAAAGTCAAAAGTTTGAAATGAGATTATATCTAATTTCAGTTTGAAATTCATTCAATGAAAAACTTAGATAAAATGATAAAAATATAATCTAAATATATATTAAAATAAATTAAAAGTATAATATATCTATATAAATAAAGTATACTAAATAGTAGATTTGAATTAAAATGTAGTATTTTCACTATTCTGGAAAATATTTAATATCCTGAGAAGAATACATGAAATTTATCCAAAGTAAAATATTATGTTTTACCTCCTAATAAAAATGTTAATCTGTAAAAAATCACTTCTAAATTATTCAAAAACAATATTTACAATTGGTTATCCATCCAAAGGCATTAATAATGCCTTTTTTTTGAAAAAATACTCTTTTTATGCCTAAAATTGATTTTGTTCTTATATAATGTCTATAAAATATATAAGATGAACATTAAAAATAATATTGAATTTATATATCATTAGTATAATTTAACAATAGTGATGTGATTATTTTATAAACACTATTATTCTCATTTAAATAGTTTTCCATAAAAACACATCTTATGCATTCAATTGGTTTGCATTTTCATTTCTAAATAATTTGGAAAACAATGAATCACTATATAAACATGCCTAATATATATTTTAATAATTAAATTAATATATTCTATTCCCAAAATTCTAATTTCATGGTTATAATGGTAACATTTAAATAATATTATTTAGTTGTTCATTTATGCTTGATGTAGTGTATCATATACCCTATTGAGCATAGTGTTTCTTTTTAATAAACGAGGGATATTAACCCCCACCCCATTTGGTAATTTTTTCATGAAATTTTAATTTTATGTTGGTATGTCAGGTATTAATTTTCAATATTCATTTGTTGAAATACAACATCAGATAAAATATTAGCAAAACATCCACTATAAATGAATGAAAGGATAGTACAATGGTATCCTCAGATAAAACATGTTTGGATTCTATGAAGGAAGGCATAGAAATAGAAGGAAAATAGACCAACTTGTTCATATAGAGAGAGATATATAACATGTTAAAGATAATGTTAACAATTATAATACCATATATATTTGATTAGTTAAAAAGTCACAAATTTCCCATTAATAAAAGAAATATGAAAATGTTTTTGTTTCAAAAAAACACGGTTGAGAAATTTACTATTTAATCTATGAACATATGAGAAATATACATACTTGACATGAATATTTTAATCCTTTAACCTATTTCTTCCACAAACTCATTATATTCTTTAAATGATGTGTATTCATCTGAAATATTTCAATCATAAAGAAATAGAATCACCATCTTGAGAATCATATAATTCAGAAGAGATTATCTATCTATTTCTCACATAGGTAAACATTAACTAGAACCATAATGGTTAGAAAAAAAGAATATGAATATAACAAATGAAAACCCATTATATATTTAAAAAAATCTTTAGTCTCCATAATTTAACAATTTATCTAAAAAATTAACATTGATGATTTACAAAATAACTGTCCTAAAAATATTCAAAGTAATTTATACTATGTTTTGGACCCAAAAATTAGAATAATTTGATAACATAATATTTCAAAAAATTATAACATTTATACCTAAATAACATCAATCATTTTTAATATCTCTTAACAAAAAACGAATTTCTCTAATCCAAAATTTTCCAAAATAGAATAATCATTTCCATAAAAAACTTTCATTACACTTCGTCAACAATAAAATGGAATATTCTATCAAAACATAATTCAAACATTACTTATCATTTAATATCTCATTTTATTCAATTTAGCTCATTAAAAAGGGTTTCCAATATATAAAATTTCTTTTAAAAAACATTAACCATTTAATCAACAATTTTTTTTTCAATCCCATGGTTATTTATTCAATAAATATGGGTTCTAAAATCAATTTATTATTAATATTTCAAAACTATTTACTAAAAAAATTATACTAACCCATAACATCACTTAGGATAGTGGTAGGTGATAGATTCTTCTCGCCCATTGGTTGTCGGTTTGATTCCCAAAGCATAGTCTGGCATGATAGGTTCCCACATAGTCAATATGTTTTACTTTTTCATAAAAAATATAGTTTCTATTTCTTCCAAAATGAGATAAAATCCTAAAAATGACAATAATATATTTTATCCTCAATGTTTATATCATGACATTCTTTTTTCATCCAAAAATTTAATATCTTATTCGGGATCCATTAACCATGATTTTGTATCATATTCCTTATCAATTATTTCTTAAAAATAAGAACATAAATCATGAATTAAGACTAAATAATTTCCTAACGTGAGTAATGAAAAAATCGATACCCTTCCAATTTCATTTTATGATTCCTTATCTTCAGTTTGAATAGAATTATGCATTAATAAAAATATATTCTTATGTTACTACTGATCATATTCCTTATCCCTCTTCATATGATGTTAATTTTCATAATAAACATACTCCCCACATTTAAAACATTCAATTGAATACTCAGAATGAACTTCTTTCCCGATCCTGGAGTCTACTAAATGATTCATACTTCCTTGATAGGTTATTGATTTATGACCACCATTACCACTTATATAAAATTTTCCAATATTCTTAATTCATTTTCAATGGGTTTCATTCAACATTCCTGACACATATTTAGATTAATTTGTTTTACCTTTTGATTATTATTACCTTAGCTTTCATATGGATTCATTTATCTCCTATTTGATTCATTAGAAAACTCATAATGATTCTTGTGGTTATTCATAAAATCCTATATTAGGTTTAGAAAAACCAAAATATTTATCATTGAGGCACTCATATCATTTGGTATCTTACTCAATGAACAACCACATTTTTCTTAACATCAATTTTTACTTTGGTTCATGATGGATCCAGCCATTTCCTAAAACCAATAACATTAGTGTGAGCATTTCAAAAAAATATATATTATCTTTTGAATATGATAAATAGTAAGATATACTTATTCATGTCATCTCAGACTCTTTCAATTTAATTAAAATGACTATGACTCTTTATAATATGAAAACCATTTTAATTATATAATAATTTATCTTATGTTAAATAACAAACTAACCTATAATGTTTTCAAACCCGACCTCTAATGCCAAATATAAGGCCACATTCTTAAAAATTACATAATATTGAGATAGGATAATAATTACAATTGAGTATCTTTTTTGTTTATAGTATTATAGTATTATACCATAACTACTACATAACATCTAAATTTTTAAAAGTAGACACATCTACTCATTATAAATTTATTTCATAAAATAAAACATTTAAAAATGAAACATTATTTATATTCTGGATAAAAAAAATATACATGACTTCTTAAATTCATTTAACCATCCTTATACCCTATTAAAAACATTTCAAAAACATTGTATGGGAAAAAAATATCATTAAAGGATAAAATATGGAATGAAACTATTAGTCCAGGAATATTTTAAACTCAATAAAATATTCACAAAATAATACATTTCACCGACAAAATAATTATAGATTTAACATACCTCATTATTTCATAATATTCCATAAAATACTTCATAGAATAAAAAAATTATAATGTTAGCTAATTTCATCCATATAATACATACAATCATTCTTTTAAAGCTATATAGGGAGTAACCTTCATGGTTATATTTGGACAATCAATCACAGTATATTCTATAAATCACAGAGTTAAATCCCTTTGATTAACTCTCTTTCATTTAATAATGAATTTGATAGATATCATGTGATCACCATCCCTTAGTTTATCACAAAATCACCCTTATACAAAAATAATTCACCAGAACCATAATATAATGATTAGATATAGAAAAACATAAAGAAAAAATAACATTTCTATATTGTAATCCAATTTAATTATAACAACTATTTTTACTGATAAATGAAAATACATTATTTAAAAATAAAATTCTATATATTTATAATCAGCATCATGAAATAAAAAAGAAATAAAAGTGATATATTTTGTCCAGGACGTATATATTAAAAAACATTCCATTTTATTGGAATAATCAATAAATTTTTAAAACACAATTTAAACATTTTAAAAAATATTTTTAAAACAAAATGATCCACAACACGTTGAATATTTTCAAAGGAATAATAATTTTAATATATTCAAGTACATATAAATTTATTCTTAAAACAATCTTGAAAACAGGGACATTATTGAGAAATATTTAGAATAATATATCTTTAAAACAATTGAAATGTTTTTTTAAAGAGTACATTACAATGATCATTTTGTTAATCAAATAGATAGATTATGTGTATTAAATATAAATAAAGATAAATAAATTATAAAAAAATATAACATATCAAATTTTTTTTCTCACATAATCATTACACACCATAATCGATATGTATAAATTTTACCCAATGAATGGAAATTGAGATATGAAATTCCCTTACCACTTGTAATATGTAGAATCATATTTCCATTAAAAGTAATAAATAATGATGGAAAAAATTAATATCATGATTATAAATATATTTATTGTAATTTATATTAAGTTAAATTATATATACAATAGACAATATAATTTAGATGTGAATATTTTATATATTTCACGGTGGTAAAAATTGAGATGAGTAACACTTACAACGCTCATATCAATGATGTCAGTATTTATCAATGGGTTGATTATGTGTAAAAATTTTATATCCACACTAATAGAAGTTTAAATAAAACATACACCTATAAATATTTATTCCAAACGTAATCTTTTCATAATAAAATCATCAAAGTAGATGTATAACCCAATGAATGGAAATTGATTTAGAAATGCACTTACCTCGAGTATCACTTGTCTAATAATTTCATTATCATCATAAAAAATAAATATATATTAATATTTAATTTCATGTGAATGTTTTTTATTATTATTAATCCATTTATATCAATTATTTCCATGTTATAAAAAATACACAATTACTTATGTTTATATAAGATGTTATGTAAATATTTCGCTATTGTGTTGAAAATGAGTTTGTATGATGTTAATAGTAGAAGTGATCATATGTATATAATATATAGAATATTAAACATGATATAAATATTTTATTTATTCAATATATAATTATTTATAATGATATTTTATGAAAAACAAAAAAAATGTGCATGCAGACGTTAGGTCGTATGTATGCACTAACACCATCTTCAATTTTTCTTTTGTATTGAAAGAATGAAATATAATGAAATGAATATAAAAATGAATTCATATATAATATCATTACAGTATAATTAATATGTCAATAATATTATATATTATTATTAAAATAATAAATAATACATTCCATGTGATGTGTGAACGAATCACAACATTTGGAGGAAGTGGTTATTTGCACGTCCCTAAATGATGTTATCGGATAAAATAATATGAAAAGAATGAAGGTATTATTATTATGAAATTTATAGAATAATAAATAGGTTTTTTAAACAAATAAAATTTTTATTTTATAATATATTATTTTAAGAACAGCCACGAAGGTGGTAATGAAAAAGGAAATAATTAGTATTCATAATGGAAATTAACCAAGAGAACGTGGACTAAAATTTCATTTCATTAAATAAGATAATGTGAGAAAAGAAATGGATTTGAGATATTCCATTATAAAAATAACTCCCTAGTATATAAATTATTCTGAAGATTAAATGCATTGATGGAGAAGGAGATAAAGATTATGTAGAAAAATAAAATAAATTAAGAAATGTACTTTGAGAAAATTGCCTTTTGAATATCCCATCCTCGAAAGATACTTAAGGACATTGGACTTGGTATTTTGGTTATAAAATCATAACATGAACATGGTGAATTTGAGGAGTATAGGTTTGGGTAGATATTTTATGTGCTACATGGATTTTTGGGTCAAAATGGGTAGGTGGGGATTTTTATTTATACTCAAGGATATGTGGGTTAAAGTGGTTAATTTATTGATTATTTTATATTAAAAGAAAAACATATGTAGGATGAATTAAATTCCAAGACATTGGATTGTAATCAAATATTTATATCCTGATTAAAGTCAATCCACACCTCATATACCTTTTAAATGATAACGTCTTTAGATATGTTTAGCTTTTAACTTTTAGTTAGAACAATTGTAAAATGTTTATATTTACTGTGAAAAATAATTTTTTTTACATTGGTGTCCTTTTTATATCAAAAAATAAAACTAAATATAAATCTTAATTTGGACCTACTAATACCAATTATTGAATCCATTTTTCTAAATTAAATTCATTGTATTGGTGAATGTATATTTAAAATTAATTATGAAAACAAAACTATAATGCAGGTTTTTAAAATGAAATGCCCAAAATTCTATAATTTTTTTATGTCTAATATCTAATAGAAATTAATTTTAAGGAAACAATTTTAATGAGGCGATACAAACATAATCTAAATATAATTAAAAAAAATTAAACTTACAATATAAATATATAAATAAATTAGATAAAAATTTAATTTTTAAATTAAAATATAGTATTTTAACTCTTCGTTAAAAAATGAATATCATCATTAAAATACCAAATATTTATCCAATGTAAAACTATATGTCCCTATTCCAAATAAAAAGTTTATTTTTTAAAAAACAACTAATAAAATTGTTAAATATTATAGTCAAAATAGGCTAACCATCAAAAAGTGGTTAAAATTGACTTTTTTTAAAAAATACTCTTAGAAGGCATAAAATGGATCTAGTTTTTATGTCATATCAAGAGAATATAATTGATGATCATTTATCATTATATCAACATTTTTTTGTTAATATAATTCAAAAAAGTTTGATTTGATTATTTCATAAATATAATTATTATCATTTAAATAATTATTTCATAAAATGATATCCTTTATATAACATTGGTTATTATTTCCATTGATAAATAATTTTGTATCCAAAAAATTACTATATAAACATGGGTAAACTCTATTTTCATAATTCATTTAATATTGTTCATTACCCCCTTTCCAATGGCTAGGTTATGATAGTAACACTTAAATTATAATATTTAGTTGTTTATTTATGCCTGATGTTTTTTATCTTGTACACTATTCAAAATAGTATTTATTTTCAAAAATCATAGAGTGTTACATTCAATAAACATTTCTATTTACTAGGAAACACTAATATCACTGATTTATATGTTTGGATTACTACCTCTATGAAACAATACGATTTTTTTTCATTTTTACATAACATAAATAATTGTATGGATAGAATTAATTAATATATATTATATTTATTATATAAAAATGATACATTAAGTTTAATTAGGATGTTAATTTTTTAATAAATAATTTTTTTGAAAATCAATCGTGATTTTGAATGGGATACCATCTCCATGAATCGATGCCATTCATTTTTCATCACCAATATTATTGACTGTAAAATATATATATAATATTTAAATGATATACATATGTAATTATTATAATTTTATAGATGATAAAACCATTAATATTTTTCATGTATAGAAACCAACGAATAGAAACATGCATAAAAAATAAACGTTTTTCATCTGAATTCCCTTTTAATATAATATATTGGCAATAAAAAGATATTTATAAATTTTAATCGAACAGAACACAGTATTTTATGTATTAATATGGTTATTGAAAAAATTTATAATAAATCTATATTTATTATTCCAGAGTATCATACATATATAACAAAATATACAACTTGAAGTATGAGATATATTTTTCAATCACATTTCTATCTGCTATATTTATGGTTGAATATCATTTGAGTAAAATTATATGATCCCTACCTAATAAACCCATAAATTTTATACCCCTCCATTTAAGTATATATTTTAGAATATTTAGTAGGATTTTTCCCTCTTTCTTACTCAAAATAGATCTAAAAATAATTTTATTACAATTCATCTTTATTTCAAATTTTTGTCAATATTATTTCTCTTATATAACCTTATTCTATAAATTTTAAGAGAATTTTTTAAAATGAAACAAATTATTATTTAATTTAATTTATACCCATATTTTAAATTATTTTGTATGTTTTAAAAGGAATATTTTTTTTCTAGTGTACATTTTTCAGATGGTGTGGGAAGAATAATTTTTACAATTAAATTATGTACCTAATTAATCTCTATCATGACACATCAGAACAATTAATCCTCTTTTACAAGTATCCATTGGTACTATCTATGATATATACATAACTAATATTTTCAAAAAAAAAATATTTTATATATGTTTTTTAAAATTGAAGTAGGTATTTTCTTATAGAAATTATAGAGTGATATTATAATGGAATTTATAATTGGTGATAACATTATATCCTGTGAAAAATTATTATATAGGATATAATACAATTAAACTTACTTATTATGAAATTTTATAGATTATGATTATTGATCTGTTGTGATGTTTCTTTAACAGTGTACTGTAATTATTGAAAACTAGTATTTCTTAATACGTTATTTATTAGGATGTAAATAAATTATGATTGAATATTTTTAAGATACATTGATTATAATTATTGGTATAAAGGTTTTATTATTAAGTTTCAAAAATTATTTAATGTTATAAAGAAAATTATTTCTTTTATTTGTGAAGGAACACTCTAATATTTTCATATGATGCTACGTTGATCAGTGATGTTCCAAAAATATCTTATTATATTTGTGATATATGTTGAATTCTATTCACGGGGAATGATTTAAACCAATTTTTTAGTCATAAATTTATAGAATAAAGTCATTCATTGAATCATATGACATGAACATTAATCAATAGAAATGATAAAAAATACTTGACATTGAAAATTTTAAGAAATATATCAATAAATATTTTATTATGTCTTTTTTATAGTGAAATAATGTTTTCTTGAAACAAATTTTAATAATGAGAATTTATAAATATATAAATTAATATAAGGTTATTTAGATAAACCCTTCTGTAAATTTATCTTTGTAGAAAAGTTTTAATATACCTCAAAAAATTAAATTGATGAAAGAGATCATTAATGATAATTTAAAACAATAATCATTCCAGAATATGTATTTCTTGTGACAATATACCTATTTTATCATAAATATTTTATGAATAAAAGAATTATGATTTTCCATATACTGAATTTTTTGAAATCACAATAAGTTGAAAAGTTTAATAGAAATAATGTTTTATGTCCAATAACTAATATAAAAGTTGAAATTACCGCTAGACATTACATAGAACAATTCATTGAATGTCATATGTGAGTGATGTCGTTATATGTTGCAACAAGGTTTTCAACTATAATTAGTGGGTTTTGAGAAAGAAACAAAAGAAAATGCTAAGTAATTTTAAAATGGTATAGAGAAATGGGCAAAGAATATTGATGGTTCCGAATATAATCTATGTATAAATATGCTATTCATAATTTATTTCATTGAATATACTATTTTTAGTATGATTTTATGAATTTATGAAATTTTATAATGTGAAATTCATTGGAAAATATTTTTTTAATGTACATCATACATTTTATGTCTATTCAGATCAACATTTGAATATAATATGAGAAAGGGTAGTCAAAGAAATTCGTATTGGCCGATGGATCATAAGATGAACCTGTTTAATGTTAATAGATGCATTTTTCCATAATGTTGATGTTTATAAAACTATAAAATGAGTCATAGTGATTGAATAAAAAATTTCAATAGAAATCATCCGCTATATGAACCAAAAAAACAGAGATGTTTATATTTTTATAAAGGAAGAACATTTTGTAAAATATTTCTAGAAAAATATTCCCTGGAAAAATAACTGTAATAAACATTACGTGATATTATATAGAACCAAATAATTGTAATCTTGTTATATTTTAATAATTTGTTTCCAATATTTTTGAAATAGTAAATTTTGTGAGTATGTTTAGAATTATAAGGTAGATATTATTTTTTAATGGTTTAATTGTTGGATAGTTGAAATAATATTATGTAATATTTTATATATGATGAAATGTATTCCTATATGTACAAATTAGATTTAGAACTGAAATTTGTGTCTCAATGGTGAGGTGTGTGAAATATGTTTCATATATTTACTACCTTATAATAACATTTATAATAGGATATGATGTATAATTTATAGTACAATGATTATTTCAAAAAATTATACTAAATTTTTACTTTTTTCTTTTGTTTGTTTCCATATGATGTTTTGTTTTATATTTAAGAAGAGTTCCAGAAAATGTTTTTATTTTGAATATCATACATAATTTCAAAGTAAAATTTTCATAATGAAACGAATGAATGGAGTTTCTTGGAATAATTTTTTGGTTGTTCATATTTTATTAAATATAATTAAATTAGGTTATAAATATTATTTTTAGTTATAAAAAACAGATATAATTTTTGAGACAATGAAAAAGTGCGCCGCAATGACTTTCTAGATATAGGATGATGGAAAAACTTTTTGGATGTCAATTTTATAGTTGAAATTAAAACTATTCATATTATTGATGTGGAACATTTTTTGTATGAATATAGTTTCAAATAGATATGTTTAATTTTTAGCATACCATTCAAGATATATTAGTTTAATTATAGTGAACTTAATGTTTTATTCATGTATTTATAGTTGTGAATTCTCATGTACGCATGTGTTTGACCATATAATGGTTGTGTGTTCCCACACCAAAGATGAAGCTTTTAAATCATTCATCCCATGTTTACATTCTCATATTTTCAATCTATTGAGTTTTTTATATAATTTTATATGTGATGTTTATATAAAATTATTTGTTGCTAATTGTTGTAAGGATATTAATATGAAAAAAATGTAACGGCTGATTCAAATATCATTTTCATTATTGTTGAAAAATCCCTTGGAAAATGAATTAATATTAAATTAAAGGTCCCCCTATTGAATATCTAGAATATAAAAACCTAATCCACACAATATAGATGTTACTCCAATAATTTCCGGAAAAAGTATCATTGTGAAAAAAAATGATTACATGTATTCTAAAACATGTCTTAGTTATTATTCATGTAGAAAATATTGTATTTACACCCATGATGAATGATTCTTCAATGACTTCAACTGATTGGAAAAACCTTTTGTTTGATGGGAAAACTTAAAATACCATTATTATGACTTTGTTTTAAAATTTATTTATGAATAAGATTATTTCAAAATAGATTTAGATATTCGGGAAAATTTTGAATATATCATTGAGGGGACTACTGAGGTAAATGATTCAAATTCACAAAATTATTGAATGAAGTTTCAAGATATCATAATATTAGATGAAGAAACCATTGATGATTATTTCACAATATTCAATGAATTTATGTGAAACATTTTTATATTTATACACGTAAAGAAATATTGAACCAATTTTAAGAAACTAATGGAAAATATTCTTGAAATGATTGACACTAAAATTTATTATTATTATTATATATATTATTTATCTCTTTATAAACTATATAACTTTATGTATTTCAATTAAAAAGAAGAAATAAAGAATATTTAAAATTATTATAATGAATGGAATGAAATTATATAATTTTTAATTCTAAAAACCATGATATTGATAATATTGTCTTCAATGATTCAGTAGAAAAATTTCATTGAAAATATTAATGAAAAATTATGTCTCTTATCTCCAAAACCTATAAGGGAGGTAGTGGAAGATAATTTTTTAAAATTTCACTCAAATATTTCAACTTTAGGGGAATGTGTTATTTTACTAATAATTTTACCATGAATATTTTTAATATAAGTAACATTCTTATGAGAGACCTAAATTGATGAAGTTTAACAATTCAATTAAAAAAGATCATAAATTTTGTTCTGGTAAGAAATATCACAACAAAAATTAATGATGCATATATAGGGATTATGTTAAGAATAAATCCATAAAAATTGATTCCTAGAATGATTGACATCAATAAAAATTCTATATTTTCTATATAAATATTGAAGAAAAGGGAAATTCCATAAATAGTGAATAAGTATTTTGGGGTGAATATTATTTAGAATATAAACTAATATATAAACTAGTAACATGCCGTGAGAAAAAAATAATCTTTGGAATGAAATAAAATTTTCATGTAATCAAAGTCAGAAGGATATTGAAGGATTGAATGAAGTCCCCAAATATGAATAAATTTATATTCATAAGGTTGTACACCTTAAGCTCAAAATTGAAAAATATGGAATAATTGTGGATGATCTCTTTACAAAAATATACTATTAAAGAGGATGGAGTTTTTAAAACACAATTAAATAATATTGATGATTATGTTGCCTATAAATAATGATTTAAAAGATAAAAAAGTATTTAGAGGTAAAATATGAGTCATCTCAACCGAATGTGAAAACTAATGCTAAGAATTATGTGAAATCTCCCCCAAATTAATTTTAAGGTGAATCTGGTTTTACTAACCAAATTGTGGATATGCAAAATTCTTGGAATTATTTTAATGGGAATGAATTTGAGATATACTTAACATATATAAATTTTTGGAAATAAAACTGTATTAATGATTCCCCTTAATAGGAGGAAACAAAAAACCCAATGATGTTATAAAAATTGAAAAATTTATATCTACTTTTTTTTTTCTATAAATGACTTACAATCATTGGATATTATCCATGATTAATTACATCTAGAAACAATTTATATAAATATTTTAGGACATGTATACTCATTTATATAGGTACTAAATTATTGGGATAAATAGAAGATGAAAAATAAGTAACATTCAAATGACATTGGAAGATAGACATCACAATTCTATAAAAGATAGAAAATTTACAATGAAAATATTGATTGTATTCCATGATAATTTGGATGAAGACGTGACTAACATTGTTAGTTTCATGAAGAATGTGTGACTAGGATTTTTGGAAATGTTTCTTATGTATTGAATGAAAATGATGATTAATGAAGAATGTAGAAAAAATAGCCTTTTATATTGAGACATCTCTAAATGAAAAAAGAGGGGGAAACATTTATTATTAAAAATGGTGATTCATAACACCTTATAAAATATATAAAAATAATTATATATTCTACAAACTATACTAGAGGTGTAATTAAAAAAAATGGCAGTTCCCTAATAATTTAAGGATTTCGATCATTTGAGATTGACGATGAGAAAGTAAACCATAAGAAACTTTTATATGATGATGGGTTGAAGTTAAACATATATTTTCTGAGTCAATATCGTAAATTTGGATATGAAAATATTTGTAAATATGATTCATTAATTTTATGTTTTATTTATGATGTCTATGTTGATACCACATAGAAATGAACCTGAAAAATCACTTTCAAATTATAGAATATGGTAACTCATGTTATTTGACTATTGAAGATGAGGAAAGGATTTGGATGTGTATTATTGTGAATCTATGGTATAAATATATGATTAAACATTATATTTATAATGACCCTAACATCTCAATTCCATTACATTGTAACAATATTGTGTTGGAGGTTTTATGGGAGGTCAAGGTGACTTATTTTTAATAATTTACAAAATTCCAGGTATTGTAAATAATGTTTCAAGAATGATGAGACATCCAACAGTTGGATTACAATGTTTCTAGAATAGCGTGAAAACTAATAGTAGGTTCATTATAAGGACCCAACCAAAAAATGTTACATAATCTAGAATTTTAGACAAGGTCAAAAATTATTACACATTGAGGATCTTTTTGGGTTTAGAGTTTTAATGAATTACGATATCATACATAAATGGAATTCAACATTCATACAAGAGTTTACAACTAAAACAATATTAATTTTTAAAAAATGTAAAACATATAAACATAAAACATTATTTCATTAACAACATTGTATATCAAACATCACAACTCCCTTCATTCTATAACCCATTCTTATATCCTATGAAAAACATTTTAAAAAATGTTGATAAGTATAAAACTCAGTAAGGGATATAAATTAAGTGTTAGTCAAGTGAGAACAAAAAAACCAAAAAAACCCATAATAATAAAAACTCATATGCAGAGAAAGGACATGTAGTTTATAGGGGACATATTTACTATATAACACTTATATTAAACCCTACACATGGAATAATATTTTAGTTAACTTTCATCTCTAGAGAACCCAATTCATCATAGATGTATAATGGGGGACACTCGTCATATCATGAGCTATAATTGGATAAACCTTACATATATTGAGCCATAATGGGCTCAAACCAACATATCATGTGCTATAAAGTGGTCAAACAAACATAAATAATGTCCATTGAACATATCATGGTAATAAAGTATCTTGAAATCAGTATAAATTACTAATGATATATACATATAAAAAACAATACTTTTTGAAATTTATTAAAGAGAGTTTTAAAAGGATTTTAAATTGAATATCACATAAAATATAATTAGAGTGATAATTAAAATAAATGAATTGATATGAGTATACACTATAAATAGATATAGTGAAAAAATAAAATAAAACAAAAAAATTATCACCGCAATAACATTAATACGACATAATTCATTATGAATAATGTTAACCGACATAATAGAAATTAGGTTAAGAATTCCATTACCACGGGTTCTTATGATTTCAAATGTTCTTAAACCTCCTGAATAATGGTTAAAGTTGTGTTATTAAAATCTAAAAATAACATATTGATTTTTATAACATCATATATGATCATTTAATAACATCATTTCACCCTTTAATTATTAGTACTTTGTCCCTTCGATTTTTTGGGTGCTTTCTTTACAATTTTTCCATGATCGGTTCATGATGGATGTTGTTTCCGAATTGTAGTGAAACACTAGATTTGGAAAATAGTGCTATATAAATATTTCTAGAAACATAAATTATACCATTTATCATTTTTAATTCTGACATGATGATGATTTGTAAATCAAAACATTATTGATATTTGTTTAGGTCGTTTTAGTGGTTCATTTAAAATGACGAACTCATTTTTTATATATGATAAAAGAATTTTTACAAAATAATTACAATGACATGGAGGTGAAATAATTCATACATTATAACTTTGTTAAACCCTAAAAATGGTTTGATTACCAGATATGAAATAATTAATGAAAATTGAAATCACATCATCCATGATTTCAGTAATTCAACACATCACGAACAATGTTTTTATTCCTTGAATAAGTTTATGAGGATAAGTAGAATAATGATGAATTTTCCACAAACATGAGAATATCCAAAATATTCACGATTTTTGGAGATTTCATGCCTCTTGGATAATATTAGGTAACGATACTAAAAAATAAAACTAAAGGAAAGTAAAACACATGAAAATGAAGATGTTTTATTACCTCGTGATCTCTTCTCCTTGAGATCCTCCTTACAATCTTTGATTTTTGCCATTTAGTGAGACCAATAGGTCTTGGACATGGGGAAGGATATTTTGGATGGAATATGGATGAAATTATAAAATTATAAAGGATTTAGTGGTATAGAAGGAAGAGTTGAATGAGGATAGAATAAGAAAATAATGGAACTTGAAATAATAGAAAAGTTGAAAAATCTTTTAATAAAACATGCCAGCCTAACAACAACACAACGTGGTTTTGGATAAAAATTTACAAGAGAGGGGAAAGGGGTCAACCATCCAAAAATTAATCATAATATAGTATAGATATAGAATAAAATGGATATAAGAACATTAATTTGATACATGATGGTTATACCACATAAAAGAGAACGTAAATGGAAAATGAATGAAAGAAGTTGAGAATTATCTTACCTTGTAAAATAAATCCTATGACATGAAGATTGTGACCTAGGGGGCTTGAGGACACATTTGGAGGATTTCTGGGGGTAATATGTCCAGATATTCCTTTAGGAGGAATTTGGAATGTATGGAAAGGAGGAATATCATGGTATTTATAACAAAAGTGAGGGAATCTTTTATTAATTTCATGAGACACCTCATTAGTGGTATTTTAAAAACCATGGGTTTAACCATGTTATTTTCCCATGGAATTAGCCACATGGAAAACCTAAAATTTAATTTTTCTGCACACTAGTTGACCAGATTTATCACACCATTATTATATAAATAATGTTGTCATTAAACACACCGTAACTCAAAATTGTATTCTAACTATTCACTGAAATATCATCTATTTTAGAAAAATCCAAAAAGTTACCCTAATAAATTTTCGACATGTTGAATTAAAAAATGAACACCATTTTTGGAAAATATTTTTTGAAATATTATTAAATTAATTTTTAAATAAATAAGTACTTAATTCAACAACTGACATATTTAATTAAATAATTGCTTTAATATCACCTTGAAAAGTTAACCAATATTTCATTATCATAATGGCTTAAGAAAATAAAATAATAATTCAATTTACTTTTTATTAAAGTTATGTAACTATTCATATTAATATTTATAATGACAGGTTACTATTCACTAAAAAATGAAGTTAGATCTATTAGACTCCAAATAACTTACCGATCACAATAGTAGATAAAAAGTTTCCAAATTCAAAACATAGAAGCTGAAAATTTATGTTTAAAGGCTTGTTGTAAATATCTACATTAAGAAAGATTCATGAATTTCAATTTATTTTTATTAATAAATGGGGTGTTACATTATCCCCACCATCTGAATAGCGTGTCCTCACAATTTTATTTACTCATTAAACAACTGAGGGAACCATTCCCTTATAACATCTTTAGATTCACTTGTTGCTTCTTTAACCAAGTGGTTTCTACAAAAAACAATAAACTAGTTAATCACTTTATTCTTTAATAAAATTTCATTTCAATCATGAATATGAAATAGTTTCTCATTATATGAATTTTTCTATTCCATCTAAACTACTTCTAGGCTCAAGACATGAGTTGAATCTGGCACATATTTTCTCAACATTAAATCATTAAAAAAATTGTGTACATGACTCAAACTTGGAGGAAAAGTTAATCGGTATGAAACTAGTCCAACTTTCTCTACGATTTCAAAAGGACTAATGAAAAATGGACTTAGATTTCCTTTCATGAAAAAATGCATCATAGTTTTATAAGGAGATATATTAGGGGAAACATGGTCACCTACCTGAAAAGAGAAGTCTTTATTTCTATTATCTGTATAACTTTTCTGCCTACTCTGAGATGTCCTCATGTGCTACTGGATAATCTTCAATTTCTTAGTAATATCCTCTACTAATTCTAGTTCCATCAATTTCTGTTCTCTATCTTCATCCCAAATGCATGTAGTTCAACACCGCTTACAATAAATTGTCTAAAAAGGTTCTATCTGTATACTGTAATAAAAAATGTTATTATATGAAAACTAAAATATTGAATGATGATGATCTCAACATCCCTATTAGTCCACTAAACAAGCTTGAAGCATATCGTCCAAATCCTAAATCATTCATTATGACTACCCATAGGATTGGGGATGAGAAAAATATTAAACTATAATTATTTTTCCAATGACTTTTAATGGTAGTTCCCAATGATATAAGTGAATTAGGGATTCTGATCAGATACAATAGAAAGAGAACACCATGTAACCTGACAATCTCTTTGAGGTACTGTCTAGAAAGATGATCCAATTACATTGTTTCTAGAATAGAATGGAAATGTATTGATTTTCCCAGCCGATCAACTTTATCCCAAATCACATTATTACCTTGAGATGACCTAGGTAGTCCCACAACGAAGGTCATGGATATATTCTTCCATTACCACTGTGGCACAGGAAAAGAACGAAGCATCCCTTACATTAATTGTGGCACTACTTTAATAAGTTTTCTTGTCAAAAAATTCACAGTAAATTTGGCAATATCCCTTTTCATTCAATCCCACCAGTATTACTCTTGATGGTCTTCGTAGATCTTAATACATCCAGGATGAACTGAAAATGGAGAACTACATGCTTGAAACAAACAAATATTTCATCAACAGGGAATCACAAGGAAGAAAAACATTAATTAAAATTATAAAACATAAAATTTTTCAATGTTCAATTATAGAAACATACCCATGTAAACCTATTCTACCATTATCTGTAACTCATGGTCTTTGTAATGAGATTTCATAATTCTGTCAGATAATGATGATTGCACTAAAAGATAAAACAAAACATATGTATTTCATGCCCCAAAAACATCTAATCCAAAATTCATTAAATCCTTAACCAATGGATCTCGTTCCAAAAGTAACATTGTTAATGATGAATGGTGTTTTTGAATCAAGGCGCCAACCACTTTGTGTTATTTTCATGGATGGTAATTGATCATCTAATCATAATCATTTATCAGTTCAATCCATCTTATATGCCTCATTTTTACTTTCTTCATCTTAGTAAATATATACTAGAGGCTTTTATGGTCATTGTATATTTGAAATTTGTTTCGGTATAAGTGGTGCCTTCAAATTTTAAAAGAAAATACCACATCTTCTAATTCCAAATCATGTGTGGGATAATTTAAATCATGAGTTTTTATTTTTCATGAAGAAAAAGCAATTACTTGATCATTTTGTATCAGAACACAACCAATTACCCTTAATGAAGCATCACTATAGATGACAAACATAGCATTTCGGGATGGTAAGGATAAAACTGGAGCATTCACCAAACTCTTATTTAGTTCTTGAAAAAAATATCACATTCTTCTGTCCAAACAAATTTAACACATTTTTTGTTAACGTAGTTTGAAATATAGATAACCATACAATGTTTTTAACAAACCACAAACAATAACATTATAATACATGAAAACAACAAATATATGTATTATTTTTTGGTCTTGTAAATTCATCAACCAATTTAGTTTTGATAGGATAAACTTTTAATCCATCCTTATTTACAATGATCCTTAGAAAAGAATTATTTTTGCAGCAAAAAATCACACTTAGTGAATTTTCAATGAGGTTTATTTTCTTTTATCGTCTACAATACAACCCTTAGATGTTTTTCATGCTATTTTTTTACTTCTATAATATACCAATTTTTTTTCAATAAACACAACCACAAAATAACCAAAAAACACTTAAAATACTATATTCATAAGATCAATGAATTTAGTCGGTGAATTTGTTAACCAAAAAGGTAGAAATACAAATTCATAATGACCATATATATTATGGAACACAATATTCGGGATGTCATCATCCTTTACATTCAACAAATGGTACCCCGACATCATGTCAACCTTCAAAAAATATTTCACCCCCAAGAGATGGTCCAAAAAATCATCGATACGAGGTAAATGATACCTATTTTTGACATTAATGTATTTCAACGCTCTATAATAGATGCAAAATCTCATTGAACCATTTTTTTCTTAACAAACAAGACAAGTGCGCCCTATGGTAAAGTGCAGGTTATGATGAGTTATATATCTAATAATTATTGCAAATTAATTTTTAATTCTAGAAGATCCAGTTGTTCCATTCAATAAGGAGGTTTAGAAATTTTCTTAGAATCAGCAACTAAGTAAATTATAAACCCAACCTCTCGAGTAGGAATAACAATAGAATTTTCATTGGGAAAAACATACAAGTATTCATTTACCACTGGTACCCCATTAATCTAGATAGTTCCCTTATCTTCAAAAATATGAAAAATGTATCATCTATTTCCATCCATTATATGTTTATTAGCTTCATAATATTTAATAATTTACGGGTTCATTCTTGTATTCATACTAACATTCTTTAGAAAAAACAACATCTTTTTCTCTGAAATCTATCTTAGCATTATAAAAAGAAATACATTCTATACCCAGAATAACAATAAAATTTACTAGAGGAAAAACAAGAAGGAATGTATGTAAATGATTTCCAAAGACAAGGATATTATGATTATTATAATTTCTTCTTCCCACAATATTTTTTTCAGGAGTTTTCACGTTGAGATCCAGTTTCATTCCAGGAGGTTGAATTCCCAATTTTTCAGAAACATTCTAATAAATGAAGGAATATATAGTCCCTGAATCAAATAATTTTTTTTTAAAAATATATACAAACAAGAAATATACCTTATACAAACTAATTTGATGGAAAAAAAACTGCTGAAGTGGTGGAAAATGATTTTACAAAACCCTTCTACTTCAATTCTTGAGGATTCCCTACTTCAGTAACTAGCTTCGAACACACATTCACAAAATGGCTCAATTTTACTATTGTTAATTCATCTCAACTTTGATGTCTCATTAATTTCATGATCATTTTACATGAACTCATGAGGCATGTGTCTAAACATTCCACATTGGTATCATTTCCCAGAATTTACAAGACATTCAATAGAATGCCTTTCACTACACCTTTCACAAGAAGGGAAATTCGTTTTCTTACCTCCAATCTTTTTTGACGATTTCTTCACCATTACATGCCAACCTGACCAATTCTTATTCTTATCATCTGGAGCCATATCTATCTCAGAAAACTCCATATAAAATTTCTTAGCTCAACTAAGAATCATCTTATTGTTTTTCTTATATCATGAGGCAAAATCTCTTCGCAAAAATGGATTCAAACCTGAGTAAAATCAATTAATTTTACATTCTAAATAATTATTAAAATTAGGAACATACCTAGCCAGTATTTTAAAATAAGCGTCATATACTTCCACTAAATCATCATCTTTCTACTTCAGTTCCAAAAATTATTTCTCCATTCTGAGGCAAACTATTTTGGGATAATATTTTTCCACTAAAATACTATTCAAATCATCTGATTCCAGACTGTCAAGATCCTCTCCTTCTATCATATTGATAACTAGAGACTACCATTGATCGTCTTCTCCTTCCAAATGATAAATGTATACTATTACTATTTGACATTTGGAACATCCCATGACATCAAATATATTTCTTAGGGCATTCATCCTTCCTTCAGCTTTCACTGGATACGTGGTTCCACTTAATGTTGGAGGATGTTGCCTCATAAAATGCTCCACAAAAGTCATGTTTTCTTCATAGTTGATCGGGTTCCTCTCAAGAATGGATACCACCACTGTTTATTTCTTGATTCAACTGAGATATTTCTATAATAAACTAATCATTTTGGATTCCAACAATTTTGTGGAGCATATTTGGACAAACATCAGCCTCTTGAATAATTCTTACAACAACTTTCCTGTTGCTTCTATGAAGAAAAAATTCTATACAAACATATCGTAGATTAATAAATATTTCAATCTTAGAATGATATAAAATTTAAAATTAACATAGTGTAAAAATAATATATGGTATTATTTTAATACCATTTGAACCCCTAAGGTTATCAAAACCATTCACTGATACCAACTATAAGGAACCGTCCTAAAAGATTACATAATCATGAATTTTAGAGAAGAAAAAACATTATTAGACATTGAGGATATTTTTGGGTGTAGATTTTGGATAAACTAGGATTGGTTACATACAAGAAATTCTACATTCTAACAGGAGGATACTACTAAAATAGTATCCATTTTATTCAAAATGTAAAATATTTAAACATAAAACATGATTTCCTTAACAAAACTCCATATATAAATTCAAAACTCCATTATTTAACATACCCATCCTTATATCATGTAAAAAAAATTTAAATACATGGGATGAGTATAATACTCCGAAATAGATAAATTGAATGAAAGCGTTATTTAAGTGATACCATTAAAACACATAACACCTGTAATCATAAAAGCTCATAATTATAGAAGCATAATGTAGTTTCATTGGGACATAATTACAATATTACTCATACATTCACCATTACACATAGAATACCATTTTTTTCAACTACTATCTCTATAGTACGAAATTCATTAGAGAGATATAATGGGGCTCACCCATCATATCTTTAGTTATAATGGGCTCAACCCAACTTATAAATAGCTATAATAGGATCTACCCAACATATATTGGGCTATACGGGGATAAAACCAACATAAATAATTTCCATGGAACATATCATGGAAATAATATAGTTTAAAATAAGTATAAACTACTAATTCCATATATATATATATATATACAATCCTTTTGAAATTTATTTCGGAGAGTTTTACATGGATTTTAAAAGGAGTGTCCCTTAAAATAAAATTGGAGTGTTAATTAAATTAATGGAATGGGTATGTGTATATACTATAAATAGGAATAGTGAAACATAATATAAAACAAAATTCATCACACCAATAATCATAATTCCACATAATGAATAAAGAATTAGGTTAAACCAAAGAATAGAAATTGGGTTATGAATTCTCGTACCTTGGGTTCTTCTTACTTTAAATGTGTTTAAACCTCTTGTATAATTAAAAAGGCGTGTTATTAATATATCATAGATACATAATCATGTTTATAACACCTTATATAATCATTTAATAACATTATTTCTCCCTACAATTATTATAATTCTGTTTCTTCCATTTTATGGGTTCTTTTTTTACATGTTTTCCATGATTAGTTTATGATGGATTTTCATGTTGATTGGAAGTGAATCTCCATAATTGGAATGGAGGGGTATTTACATATTTTCAGAAGCATAAATTATACCAATTATCATTTTGAATTATGAAATGTGGATAAATCTTAGTCCAAACATTGTTGATTTTTGTTTAAGTCATTTTATTGGTTCTTTGATAATTTCGACCACATTTTATTTTATAAATTAAAACAATGTGTTCAAAAGAATTCTAGAACCATGGATGAGAAATAATACATATTTTATAACCTGATTCTACTATAAAAATGATTTCATGTCCAGAAATTAAACAATTAATTCAAATTGAAATCAATTCTTCTATAATGTCTATAATTAGACACATCATAGACAATGTTTTTATTCATGGAAGAAGTGGGAGTGGAGAAGAAGAATGATGATGAATTTTCAATGAACATGATAACATCCAGAATATAAATTATTTAAGGATCATTCATGCCTCTTGGATAATAGGAGTTGGAGATAATGTAAAAGAAATGGAAAGTAAAGGAAAAAATATCAAAAGAAATAGGATTTCTTACATCTTCATATCTTCTCCATGAGATCCTCTTTAAGTAGGATGATTTTTGCCTTTAGGTGAGACTACTAGGTCTTTGATGTGGGGAAGAAGATTATAAAGGTAATTTGGAAAAAATAAGGCAACTATCAAGGCTAGAGAGTTGTGGGAGGAAGACTAGAATGAAGGAATAATAAGAAAATAAATTAATTCTAAATACACGAATAATTGAAAAATCCCGTATAAAAATTCATCAACCTGACAGCTACGCAACAGGGTTTTTGAAAAAAATTAAAATGTGAGGGGACATGGTTCCCCAATCCAGAAATGGATAATAATAAAATATAGAGATATAATTATGTGTAATTAAGAACATCGTATGTAAACATTAATGTTATACCACATAAAAGAGAACATTTATTGAAAAAGAAAGAAAGATGTTTAGAATTCACTTACCTTGTAGAATTACTCCTATGACTTGACTGTTGGCACCTCGGGGGGATGAGGTCATCTTAAAAGGATTACTAGTGTGGTATGAAGTCTATATCTACGTTAAGGAAGATTTTGGAATGAATGTAATCAATGAGTGGTCTGGAAGTTATAGAAAGAGTGATGGAATATTTTATTATTTTCCCAGGGACACTTCATTAGTGGTATTTTCAAAACCATTGTCTATCCCATGGTATTTTCCTATGGTATTAGGCACTTGGGACACCTCATATATTATTTTACCATAAAAATTTTTACCATAATTATTACATTATTATAGAATCATAAATTATGTCAATAAACACACAGAAACTCAAAACTGCATTTTTACTATTTACTTGAAAATCATATGTTTTAGAAAAATCCCAAAAATTCACTCTAACAAATTTTTGATATGTATAATTAAAAAATGAACTTAATTTTTTGAATATAATTTTTTAAATATTATTAATTTATTTTTTAAATAAAATCATACTTAATTCAAAAAATAACAATTTTAATTCTATAACTGCTTTTATATCGACGTGAAAAATTAAGCAATATTTAATAATCTTAAAGCCTTCAGAAAATAGAATAATAATTAAATTTACTATTAAATATGGTCATATTAATATTCATATTACCATTCATAAGGGTTGGTTACCATTCACTAAAAAATCAATTTAGTTCTATTGGACTCCAAATATCTTACAGATCACAATGGTAGGTGACCATTTTTAAAAATTCAAAACACAGAAGCTGTAAATTTATGTCTAAAGGCTAGTTGTAAATATCAAAATTAAAAAATGTTTCATGCATTTCAATTTATTTTAGTAAAAAAACGTTGTAATGTTAAATATATAGCGTTTCCAAGAGAATGATACATCAAACAGTAGGTGTAAAATGTGTCTATAATGGTGAGACATCAAACTGTAGTTATACAGTGTTTCCAAAATGGAGGAAATTTAACGATAGGTGTAAATTGTTTCTAGAATGTTGAGAAATCCATCGATAGGTGTATAGTGTTTCCATAATGGTGAAAAATCCATCAATTGGTGTACATTTTTTCTGGAATTGTGATACATCCAACAAATGGTGTAAAATGTTTCTCGAATACTGAGACATCCAATTGTAGGTGAACATTGTTTACATCTTCCTGTAGTTTCGAACTTTTGATGTTATCATTGAATTAAAATACATTTGAAGCCTTATTTTATTGGATTTAAGAGATTTTCAAAGACCATAAATCATATTTAATTGATACTAAGTGTCCTTGTTTATTTTTTCAGTCAAAATGTTTTTTGTTGATCAGATCATCGTTTAATAGAAAATCTAAATCATATCTAAACCATTTCTCTGTTTCTCTTTTCAAAAGGATGTGGTACCTTATACCCTTATTCATTATTATTATTTTTTGGGTTACATTATTCCCAAAGTTCTTTCTCCCATAGGTTTCATGTGATCTAATTGAAATCCTTGGTTTGTTTCTCTTTTTTCTACTCTATGAGAACCCCTTATTTTGGTGTAACTAGAAAGTGATGATCTATCCATGATATATGTTTTGTTCTAACTTTGTTAATCTACGATCCATGATATGTTTCCTTTCATTCCCTCTTTCTATGTGATGGAATGTGACAAATATGTTTCAAATGGGGCCTTCTAGGGTGTTGGTTGACGCAGTTGTGTCACGAAATCCTCATGTAGATGCACTTGTTGTGGGATTAGTGATCATGATATTATGTGTCGGGCAATTCTCATGTAAAGAATGTAAGAAACATTTTTCGGATGGGGATTCATTGATAATATTTTTATTTACAAACTAACATAGAGATAACATGGTTTATCGCATTAGATCAAAATGAAATTTACATAATAAATATTTGTACCGGATTAATGAACTGGAATCAATTAATTAGCGATTTTATTACCTCTAGATTTGATAGCTTTTGTGAAACCTATTATTTTTCTTGATTATCTTGTTGTCCTTGATGGAAAATTGAAAATTATGTAATATCGGTTTTAATTATAAATTTATTATATAATGTATTAAAGGTTTATGTCAATGAGTCCAGTTTTTTGTTTTTATGATTTGATGATAATTAAATGGATGCAGTTATGCATGTTCAATTTAATTTGTTAATTCAAGATGGAATAAATAACTGATTGCATGAAAAATAAACTTCCATTTATTTCATGTGTTGGCCTCTTGTTATACTGGAAAATTGTTTTGTGATTTGGATCCCGGAGAGCTCATTGTGTGTGAAGGCTGAGTTTGTTGTTTATGTCCAAGAGACTAGTTTCTATGTTTGTTTATTTCCTACAACTTGTGAACTGATTTAAGCCTGGTATGGATGAGCATGGGATGACTGATCATGGAGGGCTACTGTGGTATATGGGGGAAGGGAAGCCTAGTGTTTTTGGATTTAGTTGTTTCCTAGAGCAGAGATATGCATTAGTTTGGGAATGTGGGTGGCGCGGAGGACACCAAAGATAATGTAACTAGTTTAAACAAGGCTTATCCATGGATATGAAATTTGACTTCTTGTAGAACCTGTTGTTTTTTACCTATTTTAGAATCCCTAATATTTAAGGGATATGGTCATCATTAACCTATTTAAAAAATAGGTGAAGACATGGAAGATATTCCATATTCTAATTTTTTTTTCTTCTTGAGTATGGATAGGTCAACACTCTTACTATATTAGACATAAGCGATGGACTCAATTTGTTTATTCCTGGAGGGCATGTATCATGGTTGGAATGACAATTAATTGTAATGTGGAATTTATAATTTTTAATAATGTATAATTAATTAATTCACATATAGTGAAAATGATAAAATGGGATATATTAACTTAATATACATATTTATATAGTTGTGTGTTTTAAATTCCCGACTTTGGTTGCCACTCAAAAGTGCCCCGAACAAGGTTGGTCACATAAGATCAAGCGCATTTCCCCAAATGAATTAGGATATTGACGAGAAAAAAATATAGAGGGGTGATAATGGGGAATCAATTCCATCATTGGAAGAGTATACACAATAGAAAACAAATAGTAAGAAATAACGGAAGCAATAATTCCATACAACACAAATAAACAACATAAGAATAACGTAAATCCAACCTAATCCACAATATATATATTATTCATGGAATATTTATCTAAGAAAACACCCAATCAAGTCATAGAATTTTAACATAATACATAATCCAATGTATAAAGGAAACATGTAAACTCCAGTAGCATCACAGGCCTCAGCTTCATCTCATGTTGCCCATCTGAAACCGACATCATGTACCAAATGAAGAAGGGCACTTTCCCTTATCTGTACCTGAAACTAGTTATTCTGTTTGGGTCCAAAACATGACCCAAATAGGATGTGAGATGAATCCCAGTATGAAATCAGAAAAATCTCTATTTTTATCTATCATTAAATATATATATATATATAGGTGGGAATATGAATAAATGAAGAAATAAACTTGGAAGTACTAAAAAGAAAACAATCCTACAGTTTTCAATTACATAAATTTATATTTAATATTTATCCTTTCAATCATGTAATATTAGTATGTATCCAAATCTCTATATCCCCATGTATAATAGAAAAAAATAGATGTTCTATAAGACAATCTAAAAAAATTTTAGATCGAGTAAAATATTATGCTTTCACCTGGAAGACTCAACACAATCATTCAATAATTCAGTAACTACTCTTTGAAAAAGTTCTCATAATCTAATCCCCACTGACTTACATAACAAAAATTCATTTAATAATCACCCTATGGAAAACACCCATGGTATAACCCCTTTTGTCTAACATTGCATTAATCATTTACAACTTTTGGGCCTCCGGCTTCTGTTTCTCAACCCTTCAATATTAGCTAAAGTAGGTTATGCGATGGGTGGTTTCCTCTACTCAGATTTGAATACCGAGCTTCTTCTAGATGTGGGAAAGAAATGAATTTCTGTGGAGATGATCCTTTTGATTATTTCCCCTACTCATCATCTTATCAAGCCCCATTAGGGTTTTATGGGATAGTATCACAAGGTTTTTCAATATCCTCTCATGTTTTGTTCATCACGCGTCTTCCTAGGCCACTCTTTGGAATTTTATAGGAGGGAAATGTGAAGCTGCCTAAACCTGTTGTTGGTGTAAAGAAAAACATTTATGGTAGGTTTTATTCCTTGCATGGATCCACTGATGAGGCGTCGTCATCCAGGGTTTGGATAGTAGCGACATCTTCGAGAGACAACAAATTAAAAAAATAATGAAAATTTTGAATTTCCAAATTTTTTCAGTGGGATTTCAGATAAGTGTAATGATTATCAATAGAGGGACCACACATATATCAGTTTTTTAGAACACTTTTATGTTTTTGAAATGTTATTGTTGTCCCTTTTATCTATTTTCTCAGATGTCTCATTCTAGGGTACGACAGATTAGTGTTTTTCGGCATCAATATTTCCGCTTTCTATAGGTGGGAGCTCTAGTTTTACCTGTGTTTTTTCAATCATACCAAGATATTGGGATCCTTCCCACTTTAGGGTGAAAATTACCTCTTTTATTCTTCTTGAGTCTCTTAAGATATCATTTTTGACCTCATTGGGGGATCCATGGTGTATGGTGGTTTCTCCCAAGGGAGCTCTTTTTTTTGAAGGAGTTTTGATGCATATCATTCAGTCTCAATGTTATTCCAACCATCTGGTGATGAAGTCTCTTCTTTATAAGTGTGAAGATCCAATCACGCCTCAAGGTTCTCCCGAAACAAGGATCTCTCTGTTAGAGGAGCCATATTGTATTTTAAAAAAAGACTCTTTTCCCAAAATTATTTTTTTTGCTGAAGGTGCCTCCAGACCAGTCTTTTGTTCAAGGGGTAAGGTGGTGTGTGGAAGTACCTTATTTTCTCTATATTTGGGATATAGCTTCCATAAGGCCATGCAGTTTCATCATTAATTATTTCTTATTTTATCATGAATGATCACAAATTGGGTACTCAGGGATAATGTGCCTTTTATCCTATTATTCTCGAAGATTGGGAACTTCCCTGGTTTCTATTCATGCACCTAATAAAAATCCCAATAGGATATGTTTATTCTCTAAAAATATGGGGTTTGGGTTACATATTCATGGTCACCCTAATAATAATCAGAACTGACTTTTTGGTAAGAACTCTTTGCAGGTGGAGCTAGTGTAAATAACAGAAAAGGGTATTATGGTGAAGATCGGGTTTAGAGGGTGGGTTACCCTATTGTCCTTCATTTATACCTCTACTAATGGACTTGATAGAATGTCCTTTTGGGAGTGTCTGGACTCCTTTGATCTGGCAGTTCTACTATGGTTCATTGGTAGTGAAGTCAACTAAATTATTGAGATTTGGGGGAAAATAGGTGGATCAAGAAGTAGTACGAATGGCAGAGTTGATTTTCAGTCCTTTAATGCTAGTAGGGGTCTCTTGGATTTTGGACTCAATGGCTGCCAGATTACCTGGATCAAAAATCACCACAGTGGATGTCATATGTAGAGTATATTGGACATGTTCTTTTCAAATATTCAAGTCTTAGAATCCTTTTCTAGTTCTTTGGTGACACGGCTTTCACGGAACCTATCGGATCACACCCTACTTTAGGCCGAATTGGAGAAAGGTAGGGAGCACAATAAAACATTCATGTTGTTGTCCAGCTGGCATAAGATGGATGGGTTCAGGAATATGATGAAGTGATTGTGAGAGAAATAGTTCTCTGGTCAGTCATGGGTTGAGATTTCTGGTCATTTAAGGATACTCAAGAAGGATATCATCATGTGGGTTATTGAAAAAAAAAGTGGTGGATAATTCTATGAAATAGTTGAAAAATAAAATTGATGAGAAGGAGGTCAAAAATCAATAGGGTTGGGATGATCATACCTTCTTGAATATCAGTGACAAGCATGAAATTCTAGTCGAGAGGTTGTTGGAGGTGGAAAGAGGGTACATGAAACATTGAAGGGTCAGATTGATGATGGAGGGTGACTATAAATCTGTGTTTTTTCATTCATGTGTTAAAGAAAATTATTTGATGAAGATGAACATTAATCATGGAGATAGTTCTTATTTTACTGATATTGATGTTGCTGGCTGGATGATCTTTGAAAACTTCTAGTCGGCCCATGCTGGCATCCATTATGCTTGTCGTACCGTGTTGGAGGGGTAGGAGGCCATCATGCATGGAATTCACCCTAGCATTTAGGGAGGTCATAATGTTCTCCTCATGGATCTTCTGGATTGGGTTGAGGTCTGGGAAACTATACGTAGCATGTCCCTGGATAGCATTCCTAGTCCATATGGATTTACAACTACATTTTATGTAGTATATTGGGATTTTCTAGGGGCTCAGGTGACTAAAGCTATCAAATATTTCTTTGGGGGGATGTGCATTAAATAGGTGTAAATGAATTTTCGGAGTAGTTTTGGTCCCCATTATTAATGACCCCTCAACAATTGAACATTATAGACCCTTCTCCTTGTGTAATGTCTCTTACAATATTTTGGCATGCTTGACTGCTAGAAGGTTAGACAAGGTTATTCAACAAGTCATCTCTTGGGAATAACATGGATTCATCAATGGTAGGGGTATTCATGGATAGATGTGGATAGCTAAAGAACTTGTGAAATATGTTAACAGAAGGGTGAATGGGACCAATGTTATTATTCATGTGGACATGGTTAAATCTTTTGATAAATTGGAGTGAAGAATCATTACTCAAACCATGAAGAATCTTGGATTCTATGAATGGGATTTTGGCCTCTGTTTCTGATGATATTCTTCTTTGTGGCTTACTATTTCTCTTATAGAGAAGTGCTTAAATTTCTTAAAAAGTGTTTGAGGTGTGCTGAAAGAAGATACCTTGTTTCCCTATATTTTCATCATGTCTCAAGAGGCTTTGTCTCATTTTTTTTTCAATGTATCGGTTGATAGGAATATCTTAACCTATAATTCATACACTTTGGATGGTTCCTTCTCTCACCATGATGTTTGCTGACAATATTATTATATTCTGTAATGGAATGAGGACTTCTATTCTAAATATTATGGAGGTTATGTCACATTTTTATATTTTAGTTTTCAAAAAATAAATTTCATAAAGGGGGTGTTATTATTTATATCATGTTCTCCAAAAGGAGTATTTGTCCCATCCAAGAGACCATAGGTTTTCATCGAATTTATTTTCCTATTATGTATCTCTAGGATCCAATTTCATTTGGTGAGTGAAGAATATGTTCTTTGAGAATCTTGTCCACAATATTATATGCATGATTCTAAACTAGAAGAAAAGGTTTTTATCATTGGGTGGTATTGTCTCTCTGATTAATAGTTTTCTAATATATATTCTTATGCATGTTCTTTCTATAATCACTCCTCTGAAATAAATCTTATGTATGATGGAGAAAAAAATGAATAAGTTGATTTTGAGATGCCAATGAAATGGGTTGTTACCACTGGGCTATGTGGGGTCTCTTGGAAAAACCAATTGACAAGGGGGGAGAAGACCTTAGAGATGTTTCATCTTCCATGCACTCCATGCAGGGACATCTCACGTGGGATGTAATTGAGGGAAAATCATTTGGGGCTGAGATGATTAAGTATAAATATGGGCAACGATGAGAGGACTGGGATAGGTGGAAGTTCTGAGGCCTCAAGAAAATAGTTCTTTCTCATTTGGATGTTTTGAATGGTTCCTCAAGAAGGTTGGTTGAGATAAAAGATACTAACTTGTGGAATTATAACTATGTAGGGGAGAGTTTTTTCTTTGATGAATATCCTTTGCAGGATATATCTGTCAAAAAGACTAGTCTATTTTCTTGACGTCTACAGTTCATCCTAAATAAAGAGCAGTTGGCCACTTTCAATGAAATTTGTTTCTCTGAAGAGGATGACCAGTGCTTATTTACTAGTTAAACCACTAGGGTCTTCAACAGTCATTCATATCAGAAGCTGATTATAACAGGTGCTGTTAGGGATGGGTGGGACACATACTTTTGGTTCAAGGAGGTCCCATGAAGATGAATTTCCCGGTTTGGAGGGTGATAAATCAAGCTATTTCTATAAAGGATAATGTTTAATGAAAATCAGTTTATTTGGCTTCTAAACATTTCTGCTGGTAGTCTTCTAAAACTAAATAAATTTTTCATTTTTTTGCTTTCATTGGTTGGGTGGCCCATCTTTGGCCTAGTATAGTCCAATGGGTTTCGTTCATACATCATGTTCTTCCAAACAATAATTCATAATTTACTTGTTTTTAATGTGGTTACTCAAAATAAAGAGTCTGTGGTGGGTTCCATCATCTTTATTGATATTGATTGGACACTTTGGGAGGCTCGGAACTAAAAAAGTGCTGGGATGAGCTCTCTTCTCTATTTTGAACATATTAGACTGAAGGTGATGTTGTGTGAGTTGGGATCTCTGGTTATGTGTGGCATGCATTCCCTCATCATTTTTAGTTTTCTAAACAGGCCAGTGGACTAGCCCAGATCATGTGGAAGTTGGATTGCATGACGGCCTTCGATGTGTGGTTATAAAATCAATGTAGATGGATCCATTATAAATGGAAAGATGTGTGTGTGGGGTGGGTGGGTGGGTGGGTGGGCTTCTGCGTAAAGAGAATGGATCAGTTTTGGTGGCATTCAACACCTATTATAGCCGTGAGAGTTCGTTGGGCGCAAAATTGAGATAATTTCTTTTCGGTGTTGAGCTTTACCTGAATCATGCACTTATGGTTGCATAGATTGATTTAGACTAAGAAACTATGGTCTGATCTCTATATGGTATATCATTCCAACCATGGAATTAGACATATCTGGTCTATAGGTGTCCTTTAGAGATTATCCAGGGTTGTGTCGTACGACATGTCCGATGATAGGCTAATATTATGGTGGATTCCCATTCCCGAGGGTGCATAACTTAGGGTCAGACGATTGTTTATTCGAGTTTGTGTTTGTTGATTATTTAATGTAGTAATTATTTTTAAGGGTACTAAGATGTAATCCACTATTACAACCCAATAGATTTGTTTGCTGATCGATGTTTTTTCATTGTGCATAACAAATTAAGAAAAATAAAATGTCAGTCGTATGACATGATTCTCATACCATTAGTAACTCCATTAATACAAAAAAATGAATGGAAGACAAGGAATGACTTACATTCACTCTTGTCCAAATTGACATGAAGTATATATCAACGATAATTCACCCTATGGGTATCCTTTAACAAGGTACCAAACCTTACGTATAAGTAAAAACCCTTTATCAATCAATCAATCCATAATAGATAATAAATAGGGTTAAATTCCAAATCCTGAAATACCCCAATCATGGTTGTACAACACTTTTAGCATATATAATCCAATAAAACTCAATGAATGGTAGAAACTGCATACCCCCACATCACATGATTGATATACTTGAATGTTTGTCCTTGAATCGGCCTAAATCGGCCCAGATCTACAAAATGTGAAAAATATGATCAATATTGGATAACTCATGAAATATGATTAATCGGGAAGAATGAATCCAGGTGTTTTCTGAAATTAAATGTGGGATTCCAATGCACCTAACAGAATCTCAATCAGAGGATGGATAGAGAGTCTTGGGTCTAATCTTCACTCATCATTATCAAGCGGTCCTATACAAATCACTAGAAGTAGTAGTCGGTTCTGGAAATGAGACACAACCCCGCTTCTCTATATCAAATAAAAAGAAAGATACATGGTCTGTTCATTAAATGTACATTTCGTGTAGAATACCTATGTATCCCATGACTTAATTGGTCTACCATATCATTAAATGGCCATGTACTGGCCTTTACATGTCCAATACTTGGCTTTATGTGGAATCCAGGTACACGAATTGTACACAGAAGTACACGAAATGTACTTAGAAGTACCCAACTTGTACATAAAAAACCTATATATCTTCCTTTTTTTTTAAACAAACTGAAATCCAGAACCATACCTAAAGTAGTGATTTGGGTTTGTACAGTCCTCCCCTCTTAAATAAATTCATCTACTAATTTCTCATCCAAGTGTGGTGAAGAATAATTTTTGAACAACTCTAGCCAATTTGATCGTACATCAGCCTCCCTCTCACATTTGTTGTCTTGTACACACCCATTCTTCCATAACACCCATACAAGATGAACATTAAATCAATTTAGAACCATCATGTTGTGATCGACTATCCTAATAGGGTGTTCCAAAATGGATGAATCCACCACCAATTGAACCTCCTCAGGTGGAAAAATATCTGACATGTCTGAAAAGTAACATCGTAGCTGATAAACATGAAAGACATCATGCTTAGCTAGGTACCTCTAAGATAACTATAACTGATAGGTAATTGGCCCAACTCTCTTACCCACCTCAAACAACCTGATGTATCTCATTGAATGTTTCCCATGTCTCATAATCCTATTGTGTCCCAATCTTAGTGTGACATTGAAGTAAAATTGATATCCAACCTCGAACACGAGAGGTCATCTCTGTCGATCTGCATATTGTTTCTGGTGATATTTTATAGTAGCCAATATAGGGATGATCAAAATGGCATTCCATACAATGCCTAATAATGTGACATTTACATTGTACCCTGAAAAATATTATTATAGGAAATTCCACTAGGGGAATGTCTTTCTCCCAGAATCCCAGGAAATCCAGAACAGATGCTCGATGCATGTCCTCTAAAACCTGAATCATGTGCTCGTATTGGTCCTCAATCTAGGGATGGTACGCTGTAATAAAAAGTACATATAATCTCAAATCCCTCTCCAGTCCCTGCAAAAAACAAGAAGTAAAATGGGCATCCTTGTCTAAAATGGTGGAGTGTGAGACCCCATGTAAACGTACAATCTCTTGGATGTAGAACCTTCTATGATCATAAACACTGAAGGCATCCTTAAACAACATGAAATGTGTAACATTTTTTATTTTGTTGATAACAAACCAAATTATTTCATTCCATCATGAAAACCGTAGAAAACCCTTCACGAAATCCATCGCGACATCAGTCATCCTCCACTCAGGAATGGATACATACTATAATTGCCTTTCCGGTTGCTGATTCTTCGCCTTAACCTGCTGACAAGTGGAACATATCATTCAAAAACTAGCTATATCCATCTTCATACCTTTCCACCAATACTAACGATGTAGTTATTGATAAATTTTGGTGAAACTAGGAGGAACTACCCAAACTGAGGAATGAAAACACTACAAAAACTCCTAATTTAGTCTGCTAAAACCTATACACATCCATTAAAACTCACAACCTCATCCTTGTCTATGTTCCACCCAAGAGTTAGGTCCACTTCTAAAAAAATATCTTGTATGACAAGGCCTCCAGGATTTAAAATCTACACCATTCAGACTCGATCTAGTAGTGTAGAGGTAACGAACATTGAAGAACTAAATGGCTACCCATATTGGTCTTGCCCCTCAAAATTCATCTCAGAGAACAGAGCCATAATATTCAACTCACTACAGTCCTCATAAAGCATCTGTATATGAGTCCTCCTACTCAATGCATCTTCCACTATATTGCCTTTCCACGGCGTGTAGGTAAGATCAAATCCAAAATAGTGAAGCTACTCATCCTACTTTTGCTGTCTGAAATTCAAATCCTGATGAGAAAAGATATTCTTGAGAATGTTTTGGTCAGTATATACCACAAAATGTACTCCCAAAATATAATGTCTCCACCAGAGTAATGAATGAAAACCGGTAGCTATTCGAAGATCATGCATCGGGTAATTTCTCTCATGTGGCCTCATCTGTCTGGACCTATAAGCAATGAATCCTTCCCCATGCATAAGAACTACTCTCAGCCCAATACCCGATGCCTCATAGTAAAGTGTGTAACCCTTTCCTGGTTCTAGAAAAATTAGTATCTGTGTGGAATTCAACATCCCTTTCATCTCCTAAAAGGATGAATCAAAAGAATATGTCCACATGTACATCACACCCTTCATTTTTAGGCCTATCAATGGGGCTGCTATGCACGAAAAGTCTTGAATAATGTGCATGTGGTAACTATCCAACTCGAAAAAACTCTACACCTCAACTACATTATTCATCTTCTCCTAGTAAATAACCGCTCTCATATTTTCTAGGTCTATTGATACTCCTATCTCTGAGATGACAAGACCCAAGAAGTGAATGTGGTCCATCCAAATGTGGCATTTTGAGATCTTCGCATATAACTGATGTACTCTTAGTGTACACAATAATATATCAAGATGGGTGGCATGGTTGTGGAAAGTGTGAGAGTACACCAAGATATATTCCATGAATACTTAAATGAATGAATCCAAGTAGCGATGGAACACATGATTCATTAGTGCCATAAAAATTACCAGCAAATTCGTGAGACTGAACGGCATTACCAAGTAATCGTATTGACCATACCTGCTCTGAAACCATGTAATATGTATATCTGATGGTCTAGCATGAAACTATTGATTACTAGATCTCAAGATAATATTCATGAACCCCAGGGCTAGACAGAGCCGATAAAAGAGATCATAAATCCTCAGCAAGTGATATTAGTTTTTGACCATCAACCAGTTCAGCTTCGGATAATGCAAAAAATGTCAGAGGGTACCGTCCAACATCTTCGCAAAAAAATCGAACCCCATAGAGAAGTACTGGGTCAAATGAAACAATTTTTTTGCAACTCATATACCTTCTACTTGATCATTTGTAACTCTTGGGTAGCAATCCTATTAGGAATAATGGGAACTGGTTCCACTCATGGCACAAGATCAATAGAGTAATCTACCTCTCACTCTAGTGGTAATCATGAAAGGTGTTATAAAAATACATCCCTGAAATGATCCACCACAATAGGAATATCTATATTTGAAGTCCGATGGTCATCTAGATATAAACTAACAACATGGGTAGTAATTCATTTCAACCCATGATGCTTTGGTCCATCTCTACTCAGATGGACCTCCCATTCACCCTGGTGTATAAAAGATCCACCCTCTAGTGATGTGTAACTCACCCTATAGATATAACAGTCAATAAAAGCCAAAATTGACACTAACTAGTCTATTTAGTTAATGTAATTGAATCTTATAATATATAAGACATAGAGGTCCCATAAAAAGTTACACACACCATCCTAAATAGGTAACTGCATGAAATGATGTACACTATCCATTATAATCCCCAAAAGAGTTTCAAGCATAATAACATAATCATAAGTAAAGATACAGAGCCCATGATTATCTACATAGGAAATAGGTATAAAACTATGGGAAGACCGTATATCAAATAGTAATGAAGCAAAACCCAAGACAACTAGGATAATACCTCAAACTGTAGAGGGTCTTGGATCTTGGTCTAGTATGGTCTGTTTCATCACCAAATTTTGACCTATATAGTGGCCCTACCACCTTGCCTTGCTACCCTGGGATGGTCCACCACATAGTCGCTGAGAACCAGTCATCTGTCTACCAGGACCCCCACCACCTATTCATCCAAACGAACACCAATTCCTTTACTAATGATAAACTGATGGTCCTACTCCAAATCATAGTGTCATAACAGATCTCTTATTAGTAAATGTTGGTGAGAACATACCTAAAAAGAGCTGAATTTTCCTATCCTTCTATAATATTGGCACTCAACAGCGTCCTTCGGCTAATACAGTCTCATATTCCCACTCTTCCCGCACTAGTAACACACCACTAGGAAACTAGAAGTCAAACCCTTAAAAGATCAATGTGGTGCTTCTTACTATCTGTCGAAGGAGTACCAACTCTAGATGATGAACCGTCGGAGCACAAAAATTCTAACTCCCTTTGATTGCTCTCGGTAATCAACACCTGATTTACTACTGAAGTCACTGATGTCAACCATAGAACATTCACCTGTTATTAGTTTTCATAAATGAGACCATCCTCAAATCATCTCGCTAGTGATAACACATCACCCCCTCCAAATAGGTGTGAAGCACTAAAACACTGTAATGTGAGATGAGTAATCCAACACTGAAATTTCTCCCTACTCCAAGTGCATGAACTCTTGGGGTCGATCATTCCCCAATTTATCGGGTAGAATTACTCATAATGGGTCCTCTAAAACTCTTCGCAAGCCATATCCAGATGACCTCCCACCTATTAGATAACATCCCATCATCTATTGGAGTAATCACGTAGCATGAAAGTTGTGATATTCACCCACATCTTAGAAATAATCTTTATATTCTCGATGATAGAAATCCTGGAAACCAACCATAACTCTATAGCCTGTGGTCCTCCATCCCCTAAAAAAATCATATGATTTTGCTGCCGGATCACCAGCGTTAACTCTGACATAGACGTGGAAAGATGTGGGGCTCCCTAAAAAGTCTGTATCAACCTAATAAATCCTTCATGAAACATTGCCTTTGGTCATGAATTTGGTATAATAGCCAGCTTTATGAAAAGCATGATGGGAGGATCTACTGGTAGTCAATGACCAACCATTTCAGGTGTTTGATCATTGTCCTATTACTGGAGTACAATCAGAGGACATCTTGGTGGAATGAATATTCAAGGTCAAGCACAAAACACAATTCATGATTATCAAGGTCATCATCCTAGAAGTTAAATAATGGAACAATTGAAGAAATCAATCATGTTTTACAAATGAGGGTTACACGACGTACCTCTACCATCTTGGGCCTGTAAAACCCCATACATACGGAGTGTTCCTCATGATCCACACCATGTTTTTGAATGTTCCTTCCTACCCATATACTTATACGTGGAACGAACAACACGGTTCATCATATGTAACACTTCAAGGATTGTACCACATATGTTCCTCCCAGCAACTCCAATAGTCACACAACCGAAGACACTGTCGATTACTACATGGCGTGTATAAGTTAAATGCGAGGTGTAAACCATATTTTTGATCCACAAATGTTGTTTGTCACATGGCTAGGTACATGGTTGTTTATAGTATGAAATGTACTCCAATTACACGACATGTTCTCTAAATTATTTGTCAACATTGTGTCTCTACTCACATAGTCAACAACTACACAATGTTTACATATAGTACAAGTCATTTACTTAAGAATAGTTATCTCTTCTAAAATAGAAGAACACATGGATTTTGTTCATAACATCACACGCTGTGGTGTCTGGGTTTCCGAATAGTATGACTTTGAAACATATATATAACCCTTAAAGACATAAAACATGTCTAGGTAATTCCATGTTCTGATTCATGAGAGCCTATACACCCTACAAATAAAATTTCAGAAACATTAACTATGTTACATTAATAGAATTCAATTAATGCTAAAACATGATCCATCAAATTCAATCCAATAGGGAAAATAACACCAAAGGGACCAATGATTGGAATCCACCCTAATGAAACATTATATATACAAATACCCTATCAAATTAATAATTATTTATATCATGGAATCTATCATAATAACACGAATCTCTAGAACAACATCAATTGCAACAACATGAAATCAGTAATGCACCCTAAATGTAATGAAAAGAATACATGACATGTGATCTCTATAAAGTTTGTATATGATGCATTAGATGAAATAACCTCATCTCATCAGGTCTCAACAAAAATATAACCAAATTAATATCAATCATAAAAGCACCAAACATGTGAATCACCCAATGGTGAAATCAAATCATCCGTAATAATTGAAAAAAAATAAAATTGAAATATTCGAGGTAACATGACTTTTTCCCTATACACAGGTTAGCTACTCATGAGAACAACTTATTAATAACTACCTATTCATGCTTATCCCTGTATATTGGCCCCAAATAGTAAGGAAAAGATGAAAATAAAACCACTTATGATACAACTTTATAACATCTTCGATTTGTGTGCCCCCAAAAATGCCCTAAACCTGGTTGGTCACATAACCTCATGTGATTTTCCCCAATCGCTAGAGGCTACCGTCTAGTAGCAATGGCCATGATTTTATAATGGGGAACAATGATCTCATTTGTAGAGTATACAAAGTAGAAAACATATAGTAAACAATATGGGAAGTAGTAATAGTATACAATAGAAATAAATGGAAGAATAAGAGTTCAAGTCCAACAAAATAAACAATATATATATATGACACATGTAATATGTATATTATAAAATATAAAAACTAGTTACAATGATATAATAAAATAGAAAAACCAAATACAAAAGAAACAAGTAAACTATAGAAGCATCACAATCCTTATCTATCTTCAATTCTATCCCTATCCAATAGAAATCATGTACCTGATAATGAATGATTATATCCCTTATCAATACCAGCAACCATATAATCTGTTTGGGATAAAAACAATACCCAACCAGGATGTGAGACAAATCCCAGTAGGCAACCACCAAACAAAATTTCACCTAACTGTGATTGAATATATATATAGAAGAAAATATGATGAAAAAAGTAATAAATTGGGAAGTACTAATAATTAAACAACACAATAATTTCAATTACATTAAATTACATTTAATACTCATCCTTTGAATCATTTAATATAAGGATGTAGCCTAAGATCTATATCACCCTATGTAATAGTAAAAAAATCGATTTCTCAAAAGACCATCTAAACAAAACTATATGATCAAGTCGACATTTATGTTTGGCTTGGAAAAATCATCACAATCATTCAATTATTCATTAATGTCCCTTTAGAAAAGTTATCATAATCTAATCACCTAGTCTTACATAACAAAAATTCAATAAATTATGTCCCTCTTTGAATCTATCATGGTCTAACCTCTTTAGTCTAATGTAGCACTAATAATTTACAAACGACCACATGGGAATCTCCCATGGTCAATACCCCTTTGTAAACATAACTCCAATAAATTAAAAATTACCAGATGGGAAACACTCACAATCTTAACCCCAAGGATGATGAACATCTGAAACTCTCACAGTCAACCCCCCTAGGTACACGTAACTATAAAACATACATAAATGACCCTATATCAGGAATCAACCACATCCAAATTCCCCTCAGCTAAACCTAACAATGCATATCACATGCATTTCATACAATCTGTATCACTATTCCAACAAAATAGGGCATGGAATACAAGGAAAACCAAACTTCCATTCTAGTCCAAACAATCATAATCAATCGAACATGGGATACACACACATGTGGTGTCCTATAATAAAATACCTAACCATACACGTAAGAAAAATACCTTTACCAATCAATAAATCCACATAACGTAATAAAAATAGTGAAATTCCAAATCAAGAAATACCCCAATCACGAGTATGCTACATGTTTACCAAATATAATCCAAGAAAAGACCAAAAAAGGCACAAACCACCTACCCTGATATCACACAATTGATATCCTTGAATGACAGTCCATCAAAAAGAATATATCGGTGTAGATCTACAAAAAGGTGAAATACTATCAACCTTAAATTACTCACAAGAGAAGAGTAATCAGGAAGAACGACTCTTGGGGTTTTGAGAACTCACCAGTGGGATACCAACACTACCAATGATGTCTCTATCAGAGGACAGATAGATAATTGGTGGTTCGAACTTCATTTTTCAATCCCGAGTGATCTTGTACAAAACAAATGAATAAGAAGTTGGTTTTGGATATGGGAATTTACCCTAATATGATATTTAAAATAATCATGAAAAACATAAATTATTTTAATCAAATGTACTTGTTGTGTAGTAGAATCAACTAGCCCCTAACAGAAGCAGTCTTCTTGGTCATCACATTGCCATGTATAGGCCGTTACATGACACATACTTAGAGAAAATTCCATTTCTTCCTAGTCTTAACAAACAACCAGAAATCATTATCTATTTTTAAAATGAAGATCTGGGTTCTTACATGTGATTATAGGATAACAAGTCTTAGTATTAGAATTTGGGAGTCCGAGATATGTTATGTCACGACCCGATCCTCCCCGGGCTCAAGCCGCAACTACCCCAAGCTCGCCTCCATAGGACAGGGGCTGGCGACCAGCGCCGAAGGCACAATAACTCTGGGAAGCCTTTGCTTAAGTACCTGTACACACATACGCAGCACACTAAATGAAAAATTGCAGAGTAAAAAGAAAAGAAATGGGAAACTGTTATAAATAACCACAAGAGTGCATCGACCTCTAAACAGTACAAGTAAAGTGCTGAAAATGAAAAAGGGGAAAAACACGCGCCCAACCAGAAAAGGTGACACAACATGGAAATAGGTAAACAAAAAGAAACAGCTGACGGGTCTCCCACCTGGAACCCGGCTACGACCACCGCACGAAGTCCAAGCTCCCGAACTCCTAATCTCCTCTAAATTCACGACCAACCTGTCTGTCGTCTGCAAGGGAACACCAAGTGCGGGAAAAGCCCAAGCAGGGGTGATTATAAAAATACTCAGTAGTATACCCCAAAGGCTCGATGGAGCAATATAGGAGGTACCGAAGGGTGAGCAGTAGAGAGAAGAGGAAAAGTAAAGGAGTACAACAGAGAGTGCAGTAAATAGTCTAGCTCAACCCAACAAGAGGAAAGAAGATAGACTCTTCCAGGAACAAGGAGCTGGAAATAGTGAGAAGATGAACTTCCCATTGAGTCTTCACTACCTATAGCAGGAGAGTAGACTCATCCAACCACAAGAAGCTGGACACGAGAAGCACGTGGAATACCCCACGCGTCTTTTCCTCTCCTGGAAAAAGAGTAACCAAACCCAAGAAGGGGATACCAGAAACATGGTATATACATATCTGTATTCTCAACAAGAATCCCAAACAAGATTGTAAGGGGATCTCCATCCTGTAGCTCAGCCCAAGAAAGTGAGTCTCCAACAGTCCCAGGAGAAAACTCCATCGATGCCCAGCATCCCGCACGTTTGCCCCAAACCACAAGCCAAGGGGTTCAGTCACCGCACGTCGACACTATCCTCATTGAGCGGCACTAACTCGCCTGTACGGTTTTATATCGCGTCACAAGAACATGCCTCGGTGGGGAATGTTCCCCTTGTACTTGAGAGTTCTAGGGAAAGTCAACCCACACCTCATAACTGCCCTGCAGTCGAGAGGACTTCTCAAAGTCAAATCCATCACAACACTGACCCGTATAAACAAGTGTCCCACTAAGGTAATCACAGAGGAAAGCCACAATATAGCCTAGTCAAAATGACTGAGCCTGGACTGCCAATAGGTGTCCCACGGCCAAGCCATCCTGGAGGGTAAACCTTAATACCTCATCAGGCGACCCACTGCCCAGCCCCGCTGGAGGGTAGACCATAATACATCATCAGGCAACCAACTGCCCAACCCCACTGGAGGGTAGACCATAATACATCATCAAGAGACCCACTGCCCAGCCCCGCTGGAAGGTAGACCTGGAATAAGTCGACAGGCGACCCACTGCCCAGCTGTGCTGGAGGATAGACCTAGAACTAGACAACAGGAGACCCACTTCCCAGCCCTGCTGGAGGGTAGACCCTAAGAGGTCGTTGGGTGACCCACTGCCCAGTCTCGGCTGGAGGGTAGACCCTAAGAGGTCGTCGGGTGACCCACATCCCAGTCTCTACTCGAGGGTAGACCCTAAGAGAATTCGACAGGTGACCCACTACCCCGCCCCGCTGGAGGGTTGTCCCTAGGAGGAGTCAACGGGAGACCCACTGCCCATCCCCACTAGAGGGTACACCCTAGGAGGAGTTGACGGGTGACCCACTGGCCAGCCCCGCTGGAGGGTAAACCCGAAACTACTCTGGCCATCCCTACGGAATGGTACAACACTTGCCAACCGAACACGGAGTGGGTATCGAACAACCATCTGACTCTGGAACAAGACCAGGGGAAACCACTAAACCCTACTGATCTAAACCATCGAGCACAGAGCCGAGGGTGAAACTCAACCCCGCTGGTCAACAAACGAGAACCGAGGGGCGCTCTACGTCGCAAGAGGTCAAAAGTAAGCAAATAAGAACGACAGGTACCTAGGGCCCACACGACATGAGGACCCAAGTCAATCCCCAACCAAGCGCACAAATAGACTCAGGTACAAACCACACATACCTCCAAGCGCTCCCGTATACTCCCAGAGTATACCTCATTTCCAGCCCAAGGGCTATCATGCACACAACACCCGACGTCAACGCGAAGGCGTGACGTAACATCTCCAACCAGCCACCTCAACGGCTGAGGCACGACCAACCACATCTCTTCACTCACACGGGAGTGCACGTGATCACATGACAAGGTTTCTCTGCAAACACGGTGAGAAGAACCGCCATCAGAGTGCCTTTCACATTTCCACATTCAATAAGATCGCGTAAAAGCCTCCACACTCCTGAACAAATTTCAACATTGTAATCCTCGCGGAAAAACATGAAAGATAGACTACTTACTCACCTCAAATGGATATCTGACGGAAAATTCACTGACACCGCCTCACTCCCGAACGGCGTCCCATGATCCCAAGCCTCTGCCCCGAAAATAGTCAACTGCATGACACCATTGCGATCCCCTCGGGAAAACATGTCAAAATCACTACTCACATGAGTGCAACAGATATCTGGAGAAAAAGGTGCATTCTGGCGCACCGCACACGAGCGGTGCTTCATGGGACCCGCAACCCAGTCCCGAATCACAACGAACGGATCACACTATTGTGATCCTCTCGAAAAAGCACACAAGGTGGACTACTCACTTGTCCAAAATGGTCACCTGGTGATAGAGATGGAAAATCACCGTCGATGCCTAAATGACCCATGTGGGCCCCGCAGAATCGTGCCGAATTAGAGCAGGCAGATTGCACGATTTCAATCCCGTCAAAAAAACATCTAGAAACAGGTACTCAAACACCCCAAATGGATGTCGGGTGAAAATGCGGTGTTTCACCGCAATACGTGCGATCTAGGCCTCATGGGGCCCACACCTCGTCTCCAACCCGAATGCTTTGAAAAGCTCCTCAAAAGGTCCGCACGAGGACTAGGATCATGTTGCCGCTGATGGCGCGTCAATCGGACATCCCTAGAAGGAGTTAGGTCTGAGGCAAGAATAATTAATTAATTCATTCATTCATTAATTATCCATATTAAACGTTTTGTGCCCCTGAGCAACGAAACCTCACAACAAAAGGTTCTGAACCAACTTTGGAAGGTCTGTCTCAACTCCATGGTCATAGTGCCTCCGAAGGCACATCAAACGGATGTCCGGCTCACGAGCCACGTCTGTCGCAACCTAAATAATAATTTATTATTATTAATTTAAAGGTCCTCAGGTCGCTCGTCTTCGGGCATGGAATCCAAAAATCCCGAAACTCACTATAAAGAGAGCGCCTCACCGATACGAACGCATCGCCGCAGACGTCGCATCAAACAGACATGCCATTTGAAAGATATGGCCCCCAAAATACATGGAGGCCTAACCGGGCCGGTCAACCCCGGCCAGCCCGGTCCGAGCTACCTGCCCGCGGCCTAGCTGCGGGTCCGGCCCAGTCCGCCGCGGCCCGCTGACCGCGGCCCACCTCAAACTGCCGGACCCAAGCGGGTTCGGCCCTCCTCAACCGACCATCCAAATGGCTGGTTTCCGGCACAATGTAGGACCCAGATGAGGCGGGTCCTTGCCTCCTCTGAAACCGACCACCCGATGTTGGTCTTCGTTGACTTAAGGAAGACTCGTGCGGCGCGGGTCCTTCCTCCTCCGCCGAATGCAACCAGCACCCTCATCCGGCCTCCTCCGCAGCCGCTTCGCCTCAACGCCAGCCGCCAACCGCCCGCGCTGCCCCGCTGCCGAGACGCCGCCTCAGCCTGGAGCCAATCCGCTGTCATCCGGCTCACCGCACTGCCGCCTGGTATGGCCGGCCGTCGTGGCTACCCGTAGAAACACCCAGAAACTCCTGAATTTCCCGCAACATTCTCCGAACCGCTATGGGCAGCTCGGAGCTCGGAATTCAAATCCGAAGGATGCATCGAGAAGAGCATAAAAATTACTTCGTGCTCATGGGAATTGATTTGACGATCAGACAACAATCGATGCATATAATTGAGGTTGAAATAAGGTTCGGAAATTAAAACGCAACCAAAACCTCCTACTTCATTGGGCTTCGCACGGAGCTTCGCGTCGATCTGCCGACATCAACACACCTCACCGGAGATGGAGGAGGAGAGGGGAGAGGGTTTCGCCTGGGGGTTTAATGGGGAGGAAGGGGAGGAGGGGAGAGTTCAAATAGATAAACTCTTTAATTAAAAGTCCTGACCCCTAAAACACCCGCGTCCAAACCCTCTGGCACAGTCAAGATTAAGCTCCCCCTAGGGTAAACACCACCTCCCGAGCACAACTTCGGTCTCAGACTTTTAATCAAAGACCCTGTTTGAATGTTATTAAACATAGCGCTCGAGGCCGCCAAATTACGAAAACGCCCCCAGGGCCATTTTTCACAGACGACCCACGCCCGCGAAACTTATACCTCTCCTAGGGTAAAAGGTACATTCCGAACTCAACGGTGCCCTAGGTTTTCCAATCCGAGCCACCGTATAAGAGATACTCGAGATTAACCATTGAACGGATAAATAAATAAATTAATTTATCTGTTTAACGTTCCAGGAGCGGGCGAGGGGTCCAAACACCACGCGCTGACAAGTTTTATGTCGTTCCTAGGGTAAACACATCATTCCGGACCCATACGTGCACTTAGATACCTGATCTGGATCACCGTTTAGGAGTTATCCCATTTATTTGGCATTTCTAGTGTGAACGCACTGAAAATTTAATTCTGGACACACCGGCGCTCGGAATCGCATGCCATCTGAAGGAGATGCTCTGTAATATCATTAAGAATATTCCAAAGTATTTGATAGCAAAAACCAGGTTCTTACATCATTACCTCCTTCAAGCTTTTCGTCCCTGAAAAGAAAAACCACAGAACAACTCAGGGTACTAAGCCCACACCTAGCTCTCCCGTACCCAGAAGAACTCTTGCACAGTTTTGTCTCACCGCACAAAGACCAAAGGATTTGATCTATTCCCGTGAGGTCGGCCCTTTCTGATGTTGTGGATATGATCATGCACACATATTCTCAGGTAAGCCATGCAGAAGACATCGTGCACCCACCCCAGACATTGGGGTTAGGGCAAGGCGGTAGGGAACCTCGACATCCCTTTGCACGGTCTCAAACGGCCTGAAGGCTCTCGGGGGTAGCTCACCTCCCCTACCGAACCTCTACGTCGCATGCCGCAACTGGAATCACCACCCGCACCTGGAACAAGGCCTGGTGATTCCCTCCTTCAGAATATCCATATGGTGAAACACCCAAGGATATCTGGTCATGCAAGGTTCCATAGTCGATGTCTCTTAACCAAGACTCTCTTACACGCTGGGGGAGCGATGGAGTCGATGCCATCCACTAATGAAAAAGGTCCCACACCATTTATCATACCAACACAGGGTTACACCGACCCCCCGCACCACCCTGGTAACACCTCAAGCAAGGAGCAGGGAGGAAAACATTCCACACACAGAGTCTATCAATTCTACTGCAAGAAGTAGGAGTGCTGTTGAGCATAACTCTTATCACCGCATGCTCTGCAGGATCGTAAACATCCAAAGCTTGGGGCTGTCTGTGGTCCCAACTATTAGCTCCCATAGCCTGACGTGGACCGCCTAGTGGTGATGGGATGACCTCTTAAAGCCGTCCCCCACTACCAGCTCCTCCCGCTCCTCTGCCTCACCACCTCTCTGGGTACTACTCCGATCACGACGTTGCCTCCGTCGTGGTGGTGCATCTGCTACCTGCCCGAAGCTCTCTGCATGCCTGGTCGGGCAGTCCCATGCTAGGTGACCTCGACCATCGCAAGTATAGCACCGAATCTCTCCGGGCTATACAGGTGCCCTCTGGCGCCACTGTGGTGTATGACCACACCCCTGGGTCTGGTCATCAGAAAGCTACCTACATCGAGGTTCTTCTTGACAAAGCCCTCTAGCTGGGGTAGACATCACGACTCCGACATGCCTGCTGCCACCCCCAACTCTAGAACGTGACATGAAGCCCTCTGTCACCAACACATGCTCTAGCACCCTGACATATTTGGAAATGACCAAGGGTACTATGACACCATGAATCTCTCTACGGAGACCCTGCTCGAACATCCGTGCTCGGAGGTTGTCGTCATGGACCATGTCCGGGTAAAAGCGTGCATGGTCTGCAAAACTAGCCGCGTACTTGGCCACCATAATCCCTCCCTGCTGAAACTGAAGGAGCTCCTGAATCCGTATAGAGTGCAAGCAGGAGGGGAAAAAATCATCACTAAACAACAACTGAAAGTCTCCCCACGAAAGCGACGACTCGTCTAGAAACTAAGTCACCAGACTCCACCAACGCCAAGATGATCCATGAAAAAGGATGGATGCCAAAGCCACTCTCTGATCTGTCGGTGTCTGCACTAGCCTGAAAAGGTGAACCACTTCCTCGAGCCAAGCCTCTGGTGCCTGAGGGTCTGGCTCACCACTGAACCTCAGCGGTCTCTATCACTGGAACTCACGGAGCACGCTCAACCTGCGTCAAGCTCAGCATGCTATGCTGAAACTGTCTGCTGCACAACATGTGGGGGTGCTACTTCCAGCCCACCTAGAGAAAGGGGCTCACATGATGAGTCTTAGACTGTGGCCTCGTAGCTCACAGGGCCATTGTCATGAACCAAAGTTGGTATCCTGGATAGCTATCTTTCCAGAGACATCCTAAATATTATCAAGGAGTGTCGTGGTTAGATGATCATATATGTATATACCCATAACAACAACAATGGAGAGCTGACTCAAGAAGGATAGTCAAGTATCAGTCCTATGTGATTCACAAACCAAATTCTCCCTACAATAAGTGTCTCAGCATGGCGAGTCGACAAGCGGGTTATCAAGGTCCTAGTGAATGGATACATCGGTCGTCGCACCATCACTGGACTCCCTGGCCTGAGAGCCGCTCTTGAGACACATTAACATGGTTTCCCTATATCCCTACCACTTCCTTTTATTTTAGGGAAGTCCGAACAATGTACCAAAGAACGAACCACCTCTAATACCACTTTGTCACATCCCGACCCTACCCGAGCTTTAGCCACAACTACCCCAAGCCCACCTCCATAGGCCAGGGCCTGGTGACTAGCGTCAAAGGCACAATAACTCATGGAGGCCTTTTCCTAAGTACCTGTACACATACACACGCATCACACTCAATGAAAAAGTGCAGAGTAAAAAGAAAAGCAAAGGGAAACTTCTATAAATAACCACAAGAGTGAATCAACCTCTAAACAGTACAAGTAATGTGATGAAAAGGAAAAAGGGGCCAAACACGCGCCCAACTAGAAAAGGTGCCACAACCCGGAAACAGGTAAAAAAAAGAAACAGCTGACGAGTCTCCCACCTGTAGCCCGGTTACGACCACCACACACGGTCTAAACTCCCGAACTCCTAAGATCCTCTGAAGTCACGGCAAACCTGTCCGTCGTCTGCAAGGGCACACCAAGTGCGGGTAATGCCCAAGCATGGGTGAGTACAAAAATACTTAGTAGGATACCCTGAAGGCTCGAGGGAGAAAAAAAGGAGGTACCGAAGGGTGAGCAGTAGAGTGAACATGATAATTAAAAGAGTATAATAGAGAGTGCAGTAAAGAGTCCATCTCAACCCAACAAGAGGAAAGAAGGTAGACTCGTCCAAGCACAAGGAGCTGGAAATAGTGATAATATGAACTTCCAGTCGAGTCTTCGCTACCTATTGCAGGAGTGTAGACTCGTCCAACCACGAGAAGCTAAACACGGAAATCATGTTTCATACCCCACATGTCTTCGCCTCTCCTGGAAGGAGAGTAACCAATCCCAAGAAGTGGGTACCAGAAACAAGGTATATACATATCTGTATGCTCAACAAGAATCCCAAACAAGATCATAAGGGGATATCCATCCCGTAGCTCAACCCAAGAAAGTGAGTCGCCAACAGCCCCAGGAGTAAACTCTATCGACGCCCAGCATCCCCCACGTCTGCCCCAAACCTCAAGCCAAGGGGATCAATCACCGCACCTCGACACTATCCGCTTTGAGTGGAACTAACTTTCCCGCACTGTTTTGGATCGCGTCAAAAGAACACATCTCAATGGGGAATGTGCCCCTTGTACATGAGAGTTATAGGGAAAGTCAAACCACACCTCGTCACTACCCTACAGTTGAGAGGAGTTCTCAAAGTCAAAGACATCACAACACTGACCCGTATATCCAGGGGTCCCGCTACGGTAATCGCGGAGGAAAGCCACAGACTAGCCTAGTCAAAAGGACTGATCCTAGAATGCCAACAGGTGTCCCACTGCCCAGCCCTGCTGGAGGGTAATTCATAACCAAATATTGGGTGACCCACTGCCCAGCCCTACAAGAGGGTAAACCCTAATACCTCATCAAGCGACCCACTGCCCAGCCCTGCTGGAGGGTAGACCTTAATACATCATCAGGTGACCCACTACCCAGCCCCGCTGGAGGGTAGACATAGAATAAGTCGACAGGAGACCCACTGCCCATCCTTGCTGGAGGGTAGACCTAGAATAAATCGACAGATGACCTACTGCCTAGTCTTGCTGGAGGGTAGACCTGGAACTAGACGACGGGTGACCCACTGTCCAGCCCTACTGGAGGGTAGACCCTAAGAGGTCATCGGGTGACCCACTGCCCAGTCTCTGTTGGAGGGTAGAACCTAAGAGGTCGTCCGGTGACCCACTTCCCAGTCTCTAATGAAGGGTAGACCTTAAGAGAAGTCGATGAGTGACCCCCTGCCCAGCCCCGCTGGAGGGTACACCCTAGGAGAAGTCAACGGGTGACCCACTTCCCAGCCCCGCTGGAGGGTAAACCCAGAACTACTCTGGCCATCGCTACTGAATGGTACAACACTGGCCAACCGAACATGGAGTGGGTATCGCACAACAATCTGACTCTAGAACAAGACCAGGGGAAACCACTCAACCCTGCTAATCTAAACCATCATGCACAGAGACGGGGGGGGGGGGAACTCAACCCCGCTGGCCAACAAATGAGAACCGAGGGAGCCTCTACATCACGAGAGGTAAAAAGCACGCAAATCAGCACGACACGCACCTGGGGTCCACACGACATGTGGCCCCAAGTCAATCCCCAACAAAGCGCACAAACAGACTTAGGTACAAACCACACGTACCTCCAAGCGCTCTCTTATACTCCCAGAGTATACCTCATTTCTAGCCCAAGGGCTATCATGCACACGGCACCCGAAGTCAACGCGAAGGTGTGACATAACATATCCAACCATCCACCTCAACAGTTGAGGCACAACCAACCACATCTCTTCACTCACACGAGAGTGCATGCGATCACACGCCAAGGGTTATCTGCAAACACGGCGAGAAGAACCGCCATCAGAGCGCCTTTCACATTTCCACCTTCAATAAGATCGCCTAAGAGGCTCTGCCCACCTGAACAGATTTCACCGTTGTAATCCTCGTGGAAAAACATGCGAGATAGACTACTTACTCACCTCAAACGGATATCTGACGGAAAAGTCATCAACACCGCCTCACACCCGAATGGCGTCCCGTGATCCCGAGCCTCGACCCCGAAAACAGCCGGGCACATCACACCATTGAGATCCCCTCGGGAAAACACTTCAAAAGCACTACTCACTTGAGTGCAATGGATATTCGGAGAAAAAGGTGCATTCCGGTGCACCGCACACGAGCGGTGCTTCATGGGACCCGCAAACCGGTCCCGAAACAGAATGAATAGATCACACCATTGCGATCCTCTCGAAAAGTCACACAAGGTGGACTACTCATTTTTCCAAATTGGTCGCCCAGTGATAGAGATGGAAAATCACCGTCGATGCCCAAACGACCCTCGTGGGCCCCGCACCATCGTGCCGAATTAGAGCGGGTGGAATGAACCATTGCAATCCCCTCAGAAAAACATCCAGAAATGGGTACTCAAACACCCCAAAGGATGTCGGGTGAAAAAGTGGCATTTCACCGTAAGAGGTGCGAACTAGGCCCCCTGTGGCCCACAACTCATCTCTATCCCGAACGCTTTGGAAATCTCCTCAAAAAGTCTGCACGAGTACTGGGATCATGCTGCTGCTGACGGCGCGTCAATCGGACATCCCAAGAGGGAGTTAGGTCCGACGCAAGAATAATTAATTATTTCATTCATTCATTAATTATCTGCATTAAACGTTTCGTGCCCCTGAGCAACGAAACCTCACAGAAAAAGGTTCCGAACCAACTTTGGAAGGTCTTTCTCAACTCCACGGCCAAAGAACCTCTGACGGAACGTCAAATGGAAGTCCAGCTCATGAGCCACGTCTGTCGCAACCTAAATAATAATTTATTATTAATAATTTAAAGCTCCTCGGGTCGCCTGTCTTCGGGAACAGAATCCAAAAATCCTGAAACTCACTTTTAATAGATCCCATCGTTGATACGAACTCATCACCGCAGACGGCGCATCAAACAGATTCACCGTTTGAATGATATGCCCCCCCCCCGAATACAAGGAGGCCTAACCAGGCCGGTCCACCCCGGCCGGCCTGGTCTGAGCCGCCGGCCCGCGGCCCAGCCGCGGGTCCGGCCCAGTCCGCCGTGGCACGCTGGCCGCGGCCCGCCTCAAACCGCCAGACCCGAGCGGGTCCAGCCCTCCTCAACCGACCGGCCAAATGGCTAGTCTCCGGTGCAACGCAGGACCCGCATGAGGCGGGTCTTTTCCCCCTTTGAAACAGACCGACCGAAGCCGGTCGTCGTTGACCCTAGGAAGACCCACGTTGCCCAGGTCCTTCCTCCTCCGCCGAACGTGACCGGCGCCCTCATCCGGCCTCCTCCGCGGCCGCTCTGCCTCAACGCCAGCCGCCGACCGCCCGCGCTGCCCCGCTGTCAAGACGCCACCTCAGCCTGGAGCCGCTCTTCTGTTGTCCGGCTCACCGCGCTGCCGCCTGGTATGGCCGGCCGCCGCGTCTACCCGCAGAATCACCCAGAAACTCCTGAATTTCCCGCAACCTTCATCGTACCGTTGTGGGCAGCTCGGAGCTCGGAATTCAAATCCGAAGGATGCGTCGGGAAGAGTATAAAAACTACTACGTGTTCATGGTATTTGATTCGACGATAAAACAATAATAAATTCATATAATTGAGGTTAAAATAAGGTTTGGAAATTAAAACGCAACCAAAACCTCCTACCTCGCTGGGCTTCGCCCGGAGCTTCGCGTCGATCCGCTGGCATCACCGCATCTCACCAGAGATGGAGGAGGAGAGGGGAGAGGGTTTCTCCAGGTTGTTTAATGGGGAGGAAGAGGAGGAGGGAAGAATTTAAATAAATAAACTCTTTAATTAGAAGTCCCGACCCCTAAAACACCCACATCCAAACCCTCTGGCGCGGTCAAGATTATGCTCCCCATAGGGTAAACACCACCTCCCGAGCACAAAGGTGGTGTCAGAATTTTAGTCCGAGGCCCCGTTCGAAAGTTATTAAACATAGCACTGGAGGCCTCCAAATTATGAAAACGCCCCCAGGACCAATTTTCACAGACGGCCTGCGCCCGCGAAACTTATAACTCTCCTAGGGTAAACGGTAAATTCCGAACACAACGGTGCCCCCAGTTTTCCAATCAAAGCCATCATTTAAGAGACACTCGAGTTTAACTATTAAACGAATAAATTAATTAATTTATTTATCTTTTTAACATTCCGGGAGCGGGCGAGGGGTCCAAATATCTCGTGCCGACATGTTTTATGTCATTCCTAGGGTAAAAACCTCATTCCGGACTCATCCGTTTACTATGATCCCTTATACGGATCACCGTTTAAGAGTTATACCATTTATTTGGCGTTTCTAGTGTGAAAGCACTGAAAATTTAATTCCGTCCACACTGGGGCTCAGAATCGCACACCATCTGAATGCGCTTCTCTGGAATATCATCAAGAAAATTCCAAAGTCTTTCAAAACAAAAACCGGGTTCTTACATCATTCCCTCCTTCAATATTTTCGTCCCCAAAATGAAAAACCAGGGAACAACTCAGGGTACTAAGCCCACACCTGGCTCTCCCGTACCCAAAAGAACTCTTGCACAGTTCTGTGTCACCACACACAGACCAAAGGATTTTATCTGTTCCCGCGAGGTCGGCCTTTTCCGATGTCGTGCATTGGAGCATGCACACATCATCTCAGGTAATCCATGCGGAAGACATCATTCACCCACTCCAAACATTGGGGTTAGGGCAAGGAGGTAGGGAACCTCTCCATCCCTTTGCACGGTCTCAAATGGCCCGAAGGCTCTCGAGGGTATCTCACCTCCACGACCGAACCTCTACATCGCATGCTACAACTTGAATCACCACCCGCACCTGGAACAAGGCCCGGTTATTTCCTCCTTCAAAATATCCATATGGTGAAACACCCAAGGATATCTGGTCACGCAAGGTTCCACAGTCGATGTCTCTCAACCAAGACTCTCTTACACACTGGGGGAGCGATGGATTCGACGCCATCGACTAAAGTAAAAGGTCCCACGACTTTTATCATACCAACACAGGGTTACACCAACGGCCCGTGCCACCGTGGTAACACCTCAAGAAAAGAGAATGGTGGAAAGCATTCCACACACATAGTCAATCAATTCTACTACAAGAAGTAGGAGGGATGTCGAGCATACCTCTTATCACCTCATGTTCTGTGGGATTATAAACATCCAAACCTCACGGCTGTCCGTGGTCCCAACTATCAGCTCCCATAGCCTAACTTGGACCACCTAGTGGTGATGGGAAGACCTCGTAAAGCTATCCCCCACTACCAGCTCCCCCCACTCCTCTGCCCGCACCACCTCCCTAGGTACTACTCCGATCACGACGCTGCCTCTGTCGTGGTGGTGCATCTGCTGCCTGCCTGAAGCTCTCTGCATGCCTGGTCGGGCAGTCCCGTGCCAGGTGACCTCGCCCATCACAAGCATAGCACCAACTCTCTCCAGGCTGCACTGGTGCCCTCCGGTTCCACTATTGTGTATGACCACGCCCCTGAGTCCAGACATCAGGAAGCTACCTGCGTCGAGGTTCTTCTTGCCGACACCCACTAGCTGCGGCAGACGTCTCGGCTCTGACATGCCGGCTGCCACCACCAACTCTAGAACGTGACAGGAAACCCTCTGTCACTAGTGCATACTCTAGCACCGCAGCATATGTGGAAATTCCCAAGGGTACTATGATAGCACGAATCTCTCTACGAAGACCCTGCTCGAACATCCGTGCTCAGAGGTTTTCTTCATGGACCAAGTCTGGGTAAAAGCGTGCATGGTCTGCAAAACTAGTCGCGTACTCGGCCACTGTCATCCCTCCCTGCTGAAACTGAAGGATCTCCTGAATCCAAATAGAGCGCAAGATGGAGGGGAAAAACTCCTCACGAAACAAAAAATGAAAGTCTCCCCACGAAAGCAACAACTCGTCTAGAAAATGAGTCACCAGACTCCACCAACGCCAAGCTGATCCATAAAAAAGGCTGGCTACCAAATCCACTCTCTAATCTGTCGGTGTCTGCACAATCCTGAAAAGGCGAACCACTACCTCGAGCCAGTCCTCTGCTGCATGAGGTTCTGTCTCACCACTGAACCTCATCGGTCTCTGCCGCTGGAACTCACGGAGCGTGCTCAACCTGTGCTCAAGCTTAGCCTGCTCTGCTGAAACTGTCTTCTTCTCAACAGGTGAGGGTGCTGCTACCGGCCCACCTAGAGAAAGGGGCTCACATTATGGGTCATGGACTATGGCCTCGTAGCTCACAAGGTCGTCATCACGATCCAAAGCTGGTATCCTTGCTGGCTGTCTTCGCAGAGACATCCTGAATATTATCAAGGAGTGTCGCGCTCAGATGAGAATATATGTATATACCCAAAACAAAAAAACGGGGAGCTGGCTCAAGAAAGACAGTAAATACTCAGTCCAATGTGATGCACAAACCAAATTCTCCTTGAAACAAGTGTCTCAGCATGCTGAGTCGACAAGCAGGTTATCAAGGTCCTGGTGAATGGATACGTCAGCCGCCGCACCATCACTGGACTCCCCAGTCTGAGAGCCGCTCTCGAGACACATTAACTCTATTGCCCTATATCCCATCCAATTCCTTTTATTTTAGGGACGTCCAAAAAATGTCCCAAGGAACGAGCCACCTCTGATACCACTTTGTCACGACCCGACCCTACCCGGGCTCGAGCCGCAACTACCCCAAGCCCGCCTCCATAGGCCATGGGCTGGCGACTAGCGCCGAAGGCACAATAACTCGTGGAGGCCTTTTCCAAAGTACATGTACACACACACACACATCACACTCAATGAAAAAGTGCAGTGTAAAAAGAAAAGCAAAGGGAAACTACTATAAAAAACCAAAAGAGTGCATCAACCTCTAAACATTACAAGTAAAGTGCTGAAAAAGAAAAAAGGGAAAAAACACACGACCAAACAGAAAAGGTGCCACAACCCGGCAACAGGTAAACAAAAAGAAACAGCTAACGGGTCTCCCACCTGGAACCCGGCTATGACCACCACACGCAGTCCAAGCTCCCAAACTCCTATGCTCCTCTGAAGTCACGACCAACCTGTCTGTCGTCTGCAAGGGCACACCAAGTGCGGGTAAAGCCCAAGTAGGGGTGAGTATAAAAATACTCATTATGATAACCCGAAGGCTCAAGGAAGAAACAAATGAGGTACCGAAGGTTGAACAGTAGAGCGAACAGGAAAAGTAAAGGAGTATAACAGAGAGTGCAGTAAAGGGTGCAGCTCAACCCAATAAGAGGAAAGAAGGTAGACTTGTCCAGGAACAAGAAGCTGGAAACGATGATAAGATGAACTTCCCGTCGAGTCTTCGCTAACTATAGCACGAGAGTAGACTCGTCTATCCACGAGATGCAAGACATGGAAAGCATGTGTCATATCCCGCACGTCTTTGCCTCTCCTGGAAAGAGAGTAACCAAACCCAAGAAGTGGGTACTGGAAACAAGGTATATACATATCTATATGCTCATCAAGAATCTCAAACAAGATCATAAGGGGATATCCATCCCGTAGCTCATCCCAATAAAGTGAGTCACCAACAGTACCATGAGTAAACTCCATCGACACCCAGCATCCCGCACGTCTGCCCCAAACCGCAAGCCAAGGGGCTCAATCACCGAACCTTGACACTATCCTCTTTGGGCGGCACTGACTCACCCCTATGGTTTTAGATCGCAACAAAAGAACGTGTCTCAGTGGGGAATGTGTCCCTTGTACTTGAGAGTTCTAGGGAAAGTCAAACCACACCTCGTCACTACCCTACTGTCAAGAGGTCTTCTCAATGTCAAAGTCATCACAACACTGACCTATAGAACTAAGGGTCCCGCTCCGGTAATCACAGAGGAAAGCCACAGACTAGCCTAGTTGAAAGGACTGATCCTGGAATGCCAACAGGTGTCCCACTGCCCAGCCCTGCTGGAGGGTATTTAATAACTAGATATCGGGTGACCCACTGCCCAGCCCTGCTAGAGGGTAAACCCTAATACCTCATCAGGTGACCCACTGCCCAACGCCGCTGGTGGGTAGACCTTAATACATCATCACGCGACCCACTGCCCCCCCCCCCCTTGGAGGTTAGACCTGGAATAAGTCGACAAGCGACCTACTGCCCAGCCTTGTTGGAGGGTAGACCTGGAATAAGTTGACATGCGACCCACTGCCCAGCCTTGCTGGAGGGTTGACCGGGAACTAGACGACGGGCGACCCACTGCCCAGCCCTGTTGGAGGGTAGACCCTAAGAGGTTGTCGGGTGACCCACTACCCAGTATCTGCTATAGGGTAGACCCTAAGAGGTCGTCGGGTGACCCACTTCCCAGTCTCTGCTAGAGGGTAGACCCTAAGAGAAGTCGACGGGTGGCCCACTGCCCAGCCCCGCTAGAGGGTAGACCCTAGGAGGAGTTGACGGGTGACCCACTGCCCATCCCCGCTAAATGGTACACTCTAGGAGGAGTCGACGGGTGACCCACTACCCAGCCCCGCTGGAGGGTAAACCTGGAACTACTCTGTCCATCCCTACTGAATGGTACAACACTGGCCAACCGAACACTGAGTGGGTATCGCACAACCATCTGACTCCAGAACAAGACCATGTGAAACCACTCAACCCTACTGATCTAAACCGTCGAGCATAGAGACGGGGGGAAACTAAACCCCGCTGGTCAATAAATGAGAACCGAGGTACCCTCTACGCCGCGAGCGGTCAAAAGTACGCAAAGCAGCATGGCACGCACCTGGGTCCCACACGACGTGTGGCCCCAAGACAATCCCCAACCAAGTGCACAAACAGACTCAGGTACAAACAACACGTACCTCTAAGCGCTCCCGTATACTCCCAAAGTTTACCTCATTTCCATATAAAGGGATATCTTGCACACTGCAACCGAACGTAACATCTCCAACTAGCAACCTCAACGGCTGAGGCACATCCAACCACATCTCTTCACTCACATGGGAGTGCACCCGATCACACGCCAAGGGTTCTCTGTAAACACAGTGAGAAGAAGCGCCATCAGAGCGCCTTTCACATTTCCATATTCAATAAGATCGCGTAAAAGGATCTAACCACCTAAACAGATTACACCATTGTAATCCTTGCGAAAAAAATGCGAGATAGACTACTTACTCACCTCAAACGGATATCTAATGGAAAAGCCACAAACACCGCCTCACGCCCGAACGACGTCCCGTGATCCCGAGCCTCGGCCCCAAAAACAATCAGTCACATCGCACCATTGCGATCCCCTCGGGAAAATACGTCAAAAGAACTACTCACTTGAGTGCAACAGATATCCGGAGAAAAAGGTGCATTCCGGCGCACCGCACACGAGCGGTGCTTCATGGCACCCACAACCCAGTCCCGAAACACAACGAACAGATCCCACCATTGCAGTCCTCTCGAAAAAGAACACAAGGTGGACTACTCACTTGTCCAATACGGTCACCCGGTGATATAGATGGAAAATCACTGTCAATGCCCAAAAGACCCTCGTGGGCCCCGCACCATTGTGCTAAATTAGAGTGGGTGGATTGCACCATTTCAATCCCCTCGGAAAAACATCCAGAAACGGGTACTCAAACACCCCAATCAGATGTTGGGTGAAAAAGTGGTGTTTCACCGTAATACGTGCGAACTAGGCCCCGTGGGGCCCACACCTCATCTCCAACCAGAACGCTTTGGGAAGCTTCTCAAAAAGTCTGCACGAGGATTGGGATCATGCTGCCGCTGACGGCGCGTCAATCGGACATCCCAAGGGGGAGTTAGGTCCGATGCAAGAATAATTAATTAATTCATTCATTCATTAATTATCCGCATTAAACGTTTCATGCCCCTAAGCAACGAAACCTCACAGCAAAAGGTTCCAAACCAACATTGGAAGGTCTGTCTCAACTCCAGGGCCATAGCGCCTCCGATGGAACGTCAAACAGACGTCCGGCTCACGAACCACGTCTGTAGCAAGCTAAATAAAAATTTATTATTATTAATTTAAAGATCCATGAGTCTCCCGTCTTCGAGCACAGAATCCAAAACTCACGAAACTCACCTTAAAGAGAGAGCCTCGTCGATAATAACTCATCGCAACAGACGGTGTGTCCAACGGACGTGCCATTTGAATGATATGGCTCCCCGAATACAAGGAGGCCTAACCGGGCCGATCCACCCCGGCCGTGGGTCCGGCCCAGTCCGTCGTGGCCCGCTGGCCGCGGCCTGCCTCAAACCACCGGACCTGAGCGGATCGGGACCTCCTCAACCAACCAAACAAATGGCCAGTATCCGGTGCAACGCAGGACCCGCATGAGGCGGGTCCTTGCCTCCTCTGAAACAGACAGGCTGAAGCCGGTCATTGTTGATCCCAGGAAGACCCGCACGACGCGGGTCCTTCTTCCTCCACCAAACACGACCGACACCCTAATCCGGCCTCCTCTGCGGCCGCTCCGACTCAACTCCAACCTTCGACTGCCCGTGCTGCCCGTGCTGCCCCGCTGCCGAGACGCCGCCTCAGCCTGGCGCCGCTCTACTGCCGTCCAGCTCACAGCGTCGTCGCCTGGTATGGTCAGCCGCCACGCCTACCCGCGGAAACACCCAGAAACTCTTTAATTTCTCGTAACCTTCATCGGACCGCTGTGGGAAGCTCGGAGCTCGGAATTCAAATATGAAGGATGCGTCGGGAAAAGGATAAAAACTACTACGTGCTAATTGGCTTTGATTCGACGATCAAACAACAATCGATGCATATAATTGAGGTTGAAATAAGGTTTGGAAATTAAAACGCAAGAAAAACCTCCTACCTCACTGGGCTTTGCCCAGAGCTTCGTGTCGATCCGCCGGAATCACCACACCTCACCAGAGATGGAGGAGGAGAGGTGAGAGGGTTTCGCCAGGGGGTTAAATGGGGAGGAAGGGGAGGAGGGGAGAGTTTAAATAAATAAACTCTTTAATTAAAAGTCCCGACCCCTAAAACACCCGCGTCCAAACCCTCTGGAACGGTCAAGATTAAGCTCCACCAAGGGTAAACACCACATCCTGATCACAACGGCGGTCTTAGAATTTTAATCGGAGACCCCGTACGAATGTTATTAAACATAGCACCTGAGGCTGCCAAATTATGAAAACGCCCCAGGGCCATTTTTCACAGACGACCCGCGGCCACGAAACTTATACCTTTATTAGGGTAAACGGTACATTTCGAACTGAACGGTGCACTCAGTTCTCAAATCCGAGCCACCGTTTAAGAGATACTCTAGTTTAACCATTAATCGGATAAATTAATTAATTTATTTATCCGTTTAACGTTCCTGGAGCAGGCGAGGAGTCCAAACATCACGCGACAACATGTCCTATGTCGTTTCTAGGGTAAACACCCCATTCCGGACCCATCCGTGCACTCGGATCCCTGATCCGAATCACTGTTTAGGAGTTATCACATTTATTTGGTGTTCCTAGTGTGAATGCACTAAAAATTTAATTCCGGCCACATCAGGGCTCGGAATCGCACGCAATCTAAAGGAGCTGATCTGGAATATCATCAAGAATATTCCAAAGTCATTCACAGTAAAAACTGGGTTCTTACATGCTATTTGAATCTAAGACTATTTTTTTCATAGTGTCATTGTGAGCTATATTATATCTTTTAATTTTTGTTTTATCATTTCTACACAACCAAATTGGTAGGGATGACTCACACCTCAAGGATTCCTTTCCCTGTGGGTGTTTTCCCCAAAATCCCAGTAGTATGTTGGATGGATGAATACCCCATTTTCCCCCAGTATCATCTCTAGGTACTTACTACTATTGCTATGAACAACAATTAGTTTTCTCCATTTCTTTGCGTAGAGGGATGTAATGGATTTTTTTATTTCAAACAGATATATTTTTATATTGAATCCTATGGACTACTATATGTGTAATGTGTATAGGCTATTATGTTTTTAGGATACATACTCAGTGTATATAATGGATTGAGGTATAATTCTTAATGAATGATACATGATATGTCAGTTTTGGTGGCTCTCAAAAACTACATATTTACTTTTGGATATGTGAAAATGGTGGTTCTTTTACATGACATGAGTTTTTGGTGCTTCACCCAAGATTCTACAGTCTAGGATGTTTAGAGAGAGAGGCCTTGGATGTGCGGCATTTGGAAAACGTGTAAAACTATTAGGGAAGTTGTAGCGGTGTATCCTTGTAATTATCTATTATATTATATATTATTGTATATAATACATGGTGATATTATACAAGCTGAGAGTGGGATCATTATATACCTATTTGTGTGATGAGTTGGTTTCAATTGTCATTCATTGGGCTTTATAATGCGTTCTTTACATTTCCACAATAAGATTCTAGGAGGATACTAATGAGTACACTATTTTACTCCCCACGCATTACATAAAATATTATTAAGGTCACTTTGAGTAGGTTAGAGATCAGGCTGGTTAGTAATCGATAGGTTGTTTTACGGGAGCTGTTTGGGATTCGTTGTCACTTCTATTATACATTATTTTGGTACATAATGTTTCTCCCATTCAATTGTAGTAGTTATTCATGACCTTATTTATGTGTACTTGTGATTTATTTTATATTTTAATATATTCTGGATTTTGTTGATGTATTTCTTATGTATTTATTCTGCATTTTTTCACATAGAAGGTAATGTTTCCAATATGTGTGTTTGGTATACATTCACTTCTAGTCTCCAATTTGGGGTCTACTGGAGGTGGGATAATGTTGTCATTATCTCTCTCCTCACATTTCAGGCCTGAGAGGGGTATTTATTGTGGGGAGGGGGTCATGGAAGAGTCATGTTAGAGGACTGGTGAGGGATATGATGGAGCTTGTTGTTTTCCATAAGAGATGTGGCATGAGTTTAGTAGGGGAACAATTTCAGCTATGTATAAAAAGAATTATTAACATCATAGAACAGTTGATAAAAATGTTTTTTGGATCCCCTATGATCTAATTCATGGACCATTATTCATACAGTGGCTACATAAATAGTTGATACTAGTTTTAGGGTAGCGACATTGGAAATGATCACACATCATTATACATGAGTTTATTTTTGAATTGGTAGACCTTTGGATATGTTAACCTAAAATTAACAATACAAAACAATGGTTAATGTTTTTTCGTATATATTTTAAGTTTATGAGCTATATCTATTATTAATTGTTCCTTTTATAGATCCATTTCTATGTCCATGCATAGTTTTCACTGAATATGTTAAGACCATGGTGCAAGTTGACCGATGCCATGTGAAGGATGACGAAGATAAAAAATAGAGTAAGATGGTCAAAAAAAATTAAATCCGAAGTATGCAGAATTAAAAGGACTCCATTTGAGATATAGTCACTTAAGACTGGTTGGAAGAGGATGACATAACATTCAGTTTCATCAGTGGTTGAATGAACTACTGGGTATCGTTGGTTGTGAAAATGAGTTGTGGGATAGTTATACAGTGGTGGTTCTTGTTCCTCGGGGTCACGAGGTGTCATAAATATAATGGGATGAGTTTCAAAACCAATTCAGAGGCGAGTTTCTTTCTTAGACCACGAAGGCATGCAGTCTCCAATAGCTACATACCCATTAGTAGTGGAGCTCTACTGTGAAAGATTTTGGAATCCATTTCAAGATCCTTCTATAATATGATTGATAAGTGTTCCTGTATGAGGAGGCAAGGGAATCACATTTTATAGAGGCATTATAGTTAGATATCTAGAATCATGTCACCATATTTATACTAAAGATGTATATCGAGGTTTTAGAAAGGTAGTAGGTCATCGAGTGGATGTTATCCCAAACTAGATCGTCCTGATAGGTGATTTTATTTGGAATCCTCATAAATCATAGCTATGGTTTGGGATTCCAAATTTTCATGGGAGAGTGGTTTATAAATAGACAAGGTAGTTCACACCCCTCAATCTGAAATTTCATCATGGAAATAAGCACTCATACCTACACCAACGGATCATGAAATTTTATTCTTTTGGAGGCTGAGGTTTTCAGCATCGAAAGAGCATAAACATACTATGTAGTAAATGTGCATCATTTGTTCCAATCTAGATTCTTCTATTGAGGATGGTCCATCAGAGGCAACAATAGAAGGTTGTAGTAGTTTTGAATCAACAGAGAGCAGATGGTGAAGTCAGAGGACAACAATGGGATGCTCCACTTTGTCAAAGAGTAGAGAATAGATGTTTAGTATTTCATTAGTAGGGTAACAAAGGATATGAATTTTTTTTGTTAAATTACATTCATTAGTGTTACCAGATCCTGGAATGACATATGTTATTCGTGAAAACCTTAGATTGTTTTCTACATTACTTCATGCCTTATTTGATTCAATCATGGCACAATCATTATATTACCTTCTCTTTTCCTTGTTTTGGGACTTGTGGTATAGAGTTTTCCTGTTCCTTGGCATTGACTATGATTGTTGGAGGATGAGTTGACTTTTTTGAAGTGTGATGAGACTATGTGATAGTGTTGGGGAAGCACCTTTCTTGGGGAGATTTTCAATGTCTATGGATACAATCATATTATGTTGTCCTGTAAATATATTGTTTATATTCAGTGAAGGCTATCATGGATTGATTCTGGAGGAATGTTGTGTTCATCAAATTTTATAGAGATAATGTAGTGTTTTTGGCTAGAGAGACCCAATTATGGGTTAGAGTCTTGTCCCATATGTATCATCCTTGATGGCTGAGAGGATACTGATTTTAGTATAGGTTCTGCATTTGTGATTTCTTCATGGAAAATAAGAGTACCCTAAAGACTTTCTAAAATAGTTTGTATCATTACCCCTTCAATGATAGATCATGTTCAAGATCAGACTATAGCCAAGATTGTCTCATATCACAATGTATCAGTATAGGATGGAACCTTCTATGTTACAAGATATGAATATACAATTCCATGGGCTGTTGTAGTGTTGTTTTTTTTGGATAATCATTTCATCATGTGGTGCACCTGTTTTTCTCGTGATGAAGGCTAACAATAGTTTGTGATTTTGTTTTGATTATCATCTATTGAACTGAGTGATAGTGAATAACTACTATCCTATATTTCATATTAATGATCTGATCAATCAACATAAGATTTAATTTTGGTTCATGATTACCGATTTATGGTCAGAATATCATCAGTTTTGTGTGATGTATAAGGATATCCCAAAGATTTTGTTTTGTAGTCATCGTGAGAATTACGAGTTGGTTGTGATGTTATTTTGTGTGATGAATGATCTAGATGTGTTAATGGAATTAAGGAACACTGTGTTTTGTGAGTTCATGGATATGTTGGTGGTGGTATTCATTAAATACAACCTAGTGAACTTTAAATTTGAGGTAGAGCATACAAAGAATCTTCATTACATTTTTGGAGTTCTTCCTTGACAGAGGCTATTTGGGATGTTTTTCAAGTGCGAGTTTTGGGCTTGAGAAGTCTATTTCAAGAGGGAATGTTATGTCTCAACATAAAGTAGCTATGGATCCGTTGATGGTGTAAGGAGTTGTTTCTTTGGAATCCCCCAATAAATTCATATAAGTTTGAATTTACCAGTGTCTTGAAGACTATTAGAGGATTTTGTTAGCCTATTTCTATCAGGTTTTGACTCCTATAATATCATTTACCAAAAAGTAATTGGAATTCGTGTGGTATAATAAGTGTTAGGAATCATCTGAGTATCTAAAGGGAATGTTTTTAGTGCTATGTTTCATTGTCTTCTAGGATAAGGAGTTCAATTTTAGGTTTTCAGTGATGTTACATGACTATATTTAGGATGTGTTCTAATGCCATAAATATTAGTCTTTATTTATGGGACTTGATAGTTATGTCCAAATGAATGTATCTATGCCACCCACAATCTTGATTTGGACGAAGTGACGTTTTCCCTGATGTTTTGGAGAAATTACCTCATTAGAAAGAAGTTCATGGTCTTTATCAATCATAAGAACTATAGATATTTTTTCTCTCAACATCACTTAAACCTGCTACAACATCGGTTTATGGAGTTCATACATGACTACATCATCGAAATTTCATATACTCATGGAAAGGAAATGTTGTGGTCGATGCATTGAGTAGGATGTTGTGAAGCGATCTAGTTTGTGAATGAGGTGATTCATGTAGAGTTATGGAAGAACTGTCAACAATGCATCTAGATATGAGAGATGTTGGGGGCATAAATTGTCCTTTTCGGATGATGTTGTAGACATCTCTGGTGTTGCAGGTGGTGGAATATGAGTTTTGGATTTTAATGTGGTGGTATAGAGAGACCGAATTGTTTGTACTGAGACCACTTATGGTTGGACTATGGTTTATCAACAACTGCTATTGTTTAAGGAATGGATTTTGGTTCCTTTAGAGATGCATTAGATGATTCTCAGAGAGTTCCATAGATCACCCTTAGAGGTACATCCCTGAGTTAAAAAGATGTAATGAGCATTGAGGAGATAGTTATGGTGGCATCGGTTAAAGCATACTGTTTCAGTGTTTGTGAATCTATGTTTGGTCTTCTAGATGGGGAAGTTTACGCCCTGCCTTCCCAGATGTTTGTTTCATCCATTAGATGTTACATAGTAGAAGTGGAAGGAAATATTGATGGACATTTTTTCTGGTTTACGTAGAGATAGGGGTGGCTATGACACTATATGGGTAGTATTGGATAGTTTAACGAATTCATCACACTTTAAAGCTATCATGATGTTGACCTCCGTGAGGGTTTTGTGGTGTTAATATATATATGAGGTGGTGAGACACCACAAAGTCACGAGGATGATCATTTAAGATCAATATCCTCATTTTACCACTAGCATCTGGAGAGGTCTGCCTCATACTTTTGGATATCATCTATAGATTAAAATATGACTTTCATCCACATACTGACTGTCAGGAAGAAAATGCTATCTAGACTATTGAGGACATGTGGTGCTCTTGTGTCCTAGATTTTAGAGGTTCAGGAATGAGGCACCCTCTCTTTTAGAAGTTTTCTTAAAACAATATATACCACACCACCATCACTATGGAATCATTTGAAGGTCTATATGACCGAAAATTCCATTTCTCATTATTCTATACTAGGTTTAGAGAGTAAAATATTCTTAGGCTGGAACTGGTACAAAATTCATCGGAGATGGTTCAGGTGATTTGTGAGCAGATGAAGGAAACAAAATATCATCACAAGACCTATTCCGGTCATAGTAGGAGGCCTTTAATGTATGTTGTTGTGGATCATGTGTTATTGAAGGTGAATCCCTCCCATGGTAAGTGAATGATTTGTTTTGGGAGTAAGATATATCTCCAATTTGTTGGTACATTTCGTGGTGTCGTCTTATATCTGTGATATGGCATATCGGGTTGCACTTCCCCCATAGATGATCTGAATACACTATGTTCTTGATATGTAGCTGATCCATCATTATCTTCTTGATTAATCTCGCATTATCATGTGTTTTGAGTTCAATATTGATTATGAAGCAACATTTGAGGAGCATACTATAGAGATCCATGACCACAATAAGAAGGTGTTACATGGGCATGTTATATTCATTTTTTTTCTTGTGGCGGCATGGTGGCATGGAAAATAATAATTTCTAACTTGAGTCGCATATATTTGCTCAGTAACCCATGTTATTTGATGTTTATCTAACCTCATGTAATGTAGTTTCATTCATCATTCTAGACCCATTCTACTTATGAGATGGATTTCTATTTTTTGTGTGTCTTGGTCCCTTTTTAGTGGTATCTCCCTAGAGAGAGTGTTTAAGATCTCGTTGTGGTTATTGTGTGGGTTTCCATTGATTATTTCATTTATGTGGGTATGCCCATATGGTGGTGAGAGCATTGAGAGGTATCTCACTAGATGGATTTTCATACCCCATTGTTTATTTCTGCTCTAGGATAATTTCAGATTCTTGAGGATAAGAATGTATTGAGAGGTTCTTGAAGTAATATCCTAGGCCAATTTGGTCCATTAAATTATGAGAATTCGGTATTTTTGGTGTTTTGGGAGGTCAATGTGACATATTTTTTATCATTTGGAAACATTTCCAATTTTGGGAATAGTGCTTCCAAAACAGTTAGTCATTCAATGGTAGGTGTACAATGTTTCTAGAATGGAGATACATCTAACTGTGGGTATACAATGTTTCAAGAAAGATGAGACAACTAACGGTAGGTGTATATTGTTTCCAAAACTTTAGGACATCCAACAATAGTTCTACAGTGTTTATAGAATGTTGAGACATCCAATGGTAGAAGTACAATGTTTCCAGAATGGTGAGTCATCAAATGGTATGTGTATAGTGTTTCCAAAATGGTGAGACATCCAACTGAAGGTGTACATTGATTCCATAATGTTGAGACAACTAACCATAGGTTTATAGTGTTTCTATTTGGGTGAAACACCCACAATATGTGTATAGTGTTCCTAGAATGGAGAGACATCCAACAGTATGTATAATGTGTTTTCAGAATGGGGATACATCCAAAAATATCTTTATAGTGTTTTTATAATTGTAAGACATCCAACGGTGGGTGTATAGTGTTTCCTAAATAGAGTGTCATCCAATGGTTAGTGTAAAATCTTTCCATAATGGTGATACATCAAACTATAGGGGTATAATATTCGTATCTTCTTTCAATGTCACCCATTTAATATTATAGGGGACATAAAATTATATCAAAATTTTGTTTTAAGGGATTTAAAATTGATTCAAATCCCATACCTTTTATATAAATTCTCTCAAGGGTCTAGTTTATATTACTCAGTCATGATGCATAACCATGATCACATACACCTATAATGTAAAATCTAAATTGTATCTAAACATTTGCTTCATTTAGATTTTTAAAATTTTGAGATAAATTTTTCACTTAGACTTCCTTCATGTATTTACATGGTATATGATTATGAGATTTCATTCTCTTATCTGATATCTATGATTGAACTTCAATCCTTGGATCATTTCCCTTTTTCATACTGTATGCACACCCCCTATTTTTGGGCATCCTGGAAGTGTCGATCCATCATCAATATAAGGTATGTTCTATCTCCATTCATCAACATTCCTAGACATGATTCTTATATTCCTCAATTCCATTTAATGGAATGCAATCTACATGTTTCTAATGGGGAATTCATGTGAGTTGATTGATACAATTGTGTCCCATCATCCCCTAGTGGATGAAGATGTTGTGGTAGAGGGGGTCATGATTTGTTATGTTGGCCCATTTTCATGAAAAGAACGTGGGAAGCCTTTGGAGGTATGGGATTCATTGCTTCAATTTTTGTTTACAACGAATTATAGATCTAGAATGGTTTATCTCATTTGATTATAATAAAATTGAAATAATAAATATTTGAACCAGGGTAAAGAACTGGTATCAATTTCATAGTGATGTTATTATGACAAGATTTTCTACATATTTTTGTATCTATACTTTTATGGTTTTTCCTTTAATTCTTAATGGAAATATTTAAATAAAAAAATTTTATGTTTAGTTATAAAATTATTTAATGAAGTATTAAAGAGTCATGTTAATGAATTATGTTTTTTTTGTAGTGATTTGATGATAATCAAAAGGATGTAGTTATGAATGATTAATTGAACCAGTTAATTAAAGATGGAATAAATAAAATGTTGTGTGTTAAATATAATTCCTTTTAGGTGTTTATATTAGATATTTTTTTAATGGATATGTGTGTTATGTTTTGTCATTGTGAGAGCTTGTTGTGTGTGAATGCCAAATGACTTATTTATGGACAAGAGTGCAGTTTCAATGTATGTTCGTTTGTTGATACTCATGATTTGAAGTGAGACTGGGATGGCTATGATGGGAAGGATGTTTGAGGTATGTGGGGGAGGCATAACTAGGGGTTTGGCAGTAGTTGATGCCGAGAGTGGGGAGATGTATTATTTTGCGCACGTGGTTGTCTAGGAGGACATCAGAGATGATGGAATGGGTTGATGAAAGGATTAAACCTTAATATGAAAGATATATTATTATTAATCCTATTTCTGGTTTATCTATTTTACTCTACCCATTACATAAATAATTTAGTCTTTCTTAACCTCCTTCCAAAAGAGGCGATGATGGATGAGATCTAAAACGTACATTCCATGTTTATCTAGTCGAGAATGGATGTGTCTACGCTGCTAATATCAGTGGAAAAGACTTGAAGGGCAGTTCTTCCACTCACGTGGTGAGCCGCTTGTGATTGGTAGATTAGGATGTTTTCCTATTATACATATACATTTGTAAATATGGATGCATTAATGTTGTAAAAAAATCAAAAAATATTTATCTAATGGGGTTGGAGCTTATTGGGATGCAATTTTGTGGACGGTATTATGAGAAGTTGTGGATTCAATTTGGTTATGTTTGGGGAATGTATCTTTGTTGGATTGATAAAAATGTAATGTAGAATTGAAAATTCATAATTAATGATTAAAATATTAATTAACATTAAGTGAAATTAATAAAAAGGAATAAAGTAACATAATATATCTCTTTAAATGGTAGTGTTCATATAGGATATATAGTTTTAGAAGTGGAAACTAAGAGTCTGAGAGACATTAAATGTAATTGTGTCTAAATATTGATTTTCCATATTGTGGTTGTGATCTATATTATATCATGTACCTATGTGTTTCAATACACTACCCCACCGTATTAATTAGTGATAATGACACCTTGAGGATTTTATTCCCTTGGGGTTTTTTTCATAGAAATCTTTGCTGGAGGATGGATGGCTTACTACCCCCTTCATCTCGAGTATATTCTCTTGGTATTTACTAGTTCTGGTATGTTGGATGGTTAGTTTTGCACATATATGTGTGTAGATGGAAGTAATGGCTTGTTGTTATTTCAAAAAAATATATTATGGATATAGTTTCCTATGGAATACTATTTTTGTAATGTGTATAGGATATGAAGGATTGAGGATCCTTACTCATTGTTTGGTATGTAATGCCCTAATTTACAATACCAGATGTACAATACATGGTATACGAGATATGGGGGATCCCATAAACTACCTAGTTAATTTTAGCTATGTGAAAGAGTGGGTTGTGTTGCATAAGGTACATGTTGTGTTTCTTCTTCCTACTGTCTTTAGGATATCCTTTTTAGAGATATATTGTCATGACATATGATGTTGGGGAAATGAATAAAACTAATGGGGAAGTGGTAGCAGGGTACCCTTGACATTAATTATTATATTACACAATAATGTATGTGATACTTGTTGAGAGAAACAGTGTGAGTATGAGAACATAGTATTACATGGCTATTTAATTGGTGTGTTCTGATTTTGTAAAATAATTTAGGAAATAAAAATATTTAAATATCTATAAATATGATACTAAATATAATTTATTAATATTTTTTCCCAAATCATAATTTAATTTTTAGGATAGTGATTTAGTTCTTTATTAATATTTTGACTTCAGAAAATCTTTCTCTTTTATTTCATAAAAAAAATACTAATCAATTTAAAGAACATTTGTAAAAAAATATGTGTAAACTTATTATGATTTTTTAAATGAGAATAACTTAACATTATTATGGTTAATTTTTTATAAATTTCTAAAATAATTTTATTGAGTATTAGTGATAATATTTAATTTTATTTGAATACAACAGTTTTGTTTTAATAATTTATAATGTTATTTTTTTTCAATATTTAGTAAATTGAATTCAGTTAAATTTTATTTCATTTAATCAAATTTATTACATTTGGACCATTTTCATGTAAAAAATATTTATAATTTTTTTATAATTTTTTCCTTTTTAGTTTAAAATCCATCTTTTCTCACCATGTCTGCATAATTATTTATAAATTATATTTTGGATTTAATAAGAATTTAACTTGGAAAAAATAATTAAATAATAGTAATAATTATTATTTATAACATATAATATTAAAAACATAATTATTGATAATAATTATTAGTGAGAATAGTTAAAATTAATCACAATGACTAAGGAAAAAATTTGTATATGATGAGATAAAAAATTAAACACAAGGAGATAATTGACATTAAAACTATTCCAGAACAATTTTTTACCAATATTTGGACCCTTTTGAAAATTGTATATTATTTTATGAATTTTTTGAGAAATTTTTACATGAAGGTGACATACATTACATGTTAAGAGAAGAGAAGATCAAAAAGGATCATTTTCCCATTTAAATTTGTTAATGATTTGGGATAGGGAATAATATATGTTTTCATAAATATATTATTATTAATGATAAATGATTCTATTAAATGATTTTTCAAAAAAAATGATTTAATTTCATTAAATACATAATAAATGGAGACACTATATTAATTTGGATAATAATAAAATTAAATAAATTATATGTTTAATTATAAATCTGATGTGAAGATTATAAATTAATCTGTAACATCATTTTTGAAGATAAAGAAATAATTTTTAATTGGTTTTTATCATAATGGATTCAAATTCATTTTTATGTTCATATGATTAAACTAAATTAAAATGAATAATATAAAATTTGATCTTATTTTTATTCTGTTATAAATTATATTTTATTAAATGGTTGAATATTATTAAAACCCATATATTCATCCTAGTGAATTTTAATGTTAATAAATATATTATATAGTCTATTAATTTACCAAGATATATTTTATAATTAATAATTTTACCACCAAAAAGTAATAACTCTATTAGTGTGGTTATTGTGATACTAGTTTTTTTTCATGTTACTTGCGCTTCTGTTAAATTCAATTTCTAATAAACATTATATTTCTTATTGAAAAATTATATTTAACTATAATAATTATTTTAAAAAAATTATCTAATAGGTCTCACAATAATTTATTCATAAATTATAGATTAATTAGGATAGGAAACTATAAACTAGAGTCAAACCCAAAAATATAAAAAATAATGAAATGTAAATGTTTAGGAAAAAATGTTTTTACCAATGGAATGATTTTGTGGTAGTGGTGTTTATAAACTATATAATCCCTAAAAACATTTATTCAAAATATTTAGAGCTATATTATGTAATATTTACTTCACTATAGTTAATACTTATGATTATTTATTAGATTGGAAGTTCTACAAAAATATTAAATGGAACTAACTCCCCTCACATATAATCACTTATAAATCAATATGAATCATCCAAACCCTTTCAAAAAATATTCAAACTCCAATAAATTCATTATATAAACCACATTTTGGATATAATGACTAATATTCAATGAATTACTATACACCTCAGGGGGAATCTGATTAGGAGACAATATTCTTCAATGAGCATCATTATTATACTTATTTCTTACCCTCATTCATTTTTTATAAGTCGATGATATAATAAACTCATTATCATCAACATAATGAGATTTTTCTTATAAAAATTAGTTTTCATAAAATTAAAACCACTTCAATAAAATGGGTTATGGAATCCAAATTCATGTTTATAAGGGACTAAAACCTCAAAAAATTATGTCATTCATTTTTTCTATTATCATCTCCCATGTTTGCGTATGATAAAGAATAAACAATTTATATGTGCTTTTTATTGGATAATAATATGATTTTAGTAATTATTTCATATATTCCTATTTACTCTATATTTAATAAGAGATAAGACTCTGCCACTCATGTGCTCAATAAACTACCACATTATGAAGCCATGTGATTAATTTTTCACTAACTCATTAAACAGAGGTTAATAAAGGTAAATATAATAAATTAATATGATATAAATTGAATATTTATAATATTAGATACATATTTATCATTATTTAAATATAATATAATATGTTATTTTTTCCATTTCACTCACAGAATAAGAAATGGAAATGTAGATTGTGAACGTATGGACTACAATCTTCTCAAAGCCATGTGCTATCTATTTTTTCACCGTAAATTCCATAATAATTATATATATGTATATATAATAAGTTAATATTCTATTTATAATATTATTATAATTATTTAATGATACAATACTACTTACCTTCATTCAATAATGATGGTTGAATAGAATTAAATGTTACTCATGCGTATGTATTGCCTACCGTATTCATGATCATAAAGTTTGTTAATTTCTTTTGGAAATCATTCATAATGGGGTATAAAATTATAATTTATGTATAAATATGATAAATATATCCTGATTATTACTTTTTATATGTTAAAATTAATATACCGTTAACTATAGTCATCTTATCTATGTCGTTTCAGACACATAATCTGATTACGGTCGAAACATCTGATAGAAACAAAATTGATTACATAATTATATATAAAATGATAATAAATAATATTAAAAAATAATATAAACTAAAATCATTATATATAATGTAAATAATTAAAAAAATTCTTTAGAAAGTTGTAGAGAAACATGAAAACTCAGTCTCATGGTAATGGTTCTCTGGTCCCACTTTTATTTCTATAAGATATATGCTATATTCATTAATGATTTTATATGTGTTGTGTATATAATTACCATGATATTATTTTATGATTCTTCTATATGATATTACTTTGATTTTTAATATCCATTTTAGAAACTCCCTTTAATGGGATTTATAGTCTCAATGCTACCACAACTGTAATGGATTTTGGTAAACTTTTTCCTTTTCGAGACTTATGTCATGTTTTCATCACAACTTATTTATTAGGTGTATATAAAACATATTTAAAACATAATATGATTTATATATTTACTGTCCTGGTATTTTATATTCCATTTAATATTCTCCTTTCATGGTGCTTACATTTCAATGATACCAATTTGTCAAGTGTTTTAGGTTACATTGTCAACTTTTATTAAGATTTTTTATGGTTCTGAATAAAATGTTTACATCATATGACCCATATCATTGGAAACTCATTAATTGTTTTTATCTTATTTTTATTCATAATTTTTTCATGTAATATTATACTTATACCACTATTTCATATATGCAATTACTAATGGTATTTTTTATCGAAAATTCGACGTCGTTTATCTCTTTCAGTTGAAATTTTATTTTTTTGAAAAAGTTGTTTTATAAAAATGTATTAAAAATAAATTCAACCATTTAAAAATGATTTATAAAATTAATTTCACATATTATTTTTTTTACAAAATGTTATCAATGGAATCAAAAAAATTTTCCAAATAATTCCAGAATAGATTTTACATATAATTTGATTGGAATATTTTTTTAAATTTTCCAAAAAGGTCCTCTAATAATATATTCCAGTGAAAAAGAATGTTATTTTTTATCACATACAATATTAAACACAATTATTTAAATAATTTCATTAATTTTACCATTACATGATTATCCATTTATTTTTAGAATCTTTTTTAAATGTTATTTTCTATGTAAATTATTCCAAACATGTTAAATATTTTAAAATTTTTTTTTTCAAAATGAAAGAGATATTTTAATAAGGTTTTATTTATATTTATTTTAAATAATTAATATCTACAAACCTTGATGTTACATATCCTCTTATATGGGTATTTGGTATTGATAAAATCCTTACTCTTTCCTTGAAGGTAATATGATTACAAAAATTAATTTTTTATGAAACATTATTCTATCCCATGGTTGAATCTTGTTTCCATCATATTCCTACTTTAATTTTTTATATTCAATACATAAATCATGTTTAATAGTGATTTACTAGTAACCCATTTATTTTACATAGATCAATATTGTTATAAATATAATAATGATTGTTTCTATTAGTTTTTTATTTAATAAAATATTACTGAACATTATCCATGTAGTGGTTCATGAACATTATATGTGATGGGTGTGACCAAATAGTGTTGGGTGGGCTTTATATTGCTTATACGTTAGGTTATACATCATTTGACTATAATTCATTTAGTAATTATTATTTTCCTCATTTAATTATATTGTATTTTGGATGTATGATTCTTTAAATTTATAAAATTATGTAATTCTTCTATAAGGGTTCTATAAGAGTTTAATGAGATGATTTTTGAAGATAAAATTTTATTTTATAACTGATTTATATGGGATTATGATGTGTCTTATGATCATGATTGATATCACATGGGACATGATAATTAATTATGATAAATCTTTCCCCAGAATTATTTTTATATATGATTAAATATTTATTACTAGTTATGAGTTCTTTTATGATTTTATAATTCATTCTGATTATTTCATCACACCCTTATGCATATATTATGCTGATTGTTGAAATTCAATTCCTACTTCTTATTTTTACCGATACTAATAATTGTTTATCACCCATCTTATTTTTTCATTTCCACGAGTTATATAGAATTAGGTTGATTGAATAATTTCATGAAGGGATTTCATGTGGATGTTTAATATTACTTAAATTGAAATTCGAATAAATGGTTTAAATGGTTGAAATGACCAGTCAACAACTTGGTTATAATTAATGTAGTATATTTTTTTTATTCTATACAAAAAATAAAAAAAAAATTTATTGTGAATTTATGTGATACTATTATTCATCTTATTCCTGTATGGTTTTCATTGAAAATATATCAAAATTATTATTATCAAACCCGAGAATATAATATTTATGATTTCATAACTGAATAAAGGAGTGCACGTTATATAAGGTTATATTTTATATATCCCTCTTAACAAAAGATAAAAAATTTGTATCAGAGAGTGATTAATGAAAATGTTGTGGATTAAATTTTCATGGGATAATCATCCAACTAAAAAATATTTAATTGGTCGAAAAAATGTTCAATATATTTATTGGATTCTTATTATATGAATTTTATTAAATGTTAAACGCTTATAATAATGGTTTTTTAGAAATGATTTAAAATACAAGACAAACATGTCATCAATAATTATAAATATATATGAAAATATAAACAAATATAAGTAACTATTTTTCCTGGATATGTTTTTGGTGGGGAATTTCATTCAGGAATGAAATATATAAAAAATTGTACTCTTTTAAAAGCTGGTAACTAAAAATATAATTGAAAATAAAGAAAACAAGTTTATAATTGATGATTATTGTTATGATAAAATAAATTATTACATATTTTCTATGCTGAGACATAATATGTCGAAGAATCATTTTAACAAAGGGAATGGTAAGATTATATGAATAATAAGTTCGAGAAAATTCGGAGAAATGACACATGGGAACATGTTCGATGACAAAAAGGGAAAACTATTTTTTGGAATTAATTTAATGTTAGAAAAAATATGAATGGAATTAGGTAAGTTTCATGAAATAAAAATGACTTTTTTATTAAAATTATTGATAGATGGACAATGTGGATTTTGAGTAATTATTTCCCTTATTGTGATATTAGAAACTATCATATTGTTCTTCCCTATCCATGGACACTGTTATTGTAATTTTTTTCACATGGATATAATTATAACATACATAAAAATAAACAATTAATAAGAAGATTATATAGTCTGACCAAATTGTTTCATACATCATAATTATGAAAGAATCATATATACGTAGATGAAATCATTGTATTGTTTGATATAAGCTATAAGATCATGATACTCTATACCGGATAGCTTCATGTAAATTTTATATTTTTTAAATTAAATATTGACTTTATTATTGATATGTTGGAGATTAGGTCATGTACCATGATTTTAATTTAATATATTTATGTAATACATTTATCAATTGATATAGATACATTATCTAAATACTATTCTGATGAAATGAAGATAAATTTTTAAATTTCCTTATTGATGAAATATCATTCATTTTTGGATTAAAAATGAAACATATGGAAAATAATATTTTCATATCTATAGGTATATACTAAATGAAATTATCAAAAACATTTTAATGGAAGAACAAAATAATGTTATAATCTCATTTCTATTGGGTTGAAGATTAGGGATTATGAAGTAGGGTTAAGTGTTAATTTTTTTTTCAAATGATTATATTTTTCCCTGTATTAGTTCATCTTTCAAAAAAATTATTTTTGGTGTTACTTTATGTGTAATATATCATAAACATCATAATGAATCACCCACGTTGTAATATAAAATTATTTTAAAATTATGTAAATGTAATAAATTATTATTTGCTATTTTATAAAAGAAGAATTGATGTGAAAAATATTGATAACACATATACTGATTGAACTAGAGAATTCAATGCACTAAAAACAACATTATGAGAAAATGTTTTAATGGGAGAATTATTTGTGAGTTGGAAAATTAAGAAATAGTTTTTTGTAATGATGAGTAAAATAGATTAAAAATTTATTTTCCCCACCAAAGTGTTTATAAAAACGATTTTGTTGATAATAAAAATACATGATTTTATGGTGAATCTTTTTACAATTTTTATGTTTCTTTGTGATAATCAATGTTCTAATGATAATAAAAATTTATTTTCCAAATTTTCATAAAAATAAATTGATATAAATAATGAAATTATAAATTAAAGGGTTTTTGTTAGATTAATTAAGATAGAATATATTTCAAAAAAGTAATAAATGGGTGATGTTTTCATAAATGGTTTGCTAAGAGAGATATTTTTGTTGTTAATGATGAATAATTTTGTTATACCTCCCCCAAATTCAATATAATTATCATAAGTAGTACCCCATGGATGTTTTGTATTGTGTTGAAAAATGTGAGAGTACATAAAACATTATCAAAAAAATAGAGAGTTTAAAATTATACTGAATGAGATTGAGTAATTAAATTTCATTTAAAATGTTTTTGAAGTAATGGTTATCAAGAAATGGATGAGAAATATAGGAAAATTAAGAGACTAAAATTTGTAAAAAAAAGATTATGGGATTTTATGTTTTCACATCCAAAACAATTCCTATCACAATGTGACGAAATTCCTTCAGAAACATTAAATTTTCAACTATAATAGTGTTATAAACCTATATTAGAGAAAAGATGTCATTTTTAAATGATTACAAAAATTGTGTTCATGAAAATACGTGTTTTGATAATACTTTAGTGGATAAAATTGATGGGTGGTAAAACTTATTATTTAAATTTATAAACAAATAAAAATTTGTGATTGATGATCATTTGCAATCAGTCACTAATAAATTATATTTTTATTGATAAGAATCGTTTCCTAAATGATGGTTTTGTGAATATGTGAAAGGATGATTATGAATGTTCAATAAGAAATTGTATTATGAAATTTTTTTAAGATGTTTTTTCCTAATGTGATGAGATTTAGTAATTTTAGAAGGATTGAATGACTCCTTGACAATTTTATATAACTTATTAACAAATAAAAACAACATAATGCAATTCATTCATGTTCAAAAAAAAATCATGAATAAGTAAGTATACATGATAATGTTTTTAGGGTAAATATGTTTATATTATTTTTGAAAAATTATATCTAGTAAATCATCACATAATGAAATTGATCAGACAATGATTACTAGATATACATTTTGTATATCACTGTATAGATAACATGTAAAAAAAATTGCAAAACAAATTTTCAAATGTTCTTAGAATGATAGATAAGTATTCCATTAGATGAAGGTTTCCAAAAAAAATTATCCATGGACATATTAATATAACATTCACTTGAAGAATCATTACCAATATAGAATGTTGGCGATGTTTGATGATACATAAAGATAATTATCATACGTATATGTTATAAATTTTAAACTTTAACAACAAAATTTTAAGTTATATTTTTTGTTCACCAACATGACATTGATGTCCATATTATAGTTTTGAAAAAAGTAAATAATATAACTAAGGTAGAATAAACTAAAAATAATAAAAACATAAAATATATTGATGTTCGATGATTTCTATTTCTTAAGTGGGATGAAATATAATTTTTTCCCACCAGATAGAACATGTAACAGTACATAGAAAGTATCATGTGAGTGATTTATTTTTTTGTTGAAATTATATAGTCATCGAAAATCATTTAATAATAGAAAATGGAAAAGGGATATATTTTTTATTTTTAAATGGATCATGATAAATGTGTACATGGTGTTTTCATTCTATTAATATAATATATTTATTGTTTCTATTCAATAAAGAGTTTCAATTAAAAACAATTTTTTTATTCGATGTTTTAAAGATAGGAAATTTATTTCTATGAAATCCTAGAATAATGACTTATCATATGTTCTATCAAACTGAGGTTATATATTAAGAGAATATGTTGAAAATAATAAAAGGAAGGCTTATCAGATAATGTATAGTTAGATATAGGGGAAATAGATAGGCATTATCAATTTCAATAAACATTGTTCTTAATAAGTATTTATTTACTAAATTGCATGAATTGTTAGAGTTATTAGAGTTATAAAGAAATCATGAAGAGTCATCTGAAAATTGAAAATATGGGTGAAGTGGAGTTTTTATAAATGTGAAAAATTTATTAAAAGTATTTTGGAAACATAAAATCCTTACTGGGATTTCCATGATATATTGAAAAATATTGTAATTTCCAAAAACTTGATGATGATGTGTGGTATTTTTTAAATTGATTTCTTATAAAAATGTAATAAAAAAGTATTATGATGTTCCATAAAATCATTAGTTAAAGGTAATCATTGTATGATGATAATATTAGAGAATTTAATAATGTTTTTTTTAATATTCATGAGGTTAAAAGATGCGTGTATGATCTAAAAATAAGAGGGAAATAAAACTTTTAGCTTTATGGAGTGTGAAATATAAAATTTTTCCCAACTTTTCAAATATGAGATAACATATATTAAAGGTTAAAAATATTAATTCACATAACAAATGTTTTATTATAATTAAATTTAACAATGATGGATTTGTGTCAAAAGTGTTATTGAAAATGAAGTTTTGTTTCCTATTGAATAATATTTTCATAAAAATTTGTTTGTTTAGTGAATAAAACAATGTTTTTATTCAATGTTTCAATAAAAATAGGAATAAATATAGTATATTATAACAGTTTTTGGAAAATAATGTTTTTAATGGTATGGAAACACAAGTTAAAAAATCACAGTTTATTGATGAAGAATGAATCATATTCTAGACATAGAATAGATGCATTTAACAAATGTAAAATGTTCTTGAAACAATAAATTTATTTGGATGAACTTTTAGGATATAATTTTTATGGTTTCACATTTTTTTGAGACTCATAATTTTTGGGATAAAATTGTAAACTAAAAGGAGTTAGTATAATCATTTCTATTGTTATATAGATGGTTTTTAATCTTTAACGCCTCGAACCTAGTTACCCATATTTGGTTCATTATTTCCTAACATTGGCATGATACAAAGAATCAGGTCCCGAATGATCGATCAGTTATGTATCCTTGAAACTACTAGATACATACAAATTTTTGACATTATATCATGAAATAAAAAAACCACATTGTGTCCCCATTGAACACTCTTATATATAATAGATTACTCCTGTATATAATTTTAATATGCTTGTTATCATTCAGGGAAAAATAAAACATAAGAAACGGGTCTTCTTAGATGATCAGTAAGGATAACAATATAGCGGAAACTACCATAAATAAGCATAAAGATTTAAGGAAATGTATAAGACTAAAAAAATTATTTTTAAACATAAAATTCTCCATGTTATGGAAAAGATAAATCAAATAATGACATTTACTTATTCACATCGATATTCTACTAATCGAATAATCACATGTAATATAAATACCCAATTTCATAGTGATGGAATGCATAATGCCATACGCCATTACCACATAGTGAAGGCCTCATTCCAAGAATAAAAATATGATTTTCTCAAGGCCTTGTTTCAAGTAACTAGTTTGTCTCATGTATCAAACCGAACCATCAAGGGGGTATAGCGGGCTCCACCTGTCACTTACTAATCACAATACATTCCTCATATGAAAATTTTGAAACATAAAATAAAAATTCCTATTATAATATACATAAGAAATGTTAATACATTTACCATAAACCATGAATTGAATTAAAATAACACATCCACAACCAAAAATATTACAAACCCTTCAATACAATATGGAAAATCAACTTCAAACAAGTGTAAAATCCATCAAAGGATGTTGACATATATCTAAAAAAACTACTTGAGAGAAACATATCATTCTATTTTTAAATAATTTAAAATTAATCTATTTATAAAAGAAAACATTTATATTGAAAATATTTTTATAAGCTTTTATGGGAAGCGTTGACAATATTATAACAATGAAAGATAACCACACCCTCCGTATAAGTTAGGAAAAATTCTTTCCTTAATTTTGTCGAAAAGGTCGTAAAAACACTTGTTTGGAAAACGACAGAATAACTTCTTTTTTAAAAATACTAGAAAAAGATAATAATGTGTATTCATGACTTTAAACCATATTATAGGAAATAGTAAATTTTTTTTGAAATACATTTTTAAGAAACATGGATGTGAATGATAAAGAGCTCTCTGTAGATACTCCCATATAAACAACATCAGACAATGAAGAGATTGTAGAATTTACCATTACTTTGAACGTTTCCTTGATTAAGGGTATGTTAACCTCTTGTAAAATAGGTAAATAATTGTTTTTAATTTATTTAAAAACCACTTACTGATATATGATATCATATATGCTCATATAATATTTCTTTGTTAATAATATTTCAATAGTATCATTGTTTTGGGTGTTAACTGATTCGTTTTTATTTATATTATAGGTTTCATAAGACATTTTTGTTATGTATAGGATGTATTTTATCATATACAGAATTATATGAAGTTCTTAAATGTTATTTCTAATAATAAGATGAAAATTACTCTTGAATGTTCATTTCGTGGAATGAATTTCATCGCGTTTGTGGTGTCTGTAATCCATTCGTACGCACGATTGACAATATAATTCTATTAATGATGAAACCATATGTAATTTGTAGTTATATCATATATACGGAATCATTAACATGTTATATTTGTTATTTATACAGCTATACTCATCATTATACCCATCCAAATAATCAAGTGTTTGAATAAATAACTACACCCCGATGTCAAAACAGTAATCCATATGTACACAATTATGGGGAATTTTCATTCATATGATGGCTAGAATAATGAATATGGCTACACCATATTTATAATAACCTCAAAATATTTATAAGGTACCAGAGTACTTATTTTGGTATGGAAACAACAAAGAAAGAGGAAGTGGAAGAAGAAATGAACATTGAATGAGGTGATGAAATTATTACATCATCTTCATGTTATTCCTTTTGATTTGATAAAAAGGGATCCATAGGCTTGAATATAATCAATGTAAGTATTTTAGGTCAATGTGAATGTGTTTTATCAGGTTTTTTCTAATTCAAATGGCTTTTGAGGTGTGATTTAAAGAGAAGGGGAAGTACACTTTAATAAGAGAGTTGAGGGTCAGTTTAGGAAAATAGTGAAATATTATTTTATTATACAAACATATTAAGTTTACAATGATTTCAAAAGGATTTATTTTGATTCTAAGGTAGGGGTGGGTATAAAAAACCTCATTCAATAGGTTTTGGATAGGTTTAGGTCACTATATTAGATTTATATTTAGGATTAAACTCTTCGTTAAAGATATTAACTTTTACAATGTATTCTTGAATTATTTTAATAAATTGTTAATAAACATACTATAAAAAAACAAGAGAACACCAATTGATTAATTATATATATATATATATAACATTATCTATGTATTTCGGCTAAGCCATATATTTTTAGGAATATTATATCAATTAGTAATATAGTATTTATTTTTAAAATTCATTTATGTAAATTTTGACGCTATTTGGTACTTTGTTTTTGGGAAAGTCAGAAGAACATTATCACATTGAAATAAAATTATTTAATCAACCCGAACATGTCATGTTAACATAGAAAATTAGTTTAATTCATTATAATTCTAAATTTTAATTTATTTTTATATTCATAATATCAATTATTTTAATCATTTATTAATAAGGTATTTACTGCATCATCATTCTGTCATAAGTAATTTTAATTTTTTAAATTATAAAAATTATAAATAAAATACATTTATATATGAAATATATTTAGATTTCTAATGAATATTTTTAGTCAAATTTATCTTTTTTAAAAACCATATATTAAAAATGGATTAATTATTAATCATTGAATTTAACACTTTTAACACTTCTTTAACTAAAATAATATTAAATTTCCTAATCAAATCAAAGTAGACCAAAAGGATAAAAGTTTATTCATATGGATGTTTTTGGTCGAAATACACTCATCAAATAGAATTAAGACATGTGTTAGGGTAATTATAATATAAATTTTTTACCTGTAATTACCCTATTAAATTTTAACTGTGCTAAATAAAAGTCAAAGATGACTATTCACCAAAAATTATTTTCATCATATTGAACCAAATTTTATGTACTGATCTCATCTTCTTCTCTCAGTTTTTTGAAATTCAATTTAAAAAAGTAGTAAAATTATGTTTTATACAAATTTTCAAAATGAGCTTTGAAGGTGGTTAAAAAGTGGTAAAAGTTTCTATAAAATTGTATATATCTAATATTATTATAAAATTAATCAAGTTATTTACATTTAAAATATTTAGTTATTATGTTTCTATTTTTTACAAAATATATATTTAAATTATATAACTAATTATTTGAATAAAAAATCAATTTTAAACAATAACGCGGTGTTTTTCACTATTCCTCAAAAATTGAATGTTTTTAGAAAAATACCAAAAATTTACCCTGAGATAATTTTTTAATAAAAATCAAAAAATGAAGTCCATTTTGAAAAATAAAATTTTATAAAATTTCAAATAGTAGGTATTACTATTCAAAACAGCTAGTTGGATTGGTCGTGGTGTTCAAAAACTCCATGTTGTGTACAACACAAGCTATTGAATTATTTAAAGAGAAATGTATTGTGGATGCTTGGGGTGTTACATTTTTCCCTCCTTCAAATTATTTCATTCTCAAAATCAATTGAATACTACAACATTAAATGATTTGGGTGGTTCTTCATCATATGTTTCTCAGGTTCCCAAATTACCTCTTCCATCTTACGGTTTATCCATATAACTTTCACCAGACGAGTCGTCTGGTTGCTCAACACTTGTTCTACATTGTCAAGAATATTGAATGGATCTTCATAATAAGATAGATCGGGTACCAGTTCTATTTCTTCATATGTGAGTACATGCATTGGGTTAGGAATGTATTTTCTTAACAATGATACGTGGATCACATCATGAACTTTCGATAGACTTGGCGACATTACCAAACGATAAGCTACAAGTCCAATTCATTCTATAATTTCAAAAGGTCCAATCCACCTGGACATAATTTACTCTTATTTTCAAAATTTATAACACCCTTATCTGGATATACCTTCATGAAAACATGATCTCAAACTTGAAATTAGTAATCATTCCTTCATTTATCAGTATAGATCTTTTTCCTACTTCGAGCTGTTTTGATGTGGGTTTGGATAATAATTACTTTTTCCATCGTTTCCTCAACCCATTCTGGGCCTATGAGTTTTCTTTCACCAACATCATCCCAACAAGTTAGCGTGTGTCATTTCTTTCTATATAACCCTTTATATGGTGCCATCTGAATACTTGAATGAAAGATATTGTTATAGGAAAATTCTACCAGAGGTAAATATTGAGCCCACAGAGCTTGAATGTCGTGTGATAAAGATCTATACATATCTTATATGGTTTGAATAGTCTTTTCTGATTGTCCATTAGTTTGAGGGTGGTAGACAGTGCTCAAACGAAGTTATGTATCCAATGCCTTCTGAAGTCCTTTCCAGAATCATGATGTAAAATGGAGATCATGATCAAGAAACAATCGATAGGTGTACTCCATGAAGATGATAAAATAAATCAAAAAATTTATGTAAGGGATACTTGTTATTTATTGTTTTATCATTTATCTCCCAGTAGTCAATGCACAACTTCATATATCCATCATTTTTCTTAACAAAAAGAACTGAGGCTCCTTATAGAGAAACACTATAGAGAATAAATACTGTATTACTAAATTCCCCTAGTTGTTTATTTAGTACCAAAAATTACATAGTGGCCATTCTATAAGGGGTATTCAATATGGGCCTCAAACTAGGAATTAAATCATTGGAAAATGCAATTTTTTTTCTGGGGGATGTCTAGGTAAATCCTTTGAAAAAAATTCAAAAAATTCATTCACAATAGGTACATCCTCTATTTTAACATTCCTTTCCTCAGCAATAGTTATTTCACCATCTTCCTCCCCAATAATTGAATTTATTTGAGATACTCAGGGTGGGTCTAGATAAGAATCAGGTGGTGATGTTTCTTCTCTTAAGATATGGTACCCCTTATCAACATCAAAAATTGTAGCATCCTTCTTCTTACAATAAATTTTCTCATCATAATCTGAAAGCTAATCCATACCGAAGATTTTATCAAATTTAATCATGGGTATGGAGATGACATCAGAAGATAAATAACATCTATATACCGTAATGGGAATAGATTCATAAAACATTGTTGCAATGAAACATCCCTTAACTTTTTTGACCAATAACACCCTTGTTAAATAAAATTGGAAGCATGTAATTTTATTAACAAACTGGTTTGATATGAAACAATGCAAAAATCCAGAATCAAATAAAGAATTTTCTAAATTTGAGTAAACCAATAAATTACTTTCCACCACGTCATTCAGTTCTTCAACCCCAGCAATAGTTATCACATAATCTTGGGCCTTAATCCCTTGACCTTTTATAAGGTATTTTTCCTTGGTTTATAGGACATTAATTTGAATAAATACCCATTTATATAGATGGTTATAATTCAACATTGATAGAATCTTTCATTCCCTTACAATAAAGAGCTTGGTGTCCTTTTTTTAACACACATGTAGCAAACTCTCATTCTTTTCAGGAAAGTACTGGGGTGTTTCATGCCACATTTACTGCAGAATGGAAATTCAAATTTTACCTCATTCCCATTATTTCCATTTCCAGGGTGTTTAGAAGATCTCTTCTTCTCTAGTTTTTCTTTAATGTTGTAAGTCTTAGATAATTTAATTTCTATTTTGAGAGCACAGAAAAAAATATCTTTATATGATGAGACAGATTTTGAGACTAATTCTCAATAGAGAAATGTTTTTAACCCATCAATATTACTCATTGGGTTATATATAAAATATAATTCATGCCTTTATAACTTTGTAAAATTAGCCTCATACATTGCGACATCATCTCCTTTTTCCCTCAAACAAAAAAATTGTCTTTCCATATCTGCTAGATGGTCAAAAGAAATTTACTTTTCTAAGAAAAGTACTCTAAACTCCCTCAAATTTATATTTTATACTTATTCATCTTCCATGGAGTTTTAAATTAAATACCACCATTGATATACATCTCTTGTGAGGTGAAAAACAGAAATATCATCTTTTTCCCTTTCGCTAATCCCTAATGAATGGTATATTTTCACTAAGGAACTTATCCATTACTCAGCTAAAAAGGGATTTAATGTCCAATTTAATGTTAGTGGTTGTTTCCTAATGAAGTGGTCTAACATTGATCCTCCGTGTTGTGGATTAGGGTGCTCTATATGTTATGTTTATTATTCTGGAAGGTTAATCGTAATATACTTCTTCACATCCTGGGAAAAATAAAACTTAAGAAAGAGATGAAGTTTGACGATCAGTAAGGATAACTATATAGAAGAAACTATCATTAATAAGTATGATAATTTAAGGAAATTTTTTTGAATAAAACACAGGATTTTAAACATAAACTTCATTATATTATGGAAATGATTAATTATATAATTCCATTTAATTATTAACATGGATATTCTACTAGTCGATTAATCGCATGTAATATCAATAGAAAATTTCATAATGAATGAATGCATAATTACATACATTATAACCATATAGTCAAGTCATCATGCCAAGAATAAAAATAAGATTTTTTTCTGGCCTTGTGACAAGACTCTAGATTTTCTCATGAGACCTACTATTTCATTGAAGAGCTTTAGCGGGATCCCCATGTCACTTACTAGGTCTAATGCATTGCTCATATGAAAAGGTGGAAACATAATATAAGAATTCAAATTAAAATGAGCCTATAAAAGGTTTATAATTTAACCACAAACCATGAATGGTATAACAATAACACATCCACAGTCAAACATATCACAAACCCTTAAAGACAATATAGAAAATAAACCATAAACGAGTGTAAAATCCCTCAATGGATATTTGTATAGATGAAATCAAAACTGTTGGAGTGAAATATGTATTTCTATTTTCAAATCATAAAAATTTCATTTAATTATAAAAGAAAACATTTATTTTGATAATATTCTTATAAAAATATAAGGGAACCGCATAAGGTGTTATAATGGGAGAAAATATCCACACCCACTATAAAAATTTAAAAACATTATTTCTTTCATTTTGTCGAAAAGTTCGTAAAAGATCTTGTTTGGAAAATGGCATAAATATTCCTTTATAAACAATCTAAAAAAATTCAAAAAATGGTATAAATATCTTTAAACCATAGACTAATAAATACTAAAAATGTTTTGAAATACTTTTTTAAGAAACATGGATGTTAATGTTAAAGAGGTCCCAGTAAACAGTCACATATAAACAAACTTGGATAATGAAGGGATTGTAGAATAATCCTTTACCATGTACTTTTTCATGATCAATGGCACATTATCCTCTTGCATAATAGTGAAATCACTTTTATTAAATTATACATGAACCATATACATAAATATGATATCATATATAACCTTATAATATTTCTTTGTTAATAATATTTTATTAGTATCATACTTTAGGGTGTTAATTAACTCGTTTTCCTTTATATTATTGGTTACGTAAGTCATGTATATAATTTTTTCCACATCAATTTTCATTACAGTTTTAAAAAACTATGACGATTGAAAAAAATAACCAACAAAGTGATAATTTTTAGTCTGGATCACAAAAATATTTATAGTGAGGTGATACTATTAGTAACAAATATATTTGGTTATGATTTTTTCAGAATTATATTAATGTCAACAATGATGGTGTTTATTTCATTAATGTATTTATTTCATATATTTAATAGTATGTTGTGTTTTTAAGGAATAAGATATGTGCATATTTTTTCAAATAATTTTTCTCATGGTGCTATCATAAATTACCTAGTTACCGTAATGAATTTATATGTTTATATTTAATAATTCTTTAAAAAGAATCAATTCCCACATTATAATTCATCATGTGAATTAATTTTTAGGTGATTTCAATCTTTTTTTGTTTTATAGGAATAATACACTCTTGAGGTATTAATTACCATTCCTTTTTGTATTTTATTAAATGATATATTAATTATGTTATATGGGATAATGAAAAAATATTATATTAATGGTTTAATAGTGATTAATTATAAAGGTGATATTTTATGTCATATGTTTGGTCATGTTAATGATTACACAACTCATATGTATCCCTAATTTCATTAGTGATTATTTTTAAATGATCACTACTTAAAAAAATTATATAGTGATTTGTCATGCAGATTAATGATAGTGAGGGACATGTTTTCATTGGTTGAGGAACATGTAACCCTTTGGAATTAATAGTAACTATTTAAGAAGAATGAATCTAAATTTTTTATGACATTAGTCGAAAGGTATGACATAACATTTTATTCAACAATATTTTTTAATTTTTACGTTATTAATGATTTTTACATTATATGGTTATTTATTAAATGATCTATGTGGGAAATTTGTTTCCATTACATATACATTGGTTTCAAATGTAATATTTTAAGGATTATGAAATTTGGGAATTATAATACCTTGAGAAAACTAGTTTGCGGTTTTTCATAATGCCTAAACATAATAAGAATTTCTAGATATAATTTTTGGACCATTTAGATGAATATTTTATCACTTTGGGAATGATATGTATATCATGAATACTCATCATTTAGGAGAATTATATTTCATTATGGTGGGAATTCATTAAAAGATGTAATTTAAATTGTTGAAAAAGTATATTTCTATATTTTATTAATATGTGTGTTAAATTAATTACTAAATAATAATAATAGGTGCATAAATTTTCCCTATTATGTTTATTTATATCCAATTCATGGTATTTTAATATCTCATCAATATATGTTTTTTATTAACATTATTATGATAATTGAATTCCTACTAATCAATGTTTTCTATCTCACTACAACATTATTTGATGTAAAATGTGTTGATCGATACCATATTTAAACATCCCACTATTGTTCACAAATCTAAAAACCTAAATATGTATTATTCTAGATAATCCTAACATATCTATTTCCCCATTTTCAAAAAAAAATTGATTAATAGTTTTTATAGAGAGGTTTTTCAACAAAATGAATTTTCAAATATCAGACCCCGATTAAGGAATAAATTTAATAATTTGGATAATGAAATTTATTATTAGGCGGAGAAAGTAACACCCCACGATTTTTAATGAATTTCTATATGTTTAGTAATATATATGATAAAAATTGATCTTAAAAAACCATTACATATAAATATTAAAATATAACCATTATAGCCTTGAAATTTACTTATGAAGTATGAATATGATTAACCACAATATAAAATATATATAATGTTTATAATTAATAAAAATGTATTTATTAATTATTTGGTTTTAATAACACAATTTTAATGAAAATACATTTTATTTTTCAAAAATATGTTTTTCTTAAATATGGTATTCATTTAACATTATATGAAAATATTATAATCAATATCAGAAGTTTTATGAAATTGATATTGTATAAAAGGATATAATTTTCAAGATAAGTATATAAAAATTATATTATTGAGAGCCTTTGATATTTTATATGAAATGTTTTATTTTTAAATGCTATGTAAATAATACATATTTTTATTGAAAACAATATTTTCTTGTAATGAATTTCTATAATTCAATTGTATTCCTGATTTTTTTTTATTTGTATTCCATATTTTGATTTAAAAAATTAATTATTGTTTCTTAAAAGATTTTTTATACATTTTAGTATAAAAAATTATACTTAAAAGGAATCTCTCTAAATAAATATTTTCTTCTTTTTTTGAGAACATATTTTAAAATTAATTTATTTCACACATCGACAATTATTCCTGAGAAATGGATTCCATATTTGGAATAAAGAGGTTATGATTATGAAATATGACCCTTTTTGTCAATATGAATAGAAACCATGGAAGAATTTTTCAACATGAAAAAGGGTAAATCGAGTTTATATATTTTATAACTAAGTAATTTTTCCATCAATTGAATTAATAATTCTTATTTGATGAACTGAATTCTAGAATTATCATCATAGTCTCGAATGTTATTTTTTAAATTGATGATTGTAAAGGAAAATGAATTACAAAATTTTTTATGTTATTGTAGATAAAAAATGTGACACTCATAGTTATAATTATCTCTTATTTTTTAACATACAGATAAAATAAAATTATAAATAATTAAACTTTTCAATTCTATTGATAAGGAAATTATATTTATCGTGGTATATTTTTTTGAATTTTATTGATTAAATGATTACCTTAATTTATTAATAAACAAAAATAATGTATTTATTAAATTATTATAAAAATAAAAAAAATATATTTTAAAAAATAAAAAATGTAACATAATTTGGTTGCATTATAATGTAATAAGATTTTTTTACTTAAATATAATATATTAGTGGTGTGTAAAATGAGTATATTTATATTATTAATTTTTCATTATGCCATTTATGTAACATACCAAGGTATTAAAAATAAATTGAAATATATGAAACTCTATTTTCTGTAAATAGTTATCACTAGCCAGTAAACTTATTTTTCCCACTTTTATGTTTTTAATTTCAAAACATGGTCATCTATATTTTTTATCAGTAATTTATTTGGAGTGTGATAGAACAAAATTATTTTTTCGTTTATATAAACATACCTATATGAATAGTAATATGACCCTAAGGAATATTAATTGGTTTTAAATTTTTATTTTCATAAGGCTTTAAGATAATTACATGTTGATTAATTTTTCATGTTGCTAAAAAATCAGTTATTGTTTTAAAATTATTATTTTAGAAAAAAAATAAGAATTTATTTAAAAATTAAATTAATAATATATAGAAAGTTATTTTAAAAAATGGAGTTAATTTTTGGAATTATAAACATAAAAATTATTTAGGGTGATTTTTTTGGTGTTTTATAATATTCTTGAATTTTGGATAAATAGTGAAATAAGGTATAATACCTTATATTCAAGTTATCTGTTAAATACAATATTTATGACATCATAACTAATGTAAGCCCACTTATTTGTAACACACATAATATATTTAATATTTTGATAAAAATAATTGATATTATTCATTGTTTTGGACAAAAATATTAAAATAATGTTAAAAATAATGTAAAATCCCTCATCTCCTCCATTATAAATACCACCCTCATTCCCCTCTTCCTACCACCACTCTCCAGATTTTAGAATTGTCTATGTTCTTACAAATTACCATCCAAAAGTCTTCTCCCCATGTCCATGACCACCTGGTATCACCATAAGGCCCAAACCAAAGGCCTTAAAGAGGATGTTAAGGGGAAGAGACCAAGAGGTAAGAATCCTATTCCTTTTCTGGTGTTTTCCATTCAATTCATTTCTTTTATTATACTATCTTCCTCTTACATATACATGAGGCATGAAATATCAATAATGATATATATTTTTTATGTTATTATGTTCTTTTATATTATTATTCATCTTTCATCCTCTCCTCTACCCCTTGTTCTATAAATAAAAAATCAAATGTGAAGTGCATATTTACCAAAATTGTGGAAGATGTATCTTTAATTTCCATTACATCAATAAAATTTTATAATAAAAACCATTTAATGTTTTAATCAAATTTTAAATTGTATTATGTTCCATGTTTCATGTTCTTGAATGATCTTCAAGGAATGAAATTAAATTATATAAAGAAAAACGTCCATGATTATCGAGGAACCGCAAAAAAATGACATAAAATAATATCATTAATGATTTATTAAAATTATAATCATAATATTTGATAAAAAAAATAGTTTACAGTATCATTAAATATTATACAAACATATTAATACCATGTTATTATAATTATGTAATTTTATTTCCATGCGACAAGAAAATAAAATACAACCCGACCATTGAAAACATGTCAGGAATGCACCCAACACATTGAAAGCAACTAAATACTAATAAATAAATTGGGAAATAATGTTTTAAAATTATCATATAAGTCATTATAACTAGGAATTTTTTCATTTAAAATAAATATAAATCAATTTTAATCACTATACATGATGTTTAAATAATTTTTAGATAAGACGAACACAAGGTAAGGGAATTATTAACCAGATTTCCTTTATTTGGGTTTAATTTCTACTACAATATTAATGTGGAATTATATTTGTTTTATATGATTACATTTCTATATATTATGATTAATTATTTGTATTTATGGTTTATATGTTATTTCCAACAACTGTATTAAGTCGCACCACAATTATATGATATTTTTAAAGGGATTTTCTTTTACAATCATCTTTTAAAATTATGTTTTACAAAATTCAAAAGAATGTTTATTATTAAATAATTTATATTTTATGATTATGTTTTTATTCCTAGGATTTTTTTATAATGAAAGGTGTGACCTATATTTCCCTCAAATGCATTGGATATGTGTATGTTGGAGGTCACCGGATGGTTATTACAAGTGAAACTATAATAGTTACACATTAACGTAACCATTAGGGTTACATTGGATGGTAGCCGTAAGGGTTAAAAATTATTAGGTTTCCAATAGGGATACATGATTATGTAATTAATTCCACAAGTAACCATTGAGGATATATTTATTTTCTACATGTTTTGTATAAATCTAAAGAAAATATAATGTTTCATAGTGTTTGTTTATATGTGTGACATGTTTGTTTTTTTAAATGATTTCATTCATTATAATTATTCATGGAATAATATGTTGTTTAATACTTTTATATACTTTACTGATATTTCTGTTCCCTCCCAATGTTTATAAATTTTTTTCATTGATTATAAGGATGTGTAATTCAATGAAAGAAGCCATGTAAATTGTTATAATTATTTGTAAAGGAAAACATGTATTAATTGAAATGTATTATATTTTCGGATGAAATGGAATCTGTTTTTTAGGTATCTTATCTATATGAATGTTGAGTATTATATATGTTTTATATCAAAATACTCTAATACTATAAACAATATATGATCCTCAATATGAATGGATACGAGTTCTTGATTAAAATTCATGATTATGGAATGTAATAAGGTCGAGTCCTTATAGTTTGTATCGAAGGATGGTTTTGATAACTTTTGGGGATAAAATGATGTTAATAGAATACCATAAATTATTTTTACCCTATAGTTATTTTGGAATGTTATTACATTTAATTATTACCTTGTTTCTTCAACAAATATATGATTTTTTAGAATGGTTTTCCTAAGAAGAAACGTGGAAGCTGAAGACGAGAGGCACCAAAAAAAATATCATTTCGAATATGAAGCCAAGAATGGTAGGGATTGGAACTGAGCAGTTTGTGTTATTAATGGATTAGATAATGAATAAAATAAATTGTGGGTACATCCTTGCAAGACAATAACAAATGGATTCACATGGGAACATGACGATAAAGGAAAATTTTATTACCCAACACACTCTAACTTTCAATGAATCTTCTAACCCAGTAGTGGTTAATGGATAGATTAAATCCCTTGATAAGTTATTCAATTGTAAAGACCCGAAGCTTGACGTACATGGACATTACATTACTTTTTCGGAATACTTAGTACATAACAAAAACACACACAAAAGGATCGTAATAGTTTAGTGTCTTTGGAATCTCAAAATATAATCTTCTAATCGTGGTGAAATATCTTCAAGATCTCCCATAAAGATCTTCCTTTTTTTACCTAAAACCTTTCTTTATATCCTGGGGAAAAGAAAACATAAAAGGGTGAGCTCAAATTCTCAGTATGGGTAAACAAAAGAAATATCAATCACATCATTTTCATAAGATCATAACATTTTGGAAAACTTAACCTGCAAAAGAGAGCATAATTTCATAACATGGGATAAATCATAGTAGTGAAATGAAATCACAATAATCATAACTTAAAACATTAAACATTGTTTCATACACACATAATCATAGAGAATAATTTCTTATTAGTCAAGACTCATTGCCAAGGATATCTTTGTAGACAAAGTCCCTTTCTGAACCGAGTCACCCTCGTTTCAGTCCTGTTTCACTGAACCGGTATAACCTACCATTCCAGCCATGTCTATCTCATGGGATATAAAATCTTTACCCAATGAATTGGAGGTAGATATAGGTCCCACCCAACTCATAATGATACCATTGTTATGTGTGCCACAAAATCATGAATCATACATCATTACATAACCCATGTAATAAAAATGGGAATCTTAAACATAGTGACATCACAATACAATTCATATAAGATAAAGGAATTCATAAAAATATTTCCATCACAACATAATAAAATCCATGTAATAATAGGGATAGAAACATATCCCTTTATTATCTTAGATGGAAAATAATTTTGATAAAACACTTGAACTCCATTCTTGAGGAAAATATCCTTTCTACTTCAAAAACACTTTTCATTTCTTAACATGTCATAAAATTATAACTAAAAGAAGTTGATTAAAAATAAACTTGAAAACTTGTAAAGTAAGCTTCTTATAAATAATGTTTTAAAAATCCATTCATGCCGTATAAGTTAAAAAAACATTCTTCTCGTACTTTTGTCGGAAAAGTCAAAAAGTACCTCGTACGAAAAAAGTCAAAAGATTCCTTTCATGTCATTTACTAAAAACTCACCAAAGGGTAAAAATGGATTTAAATAATTGTAGGTGTATGGAAATAATATTACATATTGAGGAAACATGGATGTGGATGATAAAATACACACTAGTAAATACCAAAGTATAAACAATCTCGGATAAAAATGAGATTGTGACATTTCCCTTACCTTAGGTCCGATTTGCTTCGTAAGTGTCCGAACCTCCTATATAATGATTTAAATAATGTCATTGACTTATTATAGAATCATATTCATTGTTATGATATCATATATGGTTCACTTATGACTTTATATTACCCGTTCTTTTGTAAATTCCATGTTAAAGAGCGTTTTGGGTAAAATTGTTTCATTTGACGTCCGTGTTTTGACTTGTAATTATTCATATGATTACTTAGATCATGATTACTTAATTCCAGAATATAAAACATGATTTATATATATATATATTCAGAATATACATATATATAATAAATCATTAAATGGAAAGAAAAACACCGTTCATGGAGACGGTAGGCCGTACGTACGCATGAACGCTGTTTTCGTTTCCTTATTGAGTTGAACAGAATTAAGTAGATGACATACATATATATACACATAAATCCAGTATCATTATTATGTCATATATTTCATGATTACTTATTATATATACTTTATAATCCTTCATGAATGGTTAAAGTGTAGAATGAATTTTATCACGCCGTGGAGACGGTAGTCCGTACGTACGCACGAGCGATGATATCGTTCTCATGATCGCGGGACTATATTGGAGTGTATGTATACTATTTAAGAATAAATATAAATTTAAAATAATAATATATAGTTATTATTTACACCATTATACACATCCAAGTAAGGTGGTGGTGGAAAATAGATTTCATCACGGCGTGGAGACGGTATTCCGTACATACGCACGCACGGTGATTTCTTTTTCCGTAGGATGGATAGATGGTGAAATAGGATTGTTTCATACTTATAATAACATATCAGTATATGAGTGATACTGATGTTATTACTTCATAATTAAACAACCTAAGAAGAAGAAGTTGAAGAAGAAATAAAGGTGAAAGAATCCGTAACGGAAATTACCTCTTCTTTGAAGCGCCTCTTTGAGACCTCCTCTTAGGGCACTAAAATTTGTCTTTGAGGAAGACCAGAACCTCTAGGATGTTTCTAGGGAAGTGGAGAAGAGAATTTGGTAGGGTTTGGACGAGCTTTAAGGCTCAATGTTGTGTGAGGAAGAGAGGGAGGAGGTGCCATTTTATAAGGGAGGAGAGGGGCACCTTTGGAATAACTAAAAATATTATTTTATTATAAAGTCAAATTCGGGTTTAAATAGCTCCAAATTGATTTATTTCGAGGCTAAGGTGGGGATGGGTCGAAAGCCTCTCATCCAATATAATTTAGACAAGTTTAGGTTCCTATTGTAACCTTATCATTTAGATTTAACATTAAGTTAAATAATTTTACTTTTACCTTGTCTTCATGTGTTCTTACACTATAAGGTTAATAAACTTACTATAAGAATCCAAACGAACCGAAAATTGTTTGTTATTAATATATATAACCTTATCTATGTCATTTGGCCGAACCTTAGATTTTTAGGAATAAAATAAAAATTAATAATATAATATTTGTTTTAAAAACTATTTTATGTCAATTTTGACACTATTTAGTAATTGATATTTGTGAAACTCATAACAGAATGATAAGTTCGAAAAAAGTTAATTAAATCAATAATAACATGTCATATTAACCTATAAAATTAGTGTAATTCTTAAAAAGTCTCAAATTATATTTATTTTGGTATTTATAACATCAATTATGTCAATATTTCATTAATAAGATAATTATTGCATCATCGTTGTGTCATAAATAAATTAAATTATTTAATGTCTAAAAATTACAAATAAAATACCATTATGTAGGAAATCTTTTTAGCTTTTTAATGAACATTTATAGTCGAATTTAGATTATGTATATCCCTATATTAAAAATGTTTTAGTAAATAAACTTTGATTTTAACTCTTTTAACCCTTCTTTAAATAAATTAATAATAAATGTCCTAATCTAATCCAAATGGGCCTAAATGGTCATATTTTATTCCTAAGTTTCTTTTGGGTCGAATTACACTTATCCAATAGAATTAGGACATGTTTTAGGGTAATAATAATATCATTTCTACCCATAATTACCCTATTTACTTTTTACCGTGGTAAAAAAAAGTAAAAAGTTACTATTCACCAAAAATTATTTTCATCTCATTGAACCACATTTTAGTCCTTGATATTAACCGTGTCTCTCGGATTTTCGAAATTCCACTCACAAAAGCGGGAAAATTAAGTTTTATTAAAAATTTAGTTTTTTTAACTACCACTTAGTGGTTTCACTATTCATCAAAAAATGAAAGTTTCTAGAAAAATACCAAAAATTAGGCCTAAGCTATATTTGATATTATGAACTCAAAAATGATTTCTATTTTACCAAATTCAAAACATATCAGTTGCATTAATTAATATAAAAATTAATTCCCGTCGTCAAAACAAATAGCGTGTTCTTAAGAGATAATAACTATCAAAAGATTGACACTTGTTTATGTCTGGTTTAAATGTGAAATTACATCCAATGACCAACATTGTATTAAATTGTAAAAATATAATCTAAATATACTTTAAAACCACCCAAATTTATAATTTATCACTATTAATTATTTCGATTGAAAAAGTTGTTTTTAATTAAAATTTAGTAATTTTCACTATTCATCAGAATATGAAAGTTATCCGAAAAGTACCAAAATTTTACCCTAAGCTAATTTTAATATTCCGAATCCAAAAATGAAGTCCATTTTGAAAAATAAAATTTACAAAATTTCAAAAAGTGGTTATTACTATTCATAACGGCTAGTTTTAATAATATTTTAATAGCATATCGTTGTTTAGTGATACTCGATATTGCGTACTACACATGCTATCAAGGAAGGTGGCGATTGCGTGTAATGAAAGGTAAGTCAAGGATGCGTGTTGTGCAAGCTCCTTTTGGTGTAGCGTACAACACAAGACATTAATGAAATTAAAAAGAATATTTTTCATAAAATCTCGGGGTGTTACATTCTACCCCCCTTAAAATGAATTTCGCCCTCGAAATTCATCGGGGTTATAAATGGTTTACTACTCGAAAGTTTCTTTAATAGAAACCCACATCGTAAAAAGGAATACCAAAACCAATCTTTAAAAACAAAAGTATGAAACGTAATGGTTACCCAAATAAACTAATCACTGGGTTTCCACATAGATGAAAATATGGATATGGTAGAAAAATCTAACCATCATGTTCTGATGGAGAGTGGTAGAGAACATTGCTATGGAAAATCCAACAATCACAAATCCATAAATTTGTGACGATCTAAGGTACCATATGATTAATCAGATATAAGAGCACTAGGACAACATTTTTGGTTTTCAAGATCGTTTCCCTAAAGTTGAAGAATTTGAATTAGAATAAATACTTACATTATTTTGGTAAAATCTCACTGTTGTTCGTGCCTTGAACAATTTCCACTTCATATATTAAATAAATGAAGTTGAATTTGTTATTCGTGAACTGTTAGCAGATCATGTGATAGAATGACAGGTCATTCCATCTGTCTCAAACAAAAGGTTAACAAAAGTTATTGAATATACATAAGTCATTCAATAGTGATATTAATCATATATGGTTCCTAAAATGGACTTATACTTCATATATCATACTGCTTTATATAATAAAACTATTTTCTACTAAACAGGGACTTCCTGTAGGCCAGTGGTAGGCGATAAAGGCCAGTCGCACTTCGGTTGTGGGTTCGATTCCCACAGCCTTGTCCGACGCGATGGGCTGTCGCCCGTCCTGCAGGTTGTCCTTTTTCTAAAACTACATTATTATAACATCCCATCAACAATATCAAAAAAAATTATCCTTAAACAATACTAACTTATGTCCAAAATAATCCATTCCAATATTTAGGCTTATCTAAAATACTTCGGTCCAAGCTCATAGTATAGTGAAAATGTTCACGTGAATGCCATCATTTATCCCTCGTATATCTTGTTCGTCACATTCCAGTCATGTGAATACCATAATCATGTAATCTCTTGAAAAATGAATACCCATTGAATCATAGTGAAAACATGAGTGCTATCAAAAGATAACTCTTTCCACATACCAAAATCCTCAAAATTCTATATACTTAATCTTTATATCAATCATGAGCTCATGAATACTGTTAAACATGTCATTTTCTCGTTTTCCCTTCATTATGCGCATATCATCTTATTTCCAAAAATATCTCAATCACTTTGAATACCACATTAGACCAATACATAAATATTCCAATACTCCATGATACAAAATTATTTTGGAATCCCATTACATAAAAACTTAATCATTCCACCACATCGTTGTCATATTCAACATCGCCAATAGTGATTGCATGTGACTTCCCTTTGTCCTTTTCCTTAAGCGGTTGCTCATGTCGATCATCACTAACCCTTGGATTAGGGCATTTATTAGCATAATGCCCCATTTCCTTGTACATGATGCATTTAAGTGTTGGTGGTGCGTTATCTACAGTGTTTTCTTTATTCACATCATTAGAAACCCTTTTTCCATTACTTCGACACTCAGCTGCTCGATGAACTTCTTTTCCACACTTAAAACTTTTTCTAGTCCCTTTAAGACAATCTCCACCATGCTTCTTTCCACACTTTGTGCATAAGGAAACATTCATATTCTTTTCACCTTTATTCTGAGATTTCTCCTTGAACTCCATCTTTCGTTTCTTGTCAAAACCATGAGATGGATAGGTAACACCAACTTCTATTTCTACCTTGATAGCACAACGCACAATTTCTTCATAGCTACTGATGTCTCTTATAGCTAATGCACTTTGAAGACTTGGTTTTAATCCACTAAAAAATCGATCAACTTTACTTTCAGGTTGGATGATAATGCCAGATGCATACCTTGAATGTCTTGTAAAATTCGCTTCGTATATACCAACGGATTCATCATCCTTTTTCTTTAGTTTGAGAAACTCCTTCTCCATCTTTGTTCGAAGAATACGAGGGAAGTACTTATTGAAAAATAAATTCTTGAACTCATCCCATTCCATGGACTCAATTTTATCTATTGGCCTCATATTCTTGATAAGATTCCACCATTGATCAGCTTCACCTTCCAAACGATATACTACTAAGATGACTTTATCATGTTCAGAACATTAAAAAACTGAAAATATCTTTTCAGTGGTACTGATCCATTGTTCAGCAACAAGTGGATCGGAAGTCCCACTGAAAGAAGTTGGATGTTGGCTCATAAAGGACTCAATAGAATATTGTTCCCTTCTCTGCTCATTTGGAAGTCCAGAATGATTCATAGCTTGTGTAAGTATAGCAATAAGATATTGCACTCCATCCCCCATAACATTTGTTTGTTCAGGAGGGCAATCATTGCATTGTCCATTGCATTGATCAACACAGTTCCTTTGGGTTCCAGCCATCGTCTAAAACCCTAAAAGAATAGTTTGAGAGGCAAAAATCATGCTAGGGAAAACAACATAATAAAGGGGGAGTAACCTTAATATCAAACATCTTAGGTTAAATTCTAAGATCGTTAGCGCAAATCTAGGACTATAACCTATATGTATACTTAACCTTAGAGACATCTCTAGACATACCTTAGAAATATCTCTAGGGATCTCACTAACATCTTCGCATCCTAGTTTTCAAAGGCTGACTAAACCTCCCTCTGATACCAACTGTAGAGACCCGAAGCTTTACGTACATGGACATTACATTACTTTTGCGGAATACTTAGTACATAACAAAAACACACACACAAGGATAGTAATAGTTTAGTGTCTTTGGAAACTCGGAATATAATCTTCTAATCGTGGTGAAAGATCTTCAAGATATCCCATAAGGATCTTCCTTTTTTTTACCTAAAACCTTTCTTTATATCCTGGGGAAAATAAAACATAAAAGGATGAGCTCAAATTCTCAGTAAGGGTAAACAAAAGAAATATCAATCACATCATTTTCATAAGAACATAACATTTTGGAAAACTTAACCTGCAAAAGAGAGCATAATTTCATAACATGGGATAAATCATAGTAGTGAAATGAAATCACAATAATCATAACTTAAAACATTAAACTTTGTGGCATACACACATAATCATAGAAAATCATTTCTTATTAGTCAAGACTCATTGCCAAGACTATCTTAGTGGACAAAGTCCCTTTCTGAACCGAGTCACCCTCGTTTCAGTCCTGCTTCACTGAACCGGTATAACCTACCATTCCAGCCATGTCTTTCTCCTGAGATATAAAATCATTACCTAATGCATTGGAGAGAGATATAGGTCCCACCCATCTCATAATGATACCATTCTTATGTGTGCCACAAAATCATAAATCATACATCATTACATAACTCATGTAATAAAAAATGGGAATCTTAAACATCGTGACATCACAACACAATTCATATAAGATAAAGGAATTTATAAAAATATTTCCATCACAACATAATCAAATCCATGTAATAATAGGGATAGAAACAGAACCCTTTATTATCTTAGATGGAAAATAATTTTGATAAAACACTTGAACTCCATTCATGAGGAAAATATCCTTTCTACTTCAAAAACACTTTTCATTTATTAACATGTCATAAAATTATAACTAAAAGAAGTTGATTAAAAATTAACTTGAAAACTTGTAATGTAAGCTTCTTGGAAATAAGTTTTTAAAAATCCATTCATGCCATATAAGTTAAAAAAACATTCTTCTCGTACTTTTGTCGGAAAAGTCAAAAAGTACCTTGTACGAAAAAAGACAAAAGATTCCTTTTATGTATTTTTCTAAATACTCACCAAAGGATAAAAATGGATTTAAATAATTGTAGGTGGATGGAAATAAAATTACATATTGAGGAATCATGGATGTGGATGATAAAATACACCCCAGTAAATACCAATGTGTAAACAATCTCGGATAAAAATGAGATTGTGACATTTCCCTTACCTTAGGTCCGATTTTCTTCGTAAGTGTCCGAACCTCCTGTATAATGATTTAAATAATGTCATTGACTTATTACAGAATCATATTCATTGTTATGATATCATATATGGTTCACTTATGACTTTATATTACCCGTTCTTTTGTAAATTCCATGTTGAAGAGCATTTTGGGTAAAATTGTTTCATTTGTCGTCCTTGTTTTGACTTGTAATTATTCATATGATTACATAGATCATGATTACTTAATTCCAGAATATAAAACATGATTTATATATATATATATATTCAGAATATACATATATATAATAAATCAGTAAATGGAAAGAAATACACCGTTCATGGAGATGGTAGGTCGTACGTACGCATGAACGCTGTTTTCGTTTTCTTATTGAGTTGAACGGAATTAAGTAGATGACATAAATATATACACACATAAATCCAGTATCATTATTATTTCATATATTTCATTATTACTTATTATATATACTTTATAATCATTCAGGAATGGTTAAAGTGGAGAATGAATTTCATCGTGTCGTGGAGACGGTAGTCCATACGTACGCACGAGCGATGATATCGTTCTCATGATCATGGGACTGTATTGGAGTATATGTATACTATTTCAGAATCAATATCACTTTAAAATAATAATATATAGTTATTATGTACACCATTATACCCATCCAAGTAAGGTGGTGGTGGAAAATAGATTTCGTCACGGCGTGGAGACTGTATTCCGTACGTACGCACGCGCGGTGATTTCGTTTTCCGTAGGATGGATAGATGGTGAAATAGGATTGTTTCATACTTATAATAAAATATCAGTATATGAGTGATACTGATGTTATTACTTCATAATGAAACAACCTAAGAAGAAGAAGTTGAAGAAGAAATAAAGGTGAAAGAATCGGTAACAGAAATTACCTCTTCTTTGAAGCGCCTCTTTGAGACCTCTTATTAGGGCACTAAAATTTGTCTTTGAGGAAGACCAGAACCTCTAGGATGTTTCTAGGGAAGTGGAGAAGAGAATTTGGCAGGTTTTGGACGATCTTTAAGGCTCAATGTTGTGTGAGGAAGAGAGGGAGGAGGTGCCCTTTTATAAGGGAGGAGAGGGGCACCTTTGGAATAACTAAAAATATTATTTTATTATAAAGTCATGTTCGGTTTTAAATAGATCCAAATTGATTTATTTCGAGGCTAAGGTGGGGATGGGTCGAAAGCCTCTCATCCAATATAATTTAGACAAGTTTAGTTTCCTATTTTAACCTTATCATTTTGATTTAACATTAAGTTAAATAATTTTACTTTTACCGTGTCTTCTTGTGTTCTTACACTATAAGGTTAATAAACTTACTATAAGAAGACAAAAGAACCCCAAATTGTTTATTATTAATATATATAACCTTATCTAAGTCATTTGGATGAACCTTAGATTTTTAGGAATACAATAAAAATTAATAATATAATATTTGTTTTAAAAACTATTTTATGTCAATTTTGACACTATTTAGTAATTGATTTTTGTGAAACTCATAACAGAATTATAAGTTCGAAAAAAGTTACATAAATCAATAATAACATGACATATTAACATAAAAAATTACTGTAATTCATAAAAAGTCTCAAATTATATTTATTTGGGTATTTATAACATCAATAATGTCAATATTTCATTAATAAGATAATTACTGCATCATCGTTGTGTCATAAATAAATTAAATTATTTAATGTCTAAAAATTACAAATAAAATACCATTATGTATTAAATCTTTTTATCTTTCTAATAAATATTTATAGTCTAATTTATCTTATGTATATCCCCATATTAAAAATGTTTTATTAAATAAACTTTGATTTTAACTCTTTTAACCCTTCTTTAAATAAATTAATAATAAATGTCCTAATCTAATCCATGTGGGCCTAAACGGTCATATTTTATTCCTAAGTTTGTTTTGGGTCGAATTACACTTATACAATAGAATTAGGACATGTGTTAAGGTAATAATAATATCATTTCTACCCTTAATTACCCTATTTACTTTTAACCGTGGTAAAAAAAAGTAAAAAGTTACTATTCACCAAAAATTATTTTCATCTCATTGAACCACATTTTAGTCCTTGATATTAACCGTGTCTCTCATATTTTCGAAATTCCACTCACAGAAGCGGGAAAATTAAGTTTTATGAAAAATTTAGTGTTTTTAACTACCAGTTAGTGGTTTCACTATTCATCAAAAAATGAAAGTTTCCAGAATAATACCAAAAATTAGGCCTAAGATATATTTGATATTATGAACTCAAAAATGATTTCTATTTTACCAAATTCAAAACATATCAGTTGCATGAATTAATTTAAAAATTAATTCCCGTCGTCAAAACAAATAGCGTGTTCTTAAGAGATAATAACTATCAAAAGATTGACACTTGTTTATGTCTGGTTTAAATGTGAAATTACATCCAATGACCAACATTGTATTAAATTGTAAAAATATATTCTAAATTTACTTTAAAACCACTCAAATTAATAATTTATCACTATTAATTATTTCGATTGAAAAAGTTATTTTTAATAAAATTTAGTAATTTTCACTATTCATCAGAATATGAAAGTTATCCGAAAAGTATCAAAATTTTAACCTAAGCTAATTTTAATATTCCGAATCCAAAAATGAAGTCCATTTTGAAAAAGAAAATTTACAAAATTTCAAAAAGTGGTTATTACTATTCATAATGACTAGTTTTAATAATATTTTAATAGCATATCGTTGTTTAGTGAAACTCGGTATTGTGTACTACACATGCTATCAAGGAAGGTCGCGATTGCATGTAAGGAAAGGCAAGTCAAGGATGCGTGTTGTGCAAGCTCCTTTTGGTGTAGCTTACAACACAAGACATTAATGAAATTAAAAAGAATATTTTTCTTAAAATCTTGGGGTGTTACATCAATGATATGGGATGTTAAGATAATCATAAGGTAAGTCTTTTCATTAATCGTTTTGAAACTTAAGCTTATCAGTGGTGGTAAATGGTCATAAATATCATGGAGTGAGAGAATGTTGATGTCACAGACCGAATCTGGTCGCCGCTAAAATCGACACCAAACGTAGCTAGTGACATGGGCCGAAGGGACTTCCCGATCACCATGGGTTGTAACAAGTTCCTAAGTATCATAAAATGAGAATTGTGAATTATTTACCTGAGTTTATAAACATAAAACAATCAATGAATCCAATAAAACGAATCAAGATTTTTCAAAACAAACCATCTTTAAAAGAAATCTAGAACTGAAATATATATTTTAAAACAACTCACCACTACTATAAAAAAGTACAGAACCAAAAGGTAACTTCCAAAGTATCCTCATGGAAAGGGTAACTTCACTTATTGTATCTCCAGAAGACTTTACCACCATGGACCTACTAGAAATCTGAACCCCTAGCACAAAAACTATACCCAACCTACGACAACAAAAAAACCAAGTACACTTACACCCAAGGGAGTAAGTAGGGTGTGAGGAAATGCTCAGTTGGATACCACCAATAAGAGATTCCATTTGATAAACATTCAAAGAAGAAAATATTTCATGTTTTCATAAAAAATAAATGATAGTGACAATTTCTAAAAGACACAAATTAAATTTTTTTTTTTCAAGTAGTCTATCACTAAAAATCAACACTTTTAAAAAAATAATGTCAAACACTACTGAATTTTCTAACCAACCATACCATATTCTGAAGGTAAGAACCAAGTAATTAATTAGAACAACCAATAGGAAATAACCTCTAGACACTAGCTCGTTGTGGGTCCTTGGTACCTCGTCATGGATTCACTATCATTCTAGTACACGTCCACCCACCTAGATATCTGTGTTTCCCCTTGTGTTCATATAAGTTCATCAAGTTATAAAATATCTTCTACTCATCAAAATATATTTTCCACATCATAATTTTTCTAAACAACCCACATGTACTTCACACAAGTCACAAAATCAACTTTTTCATTCAAATGCGTTTTGAAATCATACTAACACCAAAAACAGACCACAACACTTTTCAAATTTCTTTGAAACTTCCAAAAATCCTTTAGTTTTTTTAAAAAATATAACAATAAATTCTAACTCAGATAATACCATACTCAGATATCATATAATACTTCTTCATCACCAAAATTCATTTTTCACAACACACTAACACAAAACATCCCACAACTATGTTTCTCATCTCTCTTTCAATTTGCCTTAATCTGGTCACTGCCAAAACCAGAAAAAAACCCATCCAACGACATGGCCTGAAGGGTGTTCCCGATCCCCATGGAATGGAAAAAGTTCCTAGGTATCATAAAATAAGAATTGGTAATGAATTACCTATGTTTATAAAAATAAAACAACAAATGAATCCAATAAAACAAATATAGATTTTTGAAACCAACCCATGTTTTAAATAAAATTCAGAACTGAATTACATAGTTTAAAACAATTCACCCAGACTATAATAAAGTATACAACCAAAAGGAAACATCATAATAACCCTCATTTAATGTAGCACTTCCCTCAAGCCATCTTCACAAGACTTCACCACCAACGACCTTCTAGAAACCCAAACCTCTAGCACCAAAATTGTAGCAGACCCGCGACAACAAAAGTAACCAAGTCGACTTACACCAAAGGGTTTATGTAGTATGTGATACAATGCATAGTAGTATATCACCAATAATATATTCTTCGTTTTAGGAATTCAATGAATAAAATCTTTCATGTTTTCTTAAACTAGAAATGCTAGCAACAATTTCAAAAAGTTGCAACAAAAAAATTAATATAGTTTTCAAGTAGGCTATAATTAAGAATTAAATTTTTTTTAAAAAATAATGTCAACACTACTGAATTTTTATGAAAAACATACCATATGATGATGGTAAGCACCATGTAACTAATGAGCACAAGAAATAGGAAATAACACCTAGGCACTATATTGTTGTGGGTCTTAGGTACATAGTATCTAAGGGAGAGTAACCATCCGAATATCCATTATCTTGCAAGAGACAATAGTTGAGAACATACCCATAACCAATTGACCCAAATGATAATCATCATATTTTAGTTAGTGTTGAATGCTTCAATCGTTCTAAGTTAAACTGAGGCCAAACCCCACGGATTCACTAGCATACTACTACATTTTCACCAACCTAGATACCCGGGTTTCTCCTGGTGCTCAAAAAAGTTCAAAAAGTTAAGAAATATCTTTTTCACATGAAACTATAATCTCTACATCACAATATCACCAAAAAACTCACATGTACGTCACAGAAGTCCAAAAATCCACTTTTTCATTCAAATGCATTTTGAAATCATACTCACACCAAAAATATCCGACAACACTTTCCAAATTTCTTTAACACTTCCCCAAATCAATTAATTTTCTTTAAAACAATTCATAGACATTAAAACTCACAAAATAACCCACTAAAATTTCATATAATACTTCATTCATCAAAGAAATAAATTTTTCACAACACACTCACATAAAACATGTCACAACCATGTTTTGCATCTCTCATTGCATTTTCTAAAACATTTTAGCACTTTATAAAACATTATTAAAAATATTTGAAATATTAAAGTACCAAATTTCCTTGAAAAAACCCATATTAGGTGAACACACCCTACAAGAAGTACATATACACCTTTTTTCACAATTTTTTAACAAAAAATCATTCACAATTTTCATAAAACAAAACCAAGTGGTGTAACTATGCATCACACACAAAGCCCATTTCAAATCCCTTATTCAATTCCAAAATTATACCAACACCAATCCATAAAATAATTTTAATCCCTAAAAACATTTATTAATATACCCAAAAGTGTTCTAAAAATACCTCAATTAACAGAACAAAAGACACACATGAAAAACACACATTTTTATATATCACTTCCATACTGAAAAACATCATTTTACACCCTGAACCCATTAAAAACACAATTTCAAGGCCCACATGACTATAAGGAATTTTAAAACCTGAATTTTACTCCCCTTTAAACACCAATAAGTCACTTTCATGTGTTATAAAATACACCCAAACATTGCCCTAAGAGTCAACCATGAAAAGCACCCAATTTCAAGCCATAATGCAACTCTGAAATTAAACACTTAAGAAAATCCATCAAAACTAGTTTTTTCTCCATAAGAATCATATTTGGAGCATTAAAAGCAGTAAATAAACCAATGTAACTCATAAAAAAATTCTTACACATGGGACCACCTGCCTTTTGAGTCAAAACCCTTGAATCTTGTTGTGAAACCTCAATCGCACCTCTGGCGCACCACAAGGAAGTGAAATCCAACCCTAAGACATAAGGTTTCTCCAAAAAGTCCACAAAAACACTAGGTATGAACTCTAATTCTTGGAAACTATATAAATTCATGAATGATGGAAGAAACCCTAAGGAGATGGAATGAAATGAAGAGAGGAACACTCCAAAATATATCTTGAAGAAAACAACCCAAAATCCACCAGTATCATAATTTTAAATCAGCCAAAAAATTTCTAGAAGATTTAACAAGTATGAGGTGATAATTTTAGAACATGAATGGGAGAAAATAGAAAAAATAGAATGAGTTATGAAAGGATCAATTTACCACTTCAAATATGGAATATTTTTTAAATCCATAGAAGTTTTTCCAAACATGTCGATTCAATTGAGCTTCAAATTGGTGTATGAAAAATGGGGGTGTGCCTTTGGTAAGTGGGCTTGGGTGAGAGTTGGAATCAACGAAGAAAACTAAAAATTTAAGAATCATTAAATAATTTAAGCTTATTTTTAATGCATGAAATGGGCATTCGGGAAGACCCAATTCCTTAAATAAAAACCCAAACCCACCATGATTATGTATTTGTAAATTGTTAAAATTAATATGGGGGTCTTAATAGGTCATGGGAGGCCAATTAGGAATTGTAATTGATAAAAAATGTTGAAAAATTAAAGATTTTTAAAGGGCATAAAATTTATTTTTAAATCTGGAATTGGGCTCATGGTTTGGCCGAAATCATGAAAACTCACCCATTTCTCCAAAAATGAATATGAAACCCCCAAAACAGAGCAATATTGGAAATTAAATTAAAAATACATTTAAAATAAGTCATGTATGTGACAATTCTCCACACCATAAAAACTTTATGCCCTGTAATGTCATAGCAAGGCCAAATCTACAAACAAACCCAACTGAGAAACCAAGAGGTACTCCATTGCTAGGTTTCACCCCCAAAGGCCAAAACACCTCAATTGATTAATTATGGAATGAATAAATCAAAAAAATAACATACATAACATCACTAAAATGATCAATCACATTATGGATTTATCCCAAATGAAAAATCATCAAACACTATAGGAAGAAGGCTCATGCAATTTACCCAACCAAACAACAACATAGAACAAGGATACACTTACCTTAATATAACTAAACCGTTGGACAATCTCTAATCCCAAAATTTACCAATGGATTATGTATATAGTTATATATCTCTAAAATAGTCTACCCACTTCCAATCCAAGACCATGGAAAAAATTGAGTAACTCGTATGAGGAGACTCAAATGGGATCCCCACCATAAGAGACTACTTATATTATTCTTGAGACATAATTGGTACACTGACAGGGGGAGGGTCAAACGGGAATTCTTTTACAAGGGGTAGATTTTTATTAGGCATTTCAAAAAAAACATACATGAGACTCATGGTGGGTCTCCCCACAATAAGAACCAACCATCATAATCGACCAGTATGGGCCAGCACAAAAAGACCACAAAACTCATAGAGATGGGACGAACGCACGGTTAGTCCGCAAAGTTTGGGAAACTTTGTGCTCACCGTGTGGATCATTATATTTTCATGGTTTTTTGGGGAATGGTTAACACTATCCATGTAAAAGCTGTGTGCTCGACATATCAAGCCAAATTTTAAATCTTTCTCAAAAAACTCAATGGAAACCAAAGGTGGAAGGAAAAACATTTGGCGACAAACATGGGTATGAGGCCATCAACCTATTTCCAACGAAAGAGAATAACAGAAGAAATATGGCGACATAAGATGTATAAACTCTCCCTATAATTCATACTACGGGTAGGACTTGTTCAAGGGTTTAAGAGACCCTGGGATTTCCCCTGGCTATGCGCCAGCGTCTCTCCGAGACCTTGGCTGGAGCTCTAAAGAATGAAGTATCTTTGGGCATGCTGTTAGGCTTTGGAAATCAATGTATGGAACTAATTATCTGGGTTCCACAAACAACTACACCACATATTCCAATGGGATCACCAAGACATAATTCACTCTAGAAATTACATTACTGAAACCTAACATTTCCCTGATACAAGTGATATGAAGATGTACACTCATCGCACCTTGTTTCATCGGGTGAGAAACAACAGACGGGTAGGAAACATATAAACACCTTCCTCTAAGATACATGATTTGAGGTTTTCCCCATAAAAGACATACTACAAACATAATAGAGACCCTCAAATGATTAATAGACCATAACCTTTAAAGTAAAATGTGCACACCAAATCACATGGCATCATTGAACATGACCATTGCGATTTATAGAAACAATACATGGAACGAGACCTTATATCATTTCCCTAAACAACACACATGTCCAGAAAGTGGCCACAATATCCTCTCCTAACCAAAATCATAAAACATGTTGTTTAACAAGAACTCCTGCTTCATAGAAACAATTAAGAACCTAGAGTACCTCTTAGACACCATCGAGACACTCATCCACACCAACAACCCCAGACAACTTCCACCTTCGACGAATCAAGAAACGTAAAAAATGGTCACTTTCAACCTTCTAAGAGCACTCTACCACTACATGATGATCCAAAAATCAATGAAAGGAAAGTATGTAGAGTCAATCAACAAATATTGATAATTGATTATTTATATTGATCAACTTGTGGATTTTACTCCAGCGAAATAATCTGGGTTGAACTTCACTTCTGTATTAACACTTAATGGGGGCGTACCTTACCCAATAAGATAACCCAAGGACCCAACCAAGATGGTCCATTGATCAAAAAATGCAACAAAAAAGATCCAAACACATAAAGGGAACCACTATAAAGGTGTCCTAAAACATATCTCATAGGATACTACTAATCTCTCCTTCTATCTAGCATACCGACCAAACGCAAACCCAAAATACGGTTTGAACAAGATGTGTTCTAGACTCAAAACATCCCACAACATAAATATTTTAAAAAACACATAATATTAACCATACCAAACAATTCATCAATAAATCTTGTTTTTCATTAAAAACATTTCTTTGAAAACAAACGGCTAAACGGTTAGCATATCCACCCATGGAACCCCATGTGACTCACACATGCATGTTTCTATGCCAAACTAGGAACCCACCTAATATCTACCCCGACACTCATCCAATCATGCCATAAACCATCCATCATCCCATATAACACCATGCTTGTGGTCACACATGGAAATACCAAAGGTGAAACCAAAAAATCTTTCCACATTTCAAAACCAAAATGGTCAACCAACACACCCTTTTTCTCAAAAACGCTAACCATGTGATCAAAATCCCAATTCACAACATAATAAACATTTCAGAAAGACACAACCATTTAGAAAAGAACTTAATTCCAAGTTATTCAAATCAATTTCATAACATCTCATCCCATTAAAACACTATTTGATTGTTTAGAGAACTATATTGGAAACATTTTTTCAAAATAGACTTCAATATAGTTCATGCTTTCAAAATAGGTTTAAGAACATAATTTTCCATTTAAAAACTATTCTGAAAATTCATTTCCACAATTTCATAAATCAAACCATTCCCTCTTTATTTGAAAATAATTTCACAAAAACGTTACGCTTCTTAAAACCAAGTAACTATAAAATCAATGTTCTAATATTTCAAAACTAAAGCACAAAACAATGCGAGAGGAAACTAGTATCAGTGGATGACTTGGACATATGGTTGGAATCTATATTCCAATTTCTTCATTGTCACAAAGTGTATTCTAGGGAATATCTCGGGCTCCACATGGGTTTCCAGGCCTTGTGAGCTCACTGAGAATATTAACCCAACTCTCTTTTCGTTTCCTCTATTCATTATCAAACCAAAAGGCACCAAAGGACATAGATAAGTCCCAACGTCCCATGGATACATGAATACTGTCATGAGGTGTGGTGATCAGGTACACTACCCATAACTGGAATAACATGGCCTAAAAATCCTAACATAATATATCCCAACTCTTCCTAAATATAATGACCCAATGAGTTAACCTAAACCTCCTCTGATAATATTTTGTCACAAATCGAATCGGGTCAGCATGAAAACCGGAACCAAGCCCATCCTGTGACATGTCCTAAGGGTGTTACTGATCCCCTAGGGATGGAACTAGTGCTCGGGTATCATAAATTGATAATTGGTAAAGATTTACCTGACTATATAAATATAAAATATATAATGAATCCAATAAAAAAAATCGGGATTCTTCAAACAGAAACCAAATTTTAAAAATATGATAACTGAATTACATAGTTTAAAACATCGCACGAACACTATAAAAAAAGTAAAAAACCAAAATGAAATAGCCCAAGAACCCTCATGGAAAGGGGCACTTCCCTCCAACCATCTCCCCAAGACTTCACCACCAAGTAATTACTAGAAACCTAAACCACTGGGACTAAAACAGTACCAAACATGCGACAATAAAAATAACCATGTCTACATACAATCAAAGATGTAATTAGGGTGTGATCCAATGCTCATTAGGATTCCACCACTATGATATTCCTTGTCATAAACATTCAATGATGAAAATCATGCAATTTTTCATAAATTGGAAAGGCTAGTTACCATTTCTAAAAGATGTAACTTAAAAATTATAATAGTTTTCAAGTGGGCTATCACTAAGAGTTAACAAATTTAAATATATTAATTTTATATCAATAGCGATATTCTATAAAATACAATTTATACATATTATAAGTTAAATACACATTTATTACATCCTAACGGATTTAAGTTGACTTCTTTTGAACTCACATGGTATCATTACTATTTTGATCACAATAATGAAGATTATTCATTGTATTAGACAAAAAATATTAAAATAATGATTAAAATAATTTAAACTCCCTCCTCTCGTGCACTATTAATACCACTATCATTCCCCTCTTCTTCCAACTCCTATAATTCCTTGATCATTGTCTATGATACACCAAATTCCCTCCCCAAGGTTATTCCCCACGTCCATGATCTGCATATCTCACTAAAAGGCCAACACAAACTGTCATAAGTAGGATCACTATGAAAAGGGATCAAGAGGTGAGAATCCTTTTCCTTTTAATGTGTTTTTCTTTCAATTCCATTATTTTATTATAGTTTTCTCCTCTTCCCTTATCATGGAGGTAATAAATCTCCAGAATCATATATATTATTTATTTTATCATATTCATGTAAACAAATCAAAACCATTCTTCCTCTACTATCTCTATTATTCTTAAAATAATAACATCACCCACGAAGTACCGATTTACCAAAATCGTGGAAAATATATCATTAATTCTCTTGCATCCATGAAAGATGATCATAAAACCGTTTTAATGTTTGGAAGAGAATTTAATGTGTATGATGTAACCTATTTCATGTTCTGGAATTAACATCTACATAGGACATTAAATTATATAATAAATCTAACTCATGATTATCGAGAAACTCAAAAAATGATCTATACAAAGATCATTAATGATTTATTGAAAGATTAATCGTAATATATGATAAAAAAATAATTTACGGAATCAAAAAATATTATGGAATGATATTAATACAATTCAATTTCAATTATATAATTTTATTCCAATATGACATGAAAATCAAATACAAACTGACCATGGAAATAATGTAAGGAACACAGCCAAAAAAATCGAAGGGATAAAATTATAATAATTAAAGGGTAAATTGATGTCAAAAAATTATCATATATGATTTTATAAAGATGAAAATGTTTCTGTAAAATAATAATAACACTATTTTAACCATTATACAAGATGGTTTAATAAATTTTCTCTAAGGTGAACACAAGTTAAATGAATTCTTAACCAGATTTCCATTCATTGGGTTAACATTCTACTTCATTATTTAGGTTGTGTTAAAAATGCTTGTGTAATGAATTTTGTACCTATAATGATTATTAAGGTGTATTTATTGGGTATATACATATTCCATCAACATTATTTTGTCTCACCTCAATTATATGATATTTTAAGAGATTTTTTTAAAAACCCTCTTTATTTTTTTATGAAATTCCAAATAATTTTTTCAAGGAAATTATTCATATTGTATGATTATGTTATGGTTCTTGGTCATTGTTTATGATGAAGGGTAGGTACTATATTTTTGAATAATTCATTGGGTGTTTTTATGTTGGAGGTCAGTCGTATGGTTACACCAAGTGTAACTACGATGGTGACACAACAACGTAAATGTGAGGGTTATTTTTAAGGTAGCCATGAGAGTTACAAATTATAAGTCTGCTGAGAGGGTTAAAAGATTATGTAGGTGATGACACAAGTAACCTTTAATGTTCTATTTATGTTCTATATTTTATTTGGAAATATCATGAAAATAGAATATTTCACCAAGAATGTTTATATGTGATACAAGCATGATTTTTTAACATGATTTCATAAGTTATAAATATTAATGGACTAATGTGCTCATTTATAGTTTCTATATCCCTTACTTAGTTTTTTGTGCCCATCTAATGTTTTTAAATAACATTCACTAGTTACAATGATTATTAAGAAAAATAAGGAAGCCCTATTAATGGTTATGAATATTTTTTCAAAAAAAATGTCCTAATTTAAATGTTTTATATTTTTGAAGAAATAGATATAGTTTTTGTGTTACCATTTCTATATGAATGTGGAATGTAATCTATGTTTTATCTCCCAATTCTCTAAAACTCTAAACTTGAAAAGATCCTATATATTAAAGGAAGTTTCTTATTGACTAAAATTCAAGATTATGTAATGTAATAATGTTGAGTCCTTATCATTTATGTCAAATTTAATTAAGAGTTACAAAATTCACATTAATGATATTTACAAAAATAATAAATTTTTAACAAATTCAATAATTATAAAAATAATGAAATAGTAAATCATGAAAATGATATGGCCTAAATTATTATTGATTTTTTATTTACAATTATTATTTTTTCTAATAAATTAAATTGTTACACATTATTTGTCAAAAATATGTTTCTCAAGTTAGGGATAAAATTGCCTATCCATATGGTTTATCATAATTATATGGTCTAAAATTACTCAGAAACCCTATAAAAATTTTATATTTAGTAATATTTAAATATTATTATACATTAACATAAAATACATGTCTGTTTGGAAATATTTGGCGTCCGAATGAAATTATTATTTTTTAATCATATCTAAAATCTCAAAAAGGCCCCTCCCCTTGATTATTAAATAGAACCCTCCCTTCTCTTCATCCCACAACATTGAAATCTATATCTAGAAAATAAAATTAAAATATCTATTATAAAATTATGTATATATATATATATAATATTTTTAGATTAGCAATCATATGATCCTTAATACGAGATCAAAAAGGATAATGTCAAAGGACATGTTCCCTCTGTAACCGATGAATTTCATTTTTGCTTCAATTTTGAATTATGTAAACCTATGGTATTTTTCATATAATAATATTTTGATTTTTAAAAATTTTAAAAAACAATTATTAAGTTTACGAATTCATAATTATTCATCTTCTTTCCTATTAAATGGGAACTGATAATATCATTTGTATGTACGTACATCTTTTCATCTATACATAATGATGTAATTTTCCCCACCATCTATCATATAAGAATTTTTTATTGATTTTAATTATTTACTATAATAAATATGATATAATTATACCTAATTAATTATAATATCACATTTTCCTGATTACCTTTAAATCCATTGGAAAAACAATAATGTCGTTTGGAAGGACATATAGACAACCACCAACACAAAGGGATGTAATTTTTTTATCATTTTTACATTGATGGAAATAATGATTTACATTATTATTATTGCTTATTTTTATTATATATTAATAATTATATAATTCGAAATTACTATTACAATTATTTCATTCCATCTATAAAAAGAGGTAAATACCATTCATCTGTACATACGACCTACCATATCAAGAAATGCAGTAATTATGCTTTTCCTATCTAACATTATTGATGAATATAAATATTTATTTAATAGACATATGATTTTAAAATCACGATTAAAATTATTTATATTGTAGAAAAATTATAAATGTATATTTACATGGTCTTCCAAACAAAAACATACCTAGAAAATAATGTATTTTTCAACCAGAATTTTGATTTTAATACAGAATTATTAATACACATTTTATAAAGTGTTACAATTAAATTGTATATGTTATAATAAATATTATAATGACTATATAATAAATTTACAATAAATATATATTTATTATAATATTTTTACATACTTGAATTAATACATTCAGACCTATGGTAAAAGATTTTTGTCTCACTTTTACCGCTTGGAGACACATGGCATATTCACCACCCTTTTCTTTTAAGAAGTGTATATAATATATTTAAATGTATTTTAAGAATATTATTATGGATTATTAGTATTTAAGAATTAAATAAGGTTATTTACTAAAAATTATTTATGCTATAAAAATTAACAATGTGGTAAGGGTTTAATGTCAACATCTAATTTTTTATTAGACTGTTTTAAATTATGTTTCTAATGATGATATATAATATTATACCCCTCATGGAAGTCATGATTTTCAGGTAATATGGTTATTACTCTAATATAAATTATTTTAGTCCATTTTCCATTAAATTATATACTAACCAGGCAAAATATGTGTTTTTATAGATAATTGGCATTATTTATCAGTTAAGTCAAAAAAACATTTTCATCCCTTTTGATAATTTAAAAATCACATTTACGTAATATTTATAATAATCACCTCATCTTTTTTTCATTATATTTTTATAGATGTTCAAATTTTTAAATAATTATTTAAAATGAATCTTATTATTATTTTTTGTATGAATTACTTTTGACATCACTTAAAAAATTGTGAAATGAATGTTTATTTTTAACATATAAAATTCTAATATAAATTCCAACCATTATTAAAAAATAATTTATTAGAAGAATACTTTATATTTTTCCATGTTTTGAAAAAAAAAATTATAAAGTTAATAAACATTTTTATTTTAAAATGTTCATTTAAAAGGGAAAATGATATTTTATTTAAGAAATTTTACAATGTGCCTTTAAATGATTTTTACATCTATAATAGCATCCATTAATGTCACTTATTATCTACTATGGATGTGATCCATTGATACCACCCTTATTCCATTAATTATTTGTTTAGTACAATGACAATGATTGGTTTTTTAAACCATTTTATTTTAAATGTTTTATGTTATAATGAATTTTTTTGGTCTTTTAGAATTTACATAGATTAATTATGATTATGTGGTGGTTTAGTCCATTGGACCCCACCACTGCATTTGGTAGACATGGATAACTCAAAAGGTAAATATTTTATGAGTGAAATTTCCATCATATTTCCAATTTTTTTGCGAGTACATGTCATTCATGTCCATAAAATTAAAAATTGACATGGTTTTTATGTCTATAAATTTGTGTGCCAAACTATATTTCATGTCTATATGTTTTTTTATTAGGATTTGTGTATATTTATTTAATTGAGGGAATTATTTAAAAACCATAAAATAAATATTTTACATATTTCTATTTAAATTCATTCTCTATATTATAGGATTTTGTGTATTCCATGAATCTATTTTTGTCTCCAATGCTACTGTTTCATGGATTAATTTCTTTGATTCCATTATTATTGGGGACATATAAATATTGTTGATCTATATAATTATTTAATATTATTATATTTAAAATACATGATATGGTTTTCCAATGTTATTTTCATACTATCCTACACATATCCTCGTGTTATGATTTATTGATCAATATTATCCCTATTCATTAACCTTACTGATCATCTGAGATAAACCTTTATTAAGTATCCTTTTTCTTATATTTTTAAAAGGTAAGTATATATTATATTTATATGAATGGTATAATATAGAATAAAATTAGTGGACGATGTTGTAGTTCAGGTATAAAACTTCATTTTAAATATCCTCATTTCCCAAGATACATGACCAATACGATTTTTGGAATGAATTATTATGGAACATAATTCATTTAGTAAAATGTAATATTTATGTATGAGTAATAAGGGTTATAATATGAAAGACTATATAACCTGTTATGAGGGGATGAAGGGTTTCAGGAATTTTTTAAAGTTTAACACTATGTTGGATGATAGGTTGGACGCTCAACTGTAGGTTCCAATATGGAAGATCATACATTTACATTAAATGATTCTCTTAGTGGTGTGTGAGATACATTACAAGGATCGTGGATGGTTTGTGTAAATGTTGGACAAAAAACCCATGATGATTGATTTATCGACAAAGGTGTTCATTCAACCCAATGGATATTACTTGATCTGAGGTTCACCAATTTATGTTTATTATTTCCATTTCATAAATATTGATTGTGGCTAATAATTCTTCCAGTTTAACACCATGTATTATGATGAAAAAAACTATAAATTTTATTACAATGTGACATGGATACAAGTATTTTTCAATTTACTGTCATTTTTAAAGGGCTTAATGTAGTGTAAGATAATATCATAATAATAGAATGATATTTTCATGAATTTTATTCATTCATATTTTTATATAATTCTAATAATATATTTGTACTGCTTGTGTTGATTGGACTCATATACAAGAATTATATGATTTTATGACAAGAACCCTCCAATGTAGTTTAATATATTTAAATGTAGAGCATTGGGTAATCCAATATTAGTTAATGATATTATTAATTACAACTAATGTTGACAAGATACAATACCTCTATGATTACATCATTCACTCAGTGTGTGGTAAAATAGAGATAGTAAAATTATTACTCAAATTATTTTATCTAGGGGTTTATTAAAATTAGTGATATGAAGTATGTGGGAATATTAATATACATGTTGACTACAATTGGGATAACCCATGTTTATGACTCTAGCATAGATATAGATTATATGTATAATGATACATGATTCAATCAACTAATTTTTAAAGATCTATTTTGAACATTTAGTAAAAAAAATATCATCTTAGTGTTGAGAACATATGAGATCCAAAATAAATGATATGGTATTTTGTTGGAAACTATAATGAGTTAAAGAAAATGGGGATTTATTGGGAAGAGACAATATAGGTATCGAAATGAATCATGTAATGATGATGATCAAGCCCCAAATAGCTATTTTGAATGAGATCCCCTTCATAGATCTTGACGGTATGTGGTAAATATATCATTTTTTAGAATTAATTTAGACATATGGTTTGTTTTTTGAGTATTACTATATATCAAAAAATTATAGAAATCGATTAGCAGGTAGTGATTATATAATATTTTCATTATAAAAATATAGATTGTATTCAAATAAAAAGGTGAATTACGATATAGTTTTTTTACTTGTCCTAAGGTACATAATCATGGAATCAAAACATATATGGTGACAGATGGAATAAAGACTCTTCAGTTTCTTATTTTAATATTTATAGTAGTTGTTCATATATGAAGGGTTAGTTAAATGTAGATCAATATGAATACTATATTTTTGACTCCTCTCTAAAAGAGATATTTCTCTTGATTAAATAAATATTATTAATCTATTAAATTGTGTAGTACAATTAAGAATATAAAGTAGAAGTGTAAATGTTAAAAACCTATGGTATGGGTGGAAAAATTTTAAATCCGGGGATGAGAAATGGAATGGAGATATGAGTGTCACTAAATATCCATTTTTTGAATAAATCAATCCTCAAGTAGTTCATATGTATAAATTTTCCCAGAATATTTCATTAACATATGTATGAAAACCTAAACTAGGATTCACATTAGTTCATATCCATTCTGTGGGATGATAGATGATAAAAGATCAAGTAAGAAGGGGGAATTTTTATTTTGTATTATTCTTATAATGATATATTGATATACATGACTAAATCCATACATTACTATATACATTCTCCTCTTGTATTTAAAAATAATGGGACTTATTTTAATTTTATGTATTGTTGTTATTACAATGATGGACAACACATGCATAACAATTTATCCTCTAAGGATAAGAATAAAAAAACCTAATGATTATAATGAAATGGTCAGAAACACCGATCAGACTCTTATAAAGGAGAAATGGTAAATTTTTTCCTTAAATATTGTGTTATCCACCCACATCCGTGATCAAAATATAAAATTATTTAATATATTAGGATGCGAAAATTTACACATATTAAGATCCAACATTATTAGTTTGGGCATCAAAATAATGTTGCAGCCAAAAAGGGATATTACTTTTCTTCCATACCACACATTGGGTAATGTTACAATAGTTATAATATTTCTACTAGGATGATGAAAATATGAATGTGTGTCACAATGTATCATATAATATTAGGTATCACGCCCTAGGAAGTTCTTATACAAAAATTCCATTGAACAAATCTTACTCTTTGGTAAAGGGAATGCTTCTTCATTTAATATTACTATTGATCCTTTAATAAGGGTTCATTGTGTCCCTAAAAATCACGTGATAATAATAATCATGACACATGGAGTTATTAAATAGAAAATGGCCCCTTATATACAAAGGGATAATACATGGGAATGTAAGAAATACAATATGAGAATTTGACTATTAACATGATTACCCATGTCTAAATATACTACATAGATCTGTAACACATGCATAAGGGGATAATATTCATATTTTTTTAAGATATTAGTGGGTGGGAATATCTTATAGTATAGATATATAAAAATTTATCACACAAAAATGGTAATCAAGAATTAATGTTGATATTTTTGAGGATGATTCGTTACATAGATCAATCCCAAATATTTAGACTAGGGTCATTAATTCCTTATTGAATAAGTTAACTACATTACAAATACTTTTTACCCAGATTGATATATTATATATCAAGAAATAGGGTAAAATAATTTTTCCAAAATGAATAGATTATAGTGATCCATTATGTACTTATTATTCAATTTAAAATTATATTGTGGTTATGGAGACCGTGTATTTTAGCGTCGTGTAGTAAAGTCATTCATGAAATATTGTTTAATTTCTGGCTTAATTTTTTTTATTTTCATGCCAAAATAATATAAATACAATCATGATAAACCACACATTAGTGGTGGCATGACTCTCTCCTTATATATTATGAATAAGGATTAATCTAAATTGAAATAAAACAATTGTATTATTTATGGTTATTCCAAATTTGGATCTATTATATGTGGGCTCATCCATATTGTCATAATGATTCTAAGAACCATTTTCTACTATCCATAAATGGATGAGAATCGTTGGTAATTTTTTAAGGATAAAAAATTTTGATTTTAATATACATAATGGATTGGAAATGTATACAACATGTTATAATTGTTTTTGATAAATAATCAACTCCCATCAATGATTTTTTATTTTATAGGACTTTGACGTAGATAGAGAGTAAAATTGAGGGAAACATGAATTAATTGAGAAGAACTACCTATGTTATATAAATATGTGAATAACGTGTCCCTTATGTTTTAGTGAGAGTGGTGATATGATAATCCTAGAATACTATGCTGATTTTTTTGGAAAATAATTTTTCAATCATTATCCAGAATTTTATGGAGTATATTTGTCATTTTATTATTGAAATCCTTTATATAACAATATTTTATTTCATGTTGAATTAGTGGAAATAATTTTTTCATCATTATACATCATTTATAGCTCTTTGTAATATATTTTATATTCATTGACCTTTAATATTTTATATGGGATTTTTATCATGTAATTATGTTGGGATTCAAGAATTTAATGATGTTAGGTTGGAAAAATACAATGATACACAATATGGGGGTGAATTAGGTCATTTCAATAATGTTGAGAAATTCACCATGTTGTTATTTGTTGTGTGTTATGTAGATGTTCATACATATATTTTGTAAGTTATTTGAGATATGAATATAACTTAAAAATGAACAATGAAATTTTTATTGTGGTTTCGGGAACAAATATCCACTAGTCTACTCCACCAATTCTCTCACTAAACAATTAGTGATTTTCACTTAATATGGCATGTTATTAGGATTAACTAAAACAACAACTGAGTTTAGAAGCTGACACATTTACAAAATACTAAATATATACTTTTTGTTTTTTTAAGGGTAACTAGATTATCTAAATCATAATTCAAGAAATTGATGCTCTTCCATAACTATGTTCTAGTAGTTGACTGTCCAACAAATCATAAGAGTTTGGATTTTTGATTTGATTGGTTATTGATCATAAATACATAAAAAAATTACATTATATAGATCTTATTCTAAAATGAGTAATATATTGAATGATGTATATATTTAAATAGACCCTATTTACAAATTATCATCAATAAAAGTATCATTGATTAAATAGATGCAGTTACACAGAAGAATGATGTTGAAATATGTATTTCTTAAAAGTTTGGACACTTTAGTAGTAAAGAGGTCCCTCAATCATTGCAGTAGTTATGTATTCAAATGATATTTAAAAAATAAATAGTTATATATTTTATGTATCAAGAGAGACCAGTATAACTATATATATAGTACATACATAAATTCATCTGGTAGATTAGACCGAAGAATATCACCTGAAAAATCATTAAAACTCAAATCTAATTATTTTAAAACACTTCAAACATCCATTAGAAATAATAATGATTTAATACAATGAATTGATTCATTAAAATAAAGACAACGAAACATTTAATCATTAATAAAATTGCTTAAAATATATCTTCACTTCCATCATGATCGTTGCACTAATATTAGATAATAATATAGATTAAAAACATCAATGTTTACTAGTAAAACCCAAGGGGTCTTCAAAAAATGAAAATACATAAAATATTGGATAAAAAACGTATCATGGATTATAAAATCAGGGTTAATGTATCAAAAAATGTATAATTACATACAAGTATAAGGTTGATTATCTATACATTCCCTTTCATCAATTATAAGGTTCTATCAAAATGCAAGGTTTATTAACAATACATTCTTGATCGCTAGGGGTAAAAGATCAATACATGCTATTCTGGACTTAGGTTTGATTCCTTAAGCTACACATACCGATATTTTGTATTTATAGTATTTTTGGATTATGTTAAAAAAAATTCTGAATACTTTGAAAAATATTCCCTGTGGATCTATATCTTGAATATAATTCCTAAATTAACATTTCCATTAATATTAATTTATATAATTTCAAATAAATTTATTTCATTAATAAACAAACAAGGGTATTTTTTAGCAAAAAACAATAAATTATATTTATAGAGTATTATTGGGACAACACATAACTAATAATCCACCCATTTTTAATGAACATAAAACTAATCATATATTTTATAGAAAATATATAAATTATATACCCAAATAATATCCATAAAAAATATAGTGATTTTGGTTATATAAACTTTTTTACCATATGATTTCAATTAATTGATAATGGAAACATGTTATTTATTTAATAATGTTCTGTTTACCAACTTTTATCCCCATTTTTGTTATATGAAAAAAGTTTTTAATAATTGGATTAAAACGCATTCAATGTCCCACATAATAGTAAATGAATATTGTATTTATATTTTATATAAAAATGGAACATGTGTTTTGGCAGTAGAATTGGATATAAATAATAATAAAGTGTAAAAAAAAATATCCATTAATAATTTGTTGAATCATTAAAAGATTGATTTTATTTGGGAAATTGTTTTAATATAATGGATGGATGAAGTTGAAAGGATAGATTTATTAGAGGTGTCAAGTTTGGATGAAGCTTGATAAACTTGTAGAACATCCATTAATTCCCCTATTTGTCCATTTAATTTTTCTAAATGAGTGTATGTGAGTTTACTTAAAAAAATTATTTATATATGATAAATGTTTAAACATTCATTATAATTTTATTTTACAAATTGATGTAGATTCTCTTCTATCTATAGAAACATCCGAATCATGTCACTTAACATATTGAGAAGAATTTGGATTCGTGGTTCATTGGAAGTCAACATTTCAATTAGTGATTTTTTATTATCTAATCGAACATTCATAGGTACATTGTTACACTAATGGAAAAAATGTCTATATTTAAAATCATAAATCACTAAAGTAATAACATGAAATATTCTATGTAAATATGGATAACATGGTGGTGTAGATGAAGAATCTCATGATAGAATGAGACATCCTTTTATTGATTCAAACTATCTTCCCAAATACCATTTTAAATCACTAAACTAATTTTTTGAGAAATATTCAGATATCGCATTCCCAAATGATCCAAAATTTTTCTATGAAAAGAATCATAAAATGTTTTAGAAAATTTTATTTCTCTATGATTATGTAACTGATTCTAAACAGTTTTAACTTCCCATTTAGGAAATATTCAATTTTCTCAAATCTTCCAATGTTTTTTTGACAGTTTCTAGTTATTGAAGAAGTCCAGAGTTCTAATTATTTATTTTTTTAACCATGATTAATATATAATTTTTCATATTAGTTGGATAATCATATGTTCTTATATTATTATTATATGATTGAGGATACTTTTTTACTACATAAAAGGAATTATCTAATGTATTTTCAGAAGAAAAATTAATATGATCAAATACATATGTTATTTATTCATATACATAAGTTGATCAATTCAAATACTATACAATAATAGAGACAAATGAATTTCAACAACATTAGTAGTTTGAATGAATTAGTTTTGAAAATTCCCACCTTCTCTTGTTGTTTCATTATCTTATTATATTCTAAGGAATCTATTCATAACATGTGGTTGACTTTTAGCGTTCTTTTTCCCCAAGGGGAAGTATTATTTCTAAAAATACTAATGTAGATTATTTTCTAGGTTTATGAGTGAAAACATATTGTTTCTCAAGTGTAGATTCATTTATATTCCTTGCCTTTATGACATGTACTTTTGTTGCTATTTCTTCAGTTTCTACCACTTCTTGTTCTGTAGTGTCATATATAAGTCTCCTTTTTTGAAGGATAATAAATTTTTATATGATATTCTTAATACTATTAATGTGGAAGATGAACATATCCAGAATATTTTCGTTTCTCCCCTAAGCAATAGGGTAAGATTCAAGTTGGACATCTTGACTGACAGACTTCAATTAACTATTAACTGTACTCTAAGAGAATCTTAACATTCCTAACATAAGATCATTTTTAATGTTTGTGTGATGAAAATTTTTAAAAACATCTAGATTGATGATCATATTATTTCATTATATAATAATAAAAATAATCCAACTACGTAGATATAATTATATATGACCCTTTTTCTAATTGTAGTGATACAGATATATGACCATATATCTGGGGAAATTAATCATTATATCAGTGATGAATATGACAAATTTTATTCATGTTTGTATATAGAATCCATTCTATTTCTATAACACTAGGGAGGAATGCAGACATGATGAACATGAATAGAACCTTTTGGTTAGCCTTAATATCCATAACAATCATATTCTAAATTTGGGTTGAACCAAAATGAAATTACACTATATATTCAATCTTATGATCTTGATTTACAATCAATCAATGATAAAAATTTTATACTCCTTCTCGATGAAATTTTATGATCTGTGCTATTTCTATAGGATAAATTAAGATTTTATTATAGTCTATATGGAAGATAATGGTACCCACGTTGACAACGAATCTAAATTGAATATTATAATAGAACATAATTATTTTTTGATTAAAAATATTAAATATTATCATCATTAATAATAAATTCTAAACAATGGAAAGCTAGGGAAATATTTACCAATTTATTTTTTCTAATAAATAGAAACAAGATCATTAAATTTCCCCTATTGAATATTTTTGATTGGGGCTCATTGACATTTTGAGTATCTTGGTTCATCTACAAAATCTCTACATTGATTCATTATTTTTATGAATCTCATGGTATATGGGTTTTGGATTAAAGGGATTCAAATGATGAAAAGATCTATGTAAGGGAGAATGTTTTGAAATCAAATTGTAGTATGAGAAATATATAGTGGAATATTTCCATTGAATATTTTGGGTGAAATGGTTCTTATTTATCAATCAAATTAATTATTGTAATCAATTATAGCTTATATTTTGAAAATCTAAGATTTTTTAAAATTTAATATTTTTTTCATCAATAAATAAATAACCAAATAGAAATGAAAAATGAAAATTTTAATAAAAAAAATAATTACACATTGATTTTAAAATTAACTCGTCATAAATCTCCTTAATGATATCCATACTTTATTTTAGAAGTAGTTTATTAAAAATATTATCATGTTCAAATTCAATATTTACAAATTCAAAAGATATTTATTTTTCAGGAAAATTATATATTTGAAATAGTTGGCTTATATCAATATGTTTGGTTCTAGAATGACTTATAATATTTTTGGAAATATTAATTTCAATGGTGTTATCACATAAAATAGATACAATATTATAATTTTGTCCAATGCCCAGTAAGATGTGATTCATCTACAACACTTATGCACATCAACTGCATCAATATATATATGTATATATATATTATTCACATTTGTTTTATAGGAACTAAATTTTATTTCTCATTCAGCCATTTAATGAATTATATTGTTAAAACGTGAGATATTCTTGATGTGATTTTATATCTAATATAAATCCTCTAAAGTCAACATATGAATATAAAATTAAATTAAAAATAAGGATTTTTGATAAATTAGAGGTTTAGAATTATTTTGTTTTATAAATAAAAATATCCTTCTAATATATTAATGATTAGATTATTTCTGGATTTATTGAAATATTTCAAATTGAGACATAAATAAAATTATACATGGTCTTTTAGTTGTATGATATAGTAAAAATATAATCATACCCTTGTATAACTTGTTTTCGGCTGGTTTTCTGTCTTCATCTATATCAGGTTTTATATTTTTACCTATGTCAGTTGGGAAATTATTATTATTTTCTATTGCAAAATTTTTAAACAAATCAAAAATATATTATATTTTATTTAATATATTTTTATAATCTCTTTGTTAAATTTGAAATAATAAAAATAAATTCAATTATTCCATCTGAGTAATTTGAAATTCATTTTGAATAATATTTAAAAAACAATTACAAATATTTTTTAATTAATATGAAAATAACGACATCAACAAATTTTTTTAGTAATAATATATTAGTATAGATAGTATTCTTAAAATTGTATGATATGATAATCCGACATGAATAAAGTTTACAATAAATATGTGTTTCTTTATTCATACGAAAATCTAGGTCCTTTTTTAAGTTCATATAGTGATTTTTTATATTTAAAAACTAAATCTAGTTTATGAGGGTTTTTAAAACATAGTGGTTGTTCAATGTAATATCCATCGATTAAAGATTCATTTAAAAAAGTGTATTTCACAACCATATATCATTATTAAAAATTTATATGAGATGTATATGCTAGAAGGCATTTGGTTTCTTTATTTTTATAATGGGGGGAAAGGATTCATCCTAATATATTCCTTCTTCCTAATTGAATCCATTATCTAAAAATCTGGGGTTTTTCTATTAATGATCTATGTATAGAAATTTTTATATATAAAACCACATTCGGTACCAATCACTTGATAATTGGTGGGAATTTCCACTAATTTAAATGCATTATTTCAACTAAATTTATTATGGTCTTAGTACATAGATAATAAAAAAATAATTGTCATTTAGGGATTCTTCAATAGTTTGTGGTTCTAATTAAAATAGAAAAGTATAAAATTCAATTATGTATTTGATATTTCTTATATTTTGTTCACCATATCTAGGTTTCCTATAATAGTTTCTAATGTATGACCCTTTAATGTTAAATAATATCTATGAAAGACACATTCTGGTTCTTCTATACCATGTTATTCTAGAATAGACTAAATTTCATCTAATTTATTTTCAAAATTATTCTTAGGTTCTTCGAGCCCCGTGTTGTCAAAAGAGACAACATTTCTATATATTTGATCATTCATATAATTAAAAGGTTTCATTTCATCAAGCATCCCATGAAAAAATTATTTAAAAGTAATTTAATTTTTAGTTTACACTCTATTCGATTTAGAAAAAGAAGAAAATACAATAAGCATTATTTCACTGGAATTTGGATCAAGGTTACCAAGGTTTTCATTATTTTTCATGATATAAAAATATTAGTCATAGTTGAATAATAAGTGGAGAAAATTTGAGTTCTTATTTAAAATTTATTCTCAAAACATTGTTATAATGATCCCCTAATATTGAAACAGTCATTTTAATTAATGCAGTAGAGATAAAAATTTTAGTTGGTCAATAGGTCTCACAAAGGATAATTTTTCCTCAATTGAATTGGTGTGAAAACCTTCTTCAACATTTGAAACAAGTTTACTGGATTAAAAAAAATATTCACACTAACCAAAGCTAACTATAAATTTCAATGAAAAACAATTTTATGTTTATGAAATTATATGCAATGGAAATTTGACAAAACAAAATATTACTGAATATAGTGGAGAGTAGTGTTAAAAATGAGGTTGAGTCTCAATCTGAGACTTAATCTTCTCCAAATTGTGATAACCTGCTACCAAGCTGTTTATATAAATCATAAACATGATACACAACATGCATGAGGCCTTAAAATAGTATTTACAAACTGTCTAAGGCTCACACCCCTTACCACAGTTCATTATTGGATAAACACACAATACATACCTCACATTGTCTCTTCCACAGTTATATTTGGGAATCAAGGTGTGCGTGAAGTTTGATGTGAGGATTTTCAGTATCCTCCAGTTCAATCATATGAGATAGTGTGTGTAATAGATAAACACACACAATCACTTCTCAAATATGTAAAATAAAAGAATTTTTTTTTGAAAATATTACATGATTGAGTTTAGAATTCTCTATGTGTTTTCGGTTCAACTCTTGACTCCTTTGAGTGATGAAATTACAGTTTGAGTCTTTCTCTAGAAGTTGTCCTCAAAATAGAGTGTCACAACTCTTGGGTCTAGCTTCCAAGAACTGAGTGTTATGCTTCTTGAGTTTTCAGACAGTTGACGAATCACATAAAGCAGAAATGAGTTTGTCCCAAATGATCTTCATGATGCTCTTGGGTTAACAATGTAAGTGCCTGATGGTTCTTCCTCGGTATCGTTAATCTAGTGAGTATGCTCCTTCTCATGAATTCCTCTGTCATCACACACTTTACATGCCCACTTATTCCTACATTCCATTTTCTTCCTCAGTCTTCACTTTTATATTTGAGGTCCTACAATAGGAATAATTAAATAATTTTCGGTCCTCCTTGTACCTTGTACAGTCCAAAAATACGGTTTCTTGATATGTCTAAAATCCACATTAATTAATGTCAAAAGCATTTAATTAAACATATATGACTGTTATAATAATATAAAGAATTTTATTAAGTATAGATTAGAAGAGTAATCATCAATAGACTAGTAATTGTAGCCTTCAACACTATCCATTAGTGGTAACCTTCAATAGTAAACTTTTCAACGATATCCTTCAGCAATATCCTGATCAAAGGTCAACATCTATCTATGACCTTCCCCGGGGACCATTAATTGGTGACCATTCGTCGATGACCTTCATCAGTGACCTTATTGAGTCAATAATGTTTTCCTTATGACTTTTCCATTCCTTCTTGCTAGGGAGATATTGTTAAGTCAATAAGGTTTCCTTCTGATGTTACCATTCCTTCTTGTTTTGAAAATCACACACATTATCTCATGGAAAATAACATTTTTCCCAGTGATTTAGTTCTTTAAGAAAAAATTCCCTTCCCAAAGGAAATTTATCCTTACCAAGTTTTCATTGTTAATATCATAATTTTTATAAGTGTAATATTCAGTTCGTAACTGAAACCTCTGAATCTTATAAATACCTAGATATGAAGAATTCTGTTTTAGGATCTGAATTTAGTATATGAATTCTGGTTACAAAATCTTCTGAGTGCTGACTCCGAATTCTAATTACGAATTCTGGTTATAAAGTCTTCTGAGTTCTGACTCCGAATTCTAATTACGAATTATGGTTACGAACTCTTCTGAGTTATGACTCCGAATTCTAAATACGAATTCTGGTTACAAACTCTTCTGAGTTCTTACTCCGAAATCTGATTATGAAATCTGGTTACGAACTCTTCTAAGTTCTGACTCCAATTTCTGAATACAAATTCTGGTTATGAACTCTTCTGGGTTATGTCTCTAAATTCTAATTACGAATTCTAGTTAAGAACTCCTCTGAGTTTTGACTATGAATTTTAATTATGAATTCTGGTTACTAACTCATCTGAGTTCTGATCTGATTTTTGAATATGAATTCTGGTTATGAAATCTTCTGAGTTCTGACTCCGAGTTCTTTGAATACATACTGAGAACTATTATGACTTCTGACTCTGAATTCTCATGAACTATCACTCCGAACTTTGTAATTTCTGGTTCCGAATTCTTGTGAATCTATATTCCGAAGTTCCTTGAAATTAAAACTCTGAAAATCTATAGAAATCAGGTACTAAATTCCTAGAAAATAGAATCTGAATATCCTTGTATTATAGACTCTGAATTTATTTTTTGTTACACTCCTAACATTCACTTACTTACCTTAAGAATATTGGATTTTAGTTATGTAACCATACTTTTTCTTACACTTTTTTTTAACATAAAATGATGTCGTTATTTCAGTTATTAACTAACAGTTGGTTGAGTTACACGTCTACAGGTTCCTCCAAAATTCAAGGAAAAATAAGATTGTTGGAAGAGGGAGCCGACTGTGGGAGAAGCGCCTATAAATAGGAGTTCATTTTAATAAGCTCAAAAAATGGGGAACTTTTATGATGAGGAACTTTGATGTAAAAAGGGAAACATTTACTGTTGTGATTACATGTTGTTGAAGTGATTTCTAGAGAGATAGAGGATCTTATAAACTCTTAGGCTTCGTGTAGAATGTATTGAACTGCTACTCCAAATTTTTCTTTGTGCAGATTCACTTAGTGCAGAGGTGTAATTTCCTTAAAATCTGAGACTTCGGGTTGTGAAGTCGTAGGTTCTATTTCCTTAAAATCATAGACTTCGGGTTGTGAAGTCATAGGTGCCGATTTCCTTACAAATTGAGGGCTTGCAGGGATAGAAAAACAGATACCGATATTTGGATTGAGGGTTTACCTGGGTTTGGGTAAGACATACTTTCTTGAATGTTTAAATCAAGGGATCTCTTATCTAGGGTTGTTGGATACCCTCCTCTTTTGGTTAAAAGAGCCACTACATGTTACTTGTAGTGTTACTACTTTGTTTTCCGCTGCATTTGTATTGTTGAGGAAAGTATAACCATATTATAAATCATTATAATTGTAAACTAGTCTAGTTAGATTCTATACGTTTTAAGGTATAATCTTAGTTGGTGTAATAATTTGTTATGTTTCATATCCGGAATAAATTTTCCGGAATCAAGAAAGTTATTAGATCTTAGAGGTGTTGTTAATTTTGTTAATACAAAATTTCATTAATGATTTGTTAAAGAATACTATCCACCCCCTCTCTTAATTGAACATCACATTAGTAACATATCGATCCTACAATTGGTATAAGAGGGTTGTGAGATCATGAATTGAACTAATACTACAATTGGTAGCAGAGGGTTGTGACCTCATACCCTAATCCAATCTGATAATTGGTATCGGAGGGTTGTGACCTCAAACCATGAACCAATCCTATAATTGGTATCATAGGAGGTGGCCTTAAATCCTGAACCAATATAACACTTTTCTTCAGAATTTTGGTTCAATCTGAATTAACCTCATGATTAGATTCAGAAGAGATTTCTTCTTCTTACCCTCAGAATTGAATTTCCAGATTCATACTTTTTCAAATTCATATTTTCAGACTCATAACGTTCGTATTCATTATTTCATAGGATATTTTCTTTTGTTTACAAACTTATATTATGAACAAGTTTGGGTTCCAAAATTTTCATTGAGAGTGCTGGTTTAAATGTGGGTCTTATCGACAATATGAATCCTACCAGACCCCCTACTTTTGATGGAAATTATTATGAGTACTGGAGAGATAGAATGAAGACTTTAATTATTTATATTGGAGTTAATAACTATTTAATGCTAACTGGAGACTACATGATTCCAGATAAGGAATTGAGAACTTTTACGAATCAATAGATGTCAGAATATCAAGAAAACATCAGAGTCAGAAATTCATTACTATGTTCCATGAATTGGAACATCTATAGTCAAATATCATCGTGTGAAGAAGCAAATAGTATCTAGATGAAATTGGAAGTTACACATTTTGGTACATCTAATTTCATAGTGACATGAAGAGAAATGTTGAGAGCTGAATACCATTGTATTAACTATCCTTATGGAGAACCCATAAGAAATGTTTAGTAATGGTATATGACTATCATGAATAGCATACAATCTATGGATGAAAAAGGTTTGGATGATGTGTACCTTGTATATAATATCATAGAAATCATGTCAAATGAGTGGGAGTCCATGAGGACAGTAATTGATGAGAATAGAATGGTTACCCATATTTCATTAGATAAGATATTTGGAACTCTTCTTCAACATGAAACTATAATGAAGAGAGATTCTGAAAATGTTAAAAAGAATAATGGAAATGGAGGAGTTTCTTTTCAACCACTTCTAAAAATATGAAATCCATGACCCCATAAAGAGTAACTAGATCAAATTCAAAGAAATTTATTATTCCGTTAGAATCTAGTGATTCAAAAATGTCTGAGAATGAATTATCTAATATTGCTCGGAGAATGAACACGATTGTAGCTCAAAAGAACTATAAAAAATTTTACAAGAAGAGAAACTACAAGGATAAGAAATATGGGGAGGTTACTTGTTATGAATGTAGAAGAACATGTCATATCAGACCTAATTTCCCTTTATCGAAAAATAATAAAAAGAAGTAAAGGAATTCAGAAAGGAACAAGATGAAATTATCACTCGAAGCACAAGAAACTCCTTAAAGAAAATGATACTTGGAGTGCTAGCTGTGGAGACACTTTAGAAAGTGAATATTCTGAATATGAATCATCAACACAAATGAATAAGGTATTTATTTCTACTACATCTTTGACTAATACATGTTTTTTGGCCATGGTATGCTCTTCAAAGGATTTAAAAAATTTATCTCATGGTAAGAATTACTATTTTAAAAATAGTACTTCTAATGATGATACATAATCCTCATAAAATGTAGAAATACCTTAATATGAAGAAGTATCTATATTTTCCAAGTTGATAGAAGCATGAAATCGTAAAATTTCTACAAAATTAGACAAGTCAAATACTTCAGAAAAAATTCTTAAAAAATAGATTTCAGGCCTCTCTAGAGATCATAGAGATAAGGATGCACTCTTAGAATGATATTCAAAAGACCTTGTGGAAGTAAATTCTGTTAAGGAAGAACTTTATAAAGATCTTAAGAATGCTTTCATAAATATAAAAGTTTTTGTGAAAAAATCTAACTCTAATTAAATGATTCTATAGGATAAGAATTTAGTCATCAGACTGACATCCGAAATTTTTTCCCATAATAATCTTCTTGCAAACATCACCTCTAGTATGGAAAATTTAACACGATGTATTCTCAAATCAAACCTACAGGAAACACTATTGGAGTAGGTTTTACTCACCGAAAACCTAGTTTAAAAAACTATTTTGTTCTTTATAGAGACACTTTTTTACTAAATGTAAAAGTTGTGGGAATTGGAAGAATAATTTTTCTTTGAATAAAGATCAATATCTTGGGTTACATAAAGCTTATTTTTATAAACAAATGTGGATACCCAAAAGTTTTTGTCTAACAATTCCAGATCCATGAAATCTTGGATTCTGATAGTCTAAATTTCTTATTTTCAGGAAAATAAAGATGGTTCCAACATAAATACATGGTACATGGATAGTGGATGTTCCAAAATATGTATGGTTACAAAAACTTCTATGAAAAAATTATCAAGCTGAAAGGAGGAAAAGTACCTTTCAGATATAATGGAAATGGAGAAATTATTGGTATACGTAACATAATTCTTCATGGGAAAAAATTGATTTTGAATGTTTTACTTGTTAATGGTCTTAAGCACAACCTCATCAGTGTAATCCAATTATGTGATGAAGGCTACCTAGTGAATTTTAGGAAGGATAAGTTCTTAGTACAGAATTCCAAGGAAGAGTTTATTCTTTTTTCCAATAGACAAGAGAATGTTTAAACATTAAACATAGAAGACCTTAGGAGCCAAGATCTACCTTTCCTTAGTGAAATGGAAGATCATTTCTGGTTGTGGCATAGAAAGCTGGGACATTGTAACCTTTGGAACCAATGAAAATTATCTAAGAAAAGACAAGTTAAGGATCTACCATAGCATAGATTCGATTATTCAAATGTCTGTTCTCATTGTTAATATGGAAAGCAACAATAATCATGTTTTAAATCAGTCAGTGAAGTCTCAACCACTGATGCATTATAATTGGTGCATATGGATCTTTTTGGACCAACACAAACTGGAAGGATCAGAGGAAAGTACTATGTATATGTCTTAGTTGATGATTACACTATATTTACATGGGACTATTTTCTAGGAAATAAATCTGAATATTTTTCTTATTTCAAAATTTTTATAAGTGATCATGGAGGATATTTTAAAATTCTGATTCTGAATCCTTTTGTAATAGAATATGAATTACTCATAACTTCTCAGCACTATGAACTCCTCAACAAAATGGTGTTGTTGAAAGAAGAAAGAGAACCCATCAAGAGATAACTAGAACCATGTTGAGCGAGTATTCTGTAGTCAAATATTTTTGGGATGAAGCTATAAGTACTGCTTGTTATAATATAAATCGTGTTTTGATTAGACCTTTTCTTAATAAAACTCTTTATGAGTTATAGAAGAGTAGAAAACCTAGTCTTTCTTACTTTATGGTTTTTGGTTACAAGAGTTTCATTCTGAATACTGAAGATTATATTCATAACATCACACCAAAATCTGATGAAGGAATTTTCTTAGGCTACTCCACTAATTCTATGTTTTATAAGGTTTTCAACAAAAAACTTGTACTATTAAAGAGACAGTACATGTGAAATTTGATGAAATTGATCCCTTTGTTTTTAAACAACCCTAACCTACATCATCAAACATGTTTTCAAAAAGTAATTATCAACCATTGTTAGAAGATCCTCTTGATAAGGAAAATGTCCATGAAGATACTTTTTAAACATTTACCCTAGAAGATTTCATACCCTATGTTGATGAACAAGTTTTACAAAATCCAAATCAGTTGTTACTAAAGAATCATCCTAGTGATAGTATCATTGGAAATTTGAATCAACATATAAGGACTAAAAGTTCCTTAAGAAATGAAGTAGAACACCTAGAATTTATTTCCAATTAGAACCAAAAAGCATTGATGACGATTTAGGTGATAATGATTGGATTAAAGCCTTACAAGATGAACTAAATGAATTAAAAAGGAATAATGTCTGGACCTTGGTTGAAAAACCTAAGGAAACTTATGTTGTTGATGTAAAATGGGTCTTTATAAATAAGTATGATGACAATGGAATCATTGTAAGAAATAAAGATATATTAGATGCTAAAGTCTATAATCAATAGGAAGGAATAGACTATGAATAAACATACACTCAAGTATCTAGACTTGAATCTATTCGTATCTTATTTTCCTTTGCAGCATTCTTATATTTCAAACTATTTCAAATGGATGTGAAATGTGATTTCCATAATGGTTATGTTCAAGAGGATATTTATGTTGAACAACCACCTGGTTTTAAAGATACCAGATATCCTGATAATATTTTTTTACTTACCAATGCTTTGTAAGGATTTAAACAAGCCCATTGAGCATAGTATGATAGGCCTATAAGATTTTTGCATCAAAATAATTATGTTAAGGGAAATGAAGATCCAACCCTTTTTATAAAGAAAGATATGAAAAATGTTTTGATTGTTCAAATTTATTTTGACAACATTATATTTGGTTCAACTCCGCAATCTTTAACTGATACCTTTGTGGATATAATGAAATATGAGTTTCAATTGAGTATGATGGGTGAGATAACATTTTTCCATGGTTTTCAAATTTCACAAAAACCAAAAGGAATATGCATATCCCAACATAAGTATATTAAATAACTACTTAAAAATTATGGATATGACAACACTAAGAGTATTAATACTCCTATTGGTACCTCAAACAAACTTGACCATGATGAAGCTAGGAAACCAGTAGATCAAACAAGATTTAGAGGTATGATAAGAATTTTACTTTACTTAATATCTAGTAATCAAGGTGTAATGTTTTTAGTATGATTATGTGGAAGATATCAATACAATCCTATGTCATCTCATTTAAAGGCAGTGAAATGTATTTTTTGCTACATAAAGGGAACCATGGATTTAGGACTCTTCTATACATCTAGAAATGATTTTTTTAAAAAAAAAATCGGATGCTGACTTTGGTGGATTTAGAATGGATATAATGAGTACATACGGAACTTTTCATTTATTCGGAGATTCATTAGTTTCTTGTTCATTCCAGAAGTAACATTCAGTAGCACTTTCCCCTGCTGAAACTGAATATGTAGAAACTAGAAGTTGTTGTGCTCAAGTATTGTGGATGTAACACCCACTCACAGATTATGGTATGAGTTTTAAAAAAAAACTCAAATTAAGTGAGATAATACAAGTTCCATTTCCCTTAGTAAAAACCATGCATATCACTCTTGTGAAAAACACATAGATATTAGGCACCACTTTCTTAGAGATCACACAAAAAAAAGGGCGTATCAATATTCAATTTATCAAAACACAATATCAACGTGATAACATTTTGACAAATTCATTACCCTCCGATAGATTTGAATCCATTAATCAGAATTCAGGAATGATAACCATAAGGTAATCTTCCTTGTTAACATTCTGTTATAGAAAATCTCTTTATAGTAATAAAATCCTTTTCATAGGGGGAGTACATTTTCCTGTATGTTTTCAAAAAATTTAGAATGAAGTTGTCAAACAATTTCATAATGAAGTTTTAAAAAAAATTTGTAATGAAGTTTTAAAAGTATTTAATAATTATGTTTTAAAAAAAATTCATAACGAAGCTTTCAAATTTTTTCGTAATGATGTTTTCAAAATTTTTTGTAATGAAATTTGTTTTTAATTGTTATTTTTGTTTTCAAAATTTTCATAGTAAAATTTTTCATAGTCAGTTTTGATTTCAAATTTTTAATAGTGAAATTTTTTCGTAGTCATATCTTCATACTCAAATTTTCGTAATGAATATTTCTATACTCAAAATTTCCATAATGCACATTTTTTTCAATTTTTTTTGAATAATAAAATGTTCATAATCAAAAGTTCTTCAAAGAAGAATTTTCTTTTACGAATAATAATCCAGGAAATCTAAAAGCTATGTTTATTTTCATAAGTTTTTGTAATCATTATTTACATAATGGTATTTTAATTTGTTTTTTAAATTTTAGGATTATAGTTTTCTTAAATATGAATGTTTCCCTATAAAAAACCTCAAATGATTGGATCATACCAAATTTTCCTTGCGGATATCATTTCAACCATCAGAACTGGTCACAAGGTTTCTCAGCCATTGGATTGAAATGTGATGTTGAACTATCATTTCAAACACCTATATAAAGGAACCCCTTAGGGTTGTCCCACATCGATTTCAAGACTTTTCCTGTCAAAGCTCTTCCCTCCTAAAAAAGCTCATTCTGAACTTCTTAGAGTTTTCTCATGTATGAATGTCTGGTGAAGTTCCTTCTCAAGAGATGTCTACCGTCAAGCCAATTGCGGAGTGTCATGTATCTAGAGAAAGGCCGGTGCATCCTAATTTTATTCAGCAAGTATGAATCCATTATCTCTATGAACATAAAAATTAATGGATGGGAATATGTTTCCATTTTTACGATAGGGGCTCAGGACTTGGTGTATAAGGATCTACTTATTGAGTTCTATGAGTTAGTCAGTTTCTTCAAGGATGAATGGAGAGATAAGTTTTCATTCAGGAGTTACAGAAATTTCTATGCTCTTTCATACACCAAGGCAGCTAGCATGGTGGGGCTGTCTTATTAAGGGGAATCTATATTCTGTTCCCACAAATTTCTAGATGTTCAACGATGTTTTGTAAAGGTAAAGGCTATGGAGTATCTTGGACATAAAAATGTCATAACTTCTACGATTAATCCTTTGTCTACAAATAATCAGATCCTTGAGTTATGTGTTCAAGGTTTTAATGTAATGAGAAAGGGTGACAAGGACACACTAGAGAAATGTGATATTTATATCATGGATTTTTTGGTAAATCTAAGGAAGATCAATTTGATGAATCATATTCTAATTACGATAGAGAATATCAAGAATCAAAATTTGAGAGAACATATAATAATGTATCATTCCCTACTCTCCATGTTGATTGCTTGATGTCTTATGTCCTTCAAGATTAATTACAGTTCCATGACAAGGAATTGAAAAGTCATGTTAGTAATCTATGATACTTTGAAAATAATGAGTGTCAACTTTTCTAATGATTATGGGGAGTTTTATGATCTACCAGTGGAAGAAGCAGAAGTTGTTCCAAATAATGCAGAAGAGGATGAACCATCGAAGAAGGCTGGAAAAAAGAGGAAACTGAAGGAAGTGAAAGAAACAGAGAAAATAACTAAGGCCAAAGAAACTCAACCCACGCCTCCAAAGACCAAAAATCAAAAATCTTGTCCGGATGAGGTAGTAGAAAAATGAAGAGAAGACAAAAAGAATCGAATAGAAAGAGAGAAACAGTTTGGATTATATCCTTCAGAGGCCAAAGCATTGAATGATAAGCCAGCTGATGAGCTTGAGAAGAAAGCCAAGGAGAAGAAACTAAAGAAGAATATGTCAGTATCCAAGATTGTTCAATCCCATCTAAGTGAAACTCAAATAGCATCTGATAATATTCTTGTACAGAAATCATACTTGGTTGAAGCTTTACATCAGACTCTGGGTAAAATATTTCTCACTCCGAAAAAAGAACAAAAGGATATTGTGGATGAAATGGAATCTATAGATGAAGTACAATAAAACAAAAGAAATCATGATATAGGTGATTTGATAAAGAAAGTTGAAGACATTCATGAGAAGGATAGTGCTTCGGAAAAATTTTCAATCCTGACTTCTCAAGACAGATCCTCGAATCACGATACACTTAGAAATGATGAGAAAGCTGGAGAGGAAGTGAATAAGCCTTATGAGGAAGAAAGTTATGCCAATGAATTTATTATTCTGAAAGACATTGAGGCAGGAGCTGAGAAGGAAACAATAGATGAAGATAAAATTGTTCCGTTATATGAAAGTGAGAATGAGTCTCCAGATGAAGAAACTGTTCCAAAAATTGACAAAGGTAAACAGGTGATTGCTAGTACACCAACCAAAGTTGTGTTAAGGAAGAAGGAAGCTGGTATATCTTCTAAGAGAAATATTGTAGAGCTACAGAAGGATTCTTCTCCTAGAAAAGTCTCATATTCGAATCATCTTCATTAGGACATGATTTCGTTGTCCAATCACTGAAGAAGCTAGTGGACACAATTTTGATCTTTCCAAGATTTGAATCGAGAAGTCAGTTTCTTCAGCATAGTATGAATCAGAAATCAGATTAAGTCTCATTTGTGATGGATAATTGTGTTCAACTTTGGATGATTTCAAGAATTTCTATATGAACTACGATTCCCACAGAAATTCTTATAAGAAGGTGACCTGGTGGTCGAGGAAGGTTGTTGAAGATTTGAGAGAGCTTGATCAATTTCAACATTATGTAAATGAATCATTTGATATTGAAGATAGTAAGATAATGAATCATTTGACTAGGTTTTAGGAAAATCTAACTCTTGAGAAAAATACTTGGACCTAAGAGGTAAAGTACTTGAATGGGAAGTTATATTCTGTTCCCCAAAGTTGGAAAAGGGAAAGGGATATCTTGAATGATATTGATAAAAATATAGTTAGGAAAGAAGAGTTGTTGAAAGCTCAGGCAGAGGAACTGAAGGATCCAGATGATAAAATCAAATCCTTAGAAAAGAAAGCATAGGATTATCCCAAAGAGCAAAAGAAGATGCAAACCATTGTGAAGAAATTCATACCCAAGGAAAAGGAAGGAAAATGAATCTGATCATTTGTTTTATTTCCTTGTAGAAATTAATTCAATCATAATAAAATTGTGGTTTTATGGTTTTTTTGATGATAGTACAAATATTTCAGGTACCATATAATTTCAATTCCCTCAAACTCATTTTTAAAAGAACAATGGTGGAGAAGGAAAAATAATTCAAAGTAAATAATAAATATCCCTATGTAAGGGAGAGATTATCTAAGGGGGAGTTTTCTTAAAAAAAATTACGTCCTCAAGATAATGAAAAATATTATTCCAGAAATCTAGAATACAATCATTAGTGTTCCAAATACAAAGGGGGAGTTATTCATTTTCATATATATTTTTCGTAAGGATGTTTGTGCTTTCCAAAAAGAGGGAGATTGTTGAGTCAATAAGGTTTTACTTATGACTTTTCTATTCCATCATACATGGGAAATATTGTTATGTCAATAAGGTTTCCTTATAACTATACCATTCCTTCTTGTTTTGAAAATCAAAAACACCCTATCTCTGGAAAATCTCTTTTTACCATGTGTTTTACTTCGATAAAGAAAAATTTCATTCCCCAAGGAAATTTATCCTTACCATGTTTTCATTGTTCATATCATAATTTTTCTAAGTGTAAAATTCAGTTTGTAACTAAAACCTCAGAATCTTATAAATTCCTAGACATGAAGCATTCTGTTTTAGGATCCGATTTCTGAATACAAATTCTAGTTATAAACTCTTCTGAGTTCTGACTTCGAATTATAATTACAAATTATGGTTAAGAACTATTTTGTGTTCTGACTCCGAATTATAATTACGAATTCTAGTTACAAACTCTTCTAAGTACTGACTCCAAATTCTAATTACGAATTCTGGTTACGAACTCTTCTGAGTTCTAACTCTGAATTGTAATTATGAATTCTGGTTATGAACTCTTCTGAGTTCTGACTACGAATTATGAATATGAATTCTGCTTACCAAATCTTCTGAGTTATGACTCCAAATTCTAATTATGAATTCTGGTTACGAACTCTTCTCAGTTCTGACTCCGAATTCTGATTATGAATTCTGGTTACGATCTCTCCTGAGTTCTTACTCCTAATTTTGAATACTAATTCTGGTTACGAAATCTTCCAAGATATGACTCTGAGTTCTCTGAATACATACTCCAAACTCTTATGAGTTCTGACTCCGAATACTCATGAACTCTGACTCTGAACTTTTTAAGTTCAAGTTCCGAATTCTAGTGAATCCATATTCTGAATTTCCTTAGAATTCAGACTCTGAAAATCAATAGAAATCAGGTTCCGAATTCCTAGAAAATAGAATCCTAATATCCTTGTATTATAGACTCAGAAATCATTTTTGGTTTGACTCTGAACATTCACTTTATTACTTTCGGTATATTGGATTTTATTTATGTAACCATAATTTTTCTTACACTTGTTCTTGCTCTAAAATGATATCGTTATTTCATTTATAAACTATCCTTTTGTTGCGTTACACATGTACATGTCTCTCCAAAATTCTATGAAAAATATGACTGTTGGAAGAGGGAGCTGACTGTTGGAGCTGTGCCTATAAATAGAATCTCATTTGAAAGAGCTCAAAAAATGGGGAACATTGATGATGGGGAACATTGATGAAAAATGGAAACATTTACAACTATTCTTACATGCTTATGAATTGATTTCTAGAGAGAGAGGCTCTTGTAAACACTCATGCTTTGTGCAGAATGTTTTGAATGTATTGTTCAAACTTTTCTTCTTGCAGATTTGCTTAGTGAAGAGGTGCGATTTCATTAAAATCATAGACTTCGGGTAGTGATGTCATAGGTGAGATTTCCTTAAAATCATAGACTTCAGGTTGTGATGTCAAAGTTGCAGATTTCATTACAAATCGAGGGATTTCAGGGATAGCAAGACAGATACCGATCTTAAGATTGAGGGCTTACCTTGGTTTGGGTAAGACAGACATTCTTGAAAGAATAAATAAAGGGACCTCTAATCCAGGGTTGTTGGATACCCTCCTCTTTGGGTTTAAAGAGTTACTACTTGTTACTTGTAGTGTTACTACTTTGTTTTCCACTCATTTGTATTGTTGAAGAAATTATAACCATCTTATACTTCATTATACTTGTACTGTGATCTAGTTAGATTCTATATGCTTTATGGTAGAATCTTAGTTGGTTTAATCTTTTGTTAAGTTTCATATCAGGAATCACTTTTCCAGAATCAATAAAGTTATTCTAACCAAGATGTGTTGTGAATTTTGTTTAGAAAAAATTTCCATAAGGATTTTAAAAAAAATACAATTCATCCCCCCTCTTGAATTTGAGAGTCTCATTAGTATCATATCGATCCTACAGACCTATCATTGGTTACCTTCATTTGTGACCATTCATCGCTGACCTTCATCAGTGACCTTCATCGGCTACCTTATATTGATGGAATTCATTGGTTTCCATTCATCAGTGACCTTTCTATCACTGAACTTTTTGTCAGTGACATTTATATCAGTGACCTTTACTTGGATAAAATTTTCACTGTAATCTTAAACAATAGTACAATGAGATTAAAGATACAAAACTATATCAAGATAAAGATTATAAATATTAATAAAACATGATTATTATATAGTAGAAACATGATTATCACATAAGTAAAACATGATTTGTGATTATCAAAATAGGTGAGTCTAATAATATCCCAATTTTTTATAATATCAAATTATAGTGAAAATTACGATTCGGCTATTATTGTATCATGATTAAGAAAATTTGTTAACATCTTCAGAAGTGTGTATAAGTAAAAGAGAACCTTGTTGATTGTGGGAAAATATAGTGTTTATATATGCAATTATATCAGTCAACTGAAAGACATATCAACCCTTTAGGTAATATAAAAATTCTCCCACTTTGTGATTAACAAAAATAATGTAAGAAAAAAAGAGACAAAAATGTATTTTATTAACAATGAAGCAAGAGTATAGTATAAAAATGAGTACAAAAGATACCTATCAACTAAGAAACCCCACATTCAATCCACATTAGATAGGTCTAAAGGAGATTTTTATTTGGAAGCTGAGGAGTCAGGTTCAGAAGATGGAGGGATAGACATAAGTATGGCAGAGGGAATTGTAGGATGAGTTGCTAGAGAGGCGTCACTAGATCTATAGTGAGTAGATATCTGTGTAATCATACTAGTAAATCATCAGATGTCCTGTTCCGGAGTCATTATTGGTGTACTACTATAAGATCCTGATGTAGCCGAGGAAGAAGGCAAGGCTGGAGGAATAATGATGGGAGGGAAGTCCACATGGATGAAGGGTAAAAGCATATTTCTAAAATCCATAATAATTCTTTCTCCTCATTCCAAAGATGAGATAAAATCTCATTATTATCAACGATCCTTTCTAAGGCAGGGTACAAATCTTGTAGCCTGGTAACTTGATCCTTAAATTCCTGAGAGACAGGTGATATCATCAAGATCTCCAATAGTAGATTAAATTGACCATCCATATAATTCTTAGTGTACACCATTTTGTAGTAGAAATCAACTTGTTCTTTTATTGCATTTTTATATTGAGAAGCTTCACTTAGATAATCTCCCACAGGTTTATGAACTTCCCTGGTATTGTAAATGACCTGAGTCATATACTGAGGGTCTGAGGTACTAGAATAAGAGAACTTCTTCACATCTTCTCTATCAAACAATCTGAAATATTCTAGATCAATAGGAGGAGAAAATAAAGAAGAAGCAGATTCACATAGAGGTTCCATTGTGAAAGCAACCATCTCAATAAAAGATGTGGTCAAACCACTGATTATCATCTTCAGATCATCATCTTGGTCACTCATATGTGTCACCATATACTTCTTAAACTCCTCAAACACAATCACCATATGCTGAACCATAGTTTTTTCATATTTATGATCTTTTTCCACTTTCACTCTTTAATCCATATAACATTCTATACTAGAAATACACTGCATCAAAAATTCCATAGACTCTTCTAAGGATTTTACCTGATTCTGACACACCATCATTTCATGTAATAGATTTGAGTGAGAGGTGGGAATTACTCTCCCAAAGGATGATGCGCCAACATATTGATTTATGAACATTGTTCTCCCTACCTCAATATATTTCTCATCAAAAAGTATTTATAGTCTGACTTCAATGATTCTAAGTCATCCATATTCAAATATTCTCACAGAAAAATCAGTAGTGGTTGTATAGTAGGATTAAATGTAACATAAATAATTAGAAGAATTTTGATAGGCTGATCATTATCAGAGCCTCCATATTCTATTCCCAAGACCACGAATCCAGGTTTTTCTGACTATTCTTCTACTCCATGAGAAAGAACAACTGTACCTATGGAAAATGGTTCCTCCCCCTCACATGGTGAACTCTCTTGATCATCCGCATTCATCTCTACTATACCTCCTTGATCAACAGCTTCAACAGGAGAGTCCACTACCACTTCTCTTTCATAATCTTCAACTACCGCCAATGCATTTCCAGCTTCAACCGAGGCAAAAACCTCTTCATATACAATTTATACCATTTCAGTATACCCTATAAGAGGACTAAGACTTATACATTCCTCTTCACATTCAATAGTAGATGTCTCAAAGTCATCATGACTAGATTTAGATTCATCTTTTTTCACTGAGGTCTCTCTAATGTCTCTTAAGACATTTTGATCTCCATCTTCTTCACTTGTTTCCTCATCGTAACTATCTTTTAGGATAGTCTCACCTCTAGGAAATCTCTTTGGTGGGATATGCTCTCCAAATAATACAGTATTGGCATGATGATTTGAGTAAAGGTCAGAATCACCCCTGCCATGTATAGGAGAATCCTCTATTTCTCTCACAAAAGAAGTATCCTCTTCATTATATGAGTATGCAGGCAACACTTCATCATCTTTAGACATGGATATTACTTATCTTTAGGCCTAGTTTGATGAGTAATAAGGTTGAATTCGTTATACAACATATCCTCATCATTCAACCACATTCATTACCAAGGGTTCCAGTTTATCTTCATCAGCATGCAAATCATCTGGGTATTGCAGAAGTTTCCCCTTACAACTATTTTTTCCTCCTTATAACTAACAACTACGTTTACTTTCAATATCAATGATATTAATCTGGCATGAAAAAAAGTATTTGATTGGGAACTGGGCTTTTTCATATCCTCTAATTGAATCATTAACATCATACACAAGTTTATCTTCTATCCATGCCTAAACAAATAAATATGAAATATGTTCTAATACTTCAGGGTACCAAAGTATCCTCTCCTATCCCTCAAAAAATTCTAAACAAATGTAAACAATAACATGTTATATCCTTCTATTTTAGTAGAAATCACTATCCTAATGATTCCATCCATTGTCAGTTCATCCAATGCTTCTTTACAAAATAAGAAATCACTAGTGGGAGGCACCACACCTGAGTAGTAATAAAAAATTCCTTCATTTGGTAGTCTCAAACATTCTTCCCATTCAAGATAGGAGAAGCTCACACATACTCCATTTACTATTGTAGAAAATCAGTTTTTTATTTTTAGACTCCTTAAACATTAGAGACTTATAAAACTCTTTCACTAGATTTGGATAATAAGTCCCATTGTTATTATCCAAGCATTTGACCTAACCTTAACCTTCTAGTGCCTTTAGTAGTAATTACATACTCGACATTGGCCATTTTGATCTTAGTTCCTTCTAAAACATGATTTTACTCTTCGATAAATTTGTATTGAGCAACTTTACCACTACCGTTCTTCAACTACTAGAATCAACTCGAGGTCTATTTCGATTCGGCGCAACCCCTTCATCACTGACCATTGGTCTATTAAATATCTCCATTTCAATCTGGATTGGTTCAAGGCATTCAATAGGTGGAGAGGTTCTAAGGGTAGGGGGAAAATGATCGGGTGAGAATTGATGTGGATCTAAATCTGGTTTGTAGTCTACTTTGATCATGAAGGGATCAAAAAAATAGTTCAAGGAAAATAAATAAATAATACTAAAAAACATTTCAGTTTCCACCAGAATGATGCAAATTCCAAAAAAAATCATCTAACAGTAAGGTTAAAATAGTGAGGTCTTAAAAGTGAGGTCCAAATGTGACTTCCAATGGCGACGTTCAACGTTGAGGTTCCAACGGTGAGGTTCCTAATGGTGAGGTCCAACAGTGAGGTCCAATGGTGAGGTCCAACGGTGAAGTCCCAATGGTCATGTTTCTAATGGTGAGGCTCAATAGTGAGGTTCCTAAAAGTGAGGTTCCTAATGGTGAGTCTCATAATGGTGATGTTCATAATGGTGAGGTTCCAAACTATGTGGTTCCTAATGGTGAGGTTCCAAAAGTGAGGTTCCTAACATAATAGTTTATCATTCCTAACTCATGATTGATATAATTTATCCTCTCAAAACTCAAAGGCTTTGAGAATATATCCGCCAATTGGTGTTCAGTGATAATGAATTCAAGAGTGATATCACCACTTTGATAATGATATCTCAATAAGTGATGTATCACATCAATGTTCTTTTTACTAGAATGATATACTGAATTTTTAGAGATGTCAATAACACTTGTATTATAACATTTTATAGACATGTGATTGAATTGATATCCATAGTCTAGTAATGTGTGTTTCATCCATAGAATTAGAGCACAACAACTACCAACAACTATATATTTAGCTTCAACAGTAGATAATGGAACAATATTCTATTTATTACTACGCCATGATACTAGTTATTTTCCCAAAATGTGACATGTTCTAGAGGTGCTCTTTCTATATACATTGAAACCAGCAATTTCGGCATGTAAATAACTTATTATGTCAAATGATTTTCCTATTAGATAAAATAGTCCTATGTTAATTGTACAGTTGAGATATTTGAAAAACATTTCAATAGAAGTTAAATGTTACTCTTTAGGATTGGCATGAAAATGATCACACATGCATACACTGAACATAGTATCAGGTTGGCTACCGGTAAGATAGAGAAAACTCCCAATCATACCTATGTAATTGGTTTGATCCATTGGTTTACCAGTTTTATCAACATCGATGTTATATGTGGTACTCATTGGTGTATCACTTCATTTATTACTATCCAAATCAAAATGTTTCAAAATATCCCTAGTATAACTACTTTGATTTAATATAATACAATTTTTATTTTGAAAATTTTGAAATACAAGGAAAATTTCATGTTCCCCCATTAAACTCATATAAAATAAATATTGTATTATTTTTTAGAAATCATTACATAATGAATTTTTAGAGGATCCAAAAATAATGCCATCTAGATAAATCTATACTATTAAAAAATATTTGGAAATCCTTTTAATAATAAGATTAAGATAAATTATTCCTTTAGTAAAACCTTTTGAAATAAGGAATGAACTAAGTTTATCCTACCAAGCTCTTGGATCTAGTTTTATACCATATAGGGCTTCAGAATGTTTGAAGATATGATTTGAAAATGTGGATTTATAAAATCTGGCAATGTTTCTACCAATACATCCTCAAATGTGTACCCTTTTATAAATGAACATTTGACTTCCATTTGATAAAATTTAATATTCAAATAAGCTGTAGAAGCAAGAGCTATTCTAATGTATTCTAGTATAGATACAGGTGTGAATGTTTCCACATAGTTTATTCCTTCATGTTGATTATATCATTGTGAAAATAGTCTATCCTTGTTTCTAACTATGTCTCCAGATTTATCAACCTTATTTCTAAACACCCATTTAGTGCTTATGGTCAAAGTGTCTTTAAGTATTTCTACTTATTCTCAGAGCTTGTTTCTTTCATATTGATTTAATTCTTCTTTCATATCTACCACCCAAATTAGTCATTGATTTCATCATTGATATTTTCAGGTTCAAGCGGTGAATGAAAGGCTTGATGTTAAGCCTGTTTTCTCATAGATTCTATAGATTGTGTTCCTCTATTAAGATAACCTACTACAAACATCTAAATTATTATTTTTGAGAGTTCTAACACCTCTAGAAAGTGTTGAAATAGACTCCTCATGTTTGTCTTTAGGTTCGGATTCACCATTCATAGATTTTGGAAAATATTCAGCACTAATTGTTTTCACTAAGGGTTCACTGTCATTATCATTAATGAACAGATTTGACATATCTTCCTCAAGATGTTCAGTAGAGGTTTTGGGTTCATGTGGATCAATCTCATCAAATTTGACATGAACTAGTACTTCCACACATTTGGTTCTCTTATTCAAAACTTTATAAGCTTTATTAGATTCAGTGACATAGGAATCTTCCTTCGTCAAACATGAAGGAAAACTCATCAGGATTATATTTAGTGATAAAGATAATGACTTTACAACTGAAAACATACAAGTAATTAACCATAGGATTCATATTATTCTATATTTCATAAAGAGTCTTCTTAAAAAGAAGTCTAATTAAGACTCTATTGATTATGTAACATTTTGTATTAACAGCTTCAACCCAAAAATAGTTAGGTAGATTACACTAATTTAGCATAGTCTAGTCAATCTCTTGAAGTGTCATATTTCTTATTTCAACGGCTTCATTTGGTTGAGGTGTCCTAGGAGTAGAGAAATTGTGATTATATCCACTTTTTGAGCAAAAAGATTCAAATTATTGATTTTCAACCTCACAACCATAATCACTTCTAAAGGTCATAATTTTATGTCCAATAATATTTTCTATAGACATGGAATATTTAATTAAGTAAGAACAAGCTTCACTTTTGTAAGAAAGAAAGTATACCCATGTATATCGAGAAAAATCATCTACAAGAACATTAACATACTACTTACCATTTAAACTTGAATTTATGGATGGTCCAAACAAATACATGTGAACTAACTCAAGGTGTTTAGAAGTAGAAACATAATTATTTGGTTTAAAAGAAATATTCTATTGTTTTCCTTTTGAAAATAATTACAATATTTGTTAAGTGCGAATTCCAATTTCGGTATGTCTCTAACTAAACCATTCATAGTTATTTTCCTATGTGAGTTCAAATTGCAGTCTCCTAATCCTATGTTTCATAATCATGATTCCTTGTGAAACACATTTAAATGAGAAAAATTTTTCTTATCTGATGAATTTAAATCAACATCATATATATTTTTATTTCATAGAGCAGTGAATATTACATCATTTATAGAATTATAAACATTTCATACATCATTTTCAAACATAAAATTTATACCATCATCACACAACAGATAGATAATGAGTAAATTTTATTTTAATCCATCAATAAATAGTACTTTTTTAAATAATATACTAGTAGGGTTACCAATTTGGCCTAAGACAATAATCTTTCCTTGAGAATTATCACTGAAGGTGACATGTCCACCATTAACATTTATTAAGAACTCGAAACATGAATAGCCTCATACCATATGTCTTGAACATCCACTGTCCATGTACTATAGAATCATATAAGAGCTCTTTAGTCAATTTTCCTGCAAAACAGATTAAGTGTAGGGTAACTTTTGTACCTAGATTTTCATGGTACCAAAGAGGTTATCCATTAAATATTTGGTGACCAATACATGTCTCAAATGATTACTATAATCAACAAATATGTTTTGAGACATTAACACTTTGTTAAGATCATTAATTTTTTTTTCAAAAAAAGGTCTAGAACTTGAAATAAAAGTGAACTGTCTATATTTTAAAACAAATTTATTTATAATAATACTTCTCTGTCCTGGTTGATATCCAAGAACAGTTGTATATTTTGGGGAAATTTTTTCCCCAAGAAAATTAGTCATGGTGTCACTACCTACAGTAAACATATAAACATCCCTTTTTAATTGCACAATTGATAATTTATGTTCAATAGTTTCTTTTAATAAGAGTTCACCTTTTTATTTCTCAAAATCCAAATCAGACATATAATTATCATTTAAATTGTACTGTCTTTTCAATAACATATATTTATCTTTTAGTTCAATAAGGGTATCCTCAAGAATTCCACAATATTAAAATAGTTCATCCTTAGTCATAAATTCACCATTTTTTATTCACTTTAATTTCTAGAATAGTAAGCATTATGTATAACATAATTGGGTATTACCTAAAATGTTTCTGTCCTAAAACAAAGGTTTGCATGTTTGTTTATATCAATATCATAAGTGACAGAGCCACTCGAGCTATCTTTTGAAGCACTAAAAGTATCATTCATAGCCTTTATATATCCCTTTCCCTTGGATCATGTTTCTTCTTAAACATCATCTAGATGAAATCAGATTTCAAATTTCCTTTTCATTCACACTCATAGTAAACTATATCATTTGTGTTGTCATTCCATTTTCTATCCTTTTACACTATCCTTTATTATCATACCTTCTTTTAAAGATTGAAATTCTAAATAACATAGTCTTACAGTAGACCCGTTTGATTCTCCTAGAAAGATGATCCATTTCATCATCATTGTCAGAGTCCGAGTCTTCACTAGGGGAAGTGACTATAGGAGATTAAACTTTTTCATTATCTTTACTCTTTGAGGTTATAGTCTTGAATGCTACCGATTTCATTCTAGGTTCTTTATCAGCATCATGATTTACCTTATGCTCTTCTTCATATATCATATGTTTTCCAAATAGTTCCTTTACTTGTAGATTTCATATATAATAGGATTATCGGATAGAATACGAAGATCCTATCCATCTAATAGGTAGGCATCGAAGCAACCTCATAATCTGATCCATGTTGTCTATTAGTTTCCCAGGCAGACCCATGGTATTTACTATAACATTGAACCTACGATACATTTCATAAATATGTTCATCATACTTCATTTTAAAATTAACATATTGAATATTATAAGTATTTAATCTAATTTGTTTAACATTGGTTGTTCCCTCATGGGAAATAGCCAAAGTATACCAAATTAAATATGCAGTTTTACAGGTAGATATTATATTGAATTGTTCATCACCTATAGAACAGTACAATGCATTAATTGCTTTATAGTTATTATTGTATGTATATTTAGTCATCTAAGACCATGTGTCCCTAGTATTAAGAGGCCAAGCATGTTGTTCATCAATAGTGTCCCAGATTTCAATACCCATGCTTGGTAAATTAATTTTCATTTTGAATTTACACTGATCATAGTTATTACCATTAATGAAAGGTGTCTTGTTAGTAGAAGCACCCTCAACTCTATTATCCATAGTTAATTATAATGATAAAGATCTAGAGATTTAGATATGATAGAAATTTTAATATCATTATGATACCAAAAAAAATCACAGTTGAAAATAATTTGAAAACTTGCACAATAGTTCTGATTGTAGAAATAAAAAATTTAGACCATTGATATCAAATGTTTTTCACAGTGGAATCTCAAGAGGGGGTGAATTGAGTTACTATTTAGAATTTCTATTTAATAATTTTTTTAATGATCACCCAATTTTGAAATGGCCCAGTTAATTATGGAATTATAGATATAAATGTATAGTTGGTCAACATGTTTATCAAGTAGTGATTAGTCCTCAGTTGAATTATCATAAAACACATCTTCAACATTGGAAACAAGATTACTCAGTAAAACACATACAGACACTAACCAAAACTAACTATCAAATTCAATGAAATTTTTTTTCCATTTTAAAAATTATATGCAGTGGAAAATAGAAAAAACATAGTATTACTGAATATAGTGGATAATAGAGTTAAAAATGTGGTTTAGTCTCAAGCAGATACATAATCATTTCCACTTGGTGATCACTTTCCACCATGTAGTATATATAAATGATAAACTTGATACACATATTGTATCTAGATTTACAACATTTTTCACAAACTATCTAGGGATCACACCCTCTACCACAGTTATTTATGAGATAAACACCCATAAAGACAACACAAAATCTCTTCTATAGTTATACATGGGAAATAAGGTGTATGTGAAGTTTTATGTGAGGATTTTCAGTATCCTCCAGTTCAAGCATAGGAGACAGTATGTGTAATAGATAGACCAACAAACACTTCTCAAAAATTTAAAATGAAAGATAAAAAAATAGAAAACATGAAAAGATTGAGTTTTGAAAGATCTATGTGTTTTTATTTCATCTCATGACTCTTTAGAGTGACAAAATTGCAGTTTGAGTTTTCCTCAAGAAGTTGTCCTCAAAATATAGCACCACAACTCTATGGTCTAGCTTCTAGGAACTGAGTGCTTTTCTTCCTTATTTGTTAGAGAGTTGATGAATCATAGATGGCCCACATGAGTTTGTCCCAAATGATTCTCGTGATGATCTTGGGTTCATAATGTATGTGCTGGATGGTTATTCCTTATTCTCTTTGATCAAGTGAGTAAGCACTTTCTCATGCATTCCTCTGTCTTTACACACTTTCCATGCTCACTTCTTGCTACCTTACCTTTTCTTCCTCGGTCTTCTCTTTTATATCTTAGCTCTGACAATATGAATAATTAAATCACATGTGATCCTCCACAAACCTCATACTGTCCCAACATAATATTTCTTGATAAGTCTAGAGTCATTATTAATTAATGTCAAAATCATTAAATATACCTAATATGAATGTTAGAATAATATTATGAATTTGACAATGTATGAAGTAGATGAGTGAGAATGGGTAGAATGTTAATGGCAACCTTCAACAGTAGCCTTCAGTGGTAACCTTCAGTATTAACCTTCAGCGGTAACCTTCTCAACAGTATCCTTCAGCAGTAACCTTCTCAAAAGTAACATTATATTGGTGACCCTCATTAGTGAACATTCATCGGTGACCTTCATTTGTGTCCCTCATTGATTAAATTTTATCAGTGACCTTCATCGGGGACCATTAATCAGTGTCCTTTCAGATGTTGACCTTTCTATCGCAGATCTTTCAATCATTGTCCTTTATTTAAATAAATTTTTCACAGTAATATTAAACAATAGAACAGTGAGATTAAAGATACATATGAATCACTGAAAAGATACTATAAATATAAATGAAACATGATTATTCTACTGTATAAACATGATAAAAAACTAATGAAACATGATTTGTGATTATCAAAATTGGTGAGTCCTACAAAACCGTTCATCTAAATACATTTATGTAATTTACTTAAGGTATTACATCATTCCAAATTTCATTGTGTATATTTTAAATAATTGATCTTATTAAAACTATATATGTTAAATATAAAGTTTACATGAAAATTCTTCCCAAAATTTTTAGGACGGCTATATTCATTCATCATTTTACAAGAGATTTCTTGAATAGTTTTATTTCACCATTGAATAATCATATTCGACTGATGTGTTGTTGTAATAAAAAATTTTGTTTAATACTAACATTTGAGAAAAAAGAATTAAATTTTTTATTATCAAAATCTAAAAAATTTTCCCTACAATATAAAACTATATTAAAATACTTCTATTTTTGGAACATTTTACAAAAACTGTCATAAATAGTAAACACTAACGTTTAGATTTTTAGAATGTAAATCCAAGTAAATCTGTAGAAATTATCAAATATAACATTAAAATATTATTATTTATATAATCCTACTTCTCTTGATGGTAATGAAATTACAAATGGAAAATTTTTATGGGTTTATATGTATCATATATTTTAATTGATTTGAATGAATATTTAAATATTTAGTAAATTTGGTATGCTTCACAAAATATAACACTGTCTAATTTAGTATTATAAAAATTAGAAACAGAATGTTTATAAGATAATTTATGGAATAAATATATTATAGAATCCTAGAATTCTATTCCATATCCATGACTAATTTTTTCCCATAGATAAACAATTCACTTTTTTCACATAAGGAATTTAAATCTAATGTATAAACTATTTTAGTTTTAGGTGTTATAAAATTAGGAAATTTATTTTTTTTAAGAGAAATAATTTGTAGATAAATAAAAATAAAATCCATAATCAAATAGTAGGTAAATAATTATCATTGTATGCTTTAACCCGTGTTCACATAGTACATTATTGATTGATATTGACCATGGATCTCTAACTGATCCAACTCCAAATATCATTCCATTTTAATTATCTCCATCAGTGACTTGTCCCCCATGAATGTTTTAACAGTATTAAAGTTGGTAGGCTCTAATCTCATATGGCATGGCCATCCACTATCCATATACCATACGACATTTTTTTCTTTTTTATTATCCTCCATGATCATTTAAATAGATGGTTATTTGGTTTGCATATATAGATAGGTCCAGTTGTGTTAGAATGGAAAGGTATAAGAATATATATATATACATTATATTACAAAAAATTATATTACTAACTTTAGGTATATTTTTTGAAATGTAATCATGTTTTATTAAACATATCTCAGTATTTCCAAAATAATAGTTGTTTGAATAGTGTCATTTTATTCTATAGTAGATGTAGGAATCATTTTTAAAATAAGGAACAAAATTATTTTTTTATAATTTAAAATTTACACCCAATATTAATATTCTATATTCAACTCATTTACGGTCATTTATTGATGTCTCAGACATGGAATCCATTTAATGGGTGCCACGTGACCAGTGGGCCACTTGGCCTCAAGCACATATCCTGGAATTCCATAGGATTCCAACTTGTAACAAGGGCCTAAGGTGTGTATGTGGGGGGACTATGCCATCTTTACCAAAGTGTAGCGCATCAGAAGAATGTAATCCTTAGTAAAAAGTGGATGAAATTTATGTAAACAGAAGGAACATCTGAAAAATATAGACATCCTTAATAATAACTGAATCAACAGGAATAACATTCAAAATCACTATCAAACTATAAAAAATGTATACAAGAATGAGGGTATAAAATGTTCTAACAATGTATAAATATTTTATATGACACTCCCATGAATCACAATATTGTTCTTGGTCATCTGCTTTCATGTTCCATACAAAATAGTAGTCAATCAAGTATTTAAAGCTCCATGATTCCCTATATCAACACATGTGACCATGTAATCTTCCCCTATTTCCAAAAATTTCTCAGAGAGGGTGTCAGATAAATCACAATGGGGCACCACCTATGGTGACTATAACATCCTGCCAGTGTAATGGAAATTTAACAGCGTTAATGAAAGAATATTTAAAATAAATCATTATAATGTACATAAATACCCAAGTACCTACATTATCCCTTTGATCATGTGTGAACATTTATCCAATTAATTATTTTATTTTTACAAATTTATTTATTATCACATGTTAACAAAAGAGAAGGCTCTGGGTTATGACATGGAAACATGTGATGATATTTAATATTGAAGTCCAATGGTAATAACTAAGGAAACGTTTACCTTAACGATCACCAACTGAATAGTTAATATAGCCGAGCATGGATTTGAGTGTAATCCAAGGATCATTGTCCAAACCATTCCACATTGAGGTGACTTACAAATCTAAGGTGATCGTCTAAGTTAGAATGTTGCTAAGCAGAGACAGAGCCCTAAGTGTTGTATCCATGGAACCTACTTGTCATGGATGGATCCAAGGAATGTATCTGGGGCATCCTATTATGACATGTAAGGGATCGTATGGTGTCATACCGATCATCAAAATATTATAGAAGGTTTGGGATCTAGGTTGATATCTGCCTATGCGGAATGTATACTTGAATCAGAATTCGGTTCTCGAGTGCTCATGGCATTATCTGATCAAAATCCAAATCCATATCAAGTTAGGCTATTCCTATTTGATTATGAATTCATGAAATATTTTATATGGTTCAATCATTTCCATTTAATAGTGTGATTTGGTCAAGTATCATGGAACCATTGTTTCAAGCCTTGCCTTCTATTAGTATGATAAGGTCATGTTGCACGAAACCTTTAAACCAATCATACTTAATCAATAGGAACATTTTGTTCAAGACAAAACTTTCATTAATGTGACAAGGACATGAAGTGTGAAACCTTTATTTATTATATTTAAGTCATATTCAATTAGTATTGTTCATTCCATTATATTCCATTAATTTTGTAAGGGGCTCTATGGACCTGTGTCAAATCTATCATTTTCATTTATTCACGTCATCTTATATTCTTAATATACATTCCCATTCCCATTTCATATTTAATTATACATTGATGAACTTACCTTATGCATGTCATTTGGTGATAACCATGGTACATGAAATTATTCAATTATTGCTATAAATTTTTCATTTAATATAGAAATTATTACCCTTACATTGGTCAAGATAAGGGTCAATTGAACGGTGGATCAATCATTTCAAAACACTAAAATGAAAATAATGACATAACATCATACTTATGATAAATGAAATTTTAGGCATAACCACCAAAATTAATCAGATATATGTGAAGATCATATCCAAATGGTTCTAATTATTATAATAATAGAATATAATTCTATATATGGAACCCATTTAAATCGACAAGCCCCACAAGAAAAATCTGAAATCAACAAACATTATGTATGAGCTAGATATTGTTCACCATAGGCATGTAAAATCCTATTACATTGATATTGGACCATGATTTGTATTGTATAATAATAAGTATAAGAAAATTATTAAAACACTCATACCATGATAACTCGACTATGAGAAAAAAATGAGAACCACTCAAGAGGACTCGAGTAAATACTGTTCCACATCCAACATGATGAACATAAGCTCGATCAGATTCCAGAAAAAGTAGATCTCTTGATTACTAGATTATTTCTTTAAAGGGATCCAAAATGAGTCCAATTTAGGTTAATTCCACTAAAAGATGGATAAGGGAGGTAAAGGGGTTCTAATTAGATTATTAAGGAAATAACTGAAATATTACACTAGAAAAAGGAATGTTCATGGTTTGTCTACACATATTGAAAAAAAATGCTCAAAAAATGAACATTTACATAGGAAAAGGGTAACCATTCACTATTAGGAAACATAACCATTCAGAAATAGTGAAAAGTGGTTCTGTCTGGAAATTTCAATCCTCACAGTTAGCCAAACCATGCACTAATTGGGCGTTAACCGTGAGACTTGTCTGGTTTTCCAAAAATGATGGGTTCTAGGGTCTGAACATTCCTAGGACACCCATGTGTCCTTTAGTAACATAATATTAGTCCATATTTGATCCAATGTAAGGATTTAGATAAAAATTTAAATAATCCATAAAAGAGTGAAAAACAGGTTCTTGCACATTTTGAAAATGATTTTCATTTATAAATTTTTTCCTTTAGCTAAATTAGTAGATGTAATTTTATAAGATTCAATATCATCAAGTAATTTTTTGTTCTATTTTCATAAAAAATAAAATATGATATAGATGTATTAATTTTTTTAATTAATTCTTTATTTTGTTTTAGAATTGTGACTCATTCACTATAAACATCATTATAAATATTATTAATGGATTATTCTTACTTATTATTGAATGATATTTTTCTTCATGTATCAATATATTGGAAATGAGTTTTAAATTTGAAAAAATATCATAACCAGAAGTAAAAGAGTAAAACCTTTGTACCTCACATTCATCATTATCCATAATGAACATATTTTATTTCATATTTTTTGGTAATTTTTCTGAATAATATTTGGAGGAGATAATGATGTTTTCTATCACATAACACTTATCATTCATGGACATTTTTTCATTAGTCTCAAAACCTACTTTCCTCAGATATTTATTTTTTATCTTTAATTTTTCAACCATTAGATGTGGGAATGTTGTTCTGACATTACCCATTTTCTTGTACTCTTAGTACTTTAATTCCTTTCATCTTCATTCATATTTTGTGATGTATCTTTTTAGCCACCCTTTTTCATATAGAATTTTCAAAATAAATGGTTCACTAATCTAGTTCGATTTCAAAATATGAACTATATTAATCTTCTAAGATTTTGGGGTTATTTATTTCTTTATTTTCATTCTTTTATGATGTAACTTTTAGGTATGTCTTTTCACTTTTAACCATCTAATGATATTCATCTCTTTATAGCATTTGTTATTCATACATCATCATTGTTCAATTATGTTATTTTAGAGTAAATGTTATTTACTAGATATGATTTTCAAATTGAATAATATATTCCATTATATTTTGAGGTTATTATTCTATGTACTTTCATAACATTATCTGATGGAGTAATTATATCTCCAAAAGGGGAAACTTAGTTAACTATTTCTCTCAATCATCCATTAATTTGGGTGATACTTTAACAATCATACATCGGGATGGTGGGAAACGTTAAATATTTTATAGAATACTTTATTTTTCTTACATTTTCATTTCCTCCATATTCCTAACAATTTTCTACAACATTTTACAAGTAATAGGATATTAGGATACTAAATTGATTTAATTATGACCAAGTCTATATATGATAGCAGTTACTGTTTTTTGAGTTGATTTCATAATCATCTTCTTTTGAAGAATCCAATATTTATAGTTTCTTTGTAATTACATGGGGACATAAAATAATCATGTACACATTAAATCCTTTATTACTCATATAGATTATCATCAATTATTTCCATCATCCATAATTATCACCTTGGAAATATGGAGAACGAATCATAGAAATTCCTTTTATTGGTTCATCCATTGAAATATTCTTTGTACACAATATATACATTTATGTTTTCTAGTTATTTATAAAAAAAATATATCCTTTGATAACATTTTAAATGGAGGAATAATACAAAGATATACAAAAGATGGGGAATTGTGTCATTTCGATAATATTGAGACATTTTTTCTTTTAACATTCATTTACTATTATTTAGATGTATATAATTCAATTCTATATGTTATTTGAGTAGTGAATAAATAGTAAATGTGAAAAAATAATTTTGTATAGTTGTTCACAGCACACTGATCTCCTACACCACTGCAAAATTATTCTCTCAATGAGAATTACATATTTTAGTATACAATGTCCTCTAATCAATTTTTTTAAACAAATGATTGTTTGTAGTTGACATAATTCAACAAGAAAAAATAAATACTTTTGATTATTTTATATCGATACTATTTCTCCATAGCCTCTTCTAATAAGATGATACTCCTTGACAATTAAATATGAATACTTGATACTCTAATAAATCAAAAGAGTTTGACTTGTTGAATTAAGATGTTCTTGATCGTAGTTGCAGCAACCTCAGACATAATATTTATGGTCTTCTTCAAAAAATGAGTTTATTCATGCAATGATATATTTGATGAGATATGTTTTTTAAAATTATCATCAATAAAATTAAAAATTATCAAATAGTAGTATTCACATATTATAACATTGTATAAATATGTATATCTTCATAATGTATACCCCTCAGAATCAATTGGGTCTCTTGATTTTTGAAATAGTTATATATCTATTGGATATTTTTAAAATATGTATTTGTATATCTCATGTATCAAGAGAGATTAAATTGGATAACTAAATAGAATACACAAAAATTTTCATAGTTTATTAGATCAATGATTGTATCATAATAGATCACACTTATTTTAAATTAATTCATTCAAGAGAGTTGTAACATCTATTAGAAATAGGAATGATTTACAATATTTAAGAGATTATTTAAATGGATCGTAAATAAGACATTGAATCAATAATTAAATAGCTATTTATAGATATTTACATCTGTCATGATCATTGAATAAATCATGGATAATTTCATGGGTATAAAACTATAACATTGAATATTCCAACGTTGGGTGTCTTCAAGTAATGAAATAACATAAAATGTAATGTGTAAACTTTACGGTAGATTAAATAAATAGGGAAGATGTTTCATATGTTCTATTCCACAATCCTAGGGTTCCATATAAATGTTGGGTATATGATCCATACATTTCCCATTCAAAAATGTATGGTTCCATTACAACGTAGGGTAGATTAACAATATATTATTGACAATATAGTTTATATGATCCATATAAATTTTTTTGAACATAGGGTAGATTCATTAAATACACGTACCAATTTAGGGTACGAACAGTATTTATAGAATATGTTAAAACCCATTGTGAATAACTGAACAGACATTCCCATCGGGTTAATGACATGAATATAATTCCAAAATCAATATTTCCTTGAATATTAATTTCACTAAATTAACATAATGTAATGTCATTATAAAAATAAATAAGGATATTCTTGAGCACCCAATTAAATATGTTTTTTATTTATTGTTGAGAAAATATGTTCCCAAAAAATAATTTTCTATATCAAAAATACAATGACATGTATACGATCATTCCATCTGTAAATATAGTCTATGTGGTTAACAGAATATATAAACAACTTGGTCATAGTTGATGGATACGTTCCTATAACTTACATTCATTAAATGGAAAATATAAAAATATATTTGGGAATATCAAACAATTAATAGGGTTTGTGGATTTTGTTTTAATGTATATGAATATCATTACACCTCTTTTTGAACTCCATGAAGTCTTCTACAATCATCGTCCAAAAATATCCGAGATTCATAATTTGATGGGAGAGAGTAGTTCATTACTAATGGACACCATATATACATAGAGAGAATTATATTAATTTAGATAGGGTAAGTCTTTATATGATGCATCTATGGTGGACTCCATTAAATCCTCTAATATAAAATATTTTTTCCATTCAGACCATCATGAATGGTTTCATTTAATGTTCCATAAAAATTCTACCCATATTTGGTTCAATATGATGGGAGGGAATGATTTCATAGGATGACCATTATGGGAGTCATACATATTATAATCGTAACTAGGTCATGAATCACTGGGGAAGTGTAGAGTATAACAATCTTTTAAATTTGAAAGAGTATGTCAGAGTAGAATACACTTTATTGTGTGATTTAGAATATTTTTTCAAATAGTTACAAGTTAAAAATGATTATAGAAACATTTTCCATCATATAAGTCTGATAATTCTAAAAATACATAATGTGATTCAATTATGGGTCAAAAAGAAATTCATCTATCAATACGATCATAGAAGAGATGATATGGATTATATCTTAATTCCTGATAATATATTCGCTGTTTGTTAGGATGATCATTATATCTAACATAACCTTATCATTCAGATAGACAATATGTAGATAAGAGGATATCACCATGATTTTAATAAGGGTTTGGTACATTTCCTCATTGTTGATTCATTATACAGATATCATTTATGAATATGGATGGATTCCTTTGGTAGAGGATACAAATACAATCCTCATACAAATTCGACTGAACATTTGGAATTACATAGATTTCTTAGATGAAGTTTGATTACAACCATAAAAATTAATTTTCCACATTGTAGGATGTTTCATGTTCATATGAAACAACATTATACTAGATATATGTTTTTACTATCATTCTTCCCAAGGTAATATTCCCTACGAGGAACATTTCAAGTGAATTCTCTTTATATTAATTTTTTATATTAATTAAATGTCGTACTATTTCTAGATGATATATAAAAAATCATGAAACCAATTATTTATAGGAATTATATGGATTTATTTTGGTTGGTCGATCTGAGAGACTAGATGGACTCATAAAGGATAATATTTCAATCATATCATATGTATTGTAAAAACAAGAACAAGGAGTTTTTTCATTAATATAAAAATACTAGGTCTCAAAGCCTAGAACTATTTACCATCGATAATAGAGGCTGTTTTTTTCCAACCTCATGTTTACGTGATATAGGTGTCAAGAAAATTCTCAATAGAAGCCATATATTGTATGAGTTTCTTTACCATAAATGAACATTTAATGAATAGGTGGTGAAGAAGATATTTCATGACATCCTTCAAGGATTCATGGAAATATGAGTCCCATTGGTGAAAAAAATACTTTATATGTTTACCTCATAAAGGGTAGGCATTTCATAAATATATATTATCTAATAAAAAATTAATATATATGAGGCTTCCTTGAATCCCACTGAATAATCTAGGGTTTTGTGGTGGCATTATAGTGATTTCACAATGTTCTTGTATGAATTGAAAAAAATACGATGATTACATACTAAAAATACAATGAATATTAACAATGTTAACCCAAAGGATCATTTAAATGGGTTTATATTCATGTTATAACATTGCAGCTTATCGAAGATTTCATTATATTCATTGAGATGATCATAGCTCTATTGATTCAAAACTACCAGATCATAAATATTTCAAAACATGATTCGTCATATATTGGATTACAATATGATGATTATGATGCATTGTTTAATGTAACCATCATTCTTTAAGAAAAATTCAGGATATATTTAATAAATATCCCTTATAGAACTTTATATGTAGTGCCTCCCCCATCACAAATTAAAATTTTGATCTTTTTGTACCTTGACTTCCTACCATTAATGTAATGTTCATGGAATAATATGTTATTATTGACCAAGAGTAATTTATTTGTAACATGTAAATAATTCTATGAAAAATGTCGATCGGTTTCCTTAAAATTGAGGAAACGCCCAATCTTCCTATTCATTTATTTATTGAGGATGATGTTGTCCCACCATTTCTTGTATATCACATATCTAAGATTGATGTATCTGATTATTTTATTAATATAAAATTATTACTTTCATGAAGAAAAATGAACCAATATATTAGATGGTCATTTGTAACCTTGGTGGTCATTCAGAAGGCCTAGATAATGTGTATCCTCTTCATGATGTAGAATTGGATCATAATTTTTAATTCATAATGTTCACATAATGTTGATTCCTATACTTTTAGTTACATTTATTAATTATTTAGAAGAATGGTATATCTTATCATTGTTGGTGATGGGTATTCCGTTGCTCCAAAATTCACCCACCTCAATTCATTTTCTTTTTGGAGAAACAATGATCAAATTCTCAATGTAATCCTTATATGATATCCTATTATTCTTCAATGTATTTGGAAATTTGAGTGTTCTAAAGATTGGAAATTAGAACAACCTAATATATTCATATAAGTATAGATGAGGGACCACCCTTGTCCTTAAGATTACTAAAGCTTGGATGTCTGGATTAGAAGACCCCATAGGTTCTGTCCTCCTTCTCACATTTCATATAATGTGAATGATAAATTATTATTCGTAGTTTATAGAGACATATTTAGAGAATTTTAAATTTTCATTAATTTTATTGAGATATTTTTTGATGTTATATTCTTTAGGGAACTTGAATCTTCAATTGTGGATAATATTCATTACCCATGTTCTAGATTATAGTTTTTATGGTTGATGGGAAACAAAATCTTATTAATGATCATGGTTAAAGAATTTCTGGGGTGCTTCTAAAGAAACTTCAGTTATCAACCAACATAAGGCCAAATTTATATCTGTATTTCCTTATCTATTAAATATAAAATCCTTTGCCTATTGGGATTCACATTTTTTAAAAGGGACTTTATTTCCCCATTGTAAGATATTCTTTCCATTGTTGGGATATTTAAACAATTGGAGGAATGTATAAAAAAACTCTACATGTCCTGGAAGACATGGTCATCCAATAAAAACATCGTTTATCATGTTATATTGGATAAAAAATAAATTAATATTATACACCAAGTATATACTTTTGTCATTCTGGATGATATTTTTGATGGATAATTTTTTTCTCTTTTAATACTCCATGATAATAATATTCCTGGAAGAAAATTCTCCATAATTATATATTAATCATCAAATTTGTCCAAACCCGCATGATATTAATATATAATCTATTTATAATTAGATATCATCAAAGATTAATATTCGTAAACATTCCATAGATGAATAAGTTTCAAATATTTCATTGAGTATATTCTTAATGATATTGGGTTGTGTCGAATAAAGTTGAATTTTATTATAAGGAATTGATTTTATAATGATATAAACCACATATATCAACTTATTTTTTAATATATTTCTGGATTTGTAGGGCCTCTACCTATTAATCACTATGTAACTGTGAAATATAAAGAGTAACTAGAATTAAGATCTTGGTGGTGGAAGCAGTTATCTTCATCAAAAGTCTTTATATCACTACCAAATATATGTTATCAAAAATGTGGGATTATTCACTTGAATGCATGTTAGGGATAATTTTTTTTTGGATAATAAATAAATACCTTCAAAAAATTATGGTGTTATTATCACTAATGGACTATTAAGAGATGAATTCCCACTCGTCCAAGTTGATCAGATCGTTCTACTTCTTGTAGTAGATCATTCAAGATGATTTTTTTATGAATCATTGATGTCCTTAGTATGTGTACATACTTCTATATAGATAAAACTATAAATCATATGTTCCTTAGACATATATATTTCTTGGAAATGGAATTAGATGTAGTATTTTAATTAAATACTACTAAATAATATAATGTTCATATAGTCTTTATGAAATAATCCTCTAACATAATGGTCAGGAATGAGAATCTCATATTAATATACATATTCTTCCAAAGAGAATGGTTTTTTAAAATTTATGAGATTACGATATCCAAATAATACATATTAAACTTATTATTTCACAAATTTATGGGATAGATAAAATGTCTTCGATAATGAGGGTATGAAAAATGAAAGATACTGGGAATGTATGAGAGTCAGAAGAGACCTTTATTCTAGTGATTTTTTCTATGTTTTATGGTTATGTCTACCTCATCAGGATTTGTTAGACAAAAACCCATAAAATAATTTTTTAGGTGAAATATCCCTGGATTGTTAATGATGTATTTAATTAAGAATGAAATAATCCTAATCAACTATTATTTTGATTATCTAATCATCAATCATTATCCAATGCACATACTGATCTATTTTCCAGTCACATTATTCATATAATTTGGTTGTGGTCATGTGGGTGACATTTTCCTTGCATTTTACCATTATCAACTTTCTATAATTGACTACACCCAATAGGATTTAATTGATGTCATGAATTTTTTGAATAGTTTGATCCATCGTCTGATGTCATGGGTAAGAGTTAGGATAATCACTCAATGTATAGTATAATCATGGGGTCTTATAATGTATTTTATGTAAAATAATCCATCTAGATATTTTAGTGAGATCATTATTCCAAACACATCATTATCTGTATTTCTTATACAATGTTCTAGAAACATCCCATGTGGGAGTGAGATGATGAGGGAGTATGTTAATACATCCAATTTTGAGATAATGTTAGGGTCCCATTTTTATTAATTTTATAGATCATGAGTGTAATTATCATTATATTTTAATTAGTTTAATGATTTATTGATAGGTTATTTTGAGTTAAAGGCCTTCATATACTTCGACATATACTATTTGGAGGCTTATATATACGTCAAAAGACGACATCACCCTAATCAACATAAATAATATCAATTTAACTTGCACATTATTATATCATACGTCTATAATGTGGATTCATTATGAAATTAATTCTGATAGATTTATCTACAGATGCAAAATATTAAAAACATATCAGAGAATTATATCATGAGATTAGGTCAACGAAATTTGGAATCCACTTATTCTGGTTATATTTTCTTATTTGTATACTAAAGGTCACACCTACATTTCATGTTTCCATTCAATGGTGACACACACTATAGTGAAAATGAGTTCTATTAATAATGTTTCCTGATATATCTAATGATTGGGGGAATAAATCCTATCTTAATGGAGTCTTTCTACAATAACATTTCATTGATTCATAGTTTATCCTAATTTTGGGTGATTTTCCTTATATGTGGGAGACTATTCTCACAATGTGGTGATGTCATAGTGTTACCAAAATATAATAATCAAATAAAACATATATCTAGACCCATAACATACCTATTATTTTTTATCCACTCTATCATTTTGAATAAATCCTTCGTGGACAGTCAGAGGATAGGTTTTTTTGTGATTCCCAATTATGATATTTATAAAGAGTAATTCCTCATGGATAAACCAATGATAAAATATCGCAAAAAAATACTTCACTATATATTATTACATAGTGGTTTATTTAGAATTAAATTAGTAGTACATGGTATGTGATATTTTATTACCCATTATATATTCCAATATAAAATCAAATATGAAACATATCATAATGTTAATGTGACTTTTTTATCAAATAATTCTAGGTAAATGTGACCTCAGCCTATGCATAATTGTATACCACCTCTCAAGTGTTTTTATTTCATTATATATCTATTAATATATTCTTCGATCTAAATTATTTATAATCTAGGTGGTGAAAATTTTACCTAAATAATATAGAATGATAAGAATAATTTTTTCCTTTATGAGTAATAGAGTGGGTTTATGCTCCCTACATTCCCTTCAAGAGTTAAATATTGGTCAAAACCTCACCCCATTATATCTCTATCCCATTTAATATTATTTCCCAATTGGGGTTTCTATTTTATTGTCATTGTTTCCTTAAATATGGTTTCTGAATAATAAATTTGATTGAATCTTATGCCATATTTGATGGGTGAGCCCTTAATGAAAGGCATGTATTGCTTGGTTTTTCAGAGGGATGGGGTGACTATTATTGAAAACCATTTACTATCCACATGAATATAGATTTTTTCGTATAATATAGTAATTTTAAACCAATGTATATGGTTTGGGTATGATTTGTGATCATTATAGTCATTTCATGAATATGTTGATAATTTTATTAGTCCAGAAGTTGTGGATTTGTTAAAATAAACCCCACTCCTGAAATTCTGGGGGAGATTAAGAGCCTCCACTGATAAAATCTAGACTCCCCTAGGATTTTATGAATCTAGTGGTGTAGAATTTTGTAAATAATCCCTCTTCTCAATAAACTTGGTTTTATCTAAGAGGTATTCTATTGTGGAAGAAAGTGAAATCTTCTTAATTTGGAACATTTTCACTTTTTCATGGGATAAGTGCAATTCATACAAATAATTTTACATTATCACCGTGGTTAGTTTCTTTTTGGTTTTCTATTTTTATTTAAAATATGATATATGTTCTATATCTTTCTAGAGAGATATATCAAGGGTCATCCGATGGATTTTTCTCTTTGATCATGTTTCTTTTATGCCTTCGATACTGGTGGAATTTTGTATAATGATCAAATTTATCATTCATTTTCTTACCATAGGTCATCAACAATGACTATTTTCTAAAGGATATCATAACTATGAAACATTTTTAAACCATGGAAAACAAATAAGTTAATTTCTCTATACTTGACCCATATCATATGAATACATCTAATGTGTTTTCAACGATTATCCAATGGATGATCACTAGGCTATAATTTCATGAAATATGTATTATTGGTATATACTATTCTGATGTTGTGTATTGATTTATAGAGGGAATATCCTACATTATCAAATAGAAGACACTAACCTTGATTTGGATATTGTCCTCATACCCATAATAAGTGGGGTGATTGTACTCATGAAAAATGAATTTTTCTTATAAATTTTATGGATGTGTGGTAATAATTCATACATTAGATAATCATATATTTCATTATTATAATTGAAAATTAGGTAAAATATAGTTTCTATACTGTTCTTCGACATCCCGTTCCATATATCCATGACTGCTTCATCCTCAATAGAGAAATATTAAGGTACATGGTAACAATATTGTGATTTATTTTCATCATAAACACTGAGATTATAGATGTTTGGGATTATGGTATACATTTATGTTTTCAAGATGATGTAGATGGGATTTTTTCGTTGATCTTTATGGAAACATATATTGTTTACATTGGTTTTTCGACAACCTATCTTCAGAAGGATCCTTGACACTCTGTGGATATCCTCTGCTATGTGAGATATCAACTTGGTGTGATTATATATAGAGAATTTCAAAGGTTGAATCTATATAATCAACATCTATTCCCCCATTATGGATAAATTCATGGTTGGAGGGGTCTTCTACATAATATTTTGATTTTTTCATTATTTAGTTTCTATATATATGATGTATAACATCAAGGTTGATGGAATTAACCTGGTTCAAAATTTGGTCATCATTTTATATTTTAGATTCAATATGTTAGATGATCATTGAGGGTTGACTGGGGATATAAGACTATTGTGTGGAAACCATATGAATATATCATCAACAACCTATGAAAAATGTGTTGATATGAACTCATTTTCGAGTAGCTATGAGGATTCTTTTTTGAGAATCAATCTCATTAATATTGATATTGGATAAGCCTTGGGTGAGAGATTGAATATTTCAATCTTGAATGATATAAGTTGGCATATGGTCTCGATTAATATGTACATTCCTTCTTTGTAATGTCTTTGTGCTTATATAATGGGAGAAGGGTAATGAGCCCCCACTTATAAATCCCTAGATTTATGTGTATATAGACCTTCATCTAGGGAGAAGGAATGTATTCCTTGATCCAATCAACTACAAAAATATTATGGAGTTCCGTTGAGTAAATGAATTGGATATGGGAATAAAATGAGTTGACCAATAAAATATGATGAAAAAATGAAGTTATAGTGAAAATGTGATCCCAGTCATGTTTTTACATTTTAATATCCCACCTTCTTTTTCTAATGAGAATATATTTATTTCCTAATGTTACTATAATGTTTAATTTATTAAACCTATCTGAAATTTAGATATATTCCTACCATTGTACCTCATCCATTTTCAAAATATGTTGATAATAACCACTGAAGGGGGCTTGAATATGTGCCTACTATAATATATCTATTTGGTAATGATGATTATGAAGTTGTGTATTTATTGTGTCTGGATTAGATAATGTTATTGTTCCATTAAAGTTTCCCAAATTTTTTGGGGAATATCTTCCACCTGTTAGAGAATATAATAACACTTCATAAGAATATTTGATGGAATATAGGCCAAAATGTATTGTGTCCCCATGATATGATGTCATGCATATTGAATTTTTGTGGGAATATGATGATACTCATATTAACCATTTTTCATGAGTATATAGTAAAATACATCATGTATGTTGTTGGAGACAAGAATACTCCTTCTAATATATTCTAAAACATAAATTTTTCGATTATTTTAGTGAATATATTCTATTAATACCAGTATTAGTTTGTGGTTTAGCAGTTTCTTAATAAGGGTTAATAATATTCTATTTCATTTTAGTTTATATGTATTGGAATACATATTTTATTGAACATGTAATATATTTCCACTCCAATATATCCTTTTATAATACTGAATTCCAATGGAAACTTTGCATGAGGGGGTTTTTTTTCACCGTACATTCAATTGAAACATAACTGAATAATTCTTATCTAAAAATTGGGATATAAGACTACTCACATGGTGTGATCATAGTACTATATTACATTTCATCATTGTAATATAGAATATATGAACACTATATATAATCCATAATTCAGAAAGCCATGTGAAATTTCCTTGGTTCATATATAATGATTGTCCATTGTCACGACCCGACCCAACGGGGCTTGAGCCACGACTCCCCAAGCCCGCCTCCAATAGGCCAGGGGCTGGCGACTAGCACCGAGTAGGCTATCACACACATGGGAGGAATTACCCTAAGGTACCTGTACACACATACCCACAAACACCACCATGAAACAGTGCATAGATATAGAAACTGAAAAAGTAAATGCATGCATACACTATCCCACAACCAGAGTACAGCAGAAGTACAAAAGGGAAAAACAGGGCCCAACAAAAGAAAACTACAAAAGCGCATCAAACCTGCTCTGAAGATGGGGGAACACTGCCACAAACACCCACTAGAAAGCTCCCTCGGCACAACTCCGGTAAACACCCTGGTCAACATGCTCACTAAGCTCCGCCAACTCCGGGTCCTCCTAGGACTCCGTCGAAGGGCATGTGGTCTGAACAAAACACAAACATGTGCGGGCAAAGCCCGTGCAGGGGTGAGTATAAACATACTCAGTAGGCACCCCAAAAACCCAAATCCCATGGGAGCAACTGAAAGGAAACAGTTCGCTCAACCCAGCCAGAGGGAACCCAGACGAGAGATAAACTCCATCTCGTGACCATCCTCTGCTAAACACAACAAGTCAGCTCAGCTCAGCTAATGTGTATGCCCATACATACACCTTGAACAATCCAGATATACACAGCTCACGCAACAAAGCCACAAGAGGTACCGACCTCATCACCAGTAACTGTCCACAACCAGGAGAGTACACCACACGAACATTGTCATACCAGATGACACTCATCCGAGAGATACACTCCATCGGGTCCCAAACAAACATCTCAGACGCTCACCCGAGAGACCACGCTCGTCGGATAACATCACTGAGGAAACATCGCTGAAACACCACAACCACCAAACTTCTCGGATAGGGGATCGCTGCTAGGGTCCGCTAGGGGATACCAAGACCCACTCCGGTATACGTAGCTCTCAGTTAGGGGATCGCTCCCAGGGTCCGCTGGGGGATACCACGACCCGATCTGGCATACGTAGTTCTCACAGATAGGGGATCACACCCAGGATCCGCTGGGGGATACCACAACCCGATCTGGCGCTCGACCAAATCTCCACACTCAGATAGAGGATCACCGTCCATATAAAGATGGTCACGACGATACCGGAACCCTATATGGTATAACTCACGATTTAGGGGATCGAACCGACGATGCCACAACCCTACCGAAACCATGCGCTGAGTAGGGGATCACATAACCAACGATATCGTAACCCTACTATAAACCACATGCTGAGTAGGGGATCGTATACCCGACGATTCCACAACCCTACTGAGCATGACCCACCGCGTAGGGGATCATATTTTCGATGATTCCACAAACCCTACGTGGTTAACCTGCTAGATAGAGGATCGCCGCCCGTAAATAAGCGGTCACAGTGATACCAAGAACCCGATCTAGGGTAAAGATGCTAGAGGATCCACTCCGGGCCCACCGGAGGGATACCACAACTCTAACAGTTTAAACATCCCATTGAGAGGATCACAAACCCATACGTAGGTTGTGATACCACACAAAACCCTTGTAGGAATGAACCAAGGGAGAACCCTCAACCACTGCTGGTCCAAACATTGCTAACCCGAGCGACCCGCTACAACGCCACACTGCGCACCTCCTAAGCCAAATCCGAGGCCACCATCGCATTCCACGCGGAAAAACACGCAGGATAGGCTGTTTACTCGCCCGAAATGGAGCACCAGCGAAAAAGGAACTATTCACCATAGCTAGCTCGTGCGGGGCCCACACAACGATCCCGAAACCCATCGAGCGGATCACACCACAGAGATCCCCTCAGAAAAACAAGCGGAATCGACTACTCGCTCATCTGAAACGGACACCCGGTGAAAAAGGTACTATTCACCGAAGGCCAGCTCAGGTGGGGCCCACGCCTGGATTCCAAAACTCACTAAACGGATTGCACCATTGCGATTATCTCAGAAAAACACACAGGATCAACTATTCATCCGCCAAAATCGGACTCCTGGTGCAAAAGCTGCGTTCCTCCGCAAACGCCAAATCCCGGCCTCGTGGGGCCCGCACCCCATTCTTAGGCCCAACATCCAGAAACCATCTCAAAAAGTTCTTCGTACCATCAGGGTCTCAACGCCACTGACGGCACGTCAATCGGACGCTCCGAGTAGAAGTTTCAACGGCCCGAAGACGTAAAATAATAAAATAATATTATTTTATACGACGGTTCTAGCTCCCGGGCCACGATCCCGAACCTTTAATCCCTCGAACCCAAACCAGAGGGTTTTCCTCGTCGTCAGGGTCGCGTCGCCGCAAACGGAGCACGAATCCGGCTCTCGGTGTGCAAGTTACGGGGGTTTAAAGACCCCCGTATAGTACAAGAGGCCGGACCGCCCCCGACCGGCCGGTCCGGGCGGCCTGGACCGGTCGCCGGCGCCGGCCCGCCCTGGCTGGCGGCCCTCCGCCGCGCGCTGCCGCGCTGGGCGACCGGCCGCCGCGGCTCCGCCGTGGGCCGCCGGGATCCGCCGGCGCCGCCGCCCCGGCAGAACTTCCGCGGACCGCGGGGGGCACCCCAGTCGTCCGTTTTGCGATCAAAAGGTGTCTACACGACCCTCGGGACCCGATCTATACTGCTATGGCTTCAATTTATAGAAAAACCCAGCAAAACAGGATCGGGGGTTAAAACGCAAATCCGCCTACCTCACGGGCGAAACGCCGACGTTCTGCCTCAGATCCGCTCTCCAGAGCTTCCGTTGCGCGCTCCTGGAACGTCCGCCTTAGAATTCTAAGCTCGTGGGCGATTCGTTTGCTCGATTTGGCGGAGTGGCGGCGAAGAACGATGAAGAACGCCGAGAGGAACGGTAAAGGGGGGAGGGGGGGTGCTGATATTTATATCAGCCGCCCGTCGGCGCCAAACCCGCCTCGGACCCGACGCCCGATGCGAACAAAAGTAAGGTCACCCCTAGGGTAAACACGCCGTTCTAAACGCAACGGCGGTATCAGATTTTCCATCTGAAACACCGTTCAGAAGTTATTCGAGCCGACGCTCGCACACTAACTTTGCCACATATTTACGAATACGCCCATGGTGGCGTTTCTCAACGCAGGCCCGCGCCCGCAAAGTTTACACCTCGCCTAGGGTAAACGGCATGTTCCGGACGCAACCGTGCCCTCAGATTCCCGTTCTGAGCTACCGTTTATGAGATATCACACCCCCTCCATGTGTATAGTATAAAAATACTTAATATTTTTATAAAATTAATTCCAGGAACATCGGTCCTCGGAATCGCATGCCGTCTTCGCGCCTAGCTCTGGAATTATTCCTAGAAATATTCCAAAGTCTGACAGGGCCAAAAACCCGAGTCGCTACATCCTCCCCCACTTAGAACTTTTCGTCCCCAAAAAGTCCTAAGCACAAGGAAAGCGACTGGACTCTCAACTGGGTCTCACACACCAGCGAGCTCATCAACAAACACCCACATAGGGTCTTACCAACGCCCTGAACAAAACTCGAGCAAGCAACAAAAGGAAAGAGTACCGCTAAACAGTGTCTGACAAACTACTGCAGTAAGTAGAAAAGACACAAGGCGTACCTCTATCCATCCGCGGTGCCTCTGGGTCGACTGCCTCCAGGGAATGCAGCTATCCTCTCCCTCGGCCACCAGCTCCCTGAGCTTGGCGTGGACCACCTGGGGGTGGGGGTGGTGGCAACTAGTACTACCAACCACCGCCTCCTACTGCACCCGCTTCGCCGCCACGTCCGCCACCCTGCGGACCACCTTGCTCGAGACGCTGCCTCTTCCAAGGTGGTCCATCGACCGGCTCCCCCTCAGCAGCACGTTGGGTCGGACAATCTCTAACAAGATGTCCCCGACCGTCGCAAGCGTAACACCGCCTCTCCTGTGGCTGGCCAAAACTGGCCTGCAATCCATGTGATCCCTGAGGCTCAGATCCTCCATCCTGGGGTCTCCTCCTCAAACGTCGACCACGTCCTGACCCATGAGTCTGTCGTCGGCTACCAGATGCCGATCCGACTAACAAAGTCTCAGCTCTCGTGTGCCCAGCACTAAAAGGTGAGATCTACTCGGCCAGAAATCTCTCCACCACCAACGCTTGCTCCAGCACTCCAGCATATGTGGGCAGGCACAAGGAAACCACACCTGCTCGGATATCCCTGCGTAATCCCTGCTCGAAGGTCCGAGCCCTAAAGAACGGGTCTCGAACCATATCCAGGGAGTAGCACGACAGGTCTGTAAACCTTGCTGAGTACTCCGACACAGTCATACTCTCTTGTCGAAGCTGCAGAAGCTCCTGGATCCGCACTGACCTCAGCGTCACCGGATAGAACTCCTCTCTGAAGAGCCGCTGAAACTCTTCCCACGTGAGCGTCTCCTCGTCATGGGACTGCGTCACCAAACTCCACCATCGCCCGGCAGAACCACGCAGAAGGCTCGCCGCTAGGACCACCATCTGATCTGGAGGTGTCCTTACTAGGCGGAAAACTCGGGTGACTGCCTCAAGCCAGTCATCAGCTTCCTGGGGGTCTGGACCACCTCGGAACCTCAGAGGTCGCTACCTCTGAAATTCGTGCAGTGCACTCAGCCTGCGCGCAACCTCGTCCTGTACTTCCGGCACAACCAGCTGCTCGACAGGTGGCGGCTCAATTGGCAGACCACCTAGAGGTGCAACCTCAGAACCTGCACCCTGCTCCACAGCCTCTACATGGGGCGGGTCATCAGCACAATCCTGCTGCGGAACCCTCACTGGCTGTCATCGTGGAGGCATCCTAAAATACATTCAAGACGCACCACGGTCAAAGAGTATATCTGGAGAGCTGACTCAAGAAGGACAAGGAAAACCCAAAAACCCAGTCCTATATGGTGCATGTACCATTATGTCCCTGCGAATAATGTACGAATGTCCCGAGTCGAAAGGCAGGTTATCAGAGTCCTGGTCGATGGATACGTCGGCTGCCGCACCAACACTGGATTCCATGACCTGAAAGCCGAACTCGAAACATCCTAACACTTCCGCTATGCAAACCAAACCAAACTCAAATCTAGACCAGCTACGCTCTGAGATCCCAAAGGTGGAACCTCCTCTGATACCACTCTGTCACGACCCGAACCAATAGGGCTTGATCCGCGACTCCCCAAGCCCACCTCCAATAGGCCAGGGGCTGGAGACTAGCGCCGAGTAGGCTATCACACACATGGGAGGCATTAGCCTAAGGTACCTGTACACACGTACCCACAAACACCTCCATGAAACAGTGCATAGATATAGAAACTGAAAAAGTAAATGCATGCATACACTATCCCACATCCAGAGTACAACAGAAGTACAAAAGGGAAAAATAGGGCCCAACAAAAGAAAACTACAAAAGCGCATCCAACCTGCTCTGAAGAAGGGGAACACTGCCACAAACACCTGCCGGAAAGCTCCTTCGGCACAGCTCTGGTAAACACCCCGGTCAACACGCTCACTACGCTCCGCCTGCTCCGGGTCCTCCTAGGACTCCGTCGAAGGGCCTGTGGTCTGCACAAGACACAAACATGTGCGGGCAAAGCCCGTGCAGGGGTGAGTATAAACATACTCAGTAGGCACCCCAAAAACCCAAAACCCATGGGAGCAACTGAAAGGCAATAGTCCGCTCAACCCAGCCAGAGGGAACCCAGACGAGAGAGAAACTCCATCTCGTGACCATACTCGGCTAAACACAACAAGTCAGCTCAGCTCAGCTCAAGTGTATGCCCATACATACACCGTGAACAATCCAGATATACACAGCTCACGCCACAAAGCCCCAAGAGGTACCGACCTCATCACCAGCAACTGTCCACAACCAGGAGAGTACACCACATGAACACTGTCATACCAGATGACACTCATCTGAGAGATACACTCCATCGGGTCCCAAACAAACATCTCAGACGCTCACCCGAGAGACCACGCTCGTCGGATAACATCACTGAGGAAACATCGATGAAACACCACAACCACCAAACTCCTCAGATAGGGGATCACCGCTAGGGTCCGCTAGGGGAAACCAAGACCCACTCCGGTATACGTAGCTCTCAGATAGGGGATCACTCACAGGGTCCGCTGGGGGATACCACGACCCGATCTAGCATACGTAGTTCTCACAGATAGGGGATCACACCCAGGATCCGCTGGGGGATACCACAACCCGATCTGGCGCTCGACCGAAGCTCCACACTCTGATAGAGGATCATCATCCATATAAAGATGGTCATGACGATACCGGAACCCTATCTGGTATAACTCACGATGTAGGGGATTGAACCGACGATGCCGCAACCCTACCAAAACCACGCGCTGAGTAGGGGATCGCATAACCAACGATACCATAACCTTACTATAAACCACATGCTGAGTAGGGGATCGTATACCCGACGATGCCACAACCCTACTGAGCACGGCCCACCACATAGGGGATCATATTTCCGATGATGCCACAAACCCTATTGGGCTAACCTGCTAGATAGGTGATCGCCGCCCGTAAATAAGTGGTCACTGCGATACCAAGAACCCGATCTAGGGTAAAGATGCTAGAGGATCCACTCCGGGCCCACCGGAGGGATACCACAACTCTAACAGTTTAAACATCCCATCGAGAGGATCACAAACTCATACGTAGGTTGTGATACCGCACGAACCCTCATAGGAACGAACCAAGGGAGAACCCTCAACCACTGTTGGTCCAAACGTCGCTAACCCGAGCGACCCACCACAACGCCACACTGTGCACCTCCTAAGCCAAATCTGAGGCCACCATCGCATTCCACGGGAAAAAACACGCATGATACGATGTTTACTTGCCCGAAACGGATCACCGGCGAAAAACGCACTATTCACCATAGCTAGCTCGTGCGGGGCCCACACAACGATCCTGAAACCCATCAAGCGGATCACACCACAGAGATCCCCTCGGAAAAACAAGCGGAATCGACTACTCGCTCGTCCGAAACGGACACCCAGTTAAAAAGGTACTATTCACCGAAGGCCAGCTCGGGTGTGGCCCACGCCTGGATTCCGAAACTCCATGAATGGATCGCACCATTGCGATCCTCTCAGAAAAACACACAGGATCGACTATTCATCCGCCAAAATCGGACTCATGGTGCAAAAGTTGTGTTCCTCCGCAAACGCCAAAACCCGGCCTCATGGGGCCTACACCCCGTTCTCAGGCCCAACACCCGGAAACCATCTCAAAAAGTCCGTCGTACCATCAGGGTCTCAACGCCACTGACGGTACATCAATCGGACGCTCCGGGTAGAAGTTACAACGGCCCGAAGTCATAAAATAATAAAATAATATTATTTTATACGACGGTTCTAGCTCCAGGGCCACTATCCCGAACCTTTAATCCCTCGAACCCAAACCAGAGGGTTCGCCTCGTCGTCAGGGGCACGTCGCCGCAAACGGCGTGCGAATCCGGCTCCCTGGGTGCAAGTTACGGGGGTTTAAAGACCCCCATATAGTACAAGAGGCCAGACCGGCCCCGACCGGCCGGTCCGGCCGGCCTGGACCGGCCACCACCGCCGGCCCGCCCTGGACGGCAGCCCTCCACCGCGCGCCGCCACAATGGGTGGCCGGCTGCCGAGCCTCCACCGCGGCTCCGCCGCGGGCCGCTGGGATCCGCCGGCGCCGGCACCGGCGTGCCGGCAGAACTTCCGCGGACCGCCGGGGGCACCCCGGTGGTCCGTTTTGCGATCTGGAGGCGTCTACACGACCCTCGGGACCCGATCTAGGCTGTTACGGCTTCAATTTACAGAAAAAACGCAGCAAAAATGGGATCAGGGGTTAAAACGCAAATCTGCCTACCTCGCGGGCGAAACGCCGACGTTCTGCCTCAGATCCGCGCTCCAGATCTTCCGCTGCGCGCTCCTGGAACGTCCGTCGTCGAATTCTGAGATCGTGGGCACTTCGTTTGCTCGATTCGGTGGAGTGGCGGTGAAGAACAGTGAAGAATGCTGAGATGAAGGGTAAAGTGGGGGGGGGGTGATATTTATATCAGCCGCCCGCCGACGCCAAACCCACCTCGGACCCGACGCCCGATGCGAACAAAAGTAAGGTCACCCCTAGGGTAAACGTGCCATTCTGAACGCAACGACGGTCTCATATTTTCCATCCGAGACTCCGTTCAGAAGTTATTCGAGCCGACGCTCGCACACTAACTTTTCCACTTATTTACGAAAACGCCCCTGGTGGCGTTTCTCACCGCACGCCCGCGCCCGCAAATTTTACACCTCGCCTAGGGTAAACGTCAAGTTTCAGACGCAACCATGCCCTCAGATTCCCGTTATGAGCTACTTTTTAGGAGATATCACACCCCCGCCACGTGCATAGTATAAAAATACTTAATATTTTTATAAAATTAATTTCGGGCACACCGGGCCTCGGAATCTCACACCGTCTTCGCGCCTAGCTCTGGAATTATTCCTAGAAATATTCCAAAGTATGACAAGGCCAAAAACCCAAGTCTCTACAACCATAAAGGATATCTATAGGGAAACACCATAATCAAGTTGACGATGGGAGGTAATTGTGTTATATTGTGAGGAATGGTTCATATTATCCCACATATAACACACTAAAATCATTTTAATTACATACTAAACCCCATTATCCACCTTCATAATGTAATGATGGATTGTATAATCATCATCTGGGGATAATTTCTTGATATATATAGGAATGGTGATAGGAATCCATAGCAATAACATATCTCTCCCAAAATTAGATCAAAAAATAGGCTTGAGCACTACGAGAGCATTGGGTGAAACCCCTAGTGTTTCAAAGGTATTGGGATAATGGTATTACTAGACCATTTATTTATCTACATGTAACTTGGGTTCTATGTAGGATATATCATCCATCTTCATGTAGTGGGAGTGTCCCTTAGGATAATTATAATTCCATATTTAATTGTTTTTTATCATATCATTCACTTGATTTTGAATAATGTATTTTAAAATGGTATATATGGTAATAAATTCATTGATTACAATAATAAAACTAATATAAACATCAAAATATTAGCATGTTATACAAAATAATGCGAAATTTGAATGATTCGAGTGAGGTTCGCAATCTTCTTTTTCCTAGGAGGGAGTGGAATTATGAATTTTTAGCTTCTTCAGTATGAGACTATGTCTAATTTGGTTTATTCCAAGAAACAGAATCACCCCAAAAATCCAACAATCATTATTGATCACTATGGATTCATTCCATTGGAATATGCTCTTTAGGGTTTCATACTAACAATGATTTGGACCACACATCTTTTGTTGAGATGGATGGTTAAGATCATCACACCCATTTTGGGGTAATTAAATCATACTATAGGGATTTCATATATATTTAATTGATATTCGCTATTTTTTCATGGATCATTATATGGTATATGATTCTCTAAAAATATATTCCCTTTTATTAGATAATTTTTATCTTAGTATCTAAAAATAATAGAGGGACCCCATAAATAAGAACATATATATGTATAAATGTTATTCAATCAATGAAACATGCTATATTTAAAATAGGTTATTTATCTTGTTATCCATTAATACATGCATATTAGGGTTTAGAGTCTTAAATGTTTTTAAATCATACATCATGTTTCTCTAGACATTTTTTACATATTAAAAGATGGTATATTCTTATAGTGTGTTCACTAGGACAATGAAAGTGATTCTTATGTATCCTTCTGAACCAAATTATTACCCATGTATAAAGGTTCTAATGAAAATTATTTGTATTCCCCTTTAGGGTATTCTTATAAATACCAATCCATGATAGGAAATTTCATCTAGTACAAGATCTTATGTAAATGATTCTTTTAGTGGCTAGTTTGGGAATTATTCTTAAGATTCCCCTTATAGTTTCCATATAATGGAATATAGACCAATGATGATGATTTGGTTTCATGAATATTATATCTATATAATGATGACTCCCATTAATATTATGGCCCAAGGAGGACGGTGTTAAATGAATCGGAATGAGTATTTCCCAATGGGTTTGTGATTCCTAGGGAGTATATATTGATAGTGTATGGTTCTTACTGATTATATCCAAAATATAAGGAATGAGTATACATATATGTTAATAGAAAACTAAGGGATATGCTAATTCTATCACGAGTAATATGGAAGGTTCAAGATTTTTAGGGGGGATATAGCCTATACAGACATGATTTCTAGACTCAGAAGTGTATATCATGTAGAGGAGAGTATGTAAATTATTAGATGATGAACATGGACTCAGGATGATGAACATGAAATGTTAATTATGTAGTTATTTAACCTATGGGAGTCTCCATGGATTAACGTTAATATACGAATCAAGACCATGTAGTTCAAATAATATTGTTCTTGATTATATGAATATATGATACCATTTTGTTTTAATGTCATGTAATAAGGACATTATCCGACATTCTATAATTTTTTGATGATGTAATATATAGTGGAATTTGAAAATATGATATGGTGGTTCAATGATATATGATTCCTCCCACATATCCTATGAATATATGAATCAAATTCTGTGAAGATATGACATTGAGGAAATATGTGTCATATATGGTGTGACAAATGAGGAATAATTAAGGAATAAACAAATGATGATCCCCTAATTTTATTCATATGGAGTATGTAACATTGATGTAAAGGATTTGGTATTCAGGGATTACACATAAAAAGGAGGCCTATAATGGGGGATGTTCATTATGCTAATAGTATACTCATTGTAGACCTCTATACCCACAATAGTCCTTCTCAGAGTGAGAAAAATGAGGGAGTAAAATATATTTAACATTTAATGTGAGTGTAATATTGATATTAAATCGGGACTAAACAATCTTAAATACATTACAGAAATATTCTTATTATTATCATGGATAATATGGAGCCACATGAGACGGATTGAGCTTTCATAAAGAGCTTTATAGTGTGAAATCTATGTGGCCGTATTGTAGTCTTTATAGAGAACATGCACACATAGGATGATCTATGGAAATATATTGTATATGGTGAATGATCCATAATTTTTTTTATTTTATAGTAGTAAGAAGTGGGGTTGGTATTTTTTCAAAATATAATTTCTTCTAGGATTGAAAGGATTCATATTGTCTACATTTGATTACAATTTGATCAAGAACTAATAAGAATGAGTTTGAACTATACAACATTGCATAAAAAGATACCTATATATGAATTGAAACAATTTTTATTTTTTTCATCCCGTTGAATAATACAACTTTAAATTTCATTCATTATTTTGTAAAATTTATTGATAACTAGTAACACAATCTATGGGTATATATTTTTAATTACAAAAGTCTTGTGGTCTGTTTTTTATATAATTTTAGGTTTATGTTGAGAGGAAATTTTATAAAAAGTCGATATGTATTCTAAAAAACAATGGGATGACTGTAATAGTCTATTTTCTTATAATTTCATAATGTAAGTAATTTGAAATATGAAAAGACATCCCAATACACCTAATATTACTAGTGTATCTAAGAAGGGAAACATGACTTTCATTGAAGGATTTATATGATTTCATTTAGAAGTAATGTTTCCTATAATTTATTTAGATGATGGTTTATTGATTGATGGATATATAATAAAATTATAATAGATAGCATATATCTAGACATATAATGCAGACATGTTCTAGTATGAAATGTGATCAATTATAACCAATTTTTTATTCCCAATAGAAAGAAATTTATTCATGTTCCAAGATAAAAGAGGTCTAAGATTGACTATAAGTCTGAAAAATATATTTTTAGTGGAAATTGACATGATAAGTTTTCTTACATGTTCAATGATTATTACTTGAACACGAATTTAATAATCGATGAATGAATATTTTTTAGGATCATAATATTACAGATATTGATATGGGAGAAAACTAATCTTCTAAAACATCTAATCACTTTTTCATTGTAGATCTATTTTATTATTTGAATTATCCTCATGTTTTTATTTGAATTATTTTTTTGATGAGTGGAAGGATGTTCAGGGTGATCATGTTGGATTTGATGTTTCAGAATCACTAATTTTCATATTGTTCCATGGGTTATTCTTAATCCAAAAGTTTTACTCTAGATGTTATCGGAAGATCAATCAATTTCTATATGTTATTCACCTGAGGATTATGTTCTCATCCCTAAAGGGGAAGAACCAGAATCATTTTATAAGTTGATGAAATGTGACCGAAATTATTGATTGTTTCATAAATGAATAATGTGGTTTGGACATAACGTGGTTATAATAATTTTAATCTGGTGTAGTTACATACAAGAAAGAGATTATTGATAAATTTTTAGATTTATCTGACTAAAAGTAAATAATCATATTATGTTCTATGATATGTGAAGTGGTCAATCATTAATGGAACTGATTAGAATAATGGTATTTATTTTGTTGGTATTTTATAAAATTAAATTAAAATATATTGTATTAAGGTATTTATTTGTTTTTATAGCTGTGGATATGCTAACTGAGTATTTAAATATAAATATTTATTTCATCAATATATATTTGTAGGAAGGGATTGAAATATAGTCTCCTAAGGGTTTTGTGAAATATATAATGTTAATTATACAAAAAGGTAAATATGATATGGTTTGTTCTCATGCATGCCATGAGGTAATCAAATAATATTTTTGAATCTATAATTTTTCATCATTGTTTTTGGAAGACATCTTATGATAATACTATTTTTAATTATAAAATTATTGATGATGGTTTTATTATACAACAACATAATATTGATGATTTAGTAAATTTTTATCAAGATTGTTATTTTATTTACATTTTGAAGAAGGATATTTCAAATTATTTTGAAATTATGGACATCAGTACAAAACAATAGATTCTTGTATGTATAAAGTGATGGTGTATATGTAGTATAAATCATATTCATCTCTTACAATATGATTTAGTTATGTGATTGTGGGTACTATACCTGAAAAATCCTGTGAATTTTTTGGTCATAATTTTTTGTATCTTATTTTGGTAGATATAATTTCATATATTTAAATTATATTTTTAGTTATTTTTTGTAAATTGTATATGAGACTTTTTTTTGTAGTTGGGAACCAACAGATTATAGTATTACATATTTATATATAGAATGATATTTGGATTTGAGTCTGTCTACTTATGGATATATAATCACTTTTTTGGGGGATCTATATACTATCATCCTAGATTAAAAATACATGTTTCTTTTACATTTTTCTATGTCTTGGTTTATTTATGCTTCCATTGCATGAATTTTCTTCGATTTAATCTAATTTACGGGAGCATAATTTTAATCAATACAATTAATTTTTATTTTATGATAGTCAGAGATATATTTATTTCAAATGGGATCCCATTTTTCAAAGAAGTTCAATGAATATTTATGTTTTATATCATTGGATTCATGAAGTCTTTGATTTGATATTGTCAAACATAAAGAATATTCAAATATATGATAGTGGGTCAAACATGTTAACCATGATTTAACATATAAGAACATTTTTGACTTGTTGACTAATTTTATAATTTTTGTTGAACCCCACATAATTCAAAGAGTTATTATTGTTTCTCTACTAATGGGATCCCAAAAGAATTATTTAATTAAATTAAAACATTTTATATTTATAAGATATTTTCTTTGTAAAAATGGTTATAATTTCATTTTTATGAATTATTTTTAATTAAATTCTTCAAATTAATAATTTTAAATATTGATCCAAAAATTATTTAATTGGAATTTGAAGATACAACTTTCAGAAATACTTCAATTTTATTTTTTGGACAGTATGAATAATAAAATTGGTAATTTTTATATACATAATTAGGGATAAAACAGTTAATAGAGAGAAGAAATAAAATGATAAGGATAATACTATTATCCAAACACCTGTCTATATTTTATAGCATGATTATGTTTTGAAGAAAATAATCCATGTATAAAATTCCTGATGTTTTTAGAAAAAATATTTTTTTTTATTCTATTATTGAATTTTATTTAATAAAATGTCAAACATGTCACAATATGGTTTATAATAAGTATAAAATTTTGAATATATAGTCAGAAATAATTTATCTTTGTCCATAACAAGTATTTTCTACTCTCAAACTTTTTAATTCATCATGTATTTTTTAAAAAATATTAAGGAAAAAATAATATCATTGAAGGCTTCCATACCAATCATTAAATAATAATTAAATTGATGATAAAATCAAATAACTGATATTTAAATATAAAAGTAAATATAATATGATATATTCATATTAACCAATGAATTTTCTATGTAATTATGACATGTCTATATAAAAATAATATTGTCCATTATATCATGACTCCTCTTTTCATCTTAGTAAATTCGTAGTATTGAATAATTTTAAATTTGAAAATATTTATATTTTAGTTATTCAATCTTTTATTATATTATTAAAACTCATAAAAATATTAAGGAACACTAAAAGTGTTAATAAATTGTCTAACATTTCATCCCATATGAATGTAAGGTCAATTTAGAATATTTTTCTCAAGAATAATCTTATTATATTTTAATATTTATATTATTTTGTTAAGCCCCCCATACCAAAATTATAAAAGGAAACAAATTCCGTGTCTTAATTTCATAAAAATGATAATTCTAGGTCAACAATCCTCTTCAAAATTCATATGTCATCTTCCAGAGACTCATTATATAGGAACTTTTCTCACAGAATGTAAAATTCAGTGATCCTTACAGGATCCTTCAAAGAAGTAAAATTCAAGGGTTAACCATCCTAAAACAGCTATTTTAGTTTCTTTTATTAATCTACATTATCTTTACCTCATCTAGAAATAATGAAATAATAAATATAATATAATATATTTATGAAAATAGTATATTCATAATTAAGTATCTTTTATACATATTTTTTTCCATATACACTTATTTAATGAAGGAAAACGATTTTTCCAATTATGCAGGTTAATCATCTATATGGATAATAAGTATTCATTTTCAATTACTACCTTCATGGAAGGTCTTAAAAATATTAATATAAAACATGTAATATTTATATTATTCCATAATTAATTATCTATAACTAATATATAGGAATGATATAAAAAATTAATCAAATTTGTGATGGTTATAAAATACCCACAATATAAATGAACAATTTTCATTAAGAATGTATCGTATGGATCATCATCATACCAGGAAGAAAAATGACATTTGTAAAAATTCAATCATATATAGGTTAATGAATACCAAATATTTTTACATATATAGTAATATTATAATTTCACATAAACATTGATAAATATACACACAAAACCAACCTTGAAACCATGAAAAGAACACTCAAGGAATGTCAATTTTTATCATTATAACTCATCAAAATACAATAAATGTACATTAAAAATTTATAATAAATTAAATTTATATGGAAGAGTATATGAATTATGTAATTAATAAATATATTTTTATTACTTAGGGTATCATGTGAATGTAATTAGTTCTTTTAGAAATAAGGTGAGGGGCTATATAACTAAAAAACCTAATTTTTTATGATTTAATTTTTTTTAAATTGCAATGGACTGACCACTCTAGACTGGAGCCGATGCATTACTTGTTATATTGGAATGGCTAAAAGGAATGAAAATCCTGAAGAATTGATCATTTTAGTATTCTTGAACAAACCAAATACATAGATGTTACTCAAATTACATTGGAAAAGTTTACAAAATACAATACATAAATAAAACTAAAAACTGCATCCATAAGAACTCAATTAATGATCTCCTCTTTGTCACTTATTGAAATTAAACAATGAAAGGGGTGAGATAAAATTATCAGTAATGGTAACAAATAGTGGAAGCATGAATAAAACAATAATTGAATCATAATCAATCTGACATAAACAATATGGCATGGCGAATAGATGAAAAACTCACGCCATTGATAAACAGAGAATGAAACTGCATCCATAGATGTTGTAAAAGTGAAAACCTCATGGATAGTAATAACTGATAATGAATAAAGGAAATTATTATTAATTTCATGTCATGTATCTGGAACATTATTCCATAATATCATAAAAACAGTTTAGTTCTATGATTAGAAACCCATCTGATTTTTGGAAACAAACTCCAAGGGTTCGTCGCCGACAGATTTCTCAAATGAGACCTACTGATGCATCGAGGGCCTATAGAAGGCCCAACCTTCCACTTCATTTCCAATTCATTCTTTATAATTTGATTTAAAATAAGTGAAATATTCCCTTACAATATTTTTATAAATTATATTATATGTATTCATCATTATTTCCATAATTAAAACAACTTTCCAAATAAACACTGTATGTAAAATGGTGTACAGTTTAAAAAAAATCAAACCCATGATATGATATTATGGATATTTAATCTAATTTCAATTGAAAAGTGATATCAAATGGGAATTAGGTACACCACAAATGGATTATTAGGTTCACAAAACAAATTTATTCACAATATAAGAGTAGTTGAGACAAGGTCTGTTACCATAATGTAATCAGTCGAATTATATGACCAGAACATAATAAAACTCAAATTAATCATTTAATAACATGAATATTAAAATAATCATGTTATTAATTATCAAATGGTAGTACAAATATTCCATATTCATGAAATAAACGGTGAACAATGAAAATCTCAAAGAAATGAAAGTGAGATGAGAAACCCCTTACAAATATTTTGACATGGTAACGAGTGTTATTGAAAGGGATAGATGAGTGTTAAATGGGTATTTCATTATTTATATGTCACAATGGAATTATGGGGGTGGTGTGTAAACGTTCCCCATAATTATGAATTAAAAATATAAGGGCACAACAAAAGGGAGATTCTTGAACAAAAGCGAGAGAGAGGATCCCTTACCTTAAGCTCGAAAGAGTTCTTGATTGTTCTTAACGTCTTGAATAATCGCATTTAGATTCATTAATTAAAAATCCCAGAACATCATCCACATGTAATTGATATTTTATGACCTTATTAGGTTCATTAATGACCTTTTTTATGGGTTTATGAGATTGAATTTTATGGTTTTGCTGACAATTTCTTATTTTGTTTTCATGATCCATTTACATGTGTTCATGAATGAATGTTTGTTTGAAATATGTTTAAAAATACATAATTGATAATATAAATTTTTAGTGAAATTAAAATGATTAAAATTATCTTATATTGATTCTGGTAATATACCATGAGGATGACTCATTCGATGAGTTAAAAATGAATGCTTGGAGTTGGCTTGGCGGTTTTGTGCACAACAAACTTTTTTTGTATTATTATTCCATATTATGAATGTGTAATGATTATAGAACATTAATCAATATAAAATACATATATTATGTCCTGGTTAAACCTTTGAAAAGGTAACATGACCAGTATTGAAGATAGCAATGAAATTTAAAAACCCATCATCCTTGAGTGTGATAAATTTGCACATCTCGGACGGTGTTTGGATTTATTACATAAAAGGAGGGGAAAATGAGAGATTATGATCAAATATTCCATTAGAACAATTAAAATCACGTACATTTATGGATCTAGAAATATCATGGAATTTGGATGTGGGGAGGTGATACGGAAGAACAAAATAATGGATGTCTGTAAAAGAAATTAAAAGAAAAGAGAAGGATGGTTCACCTCTTGAGTTCTCCTCCTTGAGAATCTCTTTAAGGACTTTTTTGGCCTATTGGTGAGACCAGAAGGTATTGGACATGGGTAGAGGTCTTGAGGAGAGTTTTTGGAATAATTTAGGCAATGCATGAAGCTTGTTTGTCGTGGGAGGAAGAGGAGGTGAGGGGTGATTTATATAGTGGAGGGGAGAAGAGTTTTCTTAATATTATAATAATTAATTTAATATTTCCTCTAAATACAACCAATAGTGAGTATTCCATAACCAAGAATAGTAATATATGTGTTTGACTTCGAACCAATTAGGATTACACTAGTAGATCATCACCACAGACTCAATAAATTCTTTATTTATCATTTATATTAAATTATCGGAATTTACTATTCATAAAAATTTAAGTATTTCAAAAAAATCCAAAAAATTTACCCTAACCATTTTTTGACTTGTTGAATCCAAAAATAATGTCCATTTTTCTAAAATTATTCTCTAAATATGATTAATTAAATATTTAAATAAAATTACTATTTATTCGATAAATATAAACACTTAAAAAATTATCTTCATTTTTTCGGTGACTAAATTCATTTATACATTCAAGGGCATGGATACCAATAATGAGAGTAATATTACTATTCATAAGGTTATGTTAATATTCATAAATGTAGGTTACTATTCATAAGGGTAGGTTACTATTCACCTAAAATTAAGTTATTTCTATCAGACTATAATTATCATCTTGATCACAACTGTGTATGTTAGATTTTTAGAATTCAAATCACAAAGGTAACAAATTTATGTTTTAGGGCTAGGTTATGGATATCTATTATATGTAACCTTGTTTTCTTCCATAGAGGCTTTGTGATTCATGAAATATAGTCTATAACTAGAATGTATTTAAGCGAAACATACAATAAAATGTTTGGGGTCCTAAATTATTACTACTTTCAGAAATTTAATCCTCAATTTTTTTCATTTATAAATCCCAATCAAAAGATGTGGGTGGTTCTTATTCATAACATCCTTAGGTTCCTATGTTGCTTCATCTATATTCACCTTTTTCCGAAGATCATTTTCTAGGCGAGTTATCAAATTTCTCAATACATGCTCTCTTGTGTCATGAATACCGAAAATCTATTCATAGTATGATAAATAAGGATCCAATTCTATTTCTTCCTAAGTGAGTACATGCATTAGTTCTGGCATGTACTTCTTCACCAATGACACATGGAACACATCATAATCATTGAAGTGACATGGCAGCATTGATGAACGTTAAGCTACAACTCTTATTCCATCCAAATTTTCAAATGGTCTGATGTACCTCGGGCTCAGTATCCCCTTCTTACCAAACTTTAAAACAAACTTCCATGGAGATACTTTCAGAAAGACATCATCTCCCACGTGGAATTCTATATCATTTCTTCGGTTTTCAGCATAACTCTTCTTCCTACTATGGGATTTATTTATATAAGTTTGTATTTTCTTTAACTTTGACATGGACTCTCCAATATGTTCTTGTCCTATAAGTTTTCTCTCACTATATTCATACAAACAAGTTGGAGTTTGACATCTCATTACATATAATGCGTCATATGGAGCCATTTGAATACTAGAATGGAAAATATTGTTGCATGAATATTACACCAAATAATTGTATTGATCCCACATACCTTGAATATCCTGAGAGCATGATCTCAGCATGTCTTCCTGAGATCGAATAGTCCTTCTAGAATGTCCCTCAGTTTGAGGGTGATTAACAGTAATCATACAAAGCTCTGTATTCAAATCCGTCCGGAGAATTTTCTGGTCTTTTGTTGTAAAACATGGCTGTTGATCAGACACAATATATAGAGGTGCACCATGATCTCTCACAAATTTATTAATATAATGTCTTTCTAGGCACCAAAGTGGTAAATCCTCTCTTACTGGAAAAAATGGGCTGATTTTTTGAGACAATCAACAATTACCCATATTGCATCATTCTTTCCTGGTGTCCTCGGCAGTCCGGTGACAAAATCCATCATAATTTAATTTCACTTCCACATAGGAATAGTTAAAGGTTTAATCACTCCTTCAAGACGTTGTCTCTCAGCCTTCACTTGTTGACAAACTAGACACTTTGACACGTAGTCAGCAATTTCCCACTACATATTAGCCCACCAAAAATGATCCTTCAAAAACCTATACATCATTATGCTACCTGGTGTATAGATAAATTTTATCTATGAGAGTCTTCTAATAGTTCCTTTTTTTAGCTCAGGTATTGATGGAACACATAACCTCTTCCCAAATTTCTGAACTCCTTCCTCTTCATGATGTCTACCAATCTCCCATCATTGACAGCATTAATTTAATTTTTCGCATTCTCATAATTAGATTGAGTGCTTTTATCCTTTTCTAGTAATGATGGTTTATCAATCATTTGAAAGAGGAAATATTTTTCTCTTTCCTTAAGAATTCCCATATCCATATTTAGTAGAACCATGAATATAAGATCTCTCTCAATCCTCATTTGATTTATAATTCCAGGATATTTCTTGCTTAATGCATCTTCTACCTTATTTTCCATTCCTAGGTGGTAGTGTATTGATAAATCGTAATCATTGAGTAACTCGAGCCATCTATTTTTCCGCAAGTTGAGTTCTTTCTGTGTGAAAATGTATTTTAAACTCTTGTGGTCCGTATAAATCTCACAACTTTCTCCGTAGTGATAATGTATACATATTCTTAATGAAAATATTATTAATGTTAACTCCGGATCATGAGTTGGAAAATTTTTCTCATGATACTTCAACTGTTTTGAAGAATAAGAAATAACTCTATAATTTTTCATAAGGACGGAACCCAGTCTATTCATTGATGCATCGCGGTATATTTCCAATCCATCACTTCTAGATGGAAGTGTCATAATTGGAGAATTGACCAATATTATTTTCAATTCCTTGGTGAATTTTGTACATTCTTTTGTCCACACAAAATTAACTCCTTTATGTGTAAGCTTGGTTAGTGGGTTATCCAGTCGGGCAAAATTCTGAACGAAATGCTGATAGTAACCTGCTAAACAAATAAAATTGCATACCATAGTTAGGTTTGTTACCATGGGCTATTCTGGTATTAACATTGTATTTGTAGGATCAACTATAAATCCATCCTTTGAGACAATATGGCCTAAGAAAGAAACTGATTGAGGCCAGAATACACACTTTCTTAACTACCTATTTAATTTGTTTCTTCTAAGAGATTTCAGAATAATATAAAAGTGATTATCATGCTCTTCGTAGCTTTTTGAGTATAACAGGATATCATCTATGAATACAAAAAACAATGTTATCAAGATATTCCATGAAATATATATTCATTAAATCCATGAAAACAGAAGATGAATTTTTCAGTCCAAAAGGTATCACTATAAACTCATAATGCCCATACCTTGTTCAAAATGCTATCTTAGGATTATCTTATTTATTCACATGTAGCTGACGATATCTGGATCGAAGGTCAATCTTAGAAAAATATTGAGCTTCATGAAGTTGATCAATTAAATCAACAATATGAGGGAGATGATACATATTCATTATCATAATATCATTGATTTCCCTGTAGAAAATGCATTTCCTCATGGATCCATCTTTCTTCTTGACAATGAGAACAAGGGCTCCCCATTGAGAAACACTAGGTAGAATAAATCCCTTTTCACTCAATTCCACTAGTTGTTTCTTTATATCCACTAATTCCATGGTGGCCATTCTATTGGGAGTCTTTGATATAGGTCTTGAACCAGGAATTAAATCAATAGAGAACTCAACTTCTTGCACTAGAGGTTGTCCAGTTAAATCCTCTGAAAATAAAACAATGTATTCTTACACTATGTGTACATATTCAATTTGAATATTTCCATCCTCACCAATTGAGATTATTTTCTCTTCCTCTAATTGAATTTCATTTAATAGAGCTACAATGGGTAGGTCTAGATAAGAATCAGATGGCGAGGTCTCTGCTATAAAGACAAGATTTTCTACACCATTTTCAAATTTTGTAACTTCCTTTTTCTTATAATGGATCTTCACATCATAATTTGAAATCCAATTCATAACGATATCCATAATTATATCATTTTCAGTAATTTTTATGACAATAAGGATAGTAACTAAACTAAATTTTTGTGTCATGGGGGGGATAAGTCAGTATACCTTTGTTGAAATGATGCATCCCCTAATAATTTTTACTAATAACTTGTGTATTAAATCAAATTGGTCATGTATTATTTTTGTGGAAATATGGGAAGATATAAATCAATGGGATGATATATAATTTAATAAAGTGTTGGATATGTTTGATGAAACAATTAAAGTACCTCCCACCATATCATTAGGAACATCAACTTCTGCGGTTATAATCGCATAAGCTCTTCATTGCTCTCTTGGCTTTTTCTGAGTTATGTTTTCTTGGCACTTAGGACAATCAATTGCATAGTGTCTCCTCTCTCTAAAGTATATCATTGAACATATTCAAATTGTTTCTTCCCTTTGCATTCATGAGATATATGACCCTTTTATCCACACTCATAGCAGACTCCCATGCCTTTCAAACATTTCTCGATATGATTCTTTCTATAGTTATCACATAATGGGAATTTCATCATTCCCTTGGACTTCATTGGGACTTCACCCTTCCCTTTGTTATTATAGAACATCTTTTTATCTTGGTTTCCATTGAACAAATTTGATCTACAAAATTATTTATCTGTTTTGAGGGAACTTGATGCAATTTCATCATATGATGAAAATGTTTGAGAAGTTAGTGTCCTTTAATGACATGGCATAGGACCATTAAATAAATGATCAATCTTGTCTGCTGAGTGACGTACGTAATCTATGGAATACCTAGATATCCTTATAATGGTAGACTCATACTCTACAACACTGTCTTCTTCTGTTTTCTTTAAGCCTATGAATTTCCTCTTCATTTTGGTTCCTTGCTCATTAGAGAAATATTTTTCGAAAAATATTCCCTAAAAAGTCATCCTATCCTAATTTCATATCTATTCTTCATCTATGGTATTCTGAATTAATGAAAAAAATTTATTAGCATCTCCCTTGAGAAAATATAATAAAATTACAACCCTTTAATTTTCATTGCACCTTAATGAAATGAATATATTTTCAAGGGACTTGATCCATTTCTCAACAACCACTAGATTAATAGTGCCGCTAAAATATGGTTGCTTCTACCACATTAAACGATCCAACATAGTTGTGTAATGTTTATTAATTACAACCTAAGTATGTTATCTCTATATGGTCATGAATTGATCTGCACCATCATTGATTGTGTTGACTTTCTTTGTGGGGAGATCCCTAGCTTTCCCATGAGTATTGATTCCCCTTCTTCCATTAGACGCCATTTGTAAATAATGGAACACAATAGATTAGGGTAGGATACATTATGTATAATCATAACATAACAAAATACTTATCATAAACTGGGATCATACGCATGGCTAATCCTATAATCAGAAAAATTGTTTCTTTAAGGAATAATTTACATTTAACCCTTCATAATGGATTGTTAAGAAAACATGAAATATCCTAAGAAAATACCTTGGGAGTGTTGTAACCAAGAGTGCAGCAAGGCTCGTTGTCGTGTACCAGGATACCCTGGGACAAGCCCCAAACTCCTTGATTGAGCTTTTAGGCCTATGTACATTTGTGCCAGATCCACCTCTACCTACTCGTATCCAGATATGGATGTATTTTCTAGAATGATTAACAAAATCTATTCCTTACCAAAATTCTAGGAATTTCTATTACATTCATCATCAAATAATACCATAGGTATTTTTCCCATACAATACATTTTGTACCCTAGTTTCCATGTTTTTTACTAATCATCCTCGGATACCAACTATAATGACTTAACACCTCTAGAATAGACCCAGTTAAGTACTTGTTATAATGGAATGGTTATAAATAATGAAAATATTTAAGGAACTATTATTTTAGTAGTCTTGAAGAATCTTGATGTATATATGTTACTCAAATTACATTGGGAAATTTTACAAAACACAATACATAATAAAAACTAAAAACAACATCCACAGGAACTCAATAAATGATCTCTTATTTGTCACATGTTTAAAGTAAAAAATGAAAGGAATGATCTCAAACACTCAGTAAGGGTTAAAAATAGCGGAAGCATGAATACAATAATATGTGAATCATAATCAATTGGACATTGACAATTTGTCATGGTGAATAAATGAAAAAATACTGCCATTAATAAACTGAGAATGAATCATTATCCATAGATTTTGTCATAGTGAAATCCTCATAGATAGTAATAACTGATAATGAATAATGAAAATAATTATTAACTGGAAGTCATGTATCTGGAACATGAAACAATAATATCATAAAAACGGTTCGATTCTATGGGTAGAAACCCGTCTTATTTTTTGATACAAACTGTAAGCGTTTGTTGCCAACTGATTTGTCTCACGAGACCAACCGATGCATCGAGGGGATATAGTGGGCCCCAACCCCCACATCATGTCCAAATAATTCTTTATACATTATTTCAATACATGATTAATATTCCTTTTAAATATCTGTATGGAGTATAGTATAGAGATTAATCAATATTTCCATAATTAAAATAACATTACAAATAAACACCGTTTGTAAAATGGTGCATGGTTTAGATAAAAACATATACATGATATAAGATTATGGATATTTAATATAATTTCAACTAAAAATTGATCAAAAATGGGAATTAGGAATACCACATAAGGATTACTAGGTGAATAATACAAAGTTAGTCACAACAAAACATTAGTTGAGACAAAGTCTCTTACCACAATGTAATCGGTCGAATCATATGACCATAACTTAATAAACCTAAAATGAATCATTGAATAGAATGAATATAAATAGAATCATGTTATTATATACCAAATGGAATTACACATATACCACATACAAGAAATAAGTGGAAACAATGAAAATCTCACAGAAATGAAAGTGAGATGAGAAACCCATTACAAACATATCGACATGGTAAAGAGTGTTATTGTGTTGGATTAATGAGAGGTAAATGGGTATTCCTTTATTTATATGTCTCAAATGAAATATGGGGGAGGTGGAAAACATACCCCATCATTAGGAATTAAAAATAAATGTTTACAACATAGGGGTGATTCTTGAACAATAGTGGGAGAGAGGATCCCTTACCTTATGCTCGAAGGTGTCCTTGATTGATCTTAATGACCTGAATAATCAATTTTAGCATCATTAATTAATAATTTTTGAAACTCATAAACATGTAATTTATATTTTATGACATTATTAAGTTCATTAATTTCTTTTTTTATAGTATTAAGAGATTCAATTTTATTTTTTTGGTAGCATTTTCTTATTTTGTTTTCGTGATCTATTTACTTGTGTTCATGAATGGATGTTTGTTTGAATCATTGTTAAACAAACAGAATTTTTAATATACATTAATAGGGAAATTAAATAGATATAAATGATCTTATAATGAATTTGTTTATATACCATGAGTATGACTCATTCGATTATTTTAAAATAAATGCTTAGATTTGGCTTGGCAGTTTTGTGCACAATAAACTTGTTTTGTATTATTATTCTATATTACGAACATGTAAAGAATCCAGAACATTAATATAGATAAAATAATTATATTATGACATGATTAAACCATTGAAATGGTTTCATGACCAGTATTGAAGATTGTAAAGAAAATTGAAAACCCGTCTTCCTTGAGTGTGATAAACTTACACATCTCAGACGGTGTTAAAATTTATTGTATAAAAGGAGGGGAAAAAGAGTAATTATTATGAAATATTCACACAAGGAAAATCTAGTAAATGTAAGGTACTGGAATTATCATGGAATTTTGATTAGGGTTGGTGAGAAGGGAGAACAAAATAATGGAACATTGTAAAATAAATTGAATGAAAAGAGATGGAATGTTCACCTCTTGAGTAATATTCTTTGAGAATCTCCTTAAGGCCTTTGTTTTTGGACTTTTGGTGAGTCCAGAAGGTCTTGGACATGGGGAGAGGGCTTTGGGAGACTATGTTCTAGGCTTTAGGAATTTCTTGAAGCTTGAGTAGTGTGGGAGGAAGAGGTAGTGAGGGGTGGTTTATATAGTGGTGGGGAAAGGTGTTTTCTTAATATTATAATCACGAGTTTATTATTTCCACTCAAGACAACCAATAATGAGTATTCCATGACCAAAAATAGTAATATATGCATGTGAATTTGATCCAATTGGGCTAACATCATAAGATCATCATCAAGGATTCAATAAATTTCTTATTTATCATTAATTTTAAATTATCACATTTTATTATTCATCAAAAATTTATGTATTTCAGAAAAATCCAAAAAATTCACCCTAACTATTTTTGACGTGTTGAATCAAGATATGAAGTCCATTTTTTCAAATATATTTTTCTAAATAAGATTATTTAAATTTTTAATTAAAAAAATCATTTAATCACAAATTATAAACACTTAAATTATTCACCTTCATGTTTATGGTGCCTAAATTCATTTGTACATTCAAGGGCATGGATACCATTCATAAGAGTCATATTACTATTCATAATGGTATGTTAATATTCATAAGTGTAGGTTACTATTCAAAAGTGAAGGTTACTATTCACTTAATGTTATGTTACTTCTATTAGACTAAAATTATCATCTTAATCACAACCGTCTAAGTTAGATTTTTAAAATTAAAATCACAGAGGTGTCAAATTTAGGTTTTATGGCTAGGTTATGGCTATCTCTTATATGTAACAATTTTTTGTTCCATAGAGGCTTAGTTGTTCATGAAATTTAGGTCATAACTATAATATATTTAAGAGGAACATACTATAAAATGTTATGGTTGCTACAAAAATCATTATCTTTTAAGTCTATTTTTTTAAAAATTATTATTATAAACATATTTAATTTAAAAATAATCTTGTAAAAGGATAATTCCTCATTTTTTATCCTTTTTTCAAAATTCTATTTTTTTTAATGGTTATATATATAGTAGATTTAAAAAAAAATACTGTATTAATGTTCATCTTATCCCTATTTATAATGGTCAGAAGAAATGTTAATCTTACCTCATATAGAATGGGAAGATTTTGTAGCATTCATGAATCCTAAATTAAATTAATCATCCTATAAGATAATAATTGTGTGTTTTTAATGATACTTATTTAATATAAACTTGTGAATATTTTTTAAAAAACATTTTGTTTACAAAAACGATTTGTTATTTTTTTCAATAATATATTTAATGATTTTTTCCTTCAATAAAAATACGTATTTACCTAATTTTGAGTATTTTTTCATGGAAAATGTACTTTCTATTTAAAATTTTATTTTGGTATCAGAAAGTGATTTACATATGAGTTCTATAGATTTATTCAATTATTTTCTGATGAAAATAACATTAATAAAATTTATTTATTTAGGATATGGTAGTTTAGAATTATATTAAATATGTGACTCCAATACATCATATATGAATGTTTGATCCCAATTATAGATCAATACTGGTTTTTATATAGATTATTCAAATGGTTAGGGGCCATTATAGATCACATGTGAGCCCGATATAGATTATGAAAAGTGTTGAGCCCCAGTATAGATCACAGGTGATCCTGATATTGATTATTTGATGGGTTGTGTAACATTACTGCTCACTAGAGAGAATGATATAGATTATAAATTGGGTGATCAAAATTATATATCTATAATATGATGGGTACTGATTATATTGTAACAAATACATGTGTTGTATATAATTAAAATATTATTGAATGTGTTTTAAGAATATGATCCTCAATGATTCTAAAAATGGTTTTAATTTCCATTAGTGAGGTTTTAAGGACTTATTTTGGAAAACCATAGTATTTTTTTCAAGTGAAAATATTTCATTTCATAAAATCAACAAATATTTAAGGTAAAGGATAACATTATATGATTTTCTTTATTTATAATGAGACTAATGATTTTCCATTCGATTATGACCCTTACTACAATTTTTGTGATCATCCTAATTTTTAATTTGTATTTTTGAGGGACTAAAGAATATTTGGGATAAGGATTCAGATACGTAATTACTTTTATGTTTTATCATAATGTGAAACCTTAGATTATTCTAATGGACTTTTATCAGGAAAATCGATACCAAGTAAATTGGTACACTTGTAATGTATGGTTCTAATGTGTATGTTTTGTTTTCTTTATTCTAAAAATCTAGACAAAAAATATAATCATAATTTTTTTACTTTTAAATCTAGTTCAAAAAGACTAAAATATGAAAGTAATTGGTTATATGTCCTTCTAGTTAGTATCAATGGATGGTTTAAAAAACATTTTATATTATTTGTTTTTCTTATGAGTTATGGATATCAAAATAAAATTATAGTTTTCAAGTTAACCATAAGATCAATGACATTAAAACACCAAATTTGGGTTTATTTTTTTATATTTTAAGGTGATTGGTTACTTTATTTAAGAGGTATTTATTTTTGGGGTAATTTTAATTTATTACATTTGTGGGATGAAAAATGAAATTTATGAGATTACCACGAATGTTAAAAAAATTATTTACTGTTGAATATAATAATGTTTTTTTTGTAGTTTGATTCCCAAATATTACAAATATTTGATTTTAATATTAATATATATTTTAAAAACGGAAAACTCAAAAAAGGTTTCAATCCCATAGTGTCGGACAAGGCTGTGAGTTTTGAACCCAAAACTGAATGGTGAAAATAGTGCATCCCCTACCACTACCCTACATGAAGTATCAATTAGAGATAATTTTTCCCTATTAGTTAAAATAACAAATTTATTAAGAATAATATTATTTTGGGAATATATGTTTTATCATAGTGATAATCATGATATTGGAAAATGATTTACAGATTATGTGAATAATGTTAATGCAATGTATGATCTCTATTTTTGAACTCTATAATATTTATAAGAACATAGAAAATAATTATTTTCTTTTAGTTATAATTGAAATATTTTATTATCGATTCATATATGATTTTAATTTGGATTATAGAGATTCGATTTATCAATCAAAATGATTTCCATACCATGGAAATTATTTTATTTATACAATTCAATTTATGGAATAAAAAAGTAAGAGTGAATGGTTTTACATGGTGATAAAGTTTTATTTAAAGACTATATGATCAAATTCATTTAATATTTGGGTTTCCTTATTCTATTATTTAAATAATTTATCTTTTTAGTATAATTATTTAACATGTTATCTTGACTATCTCTTTATTTCTCCTTTATTAAAAATGACTCAACATCGTATAATAGTGACATACTTTTACCTTTTATACCTATTCATAATTTTCTTAACATATAAATTCAAAAGATCTTTTTGTGTTAATTTTCAAAAAATAATTACCTACAATAAAATTATTAATACAATATAAAGTATCATTAGATTATAGATCAGATACATTTAAAAAATCAACACAATTGATGTTAACTATTATTATAAACACAAGAGAGAGTATATTAAAATGAAAATTCAAAGACATATTTTATTTAAACATCATTCATCTATTTTAATTATGTGTATGACTACAATAATTTAAACATTTCTTTGTATCCTATTTTAGGTCATTTATTTTTTAACATTTAAAACAAAAAAAATTATATTTAAATAAATATTCATATCATTATAAAAACTTATCTCTCTAAATATTTTTGAGAAAAATAGACGAAAATCTATAGAAGAGTAATAATCATATTTTAATTTTATTTTTTCCCATATATTATTTGCAACAACATTATATATGAAATTCATAAAAATAGTATCTATTATTTTGAAACATTATTTATTTTGTGATTTTGTATCAGTATTTTTTTCTTGTTAATTTATAATTCTATATAATACAAAAAATGTGATAAAACATAAACTGTATAGAAATGAAAAATATGGTATTATATCCCATTTGTTTATTTTATAATAAACACTAACAAAGATACCCATAAGAAAATTACATTTTATAGACACTAAAAAATTATTATAATAAATAATAATCAATCATTCATTGAAATATTTAGGGATTATATTATCACATTAGACAAAAAAAATCAAACAAAGAATATCATGGAAATCTAATTTGAATAAATGTTTTTATGTTAGTAGATAATTATATGATTTAATGATTTGAAATTTGTTATTATTCTTAATTGACCTTGTATATTTAGAGGTAGTGAATTATCTTATAAATATTTTACTAATTTTATCCTTATTATCAGTTCATTAAAATTAATCATAACCAAAAATTAGTGTGGACTCATATTAGACTACTTTTTTTCATTATTTAATTGCTTACAACTAATAATTAAAAAATATAATATTAAATATAATGAAAATTACCATTTTAAAATTATATTCATTTGGTTTACATTCTATGGTAGTCATGTTTCATATAGGTCATACGGTTAGTGGACTACTATGATGTAAAAAATGACAATTTCACTATTCAATTATTGTTTAAAATAACTATACACCAAAACAGGGTTCAATACCCGTAAAAGATAACCACAAAAAATATATTATAATATTTGAAATTAAATTAATATGTATTAATTGAATATTACTGGTAAAGGGAAATGTGTATCATTCAAATTTACATTGTATACATGATTTGGTAATTACTCAAATATCACTGAAAACGCGTACCTCAGTTAAATATATAGACACAAATGATATCTCCATGAGCCGCAGTAGACTCTCTCCAAGGGAATGGATTCATAAGAAACAATCACAATCCTATGATGTTTTTTTTTTCAGAAACTCTAATAATAATTCGTTTATAAATTTCATCAACTATGGATTAAATGGTTTTTAAAATGTTAAAAATAGTTTTGAAAGTTTTTGAAACATTTTATTTTATCTTCATAATATTTTTATTAGAAATAATATTGAATTCCAATGTTATAGTTTGTTTTAAAGGCCATGTGTGATTGATAATGATGGAAAAAATAACAACTATATAAAAATAATTGGATATTTAATGTTAATATTTTCCCCTTAAAAATGATGATTTTATACGTTATTCAAATTAACTAAAATATTAAATAAATTCCCCAATTTTTAATGTACATTGTAAAAAAATAACATAATAAAACAATAAAGAATCCCCATAATTTTATATGTCCCTAAAATTGATATATGTTATTACCACCCACTATTTATGTGATTGAAAAATCATTTATGGTCATTAAATGGAGTTACAAGAATAATACATGAAGTTTACATAATTAACATGTCATTTTTCTATTCCATATCAAGAATCCAATAAAAATTCATAAATATTATAAGGATACATTAATTATTATAAATTTATGTAAATTACACTAAAATAATGAAATGTTATATATATGTATTTCTACATATCCTAGTGTCATAAAAAACTCTTAATTACAAATAAATAGACCCCCACTATATGCATGTTCACAAGATTAATGTTTTTAGGGACTATCCTTTGAGTTATGAAATATTTTTTCATTTTTTATTTATGATAGATAATATAATGTTGATCTCCTATTTTTTCAAAACAAATATAATTATAAACATTTATTGAAACAAATTTGTAAAAATATCATATTCATATTCAATTTGCAAAAATGATTCGAGGTATTTTCCACAAGAAAGCCTTTTTGAATAAACACTTATTAAACATTCTAAAAGGGCTACGTATCAAATAAAACAAAAACTATATATTTATTTATGACACCATTCCCAAATATGGAAAAACAATATTCACACAATTCCAAAAATATTATTTGAAATTAAAACATAATAAAGTATTTAATACACTCTTTTCAATGGAATTTTTATATATAGTATTTTATATAGTATAACATTTTCTGTGAAAGATTTACTCATCATGTTTTAATGTGGCCCACTATAAAAACCATCTTTTCTCATAAAAAGTAATTTTTAAAACTATACCATCGTCCATATAATTTTTCCACATTTTTTAAAATCCTTTATCTTCATAAGGATTGGTGATGGGAAATATATTTCCCGAATTATTTTTTATCTTGTATATTTATGAGTATGACCCATACAAATACCTAAAATATATGTTCTCCCCAAAATTTACTCATATACATTTAATAAAAATCTACTACTTGGTTTCCTCAATATAAATTGATATATGAGTTTCTTCTTATATTCTAAAATATATCTTCTTTTGTGTTTTTCTCTTTAGATTCACCAAAATATATACATCAGTTATTCTACTATCAGTTTTTTCAAATTCTATCAGTGGTGACTCACCTTGTACATTCCTTTATTAGTAGAAGTATAGAAACTCCATTAGTATACCATATATTCATTGAGTTGAGATGCTCTTATCGGTGAAAAAAATCCATCCACAAACTCAAATGATATTTTAACCTAAAATTAGAAACATCTGTCTAATTTATACATAAAACCCTTTCTATATATCATTCTCAATATATACTACTACACATTAATGAGATAATATAGATTTGTTAGATAATTAATAACAATATATTTCACTCCATTGGTTGTGGATGAAATACAATAAAATGAATGTATATCCTAACTAGATAACACTAAATACTATGTTAATGATTATATATACAAGTATATGTTGGGATCCCCTTTATTATACTCAATCCCAACTCCATGATTCATATTTCCTCCATTTATTGGAGTCCAATAAATCCTTATATATAAATAAATTATAGATTACCTAATTATATTTATTAGAACAATAGATTAATCAAAATATATGATCAAATGAGACACAATAGAATACATATGTGAAATATCCCATTTGATTCAATTTTCATTTAATAAAATTTTCCAAAATTGGAAACTTGTATTTATATTAAAAATTATTTCCCAAAAAATACTAATGATATAAATTTTTTTTAAATAGAAAAAAAGACTCCTTGGGTAAGGAGTTAATCTACAGTCTTAGAGAAAAAACTTTATGTCAATAAAACATGATATTTTTAACTTATGAAATATGATAGTGTTGTAGGAAAATTTAAATACCCAAAACATGCCATTAAGAGTCATGAAAACATCATAATGCAATATCATCGTGATTTTAAATTTTATCAATTTTTATTTAAAAATGTGTATTCATTAATTTTCTTTTTCATAACAATTATACCTAAATTATTATATTCTATATATAAATATTTCATATTTTATTCTCCTCATACAATTATAAAAAAATTCATCTTCTCAGGGTCCCTTTCATTAGAATATAGAATACACATTATATTATATCCTCATTAATATAAAATATATACAGTAACACTTATTAATAAATTTAAATTATTAATTTTATAGACATTTTGTATTTAATAATTACAATTTAATGAATGAATAAAAAAGTATCAAAATACCTATAATGATATTTTCACTCTAATAACATTTCAAGAATAATTATCTTTTGTAAATTTAATGTTAAATACCTTTATAATGGTTAATTAAATGATTATACTGGGTTTAAATGATTTTGGGGAGTCTAGGGGGATCCAGACATTAATAAGGGTGAGAATAGGTCATGTGGTGCTGGTAGCATAGTTGGCACGTGATTAGAACTAATAGAGGTCCCTATCCAAAGAAACAACACATCCTAACTTCCAATGAATGTGTCTAGCACATAGAAACCCCCAAATTTTCGAAACCGTTCAATTGGACTAGGTAAAACAAGTATCCAGGTCCCCTCATGATTAAATTGTGTTGGATATTTGGTGATAGGTATGGCCAAAAGTGTGGTAAAATAGTGTAAATGATTTATGTGGAAAACATTTATCATTAACCCCCTCATTCATTGAGAGTATATACCATGTTTTCATAACATTTAAAAATATTGTATATTAGATGACCATACCATATCAATAACTACTTCCATGGATCTTTCTCAATCGATTTTGAGCCATATGATTCACCATTTGTTGCAAATTGATTCTTCAAGTGATTTATACATTTTTATTCATTATATTTTGTTGAATAACCATAAAGTTTTTTTTAAAAATACTTTTGATTCTTAGAGTCCAATGTTTTCTATATGGTTCATAGTTTTTATGGTTATTTTCATTCAAATTAATTTCTAATGATGAGCATCCTCTTGTTAATTAATTGTCCATAGGTTTCTATAATATTTATCCTAGAGTATTGTTGGGTATTTATGAATATATAGTTTTTAACATGAATTTTTTTCCTAGAATTGAATTTATTTTTACGAAGAGATAAATTATTTATAAAAATATTGTTTTGTACATTTCATGAACTTATGTGATCTATTGTTAAAGATTATACATGGTTTACGTTCACCCAAGCGGCGAGAAACTCCCTTGAACACGGTAATTGAGTTTCTAAATAATGAATGCAATGGTTTAAAGGGATTAAACCTCCATTTAATTTGTTTATCATGAAAACATTGGGATAAATTATATTTGGGATTAACATGAATATCTTAAATGAGTTATGTAATATAATTGGGGAAATGTGATAAATGGTTTAAAGGTGTATTGTTCATGATATAAAATGCTTAATAATAATGTTTAATGGTTTTGTATTAGGATAAAGGCTAATTTTATTTATATATTGGGGATTATTGTAAATAAATTTATGATTTATGGGAATTATGATAAATTAATTAAGGGATCTCCGTGATGTATTAATAACATAAAATGGGTTATGTGTTCAAAACATGAATAAATGGTTCTTGATGAAATACATATTTTTATGGTCATGGTTGTCCAAAAGAAGGTATAGATTCTAATCATTGAAAACTATATCATAGAGGGGGTTAGCCATGGTGTACGACCACTTGTAATAGTGTTTTTCGTGGAATTCCATACATGTGAAATGATACTGGCCATGGAGGTCCATAACATGAATATGTTTTGGTCTTAGAGGTTTAGACAACAGTTTTGGTATCTTGAATTATTTTGGAGGTTATCATTTATTATATGTTATAATGAATTACTTAGTAATATAATGTGACTAAACATTCATAGAATTATTTTGACACATGGGTTCGATTGGGGAAATTTGGTAATAGTTTAATGTTGAAACCATAATAAAATTTTAATCCAATTAAATGATTATTTATTCATATGTGTAAATTATTATTTACTAGGTATTTTCATAAAAATCATTGGTGGTTTACTACAAATGTTTCCTAACACCTGTCAAATGCTGTAACTGGGAACCTGACCAGACTTCCTAGATTAGGTTAGGATGAGGGAGTGGACCATATTAGAGATAGCTGATATGGGATTGATGATGGAGATTGTATTATGGAAGTAGGATGATATTAATAAATTTCTAGGTATTTTTATTATTTATGTCTAATTTTCATAATTCTTATGACACATGACATTGGCAAGACCATATTTGTTTTATAGTTACTGTAATTTACCAATTTCAGTATTTTATTACATGATGTATTATTATTTGTCAATATTATATGGTATTTATTTACCATGTTTCCAATTTTTTTACTATATTACTTTTTTATATACTCTCAACATTTATAATTAACAAAAAACTAATATTTGGAAGCATTAATCATATGAGGTTTTTCCTATGAGGCCTTATAAAGAACAATCTTGTGGAACCAATTATGTTTCACCTGGGAGGGGATATTACAATGTTATATCAAAGGGTTTTTATTTAATGTTGTTTTACTATTTGTAAAAAGGTATTTTGAATACTAAGAGGTGTAGATACATTGAAATGATATCATGAATTAGGTATGATAAAAAAAGTGTGGGGGAAACACCAAAAATCAATGGTTGGATTATTTTTCATAATGTTTATATCTATCATTAGAGGTTACTTCCTCTGGGGTGATTCACTTTATTTTTTGATTAAATAATTTAGTCTAGTTCCAGTCATGTTCTATCATGGAATGATTATTGTATAGCCTAAATCATGTTAGATACTGAGGGAAAATCATGTTCTAGTGGGTTATAGGAAATGAAAATGTATTTCTTATTTTTTGGTGTCTTTGAGAAAATAGTTCATAATAAAGATGTTTAGAAGTGTATTAATTGATAAGATATGAATTGATAGGGTTCAAATGGGTCCAAAATGACAAATATTTATTTTTTTGAAAGTAAAATTGATGAGGCTGATTAAAATGAAATTGTTTTTGTTATGTATTTATTGTTTTCCCTGAGATATCCATTAAACATGATAGGAAAATGCAGTAGAATATGATTCGTATGTGACTCTATCAATTCATATAGTGTATACAAAGCGAGTTTTTTTGGCCAGTAGTCAGAATAATTAATGGTAAATTTTTAAATTTATAATTTTAATATATTTATATTAAAATTATAAATTATTGAGATATTCCACCACATTGACATTCATTTGTTTAGTGATAATAGGTGATATATATGAATATACTTTTAGTTGTAGAAAGTGATCCTCCAATGATTCTAGATAATAGAGTAAATAATATTTCTTATGATATCTTTTCATATTTTCTATAGATTATGTAGAGGGGTATAATGTGGGTTGTTTTAAACATGTTAAGATTGAAAAGTTAGTTTCAAAGGAAAAACCTCAATTTTTTTCCCATAGAGGGTGGAACAGAGGTAGGTATGTTTAGGAATGAGTCCATAAAAATGTTACTGTAAAACATAGAGACTCAACAAGAGAAGGGAATCATCTCAGAACATTACATATTAAGATGACCATTAAAATACTACTGGGATATTTAGGCTTGGGATATGAAGTCATAGGGTTTTATTGGAAGGATTTATAAGATATGTTCCTAGTGTAAATTTACATAGAGACCCTAAGTTAAAGTAAATTTAAAGTGTTTATGTTATTTACTTTTGTATAAAGAACAATTATAGATTAAGATATCAACTACATAGATATGTATTATATATTTATGATATTTTTTATAGTGTTAGAATATTTATCTATGTATTTTCAAGATGGAATTAATGGTGCCATTATGTTTTAGGATAATATCATTTTTTAAGTAGGATGGTTAGGTTAGTGGATCGAAATAACTTTTTAGAAGGAAACATGATGATGGTTTACGGTGGAATAAAGAGAGTTTTGGTTGGGTGAACTCTTTTAATTTATTATGATTGTAATAAAAAACATTATGATATCCTCCACCTAGTCTATGGTGGATAGAGATGCCCTGATAGAGTATATTTTTGTCAAGGATGCAGTTTAGTCATATTCCATCAGTGTGATAGACCATGTCATGTGCATGTCATGTGAGTTCAACCCCTATTAGTGGTCCTTGAATTTGGTCCAATGAATCATATATAATGTTTCTTTTGTAAAACCTTGTATCTGGGTAGTGATGGAGTATCCATACTGGTATAGATCTCCAAAAGGGTATAAATTACCCTAGGTTAGTCAGGTCGTTGGAGCCCCACTGGCCATATATCATAGACATTAGATTTGGCACCTCATTATGTGAGTGACAATACTCGTGGGATATTGTATCTCAACAGACCTAGATAGGATTCAATGGTAGTGGATAAGGATTTTTTAAATCAATTCTATATTCTAAGGATGTTAGTGAGTCTAGACCATTGATAATTCATGTTACGTTTCTTGAATACCAACCACTTTCTAGAACACTATTTGAAAAAATATCTTGACACTATTTTTTGTCTAACAATTTTATTAGTGAGTTTGTTTTGGAAGTGGAGAACTTTATTGCGGTGATGTAGATCAACCAACAATTAGGGGTAATATAAGATGGTATTAATCAATTTTTGTTGTTTTCCATAGTCTTTGGTGGGTGACATGTCCTTTTTGGAGTTTAACATTATTTATATGAAAGGTGTTGACATGATATTAGGGATGGATTGGTTGATTGTACATTAACATCACATTGAATTTTTTATATAATAGCGAGTTTAACATTTCTAAATGGGGAAACTTATGTCTATTATGTAGAATTGAATATCATATAAGGTAGTGTAGGGCTACTTCTCAAACATCTGACTGATCTCATAGCTCATGTTGAAATTAATTTTATGATTTATGAGGTATTGGATCATAATAAAATAATCAAAGTGGTGGATCCATTTTAGGATGTGTTTCAAAATGGATTTTTGTGTGTTCCACATATGATATAGGTTGAGTTCATGATTGAGATTATTATTTGATGTGAGCTTGTTTCTCTTCAACATTATATTAAAAAAATTGTTGGGCTCCAGTATCATAAAACATAGTTAGGTGAATTTGAAAATAATTAGGCTATCCATATAGGTACATCACTATGTAGTTCTCTATTTTTTGGTTTTCTAGAATGGAAGATGGATTATTGTGGTTTTTTATTTATTAGGAAAACTTGTGAAGGTTGAGGGTTAAAACCAATATGATCATTCATGTAATGATGATATCATTGACCAAAAAAGAGTTCCTAGTGCGTTTTCCAAAACTTATTTGAGTTCTGGTTATCACATTCCAACAACGAGTATTGGTTTCAAGACACAATTATATAAGTATCATTGAAGTCTATGAAATGGGAATGTAAATAACTTATAAAAGCCTCATTTTTGTCATAGTGGGGTTGTAATGACCCATAAAATTCAAGGGAAATTTTTTCTTTATTTTCATTAGGATTTTACAAGAACACGATTTCTAACAGCACATGATTCCGAGGCCCGGTGTGCCCAAAATTTCTATACTATGTTTAGCTCGGGTACATTCAGTGAACGAACGATTTGGTTTTTCTAACATTTGAACCGGTGCTTGGAATCAAATTCCGAGAGCACTGATGGATTCGTAGCGCCGGTAATTGCTTAGGAACACCCTTTCTCGAGTAGCGTTTACACGAGAGAAGTTGTTAAAAATTTGTGGAAGGTAAAATTAAATTGAGCATCAATTTTATTTTTCACTATGTGGTTTAATTATTTGGGTGGAAGTTGGGGGAAACCATCCAACTTTCCATTGGAGGTTATGAGGGTGGTGGGGCCCACACGAACCCCACCCCTTCATCTTCCCTAACCTTCCCTAACCCTTCATTTAATTTGACAAATTGAGTTAATTAATTGAGTGGATTAATTCAACTTTTGAATTTCAATCTTTAGTTATGTTAATAAAATAAGGGACGTACTTATTTTATTTTGGTTGGGGACTTGTTTCTTGAGAGGTTTGGGAGAAAATCTAAGGGAGGCTTGAAGATCTTCATATTCTTTGTCGAAGAACGTGAAGAACGCACCGATATTTGATGAAGAATGCCAAATCCTTGGAGATCGACTATACGACGTCATGTACCGTGACACCAATGACGCCTTCTTCTGCAATGATTCTCTTTTCGCGACTCCTACTTTCGCGACGGTTATTTCCGCGATGAACCTTCGTTCAACCTATGCTCGAGGTAGGGAATTCTTCTATTTGTTGATTATATTCGTGTTTTCATCCATCATCATTCCTCATACTTTTGGACCACCTATTACCAGTTAACGGGAGGGGGCCGGACCACAAAAACACAACCGACCCTCCTCCCCTTTTATCTGGTCTACCTTGTGGTTGAATGGGACGGGAATGGCGCGGTGTTGTCGCACCATGTGATGTCATGCACAAGGTATGCGGGGCGCCGTCACGCCGCTCCATTGAATCGATCAGAAACGCGGCACCATCACGCCACACCGGAGAACCCGTAAAAAAACAGTACGGCTGGAGCGGGGCCGCGGCGGAGGGGCGCGGTGCCGTCGCGCCACGCCGGACGTTTCAAGGCCGTGGCAGAGGCCGCGGCGGAGCAGGGGAACCGGCGGCCAGTTTCGGGCTGCCGGCGTTTTAGCAGGGGGACCGGCCCTTGCTGGTCCCAAGTCAGCAGCAGCCGGCCGACCGGAGTTGGGCGGCCAGACAGTGGAAGAGCTGGGGGTTCAAAACCCCCAGTTGGCCGGACGTGAGCGGCCCCCAATATGGGGCCATAGTTACAACAAGCTGGGGGCAGTGCCCCCCCCCCCCCCCCCGCATCCCGAACGGCTCGGTCGTTCGGCCGAGCCACCTGGCCAGCACGCCGGGCTGCGCCCAAGTGGGCCGGACCCGGAACCGGGTTGGGTCGACCCCTTTCGGGCCGGCCTAGGGGGTCTCGGGTCGGGTCGGTCCGGGCTTGAAACCCCCACTTTCGGACCTCTTTTGGTGTTTTTCCCATAACATGGGTTTCAGACCTCCGATCGACGCACCGTCAGCGGCGATGAGATCCTTGGAACGAGATGGTTGTTTTAATATGTTACACTCAAGGTTTTAAAGTACTTTGGGTTTGGCCTGGTTGGATCGTACATGAAACCAACCGGGCCCTTGGAACAGAAACACTTATAACATGATCTCCGGACGTCTGATTGACATGCCGTCGACTTTTTTGGATTCCACTAAGTGAGACAGACCTTTTGGCTTACTCCGCTCGAGGTTTGGACGTAGATGGAGTACGGTCGGGTTGGTTTTGACTTAAAAACCAATCGGGCCCCTTGGACGAAAAATCCAATAACTCTCAGACCGGGCGTCTGATTGACACGCCGTCTATGACGTTGAGTTCCTATTGATGATATAGAACTTTTGGATACATCAACTCCGGACGATGTGTCAGTTGATGTATCAGCCCTTCGGTTCGTTGAGCGGACCCTCCCAAACAATCTTGCTGTGTGCGGGAACCCTAGAGCTAGTTGCGACTACGATGACGGCGATGACTATACAGAAATCCACTGTGGATTCGACGACTACTATACAGAAATCCTCTGCGGATTCGACGACGACGCCTACAGCACTCAGTGATCCTACGTGGATCAGTCCTACCGATACTGTGTGGGTCAGATCCTGTGTGGGTCAGCGCTCAGCGGTCCTGTGTGGGCCAGCGCCTACAGATCCTGTGTGGGTCCGATCCTGTGTGGGACATTGCGGGGGTTAGTTACCTATCGATACTTTGTGGGTCATTGCGGGGGTTAGTTACCTATCGATCCTTTTTGGGTCATTGCGGGGGTCAGTTACCTATCGATCCATTGTGGGTCATTGTCAGGGTTAGTGCCTATCGATCTTGTATGGTTCCGACGACTTAGACGAATCAGTGGCTATATCTGATCATCTCTATCGTCATACAAAGAAGTATTCATGTGTGAGAAGAGTCTTGACTTTCAATCTTTATCTTCGATATGATTGACTTTCTTTCCTGTGTGGATTGTGTTGTGCTATCCTGTGTGGATTACGTTATGCTATCCTATGTGGATTACATTATGCTTTCCTGTGTGGATTGGGTTGAGATTTCTTGTGTGGACTTGGTTGTACATGAGCTCAGATGTTGGAGCCAAACGAGAATTGAAGACTTAGGTATATGTATGGGCATATACCTAAGTATTGTCGGATGTTACTTCGTGATTGTATCTTTACATTGTGGATTATACTTTGTGCATTTTGGGAGACCTTCGGGGGTCTTGGGGTCCCTACTAAGTAGCTTATACTCACCCCTGCATGAGTTATGCCCGCACTACGTTGTGTTGGTTGCAGACGACAGACAGCGCTGATCGTGGATGAGGCACGAGGAGCAGGTCGGTACTTGGAGGTGGACCACTGGGCGGGGCGTACTCGGAGCGGACAGCTGGATCCGAGGAGCTGTGGATGCTATCTGTACCCACCTTTCAGGTGGGACATCCAGTGGAGGGATTGAGGCTACGACTTTACTTTCAGTTTCTGTTTTCCCTTCTAGTTGTACTTTACTTTCAGTTTGGGTTTGTATACTAGCCCACTTACTTTTCCGCACTTACTGTTGTACCCAGTTTTACATAGTGTTTACTTCTACAGCTTTCTTGCTTTGTGGTATTTGTTTACTTTACAAAGGCAATGCCTTCCCTTTTTATCAGGAATTACGCCTTGGTGCTAGTCTCCAGCCCCTGGCCTATGGAATGCGGGCTTGGGGTAGTCACGGCATGGGCCTCGAGGACGGGTCGTAACAAATTGGTATTAGAGGAGTTCGGTTCTACCGCAAAACTCAGGACTCTAATCTTTTTCCATGTGAAGCAATATTGTTAAGAGTATTGAGTGTGGTTATCAGTCCAGGGATTCCAGTGTTGGTGTAGCGGCTGACATATCCATATACCAGGATTCTGACTTATGATTTCCGAATTAATGAATGAAAACATTGATTGCATATGTATTTCATGTTTCCTTTGTGATTACTGTTTGTCAGCTCACCAGGTATACTGTTCTGACCATGGCACACCTGTCTCTTTTCAGAATGGCCCCACGCCGGCATCCAGCACGGGTTCCGAGAGTTGTACATGACGACAGCCCACCGAGCGTCGAGGCCTCATTATAGGGCCCTTTGACAGCAGAGGCATCGGCGGTACCGCTACCCGTCGAGCCACCGATTCTACCAGCCCCAGCCGCTGATGATGCACATCGCCTTAATGCACTGCACGAGTTGCAGCCTTAGCGACCACCCATGTTCTGCGGGGAGATGGACCCTCAGGCAGCCGAGGATTGGCTGGAGGCAGTTGTACGAGTTTTCAGGTTAGTGAGGACACTAGCAGACCTCATGGTGATCCTCGAAGCAAGACTCCTGCACGCGGCAGTAGGCAGATGGTGGAGCTTGATGCTCCAGGTTCATGATGAGGCATCTCTCCTCTGGACGGACTTTGAGAGCCTCTTTCACTCGGAGTTCGTCCCATCCACCCTTCGTGTGGTCTGCATCCAGGAGCTTCTTCAACTGCGGCAGGGCAAATTGACGGTCGCCCAGTACTCGGCGAGATTTACAGACCTCTCGTGCTATTCGATGGACATGGTATGGAACCCATTCTTCTGGGCCCAGACCTTTGAGTAGGGATTGAGGCATGAGATTAGGGCATCATTGATCTCCCCCAGCATCCCAACACGGGCAGGGGTACTGGAGTGAGCCCTTATCATTGAGAGCTTTCTTGATGAGCCTACACCAGCAACGAGACCTACCACAGGGCGGCACGTAGCGGAGTATTCTACAGCCGACAGTAGATAGATGTCGCAGAGGTCCAAGAAGACCAGGCCATTGGGCGGACGACCACAGGATACTGGCTCGGAGGTGCGGGGCACACGTAGCAAAGCCAGTCTTACGAGTGGAAGAAAGTGCTATGCATGCGGCGAGCAGGGCCACTTGGGTCGTGACTGCCCGACCCGCCATGCCGAGAAGCAGAAGACAGTTGAGGAACCACCTAGGTAGAGGCAGAGGTTCAACCATGGTGGTCCGCAGGGAGCAGGCGGACGGGGTCGAGGAGCTGGTCTAGCAGCAGGTGGTCGGCGACGCTTTGAGGCTCTACCACCACCACCACCACCAGGAGGTCCACCCTGACCACAGGGGAGAGCAAAGTTTCAGGAAGCTGAAGCTTACGATCTTGGAGCTCTGGAAGCATGGGGAAAAGTGCGGGACTAGCTCCAGGCATAGAGGCCCTTGACCATAATTCCTCTAGCTTCATTGTTTGTGTTGCCTTGTGTCCTTGTACTTGGAGTTGAAGTAATAAAAGACACTTGCATTAGTGATGTTTACTTTCTTGTCTTTTGTATGTTAATACTAAGAGATACCGGTTAAAAACAGTTGACTTGACCCTCACTTATGAGATTCTTACTAGAAGAGACCCAGTGACCACACACTGATGCCAATAGTGTGACTCAACCCTTGGAGGCGAGAGTAATGGTTGGATCTCTTGGTAGTAGTGTCGATGCCTTACGACGTCATCCAGGGCATGAAATAACTAATCATGACGAGACTGACTGTATTAGGCAAGGAACGTGGTTCATCCAGAGGATGAGACCAGATTTCCCTTTTCAGCAAAGGCGAAATCATTGCAGCTTGCAGAACGTTAAGGAGGAAGGGGAAACCCTTCGTGTGGTCAGATAGATGTCATCAGATCTTTCAGGAGCTGAGACAGATTTTGACTAGCGCACCTTTCTTGAGGCTACTGGAAGAGGGAGTAGGGTACGTAGTTTACTTTGATGCATCAGGGACCAGACTCAGATGTGTCATGATGCAGGAGCGGACCATGATCGACTATGGATCACATCAGTTGAGGAAGCATGAGCAAAACTACGCTACCCATGACATGGAGTTAGCAGCAGTGGACTTCTCTCTGAAGACGTGGCAACACTATCTGATGGGCGAGCGCTTTGTTGTCTATTCCTATAGTAGAGTTCGTTTCTCGATGCCTCATCTGCCAGCAGGTGAAGGTGGAGCAACAGGTACCAGCAGGCTTGGAACAACCCTTGGAGGTCCTGGAGTGGAAATGAGATGGCATATCACTGGACTTTGTGACTGGACTTCCAAGCACTTCCAGAGGTCACGACTCCATTTGGGTGATTGTCGACCGACTCACCAAGTCGGCTCACTTCTTACCCATCAGAGATCAGGGCTCAGTGGAGAGATTGTGACATTTCTACATTCAGGAGATTGTACGGATTCATGGTGTGCCATCGTCTATCATCTCCGATCGAGATGCTCGCTTTACTTCCCGGATTTGGGAGGGGTTGCAGGAGGCGTTCGTGATGCAGCTATGATTGAGCACTGCCTTTCACCCTCAGACAGATGGTCAGAAGGAGAAGACTATTCAGACTCTTGAGGACATGCTCTGCGCATGTTTCCTCGACTTTGGTTGCAGTTGGGAGGACCACCTACCCTTGATGGATTTCGCGTACAACAACAGCTACGACTCCACCATCGGGATGGCACCATACGAGGTGTTTTACGGCTGACCATGCAGATATCCTATGTGCTGGACAAACCCTGGGGAGTCAGCACTTGTGGGACCAGAGATGGTCCAGGCCACGACAGAGAAGGTCCAGGTCATCCATGAGCAGATTAGGACAGCTCAAAGCCGGCAGAAGTCTTATGTTGATAGGAGGTGGAGGCCACTAGAGTTCGAGTATGGAAACCACGTCTTTTTGCGGGTCTCATCTAGATGTGGATTACGGAGATTTGGCCAAGGCGGTAAGTTGTCTCCATGCTTCATCGGACCATTCCAGGTCCTCAGCAGGATTGGCGAGGTGGCCTAACACCTAGCTCTACCACCTCAGTTGCACCGGGTGCACGACGTTTTCCATGTATCCAAGCAGAGGAGATACGTGCATGACCCGACACATATCATTGACCATGGGGAGCTGGAAATTGATGATGGGGAGACTTTTGTGGAGGTCCCAGTGGAGATCGAGGATCGACAAGAGCCGGTCCTTCGTGGATGGCTGATTCTTCTAGTGCGCATCAGATGGAAGCACGAGAACCTCCATGAGAGCTCTTGGGATCGGGAGGCTCAGATGCGTTCTCAGTACCCACATTTGTTTCCCTAGTTTTTGATGTATATTTAAGGGGATGTAAATCCCTGAGGCGGGAGTAATGTAAATACCCGTAAAATTCAATGGAAATTTTTTCTTATTTTTATTTGGGAATTTACAAGAACGCGGTTTCTGACGGCACTTGATTCCAAGGCCCGGTGTGCCCGTAATTTCTATCCAAAGTTTAGCTCGGGTACATTCAGTGAACGAATGAGCGGGTTTTTCTAACATTTTAACCGGTGCTCGGAATCGAATTCTGAGGGCACCGATGGATTCACAGCACCGGTAATTGCTTAGGAACACCTTTTCCGGAGTTGCATTTACATGAGAGAAGTTGTTAAAAATTTGTGCAAGGTAAAATAAAATTGAGCATCAATTTTATTTTTCACTAAGTGGTTTAAAGCTTTGGGTGGAAGTTGTGGGAAACCACCCAACTTCCCATTGGTGGTTATGAGGGAGGTGGGGCCCACACGAACTCCACCCATTCATCTTCCCTAACCTTCCATAACCCTTCATTTAATTTGACAACTTCAGTTAATTAATTGAGTGGATTAATTCAACTTTTTAATTTCAAAATTAAGTTATGTTAATAAAATAAGTGAGGTACTTATTTTATTTTGGTTAGGGACTTGTTTCTTGAGAGGTTTGGGAGAAAAGCTAAGGGAAGCTTGAAGATCTTCATCTTCCTCATCGAAGAATGCGAAGAACGCAACGATCTCCGATGAAGAACGCCGAATCCTCAGAGATTGACTACGCTACATCGTGTACCATGACGCCAACAATGCCTTCTTCCGTGAAGATTCTCTTTTCGCGACGCCTCCTTCCGCGACGGTTATTTCTGTAATGAACCTCCGTTCAAACTATGCTTGACGTAGGGAATTATTTTATTGTTTATGATATTCGTGTTTTCATCCGTCATCATTCCTCATACTTTTGGACCACATGTTACCAGTTAACAGGAGGGGGTCGGACCGCACATACACGGCCGACCATCCTCCCCTTTTATCTTATCTTCCTTGTGGTGGAATGGAACGAGAATGGCGCGGTGTCGTCGCACCGCGGGGGGTCATGCGGAATGGTATGTGAGGTGCCATCGTGCGGCGCCAGAGAACCCTGAAAAAAACACCGCAGCCAGAGCGGGGCCATGGTAGAGGGGCGCGGCGCCGTAGCACTGCGCTCGATGGTCCAAGGCTGTGGCATAGGCCTTAGAGGAGCAGGGGAACCCTGCGGTCGGTTCCGGGCCGCCGATGTCGGAGCTGGGGGACCAGCCCTTGCCGGTCCTGAGTCGACAGCAGCCGCCCGGCATGAGCCGGCCGACCGGACAGTGGAAGAGCCGGGGGTTTGAAACCCCCGGCTGGCCGGACATGAGTGGCCCCCATTATGGGGCCGCCGTTACAAAAAGTGAGGGGCAGCGCCCCCCCCCCCCCCCCCCCCCCCCGCGCATCCCGAACTGCTCGGCCATTCGGCCGAGCCACCTTCCCAGCGCGTCGGGCCATAGAGCCGTGCCGCGCCAGCCGGGCCGGGCCATGCCCAAGCGGGCCGGACCCGGTCCCGGGTTGGGTTGTAGAGACCCGAAGCCTGACGTACATAGACTTTACATTACTTTTGCGGAATACTTAGTACATAACAAAAACACACACACACAAGGATCGTAATAGTTTAGTGTCTTTGGAAACTCGGAAGGTAATCTTCTAATCGTGGTGAAAGATCTTCAATATCTCCACTAAAGATATTCCCTTTTTTTTTACCTAAAACCTTTCTTTATATCCTGGGGAAAAGAAAACATAAAAGGGTGAGCTCAAATGCTCAGTAAGGGTAAACAAAATAAATATCAATCACATCATTTTCATAAGAACATAACATTTTGGAAATCATAACCTGCAAAAGAGAGCATAATTTCATAATCATGGGATAAATCATGGCAGTGAAAAAGTAATCCCAATAATCATAACTTAAAACATGAAACTTTGTGGAATACACACATAATCATAGATAATCATTTCTTGTTAGTCAAGACTAATTGCCAAGACTATCATAGTGGACAAAGTCCCTTTCTGAATCGAGTAACCCTCGTTTCAGTCCTGTTTAACTGAACTGGTATAACCTACCATTCCAGCCATGTCTATCTCATGATATATAAAATCTTTACCCAATGCATTGGAGGGAGATATAGGTCCCACCCATCTCATAATGATACCATTCTTATGTGTGCCACAAAATCATAAATCATACATCATTGCATAACCCATGTAATAAAAATGGGATTCTTAAACAACATGACATCATAAAACCATTAATATAAGATAAAGGAATTCACAAACATAATTCCATCACAACATAGTCAAATCAATGTAAAAATATGGATAGAAACAGAACCCTTTATTATCTTAGATGGAAAATAATTTTGATAAAACACTTGAATTGAATTCTTGAGGATAATATCCTTTCTTCTTCAAAATCAATTTCATTTCACAAAACATCATGCAATTTTAAAAGAAAGAGATTTTATTGAAAATAGTCATGAAATATTTTGGAGGAAGGTTCATGAAAATAATGCTTTATAAAACCGTAAAAATCCGTTCGTTCCGTATAAGTTAAAAAAAACATTCTTCTCGTACTTTTGTCGGAAAAGTCAAAAAGTACCTCGTACGAAAATGACAAAAGATTCCGTTCATATCTTTTACAAAAAACTCACCAAAGGGTAAAATTGGATATAAAGTATTGTATAAGTATGGAAATAATATTACATATTGATGGAACATGGATGTGGATGATAAAATACACCCCAGTAATTACCAAAGTAAAAACAATCTCGGATAAAAGTGAGATTGTGATATTTCCCTTACCTTAGGTCCAATTTGCTTTGTACGTGTCCGAAGCTCCTGTATAATGGTTTAAATAATGTAATTGACTTATTCCAGAATCATACATATTGATATTATATCATATATGGTCATATTCTTAGCTTCTTGATAGTAATATTTCATTGTTACTTGTTACTCGGGTCTTTATTGCCTTTTGTTCTTATGCGTGTTTTGCCGAATACATTCTTATTCTTCTTTTAAGGTTATAGATACCTTATATCCAGAATGGTATTAGTGTAACATATATCATATTTATTCATTCAATTTATATAATTACTATGTAATGATGATCATGTAGAACAAGTCGCATCACATCGTGGAGACGGTATTCCGTACGTACGCACGAGTGATGATATCGTTCCTATGATCGTGGAACTGTATTGGAGTATATATATATTATTTCAGTATCAATATTACTTTATAATAATCATAAATAGTTACTCATTACACTATTATACCCATCCTTTTAAAGTGATGGTGGAAAATAGATTACACCACGGAGTGGAGACGGTATTCCGTACATACGCACGCGCGGTGATTTCATTTTTCCGTAGGTTGGATAGAAGGTGAATTAGGGTTGTTTCATATTTATAATAACATATTAGTATTTAAGTAATACTGATGTTATTACTTTATCATTAAACAACTAAAGAAGAAGAAGTTGAAGAAGAAAGAAATTGAAAAGATCGGTAATGGATATTACCTCTTCTTTGGAACGCTTCTTTGAATCCTTCACTTAGGGAACTAAGATTGGTCTTTGAAGAAGACCAGGACCTATAGGAATATTCTAGGGAAGTGGAGAAGGGATTTTTGTAGGGGTTGTCCGAGCTTGAGTGCTCAATTTGGTGTGAGGAGGAGGGGGAGGAGGTTCCCTTTTATAAGGGAGGAGAGGGGCACCTTAGGAATTCTTAAAAATATTAATTTATAATAAATCTAACCCCACATAAAAACCTCTAAAAATGACTCATATTCGAAGATTAGATGATATAGGGTTGTAATCTCATCAACCAATAAAATTTAGACATGTTTGGATCTTATTTTAAACCTTATCATTTTGATTTATCCTTATTTAATCTATTTAAGTTTATTTGTGGTAATAAAATTCTAAATTTTAAATTATAACAAATAATTACTTACTTGTTGTGAATTTTCCATAATTGTTTACTTTATAACATTATAGACCATATAAATATAAATTTATAATTTTTAAATATTTTTGTGATTTTTAAACAATTTTATAATATGTTATTTTTGTAAAATAACAATAGTGTCAATTTTGAAACTATTCATTTATTTAAATAAAATATATACAGAAGATATGTTCGAACTAAAAGCTTTAATATATTAATAAAAGGTCATATGTATCTATAAAATTAGTGTATCACATTAAATAGTTCATATAATATTTATTTTATTATTTTTAAAACCATTTATTTGGTTTATCTCTTAATAAAATAATTACTACATCATTTTTGTATAATTATTTAATATACTTATTTGTTGTATAAAATTTAAAATAAAATTCTATGATGAAGATAAATATATTACCTTTCACAATAATACTTTTACTCGAATTTATCATCTTAAAATAACAATATTTAAATTGTTATATTTATTAAATTATTAAGGTGACAACTTTGGCATCATTCAAAATAAAATAATATAAGTGTCATAATCGCTTTTATAAGGCTCCAAATGGTCAAATATTCGACCATTGGATGCTTATGGTTTAAGTTTACATGTCCAATAAGTTTTGGTTAGGTATTTGTGCATTTTATGGTCACTATTAGTTTAAAAAAACATTATTCTTGATTTTTCACTAGATAAACAATTTCTGCATCACTATTGTGTCATAATTAATGATAATTATTTAATCCCTAAAAATTATAAATAAATTTATATGATGTAGATAATTTCATTATCTTTCTGTAGAATATTCATGTTCGAGGTTTCATGAATTTTATCACTAAATTAAAATTAATATACTTATAAAATTTAAGAGAGTGACATGTTGTCACTTTCTTTGGTTTTAATAATAATTAAGTTATTTTCATGGAAAAATGTTCATTAAATGATTCTAATCTGACCCTTAGGTGATATGGGTCGACTTTTAGTCATCCAATAGGATTTTGACATTTGTTAGTGTAATTTTAAAATATTATATTTACCCTTAATTACCCGATTTACCTTTAACTATGGTAAATAAAATTTACCGTAGTTACTATTCATAATTCCCAAAAATAAAAAGTAGCTTATTAACATAATTTGGACCCACTGATTCCAAATATGGAATCCATTTTTTAAAATTCCATACACATAAGTTGCAGAAATTAAATTAAAATTAATCCCGTTGTCGAATAAAAACGGGTTTTTGTTTAAAACATTGCAAAAGATTGAATTGATTTAACCTACGAATTCAAGGTAAAATCAATGCTAATGACATAAATTATATTAAATGGTAAAAATATATTCTATTTATACTTTAAAACCATTCAATATTATAATTTAACCACATAAGATATTACGATGAAAAAAGTTGTTTTTAATTAAAATATAGCGTGTTTTTACTATTCATTTAAATGTGAAAGTTACCAGAATAATATGAAAAAATTATCCAAAGTAAATTTTTATTTCTTGATTCCAAAGAAGAATTTTATTTTGTCAAATTGAACTTATAAACATGTCAAAAAATAGATTTAAAGTGGGTGCGCCATCAAAAAGCGGCAAAACTGCATTTTTTTGAAAAATACTTATTTTACCCAAAAAATTTATTTTGTTCTTATACCATGTTCTAGAAATGTGTAAGATGAATAATAATGTTATAAAATTCAAAATTTAGTTAATACTATTCATAACGGCTAGTTCATGACAATATTATAATAATATAACATTGTTTATTAAAACCCGGTATTGTGTACAACACACGCTATCGAGGAAGGACGCGATTGCGTGTAATGCAAGCCAAGTCAGGGTTGCGTGTTGTGAAATAATCCTTCATTGTTTCGTATAACAGAATCCAACCATATTTCATTTATACATTTAATATATATATATATATATATATATATACTCAATGTTGCTTAGAATAACTATTATCAAAATTGTGTGTAAAACGGTCCAAGAATAGTGTTGCGTATACTGCAAGCTAATACGGTGTTGCGTATAGCGCAAGGTAATTTTGGTGTAGAATACAACATAAGACGTTAATGAAATTAAAATAATATTTTTCATAAAATCTCGGGGTGTTACATTCTACCCCCCTTAAAATGAATTTCGCCCTCGAAATTCGTCGGGGTTATAAATGGTTTACTATTTGAAATTTTCTTTAATAGAAACCCACATCGTAAAAAGGAATATCAAAACCAATCTTTAAAAACAAAAGTATGAAACGTAACGGTTACCCAAATAAACTAATCATTGGGTTTCCACATAGGCGAAAGTATGGATATGGAAGAGAAATCAAACCATCATGTTCTGATGGAGAGTGGTAGAGAACATGGCTATGGAAAATACAACAATCACAAATCCATAAATTTGTGAAGATCTAAGGTACCATCCGATTCATCAGGTATAAGATCACTAGGACAACATTTTTGGTTTTCAAGATCATTTCCCTAAAGTTGAAAATTTGAATTAGAATAAATACTTACTTTATTTTGGTTCAATCTCACTGTTGTTCATGCCTTGAACAATTTCCACTTCATCTCTTAAATAAATGAAGTTTAATTTGTTATTCATGAAGTGTTAGCAGATCATGTGATAGAATGACGTGTCATTCCATCTGTCTCAAACAAAAGGTTAGCAAAAATTATATGCATAAGTCGATCTTATAGTGAGATTAATCATATATGGTTCCTAAAATGGACTTATACTTCATATATCATACTGATTAATATAATAAAACTAGTTTCTACTAAACAGGGACTTCCTGTAGGCCAGTGGTAGGCGATAAAGGCCAGTCACACTTCGGTTGTGGGTTCGATTCCCACAGCCTTGTCCGAAGCGATGGGCTGTCGCCCGTCCTGCAGGTTGTCCTTTTTCCAAAACTATATAACATCACATCAATAATATCAAAAAAACAAACAATACTAACTTATGTCCAACATAATCCATTCCAATCTTTTAGGCTTATCCATAATACTGCAGTCGACTCTCATAATATAGTGAAAATGATTACCAGAGATTTAACACCATCATCGATCCCCATATATCATAAGATATGTTTTGTTGGTCACATTCCAAACATTCAAAGTCCTTAATCGTGTATTCTCTTGAATACCTTAGTGAAAACATGAATGCAGTTAAAAGTTAACACTTTTCACATACCAAAATCCTCAAAATTCTATATACTCAAACTTAGTCCTTATATCAATCATGAGCTCATGAATACTATCAAACATTTAATTTTCTCCTTATCCCTTCATTATGCGCATATAATCTACATTCCAAAAATATCTGAATAACCTTTCATGGATACTGGTAACATTAATCAGACAACAGTGTAACAATCCTTACATGTCTCTTTATTCTATAGTACCATGAGATTACTTATACAACATTACACATGATAAACATGTAATCATTCCACTACATTCTTAAACCATTGACCGAGCTTCAACAATTCTTTAATCTCACATATCATTTGTAGTCTCTTCATCATCATCCACATAAATACTTCCCATACGACCATACTGATTATCTTCATGAGACTTTCCCTTAGGGCATTGGTTTTCATAATGCCCGTACATTCCACATTTAAAACATTTAACCATTGTTGATGTCGTAGCAATACCATTATCCTCATCCATGGTGTAAACTGAACCTTTTCCTTTGCACTTACTTGCTTTGTGTCCTTCTTTTCCACACCCAAAGCATCTTCCAGTTCCTTTGAAACATTCTCCTTGATTCCTCTTCCCACATGATTTACATAGGGGAAATTGAACTTTCTTTCCTCTATGATCATCATGAAACTCCATCATTCTCTTATTAGCCGAGTCAGGAAACTTACCAAATTTTACTTTATTGATCATATTATGAGATTGCTGATTCGGCATAATAATGATGTTTGGACTTCCAAATCCCATTTCATTATGAAGAATATCATTCCATTGTCCATCATATCCTCCATTATCGTGAATCATCTTGATTCCATCCGTTTTCTAAAACCCAAAAGAATAGTGTGAGGGGAAAAAATCATTATAAAGGGGGAGTAACTTCAATATCTAACATCTTAGGTTTAATTCTATGATCGTTAGCGTAATTCTAGTACTATAACCTATACGCATACTTAACCTTAGAGACATCCCTAGACATACCTTAGAAATATCTCTAGGGATCTCACTAAAGTTCTCGCATCCTAGTTTCCAAAGGTTGACTAAACCTTTCCTCTGATACCAACTGTAGAGACCCGAAGCCTGACGTACATATACTTTACATTACTTTTGCGGAATACTTAGTACATAACAAAAACACACACACACAAGGATCGTAATAGTTTAGTGTCTTTGGAAACTCGGAAGGTAATCTTCTAATCATGGTGAAAGATCTTCAATATCTCCCCTAAAGATATTCCCTTTTTTTACCTAAAACCTTTCTTTATATCCTGGGGAAAAGAAAACATAAAAGGGTGAGCTCAAATTCTCAGTAAGGGTAAACAAAATAAATATCAATCACATCATTTTCATAAGAACATAACATTTTGGAAATCATAACTGGTAAAAGAGAGCATAATTTCATAATCATGGGATAAATCATGGCAGTGAAAAAGTAATCCCAATAATCATAACTTAAAACATGAAACTTTGTGGCATACACACATAATCATAGATAATCATTTCTTGTTAGTCAAGACTAATTTCCAAGACTATCTTAGTGGACAAAGTCCCTTTCTGAATCGAGTAACCCTCGTTTCAGTCCTGTTTAACTGAACCGGTATAACCTACCATTCCAGCCATGTCTATCTCATGAGATATAAAATCTTTACCTAATGCAATGGAGGGAGATATAGGTCCCACCCATCTCATAATGATACCATTCTTATGTGTTCCACAAAATCATAAATCATACATCATTGCATAACCCATGTAATAAAAATGGGATTCTTAAACAACATGACATCATAAAACCATTAATATAAGATAAAGGAATTAACAAACATAATTCCATCACAACATAGTCAAATCAATGTAAAAATATGGATAGAAACAGAACCCTTTATTATCTTAGATGGAAAATAATTTTTATAAAACACTTGAATTGAATTCTTGAGGAAAATATCCTTTCTTCTTCAAAATCAATTTCTTTTCACAAAACATCATGCAATTTTAAAAGAAAGAGATTTTATTGAAAATAGTCATGAAATATTTTGGAGGAATGTTCATGAAAATAATTCTTTATAAAACCGTAAAAATCCGTTCGTGCTATATAAGTTAAAAAAAACATTCTTCTCGTACTTTTGTCGGAAAAGTCAAAAAGTACCTCGTACGAAAATGACAAAAGATTCCTTTCATATCTTTTACAAAAAACTCACCAAAGGGTAAAATTGGATATAAACTATTGTATAAGGATGGAAATAATATTACATATTGATGGAACATGGATGTGGATGATAAAATACACCCCAGTAATTACCAAAGTAAAAACAATCTCGGATAAAAGTGAGATTGTGATATTTCCCTTACCTTAGGTCCAATTTGTTTTGTACATGTCCGAAGCTCCTGTATAATGGTTTAAATAATGTTATTAACTTATTCCAGAATCATACATATTGATATTATATCATATATGGTCATATTCTTAGCTTCTTGATAGTAATATTTCATTGTTACTTGTTACTCGGGTCTTTATTGCCTTTTGTTCTTATGCGTGTTTTGCCGAATACATTCTTATTCTTCTTTTAAGGTTATAGATACCTTATATCCAGAATGGTATTAGTGTAACATATATCATATTTATTCATTCAATTTATATAATTACTATGTAATGATGATCATGTAGAACAAGTCGCATCACATCGTGGAGACGGTATTCCGTACGTACGCACGAGTGATGATATCGTTCCTATGATCGTGGAACTGTATTGGAGTATATATATATTATTTCAGTATCAATATTACTTTATAATAATCATAAATAGTTACTCATTACACCATTATACCCATCCTTTTAAAGTGATGGTGGAAAATAGATTACACCATGGCGTGGAGACGGTATTTCGTACGTACGCACGCGCGGTGATTTCATTTTTCCGTAGGTTGGATAGAAGGTGAATTAGGGTTGTTTCATATTTATAATAACATATCAGTATGTAAGTAATACTTATGTTATTACTTTATCATTAAACAACTACAGAATAAGAAGTTGAAGAAGAAAGAAATTGAAAAGATCGGTAATGGATATTACCTCTTCTTTGGAACGCTTCTTTGAATCCTTCACTTAGGGAACTAAGATTGGTCTTTGAAAAAGACCAGGACCTATAGGACTATTCTAGGGAAGTGGAGAAGGGATTTTTTCAGGGGTTGGCCGAGCTTGAGAGCTCAATTTGGTGTGAGGAGGAGGGGGAGGAGGTGCCCTTTTATAAGGGAGGAGAGGGGCACCTTAGGAATTCTTAAAAATATTAATTTATAATAAATCTAACCCCACATAAAAACCTCCAAAAATGACTCATATTCGAAGATTAGATGAGATAGGGTTGTAATCTCATCAACCAATCAAATTTAGACATGTTTGGATCTTATTTTAAACCTTATCATTTTGATTTATCCTTATTTAATCTATTTAAGTTTATTTGTGGTAATAAAATTCTAAATTTTAAATTATAACAAATAATTACTTATTTGTTGTGAATCTTCCATAATTGTTTACTTTATAACATTATAGACCATATAAATATAAATTTATAATTTTTAAATATTTTTGTGATTTTTAAACAATTTTATAATATGTTATTTTTGTAAAATAACAATAGTGTCAATTTTGACACTATTCATTTATATAAATAAAATATATACAGAAGATATGTTCGAACTAAAAGCTTTAGAATATTAATAAAAGATCATATGTATCTATAAAATTAGTGTATCACATTAAATAGTTCATATAATATTTATTTTATTATTTTTAAAACCATTTATTTGGTTTATCTCTTAATAAAATAATTACTACATCATTTTTGTATAATTATTTAATATACTTATTTGTTGTATAAAATTTAAAATAAAATTCTATGATGAAGATAAATATATTACCTTTCACAATAATACTTTTACTCGAATTTATCATCTTAAAATCACAATATTTAAATTGTTATATTTATTAAATTATGAAGGTGACAACTTTGGCATCATTTAAAATAAAATAATATAAGTGTCAAAATCGCTTTTATAAGGCTCCAAATGGTCAAATATTCGACCATTGGATGCTTATGGTTTACATTTACATGTCCAATAAGTTTTGGTTAGGTATTTGTGCATTTTATGGTCACTATTAGTTTAAAAATAACATTATTCATTATTTTTCACTAGATAAACAATTTCTGCATCACTATTGTGTCATAATTAATGATAATTATTTAATCCCTAAAAATTATAAATAAATTTATATGATGTAGATAATTTCATTAGCTTTCTGTAGACTATTCATGTTCGATGTTTCATGAAGTTTATCACTAAATTAAAATTAATATACTTATAAAATTTAAGAGAGTGACATGTTGTCACTTTCTTTGGTTTTAATAATAATTAAGTTATTTTCATGGACAAATGTTCATTAAATGATTCTAATCTGACCCTTAGGTGATATGGGTCGACTTTTAGTCATCCAATAGGATTTTTACATTTGTTAGGGTAATTTTAAAATATTATATTTACCCTTAATTACCCGATTTACCTTTAACTATGGTAAATAAAATTTACCGTAGTTACTATTCATAATTACCAAAAATAAAAAGTAGCTTATTAACATAATTTGAACCCACTGATTCCAAATATGGAATCCATTTTTTAAAATTCCATACACAGAAGTTGCAGAAATTAAATTAAAATTAATCCCGTTGTCGAATAAAAACGGGTTTTTGTTTAAAACATTGCAAAAGATTGAATTGATTTAACCTACGAATTCAAGGTAAAATCAATGCTAATGACATACATTATATTAAATGGTAAAAATATATTCTATTTATACTTTAAAACCATTCAATATTATAATTTAACCACATAAGATATTACGATGAAAAAAGTTGTTTTTAATTAAAATATAGCGTGTTTTTACTATTCATTAAAATGTGAAAGTTACCAGAATAATATGAAAAATTTATCCAAAGTAAATTTTTATTTCTTGATTCCAAAGAATAATTTTATTTTGTCAAATTGAACTTATAAACATGTCAAAAAATAGATTTAAAGTGGGTGCGCCATCAAAAGGCGGCAAAACTGCATTTTTTTGAAAAATACTTATTTTACCCGAAAAATTTATTTTGTTCTTATACCATGTTCTAGAAATGTGTAAGATGAATAATAATGTTATAAAATTCAAAATTTAGTTAATACTATTCATAACGGCTAGTTCATGACAATATTATAATAATATAACATTGTTTATTAAAACCCGGTATTGTGTACAACACACGCTATCGAGGAAGGTCGTGATTGCGTGTAATGCAAGCCAAGTCAGGGTTGCGTGTTGTGAAAGAATCCTTCATTGTTTTGTATAACAGAATCCAACCATATTTCATTTATACATTTAATATATATATATATATATATATACTCAATGTTGCGTAGAATAACTATTATCAAAATTGTGTGTAACACGGTCCAAGAATAGTGTTGCGTATACTGCAAGCTAATACGGTGTTGCGTATAGCGCAAGGTAATCTTGGTGTAGAATACAACATAAGACGTTAATGAAATTAAAATAATATTTTTCATAAAATCTCGGGGTGTTACATGGGTCGATCCGGTTCGGACCGGCCCAGGGGGTCTCGGGCTGGGTCGGTACGAGCCCGAAACCCCCACTTCCGGACCTCTTTCGGTCTTTTTCCCATAACATGGGCTATGAACCTCCGATCGACACACATTCAGCGGAGCTGCGATCCATGGAACGATACAGTTGTTTCGATATATTACACTCAAGGTTTCATAGTACTTTGGGTTCGGCCGGGTTGGATCGTACACGAAACCAACCGGGCCCTCGGAGCGGAAACACTTATAACTTGAGCTCCGGACGTCTGATTGACGTGCCGTTGACTTAGTTGGATTCCTCTATGTTAGACGTACCTTTTGGCTTACTCGGCTCGAGGTTTGGATGCAGATGGAGTACAGTCGGGATGGTGCTGACATAATAACCAACCGGGCCCGTAGGACGAAAAAGCCAATAACTCTCAGACATGGCGTCCGATTGACGTGCCGTTTGTGATGTTGAGTTCCTATTGACGATACGGAACATTTGGATACATCATCTTAAGACTATGTTTCAGTTGATGTATCAGCCCTTCGGCTCGTGGAGTGGACCCTCTTGAACGAGCTTGCTGTGTGCGAGAACCCTAGAGCTGGCTGCGACTACAAGGACGACGACGATTGTACATAAATCCTCCGTGGATCCGACGACGACTGTACAGAAATCCTCTGTTGATTCGACGGCGACGACTACAACACTCAGCAATCCTACGTGGATCAGTGCTACCGATCCTATGTCGGTCAGATCCTATGTGGGTTAGCGCTCAACGGTCTTATGTGGGCCAGCACCTACAGATCCTCTGTGGGTCCGATCTTGTGTGGGTCATTGCGGGGGTTAGTTACCTATCGATCCTTTGGGGGTCATTGGGGGGTTAGTTACCTATCGATCCATTGCGGGTCATTGTGGGGGTTAGTTACCTATCGATCCATTGTGGGTCATTGTGGGGGTTAGTAACTATCGATCCTATGTGGGTCCGATGACTTAGATGAATCAGTGGCTATATCAGATCATCTATATCGTCATACGAAGAAGTATTCCTGTGTCAGATGAGTCTTGATTTTCAATCTTTATCTTTGATATGATTGACTTTCTTTCCTGTGTGGATTGTGTTGTGCTATCCTATGTGGATTAAGTTATGTTATCCTGTGTGGATTAAGTTATGCTTCCCTGTGTGGATTGGGTTAAGATTTCCTGTGTGGACTAGGTTGTACATGAGCTCGGATGTTGGAGCCGAACGAGAATTGAAGACTTAGGTATATATATGGGCATATACCTAAGTAGTGTCGGATGTTACTTCGTGATTGTATCTTTCCTTTTTGGATGATCCTTTGTGGATTCTAGGAGACCTTTGGGGGTCTCGGGTTCCCTACTGAGTAGCTTATACTCACCCCTTTATGGGATATGCCCGCACTACATTGTGTTGGTTGCAGACGACGAACATCGCTGATTGTGGTTGTGGCACGAGGACCAGGTCAGTACCCGGAGGTTGACCATTGGGCGGGGCGTACTCGGAGCGAACGGCTGGATCCGAGGAGATGTGGAGGCTATCTGTACCCACCCATCAGGTGGGACTTCCAGTGGATGGCTCGAGGCTGCGGCTTTACTTTCAGTTGCTGTTTTTCATTCTAGTTGTACTTTACTTTCAGTTGATGTTTTCCCTACCAGTTGTACTTTTATTTTCAGTTTGGGTTTGTATACTTGCCCACTTACTTTTCTGCACATACTGTTGTACCCAGTTTTACTTAGTGTTTACTTCAACTGCTTGCTTTCTCTATGGTGTTTGTTTACTTTACAAAGGTAATGCCTTCCCTTTTTATCGAGAAATATTCCTTGGTGTTAGTCGCCAGCCCCTGGTCTATGGAAGGCGGGCTTGGGGTAGTTACGACATGGGCCCCAAGGATGGGTCGTGATAGGGGTATTATTTTAAATATGGATTTTTTTAACTTTTGGGGGAGAATTTTGTTTATTATAATGGCCATAAAAAACATAAGAACATATTTTTATAGTGTTTTTTGAATCATTTATTATGTATAAATATTTATTACATTCATTATTTATTCATAATTCAAACTAAAACATCTTATAAAAAAAATTTTGTTTTAGATATGTTGATCATAAGACAAAAATTATGGTAGTTCGGGAGTCTAGTTCTGAATAAGAGATGATATATTTATTCACACAGATGTATCAAAGTGTTGTGTAGGAGGAATGATATGGAGACACTCGTGTAACTATATACTAATACATGTCTCATTATCCAGGTTAAGATAAGGAAAAACAAGGATATTAAAAAGATTAATTTGAGAAACAATTTTGAATAAAGGAATCTGTCATATTATATAAATATTGATGACAGTGATATTTATTATGATCATGGATTTCTTATTGTGCCTTCATGTATTGAAGATGATCTAATGCCTTATTTTCTTCCAATAATGTTGCTGGAAAACTTGTTTTCATTAGGATGTTATGTTATCTCTAAAGAAAGTATCCGTCGATAGGAATGAAGAATAATACTAAAGGATTTAAGACACAATTCTATACATATCTCATTATGAAGGCCAATAAATAGAAATTTATTATACATTTATTGTCATTTACCATATTTTAATGGATTAGGGATATTTCACTATGTACATTATTGTAGGTTTCCCACAAAAAACTTTAATGAATGTTGATATTCGGGTTATTTTTTATTAGATAAAAATGGTGTCCCATTTCTATGAGATTTTGAAAACATTAACTACAGATAAGTTGGGTGAATTTTTTGTTAAGTATATTGTACATTTCATGGGGTATATAGGATTATTATTTCAAATAGTATCTTTATTTAATATCACATTTATGTAATGTTTTGTAGATAGTTCTTGGTAATAGTTTACTGTTAATTTTTTACACATGAATAAAGACGGTATGTCGGAGATTACTATCCAGGTATTGAGGGACATGTTGAGGGAATACTTCCTCATATTTGGTTGAACATATGAAAAAGAATACAACACTCATTGATTGCACCTAAAAAATATATACTGTTAGACTATTCAGATGTACCAACAACGTTCTCTCATTACAGGCCATATGGATATCCATTTTGATGATTGGAAGATGGGTAATCAATTTTATTCGGACCAAGGCTCAAGTATAATACATCATAGTAGGTTTTCTTATTAGTAAGGTTATGGAAATGTGATAGAGTAGGCAAAAATCATACACTAATTAACATCATTATCCTCTTGAGTATATGGTGTGTGACCATGCGATTCTTTGGGAGTTACTTAGATTGGGTAACTATCAGATTCAGGAGAAGAAAATGCTGGCCCCAAAATACATGGGGCCATTTGGGACTATTGATATGATTAGACTTCTGGCATATAGATTGGATATTTTTTAATGGTATAGTGTTCTTCATTATTTCATCATGTGTATCAACATTAGAGGTATCACCCAAAACATTTTTATCTAAATGATTTTGATGATTTTTAAATTAAGGATAATTTGTTGTGTGAAGATAATATAGTTATTATTTTTGTTAGTCATGAGAAGACACTTCATGGTATATCATTCCATCAGTCTTAGTATTGTGGTAGCATGGACAATTTTAGGATGAAAATTACAAGAGGTTATAAGATATATAAGATTAGTTTCATGGTATTTTTTTACCATAGATGCTCAGGTATGCAATGTATTATAACTCGTTGATGAAATATTATATGTTGGAAATGATTTACCATCAATACATTTTATGAGGAAAATTATTTATTTAATTATTAATTATATCCATTTTTATTTTTTTAATAAAATACATACCAAGAGTACAAAAATGTATACTAGTGTCTGTGGATTTCGGTAAAGGAAATATGTCTTGAGGATTCCATCCTATGATGGGGTCATAGTAGGTGGATTTTTATTATTAACCGTGGGAAGTGACCATGGAAATAATGAATCCTAACTCTATTAGACATTTAATGGAACACAACCATAACATTGTTTTTAAAACTGTTTGTGTGGTCCACAAAAATAGTGCATCATGGGCCCCCACTTGGATTGATGGTTCCACACATGTGTCACATGATTTGGAATAAAATAAACCTCAATTATGTGTTGTAATTTTACTATTTTCACCCAACTTCTATAATAAACCATACATGATTATCATCCCCTTTCTACATCTAACATCTTGAGTTACTAACTAAGAGCTCAACCATCTTCCCAGGACCATTCAATGAATATTTTGAGTTGATTGAATCTCTATTAATTTCAATTTTTTGTTGTACAAGATTATATCACTCCTCTTTATTTTGTATTCTCAAAGAATGATTGAGTTCCATTTCATCTCCTTCGAAATACATAAAACCCATGTTTTACAAACGATTATATTTTTTGGATTTGAAGGCCATTTAAGTTCAAATAACGGGTTATGATTTGGTATTTCCTTTTTGACAAAAATGAGTTTTGTGGAAAATTTTATATCACATAAAATATTTTGGTATCCTTGTGTATAGAGATAATTAAATATAATTTTTTTCAGTGAATTTGGTTTCATGGTACAAATTGTTAAATCATGTGACTTATTGATATGTCCCACTATATACCGAACATGTGGGGCACTTTGTGAATGAGTAGACTGATGATATGGTTACCTAAGGGTTAGCCACTCCCTTGAAAATGCGTTTTTATTTTTCAAATGAATAATTTATATTTTAATGATATTTAAATGCCTTTTAAGGTGTTTATCATGGCATAATAGTATAAATGGGTGTTTATATTTAATAAAATAACTTAAAGGTGTTATGTATTGTATGTTGTGATATCTGAAAAATAGTTTAATGGGGTTTATGTTCATGATATAAAATTGTTAGAATTTATGATTAATGGTTGTGGTTATGAATAAATGGTAAAATTGTACAGTTATGGAATGGTGTTAATTATAATGAATGTGATGAACAATAATAATTTTTATTCAATGATGTTATGGATATATTAATGTACAATTGAGAACAGAACTGTATAATATGACACACCCTAAGAAATGATTTTTTTGAGGAAATGGATATGTATGTTAGTCTTGTAGCTCCAATCCAATGAATATATGTTGTTCATGGTGGTCCACATTGGGATGTGGGGTTGATCCTCATTATCCACCCTATGGTAATAGTTTTTTCATGGACATAAACGACATATATGTTATGTTGTTCTTTTTATACCATGATATGAATAGTTGTTATTCATGGTGTACCTCACCACCATTTTGGTACCTAGATGGATGCTTGAAGGTATAGTGTATTATATGGTATAATGGATTCCGTTGTGATACGAAGTGATTTAATGATTACAATATTATTGTGGAACTTTGGAGCAAAATGGACTACTCAAAAACTTCATAATGTTGAATCATGGATTTTATTTTCCATTCAAATCATCATTTATTTATACATCATCATACATTTTCATAGACTATATATTATTTTAAACACCATTTGTGGTGGCCTACTGATTTTTACTAAAATCTAAATTAAGCCTTCATAGGGTTACTGAGTTGAATTTATAATTTTTGGTCAGGATAATCATTTGGGACATAAAAAATGATATAATACATGAGATAGATCATGTATAAAGGATATTGGTAGTTACTGGTACCCATTTAGGGATTTTAACTAAAGACGTGTTATTTTTCAGTTTTACTGTGACACTTGTGACTTGTATGACATGACAAGTAAATATGTATACTTTTGGGGATTTGATAATATGATTTATGTTTATTGATCATTATTATTTAAGATTAGTTTATATTTTTTCCACTTATTTATTACTATGTTAATGATTATATAACCCCCTATCATATCAGATTAGACTGTCATTAGTATTTGGAAATATCAAGCATATATGGTGGCACCCTTGAGGTCATGTAATGAACCAAATCGGGGAACCGGTTAATTATAAAAATGGACGAGACATTACAAAACATATATAAAATTATAAATTAAATATATTGTGAATTTATTTTACATGTGTCAATAAACATTAAATTTTCCTTAATAAGAGGGATACTCTAAAGTTGTCCTTTTTCAATGACCCATTATATAAAATTAATATTTCATTTCAAAATTCAATCTATATCCCATGACCAACTTTTATTAATTTCAATTCAAAACCACAATTATTTACAGAAAAAACTATAATTTATGTAATCATTTTTCACATGTATTTCTAAAACTAATACAAACATTCCATCTTTAAATATTATAATTATTTTCCACATAAATAGTGTTTTGTTGTTAAAAATTATTATTATCTATAAAATCACCATTACTCTTATACAAAAGTCAATGATAACTAATAAAATTCTCAAATATATTCATTGGAAAATAAATTACTAGAAAAAAATTGGACATAATGAATATTAATTGTGTATCCAATTAAAATATTAAATTAATTCTACAAACTAATTTATGAAATTTATTTTACTCTATTTATTAGAATATTTTTTACTTTACCATATTACATATAATATTTTTACAAAAAAACGTTTTCTTTTATAGACACTTTTAAAATTTATTCAAACATTTCCTTTAATAACTACCAATCCATAGTGTTTTCACAAAATTATTTAAATATATTAAATTATTTTCATGAATTAAATTATATCATCAACATTTAAATTAAAAATATATTTTTTATCAACACAATGTGAATGAATTTATTTATAGGATATTTCAAGATCATAAAATATATATAGCTAAACACATCTATAAAAATCTATTATTCCATTATATAACTAATTTTTAGCATTAGATTCACCCCTAAAAACAATTTACTCTGGAAAATTAATCAAAAAATAAAATTATCATTTTAATTAGATTTATTGAAAATATATTCATAGAAATAATACGTCTTATTGTAATAATTCATTAAATAAACAAAAATAAATTAATTTATATTAAATTCATGTGAGGTTAACAAAAAATTCGATATAAATTATTTAATAATAACATCTATTAATTAGGGAATTAAACATTAAAAAATAATTAGATCATATCATTCATAAATATAACCATAATAAAATAGTTTTTACTATAAGACTAATATATTAATGAAAAAACTATATGTGCTCCCATGAACACATATTTTTTCTTCTTTATATAAGTTAACAATATTTTTTCCCTATATGAATACAAAATGGTGTCTTCCAATAGATTAAGATCTTATATTACACTATGACACATATTAAATATGATTATATCATAAGTATTCCATGTAATTTTTAGACTTATTTCCAATTATCAAGAATCATCATAATAAAATCATTAATTTAGTTTTAAAACATGTCCTACTTTTTTAATATAGGTGTTTAAAAATATAATATTTTTTGTTTTTTAATATGAACTAAACACCCATTCTATCAATAATAAACCAAAGTAAATGTAATTATATTTATATATTAAATAATTTATATCATCTAATCTAACAATTAAAATATTAAACTACTATCTTCCATTAATATAATAAATCTATGTGTATATAAATATTATTATTAACCTCTCCATAGAATGTAAATTTTTTCGAATTTTATTTTTCATTACAAATAAAACTGATGGATCCATTAAATATGAGGTGTTATGTAATATTATATGACACTATAAGATATATTTAAATGCATTATATATTTTATTATAACTGATTTAGGATATTTTTTTGTTTCTATATTCACTGATCTATTAAAAAAATTGATGCCACAATACATTCCATGATGTTTAGTTCTCTTTAATAACCTTATAATAATCACTATTAGCTCCTCATTATAGCATCATGTCAAAATATCATTAAAGCATTATGAATTATCTTAAATTCATTAATATAACCACAATATTGGTTGAAAACAAATCTAACCATAATAATATCAATTTATATTAAAAAATCACCGAAAATAATGCGATTAAATTTATTTAATTATAACAGTATAGATAAAACTATTTCAAAATAAAAAATGAAATCAAAAATTACCACGGAATTAGATAGTGATGAAAATCTATAGCTTTAAAATATAATTAAAAAAACATAAATCTCCAAATATTAATGACATAACATTTACTTTTAAAACTATATTAGAATCATGGAACAATAATAAAATGGAAATTATGTTTAAAAAATTTTAATATTCAAGAAAATTTATTATTATTAATGAGATTATATATATATAAACTTTGTGATTTGTTATATATAACAATAAAAATGATTGTAGTAAATGAAAAAAATATATTTTCATAAATTTAATTTATGTAATAAAATAATATACTAAAAACACAATATGATAAAAAAAATTAATCTTATAGGTTAAAAATGGAATTTTGGGAATAATTAAATTTTTTAAAATAATGTTACAAGATAAAAAAACTTGTCCAGTTGCAATATTTTTGTCTAAAATACATAGAATTTATTATCAAAACATATTTTATTTATAAATTTATAATTTAATTTTTGTATTGAATTGAACATGTATCATTTAATATATATTATATGTTTCATTTTGATATTTTTTCAATATATATATATATATTAATGTTTATAATTCTGTATATATGATGATTTAAAAATCATTAAATATTTATAAAGAATTATTTTATTTAAAAAATGATCATTTATATTTGATTAGTATAAAATAATTGGTCTACAGATTAAATAAATCAAGGAATATGATTAATAATGTCTTAATAACATATTTATTATATAAAACATATATAAATAATAAACTATTAAACTATGTATTTTTATAAATAAAATATCAATATATGAAATATTTAATCATTATATTGTTAATTTAGTAATCCTTATGATGCAAAGAGAAATGATTAATTTAATATAATACATAGAAGTTAAATCTTAGATGACAAATATATTTAACATTACGTGTTTCTAAAATTTAATTATTGACCATAAATATAGTTGTATACATATTATTATATTATATAAAATAGTGAGGGTAATAAAAAGAAATTTGTTGATAAAGATAATAAATTATTTACCAATATGGTTATTACAGAATTTTCTATTAAAAATATTTTATTTTATTTATTTCCCTTAAAATAAAATTCATGCTGGCCCAAAAGTAAGTTAATAGTTAAATTTATGTTCTTATATATATTTATAATAATGAAGATTTAATTATAAATTTTTTATCTAAACAATTATAAATATTCATTTCAATATTTGTATAATCTTACTAGAATGATATTAAACACATTTTTTATCATTATTGAAAAGAAAAATTAATGTTTTTAAACATAATAAACATTTAAATATGGTGTAATTTATATATGTTGAACATTTATATATTCTAAATAAGTAAAATATATAAAGTGAATATTTATTTGAGAAAATTTTTTTATCAACATCATGAAATAATTTAAAATATACTGTTGTTATGTCATATTCTAATCATGTTTAGGTGATCTCACATCATGAGATATGAATAAAATGTTTCTTATTAGTGTTTTTGGATCAACGTGTTTAAATGAAAAATATTTTACATTTAAAATGATTTTTTTCAATATTTTTTGGATACCCGTTTTTTGTATTTTGTAGACTAGTGAATGCTTTCTTATGTATGTTCCTTAAAAACACATTATATTAAATTCATTTTCGTAATCACGTGATTTTTCATGAAAAAATATATAAATTTGTAATATGTTATATATAATAACAATAAGAATGATATATTAATAAAAACTATAACAATATTACTTTTTTACAATCATTTGTATAACATAGGTATGATTTGACAAAACTATTATTATAATTTTATGTAATGTAATATTAAGATGGAGGGGGGTCTATGTCAATTTACGTTTCCATAAACTTATATGTGTTGTGTCTAACATTTTTTTTCATATAATGTTTTTAATGAACTAATATCCCAACAAATATGACTAAATAATAAATCATTGATAGTTCATCACTAATGAACCCTGGATTTTTTACTTTTTAAAGGATTACATCCCATATGAGGTGAATTGGGACTCATTATATATTGTATTTAGATATATACAGATAATGGTTAGATAAATCATAATTTATATTTTTACGAAGTCATTTCGTTATGATTATAAAAATGGAATCAAATTTATTTAGTTTATAGTAGTTGAATTATCAAGAGTTTTTTGGCGAATTATATACATGACATGTTTTTATTATATTTATCAATCATCGAAACATACATAGTATGATCCTATAGATAAATGGATTGTTCAAAATGAATATAAATATATTTTTAGGATTATAGAATAAATGTGATATATACACATGATAATTGAAATGTGGTGACAAAAATTAATGTAGGAAGATCATTAGTGTTATAGTTTTAGGTATGAGTGAGATCTAGGGAATTATTATCAATCTATTTTTTTATATCTATTTATTGATTATGTTGATGGAATATTATATAAAAAAAATTATTAAGGGATATAATGTTGGTTTAATTTTTGATTGAGTGTTAATTTTTTGTTCGGGATATTAATATGTATACATATTATATTTTTTATGAATACTCAAAAGATGGTCATCAAAATTTGGGATAATCTATATATGATTTATGGATTTATTTATTTATAAATTTTATTTGTATTATGGTTATACACCTGGTTTGTTGTTTATAATTCTGTTTTCATGGATATATAATGATGGTGTGTCATTATTTTATATATCAGATTTTGTGTCTAGGTATAGACATATTTGTGGAAGAAGTTTTTGTGACTCTCTATCATTTTTTGTCAAAATTATGTCACTGTCCTCTATTCTATTTTTTAATTACTGAAAAACTATTAGTGAAATGGAAGGGATATTATAAATGAATTCATCATTGGGTTTCCCCAAGAAGATGTATTATAATATTATAATAGGTTATTGTAAATAGATTAATTAAGTCATAAAACACCATATATTTTTCTCCTCATAACAATATAATTTTTTTTTCTTATTATGTTTTTTTTATTTTAGATTATCATTTATGAATTATATTTCATTTTTATTGATATCAAATATTTGAAGTGATCCTTTTCCATATAGTCATGTTCCAACTATAAATTTAGTATCCAACATATATATTCAATATCTATGAATAGATAAATCAAAAATATAAAAAATTATTCAACGTATTATTATATAATTCTAATGTTAACTACTCATGAGTTAAATATATATGGATAAATTTCCTATTAATTTTGAAATATTTTTTAATACTCAGTTCATGTCATATGTATAATTACTACTCTACATGTCATTGGTTTTTTATGACTAATCGCAATGGGTCGCATAATCATTAATGATGATTTATAATTCATAACTATAAAATATTATCACAAAATAATAATTTGAATTTTTTTTGATATATTTCAAATCGCATAAAAAATTTCATAGAGAATGAGTATGAGAACTTTTTATAACAACTATTATATATTTGGATGAAATTATTGAAACCATTGTATGTCATATACATGAATCACTTATAGAAAATAAATATTTTAAATCCATTCATTGAAAATTATACTATTAAAAAATACTGATCATAATGAATTTATATTTTATTGAAAAAAATTATAAATATAATTATAGGAATACCATTATAAACATTATTCAAATATATTTTATAATATAGTATCTAATAATTCTATTACAAATACTTTTATAAACATAAAATTTGTTCTTTTCAAAATAATTGCTAGACATCATTTCATCATTTACAACATTAACGACCAAATAGTATATTACTCATAAAAATGTCCATGTTGATCAAATTACTTTTATTGAATAAGTTGTAGAAATAAAATTTAAATTTCTAATATATTAATTTTGTAAGATATAGTTTTTAAATTTAAATATATAACATTTCATTATTAGAGACACTATAATTCTATAATATTCTCAAATTCTCATTTATAAATTCATATAGCTATCATGAAATCTTTATTCACTCCTAGAACAACTTTTAACAATAATATATGATATAAAAAGGAAAATTATAATTTTGTCTTATAAAAGGATTAAATTTTCATACAAATAATATTGTTTATTTCTATTAATTCAACTCATTTAACATATCATGAAAATTCTTATCAGTTTCATATAACATCTACAATATATCTAACATTCAACATTTATGAAAAAACTAATTTTAAAGAATTTTCAATATATCAACAAAAATATTTTAATATATCATCATCAAATTTAGAAAATAATATTTCTTGTTAAATATAGTGAAATATCACACCCACTAAATCAACTAATATCCCAATACAATGCATGCCTTCTTTGTGTTATGCGCTAGAAAATTATGTTTTTGTATAATTTATTTTCACTAATATATGTCTTCTAAAAGATTTATATCCACTATTGAACCATACAACATAAAAGATATAAATATATAATAAAATATTACACACATTGTAATTTGTGATTTTCATGTTTTAAGAATTATCATTATCATAAAATTAATATATTCCAAAAAATTATCTATAATAAAAATAATATGTTTTGTTGATATTTTTCCACATATTAACTTTTATTTAGGTGTAATAATTACAAAACATGGATTCCATTAGTAAAATTGTATGAAAATATCATATTGATCTAATAATAATTAATTTTAATAAATTACATAAATACTTTTAGGATTAAAGAAAAATTCAATATTACTTCTCAACTAAATCTATGTATATAACAATTATTATATTTAACCCTAGTAAAAATCATATACTCTACCCAATTTTATTATTCAATTCCAATAAAACTAATAAATCTAAGAATTTTATGAGGTTCTATTAACCTCCAAAACCATTAAAAATGATCATTGAAAATATAACTTATCAAAACCCTATAGAGAACATATATTATTTCAACATTAGTGCTTCTTTTTATATAAAGCTCATACAACCATTTATTCCTCAAGGTTCTTGTTTCATAAATAACCATTTTTGAATCCCCATTAAATATTCATTATATTACCGTGTAGTTGGATTATACTACCTCTTTATGATTTTTATAAAATTAAAACATTATATTATAGTATTGGTTGACATCACCTCCAACTACAGTAAAATCGATTAATTTGAAAAATTAAAATAATTAAAAATAATGAGGTTAAATTTATGTAATGGAAAAAATATACTGGAACATTATTCAAAATAAACAAATAAATTTAGTACTAATAGAACAAATAAAGAAGGAAACAATAGTATATAAAATTTAATTTAAAATTCAAATGTTTTATGAAAAAAAAAATGTTATATATTTTTTACTACGTGGGAATCATGGAATAATAATGGAATTGAATGTATAAATGGAATAATTTTATAATTAGTGACACATTATTATATTAATGAGAATATGGATACCAATAACGTGAATCTTATTAAGTATAAAAATAAAAAAAATTTATTATGTGGATATACATAATATAACAAGACTTTAATAGATTTTAAAAAAATAATATTTTGGAGACACGTTATGCACCAAACAAAAACATTATTAATGGAATTTTTCCATTTCATATAATTATTTTATATAGTAAAAAATATAAAAATATAATATTTATCCTAATAGAAACATAATTCTCATAAATGATGAATTAAATAAATGAGATTTATAGAAATTAATGAACCTGTACTGATGGAATAACACCATGAAATTATAAATAATAATATAATCTATTAGAATAGAAATCTAGCTAATACAGTAGTATCCCCAAAAATAAAAGTAAAATTAAAATTTATGTCTCTCTTAAATGAATTTAAAATAATATTACATCATTGTATATTCAAATAAATATTTCAAAATTGATAAATTAATTTTTGTATTTCTGAGATATATAAAAATTTATTTAAAAATTAAAAATTAACATAATAATTTCAAATAATATTAATTTTCGTAAAATATACTCAAAAATTTATTTATATATGTGTTATAATTATAATTAAATTTTATGAGACCTTAATGAAAATATAAATGTGTCATAAAATCAGTTATTATATTTAAAATAATACTTTTTGGATAAATTAATATTTTAATTAAAATTGTAATTATTTATGTTTAGAAAATTATTTTCATAAAATGGATCCCATTTTGGAATTATACGGGTTAAAAAAATGTTAAGGGGATTTTTTTTCTAAAATAGAGTAATTTTTGGTACGTAGTGAAATTCATTAATTTATGATATTAATTATTATTTGTTTAAAACATGAATAATTGAGAAATTTAATATGTATTTTCCCATTAGATATAAATAAAAATCACTAATTAATATATGTATTCACATATATAAATACCATTTAAAGTATTGAACAAAAATAAAAAACTGATGATTAGAATAATAAAAAATTGACAATATTTCCCCTATATATTACACCCCTCACATAATCTTTTCCTTACACCTTATAATACATGATTATTGATTAAATACAATCTAATTTTATTATAAATCCACTACCCACTTCCAATCACTTTTTATGTCAACATAAAACAAAAACCAAGTTCCTAAAGAAGTTTCTCAGGGAGAAAATATTTAGGAGGGAAATCCCTCAATCTATATCATTGAATTCCATTGATTTTATAATACTCACCTAATATCCCAATACCAAAGTATAATGATAAAACAATTATATTATATAAATTTTAATTATATTTTTGTAATGTAATATCAATAATCAAACCACTTCTGCTCTATTTTTATTTTAATCATGAATACATCATCTCTAATGTGTCGATTCACAACATCCACGAATGATGCCCTATCATTTTACATCATTGCCTTCATGGATAGACATAAAACCATTATAATGGTAAAAAAATATATTAATATATATATATAATTATTTATATTAAAATCTATACAAAACTTATACATATAATAGAATATGAAATTATACTTTTTTGTGATGGTCATGAAAAACACCAAAATTAAACAAAACATTTTCATCAACGTCTCAAGTAATGAATCGTTATCATAACACTCATACAAATGTTATGTAAGAAAATTTGAACTTATGTAAGATAATTAATAACATATAATTTCAATTATAGATAATTTTTCACATTTTACATGAACTTCAGTATATTATACAATTGAACCTATCATAAATATCATGTAAATGAATAGTCCAAGATTGATGAAATTAAAATCTATAACACATCAAAATGGAAAAAATGACCTAAATAAAATGATTTTATATATAATTAATGTTTTATAGGTTATTTATTTGTAAATAATGAATCTTATTTGTTATCTAGTATATTTATATGATGAATGTATTCAGATCTTTGGTAAAAGGATTCTGGAACACAAATCATTTTTTGGTTACTTTTTATTCATGATAAATTCTATTTCATGAATTAATTTTATATTGATATAATATAATTTCATTGTATATATGTTTTAGTATATAGGATATACATGTTTCCAATCATATGTTATGAAGATGTATATATTTTTTTATAAAATAATTATTCTATCCAAAAACACATTTTGACTCCTCTTTTGTTGTTTCTTCAGCTGTCATGCAATATAAATCATATACAAACTATGTTTTTTATTTTTAATTCAGGAACCCCGTTATTATTTTCAAATGATGAAATCCATATGAAAATATTTCCATTAAATTTGTTATACTACAACTTTTATGGAAACACATTCTATGTGCAATTTAGGAAATTAAAATGTTATAATGTAACATGTGTACCCACAATTATATAGTTCTCTAATGGATTTTGTTATATAATTTATTTCATGTGATAATATGAAAAGTGAATTTACATGATGATATAAATTTTCAAATTGATAATATTATTATTCAAATATGATATATCTAAACATGATTTACAACTGTGTGAGGTATTTGACCACCAAAACATGATGTTTCATTTTTCTCATTTCTACATTCCATGAAGTTATATAATGAATACTCAAATGATTTTGATGATGACCCAAGGATTATTTTATAATAATACTAATTATTCTCACCAATCTTATTTTGATTCATGTGCTTATATTTTCACTTACTGGGATTTTACCTCACCCATTTATTTCATGTATATCCAAAGGTGAAAACATATATTATGGAGTTTCTGATCATTATAACAATAAATATTAAGGTTTTGAATAATTGTTTTTGTTTTATCATTTATAATAGATGTATATTACTTATTTTACCTATATAAAAACCATTTGAATAAAGTTTATTATAAGGAATTTGTTTACCTAAAAATGTTGTAATAGTTATATAATAAAAAATACAGTTAATATATTTAGAATCAGAGCATAGTTTAGTTATTTTTAAAATTAGGACTATTGAACATTTATTGAAAACCTTTGCATGAGACTGAACATATATATACACCCATGAATAATTATTTTAGGAAATTGTTAATCATTTGTACCCCATAATATGTGGATATAAAATTAAATGAATAATAGAATAAATTATTTACTCAAGACAAGATGAATTTTTTATTTTTTTAATATCATTTAATTTTCAAAATGGGGGGAATCTGGAGAAACATCTTCAATAACACATGTAATTTACAATGCATATAATGTAAAAAAGACAACCCCAATGCATTGGGAGGTGGAGTTAAAAATAACATGGATATGAATACCCCAATATATTAGGAAATGAATAAAAACGTGAATAATATAGAATTACATCCTTTAACTAATATGGTTTAACACGATATAAAATCATTTATCCCACAATTACTACCATAATTTAGTGGATATTCAGATCTAATTTTATGGAATAGTATTTAACTCTATGGATAATAGCTTTTTTGTGCTACACTATTCGAAGAAGGATAATGAAACTCCAATTGACTATTATTTTGATAGAGAGGATGATAATTAGTTGATGTTGGTTAGGAACACCAAGTCAATGTAAAAAATTAGAGAGGCGTTGTTTGATGAAATCATTAAAATATTTTAGAGTGAGTATTTTCCTGAATGTTTTCATACAATAATGGAGACAGAATTCATAGAGTTGATGTTAATGTAATATGAAATTATTAGTATTTTTGAACAATATATTATAAGTACTACAATGTATGACTCTTATATTGTTTTAGTAAATTATAGAAAAATTTAATTAAAAAGTAGTGTGTTAAAACCACTCTTTTTAAAGGATCTATCTATTTGATAAATTGGGATTTATGAATAATTTCATCAACGTTATATTAATGTGGTGATTGAGGTCAGATAATGGTCCTATGGATATAGAGATTACAAATGATGGATTGTGATTCAAGATGGATGATCTAATTATAATTTTTTAATTAAATCTAAATAATTAAAATGTTAAAAATTTTGGATTAAACATTCTAGTAATTGTCTAATAGGGATGGGTAAATTATTAATTTATGTGGGGAATTACATAACAGTCACAAATTTCAATGAAAATATTTTAACCTACCAATATTATGGAAGAATTAAGAGAATAATATATGGTTAATTACTTAAAATATAATATGTAAGGGCACTATGAAATATAGTGCACCAAACGATGAGTCCTTGAGGGTAATCAGTGTTAGTAGCCTTCAATGACAAAGGAATAGGGGAAATCTTGTGTCATCACAACTGCGGTAGTAGGTGAAAAAAATAAAGTTGTACAAGGTACACATTTTATTCCCTCAATAATGGATGCAGTATTACTTGATTATACTTTTATACATTCCATTATATATTGAATGTTTGTTAGAACTATTTAATCAAATAAGTAATAACTTCATGTATATATAATTATAACAAACATAGTGGTGAGATCATTCCCATCCATGTGTTAGAATATCCTCATGTTGGATTATGTGGGATGATTCTTCCAAATAATTAATATATACTTACATCAGTGGAATTTTATTCTATACTCAAAATTGTGTGGAACTTGTTACATAGAAAACACATCAACTGTATAGAAAATGACAAATACTTTCAAATTCTGAACTATCCCATTCATATTTATAAATTAAAATAAGACCAAAAATCACCTTTAGAAGATCCCTAAATAAAAGGAGTGTTAATTCCCTATGAAAAAATATACCTCAATCAAAGGGTTGAGTCGAAGGATGTTATCAACCAAGAAGAAATTCTCATTTTGAGGGAATATAATGAATTATTCTCCAAATAGTTACCCATACATCCCCATGAATATGTGGCATAGTTACAAATAAAACTCATACCTCGAGCTACGCCTTTGTCAAAATGTCCGTAAAATATGTCATCAATCAAATTATAGGTGTTATTGAGTAAGATGTATGAGTATTTTTACAAAGGGTTTTTACACCCAAGTGCATCAAAACGAGGGTGGTACAATTATCTTTTTAAAGAAAATAGATTGATAAATGCATCAATATATCTATTATGAAGAACTCAATAGGATCAAAATAAAGATAAAGTAAAATAATCCAATGATTGATGAAATATTCAATAAAATACGAGGAGATCAATACATCTTAGTGGTGGATCTTCATTCTTGATATCTTTCACAAAAGCTGAAGAGAAAAGATATTTGGAAGATTAATTTCCAAAAAATTCTTGTGAACTTTTACTTTATTGGGATTCCATTCACACAAAGTAATTCCATGAAATATTAATGAAGATTGTGATTAAATTATTTACACACTAACTTGAAAAAATAATTCTATTTTTTAACGATGATATTCTAATGTCCTCTAAGATAATGGACAAACATGAAGGGCATGTAATGATTTTTTGAGTGAAATTATGGAATGATAAATTTTATTCTAAGATTATTATGTGTAACTTATATATATATATATAATCTCATTATTGGCAAACATGATCCTATGTGATGGAATTTCTATAGACCCTTTAAAAATAAATGCAATTAATGAATTCCCCAAACCAAATGGTGTATCTAAAATACACAGTTTCATTAAATTAGTAAGGCACAACTAAGGTTTTGTGAGAAATATCCCACAACATTATATCTCACAAACTAGGATATCAATGAAAGGTGTAATTTATTTGTGGATGGAATAATTTAAGAATAAATTAAATAGATATTGAAGAGTTTGATCTCTACACTTATACACACTTTCCAAACAACGAGATAATGTTTTTTGATATTCAGTGATTCTTTAACGAAATTATTTGGTTGTACACTCTTTAAAAATGATAATGTGATATTCAATGATTCGTGGAAGTTGATGATACTTGAATATAATTACATGAGGCATGATTAAGAGTTTTCAGTTGTGATCTTCTCATTTATTATTGGGTTGGAATACCTCTATATTGAGAAGTGTGACATATATAAAAATCACAAGAATCAAATGTATATAATCATGTAGCAATTAATCAACATGTGTAATATAATATGGTAAAATATAATAAAGGAGTTATACTTCTCTATTCACTACCTGTCTAGAAATTCTAATAAGGTAGTTGATGAACATAATTTAAATGAAACTACTACTCAATATATGATGTGAATTGGGGAAGAACACATCTTCATGGAAAGGAAATTTATAGATCATTAAATCAGTATGGTATTAAATTCATCCTACCTTTCCCAAATTATTTCCAAACCATAATTCCATGATAAGATCATTGAGGCACAAAGGGATAATCTGGAGCTATAAAAGAATGTTAAAGCAATAAATGAAGGTAATTTACATGAGATCCACATTGATTAATATGTTGTGATTCTATTTTGAACTATGATTTGTGTGACTTCATCAACTGAGATATAGAAGGATCTATTAGATAATGAACATAATTCACAATTCTCCATCCATTCTAGAATTTCCATGACATACCATGATCATCATGAACACTTCTTGTGGGAAAAAATCAAGAATGTGATTTTTGAGTATAACATAGGTTTTTTGTTATATAATCAAGTTAATGTTGTGTAAGATAATGGAAGAGTGATGATGCAACCATTTTGTATACACATGTTGAAATAGGATAACATCATTATTTTATTTTTTCATTAGTCTCCTAAATTAATACAATGGAAACAATGTGACTAGGGTTGTGATGGATTAACTCACCCTGACTTCCCACATTATTTTAATTGGTGAATATTTATCACATGAACGCCATTCTTGGATACATGTGATAAATTTTTACGACTACATGGGGTTCCACTATCAAATGTACCAGATCATAACTCAATATTCACATTTAAATTCACTTTAATTCATCAGCATTAACTAACAACAGAATAGAAATTTTGTGTGACCTATCAAACCCAAAAAAAATGGACAATATGAATGGAAAACTATGATTATTTGGACATGAAATGACCCAGATAAATTAAATTAAAATGTGGATTGGATGACCATCTTCCATTGTTTGAGTTAATATACAATAAAAACATCCACTCGAGTATTCAGCTAGTCCTATATGAAGCTCTATATTGGGAGTGATGTAGAACTCGAAGCCTTTAGTTTTTAGTTTATGAACAAATTCTACTTGTTCCATCTCTTTTGGAAGAAATGAACGAGAAGGATTAATCTATCAAACAACACATAAAATCTAATCAGAGTTATAAAAATATTTATGATTACATCCATCAATGGTACATGGAGTTCATTGTTGTAGACAAATATTTTATTTTAATATCACAATAGAATAGAGTCATGTAATTTGGATAGAAATAGAAATATATCCCATTGTACATTGGGACCTTTGAGATCCCTGATAGTATAATTTCACTAGCCTAATGTTTTTATATTTTACAAAATATATATTAAGATAATTATGTGATCTAGTTATCACTACTGAGTATGTACATACATGTACCCTCACATGTATTAAATCAGAATGTTATGTAATTGGAGAAAAATCACTCCTACGGGGAGATACCAGAAATGATCATGGATTGATGGGTAAAAGTAATATAAAACAAGAAAAATCACTTTGTAAATTGGCTATGGTGGAATCATAAGAATGAAGAGGAAACCAAATAATTGGAGGATGAAATTAAGGATAAATACCCTCAACTATTTTCACATTAGATTGTAAATTGACATTTCGATTGAGAAATTTCAAAAGGGTGAAGAATGTAATAACCGAAAATTTTATCAATTGATTATTTTCCTTTTTATAATAAAGATATAAGGTATAAAAAATACTTATCATATATATCTCAATAAAAACATCATTCTCTTAAATTAATAATGAGATAAGTGATATGTATATGAATTAATGAACATATAATGATGGAATAGTAATTAGGCCACTGAATACTAACATTACCATTAGAAATTATATTCTTAACCAAATAATATTTACCTCCACTAGGATATATAAATAAAATTTATATATCTTATAAATTATAATATGATTGATTTTATCATATTATAATTAAATAAATGTTTTAGAAATGATAAATTTAGTTTTTTTACATTTTTGAAATATAAATGATTAGTTAAAATTGCATAATTAATATAATGATTTGAAATAAAATTTTATCTAATAATATATAATAATAAAATAATATTTTTATGTATTAATTTATAATATTATTTTGTATGACCTCAATTAATTTTTCAATGTATCAAAAATTCAGTTATAATATTATAATTAGTATTTTTAGAGTAAATAATGATTTTAATTAAAATATAAATTTCTCATATTTATAAAAAAATTCATAAAAAAGGTCCAATATTTGAGCTCTATATTTAAAAAAACTGTTTAATGTGTTTATTTCTAATTTTTCTATAATATTCAATTTTTTTAATGTATACTGAGATATGGTAATTTTTCTTATTTTAAATTATAAGTTAAATATGTGAATTTTGTAGTCATTTCTAATATAATAACCCATTAGTTCTAACAATTATGCACTAGTTACTATAATTAGTATATGGAATCAATAATTTTTTTATTCATTATCTATAGTAATAAACTATTGAATTATATTAAAAAACCCCTCTCGTCCCCTATAAATTCCTCCGCCACTCACCATCACTTCCTATCACACTATCATGTACATGAATATTGACTAAATTATCCCCAATTATATTACCAAGACTCGATAACATGTATAGGACCTCATGATCTCATCAAAATACCAATCCCAATTTCCATAATGATTTTATCAAGGTGATAACATTCAGGAGATAAAATCATTAATCAATCTCCTTCAATTCCATTTCATTTCATATCCTCCCCTCACCAACCAATCCCAAACTAGCATAACAACTACAATAACTTATATATACAATAATCATATCATGTCAATGTAATATCAATCATAAATCCTATTCTCCTATACTTTTATTCTATACGTGAAAATATCATCCCTAATTTATTAATTCAATGCCTTCATAGATAATAACTTTTCATTTTCCATTAACTTATTCAAGGATGGTCATAAAACTATTATTAATTTGAAATATTATTTTAATATACATGTTATAATTTTTTTAATATAATTTAATCAACAAAAAATTATTATATTTAATAAAATTAGCCAAGTTGGTGATGGTCGTAAAAATGGCCATAATAAATTAACACATATTCAACAATGATTTATATAATCAATTATAGTAATACCATATAAAAAATTATTTATTTTTCTTATGGTACATATTTATGTTCATTAATATAATATAATTTCAATTATAGATAAATTTTCTCATTTTACTTGAATCGAAATACTTTTTTACTAGTTCCGATCATGAAACCCATATAAACAAACAATCCTAGAATAATGAAATAGAAGTATATAACTCACCAAAATTGATATAAATACTCTAAATTAAATTTACAAAACATTTATTAGTGGTAATATAATTCTTTATTAATTAATATAATTTTATTATTGATGATATTAATGTAAATATTTCATTTGGACAAAAGTTAAGAGGATTCTCAAACACAACTCATTTTATTTAGGTTATTCAATTTTCAAGAAACACTGATTTTTTGATATTCTTATAAAATTCATAAAACAAAATTTCGTTTAAATTTACTTTTCTATTAAAGGATATAATAAATCTAACACGATTTTATGAAATGTTAAACAATTTTTTTAAAATAAATATTCTTTCCAAAAAAATCATTTTGACTTCCCTTGAATTTTTTCTCCTCCGCTCATGTATGGTTCATCTAATTCAAAATATATTATTCATTTTTAATTCTGCAACCACATGTTTTTCAGGAATATATGATATCATTTTGTATTCCATTGATTTACATTTATTTCATTATGAATTTGATTGATACATGTTCTATAAGAATTTCATTATATGAAATTGTTCTGATGTGAAGAGGGAACCTATAATTAAATAATTCTCCAATTCCTCGAGAAATGTGGTTTATCTCATGAGGTAATGTAACAGATATTTGATCATTATTCATGATTTTTTAAAACAATGATTTCATTATAATGCACATATTTTCTGTGTGAACATGATTCTATATTGTTTCAAAACTACATGCACTATATTACAACTAAAACATAATGTTTCATTTTATGTATTTCAACATTCTATTCATTTATCTAATTCTACATCTTATGATAATGATGATGATCATATTATTATTTTATATGGAAGGTGATTATACTCACCCAAGTTATATTGATTCATTTACTTATATATATTCTTAATCATATTTTAGATCAGCCCATTCATGTATATACATCATAAGGGTATGACATATACAAAGGATATCATGAGATTTTTAACAATAAAGTTTAATATTCAAAATAAAAAATTATTATTTATTATTCATAAGTTATGTATGTTCTAAATTAAAAAAATATAATAATCTTTTGGATCCTGGTTTTGTAACACTTTTATGTTGTTTATCATAAAATGATATAATAGTTATGCAAGAAAAATCTCTGTCAGGAAAAATTATGATCACACCCAAAACTATGAATCATTTATGTTATTAATGTTGGTTTAAAACAAGTAAATTTATAATAATATGATCATAAATTATGAAAATTGTAAAGACCCGTAAAATTCAAGGGAAATTTTTTCTTAATTTTCTTTAGAATTTTACAAGAGCGCGGTTTCAGACGGCACCTGATTCCGAGGCCCGGAGTGCCCGGAATTAAGTTCCGAAGTTTGGCTCGGGTACGTTCAGTGAACGAACGAGCGGGAATTCCTAACTTTTGATCCGGTTCTCGGAATTGAAATCCGAGGGCACCGATGAACTCGCAGCGCCGATATTCGCTTAAGGAGACCTTTCCCGAAGTTGCGTTTACACGTGGGGAGTTGTAAAAAAATAAAATTGTGAATGTTAAAATAAAAATTTAACTTCAATTTTTATTTTTATCTTCCTTAAGCGTTTTTATCCTTTGGGTGGAAGTTGGGTGACAACCCAACTTCCCTTGGGAGGTTAAGAGGGTGGTGGGGCCCACACGAACCCCACCCCTTCATATTCTCTAACCCTCCCCAACTCACAATTAATGTTGTAAACTTAAGTTATAACTTATGTCATTAATAAGTGAGTTTAATTAATGTTTTGAAATTAAAACTTTTGAATTTCAAAGGTTTGTGTTGTGTTAATAAATTAAGTGAGCTTAATTTATTGTTTTTGGTTAGTCCCTTTATTTCTTGAGAGGATTTGAGAGCTTTCTCTTCTTCTTCAAACCTCAACGAAGAACGCGAAGAACGCCGTTCTTCAACGAAGAACTTCTTCCGCGTCATCTCTTCCGCGACGGTTTTCCGCGACGAACGCCTTCAACAACGACTCTTCCTCCGACGTCAAAGGAATCGAGTGCGACTATCGAGGTAGAGATTCTTGAGTTCGTTTTTTTCTTTATTATTTGACTTTCCTCAAGTCTTGACGAGGAACGCTCAATTTCCGACGAAGAACGCCGCTCCGCTCTTCTTCGTTTACCGTGTCAACGAAAGGGGACACCACTTCTTCCTCGGACAATCTTCGTCGGCGTACAAGTTTCGCCCACGACGTGTCACTTCGAACGCTTTCCTTCGTCATCGGATTTGACGAACGGCTTCCGCGACGCCCGACCTCCGCGACGTCGTCTTCCGGGAACTTAGTCAAATCCTCGAACTTATACCCGAGGTAGGGGTTGTTGTTTCATTCTTTATTTATTCCTTTTCTTGATCCTGGATTTCGCTTGTCAAGCATGAGACTTTTAAAATGTTTTAAAGTTGTGTTATTATTTTAACGTGAGGGGGCCGGACCGCACGAACACGGCCGAACCCCATCCATCGTTCTTGTTTAATTATTTTGCGGAAGAAAGCAAATGGCGTGGTGCCGTCGCACCACGCGGTTGAACATGCAAATATCTCACGCGATGCCGTCGCGCGCGCACCTTGGGAGGAACAACAAGAACGCGACGCCGTCGCGCCGCGTTGAATGTTTATCAAGCACGGTGAAGGGGCGCGGTGCCGTCGTACCGCGCCGGATTACTAACGCCGCGGCCGGTTCCGGGCCACGGCGAGACGAGGAGACCGCGGCCGGTTCCGGGCCGCGGCGGAAGAGGAGACCGGTGGCCGGGCCGCCGGCGTCGGAAGCCGAGGGGGGGACCGGAATTTCCGATCCCGTTGGAGAAAACCGGCCGGCCAGCTGGCCGGCCGGATAGCCAAAATCCGGGGAAAATAAATCCCCCGGCCAGTAAAGAAGCCCCTCCCCATTAATTGGGGGAGGCGGTTCCCATGAGGGGGGGCAGGCGGCTCCCCCGGACCCTCTTCAAAGCGGGCCCCCAAAGGGGGGCCGTTGATTGACTAAAACGGCGCGGCTATGCCGCGCCGACATTGAAGAAGCGGGGGATTGAATCCCCCGCGTGCCACCTCGTGCGGCGCCAGGCGCCGCCGCCGCGGGCCGTCGCCGCCGCCGCCGCGGGCCGCCGCCGCCGCCGCGGGCCGCCGCCGCCGCCGCGGGCCGCCGCCGCCGGCAGCCGCGCGCCGCCGCCGCGCGCCGCCGCCGGCCGCCGCCGCCGGCCGCCCGGGGGGGGGGGGGGGGTCGGGCCGGGTCGGCCCGGACCCGGACCCCCCGTTTCGAACCAGTTTTGGTTTTTGGCTCATAACATGAGCCTCGGACCTCCGAATGATGAACCGTCTGCGGCAACGCGATCCTTGGATCGAGACGGTCGTTTCGGTATATCGCACTCAAGGTTTCGGGTTACTTTGAGTACGGCCGGGTTGGTTCGTTCACGGAACCAACCGGGCCTTCGGAGCGGAAACGCTCATATCTTGAGCTATGGACGTCCGATTGACGTACCGTCAGCCGCGTTGTGTTCCTCTTAGTAAAACGAATCTTTTGGCATACTCCGCCCGAGGTTTGGACGCAAGTGGAGTACGGTCGGGTTGGTTTTGCCTTAAAAACCAACCGGGCCCCGGAGACGAAAATGCCAATAACTCTCAGACCGGGCGTCCGATCAACGCGCCGTCTGTTACGTTGACTTCCTATTGACGATACGAAACTTTTGGCATCCTCCGCCCGAGTTTTGGATGCAGTTGGATAGTGGCCGGGTTGGATCGCACCGAAATCCAACCGGGCCCCTGGAACGGAAAAGATGATATCTTTCAGACAGGACGTCCGTCTGACGAACCGTCAGCGGCGTTGATGATCACGATGAGAAACGGACCCTATGAGTATACCCTATGAGAGTTCGGGGTACAGTTGAGATACGGCCGGGTTTGGTTCGCTCACGAAACCAACCGGGCCCCTGGGACGAAAAGACTAATAACTCACAGACCGGGCGTCCGATCGACGCGCCGTCTGTTGCGTTGAGACCCCTGTGACGAGACGGTCTTTTGAGATACTTCTTTGCGGAACTTGTGATACTTGGAGTATCGACCAGTAGCTCGTGGAGCGGACCCTCCCGGAGACGAGCGTGCAGAGTACGGAGACCGTGTAGCCGGCTGAGACCTGACGACTGCTTGACCGACTCGACTTGGAGTGAGTCGACTAGCCCAGTGGACGGAGCGCCCGGTACTTGGCGGCAGACCCACGGCGGACGGAGCGCCTGGTAGTTGGCAGCAGACCCGCGGTACACGACAGGAGGAGTACCTCAGTAGGCTATCTGGGTAGCGCCCGGTATTTGGCGACAGACCCTCAGCGGACGGAGCGCCAGGTAGTTGGCCGCAAACCCGCAGTACTCGACAGGAGGAGTACTTCAGCAGTCCTAGGTTAGTGAGCGGCAGCCTCGGAGTCGTGACAGGACCACTGTACACTCTAGAGACGGAGCTCTTCAGCAGTTACGGTTTCGATAATGAAAATCCTGGTTTGAGCTGAGACTTTTGACCTTGTGTTTACCTCATGATTGAGATGGGTCACTTGCTAACTTTGGTATATGTATGGGCATATACCCGAGTAGTGGTTATCCGTCGTTTTCACAATCCTTGTGTTTCCTCATGATTGAGATGGGTTACTTGATAACTTAGGTATATGTATGGGCATATACCTAAGTAGAGTTTATCTGTTGAGATCTTCTTGTGTTTATCCTTGTTGGTTTTAGTGAGACCTTGAGGGTCTCGGGGTCCCTACTGAGTATCGTTATACTCACCCCTGCACGGGCTATGCCCGCACCTCGTTGTGTTGGTTGCAGACGACGGACAGTGCTGATAGAGGCCGAGTGTTCGAGGACTGGACGGTACCTGGAGGTGGACTATACGACGAGGTGGATCCCAGAGGCAGACCACTGGGCGGGACATACTCGGAGCGGATGGCGGGACCCGAGGAGCAGAGGAGCTATCTGTACCCACCCTTCAGGTGGGATTTCCAGTGGACATCTCAGCGTAGCAGCTTTACTTTTCAGTTGCTGTTTTCCCTTTCGAGTTGTACTTTACAGTTGGGCTTGTATTTCCGGCCCCTTTTTACTTTTCAGCTCTTCTTTTGTACTTAGTGTTTTACTTCCGCTTGTACTCTGTGGTGCTTGTTTTCTTTTATAAAGGCAATTCCTTCCCAGTTATCGGGATTTTTACGCCTTTGGTGCTAGTCGCCAGCCCCTGGCCTATGGAAGGCGGGCTTGGGGTAGTCACGGCACGGGCCCCGAGGACGGGTCGTGACAAATTGGTATCAGAGGAGTTCGGTTCTACCGCAGAACTTATAACTCTGATCTTTTCTTTCTGTGAAGCGGTAGTGTTAAGGGTACCGAGTGTGGTTTTCAGTCCAGGGAGTCCAGTGTTGGTGCGGGCGGCCGACGTATCCATACACCAGGACCCTGACAACTGATTTCCGACTTTGTGCACGAAAACACTGATTGCGTGTGTGTTTTCAAAAGTTTTCCCCCCTTAAAACAGCTCAAACCAGGTCAGCTCACCAGGTATAATCGTTTGATCGTGTTACGTTGTTTCTTTCATGATGGCCCACCGAGCAGCGAGACTCCAGTGCAGGGCCCTTTTTCAGTGTTGGCACCTTCGGGTGGTGTACCAGCAGCACCACCACCCGTTAGGCAGCAGATGCCACTAGCTGACGGTGCACGCTAGCAGAGCGCGATGCACGAGTTCCAGCAGTAGAGGCCTCTGAGGATACGAGGCGAGACAGATTTCCCAGGCAGCAGTGGACTGGATGGAGACGAATACTAGAGTTCTACGCCTAGCTTGGATACTAGTAGAGCGGATGATGATCTTAGCTCCAGGTGTTTCCAGAGAGTGACCATGAGGTTGGTCCTTATAGTAACGAGGCTTCGGTACGCGAACCGATACCTGGATTAGTACCTACGGGTAGAGCGCCAGCTATGTCACTACCTGTTGGTCAGCAGACACTACCGGCGGTACCGGTAGCAGAGACTCACAGGCTTAGTGCCTTACTTATGTTTTAGCATCAGATATCCCTCAAGTTTCGAAGTGAGCCTGACTCGTAGGCGGCTGAGGACTGGCTTGAGGAGGTGGTTGTGAGTTTTCTGGAGCTAATACAGCTTCGACAGTACGACATGTCGGAAGCAGAGCACTCAACGTGGCTTACCAATCAATCTTGGAACTCGTTGGTTACGTTGTGATCAGTTCTTTAGACTCGAACTTCTGAGCGAAGTGTGTCTAAAGGACATCCGAACCATTTCTTTTCCTCTATGCATTCCTACCTATGCTAGGATGCTAGAGAGAACCTTTGTGGTTGTGAACGTTAGCAGTGAAAGGCAGGAGACTAGCGCCAGTCTCAGAGACTCGGGCGTGTAAAATGTTTCAGGAGGAGGAAGTGCTAAGGACAGATGAATCTGCAGGGTAGCAAACGTGGAAGCAGAGCTTGGAGAGCAGCATGTGGTGGTGTACATTTCGAAATGTTACGACCACCCGACTTAGTAGTCCCCGCCAGGCTCAGGGAGCAGGAGGGCTGGGGAGGAGAATAGCTGCATTGCGGTCAAGGAGTGTGACCCAGGAGCTCTAAGAATGATTCGGGGTACGAATTATGTCTACTACGAGCTGCCATATCTATAGACATAGGAACCAATCATTCTACCCTTCCACGAATCATGTCCCAGACCTAGAGGTTCCGGGTAAGCCGTAGACTTGACCCTCACGTCTGGAGATACCTTTGGGAGGAGACTCGATAATCACGCTTACGCCGACGGTGTGATTTGACCTCGAGGCGAGAGTTTCGGTTGGAATCTCTTGGTGGCAGCGTAGAGGCCTTACGACGTTGATCTGGGTATGGTTTTGATTCACAAATCATACCCCGGTTGACTGTTTTAGGCAAACGTCGGAATGGGTTTTCCTTGGTCGGCGAAAAGGAAACCCTGGGCAGCTCATGTTAAACTCAGACATAAGAGGGTGTGACCGATCACTCTTGAGTTGGTCAACCCTACCCCTGTGGCAGCAGGAGTTTGAGTTCAGTTCTAACCTAAAAAGGGAAACCTCTTGAGTTCGAGGGTGACGAACACGTTCTTATACGGTCTCAACCCGATGAGGTTTCGGAGATGTGGCCGAGGCGGCATGTTATCTCCGAAGTTCGATGGACCCTTTTGATCTTCAGCAGGGTAGGCGAGGAGGTTTACCGCTTAACCCTACCACCTCAGTCGCACCGGGTGCATAGTGTCCACCACGTGTCTCAGCTGTGGAGATACGTGTATGTTTCTTCACACGTCATCGACCCCGGGGAGTTGGACGTCGATGACAGGGCGATAAGCACAGAGATTCTAGTAGAGATTGAGGATCGACAGGAGTAGGTTCTACGTGAACGGTTGCTTCCTCTGGGGTGCTTCTCGGGTAGCACGAGATCTTCAGGTGAGCATATGGGAGCGTAAAGCTCAGTTGCGTGCTCAGTACTACTTTGTTTCCCTTAAGTGTGAGTTGAAGCTTTACGGGGACGTAAAGCCCTGAGGTGGGAGTAATGTAAAGACCCGTAAAATTCAAGGGAAATTTTTTCTTAATTTTCTTTAGAATTTTACAAGAGCGCGGTTTCAGACGGCACCTGATTCCGAGGCCCGGAGTGCCCGGAATTAAGTTCCGAAGTTTGGCTCGGGTACGTTCAGTGAACGAACGAGCGGGAATTCCTAACTTTTGATCCGGTGCTCGGAATTGAAATCCGAGGGCACCGATGAACTCGCAGCGCCGATATTCGCTTAAGGAGACCTTTCCCGAAGTTGCGTTTACACGTGGGGAGTTGTAAAAAAATAAAATTGTGAATGTTAAAATAAAAATTTAACTTCAATTTTTATTTTTATCTTCCTTAAGCGTTTTTATCCTTTGGGTGGAAGTTGGGTGACAACCCAACTTCCCTTGGGAGGTTAAGAGGGTGGTGGGGCCCACACGAACCCCACCCCTTCATATTCTCTAACCCTCCCCAACTCACAATTAATGTTGTAAACTTAAGTTATAACTTATGTCATTAATAAGTGAGTTTAATTAATGTTTTGAAATTCAAACTTTTGAATTTCAAAGGTTTGTGTTGTGTTAATAAATTAAGTGAGCTTAATTTATTGTTTTTGGTTAGTCCCTTTATTTCTTGAGAGGATTTGAGAGCTTTCTCTTCTTCTTCAAACCTCAACGAAGAACGCGAAGAACGCCGTTCTTCAACGAAGAACTTCTTCCGCGTCATCTCTTCCGCGACGGTTTTCCGCGACGAACGCCTTCAACAACGACTCTTCCTCCGACGTCAAAGGAATCGAGTGCGACTATCGAGGTAGAGATTCTTGAGTTCGTTTTTTTCTTTATTATTTGACTTTCCTCAAGTCTTGACGAGGAACGCTCAATTTCCGACGAAGAACGCCGCTCCGCTCTTCTTCGTTTACCGTGTCAACGAAAGGGGACACCACTTCTTCCTCGGACAATCTTCGTCGGCGTACAAGTTTCGCCCACGACGTGTCACTTCGAACGCTTTCCTTCGTCATCGGATTTGACGAACGGCTTCCGCGACGCCCGACCTCCGCGACGTCGTCTTCCGGGAACTTAGTCAAATCCTCGAACTTATACCCGAGGTAGGGGTTGTTGTTTCATTCTTTATTTATTCCTTTTCTTGATCCTGGATTTCGCTTGTCAAGCATGAGACTTTTAAAATGTTTTAAAGTTGCGTTATTATTTTAACGTGAGGGGGCCGGACCGCACGAACACGGCCGAACCCCCTCCATCGTTCTTGTTTAATTATTTTGCGGAAGAAAGCAAATGGCGTGGTGCCGTCGCACCACGCGGTTGAACATGCAAATATCTCACGCGATGCCGTCGCGCGCGCACCTTGGGAGGAACAACAAGAACGCGACGCCGTCGTGCCGCGTTGAATGTTTATCAAGCACGGTGAAGGGGCGCGGTGCCGTCGCACCGCGCCGGATTACTAACGCCGCGTCCGGTTCCGGGCCGCGGCGAGACGAGGAGACCGCGGCCGGTTCCGGGCCGCGGCGGAAGAGGAGACCGGCGGCCGGGCCGCCGGCGTCGGAAGCCGAGGGGGGGACCGGAATTTCCGGTCCCGTTGGAGAAAACCGGCCGGCCAGCTGGCCGGCCGGATAGCCAAAATCCGGGGGAAATAAATCCCCCGGCCAGTAAAGAAGCCCCTCCCCATTAATTGGGGGAGGCGGTTCCCATGAGGGGGGGCAGGCGGCTCCCCCGGACCCTCTTCAAAGCGGGCCCCCAAAGGGGGGCCGTTGATTGACTAAAACGGCGCGGCTATGCCGCACCGACATTGAAGAAGCGGGGGAATGAATCCCCCGCGTGCCACCTCGTGCGGCGCCAGGCGCCGCCGCCGCGGGCCGCCGCCGCCGCCGCCCGCCGCCGCCGCCGCCGCCCGCCGCCGCCGCCGCCGGCCGCCGCCCGCCGCCGCCGGCCCCCGCGCCGCCCAGGGGGGGGTCGGGCCGGGTCGGCCCGGACCCGGACCCCCCGTTTCGAACCAGTTTTGGTTTTTGGCTTATAACTTGAGCCTCGGACCTTCGAATGATGAACCGTCTGCGGCAACGCGATCCTTGGATCGAGACGGTCGTTTCGGTATATCGCACTCAAGGTTTCGGGTTACTTTGAGTACGGCCGGGTTGGTTCGTTCACGGAACCAACCGGGCCTTCGGAGCGGAAACGCTCATATCTTGAGCTATGGACGTCCGATTGACGTACCGTCAGCCGCGTTGTGTTCCTCTTAGTAAGACGAATCTTTTGGCATACTCCGCCCGAGGTTTGGACGCAAGTGGAGTACGGTCGGGTTGGTTTTGCCTTAAAAACCAACCGGGCCCCGGAGACGAAAATGCCAATAACTCTCAGACCGGGCGTCCGATCAACGCGCCGTCTGTTACGTTGACTTCCTATTGACGATACGAAACTTTTGGCATCCTCCGCCCGAGTTTTGGATGCAGTTGGATAGTGGCCGGGTTGGATCGCACCGAAATCCAACCGGGCCCCTGGAACGGAAAAGATGATATCTTTCAGACAGGACGTCCGTCTGACGAACCGTCAGCGGCGTTGATGATCACGATGAGAAACGGACCCTATGAGTATACCCTATGAGAGTTCGGGGTACAGTTGAGATACGGCCGGGTTTGGTTCGCTCACGAAACCAACCGGGCCCCTGGGACGAAAAGACTAATAACTCACAGACCGGGCGTCCGATCGACGCGCCGTCTGTTGCGTTGAGACCCCTGTGACGAGACGGTCTTTTGAGATACTTCTTTGCGGAACTTGTGATACTTGGAGTATCGACCAGTAGCTCGTGGAGCGGACCCTCCCGGAGACGAGCGTGCAGAGTACGGAGACCGTGTAGCCGGCTGAGACTTGACGACTGCTTGACCGACTCGACTTGGAGTGAGTCGACTAGCCCAGTGGACGGAGCGCCCGGTACTTGGCGGCAGACCCACGGCGGACGGAGCGCCTGGTAGTTGGCAGCAGACCCGCGGTACACGACAAGAGGAGTACCTCAGTAGGCTATCTGGGTAGCGCCCGGTATTTGGCGACAGACCCTCAGCGGACGGAGCGCCAGGTAGTTGGCCGCAAACCCGCAGTACTCGACAGGAGGAGTACTTCAGCAGTCCTAGGTTAGTGAGCGGCAGCCTCAGAGTCGTGACAGGACCACTGTACACTCTAGAGACGGAGCTCTTCAGCAGTTACGGTTTCGATAATGAAAATCCTGGTTTGAGCTGAGACTTTTGACCTTGTGTTTACCTCATGATTGAGATGGGTCACTTGCTAACTTTGGTATATGTATGGGCATATACCCGAGTAGTGGTTATCCGTCGTTTTCACAATCCTTGTGTTTCCTCATGATTGAGATGGGTTACTTGATAACTTAGGTATATGTATGGGCATATACCTAAGTAGAGTTTATCTGTTGAGATCTTCTTGTGTTTATCCTTGTTGGTTTTAGTGAGACCTTGAGGGTCTCGGGGTCCCTACTGAGTATCGTTATACTCACCCCTGCACGGGCTATGCCCGCACCTCGTTGTGTTGGTTGCAGACGACAGACAGTGCTGACAGAGGCCGAGTGTTCGAGGACTGGATGGTACCTGGAGGTGGACTATACGACGAGGCGGATCCCAGAGGCAGACCACTGGGCGGGACATACTCGGAGCGGATGGCGGGACCCGAGGAGCAGAGGAGCTATCTGTACCCACCCTTCAGGTGGGATTTCCAGTGGACATCTCAGCGTAGCAGCTTTACTTTTCAGTTGCTGTTTTCCCTTTCGAGTTGTACTTTACAGTTGGGCTTGTATTTCCGGCCCCTTTTTACTTTTCAGCTCTTCTTTTGTACTTAGTGTTTTACTTCCGCTTGTACTCTGTGGTGCTTGTTTTCTTTTATAAAGGCAATGCCTTCCCAGTTATCGGGATTTTTACGCCTTTGGTGCTAGTCGCCAGCCCCTGGCCTATAGAAGGCGGGCTTGGGGTAGTCACGGCACGGGCCCCGAGGACGGGTCGTGACAAAAATTATCTTATAGGATGATATATATTGAAAAGGCCTATAATTTATGATAATGTATCATTACTTTTTATAATATTTGTAATTAAATTAAATTATTAAATTTATATTTTATCATATATAGAAACCAATAGGTGTCATTTTGATTTTTATATATCCTATATATAAAAATCTATAAATATGATAACATATAATATTACCCATATTATTATTACTAAATTATTAAAAATTCTTGTGGGATTATGTTTTAAATGAGTTCATTTATATTAAACATAATATTATTGATTAGTCCATGGTTTATGAAAATCAATTTTTATGTGGAATTACAAATTAAAAAATATATGTTGAATAATGTTTATACGAAGAATAAAATATATGAATATATTTTTATTGAGAAGGATGCATCCATTTATTAAATAAAAAATATTTATGTCAAGTATATAGTTATTATTTGGATTTAAAAAATTAATTTTATTGTAATCAAATTCACAATGGATATACTTTTGTAGGAAAATCTACATGAAATGGCGTGGTTCCATAATATAATGAATGATCTCTAATAACTCAGAATTTCTGGGTAATGTTTTTTAATATATGAGAATTCTTTGTGTCTGTGAAAACTAACAATGTGTAATTCTGAGGCCCGGAGTGCCCATAATTAATTAATGAAATTTTTTTGGTACATTCATTAAACGTGCGAGCGGGTTTTTCTAACTTTTGAACTATTGCTCGGAATTGAAATGTGAGGACACCGTTGAACTCGCATCGCTAGTAATAACTTGATGACACTTTCACCTATGTGGCAGTAGGTCGAGGGTGAAAGATAATTTTTTTTTGGGTTTTCAGGGAAATAATAAAATAAAATAAACACACATTTTATTTAATTTTGTTTTAACCACCCTCTTGTGGAGGTGGGGACCTCTAGAGTTTTGTTCTCCAAATTGAATGCTCATTGGTGGGGACAACCCGAGCTAGTAAAACATCCCCTGAGGGGTTATGGTCATGGGGACCACCCCATTATTGAAAACCTCAAACATCCTATTAAATATGGGGGAGCCTATTCAACTCCTCAAACATTTATTATGCCAACGCACCACATTAATTTAGCCAATTTGAATTTTAATACAAAAAATTAATGAATAGTTATTATAATCTATTTTTTGGGGTAACCTATTTATTTTGGTGGATTTGGAAGGAAGGAGAATTGGGAGAAAAGCTCTCCAATGAAGAACACCAATGAAGAACACCTATCCTTCTTATAGATTCTTCTCCAAACTACATTGAAGGATCTATAATGACTCACAAACAGACAATGGAGGAAAAATTCCAATGACACTGACGTCCATCTTTTTCCAACAATTCTTCATCTTCTACATGACCTCATCGACGTCATCAACCGAACGAGGTTGGGGTTTATTTATGAGTGATTTTATATTCCCATGTTCTTCTATTCTAAAAAAAGTGAATGTAAATCAACTATTTATTTTACATTGATCGGTGATTGTTTTTCATTTGAGGGATTTGGAAAGATTAATTACAGGAGGATGAAGGGGGGTGTTTGAATTATTCTCGTTACCCATTCATAATATTCTTGTGATTCATGTATAATTGCATCTTGCTACTGCTCTAATGCAGAGAGTGTGGGCCAAACTAACATGGCATATCCTCTCCATAATTCATGTGTTGAATTGGGGTGTTCTTCACGATGGTGGAGGACGGAGACCAACCACGAAGGGGCACCAAAACGGCGGCCGACACCACCACCGGTTGTGACAAAGGTGCCACTCCACCACCATCACCGCCCCAGAAAAACCACTATCGCATCCTCGCCACGCCTCCCCATGGCCATCTGCTCAACCATGGCCTCTAGTGGCCCTTCGCGGCGCCCTCATTGCCTCTGCGCCCTCGCAGTCTTCGCGACCACCGTGGTACCTCGTAGCCCTCGCGAGAAGGACCGCTAAGCCGGGCCTCCCATCGTTGGTCGGACCCAAAGGGTCAGGCCAAGTTGACCCAAACTAGGTCATCTTAGGTTTGGTCGGGCCATGTCGGTCCCACAGGGTCAGACTGGACCCAGGCCCACTACTACCCATTTACTTCTTTTGGCCAGAAATTTGTCACCGGATGTCCGTTTGATAAACCGTATGTGGAATTGGAAATATTTGAGTGAGACGATCACTTTGAGTATACCCCACTATAGTTTGGGATTAAGATGGGTAACTGTCAGGTTGTAAAAAGCAAGAATCCAACTGGTCCCCTAGGACTAGAAGTCTCATAACTCATGAACAGTCGTCCGATTGATGCACCGTCTATTGTGTTGAGACCCCTATAATGTGGTGGACCTTTGAGATGCTTATTTGTGGGACTTCATGACAATTTGAATATCTACATGTATCATGTGGAGTAGATCCTCATGGAGATGAGAATGCATAATGCGGGAACCCAGTAGCCTGCTTAGACTTGATGACTGCTAACCTTTTCGACTTGGGGCAACATGACATGCCCAGTGGGGAGCACCTCTGTTTTTCACGGCAGACCAATGTTGGGGACAACCTATATGTGACACAGTATACCCATGGTACACAACATGAGAATTAACATTGTGGTCCACGATGGGGAGCTCCTCTTTGTGACGCGGTAGGCCCACGGTACTCGACAGGAGGAATACCAAGCGAGTCATGAGGGGGAAGTGCTTCTCTATGAATCAGTAGAAACAAGGTGGGGAGATTCTTTGTGTGACTTGACAAACCCACAATACTCGATAGGAGGAGTAACTGAATAGTCCAAGGATTGGGGGATGCACCTCTATGTGACGCGGTAGACCCACTATACTCGATAGAGGATGGGATCTCAAGAAGCCAAGGTGTTCCACAATGTGACTGGGGATGATACTTGTTACTACCCCTAGAATTAATCCCGGTGTGAGCTAGGTCAGTATCTATGTGTTTCCCCATGATTGAGATGTATTACTTGATAACATAGGTATATTTATCGGCATATACCGAAGTAGGGTTAACTGTTTATTTCAAACATTTTGGTTTATCATATTTGAATTTTGTGAGACCTTGAGGGTATTAGGGTCCCTACTGAGTATCGTTAGACTCTCCACTACACAGGATATGACCACACTTCATTGTGTTTATTGCAGACGACTTACAACGCTGACTGAGGATGTGAGTGCCAAGACTGGACAATGCCTAGAGGAGGACCATACAACATGTCAATACACGGAGGAGATGGGTGAAATTGGAGTTCTAGGAAAGCGATATGTACCTACCCTATAGGTAGGATCCTCATAGGATGACCCATCAGCTGAATTTCCCTTTTCTTTAGTTATATAGTGTCATAGTTGTACATGTACTTTCCAATTGGGCTTTTATTCTAGACCCTTTTACTTACTGCTCTCACTCTATTTATACTTCTATTTATTTTTGTTCCTATCATGCTATGTGCTTGGTTAAGTGTGCTTGATGGTAATAAAGGCAATGCCTTCCCAGTTTTAGGGAATAAACCTTCGGTGCAAGTCGCCAGCCCATGTCCTTTGGACGGCGGACATGGGGTAGTCACGACACGGGCCCCGGGTGACGGGTCATGACAAATTGGTTTCAAAGGGGTCGGTTCTACTGCATAACAAAAGACTCTAGTCGTTATTTTAACTGTAATAGAGTTAAGTGTAGTGAGTGTGGTTATCAGTTTAGGGAATCTAGTATTGGTGCGCTAGTCGATGTATCTATACACCATGACCTTGACTTCTTAATTCTGACTCAGTGCATGAAAACACTGATTGTGTGTGTGTTTCCAAGAGTTATCTTCATTGTATTTTGAGTCTACTCACTGGGTATAAATTTTTGACCGTGGTGCACTTGTTTCCTTTCAGGATGCCTCAACACAATCAGCTAGAAAGTGTTTCGAGAGTAGTACGCACTGACAGCCCACCGAGCGACGAGGCCTCGGTGCAGGGCCCTTTTCCAGTAGAGGCACCAGCAGAGGATCCAATGGTACCATTACGAATTGGGCCACCGATGGAACCGGAACAAGTAGCAGAGAGTTCATGCCTCTTGAGTGCGTTGAATGAGTTCCAGCACCAGAGGCCACTGAAGTTTAGGGAGAGACGAAAACACATGCGGTTTAGGATTGGATGAGGCTGGGGTGAGAGTCGTCCGACTCCTACGAACACCAGATAATCTCATGGTGATCCTTATTGCCAACATTCAACATGCTGTATCTTGAAGATGGTGGAGCATGATGCTCCATGTTCCCGATGGGGTGACACTACTCTAGGAAGAATTCAAGAGCCTGTTTCAAGTAGAGTTTGTCCCAGCAACTATTCACATAGTGCGCATACAAGAGCTTCTTCATTTGCAGTAGTGTAGCATGACTGTAGCTTAGTACTCAGTGAGGTTCACTGACCTCTCATTTTACTACACCGATATGTTGTAGGACCCTTTCTTTAGGGCATGGACCTTTGAGCAGGGGCTCAGGTGAGAGATCATGTATTCGATGATCTCACCCAGCATCCCGACACAGGCAGGGGTGTTAGAGAGAGACCTCTTGGTGGAGAGTTTTCATGCAGAGTAGTCACCAGTAGGGATTCCCACCAATTGGCGTCATTTCGACAGAGTATTCTGCAGCTGGAAGCGGATAGACGTCACAGAGGTTAAAGAGGACCAGACCTGCTGGTGGACGACTGCATGACTCAGGATCAGTTATGCGGGGCACCTGAGGCAGAACTATTCAGACAAGGAGCATGCAGTGTTACTCATGTGGCGGGAAGGATCACATGGCTCGTGACTGTATGAACCTTCATATTGATGATCAAAAAACGGTCAAAGGACCACCCATATAGAGATATTGGATCGACCGAGGTGGTCCGCAGAGAGAAGGAGAACGCGGTAGAGTTGCTGACCATGTAGCTGGCAGTGGACGACGATTCAATATGTTACCGTCGCCACCACCAGGAGGTCCACCCCGACCGCAGGGAGAATGTGGATAGGGGAGAACTCAGCTCTATGCAGCTGAGGCCTACAATAACGGCGCTTCGGAGATGATATGAGGTACGATCTATGTCTAATCCACCTTAGCTGTAGTACTTATAGACACAAGTTCCAGTCAATCTTTTATTTCCACTGCCCTCATTCGGATCTCAGATATTTTTATGGAGTCGTTGGCTCGATCCTTACGGCTAGAGACTCTTATGGGAGTAGATTCAATGATTACGCACTGGCGCCGTCAGTGTGAGCTTACTCTTGAAGGAAAGAGCTTCGGCTGGGATCTCTTAGTAGCGGGGTCAATGCCTTATGACGTCATCTTTTGTATGGACTGGTCAACTACTTGCCATGATTAGATTGACTATATTAGGCGCAATGTGGGTTATGTCTACACAGATTGGACCAGGTTTAAATTCACTAGTGAGAAGGGATCCTTTTCAGCGAAAGATGGATTTTCCCGAAGGAGGGTGCAACCGATCACTCATCAGTTGGCTTGCCATACCCTCGGAGAGGATGATATAGATAGTCTGAATTATCCTATAGTGGTGGACCAGTACAATAATTTCTTCCCTGATGATGTGTAGGGTCTAACATTTTGCAGAGAGTTGGAATATTACTTTGAATTGTACCTCGGGATGACACTAATATCTACACTAGCATATATGATGGATCATATGGAGCATCGTGAGCTATGGGTACAGATGGAGGACATACAGGGGAAGGGGTTCATCTGGCCTAATGTTTCACCTTGTTCTTCCCTGATTCTGTTCACTAAGAAGGTGGATGGGAGCTTGAGGCATTGTGTTGACTATCATCACCTGAACCAGGTGACCGTGATGATCAAGTTCTCACTCTTGAGGATTGACGACTTCTTTGATCTACTAAAGGGATCACAGTGGTTCTCGAAGAGAGACCTCATATTAGCCTATCACCATCTCAGAGAATGTGACGAGGATGTGCATATGTTGGCTTTCAGATGTCCAGAAATCCAGTAAGTGTTCTTGGTTAATCCATTTGGTGTGACCCACGCTCATGTAGTGTTCATGAGACTCATGAACATGATCATTCACCCATACTTTGATTGATTTGTAGTATTCTTCATCGATGGAATTCTGATATACTCGGATACTAAGGAGGAGAATGCCTATTATTTGTAGGTGGTACTGGACACAATTTGGGAGTAGCATATTTATGGTAAGGTCTCGAAGTTCATGTTATGGATTCAAGATGTTCACATTCTCAAACATGTCATATTAGAGGATAGAGTAGTAGTGGATTGAGCAATGATTGAGGAGGTACTTTCTTGGGAGCCTCCCAGGAGTGTGACAGAGGTATGGAGTTTCCTCAGATTGGCTGGATAATGCTGGATATTTTTACTAGTTTTCTCCAGACATGCAGCTCCACTAATAGCCTTGATAAAGAAGGGGAAACCCTTCATGTGATCGGAGAGATTCCAACTGAGTTTTCAGGAGTTGAGGTAGAGTCGTACTAGTTCCCCCATCTTGAGGATTCTAGAAGATGGCGTAGGATATTTAGTTTACTATAACACATCATGGAATAGACTCAGATGTGTCCTGATGCAAGAGTGAGTAGTGATCACATTGGGTTATCGACAACTGAGATAGCATGAGCAGAACTACACTACCCATACCATGGAGTTAGCAGCTGTGGTCTTCGCCTTGATGATTTGGTGACACTATCTAATGGGATATAATTTTACCATGTACTCTGATCACCAAATTCATAGGTGTATCTTCTCCTAGAAGGACCTGAACATGAGACATAGACGTTTCCATGTGTTCCTCCAAGACTATGACTTCGAGATAGTCGATACTCTTAGGAAGGGGAACATTGTTGCAGATGCACTCAGTAAGAGGTCGGGTATACAACTGCTAGGTGAGGCGACAGAGCAGATAGATGCTTTGTAGATATCCTTTATGGATCGTGATGGAGAAGTTTTTCTTTAGTCTCTTACAGTCACTCCCCACTTCTTTAGCGAGTCAGGGAGGCGCAACATGGGGATGCTGACTGCGAGACACGACGTGTTCAGATATATATAGGACATGAACTTGATGGATTTTCTAAAGGTGGGGAGCATATCATCCTCTTCATAGGACGTACCATGGTACCGGTGTCACTTCAGGAGGATGTGTTTGGTTACTTCCACACTTCCCCTCTAGAGGTACATCTAGGAGTGGCGAAAATGTACAAATATCTCTGACGACAGCAATGGTGGCTGGGAATGAAGAAAGAAATAGCAGAGTTTGTCTCTCAGTTCCTCACTTGTCAACAAGTGAAGGCGGACCATCAGGTACCAGCAGCCTAGGTTTAGATTTCAGAGGTCCCAAAGTGAACATGGGATGGGATATCCATGGACTTTGTCACATGACTACATTGTACATTCAATGGTCATGACTTGATCTGGGTGATCATCGACCGACTCACCAAGTCGGCCCACTTCCTACCGATCAGAGTGCAGGGTTATGTAGAGAGCATGTGACACATTTATGTGGAAGATATTGTGCGGCTACATGGAGTACCCTCGACGATTTATCTGATCATTATAAACATTTTACTTCTCGGTTAATGAAGAGGGGTCATGAGGCTTTCGAGATGCAACTTCATTTAAGCACTTCCTTCCATCCTCAAACGGCCAGACTGATCAGACTATTTAGATCCTCTACGACATACTACATGATTGCATCCTCGAATTTGGTCGTAGATAAGAGGATCACTTTCCTTTGTTGGAGTTTTCCTAAAACTACAACAATCACTCCACCTTTGGCATGGAACCTTTCAAGGCGTTGTACGGGTGGCCTTGTAGATCACCATTATGCTGGACTAACACGAGATAATCAACACTAGTAGGACCAAAGATGGTACATGCTACCATAGAGAAATTGTAGATCATCCAAGAGTGGATGAAGACATCACAGAGTAGGAATAATTCTTATGCCGATAGGAGACAGGGAGATATGGAGTTCGAGGATAGTGACCACGTCTTTCTATGGGTCTCACCTCGATGAGGTTTGTGGAGATTTCTCCGAGGTAGAAAGTTATCTCCGAGATTAATCAGACCCTTAAAAGTCCTCAGCATAGTTGGAGAGGTGGAATACCGCTTATATCTTACACCTCAATTTCACTGGTTTCACAAAATCTTCCATGCATTTCAGCTGAAGAGATACATGAACGGCCATTCCCACAGGATCGACCATCGTGAGCTGAACTTTGACGATTGGGCGACTTTTACGGAGGTTTCAATAGAGATTGTTGATCGATAGGAGTGGGTCCTTCGGGGAAGCTCGATAACTCTGGGGAATGTTCTCTGGCATCAAGGGAACCTCCTTGAAAGCACATGGGAGCGGGAGGCTCAGATTGGTTCTCAATACACCCACATGTTACCATAGATTGAGTTGTGGTTTACAAGGACAAAAATACTAGATATGTGGAGAATGTAAATACCAAGAATTTTGAGTTAATTTATTTTAATATTTGGGAATTTTATGAGTCCGTGAAAAATTGACGGTGTGTAATTCTGAGGCATGGAGTACCCAAAATGAATTTATAATCAATTTTTCAGGTACGTTCAGTAAACGAGTGAGCAAGTTTTTCTATATTTTGAACTGATTCATGGAATTGAAATCTGATAACATCATTGAACTTGGATCAGTAGTATTCACTTAAGGAGACTTTCTCCTCGGTGGCAGTTGGTCGAGGGTGAATGTTAATGTTTTTGGGTTTTCATGGAACTAATAAAATAAAATAACCACACATTTTATTTTATTTTGTAGTAACCACAATATTGAGGAGGTGGGGACCACATGAATTTTATTCTCCAAATTGAATGCTCGGTGGTGGGGACCACCCGATCTAGTAAAACCACCAATGAGGGGGTATGGTGGTGGAGACCACCAAAGGCTTGAAACCCCCAAACATACTATTAAATATGGGGGAGGATCTTCAACTCCTCCAACATTTATTATGCCAGTATACAACATTAATTAAGCAAATTTTTATTTTAGGCCAATAAAAATAAATTATAGATATCATAATCTATTAATTTGGGGCTACATGTTAATTTTTGTGGAATTGGGAGGAAAGAGATTTGGGATAAAAGCTCTCAAATGAGAATTCCAATGAAGAACAACTCTCCTTTAATGAATTCTTCACCAAACTCCGTCGAAGGATCTTCAACGACGCACGAACTGACAATTGTGGAAAAATGATGACGACACTGACATCCATATTTTTCCATCGATTCATCTTCTTCCATGTGACCTCATCGACGTCATCAAGTGAATGAGAGAAGAATATATTTAGGAGTGATTTTATATTCCCATGTTCTTTTCTTAAAAAAAATAATGCAGATCAACTCTCTATTTTAGACTGATCCGCAAATGTTTTTCATATCTGGGACTGGGAATGATTAATTATGGGAGCATGAAGGGAGGGTGTTTGAATTATTTCACTTACCCGTTCTTATTATCCTTGTGATTCATGTATAAAAGCTGCTTGATACCGCTCTAATGCAAAGAGTGAATGCCAAACAGACATGGACCGTCCTCTCCATAATTCATGTGTTGAATTGTGGTGATCTTATTGATGGTGGAGAATGGCGACCAGCCACGAAGGGGCACGAGAACGGCTGTCAACACCACTGACGACCGTGACAAAGGTGACGACGCCGCTCCATGGCCACCGTCGCACTGGACGAACCACCGATGCGGCCTTGCCATCCTACCCCAGCCAAACCACTATCGCGGCCTCAGCATGATGCCCTAGCTGAACTACTGTTGCGGCCTCATTGCACCTCCCGGGTCGAACTGCCACTGTGGCCAATCCGTGCCTCCCAGGCCAAGCCACCTCGCGGCCTCAACAAGCTGCCTCGCGGCTAGCCGCGCCGCAGCGGCTTCTTGTGGCCCTCTACAACACCCTCATGGACTCTGTGCCCTCACAGCATCTATGAACCCTACATCCCCTCGTAGACCTCGGGGGCCCGACCCCCAGGTTTGGGCCGGCCAGCATGGGTCAGGCCGGACCAAGTCTGTGTCAAGCCGGGTTGGATAGGACCAGAGCCTACTATGACCCATTTACTTCCTTTCAATATAACTATAGAACCAGATGTTCTTTTGAAAAATCATCAACGACATATGAAATCATGGAGCGAGATGGTCACTTTGAGTATCCCCCACTAGAGTTTTGGATTATGATGTGGAATGGTCTAGTTTGATCGAGCACGAATCCAACCGGGCCCCTGGGACTCGAAGGCTAATGACTCACAAATCGGACATCCTATTGACGCGTTGTCTATTGCGTGGAGACCTCTATGACATGGAAGACCTTTGAGATGCTTCTTCGTGGGACTTCGTGGTAGTTGAAATATTTACATGTAGCTTGTGGAGCAGATCCTCCCAGAGATGTGCGAGCATATTGCGGGAACCCAGTAGCTGGCTGAGACTTGACAACTGCTTACCATTTCCACTTGATGTGACTGGATAGGAAATGTGGGGAGTGCGTCTATATGAAGCGGTAGACCCATGGAGGATAGTGCCTATGTGTGACGTGGCATAACCACAGTACACGATAGGAGCAGTACCTTAGTAGGCCACAGTGAGGAGCGCCTCTGTGTGATGCGGAAGACTCCCGCTACTCGACAGGAGGAGTACCTAATCATGTCATGAGTGGTAGTACCTCTATGTGATGTAGCAGACCCATGGTGGGGAGCTCCTCTATGTGACGCGGAAACCCCATGGTACTCGATAAGAGGATTACCTCAGCAGTCCAAGGATTTTGGGAAGAACATATGTGTGACATAGAAGGCCAGCTATACTTGAAAGAGAAGGGGATATCCAGAAGCCGAGGTGTTCTATGATGTGACTGAGAATGTTACTTGTTACTAACCCTAGAATAAATCCTGGTGTGAGCTGAGTCAGAATCTCTTTGTTTTCATCGTGATTGAGAAGGATTATTTGATAACGTAGTTATTGTTATGGGGATATACCAATGTAGGGTTAACTATTGATATCAATATTTGTGTTTAATCCTTTGGTGATTTTGTGGGACCTTGAGGGTATTGTGGTCCCTACTTAGTATCATTATACTCACCCATGCGTGGGATTTTCCCACACATTATTGTGATTGGTGTAGATGAGGGGCATCACTGACTAAGGAAGTGAGTACTAGGACTGGACAGTGACTAGAGTTGGACCATATGGCATGTCGATACGCAGAGGAGACGGACAGACATGGAGTGTAACACCCCCAAATGATAAAGGGTTAAATGGCTAAATGATATGACTCATGTCAACAAGGTGCACCTTCCTTTTCGGGAGCCTGTCTGATTTAAACTCCACAGTTAAGCGTGCTTGGCCTGGAGTAGTGATCAGGATGGGTGACCTTCTAGGAATTTTCCCAGGGTGTGTTTGAGTGAGGAAAAAGCATACTAGAATGGACATGTGTCGGCCTATGGGGAATTTCATTAGTAAGATGAACTGTTCGGGTGCGTGGGTGGGTCCCACGGTGTGTACCAATTGTCTGATAGGCAACCGGTTGTACCTGGCGGGCCAGGACCTAATGGGCATGTTAAGGCAGGTGGCTGTGCTATCAGTGGGACCCAGTTGTAACATTTGGTATTATAGGAGGAACCCAACCTTAAGTGTGGTGCATTGCCTGGGTGGAGATGTAGGGCCCACAACGAGGACGTTGTGATCTATATGTGGGGTGATTGTAACACCCCCAAATAATAAAAGGTTAAATGACTAAATGATATGACTCATGTCAACAAGGTGCACCTTCCGTTTCTGGAGCTTGTGTGATTAAAACTCCACAGTTAAGTGTGCTTGGACTGAAGTAGTGATCCGGATGGGTGACCTTCTGGGATGTTTCCCAGGGTATGTGTGAGTGAGCACAAAGCACACTATAAAGGAAATGTGTTGTCCTGTGGGTAATTTCATTAGTCAGATGACCCATTCGGGAGAATAGGTGGGCCCCACGATGTGGACCACATGTCTGCGAGGCAACTGGTTGTACCTGGCAGGAAGGACCTGATAGCCATGTTAAGGTTGGGTGGTTATGCTGTCAGCGGGTCCTAGTTGTTAAATGGAGTGTTGAGGTGGAATTCATTACCTACCTTTCAGGTAGGATCCTCATAGGATGACCCAACAACCGACTTTCCCTTTTCTTAAGTTATATAGTATCACTATTGTACTTGTACTTTCCAGTTGGACTTGTATTCTGGCCCCTTTTACTTACTGCACTCACTCTTTTAGCAGTTCATTTTACACGTGTTCCTATCTTGTTGTGTGCTTAGTTACGTGTGATTACCGGTTATAAAAGCAATGTCATCACAATTTTAGGGAATATGCCTTCGGTGTTAGTCACCAGCCCCTGTCCTATGGAAGGTGGGCATGGGGTAGTCACAACACGGGCCCCAGGGGATGATTCATGACCTGATCAGGAAAAAACATTTATATTTATAAATAAATTTTTTATTTAAATCCAGTCCTTAAGTATTAAAATACACATAATTGGGATCATTTATATTCTTTTATGGTTATTATAAAAATAAATAATAATAATAATAATTGTTACATCCAGTGGAATTAAATAATTATTTTAAAAAAAGTATGACATTTTAGAATCTATTGAACTTATTTATATTTATAATGATGATATTTTATATGAAAAATTTGATTCTAACCCATTTTATATATTCACTTTGTTACCCTTAATGAATGATTATATGGAATTTAAATTCATTTTTTAATTCATATAACTATCAATTTTAATTTTTTATATTTATGAAAATTAAAATGAAATAGATTGATTTTTATATATTCATGTTATTTATATTGTATATATAAATAAAAAACATCGATTGAATATTTACTCAAAAGACTTGTTATTCATTATCAATATAATCATTAGAACAAATAATTATTATAGAATCATGAAACAATGATGATGTGATTTAAATTTATAATATAACTAGAGATTGTGTGTTGTTATGTTATGTAGATAAAAAGAATTAATGAAATTATAGATACATTAATATAAAAATTTTGACTTATTTTTTGAATATTAAATTTCATTTCTTTCATATATAATTTAATGGTTTATCATTAATGGTCACCAAAATAACCAAACACTTCTAATTTATTCTCATCTACACATGAGTTTCCAAATTCAACAATATCTCAGTGTAATAGGTTAGATCAATAAAATATGAGGGTGGTATTGTAAAAAATATTTTCAATATTTTTTTTAAAAAATATATTATATAATATACAGGGATTTTTCTTTAAAAATAATACCTTTTCATTTGATGTTTTAGGGCCTCTGATTGAATTTACCTTTCACCCTTTATATGGATTTATCAAAATAAAATCCATTCCATGAATTTTTTTTCATGATAATATTTGTAAACACACATGAAATATTTTTCCATATTTAATAAACTATATCCAAAGTGCATGAATATTATAATTAACATAGATATGATTCACTCCTCTGACTTATAATGTCTCATTTTATATTGTTTTTTACTATATTTTAGGAATGTTATGAGAAATTAATACTTATATGACATCGATGTTTAGTCCTAATAAACATAAAATATTCATCCATTATCTATACATTATTGTTCAGGAATTATCACTAAATTTTTTGAGGAAATTACAATTGGGAATATTTTTTCTTGTTCTCATACACCATTTGAGCATATATAAAATATTCTCTTAGATGTTTCTATTTTATTACAATAAAGATGAATAATGTTTCTTATTCTTTTATCATTGATGTCCCATATATTCTTACAATGGGTAATTTTGTGACAGAAACACTCTAGAGTATGTCATAAAGTTTTTTAGAATGTATGTTGAGTTAGGATATGATATTTCTTAACAAACTACTTATTTTACATATAGAAAAAATGGAAGTGAATTATAGAAAATATAAATATAATATTTCTGTGGACATTTATATGGCGACGTTTGTTAATGAATATTAATAATTTAGTTAGATTATTATTGTAAAAAATATTATAAATTTAATAAATATTCCTCATATGGCCGATTTAAATGTCAAGACTGTAACCCCCAATATATTTTGGAATATTTTTTTTCATATAATTTATACTTTTTTTATATTTTTCATTTCACAGAAATCTAAAAATATTTTATTACATATTAATTCACAATGTTTATCTTGATTTACATAAAAAACCAAGTTAATAATGCACTAAATGGATTATTAATATTAGATTTATATACATGGAACACCAAGGATAGCTTGCATTACAAGCAACAAGGTCTTTCATTGATGGCATATGAATAATGCAAAAATGATTTTTATAGAATAACAATTTATTATTAAATATAACATAGAAGTTAAAATAGTAGCTAGGAATTGGGTAAGCTATTTTATTAAAACATATTGCTATCAAAATTATTAGATTAAGTAATTGGTTAATAATTTATTAAAATTAATATGAAAACCAATTGAATATAAAGGAAAATATCAATATACAAACCAATTGATTTTTCCATACTGAATAATATTATTTACAATCAGTGCGTTATATTAATGGGATATAAATTATAAATTAAATAATATATTTTTTTTATTCGTCTAATATAATTTTATTCATGAGGTAAATACAACCCCAATTTTATGTATACAATATTATATTTATTATTAAGTAATTTTTCCTCCTTTTTATGGATAACCAATTTAAAAACCAAAATTTTTAAGTTTTATGGATTTTATATGTAAAAGTAAACCATTTATTGTATATAAAATCATAACATATTTGTTAGGGTAAATATTTTTTAATTTTATCTAATGTTTCATTTTTAATGAATGGTTTAAAAATAATTAATTTTACCTCAAACATGTTTTTTATTATAGTTTATTTATAATGATAAATTACATTTTAAATTTGTTTTAAATTTTCATTATATCTACTTATTTTAAAATTATCAAATTTATTTCAGTGAAAATAATATCATTTTGTTAATGTTTATATAATGCTAGTGATTTTGACAATGGGTTTTTTATAAAAACATGTATTATCATCATATGATTATATTTGAATTAATTTTAGAAACATATGTGATTATAAATTTTATAAATTTATTAAATTTTTAATAATTAGTATTATTTATAATTTTTAAAAGATTAATGTTATTTTTTTACACAAAAAAATTTATTGAAAGTATTTGAAAATAATTAATGTGGTAAAGATGAAATTATGTTTAATATTGAAAAAAACCATAAGCATAAGGGCCCATATGACATATAAAAATGTTCAAGATCTAATAGATTCCCATATTTCGATCCTATACAGCCATTGTTCTATAGTTGTTTGTTATGGTAGCCACTTCACATTAGAATAAATTGTGTTCAATTATGTAACCCAAAATTTACTGGGGTGACACTCCATTAATATAAAAATTCCTCTAATCCTCCCACTTCTTCACACCTATCAATACACATTATCTTGATGAATATCATCATAAAAATCCTAAAAACCACTCCCCTAAAACAATAAGCCTCTCATTGTGTAGAAATAAATCTAAGGAAGACCATTGGTGACATCCAAAAAGGGTTACCAAATTAGAGGTAACACTCTTCGGTGAGTTCATTTATGTTACTTCTATTATCCACAGCTAAACATTCATTATCACATGATTGTATTAAAAAATTATAATAAATAAAATTTGACGTTCTATTAAATATTGTGTACATACACAAACACACACTTTCATAAAATGGGTATCAAACATACTAGTTACCTATTAGGTGAGCTTCCATGTCACGAAATGATGATTGATCATATTTCCATTAACCTATATCATGGATGAAATTATTTTAGAAACTATAATGATATTTTTTTATATTTATTACTATATAATTTTTTTAATCATTTTAGATCACATATCTTCATACTTTCCATTTGCTGTAAATACAATAATATCATTAAGGGATGTGTGGACTACTTCCCACTCAACGCGATGTGATTATTTCACACAGTAGATGGAATGTGTTAAATATGTGTTTAGTTAAATTAAATTATAAATGTAAGATAATAATTATAATTTTATAATATTTAATTCATATATGAATATGTTTTATTTTATTTTCCTCTTTAAAATATGACAATAAAACAGAAACTATGTTCATGCTTACGTATGACCTCCCATCTCCATGAACGGTGTATTGAATTTAATACATCTAAATTATATATATTATTATAATACACATATATTGAATAATAATTAAATTCATATTATTATTTAAAATCTAGAAAACATAATTTTAGTATAGTTACAAATGATATAACAAATTAAGACACATTCGATGAAAAATGTGGATATTACCCAAAGTAAAACCGTAAACATACAATTGATAACAAGAAGTTAACATAATGTCAAAATCAAACCATATATGTTATTCTATAAAGGAATATTTTTTTAGTGTTGTATAATGTTATTATAAATTTTATACATTATATTTGTATGAATATGATGAGATACAAGAGTCATGTTCTTGGGATTTCATTTCAACTTTTTATTTTCGTGACATACAAGCCTTAATCACCACACATTTCATGTTCATGTGTGTTATGTAATATTATAATGGATTTTTTCTATCATTCATATTATTAAATAAATGTGTATTTATATATCTATTCTCGGGTCTCTCTTTAAGGGGTAATGTTTCAAATGATAACCAATAATTTTGATAGTTTTGTTTCAAATTTCATTCATTGAGACACATGCTATGTTATACAAGAATATTGTTACAAGAGATTTATATACTACCATTGAAATTTCATATCCTGAAAATCAATAATTAAATTACATTTTTATCTTCATTTAATTTATTTTTCATACATGGGTATCATGGTTTAATGTAACCAATTCGTATGTGTTTATTTAAACAATCTCATTGCTTTTTGATATTGTATTTGTTTATACATACATTTATATTATATTTAATCTATAAAAATAATTCATTAATTTTATTATAATATTTTTTTATTGATATATATATATTTATGTATTTGTAACATTTTTCTATAATTTGTAACATATCATAAATATGAATTTTTAAATGAAATCCTTCCTTTAACCTCTCTTCAAATAGAAAAAATGTGATCTGTCTAACCGTTTTTCCCAAAAATAAATGTATTCAAAAATAATATAATATTATTATATGATCTTTAAATAGAATTTCCATGAATGATTTACAATTTTAAATAATAAATAAAAATTTAATCTTCTTTTCATTTTCCTATCGAGGAAGTTTTCTAAAGTTTTTACAAGGAAAATAGAATGCTGATCATGTACGGATTTTACTTTTTTGTTATAGGAATTCTATTTATGATTCTATTAAATGATAAGAAAGTTGTTTTTTTAATAAATTATAATTTTTTCTAATTTTATTTAAATTATTTTTTATATAATATGTTTCAACAATTAAGTATTGAAAAAAACTTAATCTATAAAAAATGTTTTAGATGACTTTCATTGCTACCATTATATGTTTTTAAAAGTTTTTTTCAGAGTAAATTATTTTAATGGATTATATTCATCCTTATAATACTTCCAAATATGTTAAATGATTTTTTTTTAAAATGTGTTTATACAAATTTTATTTGATTTTAAGGAATAATTTTTTTATAATGTATTCAATCATTCTTTATTATTTACAAATTTATTTTCAATGGAGTGGTATACCAAAAATTTTAAAGAATTAATTATAGGTTTTCAAGAGGGTTTAAAATGAAAGAGATTTCTAAATCTTTTCAAAAATTCATGTATAGGTGTTCAAGATTATTTTCTAGAAAAAAAATTTCAATAGTTATTATTCTTGAAAAAATAATTTCAGTGATGTGAGGATATTTTCATCATGTAATAATTTTAAAAGATCTTTAAAAATCATTTTAAATATTTAATGATATAAATATGTTATGAATATTCTTTTATCGGAAAATGAATTATTTATTCCATTAATATAATTTCTCTAAATGGATTATGTTATGTTTTTAGGATGTTTCGAAACACTTTTCTCATTTATGGTTTTTATTATTTTGAAACAATCTTATTTTAATTGGATATGATTTTGATAAAATGATTATGTAACATTTATATCATTTCATATGTTATGATATGATTGGAATTTTATGGTACCCATTTCATTTCATGGATTGTGATGTTATTTTTAATAATCTTGTGGTACATGTATGTTTGATAACACTATGAGATTGGTGGGACCTTTATCTCCCTCAAACGCATTTGGTAAAGATTAATATCTTATGATATAGACTAATATGTTTTTGGGAGTGATCCATGATAACTAATATGGACATGGGATTGAACTTTGACTACCAATATGGAATGAAGAGTGAACTATTCATACTAAAATAGTCATTAGAGTGAAACATGACTACCAAGATGGTATGGGAAGTGAACTCAAACAACCAAGATGGTCATGGAAGTGATACCATCAATACTAAAAAATCATATTATATTAGTTTTTGTTTTCCACAATTCCATATTTTATTCTTATGTTATTCTTTAATTTCTTATTCTATATATATCTAAATGAATTATTTCATATTATATTCCATGATTTTTTTAACGATTCATGTTTTTTATCATTGATATGAAGGGTATGTTATTTTAATGTTCTTATCACATTCTAATACCCATATGATCATTTTTATGATAACATGTCCCCCTTGATTACTTTTACTAGGCATTTGAGATCCCCCTTATTATGTTTCATTTCCAAGGTTATGATGATATGTATTATGGATGAAGTTTCTAAGAAAGGTTTTAGTCATTTTGGAACTCATAGGAGATAATGTATCTCACTTATATACTTGCGTTTACTTTTACATGTTTCCAAATGCAGTAAACTAATACAATCTGTTGGTGTCTATTTGTGTCATTTTTGAAGTATTTATCCCATTTTTTGTAACATTAATGTATGAAAATAATGGGTTTATCTAGTTGGTGTTAGACCATGTAAAAACCAAAGATTTTATATTTTTTTATTTCTTTAATGTAATTTAATATCTTTTATTTCACGCCACACCAACCCGGCTTGTGTTATACACAAGAGTGAGTTTCTGCGAAACAACACATTAGTATTCTAAATATTTAAATGATATATATATATTTATCAATGAAATATAGAAATACTTTTAGTAAAAAATAGATTTTAAATGTTATTTATAATTTTTTCACTTGAAGAAAACAAATTTATTATGAAATTTATAAGTTCTGTTAAAATAGTAACATATTTAGAAGAACTATTATATTAAAAGAACTACTTTTTATGTCTTTTTTTTAATAATAATAAAATTAATATTAGAAACTCCTAAAAAATTAATTTCGAAAAATATAATTCATTTTTTATTTCAGAATATCAAAATTATATTGTGGTGACTTTTGGTACTTTTCTGATAACTTTAATATTTTGATGAATAGTTAAAAATAATAAATTTTAATTAAAAACACCTTTTTAATCCAAACAATGTATACGGTTAAATTAAAAAATTTAGTGATTTTAATGTATCATTAAGTTATATTTTTGTCATTTAATTTAATGTAGGTCATTGGATGTAATTTCGCTTTAAATTTACAAAAAACATATTTCCATCTTTTGAATGTTTTTATTTCTTAAAAATAAGATTTTTGGTCATTACAATGAGAATTAATTTAAAATTAATTTCTGAAACTTTTGTATTTTAAATATAGAAAATTGGATTCCATATTTGGATTCAAGAGTTCCAAATTGTGTAAATAGGTATCTTTAATTTTTAGATATTATGAATTTTAACTTCAGTATAAAATTTATTTATCATGTTTAAAAGGTAAATCCTATATATAAAGAGAAAAATAGAATTGCAATAATATTGAATTACCCTAAAACATATTCTAACACTATTATATGATACATTTAAGATCATGGTAATCCTTGGGTTGATTTTTGGACCCCATGGATCCACTTGAATCTGATAATGGCACTTTATAAAAAATAATTTAAATTTTAGGAAAATGTAACCTAAACATATAGCTTTTAGTAAAAGAAATTAATATAGAGTTACATAAGAAATATTTTCAACCTTAAATATTAATTATATATGTATAAAACAATTTATATTTCATGATATTTAACTTATAATTTTTAGAAAAAAAATTAATATACTAATTTAGGACACAATAACGATGTAGTATTTTCCTTATTAACCAATGGATATAATAATGGATATTATAAATATTAAACTAAATATTATTTGGTATTGTTGATGACATAAAACTAATATTATTTTTGAATATGATATATTAGGTTTGATTCAATTTATTTTTTTCAAATTAATCATGATTTTATGAATTTTACGAAAACAAAACACCAAATAGTCTCAAAATTGACATCAATGTATTTTTAAAACAAATATGGAATTATTAGATGATATAATATTCCTAAAAAATCTGAGGATCTTACAAAGGACTCTTATAAGGTTATTTATTTTATTAATGAACCACTTGAGGTTCTGTTTTCTTTTTATATTATGTTTATTTACCATGTAATAAAAAAATACAAGTAGTCAAGGTAAATGTTAAACTATTTAACCAAGAAATAAATATAAATGAAAAGGTTAATATGGTGAAATAATCGTGTCCAAAACATATTGGTTTAATGGAAGTAGACCAATAACTTCCATATCCTCAAAATAAATCCATTTGGAACATTAATAAATTCAAAATGATTTTTTAAAAAAATAATATTTCAAGAATTTCATAAAGTGCCCCTCAACTCCCTTATAAAATGTTATTTTCAATTCTCTCAACTTCACACCTTAAAATCCATTTGGACCGTCCAATCCATTTTACAATCTCCTTATAAATACCATAAATTTATCCTAGTGTCTTTACATAGATTATAAATCAAACCAAAAGATCCATTTTGTTTAAATCAAAACAAAGCACCTGAAAAAGAGGGAATTATTTCATCACCTCTTTCAAAGTTCTTTTGTTCTTCTCCCCTTTCAACATTCTTTGTTATTTCCACACTAAAATAATAACTCTAGTACCTTATACATAATGATATTTTATTATAAATATGTTAAAAACATATTCATTATTCAATCCATCTAATGAATGACACAACCACTATATGTGCATACGTACGACTTACCCTCACCACGTTGTGGTGTAGTTTGTTATTCAACACTAAATTTATGGGATGTGTATAATAATGAGAATAATTAATTTAAATAAAGAAAATAAAATGTTAATTATTCTTTATATATAATATAAAATCTAATTAAACATTTGTTTACCATCCATAGAATGATATTTTCTCTTGTGCGTATGAACGGTTTACCGTCTCCCCAATGTGATGAGATTCATCTTCAATGATCCCCATTACAGAATTTTAAAAAAATATACATGTGTTAATTAAGAATAAGTTATATGAAATAATATTTCTACAATAATAATATATATTTATGTAAATAAATATAGGTATTTTTCTTACTTCCATACTATACGATAAGAAAAATACAATGTTTATGCGTGTTTACGGACAACCGTCTCCTGGAACGTTGTTCCATTTCATATATCTATTTGTTATAAATATTTATATTCTGAATATTTATGATATAAAAATATTTTTTATATTCTATATATATTTAAATTTTGATATATGTGATACGATCAAGAATAACAAGATAAAACAAATATAATAATGAAAGCATTTATTACATGAAATGTTACATTAACTTGGAAATTATAATTTAATGGGTAGTATAATGTCATTATTGAATAATATATGATATAATAATTATTAATACAATTATTTTATAATTTAATATCATACTATGGTAACTATATAGTAGGTTGAACGCACCTACGACCAATAGAATATACAAGGTAAGTGTTAATTCCTCAATCAAATTTTTATCCGAGATTGTTTGTGTGTAAGTTTTTATTTGGAATTTTTTTTATCCATGTATATGTTTCATAAAAGATATCTCAAAAGGAATATTTTTAAGGGACTGTTTAATTAAAAAATCATTTTAAATTATTTAAATATACGTTCTTCTAAATCATTCTCATTATTTTTCATGTTTTTAAAATTGTTTTATGAATTAATTTATATGGGCATGATTTTTTTAAAATGTTCATTACATTCAAAAGATTAAAAGTTTATGGGGACACATTGATTCAAAAAATTTCTTTTAAATGTATTCATTTCTAAATTTTGTGGCTTTTAATTGATTTCGTGAAAACTGGATATTTCTCTCAAAGATATTTACAGATCATTTTAAACAATGTCAACATCCTTTACAGGATGTTATTCATGATTGAGGATTATTTATTATAATAAAAAGTTCTATATTATATTATATGAGTTATGATATGTTTGAATATGGTTGTTATATTTTTATACCATTCATGGATTATAGTTAAAGTATTTAAAATTTTGTATTCTATTTTAAAATAAATGTTTATGTTATGTTTCACCCATTACCTAAAAGGAATGCATTGGACATAGTATGTGATGGGTGGGGCCTTCTATAGCCCCTTGATGAATCGGTAGGTGTCATGATACAAATTAGTCTCTTATCTCAATCCCATGACATGATTTTTATTTGTAATCTTGGAAAGAGGCCATGACTATATGGTTATGATGTCGGACATTATGCATTCCCTCATTATGAAATTAGTTATTACATGTGATTGGTAGACTAGTAAAATATCCATGTGCATGTTTATATTGTAATGTTTAAATTATATTTTCTATATTTTTCTCATGTTTATGTTTAAAAGGATGTTGTTTTATTACTTATCATTCCTTAACATTTATTTATTTTGCAAAAAAATTTACCCTTACTGAGCATATGAGATCTCCCCTTTCTTATGTTTTGTTTTCCTTAGATTCGCAGAAATGTATTATGATTGATATGTATGTTTATTTTAGGGGAATAATGTAATTGTGAAAGGATTTTAATGTTTGTTTTATGTTATAATGTGTAATGTAACGTTCTTGTATGTAATATATTTTCCAAAACATATAAATTGATTGGTCATTAGGGACTGGATTCCTTGTAATCATGCCAATGTATTAAAATAATGCACCAACTCTGGGTAACTAGGGTTGGGGCGTTATCAATCAAATTTTAACTCTAGATTATGAAACTAAGATGAGAAGAATATAGTAATGTTCCTTTGTATGTTTATATGGATATTTCATGGGATGTATATAAGGATATGTATAAGAATGAATTAAATTTTTTTAAAAATGTCCTCAAACTTTGGTAATGGATAGATTGACTGGTTTCCAAGGAATAAATCCATGTATGGATACTACACATTGATATGGCTCTATCACAGATATACCTATGAATAATAAAACTCACAAGGTGTATTGGTCATGACTTGAGGTAACCCGATACATGTAAACGATTATTCAAACACACCTAGTTTGACAATCCTAGGTGACATGCTAAGAATATTTAAAAACACTTCATAAACCATCATGAAGTGTTTAAATATAATATAGAAATGATAAACCTAGGATAAACAAAACATGTCATTGATTAGGAAATGTGTCATATATTATACATAATATATGTTCTTTTCATACTTATGTGATTCCTCACTATGGTAATCATTTTATTCACAATTATTCCAGAATTTAGTCAATAGACGTAACCACAAGAAACTTGAATAATGTTGAATATGATAGAAAATATGTTATTGATAAGTTTAATGGGATGATTAGTTGAAAGAATAATTTTTTATCATCCCTAACTAGTTTTTTAAGAACACGATCACTAATTTGTATCTTAACCAACTCTCATAATAACCATGGAATATATAAAAATTGTGTTTATATTGTTTAGGTAATAGAGACCATAGAGGATAAAAGATTTGGTTTTCTTTGTGTCATGAATGTGGAAAGAATCAATTAATTTAATGTCATATAAGAACAATATGGCGTTATTAATGATAACAAGAACTCAAAGTAACTAAAATTATAAAATAAGGGATTGTTTAATTTAATTGATCAAAATGTTGATGTCTATTTGAAATCAATAAAGGTAGAACGAATTAAGTATTGAATGTATGGTCATTATAAAAATTTTTGACCTAAGGGTAAATATCCAGAAGATATTCCACATTGGGTTATGATTGATTTTTATATTTGTGATGATAAGACTATTGATGAAATGTCAATGAAACGTGGTATTTAATAAAATAAAAAGGAACCCTTCTTTTGGATTATGGATGAAGTGGAATAATATATGATTTTATGTATTTGGATTCAAAAAATATGTTATATGAATGATAAAATATACAAGGATTGGTTTTTTTTAACTCGATATTTAAATGTTTATATTGAAGGTTCATGATGAACTACTAAAGTGTTTCAATGATAACATGATATTGTGACATATGTTAGGAAACCATTAAAATGGTATTTATGTTAAGATAATTTTGTTTAATAAACATATTTGGGATATGAATAATAAAATTGTTCAGTACTTATTACCATGGAACAATGTAAAGAATAGTTGATAATTTTTTTATGATATCATTTTTTAATTTTACAACATTTTGTATATATTAAATAGATCTTTTATACCATGGAATAATCAAATTTTTTTCGTTCAATATGTATGGTTTGTTACTTAACTATTTTCTATATTTAAATACAAAATATTATAAGGATATTTACATGATTGGAATGTAACAACAAAGAGATACTTTGGGACAAATGGTGGATGGATATTAACCTGATTCCATGACTATCTTTTAAAAAATATTTATTTTCATTTTTCAGAAGAGTTATAAGGTTATCCATTTATGAAAAATTAATTTTAAATTTCATAGGAATTATTTTTTAGGAAAATTATATTGAAAACCATTATAAAAATAAAATGTAGTGATGTACCTTATTTGTGTACATCATATTTTCAAATTTATATTAGTGGGGTTTTAGAAAATTATCTCATTTATGTCGGGTGACAAATAATCAGTTTGGGAATGATGTTGGGTCTTAAACCATGAGTGAACTATGAAAACATTTTTTTCCAACTACTGGATTATGCGATGTCCTAGTTAATGTGTAATTATATATGATGAATTGATATTAATGATAAATGTGTAGAGTTACCTAATATGTATAAAGAGTAATGTTTTAACTATATATATTTTTAATAATAGTTAGGTATAACTAGTTATAATATTTATTTGTTATGGGTCCATAATATTTGTTAATAAGAGTATTTTAGTTCATGAGTTATCAAATTTAATTTCTGGACATAAATTTTAAGAAGTAATGGATGAATTAGAAATAGATAAAAGTACAAACAATGAAGGTTTTTTATAGAAAATTATCATGTACATATATTTCTATATATTTTTTGTTAATAAATGTATTAATCAAAGACATTATAGTGATAAAATTTTGTTATCATAATACCTCAATTTTTTCTAAACCACTGTCCTATTAATTCATCCTGGATTTATGACATTTAAACCCAAAAAGATCATTGATAAATCACATGTTTATGATTGGTGAAATATGTTACTCCCTATAATTATTTACACTTTTCCTCTATTTTCATTCTTCTGTCCCAACATATGATATCTAATGAGGAGACCTAGTTATATATAACTTTTTATAACTATTATGGAACCAAATATTTCGTTTTAAATGAAGCCTAAGTATTTTTACTGTAATGTGTAATTATATTATTGAAACATTTATTTATTAATTTATTGTGATTCTAGATGATTTTTGTGGGAGAAATTCATTTTTAGGCGGCGAAAATTTTACACACAGATATTTTGTGAAATATATTTTTACATGTAATCTAATCTTTTTTATTTTTTTCATTTCATAGAAAATTAAAAACAACCTATTTCATAATAAATAACCATGTTTGTGTTACTTTACATGAGAAAACATGTAAATATTTCACTACACACATCATAAATTTTATCCTTCTCTATATGATACACTTAGGTTAGCTTTTCTTACATACAACAATTACATTTTTCAGTGGATTATATAAAATGAAAAACTATCTTCTAATGAATAATAAAATATTATTTAATATAACTACAATGATAAACTTTTAGTTATGAAAATGGTTAAATAATATACTGAACGTCATAGTTTAAACAAGTATTAAATGAATTTATTGGAAATTAATTATAAATTAATATAATGAGTGATATAATATAAAAGAAAATAATTATATATCCACAATGTAATTTTATCTAAATTAATTAAATTAATCACAATTAGATAGTGGTATTAATTTGATATTTATAATCTATAATCATTAAATTTTTTTATATTCAATAAATACATATGATAGGCATAAGATAAAAACAAAATCTATTTTATGCAAAAAATAATATATTTCTTATTAGGTCATTTTTTTCATCTTTTATTGGAGATCCTATTTTACTTCCAATATTTGGAAAAATAATTATTATATATTTGAAAATAAAATTCATATTTGACCAAAAAATTAGATATTAATAACGATTTTTTTACTATTTCTTTGTAAGGATTCATTTTAAATGAAATGTTTAAAAATACATAATTTAGATCAAAACTCCTTTTAAATATAATTTACTTATAAGGATAAATTATATAATAGATTTTATTTGATGACACATTTTAAAAAAAATTATCCATTAAACCAATTTAGGTTATTGGAATCAATTTCATTTTGACATTGAGTATAAAAACATATCCATTGTTTGGATGTTTTTACTTTAACAAGGGAATAAACCTTTATCTTAAGGGCACAAATGACCTAGAAACATTTCCAAGGTCCATATGATGGCCATATATAGACAATATTTTACCATAAGTATATTATTTTACTTTATGGGATTAAATTTACATGGGAAAAACGTGGGTGGAATTCCCATTCCCAGAATATAAAATCATATCACTCCTCCTCCAACAAAAAAAGGCCCCCTCTCCTCACACTTACCCAAACCTCTCAAGAAACATTTTCTCAAACATTATCATTCATAATATCTCATAAAAAATCCGTACCACATCCTATAATCAGACCCTAGGATGAAATAAGTAAAATCTACCCTTTTGGGGAAAACCAAAATGAGTTACCCAAATAAGAGGTTACATTGTTCCTCAAGTTCTGTTTGGTTATTTCCTTTATCCACCCAATCAAATCACATTATTCAATTATTATATAACAAAAATGAATCCTAAATATATTAAGAATTTTATTTCTATTTTTTATACCTACACACACTCACATTTCCATCTAATTGGTAATGAACATTGTATTTATATGTACGGTGAACTATTGCCTCAAAAATGATTATTGTTTATTTTTCCATAACTCTCCATCATGGTAGAAATTATGATAGAAAATATACCTATCTATGATACATATTTTATTTTTTATTCCTCTAAAATTATTTAATTTTTTTAAAAAAAAATATCATTATAGTTTCAATTTGTTATAAATATTATAATTTTGTTTGAGGAAGTGTGGATTGTCTCCCTCTCAAAGTGATGTTATTAATTCACACAATTAATGTAATATATTAATGACGTGTTTAGTGAAATTATATGATATATATGAAATAATAATGTTAATTTAATTATATTATATTAATATATTCATATAATTAATTTTCATTCTTTTTTTATTATGATAATAAAATGGAAAGAGCATTCATGCGTAAGCACGACCTACCATATCCATGAATGGTTTATTCCATCTCAAAATTGAATATTGTATAGATTATTATACTAAAAATATAATGAATGATAATTATAGTTATTTTATCTTTTAAATTCTATATATCATTATTTAAATATAACGACAAATGATATAAAAAATAAAGACACATGTGATGAACAAAAGCAGATATTGTCCGAAGTGAAACCTTAACATAAAATTGTTAATAAATGGGTGATATAATGTCATAATCAATATATATATGGTATAATATATAATAATATCATTCTATAAGTGTAACACCCCGAGATTTTATGAAAAATATTCTTTTAATTTCATTAATGTCTTGTGTTGTATTCTACACCAAGATTACCTTGCGCTATACGCAACACCGTATTAGCTTGCAGTATACGCAACACTATTCTTGGATCATGTTACACACAATTTTGACAACAGTTATTCTAGACAACATTGAGTGTATATATATATATGTTCAATGTATAAATGAAATATGGTTGGATTCTTTTATACAAAACAACGGAGTATTTTTTCACAACACGCAACCCTGACATGGCTTGCATTACACGCAATCGCGACCTTCCTCGACAGCGTGTGTTGTACGCAATACTGGGATTTACTAAACAACGATATATTGTTATAATATGGTTTTGAACTAGCCGTTATGAATAGTGTTAACTAAATTTTGAATTTTATATCATTATTATTCATCTTACACATTTTATAGAACATGGTATAAGAACAAAATAATTTTTTCGGGTAAAATAAGTATTTTTCAAAAAATGCAGTTTTGCTGCCTTTTGATGGCACACCCACTTTAAATATAGTTTTTGACATGTTTATAAGTTCCATTTTACAAAATAAAATTATTCTTTGGAATCAAGAAATAAAAATTTATTTTGGATAAATTTTTCATTTTATTCTCATGACTTTCATATTTTAATGAATAGTAAAAACACGCTATATTTTAATTAAAAACAACTTTTTTCATCCTAATATATTATGTGGTTAAATTATAATATTGAATGGTTTTAAAGTATAAATAGAATATATTTTTACCATTTAATATAATTTATGTCATTAGCATTGATTCTACCTTGAATTCGTATGATAAATCAATTCAATCTTTTGTAATGTTTTAAAGAAAAACCCATTTTCTTTCGACAACGAGATTAATTTTAATTTAATTTCTGAAACTTTTGTGTATTTAATTTGGAAAAATGGATTCCATATTTGGAATCAGTGGGTCCAAATTATGTTAATAAGCTACTTTTTATTTTTGGGCATTGTGAATAGTAACTACGGTAAATTTTATTTACTATAGTTAAAGGAATATCGGGTAATTAAGTGTAAATATAAGATTATAAAATTATCCTAAAACTTGGAAAAATACTATTGGATGACTAAAAGTCGACCCATATAACCTAAGGGTCGGATTATATTTATTTATTTAATTTTTTTCAATGAAAATAATTTAATAATTATTAAAACCAAAGAATGTGACAACATGTCATTTTCTTTAATCTTATAAGTATAATAATTTTAATATAGTGATAAAATTCATGAAACATAGAACATGAATAGTATCCAGAAAGCTAATACAATTATCTACATCATAGTAAATTATTTATAATTTTTAGGGATTAAATAATTATCATTTATTATGACACAAAGAAGATGCAGTAATTGTCTTATTAATGAAATATGGACATAATTGATGTTATAAATGACCAAATAAATGTAATTTGAGACTTTTTATGACTTACATTAAATTTATAGGTTAATATGACATGTTATTGTTGATATAAGTAACTCGTTTCGAACTTATCATTCTGTTATAAATTTCATAAAAATCATGTACCAAATAGTGTCAAAATTGACATAAATTAGTTTTTAAAACAAATATTATATTATTAATTGTTATTTAATTCTTAAAAATATAAGGTTAGACCAAATTACTTAGATAAGAATATATATATTAATAATAAACAACTTGGGGTTCGTTTGGCTTGTTATGGTAAGTTTATTAACCATATAGTGTAAGAAAACAAAAAGACACGGTAAAAGTTAAATTATTTAACTTAGAGTTAAATCTAATTGATATGGTTAAAATAATAACCTAAAATTGTCTAAATCCTATTGGATGAGAGGATTGCGACCCATCCTCACTTTATCTTAGAAATAAGACCCTTTGGAACCATTATAAACCGAATTTGACCTTAATATAAAATAATATGTTGAGATTTTCCTAAGGTGCCCCTCTCCTCCCTTATAAAAGGGAACCTCCTCCCTCTCTTCCTCACACAACTTTGAGCCTTCAAGCTCGGACAAACCCTCCCAAATACTCTTCTCCACTTCATTAGAAACATCTTAGAGGTTCTGTTCTTCCTCAAAGACCAATTTTAGTCTCATAATAGGAGGTCTCAAAGAGGCGCTTCAAAGAAGAGGTAATTTCCGTAACCGATTCTTTCACCTCTATTTCTTCTTCCACTTATTATTCTTAGGTTGTTTCATTATGAAGTAATAACATCAGTATCAATCATATACTGATATGTTATTATAAGTATGAAACAATCCTATTTCACCATCTATCCATCCTACGGAAAACGAAATCACCGCGCGTGCGTACGTACGGAATACCGTCTCCACGCCATGGTGAAATCTATTTTCGACCACCACATTACTTGGATGGGTATAATGGTGTAAATAATAACTATATATTATTATTTTAAAGTGATATTGATTCTGAAATAGTATACATACACTCCAATATAGTCCCACGATCATGAGAATGATATCATCGCTCGTGCGTACGTACGGACTACCATCTCCACGACGAGATGAGATTCATTCTCCACTTTAACCATTCATTAATGATTATAATAAGTAATCATGAAATATATGACATAATAATGATACTGGATTTATTTGTATATATATGTATGTCATCTACTTAATTCCATTCAACTCAATAAGGAAACGAAAACAGCGTTCATGTGTACATATGGCCTACCGACTCCATGAACGGTGTATTTCTTTCCATTTACTGATTTATTATATATATGTATATTCTGAATATATATATATATATAAATCATTTTTATATTCTGGAATTAAGTAATCATGATCTAAGTAATCATATGAATAATTACAAGTCAAAACACGGATGACAAATGAAACTATTTTACCCAAAACGCTCTTTAACATGGAATTTACAAAAGAACGGGTAATATAAAGTCATAAGTGAACCATATATGATATCATAACACTGAATATGATTCTATAATAAGTCAATGACATTATTTAAATCATTATACAGGATGTTCGGACACTTATGAAGAAAATCGGACCTAAGGTAAGGGAAATATCACAATGTCATTTTTATCCGAGATTGTTTATACTTTGGTATTTACTGGGGTGTATTTTATCATCCATATCCATGTTTCCTCAATATGTAATATTATTTCCATCCACCTAAAATTGTTTAAATCCATTTTTATCCTTTGGTGTGTTTTAGTAAAAGATATGAAAGGAATCTTTTGTCGTTTTTTGTACGAGGTACTTTTTTGACTTTTTCGACAAAAGTACAAGAAGAATGTTTTTTTAACTTATACAACATGAATAGATTTTTAAAACATTATTTCCACGATGATTCCTTTACCAGTTTTCATGTTTATTTTTAATCAACTTCTTTTAGTTTAAAATTTTATGACATGTTAAGAAAGGAAAAATGTTTTTGAAGTAGAAAGGATATTTTCCTCAAGAATGGAGTTCAAGTGTTTTATCAAAATTATTTTCCATCTAAGATAATATAGGGTTCTGATTCTATCCCAATAATTACATTGATTTGATTATGTTGCGATGGAATTATTTTTATGAATTCATTTATATTATATGAATTGTTTTATGATGTCACGATGTTTAAGAATTCCATTTTTATTACATGGGTTATGCAATGATGTATGATTTATGATTTTTGTGGCACACATAAGAATGGTTTCATTATTAGATGGGTGGGACCTATATCTCCCTCCAATGCATTGGGTAAAGATTTTATATCTCATGAGATAGACATGGCTGGAATGGTAGGTTATACCGGTTCAGTGAAACAGGACTGAAACAAGGGTGACTCGGTTCAGAAAGGGACTTGGTCCACTAAGATAGTCTTGGAAATGAGTCTTGACTAATAAGATATGATTGTCTATTATTATGTGTGTATGCCACAAAGTTTCATGTTTTATGTTATGATTATTGGGATTACATTTCACTACTATGATTTATCCCATGTTATGAAATTATGATCTCTTTTGCAGGTTACGATTTCCAAAAGATATGTTCTTATGAATATGACGTGATTGACATTTCTTTTGTTTACCCTTACTGAGAATTTGATCTCACCCTTTTATGTTTTCTTTTCCCCAGGATATAAAGAAAGGTTTTAGGTAAGAAAAAAAAGGGAAGATCTTTATGGGATATGTTGAAGATCTTTCACCACGATTAGAAGATTATATTCCGAGTTTCCAAAGACACTAAACTATTACGGTCCTTGTGTGTGTGTTTTTTGTTATGTACTAAGTATTCCGCAAATGTAATGTAATGTCCATGTACATCAGGCTTCGGGTCTCTACAGTTGGAATCAGAGGAAAGGTTTAGTCAACCTTTGGAAACTAGGATACGAGAACTTTAGTGAGATCCCTAGAGATATTTCTAAGGTATGTCTAGGGATGTCTCTAAGGTTAAGTATATGTATCGGTTATAGTCCTAGAATTGCGCTAACGATCTTAGAATTTAACCTAAGATGTTATATATTGAGGGTACTCCCCCTTTATTATGTTGTTTTACCTAGCATGATTTTTTCCTCTCACACTATTCTTTTTGGGTTTTAGAAAATGGCTGGAAACAAGATGATTCACGATAATGGAGGATATGATGGAAAATGGAATGATATTCTTCATGAGAAACCAAATGAAATGGTATTTGGAAGTCCAAACATCATTATTATGCTGAATCAGCAATATCATAATATGATCAATAAAGTAAAATTTGGTAAGTTTCCTGACTCCGCTAATAATAGAAAGATGGAGTTTCATGATGATCATAGAGGAAAGAAAGTTCAATTTCCCCTATGTAAATCATGTGGCAAGAGGCATCAAGGAGAATGTTTCAAAGGAACTGGAAGATGCTTTGGGTGTGGAAAAGAAGGACACAAAGCCAGTAAGTGCATAGGAAAAGGTTCAGTTAACACCAGGGATGAGGATAATGGTATTGCTACGACATCAACAATGGTTAAATGTTTTAAATGTGGAATATAAGGGAATTATTCAAACCAATGACCTAAGGGAAAGTCTCATGAAGAGAATCAGTATGGTCGTATGGGTAGTATTTATGTGGATGATGATGAAGAGACTACAAATGATATGTGAGATGAAAGAATTGTTGAATATCGGTCAATGGTTTAAGAATGTAGTAGAATGACTACATGTTTATCATGTGTAATGTTGTATAAGTAATCTCGTGGTACTATAGAATAAAGAGATATCTAAGGATTGTTACACTGTTGTCTTTCCTTGATTTTTGAAAGTGTATGATTAATGGTACCAGTATCCATGAAAGGTTATTCAAATATTTTTGGAATGTAGATGATATGCGCATAATGAAGGGATAAGACGATAATGAGATGTTTGATTGTATTCATGAGCTCATAATTGATATAAGGACTAAGTGATATCATGGTTTGAGTATATAGAATTTTGAGGATTTTCGTATGTGGAAAGTGTTAACCTTTAACTGCATTCATGTTTTCACTAAGGTTCAATGGGTATTCAAGAGAATACATGATTAAGGCCTTTGAATGTTTGGAATGTGACCAACAAGACATATCTTACCATATATATGGATCAACGATGGTATCAAATCTCTAATAATCATTTTCACTATATTATGAGAGTGGACTACAGTATTATGGATAAGCCTAAAGATTGGAATGGATTATGTTGGACATAAGTTAGTATTGTTTAAGGATAGAAGTTTTTTTTGATATTATTTATGTGATTTTATAGTAATATAGTTTTAGAAAAAGGACAACCTGCAGGATGGGCGACAACCCATCGCGTTGGACAAGGCTATGGGAATTGAACCCACAACCGAAGTGCGACTGGCCTTTATCGCCTACCACTGACCTACAGGAAGTCCTTGTTTAGTAGAAACTAGTTTTATTATATTAAGCAGTATGATATATGGAGTATAAGTCCATTTTAGGAACCGTATATGATTAATCTCACTATAGAATGACTTATGTATATTTAATAACTTTGGATAACCTTTTGTTTGAGACAGATGGAATAACCCGTCATTCTATCACATGATCTGCTAACACTTCACGAATAACAAATTCAACTTCATTTATTTAAGAGATGAAGTGGCAATTGTTCAAGGCATGAACAACAGTGAGATTGTACCAAAATAAAGTAAGTATTTATTCTAATTCAAATTTTTGAACTTTTGGGAAACGATCTTGAAAACCAAAAATGTTGTCCTAGTGCTCTTATATCTGATTAATCAGATGGTACCTTAGATCGTCACAAATTTATGGATTTGTGATTGCTGGATTTTCCATAGCCATGTTCTCTACCACTCTCCATCAGAACATGATCGTTAGATTTCTATTCCATATCTATATTTTCAACTATGTGGAAACTGAGTGATTAGTTTATTTGGGTAACCGTTACATTTCATACTTTAGTTTTTAAAAGCCATGTTTTGGTATTCCTTTTTACGATGTGGGTTTCTATTAAACAAACTTTCAAGTAGTAAACCATTTATAACCCCGACGAATTTCGAGGGAGAAATTCATTTTAAGGGGGGTAGAATGTAACACCCAAAGCTTTTATGAATAATATTCTTTTAATTTCATTAATGTATTGTGTTTTATTCTATACCAAGATTACCTTGCGCTATACGCAACACCGTATTAGCTTGCAGTATACGCAACACTATTCTTGGATTGCGTTACACACAATTTTGATAATAGTTATTCTACACAAAATTGAGTATATATATATATATATATATTCAATGTATAAATGAAATATGGTTGGATTCTGTTATACGAAACAATGGAGGATTTTTCACAACACGCAACCCTGACATGGCTTGCATTACATGCAATCACGACCTTCCTCGATAGCGTGTGTTGTACGCAATACTTGGATTTACTAAACAACGATATATTATTATAATATTGTTTTGAACTAGCCGTTATGAATATTGTTAACTAAATTTTGAATTTTATAACATTATTATTCATCTTACACATTTTATAGAACATGGTATAAGAACAAAATAAATTTTTCAGGTAAAATAAGTATTTTTCAAAAAATGCAGTTCTTCCGCCTTTTGATGGCGCACCCACATTAAATATAGTTTTTTACATGTTTATAAGTTCCATTTGACAAAATAAAATTATTCTTTGGAATCACGAAATAAAAATTTACTTTGGATAAATTTTTCATTTTATTCTGATGACTTTCATATTTTAATGAATTTTAAAAACACGCTATATTTTAATTAAAACAAACTTTTTTCATCATAATATCTTATGTGGTTAAATTATAATATTGAATGGTTTTAAAGTATAAATAGAATATATTATTACCATTTAATATAATTTATGTCATTATCATTTATTCTACCTTGAATTCGTAGGATAAATCAATTCAATCTTTTACAATGTTTTAAAGAAAAACCCGTTTTCTTTCGACAACGGGATTAATTTTAATTTAATTTCTGAAACTTTTGTGTATTGAATTTGGAAAAATGGATTACATATTTGGAATCAGTGGGTCCAAATTATGTTAATAATCTACTTTTTATTTTTGGGCACTATGAATAGTAACTACGGTAAATTTTATTTACTATAGTTAAAGGTAAATCGGGTAATTAAGGGTAAATATAAGATTATAAAATTACCCTATCACTTAGAAAAATCCTATTGGATGACTAAAAGTAGACCCATATAACCTAAGGGTCGGATTATATTTATTTAATTAAATTTTTTCAATGAAAATAATTTAATAATTATTAAAACCAAAGAATGTGACAAATGTCACTTTCTTTAATCTTATAAGTATAATAATTTTAATCTAGTGATAAACTTCATTAAACTTCTAACATGAATAGTATCCATAAAGCTAATACAATTATCTACATCATACAAATTTATTTATAATTTTTAGGGATTAAATAATTATCATTTATTATGACACAAAGATTATGCAGTAATTGTCTTATTAATGAAATATTGACATAATTGATGTTATAAATGACCAAATAAATGTAATATGAGACTTTTTATGACTTACATTAATTTTATAGGTTAATATGACATGTTATTGTTGATATAAGTAACTTGTTTCGAACTTACCATTCTGTTATGAATTTCATAAAAATCATGTACCAAATAGTGTCAAAATTGACATAAATTAGCTTTTAAAACAAATATTATATTATTAATTGTTTTTTAATTCCTAAAAATATAAGGATCGACCAAATGACTTAGATAAAAATATATATATTAATAATAAACAACTTGGGGATCGTTTGGCTTGTTATGGTATGTTTAATAACCATATAGTGTAAGAAAACAAAAAGACACGGTAAAAGTTAAATTATTTAACTTAGAGTTAAATATAATTGATAAGGTTAAAATAATAACCTAAACTTGTCTAAATCCTATTGGATGATAGGATTTCTACCCATCCCCACTTTAACTTCAAAATAAGACCCTTTGGAACCATTATAAACCGAATTTTACCTTAATATAAAATAATATTTTGAGATTTTCCTAAGGTGCCCCTCTCCTCCATTATAAAAGGGAACCTCCTCCCTCTCTTCCTCACAAAACTTTGAGCCTTCAAGATCGGCCAACCCCTTCCAAATTATCTTCTCCACTTCCCTAGAAACAACCTAGAGGTTCTGGTCTTCCTCAAAGACCAATTTTAGTGTCCTAAGAGGAGGTCTCAAAGAGGCGCTTCAAAGAAGAGGTAATTTCCGTTACCGATTCTTTCACCTCTATTTCTTCTTCCACTTCTTCTTCTTAGGTTGTTTCCTTATGAAGTAATAACATCAGTATCACTAATATACTGATATGTTATTATAAGTATGAAACAATCCTATTTCACCATCTATCCATCCTACAGAAAACGAAATCACCGCGCGTGCGTACGTACGGAATACCGTCTCCACGCCGTGGTGAAATCTATTTTACACCACCACCTTACTTGGATGGGTATAATGGTGTAAATAATAACTATATATTATTATTTTAAAGTGATATTGATTCTGAAATATTATAAATACACTCCAATACAGTCCCACGATCATGAAAACGATATCATCGCTCATGCGTACGTACGGACTACCGTCTCCACGACGCGATGAGATTCATTCTCCACTTTAACCATTCATGAATGATTATAATAAGTAATCATGAAATATATGACATAATAATGATACTGGATTTATTTGTATATATATGTATGTCATCTTCTTAATTCCATTCAACTCAATAAGGAAACGAAAACATCATTCATGTCTACGTACGGCCTACCGTCTCCATGAACGGTGTATTTCTTTCCATTTACTTATTTATTATATATATGTATATTATAAATATATATAAATATATATATAAATCATGTTTTATATTCTGGAATTAAGTAATCATTATCTAAGTAATCATATGAATAATTACAAGTCAAAACACAGACGACAAATGAAACAATTTTACCCAAAACGCTCTTTAACATGGAATTTACAAAAGAACGGGTAATATAAAGTCATAAATGAACCATATATGATTTAATAACACTGAATATGATTCTGTAATAAGTCAATGACATTATTTAAATCATTATACAGGAGGTTCAGACACTTACGAAGAAAATCGGACCTAAGGTAAGGGAAATATCACAATCTCATTTTTATCTGAGATTGTTTACACTTTGGTATTTACTGGGGTGTATTTTATCATCCATATCCATGTTTCCTAAATATGTAATATTATTTCCATCCACCTAAAATTTTTTAAATCCATTTTTACCCTTTGGTGAGTTTTAGTAAAAGATATGAAAGGAATCTTTTGTCGTTTTTTGTACGAGGTACTTTTTTGACTTTTCCAACAAAAGTACGAGAAGAATGTTTTTTTAACTTATACAGCATGAATGGATTTTTAAAACATTATTTCCAAGATTATTCCTTTACATGTTTTCAAGTTTATTTTTAATCAACTTCTTTTAGTTTAAAATTTTATGACATGTTAAGAAATGAAAAATGTTTTTGAAGTAGAAAGGATATTTTCCTCAAGAATGGAGTTCAAGTGTTTTATAAAAATTATTTTCCATATAAGATAATATAGGGTTCTGATTATATCCCTATCATTACATTGATTTTATTATGTTGTGATGGAATTATTTTTATGAATTCATTTATCTTATATGAATTGTTTTATGATGTCACGATGTTTAAGAATTCCATTTTTATTACATGGGTTATGTAATGATGTATGATTTATGATTTTTGTGGAACGCATAAGAATGGTTTCATTATGAGAAGGGTGGTACCTATATCTCCCTCCAATGAATTGGGTAAAGAGTTTATATCTCATGAGATAGACATGGCTGGAATGGTAGCTTATACCGGTTCAGTGAAACAGGACTGAAACGAGGGTGACTCGGTTTAGAAAGGGACTTTGTCTACTAAGATAGTCTTGGAAAAGAGTCTTGAATAATAAGATATGATTCTCTATGATTATGTGTGTATTCCACAAAGTTTCATGTTTTATGTTATGATTATTGGGATTACATTTCACTACTATGATTTATCCCATGTTATGAAATTATGATCTCTTTTGCAGGTTTAGATTTCCAAAAGATATGTTCTTATGAATATGACGTGATTGATATTTCTTTTGTTTACCGTTACTGAGCATTTGAGCTCACCCTTTTATGTTTTCTTTTCCCCGGGATATAAAGAAAGGTTTTATGTAAGAAAAAAAAGGGAAGATCTTTATGGGAGATGTTGAGGATCTTTCACCACGATTAGAAGATTATATTCCGAGTTTCCAAAGATACTAAACTATTACGGTCCTTGTGTGTATGTTTTTGTTATGTACTATGTATTCCGCAAAAATTAATGTAATGTCCATGTACGTCAGGCTTCGAGTCTCTACAGTTGGTATCAGAGGAAAGGTTTAGTCAACCTTTGGAAACTAGGATGCGAGAACTTTAGTGAGATCCCTAGAGATATTTATATGGTATGTCTAGGGATGTCTCTAAGGTTAAGTATACGTATAGGTTATAGTCCTAGAATTGCGCTAACGTTCTTAGAATTTAACCTAAGATGTTAGATATTGAGGGTACTCCCCCTTTATTATGTTGTTTTCCCTAGCATGATTTTTGCCTCTAACACTATTCTTTTTGAGTTTTAGAAAATGGCTGGAAACAAGATGATTCACGATAATGGAGGATATGATGGACAATGGAATGATATTCTTCATGAGAAACCAAATGAAATGGGATTTGGAAGTCCAAACATCATTATTATGCCGAATCAGCAATCTCATAATATGATCAATAAAGTAAAATTTGGTAATTTCCTGACTCGGCTAATAAGAGAAAGATGGAGTTTCATGATGATCATAGAGGAAAGAAAGTTCAATTTCCCCTATTTAAATCATGTGGGAAGAGGCATCAAGGAGAATGTTTCAAAGGAACTGGAAGATGCTTTGGGTGTGGAAAAGAAGGACACAAATCGAGTAAGTGCAAAGGAAAAGGTTCAGTTAACACCAGGGATGAGGATAATGGTATTGTTACGACATCAAAAATGGTTAAATGTTTTAAATGTGGAATATACGGGAATTATGCAAACCAATTCCCTAAGGGAAAGTCTCATGAAGAGAATCAGTATGGTCGTATGGGCAGTATTTATGTGGATGATGATGAAGAGACTACAAATGATATGTGAGATGAAAGAATTGTCGAATCTCGGTCAATGGTTTATGAATGTAGTGGAATGACTACATGTTTATCATGTGTAATGTTGTATAAGTAATCTCATGGTACTACAGAATAAAGAGACATCTAAGAATTGTTACACTGTTGTCTTTCCTTGAGTTTTGAAAGTGTATGATTAATGGTACCAGTATCCATGAAAGGTTATTCAAATATTTTTGGAATGTAGATGATATGCGCATAATGAAGGGATAAGACAATAATGAGATGTTTGATTGTATTCATGAGCTCATGATTGATATAAGGACTATGTGATATAATGTTTTGAGTATATAGAATTTTGAGGATTTTGGTATGTGGAAAGTGTTAACCTTTATCTGCATTCATGTTTTCACTAAGGTTCAATTGGTGTTCAAGAGAATACATGATTAAGGCCTTTGAATGTTTGGAATGTGACCAACAAGACATATCTTATGATATATAGGGATCAACGATGGTATTAAATCTATGGTAATCGTTTTCACTATATTATGAGAGTGGATTGCAGTATTATGGATAAGCCTAAAGATTGGAATGGATTATGTTGGACATAAGTTAGTATTGTTTAAGGATAGAATTTTTTTTGATATTATTTATGTGATGTTATAGTAATATAGTTTTAGAAGAGGGAAAACCTGCAGGACGGGCGACAACCCATCGCGTCGGACAAGGCTATGGGAATCGAACCCACAACCGAAGTGCAACTGGCCTTTATCGCCTACCACTGGCCTACAGGAAGTCCCTGTTTAGTAGAAACTAGTTTTATTATATTAAGTAGTATGATATATGAAGTATAAGTCCATTTTAGGAACCATATATTATTAATCTCACTACAGAATGACTTATGTATATTTAATAACTTTTGATAACCTTTTTTTGAGACAGATGGAATGAACCTTCATTCTATCACATGATCTGCTAACACTTCACAAATAACAAATTCAACTTCATTTATTTAAGAGATGAAGTGGAAATTGTTCAAGGCACGAACAACAGTGAGATTGTACCAAAAAAAAGTAAGTATTTATTCTAATTCAAATTATTCAACTTTAGGGAAACGATCTTGAAAACCAAAAATGTTGTCCTAGTGCTCTTATATCTGATTAATCAGATGGTACCTTAGATCATCACAAATTTATGGATTTGAGATTGCTGGATTTTCCATAGCCATGTTCTCTATCACTCTCCATCAGAACATGATGGTTAGATTTCTCTTCTATATCCATATTTTCACCTATGTGGAAACCCAATGATTAGTTTATTTGGGTAACCGTTACATTTCATACTTTAGTTTTTAAAAGCCATGTTTTGGTATTCCTTTTTACGATGTGGGTTTCTATTAAACAAACTTTCAAGTAGTAAACCATTTATAACCCCGACGAATTTCAAGGGAAAAAATCATTTTAAGGGGTGTAGAATGTAACACCCCGAGATTTTATGAATAATATTCTTTTAATATCATTAATGTCTTGTGTTGTATTCTACACCAATATTACCTTGCGCTATACGCAACACCGTATTAGCTTGCAGTATACGCAACACTATTCTTGGATTGTGTTACACACAATTTTGATAATAGTTATTCTATGCAACATTGAGTATATATATATATATATATATATTCAATGTATAAATGAAATATGGTTGGATTCTGTTATATGAAACAACGGAGGATTTTTTCACAACACGCAACCCTGACATGGCTTGCATTACACGCAATCGCGACCTTCCTCGATAGCGTGTGTTGTACGCAATACCGGGATTTACTAAACAACGATATATTATTATAATATTGTTTTGAACTAGCCGTTATGAATAGTGTTAACTAAATTTTGAATTTTATAACATTATTATTAATCTTACACATTTTATAGAACATGGTATAAGAACAAAATAAATATTTCGGGTAAAATAAGTATTTTTCAAAAAATGCAGTTTTGCCGCCTTTTGATGGCGCACCCACATTAAATATAGTTTTTGACATGTTTATAAGTTCTATTTGACAAAATAAAATTATTCTTTGGGATCATGAAATAAAAATTTACTTTGGATAAATTTTTCATTTTATTCTGATGACTTTCATATTTTAATGAATAGTAAAAACACGCTATATTTTAATTAAAAACAACTTTTTTCATCGTAATATCTTATGTGGTTAAATTATAATATTTAATGGTTTTAAAGTATAAATAGAATATATTTTTACCATTTAATATAATGTATGTCATTATCATTGATTCTACCTTGAATTCATAGGATAAATCAATTCAATCTTTTGCAATGTTTTAAAGAAAAACCCTTTTTCTTTAGACAATGGGATTAATTTTAATTTAATTTCTGCAAATTTTGTGTATTGAATTTGGAAAAATGGATTCCATATTTGGAATCAGTGGGTCCAAATTATGTTAATAATCTACTTTTTATTTTTGGGCATTTTGAATAGTAACTACGGTAAATTTTATTTACTATAGTTAAAGGTAAATCAGGTAATTAAGGGTAAATATAAGATTATAAAATTACCCTAACACTTGGATAAATCCTATTGGATGACTAAAAGTAGACCCATATAACCTAAGGGTTGGATTAGATTTATTTAATTAAAAATTTTCAATGAAAATAATTTAATAATTATTAAAACCATAGAATGTGACAACATGTCACTTTCATTAATCTTATAAGTATAATAATTTTAATCTAGCGATAAACTTCATGAAACATCGAACATGAATAGTCTCCAGAAATATAATACAATTATATACATCATTTAAATTTATTTAGAATTTTTAGGGATTAAATAATTATCATTTATTATGACACAAAGATGATGCAGTAATTGTCTTATTAATGAAATATTGACATAAATGATGTTATAAATGACCAAATAAATGTAATTTGATACTTTTTATGTCTTACATTAATTTTATAGGTTAATATGAAATGTTATTGTTGATAAGTAACTTGGTTTGAACTTATCATTCTGTTATGAATTTCATAAAAATCATGTACCAAATAGTGTCAAAAATGACATAAATTAGTTTTAAAAACAAATATTATATTATTAATTGTTATTTAATTCCTAAAAATATACGGTTTGACAAAATGACTTATATAAGAATATATATATTAATAATAATCAACTTGGGGTTCTTTTGGCTTGTTATGGAATGTTTATTAACCATATAGTGTAAGAAAACAAAAAGACACGGTAAAAGTTAAATTATTTAACTTAGAGTTAAATCTAATTGATAAGGTTAAAATAATAACCTAAACTTGTATAAATCCTATTGGATGAGAGTATTTCGACCCATCACCACTTTATCTTAGAAATAAGACCCTTTGTAACCATTATAAACCGAATTTGACCTTAATATAAAATAATATTTTGAGATTTTCCTAAGGTGCCCCTCTCCTCCCTTATAAAAGAGAACCTCCTCCCTCTCTTACTCACACAACATCGAGCCTTCAAGATCGGCAAAACCCTGAAAAATTATCTTCTACACTTCCCCAGAAACATCCTAGAGGTTCTGGTATTCCTCAAAGATCAATTTTATTGTCCTAAGAGGAGGTCTAAAAGAGGTGCTTCAAAGAAGAGGTAATTTCTGTTACCGATTCTTTCACCTCTATTTCTTCTTCCACTTCTTCTTCTTAGGTTGTTTCATTATGAAGTAATAACATCTGTATCACTCATATACTGATATTTTATTATAAGTATGAAATAATCCTATTTCACCATCTATCCATCCTACGGAAAACGAAATCATCGTGCGTGCGTACGTATGGAATACCGTCTCCACGCCTTGGTGAAATCTATTTTCCACCACCACCTTACTTGGATGGGTATAATGGTGTAAATAATAACTATATATTATTATTTTAAAGTGATATTGATTATGAAATAGTATACATACACTCCAATACAGTCCCACGGTCATGAGAACGATATCATCGCTCGTGCATACGTACGGACTACCGTCTCCACGACGTGATGAGATTCATTCTCCACTTCAACCATTCATGAATGATTATAATAAGTAATCATGAAATATATGAAATAATAATGATACTGGATTTATTTTTATATATATTTATGTCATCTACTTGATTCCGTTCAACTCAATAAAGAAACGAAAACAGCGTTCATGTGTACGTACGGCCTACCCTCTCCATGAATGGTGTATTTCTTTACATTTAATGATTTATTATATATATATATATTCTGAATATATATATATATATATATATATATATCATGTTTTATATTCTGGAATTATGTAATCATGATCTAAGTAATCATATGAATAATTACAAGTCAAAACACGGACGAAAAATGAAACAATTTTACCCAAAACGCTCTTTAAAATGGAATTTACAAAAGAACGGGTAATATAAATTCATAAGTGAACCATATATGATATCATAACACTGAATATAATTCTATAATAATTCAATGACATTATTTTAATCATTATAAAGGAGTTTCGGACACTTACGAAGCAAATCAGACCTAAGGTAAGGGAAATATCACAATCTCATTTTTATCCGAGATTGTTTATACTTTGGTATTTACTGGGGTGTATTTTATCATCCATATCCATGTTTCCTCAATATTTAATATTATTTCCATCCAAATACAATTATTTAAATCCATTTTTACCCTTTGGTGAGTTTTAGTAATAGATATGAAAGGAATCTTTTGTCGTTTTTTGTATGAGGTACTTTTTTGACTTTTCCGACAAAAGTACGAGAAGAATGTTTTTTTTAACTTATACAACATGAATGGATTTTTAAAACATTATTTCCAAGATGATTCCTTTACAAGTTTTCAAGTTTATTTTTAATCAAATTCTTTTAGTTTAAAATTTTATGACATGTTAAGAAAGGAAAAATGTTTTTGAAGTAGAAAGGATATTTTCCTCAAGAATGGAGTTCAAGTGTTTTATCAAAAAAAAATTCCATCTAAGATAATATAGGGTTCTGATTCTATCCCTATCATTACATTGATTTGATTATGTTGTGGTGGAATTATTTTTATGAATTAATTTATCTTATATGAATTGTTTTATGATGTCACGATGTTTAAGAATTCCATTTTTATTACATGGGTTATGCAATGATGTATGATTTATGATTTTTGTGGCACACATAATAATGGTTTCATTATGAGATGGGTGAGACCTATATTTCCCTCCAATGCATTGGGTAAAGATTTTATATCTCATGAGATAGACATGGCTGGAATGGTAGGTTATACCGGTTCAGTGAAACAGGACTGAAACGAGGGTGACTCGGTTCAGAAAGGGACTTTGTCCACTAAGATAGTCTTGGAAATGAGTCTTGACTAATAAGATATGATTCTCTATGATTATGTGTGTATTCCAAAAAGTTTCATGTTTTACGTTATGATTATTGGGATTACATTTCACTACTATGATTTATCCCATGTTATGAAATCATGATCTCTTTTGCAGGTTATGATTTCCAAAAGATATGTTCTCATGAATATGATATGATTGATATTTCTTTTGTTTACCCTTACTGAGCATTTGAGATCACCCTTTTATGTTTTCTTTTCCCCAGGATATAAAGAATGGTTTTAGGTAAGAAAAAAAAGGGAAGATCTTTATGGGAGATGTTGAAGATCTTTCACCACGATTAGAAGATTATATTCCGTGTTTCCAAAGACACTAAACTATTACGGTCCTTGTGTGTGTGTGTTTGTTATGTACTAAGTATTCCGCAAAAGTAATGTAATGTCCATGTACGTCAGGCTTTGGGTCTCTACAGTTGGTATCAGAGGAAAGGTTTAGTCAACCTTTGGAAACTTGGATGCGAGAACTTTAGTCAGATCCCTAGAGATATTTCTAAGGTATGTCTAGGGATGTCTCCAAGGATAAGTATGCGTATAGGTTATAGTCCTAGAATTTCACTAACGATCTTATAATTTAACCAAAGATGTTAGATATTGAGGGTACTCCACCTTTATTATGTTGTTTTCCCTAGCATGATTTTTGCCTCTCACATTATTCTTTTTGGGTTTTAGAAAATGGCTGGAAACAAGATGATTCACGATAATGGAGGATGTGATGGACAATGGAATGATATTTTTCATGAAAAACCAAATGAAATGGGATTAGGATGTCCAAACATCATTATTATGCTGAATCAGAAATCTCATAATATAATCAATAAAGTAAAATTTGGTAAGTTTCCTGACTCGGCTAATAAGAGAAAGATGGAGTTTCATGATGATCATAGAGGAAATAAAGTTCAATTTCTCCTATGTAAATCATGTGGGAAGAGGAATCAAGGAGGATGTTTCAAAGGAACTGGAAGATTCTTTGGGTGTGGAAAAGAAGGACACAAATCCAGTAAGTGCAAAGGAAAAGGTTCAGTTAACACCAGGGATGAGGATAATGGTATTGCTACGACATCTACAATGGTTAAATGTTTTAAATGTGGAATATACAGGCATTATGCAAACCAATTCTCTAAGGGAAAGTCTCATGAAGAGAATTAGTATGGTCGTACGGGTAGTATTTATGTGGATTATGATGAAGAGACTACAAATGATATGTGAGATGAAAGAATTGTTGAATCTCGGTCAATGGTTTAAGAATGTAGTGGAATGACTACATGTTTATCATGTGTAATTTTGTATAAGTAATCTCATGGTACTATAGAATAAAGAGACATCTAAGGATTGTTACACTGTTGTCTTTCCTTGAGTTTTGAAAGTGTATGATTAATGGTACCAGTATCCATGAAAGGTTATTCAAATATTTTTGGAATGTAGATGATATGCGCATAATTAAGGGATAAGACGATAATGAGATGTTTGATTGTATCCATGAGCTCATGATTGATATAAGGACTAAGTGATATCACGGTTTGAGTATAAAGAATTTTGAGGATTTTGGTATGTGGAAAGTGTTAACCTTTAACTGCATTCATGTTTTCACTAAGGTTCAATGGGTATTCAAGAGAATACATGATTAAGGCCTTTGAATGTTTGGAATGTGACCAACAAGACATATCTTATGATATATAGGGATCAACGATGGTATTAAATCTCTGGTTATCATTTTTACTATATTATAAGAGTGGACTGCAATATTATGGATAAGCCCAAAGATTGGAATGGATTAGGTTGGACATAAGTTAGTATTGTTTAAGGATAGAAGTTTTTTTTGATATTATTTATGTGATGTTATAGTAATATAGTTTTAGAAAAAGGACAGCCTGCAGGACGGGCGACAACCCATCGAGTCGGACAAGGCTATGGGAATTGAACCAACAACCAAAGTGCGACTGGCCTTTATCGCCTACCACTGGCCTATAGGAAGTTCCTGTTTAGTAGAAACTAGTTTTATTATATTAAGCAGTATGATATATGAAGTATAAGTCCATTTTAGGAACCATATATGATTAATCTCACTATAGAATGACTTATGTATATTTAATAACTTTTGATAAACTTTTGATTGAGATAGATGGAATGACCCGTCATTCTATCACATGATCTGCTAACACTTCACGAATAACAAATTCAACTTCATTTATTTAAGAGATGAAGTGGAAATTGTTCAAGGCATGAACAATAGTGAGATTGTAGCAAAATAAAGTAAGTATTTATTCTAATTCAAAATTTTCAACTTTAGGGAAACGATCTTGAAAACCAAAAATGTTTTCCTAGTTCTCTTATATCTGATTAATCAGATGGTACCTTAGATCGTCACAAATTTATGGATTTGTGATTGCTAGATTTTCCATAGCCATGTTCTCTACCACGCTCCATCAAAACATGATGGTTAGATTTATCTTCCATATCCATATTTTCACCTATGTCGAAACCCAGTGATTAGTTTATTTGGGTAACCGTTACATTTCATACTTTAGTTTTTAAAAGCCATGTTTTGGTATTCCTTTTTACGATGTGGGTTTCTATTAAACAAACTTTCAAGTAGTAAACCATTTATAACCCCGATGAATTTCGAGGGCGAAATCCATTTTAAGGGGGGTAGAATGTAACACCCCGAGATTTTATGAATAATATTATTTTAATTTCATTAATGTATTGTGTTGTATTCTACACCAAGATTACCTTGCGCTATACGCAACACCGTATTAGCTAGAAATATACGCAACACTATTCTTGGATTGTGTTACACACAATTTTGATAATAGTTATTCTACGCAACATTGAGTATTTATATATATATATATTCAATGTATAAATGAAATATGGTTGGATTCTGTTATACGAAACAACGGAGGATTTTTTCACAACACGCAACCCTGACATGGCTTGCATTACACGCAATCACGACCTTTCTCGATAGCGTGTGTTGTACACAATACCGAGATTTACTAAACAGTGATATATTATTATAATATTGTTTTGAACTAGCCGTTATGATTCGTGTTAACTAAATTTTGAATTTTATAACATTATTATTCATCTTACACATTTTATAGAACATGGTATAAGAACAAAATAATTTTTTCGGGTAAAATAAGTATTTTTCAAAAAATGCAGTTTTGCCGCCTTTTGATGGCGCACCCACTTTAAATATAGTTTTTGACATGTTTATAAGTTCAATTTGAAAAATTAAAATTATTCTTTTGAATGAAGAAATAAAAATTTACTTTGGATAAATTTTTCATTTTATTCTGATGACTTTAATATTTTAATGAATAGTAAAAACACGCGATATTTTAATTAAAAACAACTTTTTTCATCGTAATATCTTATGTGGTTAAATTATAATATTGAATGGTTTTAAAGTATAAATAGAATATATTTTTACCATTTAATATAATTTATGTCATTATCATTGATTCTACATTGAATTCGTAGGATAAATCAATTCAATCTTTTGCAATGTTTTAAAGAAAAACCCGTTTTCTTTCGACAATGAGATTAATTTTAATTTAATTTCAGCAACTTTTGGGTATTGAATTTGAAAAATGGATTCCATATTTGGAATCATTGGGTCCAAATTATGTTAATAAGCTACTTTTTATTTTTGGGCATTGTGAATAGTAACTACGGTAAATTTTATTTACTATAGTTAAAGGTAAATCGGGTAATTAAGGGTAAATATAAGATTATAAAATTACCCTAACACTTGGAAAAATCCTATTGGATGACTAAAAGTCTACCCATATAACCTAAGGGTCAGATTAGATTTATTTAATTAAATTTTTTCAATGAAAATAATTTAATAATTATTAAAACCAAAGAATGTGACAACATGTCACTTTCTTTAATCTTATAAGTATAATAATTTTAATCTAGTGATAAACTTTATGAAACTTAGAAAATTAATAGTCTCCAGAAATCTAATATAATTATCTACATCATAGGAATTTATTTATAATTTTTAGGGATTAAATAATTATCATTTATTATGACACAAAGATGATGCAGTAATTTTCTTATTAATAACATATTGACATAATTGATGTTATAAATGACCAAATAAATGTAATTTGAGACTTTTTATGACTTACATTAATTTTATAGGTTAATATGACATGTCATTGTTGATATAAGTAACTTGTTTCGAACTTATCATTCTGTTATAAATTTCATAAAAATCATGTACCAAATAGTGTCAAAATTGACATAAATTAGTTTTTAAAACAAATATTATATTATTAATTGTTATTTAATTCCTAAAAATATAAGGTTAGACCAAATGACTTAGATAAGAATCTATATATTAATAATAAACAACTTGGGGTTCGTTTGGCTTGTTATGGTAAGTTTATTAACCATATAGTGTAAGAAAACAAAAAGACACGGTAAAAGTTAAATTATTTAACTTAGAGTTAAATAAAATTGATAAGGTTAAAATAATAACCTAAACTTGTCTAAATCCTATTGTATGAGAGTATTTCGACCCATCCCCACTCTATCTTCGAAATAAGACCCTTTGGAACCATTATAAACTGAATTTGACCTTATTATAAAATAATATTTTGAGATTTTCCTAAGGTGCCCCTCTCCTCCCTTATAAAAGGGAACCTCCTCCCTCTCCTCCTCACACAACTTTGAGCCTTCAAGCTCGGACAACCCCTGAAAAATACTCTTCTCCACTTCACTAGAAACATCCTAGAGGTTCTGGTCTTCCTCAAAGCCCAATTTTAGTCTCCTAATAGGAGGTCTCAAAGAGGCGTTTCAAAGAAGAGGTAATTTCGGTAACCGATTCTTTCACCTCTATTTCTTCTTCCACTTATTCTTATTAGGTTGTTTCATTATGAAGTAATAACATCAGTATCAATAATATACTGATATGTTATTATAAGTATGAAACAATCCTATTTCACCATCTATCCATCCTACGGAAAACGAAATCACCGCGCGTGCGTACGTACGGAATACCGTCTCCACGCCGTGGTGAAATCTATTTTCCACCACCACCTTACTTGGATGGGTATAATGGTGTAAATAATAACTATATATTATTATTTTAAAGTGATATTTATTCTGAAATTGTATACATACACTCCAATACAGTCCCACGATCATGAGAACCATATCATCGCTCGTGCGTACGTACGGACTACCGTCTCCACGACGCGATGAGATTCATTCTCCACTTTAAACATTCATGAATGATTATAATAATTAATCATGAAATATATGACATAATAATGATACTGGATTTATTTGTATATATATGTATTTCATCTACTTAATTCCATTCAACTCAATAAGGAAACGAAAACAGCGTTCATGTGTACGTACGGCCTACCGTCTCCATAAACGGTGTATTTCTTTCCATTTACTGATTTATTATATATATGTATATTCTGAATATATATATATATATAAATCATGTTTTATATTCTGGAATTAAGTAATCATGATCTAAGTAATCATATGAATAATTACAAGTCAAAACACGGACGACAAATGAAACAATTTTACCCAAAATGCTCTTTAACATGGAATTTACAAAAGAACGGGTAATATAAAGTCATAAGTGAACCATATATGATATCCTAACACTGAATATGATTCTGTAATAAGTCAATGACAATATTTAAATCATAATATATAGAGTTTCGGACACTTACGAAGCAAATCGGACCTAAGGTAAGGGAAATATCACAATCTCATTTTTATCCGAGATTGTTTATACTTTGGTATTTACTGGGGTGTATTTTATCATACACATCCATGTTTCCTCAATATGTAATATTATTTCCATCCACCTAGAATTTTTTAAATCCATTTTTACCCTTTGGTGAGTTTTAGTAAAATATATGAAAGGAATCTTTTGTCATTTTTTGTACGAGGTACTTTTTTGACTTTTCCGACAAAAGTATGAGAAGAATGTTTTTTTAACTTATACAGCATGAATGGATTTTTAAAACATTATTTCCAAGATGATTCCTTTACAAGTTTTCAAGATTATTTTTAATCAACTTCTTTTAGTTTAAAATTTTATGACATGTTAAGAAAGTAAAAATGTTTTTGTAGTAGAAAGGATATTTTCCTCAAGAATGGAGTTCAAGTGTTTTATCAAAATTATTTTCCATCTAAGATAATATAGGGTTCTGATTCTATCCCTATCATTAAATTGATTTGATTATGTTGTAATGGAATTATTTTTATGAATTAATTTATCTTATATGAATTGTTTTATGATGTCACGATGTTTACAAATTCCATTTTTATTACATGGGTTATGCAATGATGTATGATTTATGATTTTTGTGGCACACATAAGAATGGTTTCATTATGAGATGGGTGGGACCTATATCTCCCTCCAATGAATTAGGTAAAGATTTTATATCTCATTAGATAGACATGGCTGGAATGGTAGGTTATACCGGTTCAGTGAAACAGGACTGAAACGAGGGTGACTCGGTTCAGAAAGGGACTTTGTCCACTAAGATAGTCTTGGAAGTGAGTCTTGAATAATAAGATATGATTCTCTATGATTATGTGTGTATGACACAAAGTTTCATGTTTTATGTTAGGATTATTGGGATTACATTTCACTACTATGATTTATCCCATGTTATGAAATTATGATCTCTTTTGCAGGTTAAGATTTCCAAAAGACATGTTCTTATGAATATGATGTGATTGATATTTCTTTTGTTTACCCTTACTGAGCATTTGAGCTCACCCTTTTATGTTTTCTTTTCCCCGGGATATAAAGAAAGGTTTTAGGTAAGAAAAAAAGGGAAGATCTTTATGGGAGATGATGAAGATCTTTCCCCACGATTAGAAGATTATATTCTGAGTTTCCAAAGACACTAAACTATTACGGTCCTTGTGTGTGTGTTTTTGTTATGTACTAAGTATTCCGCAAAATTAATGTAATGTCCATGTACGTCAGGCTTCGGTTCTCTACAATAATAGACTTATAATAAACATATACTAAATATACATGATGTTTTTATGAGTACGAAGGGAGTTAAGACATGAGGTAAGGGGATTTCATCTCACCTTTTTATTTTGGTGAGATACAAGCCTTAATCATCACTTTTTTCATTCATTTATTGTGTATACAGACCACATATATATTCTATGATTATAATTTAAAAAATAATGTGTATTTAAATCGAAATTCAATTATTTATATTTCATGATCTTGATGTTTCAAAATTTATCAAATAAATATGATAGGTTTGTGACAATTTTCCTTTTTTAAGACACATTCCATGTAATCCACTTATATTTATTCAGGTGGTGTATATACTGTAATTAAAATTTTATATCATGAATATACTCCTTTCCATGATATTTTTAAATTCATGAATTTTTTTTCTTACATGGTGAGTATTGTTCAAATTTATAATATCATAATAGTTTATTTAAACAATGTCATAACTTTTAGAGATTGTTTTTATTGACCCCTCATTCGATGAAATTTTATGACTCTTCTCTCAAAAACATTCACTAATTTTATTCTTCTATTTTTATTCATGATATATTCATGTTTTGGTTACATTATTACACCGTCTGGAACATTTTATATTTAATAATGTATTTTTAATAATTCCCAGCTTTACCCTTTTATCAGTTGTAAATCAATGTTACTACAATCCATTTTTTTCAAAAAATAAATGATTCAAAAAATATACTAATATTATTATATGATAATAAAAAGTCATTTCTATATATGTTTTTTCATTTAAAATATAATTCTATTTAAAATAAAATTAATAATCTTTTTTTTCTAAACGATTAAATTTTCATTACATTTTACAGGGAAAATGGAATGATTGGAATTTTTAGAATTCCACCCCGTCAAGACCACCTTTCACTTGATTCTTCCATTAAAATATTAAAAATTTATTTCTAATAAAAAAATTTCCATTTATTATGGAGATTATTTTTCTTAATTTTTTCTTCAATGAAAGAATTCTCAAAAATTTATTACGTTTAAAATTTGTTTTATATTATTTTCATACCATCCATTATTAGTTTTCAAAAGGTCATTTTAGAAGAAATGTATTTAAATAATTTAAAACATTATTGATGAATATTCAGAAATATTTTCATGAGAAATGTGATTTAAAATGATTTCATCCAATTATTATAAAATTTTAATGAAATGGTTTTGACAATATTTTAAGTATTTCATCTTATGTTTTTAGTGTATCATTAATGGAATGTTTTTCAAAACATTTTAAATAATTCAATATATTGTTTCATGAGATTTTCATTGTAAAATGTTTTAAAATTGTTATTAAATATTCATTTATAATTTTTCATGTTTTTTCATTAAAATGGTTTTCAAATGTTTTTTTAATTGAAATTTCTAAAGAAGAATGTATATTATCCAAAATAATTTTTTGGAAAATTTATTTAATAATTATTTATAATATTTTATGAAATAAGTCAGTGTTACTCAAATCATTCTTGGTAAATGGGTTAATTATTCCATTCGTATTTTTATCTGAATGGATTATGAGTTGATTACACGATGTTTTATGATAATAGTTTTTCTTTTATGGGTTATATTCTTTTGAAACCCAACTCTCTTCCAAGGACAATATTATGATGAAATGATTATGAATCTTGTATCTTTATCCTTGGGATATGATAATATTATATGTTTATGATACCCAGTTCATTTAATGGGTTATGATATTATATTTATTGATATTGTGGCACATTTTGGTATGATATCACTATTAGATATTTGGAACCTATATAACCCTTCAATGAATTGGGGATAGATTTATATCTCAGTATATTGAATTATTTTATCCTGGTAGTGAAACTTGACTTTTAAAATGGCCCTGAGAGTGAAACATGATGACTAATATGGAATGAGGAGGGAACTCATGCTAATAAGAAGTTTTTGGGAGTGAACCATCACTTACACGATATCATTGGGAGTGAACTAAAACTACTAATATGTCAATGTAAGAGGTTTCTTGAAATTCTATGTAAATAATGCTATATTTTTATATGTTTGACACAATTAAATGTTTTATTCCTATATTGTTGTTTAATGGATTATATTATATATTTCTATATGATTCTTATATTATCAACCTGAATTCTTTATCCCATGATTCATGTTTATGATATTTGATATGTATGGTATGATATTATAATGTTTTGGTCTCATTATCATACCCCTACACTCAGGTTTATGATTTCATGTCTCCCAAATTTTCTCTTAACCATCATCTGAGATCACATCATTTTATGTTTATATCCAATGGTTATAATGATCTGTATTATGTATGATGTTTCTATAACCGGTTCAGGTCATGAAGGACACATTGGGAGATGATGAAGCTCACTTATGTAATAGTGTTTACATTTCCATGTATCCAAAGGAATTAAACTAAAACTACAATTGTGTATCTACTAGTGTAATAAGTTATTTATTCCATTAAATATATGTAATTTTAAGGTATAAAAAATAGGGTCACTATAGAGATAATCAAGATATATTTTTAGTGTGGTTTTATATTTTACATAGAATGCATATTAATGACATAAATATGTTTTATGGATTTCCATTTGCAGTGAACATGTGTATAGTCACTATGTTTCAAGATTTGAGGTATAAATTTTAGTATCTGTTCATGGAAATAGATATATGAGAGAATCAATCTTTAATATCTTTAATGTTTATTTTTTAGAAGTAAGGCATTGGAATCAAGAGACATTCTTATAATTAGTATGAAATTTATTGTTCAATTAAAATGTTTTATTGATATAATCCTCATTCGTTTAGAGGTTTTGAATTTACATAAGTAATTGTTGATATATTATTAAATTCATCAAATTTGTTATCAATATCATGTAATATCCTAAAATTTTACAAAGGGTTGTTACATATTGAAATGTTAAAAATATCACATAGATATTATCATTTGATTGGAATTAATTATGATACATCGATTGTTTCATTGATTTAAATGTGATTTAATCATGCATATAATATAACATAAAGATCATGTATTGTATTTCATCAAAAAGTAAATAATTTGATAGATAATAGGATACAAAATATTTTTTATATATTATTAACAAGTATTATATATTCTTGATGTTTATCAAAATAAAATATACCTAAACTTTATTTTTACTGTGAAAACCACTGACATTCATTAATGTCAAAAAAACTATAAAATTATTTGTATATATAATCATTTAAATTAAAATTGAATTGGTTGATTTTATAGATTCGGGATTATTGGGATTCTTATAATATTTATAATATATAATCATTATAGATTAAACTGAGATATGTTTTATGTGTTGATGTTTTAATATAAATATTATATAGAGTGAAAATTTTTGAATAGTGTGGGCGTCCATACCATTGAGTCTACCATTAATTTATTCAATGAATACATAATTGATAAAAAATGTTATTTATGAGATGGATTTGGTCAATACTAGTTTTTAGTTGAGTTAATGTGGTGTCTTCCATATTTACACTTCCTCTAAATATTAAGAAAATATATTATATATTTTTGGTTTAATGTTTTGGTTGTTCTTTCATGATTAATATCATATGATTTCATAGGATGAGAGGTATTGTTTTGAATTATCCTACTATTTCCCCATCCTTTTCCTAAAATATTTATTATATGTGGACAAATATTCCAAATTTGGGAGTTCATTAGAATGAACTATTGATTACTCAACTTTCATGTCATTATTAAGAGTATAAATGCTCATATCATCCTATTAAGGGTCTTATATATTGATATATGACTCATTATAGACTTAAGATGTATTCATGTAATCCTATCTATTAACAATACCAGTATCCAATTTCAATGATGATATTCAATGGAACAATGTTTTAATTCAAACAATGGTATAAATGAGTGTTTCCCTATATTCCACCTTGATTACACATTTCACTTTATTTGGAATAAATATAGATAGATGATATTTAATTTATTAACAAATTTGGAGGATGTTAGTGCAGAAATGATTGGTCCTATATATTAGAGGAGATACTAACACATCCTACAAAAGTGAGTCAAAACTGACATAGATCTTTTGTGTAAATGAAGTACATTTATTCTTTTAATGGATGTATAATTAGGAAAATTGTTTTTATTTTTATGTTCATGAATCCATGAACCATGAATTATGATGAAGAAAAATTCTATAATTGAAATTTAAAATCTAATATTTATTTAAAATAGTACAAATCCCATATAATAATCTACTAAACAGAAAAAAAATATAACTGATTAATGAAGTAAATCATATTTGTTTAGAAATTAAGAGACCTATACAAATGTAATAGTAACATGAACATGTGAATATAAATATGAAACATATGAATAGTAAACTAATGAATATTATCGTAACCTCACCTATAAAAGTATAAATAAATTTTTTGTGTCTTATAAAGTAAAATAATGTATATTTATTTAATGGAATGGGTAAATAAATTTGTTAATAATGATAAATTATGTATTGTAATTTTTTAGAAACATAAATATTTAATTACAATTTTATAATTCATATATTTATATAAAATAAAATTTATATTCATAAATTAGACTAATAAATTGATATTTTTTATCTTATGATTACAGAATAGTATTATGAGACATTAATTAATATTTATATGTGATTTTAAATATGTTGTAATGTTAATATTTTTATATTTTTATCAACATATTATTTTATTTTTAAATGTAATTTCTAATATTTTTAATATTATTTTAATATAATGGATTAATTTTTTTAATTCATCGTGTCAAATTATGGTAAGGGTGGGTTTTTATGATTTTTCTGAAATAATTGATGTTTAGGTGAATAGTATAATACAATAATTTATGATACAGGCTAAATACTTTACTTATTTATTAATTGATGATTTTGGATTATGTAATCACCAATGTTTTGAAGTAAAATTATATTAAATTATTAATTTGAAAAATTTATCTATACTATTTCAATTATTGAACTAAAATATTATACAATTGAAGAAAATAATTAGAAAAGCACCCCTCTACTCCCCTATAAATAGCTTTCATGAAGCCCTCTCACCTCACAAATCAAAATCTAGGAAGATTTTACAAATTGTGCCTAATCTTAATATAGATACCTGTGCCTTTTACACATATCATTTCATGATTTTAATCATAATTAATCATCAAATTACAAGACAAGGATCGTTTAGTCTAGTGACTTGGAAGACTAGGTACATATAACAAGAAACATGGTGCTAAAAAACACATCATTATTTAATCTCCATAAAGAGATACTAACTTCTTTTGTGCCCTTACATCTTAATAGGGTACCCTAGGGAACACATGAACAAAGAGATGAGCTAAAAATCCCAGAAAGGGAATGAACATTAGGATACATCTCAAGTACACGAGTTAGGAGGCATGACATAATGATTTCTAAAGCATGAAACTTATAAAAACAATTAATATAAGCATGGGATCATATAAGCATGTAATCATATAAATGTGGTAGAATCATAAAACATTTCTTTAGTATGGTTCAAGGATAACCACCAATCTTGTTTCATATTTCAGTATGGGTCAAGGCTAACCACCTATCCTGTTTCACATCACATCTCATGAGACTTAACCTTACCAAATGCATTTGAGTGTCTCTGGGCACACCCATCTCAACATTTTCATGAATATTATTTCCACATAAATATTATTTCCACATTAATATTCTTTCCACATAAATAATCATACATAATTAACCATACAAAAATACAAGGTTACCCATGGAGAGAATTGGGTACCACAATCATGACATAAAGCATAACCGATTAGTGTATCTTGAATGTGTCCATGAAAAAAATTTATTAGAATATACATGGATGTTTATAAGGTGATATAGGCATATAACATGGTATTTGGTAACAAATATAAGTGACATCACATAATAAATTTTTTTGAGATACATTTGAATTAAACCATTTTTGTGCGGTTTTATGGAAAATACTATAGAGATTTTAAAACAGTAAAGAAGAAATTCCTTTATATAAACACAAAATTGAACCAAGAATGTTTTCATAATAAAAATACTGAATTTTCAAAGACAATGGTGTCTTAAAACATAATATAGAGTGAACTAGAAATTGGGTACAAGTTGGGGATGTTTCTTTAAAACGAGTATGCTTATTTGGAAGTATCGAGGAGAGATTCACTTAAAAGAATGTATATCCACAAAAGTGAATGATATGTGGATCTTGGAACATGATTTTTGGATTAATAATCATAATTTTTAGGTTCTACATAAAATCATAAGACAAAAACATTTTGGTAAAAAGAAAGATAGAGAAACCCAAAAAAATAAAGGAAGTTTGGGTAGAATCCATTATGGATTATCGGCATGGTATCTCGTGTATCTAAGTAGGCCATATGATTGAGATATGGTGTTTATCATCACATATAAATCATTTTAGAAGTATTTAGGAGGTTAGAGAACATACCCCATACATGTTATTATAAAAAAAATGCATATTATAGAGAACAATATTGATTAAGAGTGAAAAGGAGAGGACCCCTTACCTTAAATCCGTTGGTATTCTCCACTTGTTATTAATGACCAGAATAAACGAATTAGGCTTATTAATTAATATGTAAAAACCTATTTTTATGTTTAATTTATTTATTATAACCATTTTATGTTAATTAAAATCCTTTTTAATTAGTTATAAGGTTCAATTTCACTATTCGAGCTCTTTTGTTTACTTGGCTTTAAAAGATCGGTTCACTTATATTCAAGTTTGGATTATATGTAAGATCAAATTGGTTGTACAGAATATAGATTAAATTATTTAGTGTACATACAGGAGATTACATGGTTTTAATTTTAATTAGGTTACTTAGAGTAAAGTCGAATTATTATATATATATAACCTTAGTGATATCCATTTTTGTTAATCAGTGGATTTGATTATGAAGAACATGTTTTTTTTCATTATAACATAATAGCATTTGTAAAATGGGATTATGGAAAAAATAGGATATATTAAAATGATAATAATCTTCTTCAACCATAACAAAAATGTATTCATGACAATAATTAAGGATAATAATAGAAATTGATAAATTGTTGTCCTTGAATGTGCTAAATTAGCACATCTCAAACGGTGCTTTCATTTCATTAAAATAAAATGGTGGGGAAAGGAGAAACGATAATTAAATATACCATTAGCATGAAAACTTTTCAACACATTTATGTTACTAGATTTATAATACTATTATGGTGAAGGGAGATGAGGACAAAAACCAAAGGAAAGAGAACATAAAATAAATGAAGAAATTGGAAAGATGAATTTACTTCTTTTGACTTCCTCCTTTGAGAACCTTTTACGGGGGGAGGTTTTGGTATTTTGAAGAGGCTAGGGTCTTTTGGATGTGGGGGAGGTTCTTGGGGAGATATTTCTCCAGAATATTTGCAAGGCTCTAGGCTTGAGAGGATTTAGGAGAAGGGGGAGTGAAGGGGGGGTTTTATAGTAGAGGAGAGGAGAGATTTCATAATATTATAATAATTAATTTTTAATTTCTTCAAAAAAAAATGCATAATAAGAATTCCATGACCATGAATAGTGATTTTATCATCTGAACTCGAAACAAGTGGGCTTACATCAAAAAAACATCATTAAGGATTCAATTAATCCATTATTTTTCATTTATTATCAATTATCTGATTCAACTATTCATCAATAATTCAATTAATTCAGAAAAATCCCAAAAACTCACCCTATCCAATTTTCAACATTTATAATCCAAAAATGATGTCCATTTTTAAAAAAAAAAATCAAAATATGATTATTTTAATATTTAATTAAAATAATAATTTATTATCAAAACTAGTTTTAAAACATTCGTTAACTTATTCTAAAATATAGGTATATCGTACTTCCAACTTGAAAATTTTTTATACTATCATATGTGAGGTTACTATTCATTAGGGTATAACACTATTCATAAGGGTTTTTTACTATTCACTAGGGTGGTATACTATTCACTAAAAATTTTGTTTTCCTTATCAAGATTTAAATAACATAGTGATTACAACTGTATATACTGGATTTTTGATGTTCCATACATAGAAGTGAAAAAATTACGTTTAAAGGTAAATTAGAACATAATAGTTTATTATGTTGTGTTTTCATGTGATTTTATGACATACTTATGAGAAGGTAATTTCCATTGAAAAACAATGGGTCGTTACATTCTTCCCCCTAATGAAATTCACCCTCAAAATTTCATTTTACATTCTATGCCAAAAACAGGTGTGGGTACTTTTCATTCATTGCTTCATTCAATTCTCATGTTCCCTCTTCGTACTTATGGTTTCTCCATTGTACCTTGACTATATGAGTTGTCTTTTCGCGTATAACTTTGTGTCTACGATACATGATCTTCACTGGATGCTCCTCGTAAGAGAGATTATCCTCCACCTGTTCCACATCTGAAGAGAATACATGTGAAGGGTCTTGTATGTACATCCTTAAGAGGTATATATGAATGACATCGTGTACTTTCGACATGGTAGGTGGAAGTGCTAGTCATTAGAACAAAGCTCCAACTCGATCAAGTATCTCTAAGGGGTCGATGTACATGGGAATTAACTTCCCTTTCTTCCCAAACCTCATGAACTTCTTCCATGGGGATATGCATAGAAATACCATGTCTCATACATTGAACTCAAGGCCACATCAACAATTATCTACATAACTCTTCTATCGACTATGGGATGACTTGATATGCTACTAAATGGTTTTCACATTTCCCACTATTTCTTTGACCATTTCAGGTCCTGGCAGCTTACACTCAATGACTTCATCTTAACATGCCAGTGTTTTCCACCTTTTCCCATAAAGGGCTTCATATGGTTCAATTTCGATGCGATAGTGGAAACTATTATTATAGGATAATTCCACTAGTGGAAGATGTTTGTCCCATCCTCCTTTGAATTCCATAGAACACTCCCTCAACATGTTTTCCAGTGTTTGAATAGTTCACTCAGATTGGCCATCAGTTTGAGGATGATATGCCATACTTATGTCCAGTTCAGTTCTTAGATCTTGTTAGAGACTTCTCCAAAACATCGAGGTGAACCTCAGATCACGATCTGATACAATAGATAGTGGTACTTCATGAAGCCTTAACACATATTTGATTTAAATATGTGCAAGTTGATCCAATGAGAAGTCCTCTCGAACCACGATAAAGTTTGCTGTCTTCGTAAGATGATCCTCAACGACCCATATAGCATTGTATGTTATAGATGCCTTTGGATGTCCAGTTAAAAATTCCATGGTAATGTTCTCCCACTTCCATGCTGGTATGGGTAGTGGTTCCATTATCCCCTTATATTTTTGTCTCTCCACCTTCACTTGCTGACATACGAGGCACTTTGATGTATATTCGGTAATCTCCCATATCATATTGTCCCACCAAATGTGTTCTCAGAGATCTAGATACATATGTGTGCTACCTCAGAGGATAGATAAGGTCGATCTATGTGCATCATTCAATATCTCCATCTTTATCTATGGAGCAGATGATACCCATAATAATGTCTGAAATCTCAAAACTCCTTCCACATAAATTTTGAAATCAGTGGATTTCCCATTTTTAATAGCTTCCACCCTTTTCCAAATTTCCACATCCTTTCGTTGAGCATTCTTTATTTTTTCCAGGAAGGATGGTTGAGAAATCATTTGATAAAGGATTTATGATGTTCCTCCCTTAATGATTCCCATGTCCATTCTTTTCAAATCTAAGAAGATCAGATCCTTTTCAATTTTCATCATATATAATGATGCATGATCATTTCTACTAAGATAATCTTCCACCTTGTTATCCATACCAAGATGGTAATGGATTGAGCAGTCATAATCCTTGATGAGCTCTATCCATCTTCTCTGGGGCATATTAAGATCTTTCTGTGTGAATTTATATTTGACCCTCTTGTGTTCAATATATACCTCAAATTATTCCCCATAGAGATAATGCCGCCATATTTTCAATGCAATGATAACAACCACTAACTCCAGATCATGCATATGATTGTTTTTCTCAGGTATTTTTAGCTACATTGAGGCATATACTATCACTTTATCATTTTCATTAGCACAGTGCCTATGTATTTCTTAGAAGCATCATTATACATCAAAAAGAGTTACCCACATGAAGGTAGTGTGAGTACTGGATCATTGATAAAACTCTTTTTCAACTCCTTGAAATAGTCATCACATTCCTGTGTCAAGACAAATTTTACTCCATTCAGTGTCTTCTTGGTCATTGGGATTGAAAATTGTGAAAAGTTCATCACAAATCATCAATAATACCCAGCTAGACCAAAAAAAATATGGATCTCCATTACTGAAGTTGGCATTGGCCACTCTTTAATTGCCTTCATCATGGAAGGCTCCACAGATATTCCTTTCCTTGTGAAAACATACCCCAAGAATGATATTTCTTCCATCTAAAACTCACATTTATTTTACATTTCATACAACTTATCCATTCCAAAAGACGTTAACATAGTTTTCAAACGCTCATCACGTTCCTCCTTTCTCTTGGAGTATATCAAGATATAGTCCATAAAAACCCCCCACAAATTTTCCAAGGTAATATATAAAGACTCTATTTATTAAATCCATGAAAATTTTCAGGATAATTAGTGAGTCTGAAGGGAATCACTATGAACTCATAGTGTCAATACCTCATTCGAAAGGCAATCTTGGTAATATCTTCCTTCCATACCTTTAGTTGGTGATATCCCGACCGAAGGTCCACCTTAGGGAAATAACTGGCCTTATGAAGCTGATCGAAAAATTCATCCATCATTGGAAGGGGATACTTTTCCTTTATCGTGATTCTATTGAGCCCACTATAATCAATGCAGAGGCACATTGATCCATCCCTCTTCTTGATGAAGAGGACTGGCGCACCCCACGATGAAGCACTCGGGCATATAAAACCTTTTTCCATATTCTTCTGTAACTAATTATTCAGCTCTTCTAGCTCTATGGTGGCCATTCTATAAGGTGTCTCTAAGATAGGCAGAGATCCAGGGATAAGTTCAATTGAGAACTCAACCTCTCAATTAGGAGGAAGACTAGGAATCTCTTCATGGAATACATTGGTGTAATCCCTCACAATGGGCATGTCTTCAATCATGATTCTATCTGTTGTCCCAATCATTTGAGCTAGATATGATTTTTCCCAACGAAGTAGTATCCAAACATGAGATGAAGATTCTAAAGGAGTCTCATCTTCCTCCTTAAACTTGTAATGAATTGGATGAGGCTTCAGGATTTGAAAAGTGATATCCCTTTCTCGACAATGGATGTTGGCCTTGTATAAAGATAACCAATCCATTACCAAGATTGCATCAAACTATACTAAAGAAAGTATGAAAAGATTTTCTAGGAGGTTTAGTCCACAAACATTAACCAGGGAGGAGTTATAAACCGTGGATGCAATTATTTCCCCATTCTCTATTCTCACAGATAACTTTTCCTCCAAATTTTGAGGTGCTGTTTGAATTGTTTTACTAAACTTTCTAGATATGAATGAATCTGTAGAACAAGAATAAAATATTATGTTTTCTATTCATGAATGAATAATGAGCATACCTGTCATCACATCGTTTTTTGGATCCACATTAGTAGTAGTGATATCATAATCCCATCCTTTTTCCCATAAATGTTGTTGTTGATTGCCTCCCACAACCCTCAGCTTAGGGAAATTGTTCGCATAATTCCCAAACTTCATATGGTTGTAACACTGCACTACACACTGAGTATTAACTTGAACCTTCCTTTCATCTTCAACATTTATGGGATTTTTCATATCCCTATGGCAGTTCTTGGCATGATGACCAAACTTCCCACATTTGAAGTAGTTATTGGTTCCCTTGAGACAGTCACCATGATACTTCTTCCCACATTTTTTGCATAGGGGAAAGTGAGGCTTCTTTACATGATGGGATTTCATTGATGAACCACACATGATGATCTCCAATTTTCTTTTCTTATCACTAGGCCCATGAGACCACTGAGAGTCTCAAATATCCATTTCCACCTTGAGGGCATAATAGACTATCTCCTCATAACTTTCAAAGTATCGAATCGCCAACACTTTTCATAGAATCCGCTTTAGTCCTCTTAAGAAGTTATCCACATAGAGTTTGATGTTCATGACAAAGATAAAGGCATACCTTGAATTCCTTGTAAATTTTTCTTCATATGCCCTGATGGAAACATCATCCTTCTGCTTGAGTATGAGGAACTCTCTTTCCATCTTGAGATGGAAGATTTGAGGAAAATATTTTTGGAAAAATATCATCATGAATTCCTACCAATCAATGGAAACAATATCCTCTTGCAACATTGTATTCTTGATCATTTTCCATCACTGATCATCATCCCAATCAAAACTATAGACTGCTAGTACAACATTCTCTTCTTCTGAACACTAGAGGAAGGAGATAATATTTTCAATGGAATTAATCGATTGTTTTGCTAGGAGGGGATCAGAAGACCCTCAAAACATGAAAGGCCATTTCCGCAGGAATGATTCTATGAAATTTTTTTCTTTCCTTGTAGGAGGAGGACATTCCACCTGATTCAATTTATTATTCATAACTCGAACCAGCTGGGCAAGTACTTCCATGATGTTTTGAGCATCTGATTTCGTTACATCAGGAATATCATTATTGAAATCATCACATTTCATATAAAATTGGTTGTTGGACTGTTTTCTTCTATTTCCTGCCATTAACTAAGAAAAATAACATATAATTAGAGGTCTTTATTACTTAGATATTGAGCATAAAAAGGAAACTTTGAACATAAAAGTATATAATTATAATGAAATGTATATCCTGACTTATGATTCCTTTGGTTTATATCCTGGTTATCCTCGATCTATTTCATAACATATATTCTTATGGGATTCTTTTTTCACTTAATAACCATTTGTACTATACTTGTGAAACTGGCAAAGCATATTCCCTGAGAGTGTCGTAACCATGAGTGAAACAATGCCCATTGTTGTGCACTAGTTCCTGTTTGATTCTAGCTCAAAGAGGTGTTTTCAGGTTTAACCCCTAGATACATCTGCTCCAGAGCTGCCCCTAATTGCTTGTATCTAGACAGAGATGTATTTTCATGATAAACCACTTACTCAATACTCTACAAAATTCTGGAATTTTTTCTTATACATAAACTCATCTTTATAGTTCTCACTAATGTTCTCTATTCATAATCTCTAAAAATAACTAGACCATCCTCTGATACCAACTATAGATACCCGATCCATTTACACATAACAGTTCATGATTTTATGCATAATTAATCATCAAAGTACAAGCCAAGGATCATTAACTATAGTGTCTTGTAAGACTAGGTACATATAGAATAAAAAATGGGACTAAAAAGAACTTCGTTATTTAATGTCCATAAAGAGCTCCTAATATTATTTGGGCCCTTACATCATCATAGGGTACCCTAGGGAACACATGAACAAAGGGATGAGCTAAACGGCCCAGTAAGGGGGTGAACATTAGGACACATCTTAAGCACATGAGTTAAGAGCACGACATAATTATATCCAAAGCATGAAACTTATAAAATCATTAAATATAATCTTGGGATCATATAAATCTGGAATCATATAAATGTTGCAGAATCATAACAAATTTCATTATTACGGGTCAAGGCTAACCGCCAATCTTGTTTCACATCACATCTCATGAGACTTAACCTTAACCCTTTTATTGGAGCCCTATCGGGACACACCCATCTCAACATTTTCATGAATATTATTTCCACATAAATATTCATGCCACATAAATATTCTTTCCACAGAAATAATCATACATAATTAACCATAAATAGACATAAGGTTACCAATGGAGAGAATTGGGTACCTCAATCATGACATAAAGCATAACCAATGAGTGTATCAGGAATGTTCCATGAAACAAAGGGATTAGAAAAAAATTGTATGCTAATAAGTTGATATATTAATATAGAATGGTGGGTGGTAACATATATAATTGACATCAAATAAGAAATGTATTTTAGAGACATTAGCATTAAATCATTTTTGTCAGTTTTTAGGAAAATACTATAGAGATTTTAAAATAGTAAGGAATAAATTATTTTATATAAAACCAGAATTGAATGAAGAAGGTTTTAATAATAAAAATACTGAATTTACAAAGGCAATGGTTTTTTAAAACATAATATAGAGTGCACTTGAAATTGGGTAAAAGTTCGGGAAGTTCCTTTAAAACGAGTGTGCTTATTAGTAATTATTGAGGAAAGATTCACTTAAAAGCATGTATATCCCAGAAATAGAATGATATATGGATCATGGAATATGAGTTTGGAGCATATAAATAGAATTTTTAAATTAGACTTAAAAATTCAACTACATTTTGGTAAAAGAAGATAGATCAACCCAAAGGAACTAAGGAAGTTCAGGTAGAATCCATTATGGTTTATCGGCATGGTATTTGGTGGAACTAATAAAGAACCGATGCGAGAGATAATGAAGCTATACTCACTTATTTAACATTAGGGTTGTATGGGGGAGTGACAGAACATACCCCATCAGTTGTTATTACACAAAAAGTCATAGCATAGAGAACAATCTAGATTAAGAGTGAAAAGGAGAGGATCCCTTATCTTAAATCTGTCGGTGTTCTCCACTTGTTTTTAAATTCTTGAATAAAATGATTTGGATTATTAATTAATAAATCCAGAACCTATTAAATATTTAATTTATTTATTATAACCCTTTTTAGTTAATTCATGTCCTTTTTTATTATTTATAATGTTCAATTTCAATGTTCGGGCTCGTTTGTTTACTAGGCTTTAGAAGATTAGTTCACTTATATTCATGTTTGGATTATATGTTAGATCAAAGTGGTTGTCCAGAATTGACGTTAAATTAAACGGTTCACATCAAGGAGATTACATGGTTTTAATTTAAATTATTTTACTTAGAGTGAAGTCGAATTATTATATATATATATATAACCTTAGTGATAACTAATTTTGTTAATCGGTGGATTTGATTACAGTGAACTTGTTTGTTTCTTTAAAAATTAATTAAATTTTTACAGAAGGATTGTAGAACGAAAATATGATATATTACATATGTGAAAATATGGTTCAACCATAACACAAATGGTTTCATGACCTGAATTAATGATAATAAAATAAATTTATAAACCATTGTCTTTGAATGTGCTAAATTAGCGCATCTCAAATGGTGATTTAATTTCTATCAAATAAAACGGTGGGAAAGCAGATAAGATAATGAAATATACCATTCTAATTAAAACATTACAATACATGTATGTTACTAGATTTATCGTACTATTGTGGTGAAAGGAGGTGAGGAAAGAAAAAAAGGAAAGTGAACTTAAAAGGAATGAAGGAATCTGAAAGAGGAATTTACCTCTTGAGGCTTCCTCCTTTGAGAACCTATTGAGATGGAAGGTTTTGGTATTTTGAAGAGGCTAGGAGCTTTTGGAAATGGGGGAGGATCTTGGGAGAGATTTGGGAAGAATACTGGCAAGGCTCTAGGCTTGATAAGAGTGAACAAAATGGCGAGTAAGGGGGGTTTTATAGTGGAGGGGAGGAGGGATTTTATAATAATATAATCATTAATTTTTTCTTCACAAGACAATTAATAGTAAGTATTACATGACCATGAATAGTGATTGTATCATTTGACCCAGAACCATGTGGGATTACATCATAATAACATAATAGATGACTCAATTTATACATTATTTAGCATTTATTGTGAATTATCAGATTCTACTATTCATCAAAAAAATCATGTATTTTGGAAAAATCTCAAACATTAACCGTATCCATTTTACGATGTGTAGAATCCAAAAATGAAATCCATTTTTCAAAAATAATATTCTAAATATGATTATTTTAATATTTAATTAAAATAATAATTTATTATCAAAACCAGTATTAAAACATTCAATAACATATTCTAAAATATAGTTATATCATACTTCTAACATGAATATTATTTTTTTACTATCATAAGTGAGGATATTATTCATTATGGTATATCACTATTCATATGGTTATGTATCTATTCATTATGGTAGGTTATTATTCAACAAAAATTAATTTTTCCTTATCAGACTCCAAATAACTTACTGATTAGAACAGTGTATGCTGGATTTTCGAAATTCCATACACAGAAGTGAAAAAATAGTGTTTAAAGGTCACTTATCACTTATTAGTTTATTATGTTGTGTTTTCATGTGATTTTATGACATACTAATAATAAGGGAATTTCCATTTAAAAACATTGCGTCGTTACATTCTTTCCCCCTTATGAAATTTCTCCCTCAAAATTTCATTTCACATTTTAATCCAAAACACAGGTGAGGGTACTTTTCCTTCATTTCTTCATCAAATTCCCATGTTTCCTCTTCATACATATGGTTTCTCCATAGTACCATGACCAGATGGGTAGTCTTGTTGCGTAGAACATTGTCTTTATGATCTTAAGATCATCACTTGTTTCTCCTCGTAAGAGAGATTATCCTCAAACTATACCACCTCTGTAGAGAGTACATGTTAAGGGTCTGGAAAATAATTCCTTAAAAGGGATACATGTTAGACATCATGTGCATTCGAAGGATTAATCCTCTTTATTTTTCTTTAAATTTCTTTTAAATTTATTATATTTTATATTTCAATTCTCACCAACCATAATCCAAGAGACATGATATCTATAGTATAATTTATATACTTGAAATTTATTGTGTTAATTAAATACACAATCTTAATTTCAATTTCCCAACCATTTTGTTCTAAAAATTAAAAAATCGTCTATGATATGATAATTTATTTCATTCAAGGATGATGAGTATTCTATTTCCATTACTATATTCATGTTGGGCATAAAAAATTTTTATAGATCAACTAGATTATTTATATGGATTATAATGTATTTAATTCTCTAGAACTATAATATATACATAATTCTAATTAATTAATTTATTTCATTTGATATTTTGGAACATTAGATACATCTGTAAAATGCATTCAGATATAAGGTAATGATCACTTTCCGAACCTCTATTTTTCATTTGGGATAGGATTTATCTATCTTCATCCTAATTAAAATTTTAATTATTTTTATACATTTCTTCTGAATTATATGTATATATTACTAAATCATGTTTCTTGATATGATAATCCATATTTTAAATGGAAATAAATGTTTTAAAAAGAATTCCTTCTAAATTATTCCTGGTAAGAAAGCCCAATTGAAGGGATCATTCACATTTCCCCCCCTTTTCATTTTCTATAAATAATAATTTTTAATCCCCCATTATTTTTAAGAAATAACATATTTTATAATGAAAAAAATATCTAGGTTCATTTATGGATTTATATATATAATTAATTATTTTCTATTTTAAATAATAGTAAAAAAATTTCATTCTACCATAATATAATGATGTATTTCTCGATCTTCTAAAAAACCTATTTTTAATTGTTTTCCCTTCATTTTGACATCAATTATCATTATGTATTAATATTTTACTTTATAAATGTATAACATTTATTCATTCATATACAACATCATGATAAATGGTTTGATTATTCCTTATGATATGATTATGATACCCATTTCATTCCATGTTTAACCCATATGTTTATGTTTGATTTTTCACATGGAGCACAAATTAATTTTCATCTTATGTTGGGTGTTCGTTGATATTTCTCCAATGCATTGAGTCATGTTAATTATCTTGATATGTAATGTTGAATGGTCTTTATAGTTATCCTTAAATCTTGGAAATCATGTTTTGTAGTCTTTGTGGTTAGCATTTAACTCATTGTCTTCCTTGTGAAATGATCTTGGTGGTTATAATTCAATCATGGAGATGTCATGTTTTATGATTTTCCCACATATCTATGATTCCATTACTACATGATCCCATATTAAAATTTTTTTATTCCATATGTTTATTAATGATCCTATATTTTTTATATCATCATATTATGCATTCTAAACAATTTTCCATTCTTAATTATTATGTTTATTCCCTTAAAAGGATTTTTTCTCATCCTTTTTTCATGTATTCACCAGGTTACCATATGCAGATGATAAAGCTAAATGGGAGTTTAGAACTCATTATAGAGTTTAAATAATTTTTTTTTCCATTTTCATTTCATGTTTTTAGTTTTATGTACACACATTAATAAAGTATGATTTTTTGATACCTAAATTGTATTTAATTGTTAATTATAAAAAACCCCATGTAATAATATGCGTAAAATGATGGGGTCATTATAGTTAGTATCATTGAATGGGATAGTTATTTTTGGTTAATATGATTAGAGGACATTAGAAAGAAGTCCTGGGATTATTATATAGCAATGGATAACCATGATTGATTCACATATAATTAAATGTTAGGATATTATATTCATTTACAAGTGTATCCTTATTTGTTTAATGATTCCTTTTATTATTCTAATTAGTTATTTACTTGTGCCCCCAAATTGATTATTTTTTGTTAATGACATGGAATAGAAAAACCCTTGTCAACAATAAATTTGATAGGAAATGTGATGATTTTCCTATTGATATATCAAATATGTCTGTATATGGTTCTCAAAACATCATGAAAATACATTCTCAATTGGATCATGTAAAGAATATGACCATGAAACTCACGGAACACCCTCATTCCCCTATGAAAGATATTAACGTGGTCAAATCCATTATATGGAAAGGCCTCCATTGATTAGTTGATCTTTTGATCCCCTCATATTATAACAACAAAAAAACTCCAATGAGAAGATATTCTCTATCCTAAAAGTTCCCAGAATAAGAGAAATTTGTGTTTCTAATTTATCATTGTTTTGGGATGTTGATTAGTGGTATACAATGATCAGTAAGAATAATTACAAGGAGGAAATTGAATTAATTGATTTGGAGTATTTCAAGAAGTTATTTTTCTAGAAATATTTTCCTCATATCCACTCTCTCAGGATAGAAAAGGATTACCTCATACTTACTTTGAATGTATATTAGTCTATTAGGTAGTATAAGTATATCAATACAACTCTTTCATGATTTGACTCCAAATTTGAAATGAACACGAAAATATAGTTGGATAAATTACTTAATTGAAAACATTTTACTCTAAGAAAATAATTTGTGATTAGAGAATATTTTTTCTATAAATAGAATTTTTGTTGTTCCCATAAGGTTGAAATGGATAATAGAGAATATATGTGATCTCATGAGTTTGGAGATAAAAAATATGAATATGGATTTTAATAAGGGGTTATTAATAAATAAATCCTATGGTAGAATTTAATCAAAACATCCCATTTTTCAATGTTATGGGGGGAAGGTTCTTGGGAACATCCTAAAGGGAACAAATATATGCCTTAACTATGCAATAATGGGGCATCTAATTAGTAATTGTGGATGGGATATGAAGAATCCCACTATTGTAGAATAAGATAGGATGTTTCAGAACAACACTCGGCCTGAAGTGATGTGTTTCAACTTCAAGTAGCAGGGTAATTGGGCGCACAATTTCCCTATGCCATTTTTTGTGGAAATCAACACCAACAACTTCAAATACCACAAAGAAGTTCATATTATATCTATACTGAAAAGGTAGAACTAGAAAATGATGTGGTGATAGGTATGGTGGTTATACATTCATGAATATAGAATGTATTATTTGATTGTGGTTCTACACATCCTTTCATTTATTTCTAGTTTAGTAGAACTATTAAAACATGACTTTAAAATATAGAGATTGAGTTATCTATGTGAAAAAATGGGGAAATTATTTCATCGAAGTTATATAACTCATCTTAGTTATTTTTTGCAGACTGAACCTCATGTAAAATCAAATCATAATTCCTTTAGTGGAGTATGATGCAATATTGGTTATGAATTGTTTATCTTTGTACAAATCCAACATCAACTGTTGGAAAAAGGATATCATTGTTCACATCAAGATGTATCCTAAAATTATATACAAGTGTAATTAGGGTAATGAATCTCTATAAGAATCAGTTTCTAAATTTTCGATATTAATTATATACAATAAATCATAATTATTTCAATTTTTTGAGGAAAATTTTATGGTAATGCCCTAATACATACCTATTATAAGGAACTACAATGATGTGTTCCACAAAGGGTTTCATGGTCTTCCTCTTGACCGATAAGTTAAAATTCCAATTGAACATATTAACAGATCTCTAGCTTCATCAAATAAACCTTATAGAATGACCATCATTGACTTGGAATTACTGAAGAATAAGTTATTGGAGAATATAATAATGGGTTTTTTATGTATGAGTGCTTCACCGTGGGGTACATAATACCACTTTTTCAAGAATAAGGATTGATCAATTTTACTATAAATTTATTATTGTGAGACTAAAAAAATAGTGATAAATAAAACATATACCCCACTATATATAGATGTCAATTTCAATAAACCATTTCAGGTATAGTATTTATCTATGTTTTACCTTCGGTTAAGACATCACCCATAAAAGCTGAGGATGAAAAATATTTCCCAGGATATATTTCATACAAGATATTGAAACTATGAGTTCATATTGATGAATGGATTACTATTAAATGATATAAAAAATATAATGGATTTAATGAAAAGAATCAATTAAGGGATCCTCGACAAATTTTTGTTAGTCAATATAAATGAAATTAAAATATACTCTAATAGCAATTAGGAACAGAATGTGAATTTGAATATTTTTTTTTGATGAATTTATGAATATAAGTGGAATGAAAAATATAGTAAATTATAGTTTTGTATTCAGGGAGTATCATTCATCAAGAATTTTATCACCAAAAAATAAATATATTTTGACCATCCATGACAATGGTTGATGAAGAGTGTTTTAGGACAACATCAATAGTTGAGATCCATAGTTTCCTTGGTCGATATCGATATTATTGGTGATTTGAGAAGAACATATCACTATTTTCAAACATAGAAACCATGATGGATAGAAATGGAGGTATGTTTGTGTACCAGTAATTGTGAATAATGATTTATGGAGTTATATAATAGGCATCTCACCATATTAGTAATCACACATCCGATAAGTGGGGAAAATAAAGTGTTGTATAGTGACTCTAAAGAGAAATAATTAGGTTCTATAATGATGAAAAATAATATAGTGAGAGATTAAAATTCATCTTTGTTGAAAATTCATGTGAAAAACTATCTAACACATGATCTGGAGTTGGCGGTTATGATCTTTGTGTTAAAAATCTAGAGGAATTATTTCTTTGGGAGATGTGGGATATATATACTAATCTCAAGAGCCTCAAATATATATTCATAGAGAAGGATCATAATTTGAACTATATAAAATGGTTATTGATTATAAAGGGTTATGAAATCTCGATCCACTACCATCTTGGGAAATCAAATAACATTGAAGGTTCTATAAGTAGAAAGGATTCAATATCATTACCAATTATGAGAATTCATAAGGATCTAATCATATTAGTCCAATAATAGATGGAAATGGGGATAATAAATTGTGGAACATAATAAACCCTTCCTATGATGATCAATCAACCATATCCTATAGATAAAATAAAGGAACATCATCACAATGATTTGGAAATTCCGAAAATGTTTGAAGCGACTAGAAATTGGAAATCATCCAAGTTCTGAAAGAATGAGGAAGTAATCATGATATTTTGGTCACAAATATTTGTACCATTAAATATATATACAATGAAAGAGGTTATGAATGAAACACATATCTCAACATTATGTATTAACCAAAGTAGCACAATGTTGTATTGAGATATATGGGAGAACTATCAGTGGGAAAATATGATGAATGAAAGCACAGAATATACATCAATTTTCTATGTATGATAGTAGGTTATCTATAAAAAGAAATTTTCTTAGGCCATGATGTAATCATTACACAAATCAACAGGGAAATTTTAAAAAATTTCCATGGAATTCGACATTGGGAATCAAAAGTAATCTAGAGGAAACAATGCAATATTGGTTTTTGTGGATCACCTTATAAAGTCAACTCTCATTATGACAATTCAAGTGGACTTATCAATGGATCAAGATGCATAAATATATATTAGTAAAGGTTTAAGGCTTCAAGGAGTACCAATGTTGATTGTATCTGATAATGATGCATGATTTGTCTCAATGTTATAGAAAATAATCTTATATTCTCTAAAGACTGAGATTAAATTTTGTGTTCCCTATCATCCTCAAACGGATGTCCAAACTGAATTGAGTATTCAGAAACCTAAAGAAATTTTTAGATCATGTTATATGTATATCAAATGATAATGAGACTAATATTTACCTCTGGTTGAGTTCTCTTGGTACATCAATTTCTACTTAATCATCAAAATGACTGCATATAATGCCCTTTATGGGATAAAATGAATAACAAACTCATTCTTGGATAAACTCGTTGGAAGTATGTTTCTATGACTATAAATGGTTGATTAAATGTTAGAAATGGTGAAAAACCTTCAACCAGTCATTATGGAAGCCGAAATTAGATAGGATATATATGTGGATAAACAACATTGAGGCTTTGAGTTTATGGTTGGAGAAATGATATTCCTCAAAGTATCTCAATGAAAGAGGTCATGATATATGAAATCAAATGAAAGCATCATCCTAGGTACATTGTCCCCTTCACAACACATGATTATGTTAGAGTTATTGCATATCAACTAGAACTTACAACAACCATATCTATTTTACATGATGAATTCCATGTATCCATCTAAGAGAACTACATAATATATCCCCCACATATATGTATTTTAATGATAATAATATTGGAAAATAATCTCTCTTAAAATTAGAAGATGGTGAAGATCATGGATCATATGGATAATGATATAATAAAAAAGACTAATCAACAAGTAAATACTAAAGGATAAACATATGTATAAAGAGGATACATTAGAACCAGAGTAATAAAAGATTAAGTAGTACACACATATATTTTCACCATAGTTTTTAAAATAAAATATCATGGGTGAAATTTCATAAAGTGGGAAGAATGTAATGAAAAATAATTCTACGTATTCAAATTCCTTTATTACTAATTTATCATGTTGTATAAAGTGCATAATTTGAAATAAATAACACAAATAATCATTATAAATGAATATAGAATTATAAAATAAGATTTTTCAAAAATTAGGGAACTTATACCAATTGAATAATAACATGACCATTGGAATATCAATATAATACCTTGGAATATTAAAATAACCATTATATTACTAACATAATCTATTAATGTATAAATAAAATTTGTTTAATTTTTTAATTAAAAAAAGAGTACATCTAAATATTTGAATAAATACAAACAAGTTTTATGATTGATAAATTATGCAGTGGTATTTTTGTGAATAATTAATGTTTATATAAAATTTTATAATTAATATATTGATTTAATTAAAAAATTCCACAAAATAGACTAATAAATTTTTATTATTTTTCCTAATGATTAAAAGATTATTTTATAATACCTTAGTTAATTGTTCAAAGTGTTATTAAAACATTAATAATTTTAAAATGATTATTTCTCCAATAAATACTTATTTTAATTAAAAATATTATATATAAAATTTAGTAAATTATTTTAATAAAATGGATCCAATATTATAATTCTATACAATAAAATATATTTAGGGTGAATATTTGGGGTTTTTAAAACAGTTGAATTTTTTGTGAATGGTGAAACAAGGTAATTTATCAAAAATGAAAAATAAAAGATTTATTAATTCATGGATTATGCTATTCTATTTCATGAACAATTGGTTAGAAATGACATATTATATTTATCATAAATAGTCTTAATAATTCCAATTATTCATAATATTTTTCCAAAATTATAAATAAATGAATTAAATATTCAAAAAAACACCACTATCTTCTACTATAATACAACCCCTCACCACCTCTTCACATCAAACCTCAAAATCCTTAATAATTATCCAAATTATACCCAATAATCATCCCAAGTATCTACCACATGTCTTGGAGAATTTTCCCTAAAAATAGACCAATCACAATTCACATAATGAGGTTAACTATGATAATAATTCATGACGTAAAAACCAATTTTTATTTCTTTTAAATTCTTTTCAATTTCACATCATTTATTTTATTCTCCTCAAATAACCTTATACACATGACATGATACAAAAAATATATTTTTTTATAGTGTAATTATATTGGGATAATGGAACAACCCACCACAATTTATCTTCCCATCACATTTCCATCAAAAAATAAAAACATCATAAGTGACATGTTAATTTATCACATTCACAGAGGATATGTTTTTAATTCACTTTACCATCATCAAGGATGGTCGTAAAACAATTTTAAATGGGATAAAATTGATTATAATATATATATATTATAACAAATTTAAAATTTTATAACTGTTATATACACAAAATAATAATTTATTAGTGGATTTAATTTTTTTATCCATGATATTATGTACAAGATAAGAACACTTTCAGACATAACTTAATGATTTATTTATGAACCTCCATTTTCTCAACGGGATATGATTTATCTTTATATAAAAAATGTAATTATTATATTGTTTTATATAGTTCTTATATATTTATTTTATATATTCCATACTCGTGTATCTAGATCAGTTCTTCCTTCTTTGATGGGGAAGTGCATATTTCAAAAAGGATCCTTTATCAATTTTTTAGATAAAAAATATTGATTAAAGATAAATTTCAAAAAAATTATAACCATTATCATGTTCTTTCTATTGTAAATTTATTTCCACACATATTTTTCTAAAATAACTAATTTTATCAAGAAAAACATACCTCTTCATTTTTTGGATTATTTTGAAAATTACACCTTTTCAATTTTAATGAATCTTGATGATTTTAAAATAAACAACAAGAAAATAATATATTTCTATTTTTAAGCACTATTTTTACATCATTTCACATTAGTTAGAAATAACATATCATGATGTATTGTTATTTTCATGTTTCAATATCCATTTATGTATTTAATCTATTCTTTCAGGGACACCATGATGATACATGATTTGTTCATGCATTGTCAAATGATTATGATAACCATTTATCCCCATGGGAAACCCTTACATTTAGGATTGATTCGTCATGTGTCACAAATATTCATTCTCATATTGTTATGTGTTCACATATATTTAACCCTAATGAATTCTGTAATGTTAATATTCATGAGACATCATGTGCAATAGACTTGGTGGATTGACTTTACTCATGTTAATCAAGTGTTGTGATCTTGGAAGTTATAATTTACTCATTCTCCTCCAAGAGTTGTGGTCTTAATGTTTAGTTTTGACACATGATTATTTCATGTTGTAGTCTGTTTTGAAATTTCTTTGATTACCTGATAACATGATTCCACACATTTTATTATATGATTCCATATGTTTATTCATGATCCAATCATTTTATATTTCATCTTGATTTTCCTCCAAACCCATGTGATATGAATTATTCCAATTATTATTACCTTACAATATTTTATATCATTTATCTTTTCTAGTGTTAGTGAGGATAACATATTTAGATTTTAGAGCTCAATAAGAGTTAGGATCTCATTATAGAGTTAAAATAATTTCTATTCATTCCGTATTCATATTTTTAGTTTTATGTAACTAATACTCAAAAAAGAGTGAACCTTAATATCCTTTCCGTTTTTATTGTTAGTTATGCATAATACCATGTATTAATATGTATAATATTATATAGTCATTATATGATGTGCCTTATGAGGTGATGCTTCAAGGTATATTATTTCATTATGATTTTATTTTCTTCAGACATGAATGAATAGTTTTCCTTCTAAGGTCATAAATCGCTGAAAAAATTATTAAATATTAATGAATTTAAACCAAGATAAAAGTGTCTTATATTTTTTACTATTTGAAAAGGAATAATGGTTCACATTTATTGTTTTTAAACGATGACCAATGATGCTCATTTTATGTTCCTTTATCAAATAACATAGTTTTTTTAAATTAATGTCATGTACATCAGATTGAGGGTATGATATTTATATTTTATGTTTTATGTTTATTTTCCAAGAAAGTAAAATAAAAATATATTGTAATTATTAGTTAAAAGGGAATATAACATATTTTTTATTCATGATCACCCCTTTCTATATAAACATAACATATAAGTATGTGATGGTAGGTTAGGCTCATTAAAATATCTTATAGCATGATTATTTCTATAGGGAGGTTAATTAATCATAAAGAATGTGGAAGTCATATTATTTCTATTTGTTTTGTTATTTTTTCTAGCATAATATCATAAGATCATATGAAAAATAAGGTCTTATACATATAGTAATTAAAAAGTGGCATGATCATTATAAAATAATATATTTACTAGACTCTTAAAATCTATAAAAATTTGTACCCATTAATAAGCATGAGGATTATAGTGTAATTGATATTCCCATAGTGGAATTTGTATAATGATCAACATTATGAATGGAATTTTTAGTTCTTATAATTACAAAAAACATATATGTTATGGAAAATAACAAGTGGGCACCTTCTACAATATGCATGAATCATGTTATCAATTGATTACAATATAAAATTTTTATTAAACAAATGTGTGTAAAATTACCATGTGTGTTGGGAGGCCACCGAGGTGTATTTAGTATTACATTACTTACAAGTTTTTCATAATGGTAAAAGGGTTACCTTGAATTTTTTTTAAACTTTGAGATATTAGATTATATTTTTTTATGAATGATACCAAGAAATAATTTAGGACCCCGAGATATAATATTAGTTCAATATGATTCCTATGATTTATTGTTACAATTGAACATAAATAATCATTAGGGAAGTGAAATATTACAATGAAATAACCCTTTGTGATATGGTGTGCTAATTGATTACTCATACTATCACAGGGGAATTGGAAACCTCATAGTTTTTCTCTAGTGGACATGGTTATATAGATACTTAATAAGAATATTATATAGTTATAGGAAATGTGGCACAATAATAGTTATCTTATTTGTGACTTAGGTAAAGAGGAACCCTAGTGGGACTCCACTTTGTTATATTTTACCATAAAATTCTCGAGAAAATTTTAATGTGATATTTATTTATATTTCTATCTAAAGTCATTTCTTTACATAAATACCAATAATTGAAATTATTTTTATCATGTTTTGATTTTTAGAGTCACATTAATGATATATTTATCTGTTTGAAAGAAAATGATTTCAATAAAACATCACACACTAGAAATCATTATCTTTATCAAATAATAAGAATAGTGTGGTCATTTTTAGATGAAAATAAATGTTGAGTTTATTTTCAAATTGGATAATTAATCGAAACAACCTAGCTACCACTATTTATGGTCAGTTATAATAAATGGAGTAGTTTATGTAGAGCATTAGGATGTCTATATTTCCTAATATTTAGTGTTTTTTCTATGAATGCATGATTATAAGGAGTGGATTATTAAGAATTATCATATATATGAACATTAAATGTTATTTGAATGGTTGTTTATAATAAGGTCATGATATTATGGGGATCCATGTGAGACATGGAATTTTTGGTTAACATGATGTTTATGAGATAGTCACTAATCTATTATTTCAATATATATTATGTGAAAACAAATAAATACCCTATCCACCATTCAATAACATCCAATCAGAATGAAAATAGTTTTCTTATAATGTAAATATAACTCTAGCATTACTGGAATTGGAATAGGATGTGTTCTCTGGTGAAAATGGAAGCCTACATGTTATTATTTTAAAAATGATCCTATACTCCAAAATTCATGAAAAAGGAATATTCATTGATGATTAATGATAAATAGCTATAAATATCACATTTTTTATTATTTGGAAGCATCAATGGATCATTCTTTTAGTCTCAGTGGTTTATTAATAAATAATTTGATTTAATGTTAGAGACACTCTACCAAATGCGTTTCTACATTGGTTAAATTTTATCTCTCAAAATTTAGTGATTGAAATATATGGTGATATACCTTATAACTATATTCTTAGTTAACCACATCTTCATAACTAAATTGTTAAGCACAAAACCGCTAGATCGTCCACAAGCACCCCATTCCCAATCTTTTTCCCATATCGATACCTTGACCCATTCCCTACCATAAACCATATTTTTCATTTTTCTATACTCCAATGAAAACCACTCCCATACTATGGTTCCATATGACTACATGTGTAGTTATCTCATTTTGTTGTGGTATATTCCTTGTCTCTCAATTAAAAATACCATTATGCCACAAAATTTGTTTATATACATATAATAATGTATATGTTTATACTTGAATTCAATCTTGTCCAGAAAAATGCCCGATTTCAACTTCATTTGACAATATATGCCAAATCTACGTTAGATAATAGTGGTTTATATGATTTATTGTTTTATGATTTTTTGACACAATAAAATAATGAAAGACAACTTCTTCAATGTTTCATAAATCCATAGGTGAATAGCACACAAATAAGATTCCTAATATGGTGCCACATCATTGACGCCACTATGAATATTATTTAAAGAGACACATATTTCCTATCATGCATTAATATTGTGTTGGGGAGAAATTTTTTTAATGTCTCTAGTAGAGTTCTAATAAGGTAAAAATTCATCTAGAATATATGGATTAGCCATCTAATGTTCCACATTTATAGGGGTCATAAATCATGAATTCAAAACCACCTGAAGTGGTATTCATTTAAAATCATATGAATCATAGGTAAAATTATTAAAATATTATTCCAAAATGGGAACCCCATTATCCTTGGTCATATACCTTAATTATCTCATATCTATTGGATATAAAGTTCAAATAAATATTCTGAGAACCATTTATTGATGAAATAGGTTTGAAAAAAAATATTCTTGTCAAATAACATAAATGGACTCTTTTAACACATGACTGGGTTATATATATAAGTGTTAAACACATTAAATAGTATATTTAATTGATAATTGAAATTGTTAATTTTGTAGTTAGTGTCCCACTAATTTTACTCCTAATAATATATAGTACGTAGACTACTAATAATCTTGTATTTCCTCGATAATGTAGATCATTTCCTAGTGAATCCAGCAAAATATCTCATATACTTGGAAACTATTCATAACTGATGTGTACTAGATTCCAAAACATCAGATAATCATGTTATCCTCCATTTTTGTTAATGAATGATCAATACTTCCTATATTGGACGGTCCCTCTTTCCTAACCGATCCTAATTTTTTTATAATGGTTTTATTACCACAAATTTTATAAATAATCCTTGTATTATTTCTCGATGTGGCAAATTCGCTATCCATATACATTACCGATAGTCTAACATGGTTTATTCCACAGTAATTACTTACATTACACATTTTATGTTTTACCATCAAAGGACACATCTTTAATATGCCCCACAGATACCATTTGATGATTATTTTTATATGATAGACCAAAATGGATGACCTTAAATATCCGAGATTGTTGTCTTTGTAGAATAACCTTAAAAATCACACAATTGATTCTTATCACAAGAACTTAAAATATAGGATACAATGGTTCGACAAAAAAGAACATTAATGAATCATATTCGGTAATGGATTTATGGTATTAAAATACACCACAATATACTTGGTCATTCCATCTTAATATGCCAAACTTGGATCATTAATTACACTAAAATATATGGGTTACGATTCCCTTTATTGGGATTCATATGTAGTCCATATCAACAGAAAAATCCATGATCATATACAACTACTTCTTATATTGATGTTTATAAATTATTGAACACCCTAATATATAGATTAAAACTATAATACAACAAATAAATGAGAGGAAACAAGTAGAACTTTTCATACATTTAAATTATGAAAACAATTTATCCATAAAATTGATTGTTTTAATAATATTTTAACTTGTATTTCCTATGGATGTTATTTAATTCATATGCCTTAAATAAATATAAAATTCCCATACAAATCAATAAGCACATTTATGGAATTGTTTAATATCTCTTCCTCTCGACCACAATGCATATTTTTATGAAATGTTAGTTCATGATGGAATCCTTCAATCGTTATAACATTGATACACATAAAATAACCAGGGTGTAAATTCATGTGGGAATAATAATGGTGATCCCAATATGAAATTCTATACTAGTGATATAAATTGATTGATTATGAATTGCATAATGAGATACCATACTGATTTTTTTGATTTTTTATTTCAATCAATTCTATCCACTAAAATTCAAGTGGAATACATATTCAACATTCCATTAAAAGAACTTTCTCATCCATGTTGGGGATAATGATAGATCCCCATATATTCTCATGAATATCGAGAATATGGAAGAAATATCATATGGATTTTCTATAGTGAATTTCATTACCACTCAACCCAAATATGTTTGGTTACCCACTCTATATCTTAAATTAAAAATAATGTACACGGTTTTTTTTGACTTCTAACTTAACAAATTATTCCAAATTCAAGTGGAATGTCATGAAATTATTTTTAAATTAAACACATGCCATCCATCACATAAAAGTTAGGATAATAGAAGATACGTGGCCCACATTTCAGTCTCAAAATCCATCAAATTACTCTACCCAAAAGAATCCAAAACCTATATATCATACCTATCGTAGCTTTATATGGATATTCACTAAATTGTGGTGTTCACCTAGTATCATCCTCAATGGTTTTATATCTACTATAGACACAATAATCACTTCTCTATCTTGATATCTCAATGAACTATAGTGGTAATAGATAATTATATCACTTCTCTAGTTATTTATAGTCTCTATAATATTAAGAATCCACATATAGTTTTATCTAACATATGGAAAAAAGTGTATAACCATGATCTTGAGGCCACGATAATGTTTATCATCTATCACCATATCCCAAATGTTGAAGCATGGAAGATTCCAAATCACCATCATCAAACATCTTTAGATCGTGATAATAATAGAAGATGTGGCTAGTTTACAAAGTCAATAATAAGTGAGTTCATGTAAATATATATATGTTGGTCCACCATGGATAACTCATCGATATGTACCACAAAATAAAAATATAAATTATAAATAGATCGGAACTCTATATGGATGAAAACAAGAAGACCACATCATTTCCTGAGTTACTCTCTAGAATGCATATCGTATAGGTTCTACCATCAATGATAATTCTAATAATATCATTGAATATCCACCCACGATATCTATTTATTATGTTAATCCCCACAATAAAAGAGACTCCAACCATGGAAGACATCCACTGTCACGACCCGTCCTCGGGGCCCGTGCTGTGACCACCCCAAGCCCGCCTTCCATAGGCCAGGGGCTGGCGACTAGCACCAAAGGCGTAAATCCCGATAACTAGGAAGGCATTTCCTTTATAAAAGTAAACAAACATGACAGAGTATAAGCGGAAGTAAACACTATGTACAAAGAGAAGTGAAAAAAGGAATAATGGGCCAGAATACAAACCCAAAAAAAAGTACTACTACAACTGAACAAAGTACAACAGAAAAAGACAATAGCTGGTGGGATGGAAGCGGCTCCTGGGTCGTCCTCCTCGGATCCTACCTAAAGGGTAGGTACAGTTGGTGCAACTCCTATATCGTCCACCACAGATCCCACCTGAAGGGTAGGTACATTTGGCGCAGCTCCTGAATCGTCCACCACGGATCCTACCTAAAGGGTAGGTAGAGATAGCCTCCACAACGCTCTCACCCACCAACCACCTCTGTGTGTCGTCTCACCGTGATGTCCACCTCCGGATACTGACTCGTCATGTAGTCCACCTCCGGGTACCATCCAGTCCTCGAACACTCAGCCTCCGTCAGCACTTCCTGTCGTCTGCAACCAACACAACAAGGTGCGGGCATAGCCCGTGCAGGGGTGAGTATAACGTTACTCAATAGAGACCCTGAGACCCTCACGGTCTCACTAAAACCAACAAGGATAACCACAAAGAAGATCTCAACAGATAACCTCTACATAGATATATACCCATACATATACCTAAGTTATCAAGTAACCCATCTCAATCATTAGGAAACACAAGGATCATGAAATCAACGGATAACCACTACCCAGGTATATGCCCATACATATACCTAAGTTATCATGTGACCCATCTCAATCATGCAGTAAACACAATGGTCAAAAGTCTCACCTCAAACAAGGATTTTCATTATCGAAACCGTAACTGCTAAAGTGCTCAGTCTCTGGAGTGTACAGTGGTCCTGTCACGACTTTGAGGTACTGCTCACTAACCTAAGACTACTGAAGTGCTCCTCCTGTCGAGTACCGCGGGTCAGCCACCCAGACACAATTGTGCTTCCCGCCGAGGTATGCCACCCAAACACAGTAGTGCACACCCCCTAGAATCCTGCTGAGGTACTCTCCGGACGAGCACCACAGGTCTGCACTGTCACACAGGTAGTGCTTCGTCCGCCATGGGTCTGCACCTCAGAAATTAGTGCTCCGTCCACTGGGCTAGTCGACTCACTCCAAGTCGAGTCGGTCAAGCAGTCGTCAGGTCTCAGCCAGTTACACGGTCTCCGTACTTCGCACGCTCGTCACTATGAGGGTCCGCTCCACGAGCTACAGGTCCATACGCCGAGTATCTCAAAGTTCCATGAAGAAGTATCTCAAAGGACCGCCTCTTCATAGGGGTCTCAGCACAACAGACGGCGTGTCAATCAGACACCCGGTCTGTGAGTTATTAGCTTTTTCGTCCCAGGGGCCCGGTTGGTTTCGTGAGCGACCCAAACCCGTCCGTATCTCAACTGTACCCCGAACTCTCATAGGGTATACTCATAGAGACCATTTCTCAATGAGATCACCAACACCTCTAACGGTTCGTCAAACGTACGTTCTGTCAGAAAGATATCATCTTTTCCGTTCCAGGGGCACGGTTGGATTTCGGTGCGATCCAACTCGGCCACTATCCATCTGCATCCAATTCTCGGGCAGAGGATGCCAAAAGTTCCGTATTGTCAACAGGAACTCAACGCAATAGACGGTGCGTCAATCGGACGCCCGGTCTTATAGTTATTGACTTTTCCGTCTCACACCCACCCTGGGAAACTTCCCAGGAGGTCATCCATCATGATCACTACTCTAGGCCAAACACGCTTAACTATGGAGTTTTAACCACGTAATCTTCCGAAAAGGAAGTTGTACCTTGATTATAGTATACCTAAACGTCCGCCTCGATCCAAGGATCGTGCTGCCGCTGACGGTGAGTCGTTTGGAGGCCCGTAGCCCAAGATACGGGCATTTGACCAAAAGTGGTACGAAATTGGGGGTCTGGGCCCTGGCTGACCCGGCCCGACCCCCCCCCCCTAGGTCAGCCGAACTGGGTCAACCCGCTAGTTCTGGCGATGACCGATCCTTCCTTCACCGACACCAGCAGCCCGGTGCCGGCCGCCAGTCATCTTGCTCCGCCGCGGCCCGGAACCAGCCGCGGCCTATGCTGTCCGGCGCGATGCGACGACACCGCTCCCCTCCGCCGCGATCCCGCTCCGGTCGCGGCGCCTTTGACTTCCATCGACGCGACGCGACGATGTCGCGTTCATGGATTTCTTTCCACGGCGCGGCGCGACGGTGCCGCGTGTATCTTCCGCAATAAATCGTGTGGTGCGACGGCACCACGTTTTCTCATACCATCCTCAAGAAACCATCACGAAAAACAAAGGAGGAGGGTCAGCCGTGTTTGTGCGGTCCGACCCCCTCGCGTTATTCGATAACAAAAAGGGTTTTAATCCACGATCATCACCAAGTTTGTATTCACGAACAATAAAATAAATAAAAACCCTCAATCATCAACTGCTTGATCGGAAGATCCGCGGATCAACCCAGTATTGGTTGGTCTGCGCTCGTCGTTCTTTTATCAAAAGATAAGAGAATTCCAAAATAAAATTCCCCTACCTCGGCTTCAAGAACGGAGTTCATCAACGACCCGCGGAAGACAAGCGTCGCGTAGGTCGGGCGTCGTTCTGTCTAGGTTGGTGGGAGAAGAGCTCGGTGAAGTCGAGCCGAGACGCCACCCTCTATATACTTTGTAGGCGACGGTGCATCCCTTCCTTACTCCGGTTGAAGATGGTCGGAGGTGTTGCTTCACGTTCTTCGGAAACGTGGAACGTTCTTCCTCGAGTGGTTGGTGATCTTCCAAGAGTTCTTCTCCTCTCCTTAGTTCTCCCCACAAGGTTCATGACAACCCAAAAAGAAGGATATAATCTCTCTTTTTAATGTTGGAAAAATGAATTCAAAAGAATTCAAACACTCAAAATAATTAATTAAGTTGGTTTAATTAATTAATTGCAAAGTGTTGGCAAGAATTTCAAAAGATTGAAATTTAAATAAACCATACTTAACTCACCTCATTAATTAATCAAGTTGTCAAATATTAAATAATGTGAGTTAATGGGGAGTTGGAATGTGAGGGGTTAAGAGGGTTAGGGAGTTTAAGGAATTTGAAAAGGTGGGGGGGGGGGGGGTTCGTGTGGGTCTCACCCTTTCAAATATCCACAAATGGGAAGTTGGATGGATGTGGGACCACCACCAACTTCCCATGGGATAATTTAACCACTTAACATTGTTAAAATTTGATTTAACAAATTTATTCACTTTTTTAATTAAACCCCAAAAATTAACTTCTCCTCCCGCACAAACGCAACTACGGTAAAGGTTCTCTTAAGCGATTAACGGCGTTGCGAGTTCATCGGTGCGATCAGATTTCAATTCTGAGCACCGGTTCAAAAGATATAAATTCCCACTCGCTCGTTCACTAAATGTACCCGATCCAAAATTCGGAAATTAATTCCGGGCACACCGGGCCTCGGAATCAGGCGCCGTCAGAAACTACGTTCTTGAAAAATTCCAAAGAAAATTAAGAAAAAATTTTCCTTGAAATTACCAGGTCTTTACATTACTCCCACCTCAGGGCTTTACGTCCCCGTGAAGCTTCAACACAAACTAGGGTCACAAAAGCGGTAGAGAGCACGAATCTGAGCCTTCCGCTCCCATGTGCTTACCTGGAGGTTCCTTACTGCCAAAGAATGAGAACCCGAGGAATCGATCGTCCTCGTAGGATCTGATCCTGTCGATCCTTGATCCCCACTGGAACCTCCGTGAAAGACACCCCATCGCCATCGTCCAGCTCTTCATGGTTGATGGTATGCGAAGGGTCGAGCATGTATCTCCTCAGTTGTGAAACGTGGAAGTCGTTGTGCACCTAGTGCAACTACGGTGAATGGGTCAAGCGGTAAACCACCCCGCCTACCCAGCTGGGGACCTAAGAAGGTCCGCTGAACATTGGAGATAACTTTCCAACTTGGCCACATTTCCGTAAACCTCGTCGAGGTGAGACCCGTATAAGAACATGGTCGCCATACTCAAACTCCAGAGGTTTCCAATTCCTGTTAGAACTGGAACTCAAACGACTGCTGCCACGAGGGTAAGGTTGGCCGATTCAAGAGTGATTGGTCGCACCCTACTGTGAAAGAGTTTATCCCGTGCTGCCTGGGGTTTCCTTTTCGCCGACCAAGGAATACCCATCCCGGCGTTTTCCTAAAACCATCAATTTGAGTATGAAGAGTTATTGCTCATTCCATACTCAAACTAACGTCATAAGGCCTCGACGCTGTCACCAAGAGATTCCAACCAAAAATCTCACCTCGAGGGTCTGACCACACCGTCAGCGTAAGTGTGATTATCGAGTCTCCTCCCAAGGTATCCCCAGACGTGTGGGTCAAGTCCACGGCTTACCGGAAACTCTAGGTATGGAACAAGATTTGTGAAAGAAAGAAATGATTCACATCGACGTCCGTTACTACAACAGCTAGTAGTGGACACAGACTATCCCTTGAATCATTTCTAGAGCCATTGGGTCACACTCCTTGACCGCATGCAGCCGCACTCTTCCTCCGCCCTCCATCTCCCTGAGACTGACAGGAATAACTAAGGCGGGTGGTTGTACCATGATAGAATGTACACCACCTCATGCTGCTCTCCTAACTCTGCCTCCATGTCTGCTGCTTCGTAGACTCATCTCTCCTTTAAGCTTCCTCTTCTTTAACATTTAACACGCCCGAGTCTCTAAGACTGGCACATGTTTCCTGTTTCTTACTGCACTGTGCAGTCTTCATCCGCTTTTGGATGACCTGGACCTCCTTTAGTCTCACTAGAGCTGCTATGATTTCTTCTTTGCCGATAAGAGAAACCCAGTATCATCCCCTGGATGAACTACATTCGTTGCCTAATACAGTCAATCCTGACATGAATGATGCATTCATGCCATGGATGAGGTCGTAAGGCCTCGACGTAACTACTAAGAGATCCAACTGTCACTCTCGCCTCCAAGGGTCGAGTGACACTGTCGGCATCAGTGTGAGGTCACTGGGCCCCCTCCAGTATAAATCTAAAAAGTGAGGGTCAAGTCAACATTTTAACCGGGACCACTCATTATCAACCAAACAAAAGGACAGGAAATAAAACATCTCAATGGTAAGTGTCTTTTTATTATTGCAGCTCATAGTACAAGACATGAATACAACAGAAAAATGGAACTAGAAGTACAAGGGTCGTATCCACTAGTACCTCTCATGTCCACCTGTTCCCGGAGCTCTACTGCCTTGTCCACTGCTCAACTGTTGCTCAAGCACCAGCCACTGCTTCTGTATCAGTGGCTCCTCCAACACCCGCTGATCAACCGTACGAGGAGTCGGACAATCACGTGTCAGGTGACCACTCCCGCCGCAGGAGTAACATTGTCCGTTTCTGGCACGCCTGGCTCTGACCCCACCTCGGGTGCCCCGCACCACCGGTCCTAAAACCCGATATCGTCCAACTGCTAGTCTGGTCCTCCCGGACCTCTGCCTCATCTGTCTACTGCCCACATATGACTCAGCTATTGATCGAAAAACATGCGGCAAAGGCAGAAGCTCCTGTACACGCTCGGGGTGTAGAGCTACTGGCACAAACTCCACCCTGAAGAAGGTTTCGAAGTCTTCCCATGCGAAGGTCATCCCGTCACAAAACTGAAACAAGTGGCTCCACCACCTGCATGTTGCTGCCTGAAGGAGGCTAGCAGCAAAGATCACCATGAAGTCTGCAAGCGTCCCCACTAGCCTGAAGACTCTCACCACAGCCTCCAGCCAAACCTCAGCCACCTGCGGGTCCGTCTCTCCCCGGAACCTGTGTGGCCTCTGGCGCTGGAACTCGTGCAGCGCGCTCAAGCGTCAAGCATCGCCTACTGCTGGGGCTGGTGTCATCGGTGGCCCAACGTATGGTAGTACCGCTGGTGCCTCCTCTGGTGCCTCAACTGCAAGAGGGCCTTGCACCGAAGCCTCGTCGCTCGACAGGCTGTCAGCACGCACATCCCTCTGGGCTCTAGCTGGTCGTCCGTGAAAAGGCATCCTGAAAGAAACATCGTGACACGGTCAAACGTTTATACCTGGTGAGCTGACCTAGTTTGAGTTGTTTTAAGGGAAAACCTTTGAAAACACACACGCAATCAGTGTTTTCGTGCACAAAGTCGAAAATCAGTTGTCAGGGTCCTGGTGTATGGATACGTCGGCCGCCCGCACCAACACTGGACTCCCTGAACTGAAATACACACTCGGTACTCTTAACATTATTGCTTCATAGAAAGAAAAAGTCAGAGTCATAAATTCTGCGGTAGAACCGAACTCCTCTGATACCAATTTGTCACGACCCGTCCTTGGGGCCCATGCCGTGACTACCCCAAGCCCACCTTCCATAGGCCAGGGGCTGGAGACTAGCACCAAAGGCTTAAATCCCGATAACTGGGAAGGAATTGCCATTATAAAAGTAAACAAACACAACAGAGTATAAGCGGAAGTAAACACTAAGTACAAAGAGAAGTGAAAAAAGGAATAATGGGCCAGAATACAAACCCAAAAGAAAGTACAACTACAAATGAACAAAGTACAACAGAAAAAGACAACAGTTGTTGGGACGGAAGAGGCTCCTGGGTCGTCATCCTTGGATCCTACCTGAAGGGTAGGTACAGTTGGCGCAGCTCCTGGATCGTCCACCACGGATCCAACCTGAAGGGTAGGTACAGTTGGCGCAGCTCCTAGATCGTCCACCACGGATCCTACCTGAAGGGTAGGTACAGATAGCCTCCACAACGCTCTCTCCCTCCAACCATCTCTGAGTGTCGTCTCGCCGTGAAGTCCACCTCTGGATACTGACTCGTCGTGTAGTCCACCTCCGGGTACCATCCAGTCCTCGAACACTCAGCCTCCGTCAGCACTGCCCATCGTCTCCAACCAACACAACAAGGTGCGGGCATAGCCCGTGCAAGGGTGAGTATAACGTTACTCAATAGGGACCCCGAGACCCTGACGGTCTCACTAAAACCAACAAGGATAACCACAAAGAAGATCTCAACAGATAACCTATACTTAGGTATATGACCATACATATACCTAAGTTATCAAGTAACCCATCTCAATCACGAGGAAACACAAGGATCATGAAATCAATGGATAACCACTACCCAGGTATATGCCCATACATATACCTAAGTTATCAAGTGACCCATCTCAATCATGCAGTAAACACAAAGGTCAAAAGTCTCAGCTCAAACCAGGATTTTCATTATCGAAACTGTAACTGCTGAAGAGCTCCGTCTCTGGAGTGTACAGTGGTCCTGTCACGACTCCAAGGTACTGCTCACTAACCTAAGACTGCTGAAGTGATCCTTCTGTCGAGTACCGTGGGTCATCCACTAAGACACAGTTGTGCTTCCCACCAAGATATGTCACCCAAACACAGTAGTGCACACCCCCTAGTAGCCTACTGAGGTACTCTCCGGACGAGTACCGCGGGACTGCACTGTCACGCAGGTAGTGCTTCGTCCTCTATGGGTATGCACCTCATAAAGTAGTGCTTCGTCCACTGGGCTAGTCGACTCACTCCAAGTCGAGTCGGTCAAGAAGTCATCAGGTCTCAGCCAGTTACATGGTCTCCGTACTCCGCACGCTCGTCACTAGGAGGGTCCGCTCCACGAGATACAGGTCCATACTCTAAGTATCTAAAAGTTCCATGAATAAGTATCTCAAAGGACCGCCTCATCATAGGGGTCTCAACACAACAGAAGGCATGTCAATCAGACGCCCGGTCTGTGAGTTATTAGCCTTTTCGTCCCAGAGGCCCGGTTGGTTTCGTGAGCGAACCAAACCCGGCCGTATCTCAACTGTACCCCGAAATCTCAAAGGGTATACTCATAGGGACCGTTTCTCAATGAGATCACCAACGCCACTGAAGGTTCGTCAAACAGACGTTCTGTCAGAAAGATATCATCTTTTCCGTTCTAGGGGCCCGATTGGATTTCGGTGCGATCCAACCCGGCCACAATCCATCTGCATCCAATTCTCGGGCAGAGGATGCCAAAAGTTCCGTATCGTCAACATGAACTCAACGCAACAGATTGCGCATCAATCGGACGCCCGGTCTTAGAGTTATTGACATTTCCGTCTCACACCCACCCTGGGAAACTTCCGAGGAGGTCATCCATCCTGATCACTACTCTAGGCCAAGAATGCTTAACTATGGAGTTTTAACCACGTAGGCACCCTAAAAGGAAGGTGTACCTTGAGTATAGTATACCGAAACTACCGTCTCGATCAAAGGATCGCGTTGCCGCTAACGGCGAGTCGTTTGGAGGCCCGTAGCCCAAGATACGGGCATTTGACCAAAAGTGGTCCGAAACCGGGGGTCTAGGCCCGGGCCGACCCGGGCCGACCCCCCCCCCCCCCCCCTCGGTCGGCCGAACCGGGTCGACCTGCGCCGTGCGGCGACCCGGCCCGACGACCCGGCCCGGCTCGGAAAACCCGGCCCGCCCGGCCGCGCGGCGGCGCGGTCCGGCGCGGCGGCATGGACCGGCACGACGGCGCGGACCGGCACGGCGGCGCGGCCTGGGCGCTGATCGGGTGCCGCGCGGGGGGGGGGGGGGGGGCAAAGCCCCCCCCCCCCCCTTGATAACCGCGTCCTCTTAATTGGGGCCACTTTTGAGACCCGGCCGGGGGAAGTTAATTCCCCCGGTCTCCACTTGCCGGCCGGCCCGCACTGGCCGGCCGGTTTCGCAAGCAAGGACCGGCGACGACCGATCCTTCCTTCGCCGACACCGGCGGCCCGGTGCCCGCCGCCGGTCATCTTGCTCCGCCGCGGCCGGAACCAGCCGCGGCCTATGGCATCCGGCGAGATGCGACGACACCGCTCCCCTCCACCGCGATCCGGCTCCGGCCACGGCGCCTTTTACTTCCTTCGACGCGATGTGACGGCGTCGCGTTCTTGGATTTCTTTCCACGGTGCGGCGCGACGGCGCCACGCATATCTTCCGCAATAAATCGCGTGCTGCGATGGCACCACGTTTTCTCGTATCATCCTTAGGAAACCATCACGAAAAACAAAGGAGGAGGGTCGGCCGTGTTTGTGCGGTCCGACCCCCTCGCGTTATTCGATAACAAAAAGGGTTTTAATCCACAATCATCACCATGTTTGTATTCACGAACAATTAAATAAATAAAAACCCTCAATCATCAACCTCTTGATTGGACGATCCGCGGATCAACCCGGTATTGGTTGGTCCGCGCTCGTCGTTCTTTTCTCAAAAGATAAGAGAATTACAAAATAAAATTCCCCTAACTCGGCTTCAAGAACGGAGTTCTTCAACGACCCGCGGAAGACAAGCGTCATGTAGGTCGGGCGTCGTTCCGTCTAGGTTGGTGGGAGAAGAGCTCGGTGAAGTCGAGCCGAGACGTCACCCTCTATATACTTTGTAGGCGGCGGTGCTTCCCTTCCTTACTCCGGTTGAAGATGGTCGGAGGTGTTGCTTCACGTTCTTCGGAAACGTGGAACGTTCTTCCTCGAGAGGTTGGTGATCTTCCAAGAGTTCTTCTCCTCTCATTAGTTCTCCCCACAAGGTTCATGCCAACCCAAAAAGAAGGATATAATCTCTCTTTTTAATTTTGGCAAAATGAATTCAAAAGAATTCAAACACTCAAAATAATTAATTATGTTGGTTTAATTAATTAATTGAAAAGTGTTGGAAAGAATTTCAAAAGATTGAAATTCAAATAAACCATACTTAACTCACCTCATTAATTAATCAAGTTGTCAAATTTTAAAGAATGTGAGTTAATGGGGAGTTGGAATGTGAGGGGTTACGAGGGTTAGGGAGTTTAAGGAATTTGAAAAGGTGGGGGGGGGGGGGTTCTTGTGGGCCCCACCCTTTCAAATATACACACATGGGAAGTTGGATGGATGTAGGCCCACCACCAACTTCCCATGGGAGAAGTTAACCACTTAACATTGTTAAAATTTGATTTAAAAATTTTATTCACTTTTTTAATTAAACCCCAAAAATTAACTTCTCCTCCCGCACAAACGAAACTACGGTAAAGGTTCTCTTAAGCGATTACCGGCATTGCGAGTTCATCGGTGCAATAGAATTTCAATTCCGAGCACCAGTTCAAAATATAGAAATTCCCGCTCGCTCGTTCACTGAACGTACCCGAGCCAAACTTCAGAAATTAATTCCGGGCACACCGGGCCTCGGAATCAGGCGCTGTCAGAAACTGCGTTCTTGTAAAATTCCAAAGAAAATTAAGAAAAATATTTCCTTGGAATTTCTGGGTCTTTACATCCACATTATGACCTTCAATAATCACCGTCCTTGGAGGAACCTCCAATGGTTAAATAGAAGAATGAAACATGGATTTCATTCATGGAGTAACCAATATGAACACCATAATTGTAAAAAAAATAAGGACTTAACATAGTGGTCATAAAAAGGGAGTAACAAAATACATTAATAGTTAAGGTTATCCCCATGTTTATAATTTTTAATTTTAACCTTGTAGTATAAATCTACACATGATGGGTGAAATTCCCTTTAAAACCAAATAAATTTCAATATCCCTAGAGTCCCTCCAATAATATTTATGAATAAATTATTCCAAATGTATTTTCCTCCCATGTTTGAGAATATGGATTCAAGAACTATGGATTTCAACCCAATAATTATTAACCATTACCTATTGATGTGCTCTTTTGTGTATATTTTTTATGGTTCCTCTAAATGAAAAAATATATGAGCAGTATTTTGGTACACCATATTCCAGTGATAAAAAATCCATAAAAATGAATTTCCTTTATATGGTTATCCAATATAAAGATAATCTTGATATTAACCAAGTGACAGTGATTTTGAAAATAATAGCCATTTATTTATTCCCTATCAAACTCATTGTGATGTCTAACCTTACAGTGACACCCATCCTCAAAATGAGGTCCCCCAATATCTATGATTATATTTATTCCCTATAGTTTACATACCAATATGAACCAAAATTGTTTCTATGAAATGATTCGTTATGATGCCTCAAACATGCATCTCCATTTTCCATAGGGTGGTGAATAGCATCAATGTCCTAGGGTTTTTATGTGGATATAGTATCCCCTCAAATCATATTAACAAAATTCTTAATTAACTAGGTATTATATATGTAGTAAATAAATAGATTACACTAGAAGATAATAATATCAAATAATTTTTTTTAATAATCAATGAAATGCTACAAAATCTTGGACATCCATGTCATAAATTCAACCATGGTCACCCACTATCCCTTCCATAAAAACAAGTCCACATAAAATAAATAGATATAAACATACAGGGATCCACTTCTAAATTAGATCCAGATCACATACATAGTCTCCATACATTTTTGAACTACATTAGCTTCATCATAAGCATCAACAAGAACATCTATTCTCAATCATGAAACAATGGTCCATACCCCTACCAATCATAAAATCTATGCTCAAACTAAAAATTAGACATATGGTCTAAACAAACATAGAGGGGAATGTATAGTTGTGATAAATTATCTAGGAATGTCACACCATTGTAGATCCTTGGGTCCATGATCCTGATCAATTAGGAAATTTTTTCCATGTATATACATTATTATATGTATTTATATATATATTAACATAAATACATATATATATTCATAGAAATTTATAAACCATATTAAGGGGAAATATAAAATAAATCAGCAGTAGATCATCCTACGGTTTGTGATCCTAATCATCGAGACATCCTGTGAAAAGGGGATTTTGGGGGATATCTTATAATTGAATATGTTCCTAATTTTGTAAATTCTATTTTATTTTATCCAAATCAAAATTACCATATTCTTCCAGCACCATACATGGCTCTAGGTTAGTTTTGTCACCAATGGGGATACACTTTTTAACAATGCCTTCATTAGTACATGACTCCAATCACTATAATGATTGATTTTTGGTCATATCTAGACATCATATTAATGTTCACTAAGATGGATTTCATTCCATTAATGTAACAAAAATTATGTCCAATGCATTAACCCTAGTTACTAGTATGTTGGAATTCTTGACATTATGACACTGTTAGTCCATTACGGTTTGAACCGTAGGAGATATGTATTGAGATATCAATAGAAATACAACATTCGCACCCCTTCATGTCACTAATTATACTGAGAATAGTCATATATATCACCAAGTAGAGCACAATCATCCCTGAGTATCAAACGATGTGAAATTCTATTTCTAGCACTATGGTGATGTAATAAATATAGGGGAGCGTAATCATCCATATTATTAAAGTGTGATTAATCATCACCAAGTATAATCATATTGAGGAGAGAATAATCATACATATCATATATTAATTTGTGGAGTACATGATCATCCTCAACACATTAATACAAGATAAGATCCTAATAATCCACATCACTTACGATAGCATATTCATCCATGAGTATCATTTCTAGGGGCGACATGTCGATATATCACAATAATAGACTCAAAATTTGGAATATAGGAAACTCACATGGTAATCCCAAAAAATTAATATTCAAATATTAATTCTAAATACTAATTTTGTAGGTAGAAACTATGGGTATGCAAATAAATATAAGTATAACATGCGTTATAATCAAGATCCTAGGAGACACTTATAGGAAACCAAATAATGAATATTATTAGTCCTGGGTAAATCCTTAGATAATAAAAAGAATGATGTATCATGTTAGTAACATCAGTCACTAACCCAGAAGCACCTATGGTAATCATTTCTTTATTAGTAGTAAATAAAAAAACAATAAATAAAAGATAAGCGGTGGCCAAATTCTCAAACCCACCGATAATGTCGCAGTCCCTTAGGCATACTTGTTTGGTGTTGGTTCTAGGGTAAAACTCCGTACAATTTTTATCCACAGGTGATGTACAAGATTAGGGATGATCAAACACCCGGGTACCCACTCTTCCCCCACGTGAAAACACACGAGAGGAATCCTACCTGGGGTTCTTAGTAGTAATGTTAATTAGAGAAATATGACATTTGATCATTAATATAAAGGGACTGAAAAATCAAACTTGGGATCCTCGGAATGGTAGATAGAAAGAAAATCAAATATTGCATCTTAAATGAAATCTAAGAAATAGAGGCATATGAATTGGGATTATTAGAATGGTGTATATATAATGGAATCATATGAGGATTCCATAGGTTACCATTTTACAAATGGAATCCCACATTGGACACTCGGTAGAAATCAAAACATAACAACATCCTACATGACATCATCTAGGTTGAAAAAAATGATGAGGTATCGTATATGGGATCATTAGAACACCTAATCCCATGGCCTCTTAGTCACTATGGGCACATCATGAAATGGATATTTCCTAAATAGAAGAGTTAAAAAGTCCATTTTAAAAGAGATAGATCATAGTCCCTCACATATCAATGGGTCTCCCTCTAAAAAATGAACTACATTCGATTACTAGAGGTTGAACCAATCCATTCATGAAAACTTTTGAAATTCCATCAATTTTTACTAATATTAGCCCTAGGGTATCACCATCGTGGTATAGATGAAATGTTTCCCATAATAGACTACTAATGAGTCAAATTATATCTCCAGATCATCAATATATGAAATACTGGGATACCCCAAAAAAAATAATGAAGGTGTACATGGATATTCATCCATGTACCCTCATAGCCCCACAAGAGCATATACTTCCCCTGGACATGAAATTTCAAATACCCTGTATGATGTGTGTTCATCAGTAACATGACACATTTAATACATATAGGTTCATATTATGTTCCTCACATGGAAATGTTATTCATATCTCTTATTGGTGTACCGTTACGTGGCATGCAACCCACACAGGGTCTGCGAATCTACTATACATAGCCATGTGACCCTACATGGGATTTCTGGTCTGTAATCGGTTATATGGTTGACTCCTAGTACACAGAATGTATACCCCATACATGTGTATAATCTTAAAGGGCCATTAGGTTTTAAAATTAAGTACATGCAATATGAATTTCTGAACCTACTCATCATGTGATTGATATTCCATAATTGAAAACCACTAAAAATTGATGAAAACCCTCGTTTCCACTGAATATCAATTGATAAACCCTCATGTAATCCTATAGAAGAATAAAAGGGGTTTACGAAACTAAAATGTGTAATCTATATGGATATATGGTAAATATTAAAAAACAAATTACTTTTGGGTGGAATTCGTAGAATCTTTAACTATTTCCACTCTCCAGAAATGCTACCCAATGATCTAAAGTTTCTTATGATTCGCAAAAGAATACCCCTTAACCCATCAGACACACACATACACACACTCTCTCCCTCCATCTCTCTCTCTTTGTCTATAAATCACATAATTATTTAGGGTTGAAGAGTTAATATGCATCATTACAAGGGATAATGAAGAATATAAACTAAGAAAAGGAAATGATGAAAAAAAATGAAAAAGGGGGCCCTAGCCGGACCCTAGTGCCCGACCAGAGTTTATATCCCAACTATAAAATACAAACAATTCTAGACTTGAAAAAAGATGGAATTTCAATCTGATGTAACATTTAAATGATATGACTAAATGGACCGATGTGAATAAGTTAATATTTAATTAATTAAATAACAATTTTTAATTATTCCACTAAAATTTGAATGATCTAGAATTACACCATCCTTAATTACTGTGGTAAATACCCTATTTTTAAACCAACATTGTTCTCATAAAAATTAAATGAGATCTTATTTTAGGGGAATATTACCATTTTATGCCTTATAAGCATCTTAACAAAAAAATCTAATAAAAATATAGTCCACAAAAACGTGGGTCATTATAATCTCGCCACCATAAACCATCTCATCCTTGAGAATCATTTGGTGACATATCTAGGAATTATCTCAACTTTTAGATCATCAAAAATAACACTATATTAATTTCCCCATGATTTGTCTCACATCATAATTAATTGCCTCCTACATGGGAGATATAAACATAAACTAATATCTTACTCTTGATAATAGTAAATCTCATATCATCATTTAAAAACATGATACCAATTCCAAAAATCCCATTAAATATGACAACATTCAACTAAAAATGATCCCCCAAAACGAACAATAGTGCACAACCTACCATATGGCTTATGTTATTCTAATCCTGGAGATCAATCTAAACATGTTAATTTATCAATTAAAAATCATATTTAATATATATTAATTTCGGTGAAGAGGTGATTTTTTCATATCCTACTCATGAAATTATCATGATTGATAATTACCATATCTAGATATTAGTGTGCTATGATTCCATCAAACTGAATGTATACATCGATTATATCCATGCCCACATAAATTGGATGACATGGATTTGGGAAATACCAAACAAAACCTATCATGAATATTTGTGTCTAGGACCAACCATAGTCCAAAAATCTCATGGAACCTGATTCGTTTTCAATGTCCCCTCTAAAGAGAATGGATATTCATTAACTAATCACAACTCCTAGGATTCTAGGGCCATGAAAATGATTAAATTTATTAATACTTGGTTACAAAATGATCACTCAATGATTTATGATATGAACTCCTCCATGCATAATCAAGGTATACCTTAATAACTTGACTCATACTCTAATGTGTTATTCATCAAATTTTAATGTTTCACATGATACATAGATCATAATTATTATAAACCAAGAGGCTTCATTGGATATCCTCCTAAAAATCATCCACCATACTTTTTCCATGATTTATTTATTGATCTCCCATCACTCGACATCATTCTTGCCACATGCTTCTATCCACTATTTCACTAAATTATCATTAAAACACTAGTTAATTGTGATAATAACATGAATAGTAATTCCCATTGAAATAATTTGACATACCTAAAACACGATGTTATTTGTAAAATGTGAAAGGATTCATCATACATGTACATAAATACCTAATAACTAACAATTAATTTGTCTTAAAAAAGCATTTAACCATAAACATATCCTAAAGCGGCATCCATAAACCTTATCCAAGACTAATCATAGGTTTCCCTTAAAAAATGTACATCCACAAACCATGTTTTTAGTTATAACTAAGGGCATATGGTTATTCCACATATATTTATTGATCAAGAATCACAACTATGCCACAAGTTCTAACCACCTAGGAAAAAACATCAAACCTCTACAATAGAGGTATGGATAAAATTGACTATTGATGGTCAAAACTATCACCACTGGATTACAGGGGCTTATTACTCTTAGAAAATATCTTAATAAATTTATGAATATAGTTCATGATACCAACATATTATATATGATGAACTAAAACACACTATGAATCCATATATGTTAATATCCCCTCGAGGTCAAGCACATGAGAAATATCATAGTACCTATCGACAACATAGTATCTTATCTGACTAGATACCTATAAATAAAGACTTTTTAGTAGAATATAATTCTAATAAATGATGTAAAACACAATATTTATTGTTATAGATGCATTATTTAATTGTACATTGGAAATGATAACCTATAATGAGTAAACAATGGGTGAATCACGTGCCCTATCGTTCTACATGGGTAAATGCACATCTCATGCATGAAGACTAAGTAATCAACATCCACATCAAATGTGTTACTATCAAATGACATCATCAATCATCATAATGAAATATATATTCTCATCGCCCTAATTGATTATAATACCCCCAAATAAGGATGTAGAAAAACACAACTTACGGTTTTTTGATAGTTTAAAAAATTGTACTCTATTTTCAGTAAAATCACACACTATCAGGCCTATAACATGTGTAACATAAAAGTCTAATATGATGAATGTGATGATTATTTACTACTTCATCGAACAGTAATAATCAATCATTGGCATCTTCTGAATAGTTCATAATCCATAAATTAAAAAAATCATATCATCAACACATCATGTCAATTGGAAAACTCAAAGGTCATATATTACTATAACATCACTGATTAGAACCTCAAAATTTTTACCTTTCAAAGCATTTAATCTTACATAATAGTTGTTCTCGACACCCAAGTATGATATCCATCACATGCTCTAACACATTCCTAATACTCATATTGAAAACATCCCATTTACTAAAAAAGGAAAAGAAGCACATTTGATGCCATAATATAATTTCTTAAACTTGATAACACTAAATTAAATCTCATGGATGGTTCATTGTGAGGCCCCATGTTCTCCTCTGTATACACTACATGCTTCCAATTTCAGTGAGGCACTATTTTGTGAAAAAAAATAGAGATTGTTCTATCACATAAGATAAAAGTTGACAAAATTAACAATATATAATCCAATAAGTATGTAAATATATTGTGTAAGTATTAAATAAACTAAAATATAAGAAATATGCAATAATAATTGAAATGCTAAAAAATCCCAATCAACATGTCATACATCATACACCGGTCACCAACTAGGTTGATTGTACACACATGAGTACATAAAAGAATCTAAAATAAATATTTGGATCAACAATAATATATGTTCTAGAACACATTTCTAGTTTCCAAAAACTGTTAAACTACATCATCCCAGTCACAAAAATCCACAGAATTGACTCTACATGATCATGAAACCTAAAAGTCAACCATATCTATCATTAAATATGAGTTCAAACTCAAAAGAAGATATATGGTCAGCATGTACAATGATATAGGGTTCTTGATCTTGATTTTCTTTAAATATAGTGAAAAAAGACATTGAGGTGGAAGTCGTACCCCTCATGCCATGTATCACTAAGATGATATATAGGTTTGTCATCCCAATCAATGATGCCAACAATAGACCACACCAAAAATTCCTCTAACAAACTTAGGTCACTAAAGAAGGATACTAATCTTAACCTACGTTTAATCCAAACTCTCCTACAAATACTACAATGAATGATATCATTTATTTTATAGATATTTTTTTGAATGGATATATATATAGATTCCATTCCACTCGGTCAGTTTTTATATATTACAATTTCTGAGTTCTAGGTCTTAGTCCTATGACTATTGTTATATAGTGATGTATATAACACCTATGGTTATGGAAGATAGAAACATTGTATATATAGATCATTGGTGAGATGTCATTATGGCCCCACAAGGATTATAATAGGAAAGAGAATATTCATACCTATAACATGGAAGAGAATAATCATCCATATTTCTCAGAAGTTTACTATAATCCAACAGTATCATTAGATCTAAGACAAGTCAATCATCCTAATCATATTTAAATTTGATTAAATAGTGATCATCCCCAATACATAAAAATTCATGTACATTGTAAGATTCCTCAACAATACAGCTATAATAATCATTCATGAGTATCATTGTTATTGATTCAATTAAATTGTATCATAATAATGGGATCAAAAGGAGGATACCATGATACATCAATGGTAATCCCAGTAATATTATAGTCAAACATGAATTATCAATAGTAAGATCCTCGGTAATTCCTCTAGGTATGAAAAAATTATACTAATGTGAATTGAATATAGATGACATATAAAAAATATGGGAATCCATTTAATAAATAAGGTTGATCGTAGGATAATAAAATAGGAATCCCAAGGAGATTTTTTTTATCATTCTAGACTCATTAGACACCAACATTGTAGTGCCTTTGGAAATCAACACTATATTAGAAAAAAACATTTAAAATAAAAATTAAAAGAGTGAGGGTTTTCAAATTACAAATTCTACAACAACTATTTCGGTCTACCATTTATAAAAGTTCAGTACTGGTTCTAAGTTTAAACACGCTACCATATATAATACACCAGAATTACTAGCACATGGTTGTTGGAACATTGGGGAAATCATAGTTCCCCACAATTCCTAATTAAAAAAGTGGCATCCTACATTAGATCTGCAGCAGTGAAGGTAAAATAAGAAATCCGACATGAGATCCCTTGATGGTAAGAAATAGAGTGATCCTACATTGGATTCTTAAAATTGTACACTCATAATAGAGTCCATTTTGGGACCCCCAAAAGTAGTGTAAAAAATAGGGGCATTCTGAATGGGATACTCAAAAGTTAGCACATATAAACGGATTATACATTGATTACCTAATTCATTGTATATGAAATGGTATTACATGAGGTAAACATGGTACCCAAATATATCATGATTCATCCTATATGTGATCCTATATATTGAAATGTATGCTGATTCATCCTGTTGAGGATCCTCAAAATAGCCAATCTCATAGCCACATAAGCCCAAAGGGAACATATCTCACTGAATATGTCCTTATTGTATGAGTGATGAATGAAATTTTCAATACAAATAGATCTTGGACTATATCAAATAATAGATTTTCACTCTGATAAGTGAAAAAGATTCGATTTATAGTGGAAGTACCCCTCTACTCAATAAAAATCTCAACACACCAACATTAAGTCCTCAAATCTCCCAAATTATTTCACCATGATAAACTATAGTGAATGATAATTATAATATGATAATCATGGGTGCAATTATGACCCATAGGATTCACCATATGTAAAATACTAAAATTCCTGAAATATAATAAAAGGAGGAGTACATGGCATGTAGCCCTATCAAATGGCGTGTACCCTCACGGGCCAACCTTCTATTGTACTTTATCCATACATGGATGAAAAATTGCACATGCAATGAGTTGTCATCAATTAAATGGTATGTGAACTACATGAGGTCACTAATAGGGTATCAATGATGGCCTATCCATGTACATCCCCTTATCATGTACCTTTACATAGTGCATAACTAACTAAGGGTTGTGACATGTAATTTTCACTACCATGTGTCCCAACAAGGGGTGTGTGGCTAGGTACTCTTATATAAGGTCGATTCCTGGTACAAAATGTTTATACCCTATACAATATATGTTATCCAAAAGGATTAACATCCATGAATAGAAATAATAAATGACATGTGTTCCATAAACTATATGTAGGGGGATCTGGATTTCCAAATGGGAAACACCTCAAAATTCATAGAGCCGATGTTTTCCTCAAAAATAATTTTACCAACACACAAGGGTTCCAATCAAATAATAAAATTGTTTTAGCAATTTTAAATTGTACATAAATCGGTATCAATGCAAAAAACTTAAAAATGAACAACCTTTGTATAGAATCTACTGATTATTTAACAGTTTTCATGCTCCAAAGCTATAACACAATGATCTTGTGCATCCCATGATTCATTGTAATACCTATCAACCCATATAACCCTTTCTCACACACCCTCTAAAATGTATTTCTCTTAGTTTTAAGATGAAGAACCCTCGTAGGGGGGATATTTTGGAATCTATGAAAGATGTAAGAAAAGAAATAAAAAGAAGAAATGTAAGAAAAAGTGTTGATAAATAAAGGCGGTCTGGCCCGGATCTAGTTACTAACATGAGTTTGTAACCCTCTTAAGATAGGTTCCCTATTATTAGCACTACGGTGGAGACAGAATATCGATTTTATAATCCATTCCAAATATACTCTTAAATGGACCTGCATGAATTCGTTTATATTTAATTAATTAAATATTAATTATTAATCGTTACGCTAAAATTAGTACATGGTATAATTCCCACAAAATCCAGTTATATATTAAACACACTATTTCTATACCAATTAATTTGTAATAAAAATTATCATTTTTCATATTCTTTTTTAAAATAACCATTAAACCCTTACAAGCATTTGAAAGAAAAAAAATAAAACATAAGATCAAAATTCCATTCCAGAAAGGCATAGTTCCATAACATTACATAAAGTCGAATGAATTGTATGATGATAACATAAATTATATATTCTATCTTATTTAATCATATAAATCCTTATTTTGGAATTTTATGGATGACTGAATACATATTTACTACAGTATCATATTAGAAAATAACAATTATCTACAATATAAGTACATTAAATAATGATATATTGATCATGTACATATATTTGATGGATAATGAAACCATTTTGATCTGATAACAATTTAATTGGATGAAATAACATATTGGAATGATACCATTAGTCAATCACATAATTAATTCATAATGGATTGAATCCACATCGTCAGATGGTTAATGTTATTTAATCCAATGTTTATATTGTTGGATGTGATAAATATTGATCGTTATATAATAAACACCATAAGGCTAAAATGGTTCATCAATAATGATACCTTACTATAATTACATTGGGAAATATCTCATGTAGTTTTTCAACATATAATAGTTGAAAATTCCAATGAAATAATAGTATCCAATGAGATATGAAATTTAAAACATGATTAGAAAGTGATGACTATATGATATTATATCATGAATCATGAAATGTAAAGAAAGTGACTAATTTGAAAAATGAAAATATTGTAAAAGATAAAAAACATTAAATCATGTCTTAATCTCAAATAGGATTTCTTGAAAATAGAATAAACCTAGAATATGCAATATTGAATGCTCCGAATTATAACAAAAATATAGAAAAAGTGATTTTCGAATCATAGTGGTGTATTTATCCCATAGGTCATTGATAATATTAACCTACAACACCACTCCAATAATCATCAATCCAATAATGGGGTTAACTTATAAATATTGTTGGCGAGGGACCACCCCATCCCATTGTTCATTGAAATTTTATACCCTTACATCCACTGTGATAGTTCATATTATATAGACATAGATAATCACATGAATACATGTCTTAATGGCTCACCCGACAAAAATTTAATGATTGTTCATGTACACTATGGAAATATTTAATAAAAAATGGAAAATTACATAGTATAATCATTCATAAATTATTATATTCATCCAATATACAGGAGTACAAATGGATGGAATTGATGAATCTAAGTAGTTATATTTATAAGAAACAATCTAGTAAGGATTGATTAATGGAATATTATGATATTATCCATACTATATTCTCATACACTAAGGATGATTTTTACTACTTTAAAATAGAGGGGGATGTGATTTGAAAAACAAAATAAATATCTAAAAAATGATATTGATGAAAAACCCATCGATAAAATGAATCATAATGCATATATTGAAATTAATTTTATAGAGACATCTATTAGGTGTTTTCATACACTGATATTTTATATAAATGGGTCATAACAAACCATTAAAGGTAGGATCATGATTTTTAATATGTAAAAAATATTTTGTTATTTTCGACTTGGTGGGATTTCAATCATGGAAGAATGGAATATTTTATATGGAACTACAACAAAATACTCACTTTTAGATCATGGACCTCCTTTAGTAATATTATTTCCCAATATAATGTAGATAAACATAATTTTAGTTAACCAAATTTGAAATTACATAGAGACAATATAAAAATAAAATAAATCAAAGATGTTGGATCTATCATGCATATCATTAATGACCCTTATAAATAAAATGGAATGTATTTATCAATAGAGGTAGATTTGAGGAGTAAAACCACACAAAATTAAAATTAATTTCTATGCATTAAAATAAAAATATGTGAGTCATATTAATTTCAATGATTTGGAAATCAAACAATGTATGGTCAAATATGTTATCCCATGATTCCTAAGGATACTTATCTGGAATGGATGTATAAAATACAAGAATATAATTTACTTTTCAATAATATTATATCAGTCCTCAAAATCACCTTGATAAAATTATATAGAATAAGATAACCAGAAATATAGGTTATGAAATTTTTATTTTGATCCCACTCTATTTTAGGGACGTAATAGCAGTAAAAAGATATAGATCGTCAAAGTTTCATTTGAAAATTATAACGACATATCATTGTTTGTTATAACTATTTTATTATTACATACATATCTAGTTTTAAATGTGGTAAAAGAGTTATTTCATATTAGTAAAATTAAATGAATAGTAGTATATCCATTCATGAAATTTAATATTTAAGGGTTTAATAAAAATAGTGTGTTTTAGAATATACCATCAAATAGAAAATTTTATACTATTATATAAAATAGGCCACCCAAATAATGTGTTTCTAATAATATTTATACAGAATATCAATTATGACATGAAATTATCCGTTATCCTATTGATGGATCCTAGTAGATTCTATGAATTTTTCATTGTTTTGATAGAGTTTTAAATATTAATTTTTATTCTTAAATGAATGTGCTAACCAATATACATAATACTGGGAAACAAGTTTGGAAATGAATAAATGGTTATTGTTACTTGTAAACTATTAATATTGATGGATCTATATTCAGGACCTTCAAACTATCATTTAGCACCTCCTCCTAGATAGTATCAAAAGTACCCCAATTATAATGTGAGTAAATAAAATATATGAAATAATTTAATTGAAGAGAAGGTTTTATTATATTCTTTGTCAAAGTTCTGTCTCCCAAGAATTTTTGTTATATATTTAGAAAAAGAACCTAGTTATAATAATATAAATGATATAAAATTTAGTATATTCTCAATGATCAAATTTATTTGAATCATTATTAGAATTTGTAATGTAAATACATCTATGTTTGTTTTTTTATTAATTATGAAAACCATAATTTGACGTACGCATTGAATGTAATGTTGAATCTCCAACCCAAATAGGTTATTTATGTTTATAATTTACTCATAGAATATGGGGGTGACTATGAATAATTATCTAGTATAAATTTATGTATGTTTATGATTAGATGATAATATAATCTTTAAAACACAAACATTCCATCATCATGTCACGAATGAATCATTCAGTAGTTAACAAAATCAAACTATAAATACCGAATTAATTTTCTTCATCTACGTCTATAAAAAATAATATCCAATAAAAATCAATAGAAGAATGGAAAACTAGAATATGGGACCATGTGTACCCAGGGAAGTGTATACCCTACTAGATTTTCTTCACCAACCATTTGGATGATGAGAAATCCCCCCCCCCCCCAATGAATTATGATATGATAAGGAGACACAATAATGTTTTATTAATTTTTTCAATTTTATGGATTCCTTAATCAATGATGAAGTTTTCTATAAAAAATATTTACCCAGAAAAATTTTAGGTGATACAATAGTAGATATTGAAGGTGAGGTAGTTTGTGAATGCACGTTTCATGCATCATTTCTACTAATATTATACATAAAAATGATACTGAATGATGTATTATCTAATTAGATCAATAAAAAATAAATATATATTGAAACTTTCAGTGATATTTAACAACCTGAACTATGATAAATAAAATTCCTATTTTGAATTAATTAAATGTTATATAATGAAATATTGTTATATGAAACCCAATTACTTGTAATTTATATACAATTAGACTTGAAAGACAATTATTAATCAACAAAATTAATAATAATTTTCTTTTAATAGTGATAGCATGAATAGTATAGATATAGGGTTTTAAATATTCCCAATGACACCAAAAATGGTTGTGATGGTCTTACCCAGTAGGATCGAACCTTAAAAGCCCATTTATCGATGCATACAAGGGATATATAATAACTTTTCTTCTCCCTTTAGAATTCCCAAGTACAGATCAAAAAACATAAGCATGAAAAATACCATTTATGGGAGAAGGTCAAACTCATTGAAATAATGACATGAAACCATGTTCGTTGAACCACCTAATTAAAGTCTCACATTCGTGCAACATACCCTCAGGGTGTTTTATGATATATGAAATGGATATTTATCAATACCTGATAAATATTATTATGTACATTTTTTTCTAAAATAATTAATATATTTTAATCATATTATTATTACATTACAAATGATTTTTAATTTTGATACATTAATAAAATAGTATTTTTTTTTGTAATTTTGAAATTAAATTATATAATTTATATTAATGAATTAATTGATTATAGAAATAAATAACATGTTTTTAAAATATAATAATTACATAATGTAAATTATATATAAATTATAATATAATTTTGATGAAGTCAAATTAAATTTTTATAAGTTGTCAAAAGGTGTTATACTCAAAAAACCTAACATTTCTCAAATAATGACAATTATTTTTTGGAAATATAAAATAAAAAAAATATTTTCTTTTTCTAAAATTAATATTATTTTAGAATAAAATATTTTTAATTTTCTAATGATTAATTTTTCATAATTTTCTTTTATCGTAAAATTTTTTAAGTTCGAAATTGAATACTATATAATTAAACATTGTGCATTATGGAATCGTAGTGACCCAAATGTGATGTAATAGATTCAATAAATTTTATCCATGAATATTTAATTTCCTTATCATTATAAAATGTTCTATTATGTTTATTTTATTTATTTTTTTAATCCGTTATGAATCCCCTGAAACAAATAATATAATTTATTGTTTTAAAATCATTCATATTGGAGTATGGCTCACCTCAACATTATAATGAAAATTATTTTATTTTTTGAAGACCATGGACATATATTATAATTAATAGTACTTCCATTTTATAGAATAAATGGGAAAATTACTTGGGGTATTTTGTGGTTTTAGTTATTTTTTTATATAGATATCAAAACATATGTTTGAGAAATGATACTGAATTCCTCACTCGACTCATCAATAAACCCACCTAGTATCCCACTTATGAACACATGAAATCCTTGAATTTCGTATATACTCTACCCAATTCTCTCTAGAGTCCTCCCCAGGTTCCCCAAATCTATTATGAAGAACCTTCCAATTATTTAAATGTACTCATTCAAGTAAGGGTTCTTTTCATTCTCATCCACATTCAATATTCTTCATTATCGTATGATTTATATTTACAATTCCTTTTAATGATATATGAATTCCCATGATTCAATTACTAGACTATTTTTTCAATATGATGTTATGCCCCTTTTTTTATAATCAAATCATTTTAAAAATGTTTGTGTGATATCATTATGATTCTGAAATCTCACCTTGGTTTTCTAGGAAAAAACAATCTTGTTTTGAATACCGTACACATTTCCTATCAGGGGTGTTCACATTTCTAAATATAAACAAATATGAATTGGGAGATACTTCTATTTATCAAAAACAACATTATTATTAAATAAAATAAGATGATGAATGAATCAATGTTGTATGAACTATGTGCAACACATAAGAATGAGAATGAAATAAACGTGACATGTGTGTGTGGAATTATTTATCAATCTAATGCATTGGGTAATGATTCTATATCATGAGTCACCATATTTGGGTAATAAGTGAACCATATTACTTTATGGTACCTTGTACATCATGATGTCTTAGAAATCATCCCGGACCTATTATTTTGATATAGTGTTTTTTGTTCATTCGACATTTCCCATGTTATTATTATCATTCTATATGATGCCTTATTATTCATGTTCTTTTTTCCTCAGTGATGTTCCTATTTTTTAAAATGTATCACCTTATATAATTTCTATTACATTACATGTATTTATATATCACCCATTTCTTATTTTTTTCCAGTGTTAACATGATCAGTTTTCAATGAAATGGGATTTTAAAATCATGTTTAATAATTTTTCAATAATGTTAATGAAGGTCGTGTTCCATATGTTATGATATGTTCCTAAATAAAAAATTAAACTCTAAATGCAGATCATATGGGTTTTATTAAGTGAAATATAGTATAATAAACCATTTATTAATGTTTAATAAAGTGTATGGTTAATAATGGATCATTATAATATGACAGTATTATTGGATCAATTATAAAGTAGGAAGTAATATGGTAAGCATCAACACAATGAATGGATAAGTCAACCATAATGATAAATGAAAATGAAAACAAATAATGATTGTAATATTTGGGGAATAACACCATAGTAATATTCAACTGTATAACCATGTGTTCAAAAAAATTTAAATGCTAAGATATTTGGAACCATATCTCAAAATTTAACATTTGAAAACTCTCCTTTAATTTCCATTATGGGTTCCAGATATTGGATTCACTTCATCTATCTAATTTATTTATTGAAGATGTAATTGAGGATCATTCATGTCATTTATTTTTAAAAAAACATTCTCTCTAGTGTATTGATATTATGTATATATGAGTTCCACCAAGTGTCATATAGTCGATTTTTTTTATAAAAATGGCTTAAAACGTAAAAAAGGAAAAATAAACACCTTATATATTTTATGTATGCTTGATGATATTGATATTTGTGAACCCATAGCTGTAGAAAGATATAAAATCCACATCATGGGGATCTAAACCCATTAAAATTTATATATAGTGATACATATATGTTTCCATCCAATATTAGGACACTAATATATGGAATGTTTTTAAATATTTTGTCTCGAAGGATCACAATGATGATCTAATTTGGTGATCAAATTTCAAAAAAATATTACTGTGGTATACCAATATATTACTATAAATTATTTCAGGAGAAGTCCATAAACTAATCTATTGGTAATTGTTCCTTTTCATATTACTAGTTCATGAAATACTCCATTGATGACCATGTTGATATACATTATAGTGAAAAATCCCGTTATGAATTTTATGACTTTCAATAAATTTATATAACATGCTTAAAATGGGGGGAATGACCCACAATGAATTATTCATCCTATGTCACTATCCATAATGTATTTGATGATTTTCCAATAAATAAATAGTGTGGAACCAATATTGATTTCATTTTCCCTATCAACAGAATAAATGATTTAATTCTAAATGATTTCTATTATCTATAATTTTTCTCTAATAATATAAACTCCTTAATTAATATTATCTACAATCACTACTAGAAAAACAGGTATTTGTGATGGGGAATTTGCGACGGGATCCCGTCGCAAATGGCTTTTTGCGACGGGGGCCCGTTGCAAATAGCCCATTGCTGAAAACGCCGTCGCAACAACACTTATTTGCGACGGGCCCGTCGCTAAAGCCTTTTTTTGCGACGGTCATTCTCCCCATCGCAAATAGTATTCCGTTTTTTTGTAAAAAACTTTTACAATGGTTTTTGCGACCGTACCGTCGCAAAAACCATTTTTTTTTAAATAAAAAACTATTAATAATACTAGTATTTGCGACGGGCATAGTATCCCGTCGCAAATACTATAAAAAAAATAAAAAAAATAAATTATTAATAAATTATTTTAATTAATATAATAATAGAATTATAATTCACAAATAAAAATAATTAATTATTTTAATTAATATAATAATAATAGAATTATAATTCAAAAATAAAAAATAATAGAATATTAATAAATGATTTAATTAATATAATAATATTAGTATTATAATTCATAAATAAAAAAAATATTAATAAGTTATTTTAATTAATATAAAAATAATAAATTATTTTACATTCAAATATTAAAATAATTCAAGTATTACAAAAAATATAATTAAATTATAATATTACACAATTTTAATATATATATATATTTTAATATTATAAAATATAAATATTATTATTATTCATATTAATATTGTTATTTAAAAATATAATATTTTTAATATTTTATAATGAGACAAAAACTAAGAATAGAAAAAAAAAATATTTTGATTTCCCAAATTTTATAACATAAATACAAACTCTAATCTGAAGGAGGGGGGGGGGGGGAGGGGGGAGGTGGGGGATCTGCAGATGGTGGTGGAGGAAACTCCATCCCTAAAGCATGAGTGAGTCGGCGCATGTACTCCATCTGCTCCTGATGCTGCTGCTGCCACCGACTCGTCTGCTCCTCGTACAACTGCTGATGGCGTCGACGCTCCTCCTCATGCTGCTGACGCATCTGCCCCTGCTCCTGTCGGAGACTCTCTATCTGTGCAGTCTGAGATCGCAACTGATCCTCATACTGTGCAGTAGAAGAAGAAGCACGAGCTCCTCTCGAGCTGGACGCCGCCATCGCAGCACTTCCATAATAATCTCCGGGAGTCTGTCAAGAGCCGATACCAACTACCGGCCCTTCTCGAAGGCATACTGGGTGGCCTGCATCCATGCCGCCTCATCAAACTGACGGGCAGTGGTCTGATCTGATGAATCAGCCTGACTCTCAGGCCGGGCCTGTGATGCTGCAGCCTCATATGACTCCTATAGTTGCAATTTAAAATTAAAATTGTGAATACATTATATGCAGTTAATTTTTAAACTTGAAAACAAATAATACTGACCACGATGTGATACTGACGATCACCTCTGAGCTCCCTAGTAGCAGGATCACTATACATCCTCCGATATACGTCGTACTCTGTAATATCGGGGTGCTCGACAGCCTATAATAATAAAAAATAAACTGTTAATATTTATAGTTATATAAAATATTTATAAATAATGTACATACCAGATGCTGTCTATGAGTACTGTAAGAACGACTCCCAGCTCGATGAGTCACCTCCTGTCTCCCCCGATTCTGCCTCCCCACCGATGATCTCCTCTGAAAGGCACCACTCAACCAGTGCGCACATAATCCATCCCATACATGGGATGAAATATACTCTGGTCGGTGTTCTCTACATGACTCCTCAAAATCTGACACTCCTGCTTTCTTCATCGCAGCTTTTCTTAAATTGTGCAAAAACTGACGAAGGCGATCACGCATGGCCACCTCCCATGCCTCGTGGATGGCGTCACGCATGGTATCCTCGATCGGATACCATAAACCCTACAAATAAATCAAAATATCAAGTTAGAAATGAAATAATTTTAAAAATAAAAATTATTTATTTACGTACGTACCAACCAATGGACGAACATGGCCTGCTGCACATCAATGGGAATCTACTCCCATGTGGTCCACGGCTGAGAGAAATAGTTGCGCAAAATAGCACTGCCCTGTCCGACTGCTATATGCGGAAAACTGAAAAAATAATAAACATTTATTATGTGAATAGATTAATGAAATCTTAGTCAAATCCACAGGTTATCACACAGGTTATCACACCTCCGTGTGCGTGGATCAAACCCAAGACGTGGATGTCGCTCAGGGACGGGGTCAGGAATCATCAATCGTGCAAGACCGCGCCCCCTCCGCATACTCCCTGGAGCGCCTGCAGGCTGAGGGTCATCTGTCAGCAATGCATCCGCATCGAAAGTCAGGTCAGCATCCGCCAACTCACGAAATGTGGCCTCGCCCATCTGAAATAGAAAATGTTAATGTTAGAAAATAATTGATAATTATTATTATATATACATATATACATATATACATATTATGATTGTATATAAATTCCATGGAATGCTATCAGTGTTCATCTTCATCATCATCTTCATATATGTCAATGTCATCTTCATATTCCTCCTCAACATCATCGATATCCATTCGAGTTACAGTTGCTTCATCTCTTACCATTTCAAATTCATATGTGACGTCATTAACATCATCGTCATCACCGACTCTTAAATGTGGGGTTTCGTCATCGATACTCATGTATCTTTGTAAAAAAGATTGATTTTGAGTACTCTCTTGAAAAACTTCAATTCTTTGCACATCAGTGAAAGCACATTCACTTTGACTAAACTGATTGTCTCGAATTTTGATTTTTATTATACTCCACCAATCAGTCAAGTCTCTTGATGTTGCACAGTACTTTTCATAATAAACTTGATATACCTGTTGATCCAATAAGAATGGTTCATTTACTGCGAGAACACTTTTACATTTAATATCGATGATTCCATGAGTCGGATGAACACGCACGCCTCTCTCTGTATCCAACCACCGACATTTGAACATGGTTATGTAATGTTGTCCAAGATAACAGAGTTCAATGATTTCATCAAGTATTCCATAAAAGTCAACTTCATTTTCTCGATGATGAGATCCTCTCAAGATAACTCCATAGTTCATTGTTTTTTTCGATTCCCCATATGCATGTGTGTGGAATCGAAATCCATTCACCACATATGCATTATAAGTTTTAACAAGTTTGGAAGGTGGGTTACTCAATACACACAGTCGTTTGTCAATTTTATCAGCATGTCGAGACACCTGAAATTTTTGGAAATAATTATCAATATAGTAAACTATACATTGAATGAGTTTCTAAAAGATAAAGAATTTATGTTACCAGTTTTTGAAACCACTGAGAGAAATTTTTCAGTCGACGTTCTTCGAGAGCAGCTGCTGTAATTTGTGGAATTTGTTTCTTGATATGATTATCATACAACCTATAAAAACCAAAGTTATTTACTGTAACATAAATGATAGAATAAGTGATATAAACACTTACAGTACAACTGATGTCATCTCTTCACATTTGAGCAGAACATATGTATGGGCTCTCTGATGTTCATCATCTGAAAGCCAGCGTTCATAAACTCCACCAAAACTAAGCTCTGACTGGTTGAAAATAGATAATTGATTGTTGATTTCATCAATATTCCTCTTGTTCCATCCCATTCGGGTGTTTTTTGAAGGATACTCAGATTCAAAATAATGGGAGCAGAAAAAAGATATTTCCTCTTGCAAATAAGCTTCTGCAATAGATCCTTCAATAGATGCTTTGTTACGTACTTTTCTTTTCAATTTTTGCATGCATCTTTCAAATGGGTACATCCATCGAAACTGTACCGGACCTCCACATTTGGCTTCATATGGAAAATGTAACATCAAATGTTCCATTGAGTCGAAGAAAGACGGCGGAAATATTTTTTCCAGTTTACATACAATTACAACAACATCTTTTTCAAGTTTTCCTAGAGCATCATAATCTGCCGTAGCCGCACAAATTTCCCGAAAAAAATGAGACATGTCTGTTATGGAATCCCAAATCACAGAATTTAACAGACCTCTTAATCCAATGGGTATAAGTCTCTCCATTATAACATGACAATCATGACTTTTTAATCCAGTAATATGACCATTCTTTACACATCTACCCAAATTAGAAGCACAGCCATCTGGAATTCTCAAATCTGCAATACACTGACAAAATAATAAACGGTTTTCTTTAGATAGTGTATAATCTGCTTTTGGTTTCAGTAACCTTTCTGTTCTGACATTCTCAAATAGTTCCAATTCTGGACGCCTGTAAATTTGGGCAAGATCTAAACATGCATTTACATTGTCTTTGCTCTTTCCTGGCGTATCCAAAACTGTATGAAAAAAATTATCAAAACAGCTCTTCTCAATATGCATGACATCTAACATGTGTCGGACCAACAGATCAGACCAATATGGAAAATCCCAAAATATGCTACGTTTAATCCAATTGTGTTCTTTCCCAAAACCAGAAATTTTCTATTGATTTATTGTGGGACCAAAAGTTATGGGAGGTAATGAAAATACAACTGATATTAACTCTGAACCTGATAGCATTTTTGGAGGTCCATCCCTTTCAACTATTCCTTTTCTGAAATGAGATCTGTTTCTGCGAAAAGGATGATCAGCTGGAAGAAATCTGCAATGACAGTCAAAATAACAAGGTTTCTTTCCATGAATGAGCATAAATGCTTTGTTCTCTCCCATACAGTAAGGACATGATTTCTGACCATGTGTACTCCAGCCAGATAACATCTCATAAGCCGGGAAGTCACTTATTGTCCACATCAATGCTGCTCTCAGTATGAAATTCTGTTTCGTTGCAACATCATATGTACTGACACCAGTACTCCACAATAAATTTAATTCATCAATCAATGTCTTCAAATAAACATCAATATTTTTCTTCGGATGTCCTGGAATTAGTAAAGTCAAAAAGATATATGGCTCCTTCATCAACATCCATGGAGGTAAATTGTACGGAGTTAAAAAGACAGGCCAACATGAATATTGACTACCATAAGATCCAAACGGACAGAAACCATCAGTGGAAAGGCCCAGTCGAACATTTCTAGCTTCTAAAGCAAAGGATGGATGCACTATATCAAAATGTTTCCATGAATCACCATCGGATGGATGATTCAAGCCTTTATCGGTTGAAATATTCTCTTTATGCCATGAAATCATTGTCGCTGTATTCTTAGACATGAATAAACGCTGATGTCTGGATGTAAGAGAAAAATATCTCAACTGTTTTACAGGAATCAAACCAGACTTCCCGTGTTGTCCTTCATTATATCTCAGTTGCCCACATGTAGGACAACTATCCAACGACTCATTTTCCCCAGAATATAAAATGCAGTCATTTGAACATGCATGAATCTTCTGACAAGTAAGTCCCAAATTTCGAACCAGCCTCTTACTCTTATAGTAATTTGTAGGTAAAACATTTCCTTCGGGTAACAGTGTTTTCAGCAAAGAAAATATCTGGTCAAAACAGGTGTTTGACATTCCGTTATCTGATTTGATAGCCATAAATTTTGTAAATGCTTCTAATTTGCTCATCTTGCAGCCAAGATATAATGCATCCTCAGCAGATTTCAACAACTCATAAAATTCAGACGGTGCCAACTCAGGATTTGAAGCTATATCAGCTGGAGTTTCTGTATGTTGAACAGATGAACCTGCAACATCATGTACTAAATATTGAAACCGGGATGGATCCGGAATCAAGTTGGTATCACCTGCTCTGGAACTGCGTTCACCGTGTTGATACCAAAAAACATAATCTGGTTGAAAACCAAAACGCAAGAGATGTTCGCCCACTTTGTCAAACGTGTCAAACGTTCTCAATGCACATTTTCTGCAAGGGCATTTTATTTTTCCTTCTGAAACAAATTCTGAATTTGATTCCGCAAATGATAAAAAAGTCTCCACACCCTCAACATATACTGGATTTAAACCAGAACCGTTTGGATTTCTACGTTGATTTATCCATATGCGGTCACCTAATAATGATTGTTGACGACCTCGTTGTTCCATATTTCTCTATAAAATATAAAAGCATTACTGGTTTTGAATAATTTGTTAGAATAAACACTCAAGTAAAGATTGAATATATTGAGAATAAAGCAAAACATGTTACAAATATTGATAATTTTAATATTATATTGATTTTTTATTATTTTAATAATACTAATATAATTTTTTCATAAACATTAATTATATAATAATACCATTATTACATTATTAGTATATTTTATTATTAATATTAAAATAACATAATTTTTTATATTATATACAATTCTCCTTTCATCTGTGTTTTTAACATTCTGTCTCCACATGTAATATTTCCATTCACTTTCACCTCTCCATTGGCGAGTAAGTTAATAATTTTGAAAAAGAATGCGAATATTACATGTGGAGACATAAAACACACAGATGAAAAGAGAATTGTATATAATATAAGAAAATTATATTATTTTAATATTAATAATAAAATATACAAATAATGTACTAATTATTGGTAATTATTACTAATTATTGGTAATTATTCTTAATTATTGGTAATTATTACTAATTATTGGTAATTATTACTAATTATTCCTAATTATTGGTAATTATTAATAATTATTGGTAATTATTACTAATTATTACTAATTATTGATAATTATTACTAATTATTGGTAATTAATACTAATTATTGGTAATTAATACTAATTATTGGTAATTAATACTATTTATTAGTAATTAATACTAATTATTGGTAATTAATTCTAATTATTGGCAATTAATACTAATTATTGGTAATTAATACTAATTATTGGTAATTAATACTAATTATTGGTAATTAATACTAATTATTACTAATTATAGGTAATTACTGGTAATTATTATTAATTACTGGTAATTATTACTAAATACTGGTAATTATTACTAATTACTGGTAATTATAACTAATTAGTGGTAATTATTACTAATTATTGGTAATTATAACTAATTATTTGTAGTTATTACTAATTATTGGTAGTTATTACTAATTATTGTTAATTATTGGTAATTATTACTAATTATTGGTAATTATTGGTAATTATTGCTAATTATTGCTAATTATTGCTAATTATTGCTAATTATTGCTAATTATTGGTAATTAATACTAATTATTGCTAATTATTGCTAATTATTGGTAATTAATACTAATTATTGGTAATTAATACTAATTATTGGTAATTAATCCTAATTTTTGGTAATTAATACTAATTATTACTAATTATTGGTAATTACTAGTAATTATTACTAATTACAGGTAATTATTACTAATTATTCGTAATTATTACTAATTATTGGTAATTATTACTAATTATTACTAATTACTGGTAATTATTACTAATTATTGGTAATTATTCCTAATTATTACTAATTATTACTATTTATTACTATTTACCGGTAATTATTCCTAATTATTGATAATTATTACTAATTATTGGTAATTATTAATAATTATTGGTAATTAATACTAATTATTGGTAATTAATACTAATTATTGGTAATTAATACTAATTATTGGTTATTAATACTAATTATTGGTAATTAATACTAATTATTACTAATTATTGGTAATTACTGGTAATTATTACTAATTATTGGTAATTAATACTAATTATTGGTAATTAATACTAAATATTGGTAATTAATACTAATTATTGGTAATTAATACTAATTATTGGTAATTAATACTAATTATTGGTAATTAATACTAATTATTGGTAATTAATACTAATTATTGGTAATTAATACTAATTATTGGTAATTAATACTAATTATTACTAATTATTGGTAATTACTGGTAATTATTACTAATTACTGGTAATTATTACTAATTACTGGTAATTATTACTAATTACTGGTAATTATTACTAATTACTGGTAATTATTACTAATTACTGGTAATTATTACTAATTATTGGTAATTATTACTAATTATTACTAATTACTGGTAATTATTACTAATTATTGGTAATTATTCCTAATTATTACAAATTATTACTATTTATTACTATTTACCGGTAATTATTCCTAATTATTGGTAATTATTACTAATTATTGGTAATTATTACTAATTATTGGTAATTATTACTAATTATTGGTAATTAATACTAATTATTGGTAATTAATACTAATTATTGGTAATTAATACTAATTATTGGTAATTAATACTAATTATTGGTAATTAATAGTAATTATTACTAATTATTGGTAATTACTGGTAATTATTACTAATTACTGGTAATTATTACTAATTATTGGTAATTAATACTAATTATTGGTAATTATTACTAATTACTGGTAATTATTACTAATTACTGGTAATTATTACTAATTACTGTTAATTATTTCTAATTATTGGCAATTATTACTAATTATTGGTAATTATTAATAATTATTACTAATTACTTGTAATTATTACTAATTATTGGTAATTATTCCTAATTATTACTAATTATTACTATTTGTTACTATTTATTGGTAATTATTCCGAATTATTGGTAATTATGACTAATTATTGGTAATTATTACTGATTATTGGTAATTATTACTAATTATTGGTAATTATTACTAATTATTGGTAATTATTACTAATTATTGGTAATTATTACTAATTATTGGTAATTATTACTAATTATTGGTAATTAATACTATTTATTGGTAATTAATACTAATTATTGGTAATTAATACTAATTATTGGTAATTAATACTAATTATTACTAATTATTGGTAATTATTGGTAATTATTACTAATTATTGGTAATTATTACTAATTACTGGTAATTATTACGAATTATTGGTAATTATTACTAATTATTGGTAATTATTACTAATTATTGGTAATTATTACTAATTATTGGTAATTATTACTAATTATTGGTAATTATTACTAATTATTGGTAATTATTGCGAATTATTGGTAATTATTACTAATTATTGGTAATTATTACTAATTATTCCTAATTATTGATAATTATTGGTAATTATTCCGAATTATTAGTAATTAAATGAATAATTACTAATAATTAGGAATAATTACCAATAATTACAAATAATAACATTATTAGTATATCTTGTTATTTATATTAAAATAATATAATTTTCTAATTTATATACAATTCTCATTTCATCTGTGCGTTTTCTATCTCCACATACGAATAATACATGTGAAGACAGCAAACACACAGATGAAAAGAGAACTGTATATATATAAAAAATTATATTATTTTAATATTAATAATAAAATAGACTAATAATGTAATAATGTTATTATCCCTAATTATTGGTATTTATTACTAATTATTAATATTTATTCTTAATTATTAAGAATTATTACTAATTATTCCTAATTACCATTAACTATGAACAATACTAATAATTTAAATTTATTAAGTAATAAAACAAAATAAACATAATTAAATTACAACTAATTAAGAATAAATGAAACTAATAAAAAATTAAAAATAAATATTAAATTAAATTGAACGTAAATACCTTGAAAATTGATCTGCTCTGATCGTTCTTCAAAACTTTAATATCAGCTCCGGAGAAAAAAATTAAACTGAAGAAAAACTGAACTTTAGAAATATAACTTTGAGAGAAGAAGAAGATGAAATTTGAGAATGTTTTGATAAAAACAGATGGGGGGTATTTATAGGTTAGATTATTTGCGACGGGTCCATTTGCGACAGGAATCCCGTCGCAACTAGTATTATTTGCGACGGGACCCGTCGCAAATACCTTAGCCGACATTTATTACGGTCAACGGGTAAATAGTTATTTGCGACGGGACCCGTCGCAAATAACCACCAGTCGACATACTATTTGTGACGGGGGAATATTCCCGTCGCAAATACCTTTTACCGCCGCCGGTTATTTGCGACGGGAATATTCCCCCGTCGCAAATAGTTTTCCCGCGATTTGGCGCGCAACGCGCGCCAGTTCTTTTGCGACGGGGAAAGCAATCCCGTCGCAAAAGCCTACTTATTTGCGACCGGGAAATACCCCCGTCACAAATAAGTTTTTAACAGGACTATTTGCGACGGGATTTATTCCCGTCGCAATTGCTCATTTTTTCCGTAGTGAATGATGTCTAGCATCCACTTTTATTTAAAAAATTTATTTAGAAAAGTAATATTTTCTATTGTATTAAATTAAAATCACTTTGTCCATCAACTATCCCAACCTGAACATGGGTTTGAGTGAAATTACATTAACATATCCATGAAATTTACAATGGATATATATGAACCCTTGATGGATAAAATATTTATTTTTCACCATTTACCTATTCATATTAGTTCCTACTCACTTAACAAATCCCGAATAAATTCATATTGGTGAGATCCTGATGAAAACGATGACACTCTGGTTGTGTTCCCTATATCCAATGGAATGATCCCATCAGAAAATCATAATAGTGAATATGAGTGAATGATATAGAGTGTTCTTATATTCATTCAATGTATAACTTATAAAACTTTTTTTTGATAACCAATATAAAAATATTTTTACACTATATGAATCATGTAAAACATTTATTATTACACCCTTGACCCCAAATTAGTAATAATACTACAAATATTTGATTAAGAAACATTAGGTGTTGATAACATTGAATTTCACATAGCATCCTAGGTTAGATACCCATTTGAAAACTATTCAATTTGTTTCACTGGATACCGAAAATAATTATAAATAAGTTTTAATTAGAATAAATGTGTCCTATACTATAACTCTTGATGGTTAGGATGATAATATTTTCATGGAAAACATCATTTGTCATGTTTAATAATAAAAATTTAATATGAAAAATAACCCCATCATTAAAAAAATATATATAATTATATCCCCTATTTTCTAATTGGATATATATAGATATTTTCATAAGGTAAAATTTAAATTCAAAGTTGATAAGTTCATTATTGTTGAAACCGTCAGTTTTTTCCCACTCATTACCTAATGTCTATTCATATTAAAACTATATACGAATTCCCCTTTATTATGAAGATGAAATTTCGTGTGGGGCTCCTCAAGTGGTATACTATAATCAATTAATACCAGTTTCATTGTAGAATATTTTTTAACATGCTAGTGATCCATGAACCTAAATCACGATGTCCTTTCTATGGATGATACTTAATGTAAATTTAGTGATTTACTAGTAAAATGAAATAATATTTTCCTTCACATTTATCACCTAGATATAGTATCCAATAATTTTTACTAAAATAGCATCAAAATTAAATCCCAAAACAATGACTTTATGGTGACTTGTTGGAAAATTCTTCATCGTTATTGTACAACATCAAAATAAGGAAGTATACCTATATAAAACAAAATTGATTCTGTACATTCTACATCCTTAAAAAATTTTGTTTATAAGTCTTCATGGAAATATCACTTACATTATATTATTCATCACATTTCTCACTAATAAATTCCAATAATTAATGAATATTATAATGAAGGGGGTAAGTTTTCAGTTGGATAGAAACTGTCATATGAAATCTAGATGCATCATGAATTATATTGAAAATAAAACAGTTTTGATACTATATATTTGAGGGAAACTAATCATTCCATTTGTAGATTCAATAGATATATAAATTTGTTCCATCCATTCATATATACTAATATAATCTGGGAAAATATTTATTTATTACATCTGTTAAAAAATGATGTATGATACAAATTAAAATATTATTATCAATAAGAACAACACTGAACTTATAAAAATAGTTTAGAATCATCTTCATTATCTACCTAATAATGAATAATACGTTACTAATTATGTGGACCCAATCAAATACATCCGTGTCCACTTCATATTAATAGTTTTAATATAATGATTGGTTTCCAATATATAATAGTTTGAAATTGATTATATATCCCAGAAGTAGATCAAAGAACCTATGATAATATATTTTTATACATGATACTTCATTCTTTAGAATATATAATTTTATTTGAATTCAATATAAAAGTTCTTCTCTCAATTAATTGGACATCCCAAATCATATTAAATGTTCATCAAAATTACAACATGAAGTATTTCATGGCGAAGAATGGATGACCTAAAAATAATATTGTTTAGATTAGAGAATGCGATAATTTTCATAGAAATTTTGTATTTCCCTTTTCATTCTCCCTCTAAAAATGATATATCAATATTGAGTAAGAATACTAATCCCACATCAAAATTTTAAAACTAGCAATGCAGATGCTGATTTGTAACATACAATAATGTAAAAGTATGATCATTATATTTGATAGTGTATATGACATGGAAGTCCATGAATAGAAGAAAATGTAACACCCCAAGACATTATATAATGCTTAATTTTAAATAAATCAAATCAAACTGAATTATTATTATATACACGATAGAACGAATAAATAAAACATGAAAATCTATTAAAAAATTAAAATTAAAATTAAAATTTGTTACATATACATCAAGACTGTGGGTATGAAAAATACCATGAAAATTATGAAAATATGATATTTTATACAGTTATAAGATATATTACATTGTAAAATATTGATTATAAATAGAATAAGAATCACTAGAATGTAAAATAAATGTTTTCATAAAATTAATATTTTTTACATTTGATTTTATCCAGGATTTGAAAAAATAATTTATATTTAATTTTAAACTCATTTTTAAAATTAATTTTAAATAAGAAAAAAAAATTCGAATCATAATAGTGTATTAACTTGGATATTCTCCATTTTTTTAATAAATTAATTTGGAAAATTCAGAGACTAGGTGCTGAGATGGCATGTGATTATGAGTCTAGGTGTTCCTTGAATAGTTCATTGAAAAATGATAAGTGTTTTAATAGTAAATCTAAGTAGTTTTCCTAATGTTGTGGAATAACATCTAATTGGGTGTGAAAATCAGGAATCTGAGGAACAGTTCAGTTCAAAGTAGATACTTTTCCGTAGGCAGTACCTAATATCGACTGGCGCATGATATTTTGGAAAATACATTTTTGGATATTAAAAATAATATAAAAGATCATTTTTTATTTTATTAAATGTTGCATGAAGATGAAGTGATGGATTCCGTATTTAATAATCCGTGTTTGATAATTTCAGGGTTATCATAATAAACCTAGAATTCATTTAAAGAAAGAAGACAGAAACCTCTTTGATTGATCTAGCAGATTACGAATTGTTGTGTCTACAGATCAAGGATCAATGATGACACGTAACTTCATTCTCTGTAAATTACTAATCCATTCTTATGGTGGGGAATTTATTCTCTTCACGTTTTTCTTCCTCATTCTTAGATTCAATGATGAACACAGTCTAACCAACGAACAGGTTGATCCATAGTTCGATCATTCTTCGGATATGGTGATTTGTTTGGAGAATTATGGGGAGTTGTTTCTTTGTTATTATAATTTAATTCATTATTAATTATAATGGGACAAGATCTTGTCATGAATGAACAAAGGCTGGGGTTCTTCCTCCAGGAGTTAGTGTGCTTTCTCTATCTCTAGTTTTGGGCATTCATCTTGGTTGGTCCCTCATAGAAGTGGTTCGAGTTGCTGGGAGGTTGAAAACATGATTTGGAACCTATAATGGTGGAAACGTTACGATAAGGGGAAATCGATGTAGTAGATGACCCATGTATTGCATGGGTTCCTTCAGTTCATCAAATAGAGTATTGGAGTCGACCTGGTGGACTGTTGAAAGAGACAATGACACATCAGCGGCTACCACCTGTGGGTTTGGAGGACGGAGATGGGCATCTGATGGAGGTATGTATTGAAAGAATATGGTTAATTGGATATACAATGGAGAGGGATGTTGCAACCTCATTGAAGCTGGTGGAGGTGTTCTAACGCAGTTGGCTACGTTGACCGTGGCCCACGACTGGTGGTGAGTTGGGATGCGACTCAAAGCCACGTCGTAGGATCCTATGGTGGAAAATAAATATGCATGTGGAATAGATTCTCATGCCAGGTGAAATTTGGAATGAAGCCACATCGACTAGGCTGAATGGGGTCACATGTTTAGGCCATATTATGTGGTCATGAGTGGTGCATCCAAGGACGGTTGTGTCTGGCGGAGGAAATTTGCAAGCAAGCAGTGGTCCAGGATATGGGGGTCAGGCCACTCTAGTGGCCCCATTGGCTAGACTCATTGGCATGGTGGACATGGTTGTGAAGGTCAATCTAGCTAGGTTTGTGCGGGTCAGCCAGAATGGGTAGGGTCATGTGGGTCAGGTCATTCCCAAAATGGCCCCATGTTAGGCCATTTTATAAAAATGTCCATATGATTCAAAACATGTACCATTTTGAAATCCCGTTTGCTGTCTTGGGACCCTTGAGATGAGACATTCATTATGGATTATCTAGGAGAGTTTTTGTGGAATTATTCATATGAACTAATGGTTTTAGGAGTTTATTCTGATAGAACAAGCGTGAAAAGTGAAAAATCCTATTTTTGGATGTTACATGGTGACATTGTGACAAGGTGAAATTTTGACATGGGGGATTCCGAACACCTATAAATTCCATGAGTTGTCAAACATTATGTTTTATCGACAATTTGTTTGTTATATACACTATATGTGTTATCAAAACTATTTGTGTTATTGACCCTTTGTGTGTTATTCGACACTATTTATGTTATCGAAACTCCTTGTGTTATTGACCCCCCTTATGTTATTGACCCGTCTTGTGTTATCGACATTGTGTGTCATTGACTCTGGATGTTATTTGGACTGCAACTAATTACCCTTATTTTTTTACTTTAGACATATAACTTTGTGATATGAGTGTATGTCACATGTTTCTTTTTAGTTATACCATGTATTTATTCATGGTACAGTTTTGTATTTATTTGTTGTCTACTTCAGGTATTTCATTGTTTCATAATTTTTGAATTTCTCTGGGGTGTTCTATTGTGGTTTCGAGTGTCCTATATAGTACAATTTTACTCACTCGATCACGGGCTTCACCCGCACATGTCATGTCATGTGCAGAAGATCGATTATTTTATGGAGTTCATGTTGTACTATTAATATGTTTTTCAATGATTTTTCAGGAAGATTAAGTGTGATCCTACATCTTATGATTTGTGTTCTACACATACCTTTCAGGTATGGTCATATTCAAATGGTTTTTAGAAACATGGGTTATCACTATTGAAGACTCCATTTTCAGTGGGGTTGTATTCTGGCCATGTTTACTTTCTATATTTCTACTATTCTAATATGTTGTTGGTATCTTAGTGGCCTAATATATTATGAAAATGGTGTTTTAAATTAATTAATTTTGTGCTTGGATATTTCTGTGTGGGTATATAGGTACATAAGAAAATGCCTCTCATTTGTGGGATATACCTACTTGGGGAAAGTTGCTAGCCACTAGACTATTGGAGGTGGACATAGGGTAGTCATGACACAAGACCCTATGGGATAGGTCAATAAATAGTTGTAATAGAGGTAGGTCAGTTCTGCCTAAACGACTGGGATACTGTCATGTTAGTTTATGCAAAAATCTCCAAGCCTTTTGAGGTCAGCATTTTGTCTAGGGTAACCGGTGTTAGTGTGGTGGATAATATTTCCATACAGCATGACTCTATATTCTTCTTTCCATCATGGTACAAGAATGCAATGGTTGTGGAAAAATTCATATTACATGAATCATAGAGGATTTTGGTGTGTTCTCATCCCTTTCTGGTGTCATGTAACATGGTATAATGTATTGAAATTTGTTTATCATGATCTGTTTTAGGTTGCCTCCACACAGACAAGGAGCCGAGATTCTGAATCAAGATCACGATGATGATCCTCTTAGTGATGATTCATTGGTAGATAAACAATTACTAGGTATATATCCATTGAGTAGTTGACTAGTGATACCACCCCCCATCAAGAAGCATTTACTTCCAATGATATTGATTGAGGATGCACCTAGTTTTAGTGTTTCCCATGAGTTTTAGAGGTAGTGACCTCCCAGGATTAATGGTGTGACTAACCCATAGGTAGCTAAGGATTAGATATAAGTATAAACATGTGTCTTCTGCCATGTGATTATTCATTCCGACCAGATGTATTTTTTATCTATGAGCCTTCTTCTGGGATCAGTGGGCGATTGTTGAGCATAGTAATCTAGACGAAAGATTAGGAAAACCTCTCTTAGGTAGATAGTTAGAACGTATTCAATGAGGAGTTATTTTTGGCGACGTTATGATTATTTCTCATATAGGAGCTCCTATATCTATAGCATGGTGGCTAGATAGTAGTCGATTAATCTGCAAGATTTATGAATCTTCCTCGCTACCCCACAGATATAGAGTGGGAACCGTTTTTCAGGACCCTATCCATAGATCTGGAGGATTTCTAGGATATCTGGATGTCGATGATATCCCATATAATTCTTACTTATTTTGGGGGATTGTAGTGATATATGCCTGTGGATAGATTTTGGGTGGTGAATGTGCCAGTAGTGGGGTATACCTTCAGGAACCATACAACTGATTCATTAGTCGTAGGTAGCTGATAGTATATTTATAGAGCCAGTAGGGTCCATAACATCTATAGAAGACCCCATGACACATGATCAGCGGTGCGAGGATCCATGGAAAAAGTGAGTCAGTTGAATGAAAAGCCTTGTTACTCGTGCAGCAGTCAGTGCCATCTGGAACAATATGTCATGACCGGTTATTTTGAAGTACAACAGATGGTCTAGTGTCCCATAAAGAAGAGGAGGATACTAACTAGGTTGATAAATATGTAAGAGTATGTGGTAGAGGATTATGTCGTGTAGTAGGAGGTGGGAGGAGGTTCGAGGTACTACCAAAAACACCCAAAAGTGGTCTACCATGGGCTAGTGGAACATTGTGGCATAGATAAGGTTAGATTAAAGTGATTGGAGAATATGAAATCAGAGCTCCTAGGACTATTATATGTATGATCTGTTTCTTTTCAACCATAGCTGTATTTTTGATTGACGCAGGTGCCAGTAACTCTTTTATTTCCACAACTCTTGTTCGAAACATAGAAAATCCAACAGAACTGTTGACCCAATCATTATACATGGAGACTCATGCAATGAATGATTATATGACAACACAATAATGCTGATAGTGTTCCCTTACTGCAGTTGGCTAGAGTTTTGGTTCGGATATCTTGGTGGCTACCTCAAGGCCTTTATACATCATTCTTTATATGGACTAGTTTCCAGAGTTCATGCCGAGATTGACTATTTTATGTGAAGAGTGTGGTGCTTCCATATTTATCGAAAAGTGTTTTGTTTTGTAGGTGAAAAGGAACCTCATGTAGTGTAGGACATACTCAAACATGAGTGGGTGAAAATGATTACTCATAAATTGACTAGTTTAACCATCAGTGCAGTTGATGATATGAGTCCTCAATTTCTTGTTGTGGTGGCAGAATATGATGATGTCTGTCTTGTGGATGTCCCCAGATTAACCACCCATATAAAGGTTGACATATATATTGATCAAAACCATGGGAGGAAACTAATATCAACAGCTGTATATCAGATGGCACCTGTGAAGGTTTGTGAGTTGAGGGTACGTATAAATGACTTGTAGAGGAAGGGAGTCATGAGGCCCATTGTTTCACCCTATGCATCCCCCAGTTTTTTTTTCCAATAAGGAAGATGAGATATTGTGGGCATGTGTTGACTTATGACCCATGAAACAAGTTACTATGATGAATAATTATCCACTTATGAGGATTGAATACCACATCAATTATATGATGTTAACGAGGTGGTTATCGAATATAGACCTGAGATCTGGCTATTATAAGCTTCTATTATGGGATTATGACATACTAAAGATGAAATTTAGATATTGTTATGCCCACTACGGGTACTTGGTGATTCCATTTGGCATGATGAACACCCCATCATTATCCATGGAACCTATGAACATGTTCTTCCAACCTTACATATACCAATTCATCATGGTATCCATTGATGAAATCATTACGTACTCAGTGTCTAAGGAGGATCATAGTGTAAGAACCTGTGTTTTTCCGGACTGTTGTTTTGAGCAGAAATTTGAATTTTTGCTATTGGATGCTCATGAGGGGTAAAATGGTCATTCTATCCTAGAACACGATCTCAGATAATTTTTTTGACAACTCCATTGGTCTTGGAATAGTGTGTTTACCATTGGATAGAAGTTTGGGGGAAATCTGAGCAGTTCAAATTTTGGCAGAATATTTAATATTTAATATTATTAAATTAAATATTAAATTATTCAAGAAGGTTCTTTTGAAAACAACTTTTAAATGTTGCGCTGGATTGAGATTACTTCTGCACCATTGAGTCCGGAATGGGGAGTTTAGCCTTGTGGAGGCATAAACTCAAGTCGGGCACCAGGGACGTCTTAGGCCCCATTTTTCTTCTTTTTCATTTCTTATTTGTTTTTCTTTTCTTCTCTCTCGATTACTCCTCCATCTTGTGAACACTCCATAGTTTATCCTCTTTGTCCGTGTCCCATGGGAGATTTGGAGATCAATAAATAGGGAGAGTTGGGATGCATTAGGGGTACCAATTCGATGCTCTCGATGCGCTAATTCCTCGAAGGGAAACCGTGAGCCGTAAAATCAAGCAGAGCATTGGCAGTTTCTGCCCAAAGGTAGGCTCGATTGTGTTTTCACCAAATATCCATTTTAAAAAAGTTTTTTATGTTTTTTAAGCCTTATATTTCTTTCTTGTATGCCCATAGGGCTTGATCTGTTGTTTCAGGGGAGAAAACGGGCGAATCAGGCGTTTTTAGGGATTTTCCATCGGAAAACCGAGTATACACGGCTTGTGTTCCAGGGGAACACATATTGTGTTCATACCATTCAGGGAAGACAACGTTTTCTTAAGTAGATGATGTGTACTTTTAGTACATGCCGTGTAGTGGGTGACCGTGTGGCTGGACGTGTGGAATAGAACACAGAATAGTGGTTTTTTTGAAGTACACATAGTGTACAGAAAAGTACATGCCATGTAGTGGCACTTGGAAGTGTGTTTTAGTGAAAATTCCTAGAGTGTGACTTTTTTTGAACATTACACACAATATAGAGTAAAGTACATGCCGTGTAATCTTACCCAGGCAGGCCCAAGGGGCTCTGGCCATGTACTCTAGCCATGTACTGCTTCAGTTTGGTAATTTTGGGATATCATAGGCTTTGGAGGTCAGAATTGGGCTTGAGAGTAGTCGATTCTGAGCATTTTTTCACGTAGACCGTGATGGATGAATCCTTTTGACATTTAGAGGTCATATAAATGGAATTTTGGTAGATTTATATAAATGTAGGGGTTCTTCCTCTAGTTATCGAGTTCAGTTGTCACCTGAGAGTGAGCCTTTTCGTGTATGATAATTTGCGTGTTTAGACAAACATAGTTTAGAACATTAATAAGAGATGAGCTGTGAGATATCTTCCGTAACCTATTCATTAGATAATGGTCACCTTATGAGACGTTCCCATCTTACCTAAGGGTCCATGATACCGGATGCTTCTAAGGGTCCCTTGAGGGATGCCTTGCTAGAGTGATGAACTAGGGAGTCCTTGTAGGAACTGTCTATTGTTTTCTTTGAGAGGACCACTGTTATGGGTTACCTATTTTGTTCTTCATTCAAGTATCTCTTGTAGGATTCATATTTTCCAAGGATATCGTGTAGGATACATTCCCCTGGTTATCTGGAGGATCCCGAGTAGGATAAATCCTTGGTGTTTGACTTATGGGACCCAGCGGCTGCCTGTTCTTTGACCGAACTGAGTTGTTTTGTCAAGTTTTGGTAGAGATGGTGTTCAGGTGTCATCTAGAACACGTTCCAAACTACTAATCTGGAGGGGTTATGTTTTTAGTGTTAGATTGGGCGTTTGGCCACCCTCATTTGTTTGTTTATATCTGACTTGGGTTGTTTCGTCAGGTTTTGGTGGTCTGGTGTTTAAATTAAAAATACTGTGTGTTTTTGTCTACTGTTGTTCTATGAACCCATGATTTTGGTGTCGTATGGATGAGGCCTTTGATGAAAAGATATTTAAATTTATGTAGATAATCGAATGATAAGTTTAAACTGCTATGTGGGATCACTTCATGGATTCAGGACCACCCTGGGGGTGCATTCCTCTGTTTAGCTATTTGGCCAGGTTACCCTAGGGTATGCCATGATTACATTTTGCATTGAGTTTTCTTGAGAGGAAACATATATAAATGCTTTTTTTATGTTGGGAACAGCCTGGTTACATGATTTCATTTGGAATGCCTGAGGGAAGTATTTTATTTAGCCTGAGGGTAGTGTTTTGTTTCACCAGAGGACAAGGGTTTGTTTACCCTGAGGGAAACATTTATCATGCCCGAGGGTAGTGGTTGTTTTTCCTAAGGGAAACATTGTTTAGCCTGAGGGAAACATTTCTTATGCCTGAGGGAAGTACCTTCCATTCCTGAGGGTGGTATCTCGTATGCCTGAGGGCAGTATTCATTATGCCTGAGGGCAGTCACCTAAGGGTTTTGTTCCTATTTTCCTGAGGGCTAGGATTCACATGTCTGAGGAATGTGGTTACTGGGGATATTCACAGTGGTGATTTCTTCTATTGACCCCGTCATCCTACATCACTGGCATGGAATTATTTTTATCATTGACTTGTTGATACCCTGTTGTGGTTTCTACTATGGATTTGGAATAGGAGATTGTCGGTCGAGGCTGAGTCTCAGAGAAACTCAGAATTGAATTATATTGAAGTGGTTAATTGTTTTTGGTTAACATGTTCAGAGATATTTTCCTGGCGTTGGCCGAAGCAGGTATATATAGATGAGATTACGGGCCCAGAGATCAACGTAATGATACATGGAATGAGTGCCACGACATCGAGCTCAAAGCTCTTGCACATGATGTCCAAGAGATTGGGCCTATGGTTCCAATTATTGACTAATGATGTGGTTTCTTGTAATTTGAATCACCTATTCATGTATATTCATATTTGTGTATATGTGTTTAGGTATGGGACTATATATGTGTACGTACATAGATATGGACATCCATGGTAGAACACTCCTTGTTGACATGGATTATATACCATGAGTTCGACTGTGGTTGCACGTATGGTTTAATTATTTTGTTTTGTTCCAACTAGGTCGAGAATGTTTTTTTTGCATACACTTTTACCAGCACAGTTATCGGTTTATTGTCGTGGAGCCCTACTGATATTATTTTTCACCCATGCATGTACACCTCGGTGTATGTGTAGACCTTATGTCTACATTTCAGGTTGAGAACATGTTTCAATGTTGGTGGGGCCAAGGCCTAGTGTTGCATGATCGAGCGGAGCTGCTCAGGTGGTTCTACTGATCAGACTGTTGCAGTTCGATAGTGTTTGGAGATAAGGTACGTGGATTGGCTCGGATTTGGTAGCAGAGCCTTGTACTTTGAATTTAAGTTTCTTTTGAACTTTTATCTGTATAGTCGGCCTAGTGGGTGACCAGTTGTGTGTTGCATTGCATAGCAGTTAGGGATTTTACATCATTTTACTATTACAGCTTATTCTATTTCAGTTCTTTACTTCTTTCGCACTCTGTTTACTTTCTGCTGTTTATGATATCTAGTTATTTCTGCATCTTGCTTACTCTGATATGAGGGCATAGTCTCCCCACTAATACACCCTAGGCCCTTACTGCTAGTCGGCAGCATCTGGCATATGGGGAAGCGCGCTTGAGGCCTTGTGGAGAACCATCTCGGAGCACCGGTTTAGTGGCTTCCGAGTCGGTACGTTACAAAGTGGTATCAAAGGATTTTTCATTCATGGTATTTAATATTTTAGATATGGTATAAATGAGTATTAGGAATGTGTCAGAACCTGTGATGGATATCGGGCTGGTGCTTCGAGAACACTTGTTCCGGTAAGAAGTCCTGGTTTCCAGGTTTTGGGATTGCTGTTCTAATTTTTTGATGTTACATTTGTATATGATTTTCTCCTTCAGCGACGCACATGTTATGTGGTGTTTTGATTTACTTTGGATATGTGGCTCTTGTACATTGGTAAGATTCCAGGTATGGATTTTGACTCTTGGCCAGCAAAGGCAAGAGGCGTCTCATGCATCATACTAGACACGTAGGATTCACAACATATATGCCTACTAGTGTGTGTTTTTACCAATGACTGAGACCTTTTGGTCTGCTTACACATACCATTTACTCTAATGGCAGGTTATGTGGATCTATGTTGAGGCATTAGGGTGAGGATGATGACTTAGTCTTTGTGTACAGGTGTTGCAGTGACCTCAGTTGGTCTATGTGGCACGCGATGCATTTCTATTCAACCCTTATTGGGTGTTGTTTCTCAGGGATGTGGTTATCTAGTCTGATTTTTGAAAATGATGTCGATAGATACAAAGGCTTTTCTTGTGAATTGGACCTCCTTGTGGTATTTCTGTATACAAATACCTGATGAGCGTGAGTTCAATTTCTCTTCTGACTCGGTTGTGAACTCCAGGGAGTAGTTCCTTTTAAGGATTCTCGGAGAGGATCAGGGCCCTTGTAGGTTGTGTTTTTGTTTTTGTTTCCTTGTTCATTGTGATCTTTAACATATTCTGAGAGGTTGTGGATATTTTGGGCTTGGTGGATAGACATTGTGACCTAGTTGTGAGGATTTTTCTGTAGGTCTAGGTGGAAGACATAGAGACCCTTGGTTTAGACTCGAACCATTGTAGGTGAATGTCTATTATGTTCTAGGGAAACATGTGTGAAAATGGTTGACCAGGGTTGGAATCCTAGTTAGGATATGGCAGGATGCTAGCATGGCTCAGAGGGAGTTGGACACACCATTAGTGAAATCTCAGTGTACTCCTGCTAGAGATGATCAATCGCTATCTTGATTCGTCTTGACTATGCTGAAAAATCTTAAACCTTACATCGAGCTCTTTTTCAATTCTTAAGGTTCTTCTCTGTGAGTATTTGAACTATTTTGGTTGTGATCTAGGAGTGGTGTAAAGAATGACATATGGTGGGGAGTGCACCATTGGCTGTTTGATGGTGGTTTTCCTCTTTCTGGTAAAACTTCGGTGTTTTCTATGAGCTTCTGAGGTCAGAGTTTTCAATTAAGATGACGATAAGGGTATTCATTTAGTGGGGAGTACCAAATCATTCGTAGGTGAATGTATTCCTTGTAGAAGACGATTGTTCATGAAATGAGGCTTGTTGTTGGTCAGTCTAGATATCTTTTTGTACAGATGTTCGGGTTGGTATCCTGGTTTCTGGTCCTTTAACTAGGCTTCTCGAGGACGAGAAGGTTTATAGTGGGCAGTTTGTAAGAGACTGTGTTTTTCCGGACTATCGTTTTGATCCGAAATTTAAATTTTTTGTTGTTGGATTCTTATGAGGGTTAAAATAGTCATTTTACCCTACCATTAGATCTCGGATGATTTTTCTGAAAACTCCTTTGGTCCCGGAATAGGGTGTTTACCCTAGGATAGGAGTTTGGGGGAAATATGAGCTATTTGAATTTTGGCTGAATATTTAATATTTAATATTATTAAATTAAATATTAAATTATTCAAGCATGTTTGTTTGGAAATATTTATTAAATGGAGCATCCAATTGAGATTTTTTTACATCGTTGATTCCAGAATAGGGATTTCAGCCTAGGGGAGGCGTAAACTCATGTCGGGCACCAGGGACGGCCTAGGCCCCCTTTTTCTTCCTTTTCGTTTCTTCTTTCCTTTTAATTTCTTCTCTCTACATTCCTCATCTTTCTTGCACACACTCCATAGGTGCTACCCATTGGGCTTTTCCCATATGAGATTTGAGAGATCGAGAAAGAGGGAGGGTTGGGATGCACGAGGGGTACCGATTCGAAGCTCTCGGCGTGCTGATTCAACAAAGGGAAACCATGAGTCGTAAAATCAAGCGGAGCTTCGGAGGATTCCACGCAAAGCTATGGCCATTTGTGTTTTCACCATATATCCCATTTAAACAAGTTTTTTTTACGTTTTTAAAGCCTTATATTTCTTTCTTGTGTGCCAATGTGGCTCAATATGTTGTTTCGGGGGTGAAAACGTGTGAATCAGGCGTTTCGAGGGATTTTCCGTCAGAAAACCCAGTAGACACAGCCAATGTTCTAGGGTAACACGCCGTGTGTTCTTCTATTTCGGGGAAGATGAAGTTTTCATAAGTTCATGCCGTGTACTTTTAGTACACGCCTTGTAGTGGGTGACCGTGTGGCTCGACGTGTGGAGTAAAACACAGAATAGTGGTTTCTTGAAGTAGACATCATTTATAGTAAAGTACATGATGTGTAGTGGTACTTGGGCATGTGTTTTAGTGAAAACGCACACGGTGTGACTTTCTATGAATAGTACACACCATGTACATTAATGTACATGCCGTGTACTGTTACACAAGAAGGCCCAAGGTGCTCTGGCCATTTACTCTGGCCATGTACTACTTCAGTTTGGTAATTTTGGGATATCTTATGCTCTGGAGGTCAGAATTGGGCGTTTGAGTAGTCGATTCTGAGCTTTTTTTATGTAGATCGCGATGGTGAAATCCTTTTGACATTTATATGTCATCAAAATGGGGTTTCAATGGTTTTATCTAAAGGGAGGGGTTCTTCCTCCAGTTATTGAGTTCAGTTGTCACCTGAGAGTGAGACTTGGCGTGTATGATAAGTTAGGTGTTCAGACCAAATTAGTTTAGAACATTAATAAGAGATGAGCTGCGAGATATCTTTCCTAGCCTATTCTTTAGAGGAATTTCACCTTGTGAGACATACCCTTTTGGCCTTAGAGGCTGTGAGACCAGATGCCTTTATGGGTCCCCTAAGTGATGCCTTGCTTGTGTGCTGAACTAGGGAGTCCTTTTATGAAATCTATCTTGTTTTCTTTGAGAGGACCCCTGTAATTGGTTGCCTATTTTTTTCTTCATTCGATGATCCCATGTATGATTCCTCTTTGCTACGGATCCTAAGTAGGATTCCTTCTCTCTAGTTATCTGGAGGATCCTGAGTAGGATGACTCCTTAGTGTTTGACTTCTGGGACCCAGCAGGTGCTCATTGTTTGACCGACCTGAGATGTTACGTCAGGTTTTGATAGAGAAGGTGTTCAGGTGTCATCTAGAACCAATTCCAAACTAGTAATCCTATAGGGTTATGTTTTTAGTTTTGGGTTGGGCGTTTAGCCCCCCTCACTTGTTTTTTTTGTATCTGACTTGGGTTGCTAATGTAGTAGTGGTTACCAGAGATACTTCCTGGTTGGTGGTTTTTCAGCCTGACGCGAGGCACTTTGCTATTTGTTGGGATTCCTACATGTCTTCTGTTCCTGAGTAGTAAGTGTTCTGGTGTTTAAATTCCTACTGGTGTGTGTTCTTGTGTACCAGTGTGCTACGAACCCATGATTGTGGTGTCGTATGGATGAGGCCTTTACTGAAAAGATATCTAAATTTGTGTAGATAATCTAATGTTAAGTTTAAACTACTGTTTTGGATCACTTCTTGGATCCAGGACCACCCCGGGGGTGTGTTCCCCTATTTAGTCATTTGGATAGGATACCTGAGTGTATTCCATGATTACATTGTGCATTGAGTTTTCTTGAGAGGAAACATATAAAAATACTTTTTTGTATGTTGGTCTTGGCCCGGTTACTTCATTTCTTTTGGAATGCCTGAGGGCAATATTTTATTTATCCTGAGGGAACTGTTTTGTTTCGCCTGAGGTAAAGTGTTTGTTTAGCCTGAGGGAAACGTATCTCATGCCTGAGGGTAGTGTTTGTTTAGCCTGAGGGAAACATTGTTTAGCATGCGGGAAACGTTTCTTATTCTGGAGGGCATTATCTTCCATTGTTGACGGCGGTATATCATATGCCTCAGGGAAGTATTTTTTATGCATAAAGGAAGTCACATGAGTGGTTTTTTCCTATTCTCTTAAGGGAAAGGATTCACATGTCTGAGGATAGTGGTTACTAGGGATATTCACTGTGGTGATTTCCTCTGTTGAACCTGCCACACTACATCATTGGCTTGGCATTTTTTATATCTTTGACTTGTTGATAGCCTGTTGTGGTTTCTTCTATGGCTTTGGTATAGGAGATGGTCAGTCGAGACTGAGTCTCATTGAAAATCAGAATTGAATTATATTGAACTGGTTACTTGTTTTTGGTTAACATGATCAGAGATATTTTTGTGGCATTTACCGAAGAAGGTATATGTCGATGGGATTACGGACCCAGATATCGACATAATGATACAAGACTTGAGTGGCATGACATCCTGCTCAATGCCAGTGAACATGATGTCAAAGAGATCGGGCCTATGGTTCCAATGATCGACTAATGATGTGGTTTATTGGAATTTGAGTCACTTAATCATAAATATTCATATTTATGTATATTTTTATAGGTATGTGACTATACATGTGTACGTACATAGATATGAACATCCATGGTGGCACTTTCCTAGTAGACAGGGAAAATATACCTTGAGTTCGACTGTGGTTGCACTTATGGTTTAATTTCTTTATTGTGTTCCATTTAGAATGAGCACGTTGTTGTTGCATACACTTTTACTAGCACAGTTATAGGTTTCTTGTCAGGGATCCTATTGGGATTATTTCTCACCCTTGCATGTACACCTCGATGTACGTGTAGACCTTATGTCTTCTTTTTAGGTTGAGAATGAGTTTCATGGTGGGAAGGGTTGAGGCCCACTATTACATGATCAAGTAGAGCTACATGAGTGGTTCTACAGATCAGAATGCTACAACTCGACAGTGTTTGGAGATCAAGTACGTGGAATGGCTCGGATTTAGTAGCAGAGCCCTGTACTTTTACTTTCAGTTAATTTTGTACTTGTATATGTATGGTTGGCCCTATGGGTGACTAGTGTTGTATTTTATTGCATAGCTGTTTGGGATTTTACAGCATTTTAATATTACAACTTATTCTATTTCAGTTTTTTACTACTTATGCACTCTTTTTACATTCCACAGTGTATGATAATTAGTTATTTATCTGTTTTCTTAATCTAATATGAGGGCATTGTCTCCCCACTATAACACCTTGGCCTTCATTGCGAGTCGGAATCTTGTGGTGTACAGGGATGTGTGATTGAGTCGTTGTGGCGAACCAGCTCGGACCACCGGTTTAATGGCTTCTCTGTCGGTACATTACAACAAGATACGTTTAGGATGATACTAGACATAATGTAATCACACCGGCTTTACAGGTTTCTCTCGACATTTTAGTTCTTAATATTAGAGGTCCACTTTCTGGGAAACATCATTTTAGAGGATGTAGTTGCGGTGTATCAAGTGAAGATAGAGGCTGGGTTTTCTTGGGACCAGCCAAGATTATTACTGATGTATAGAGTTTCATTATTTTGTATTGGTGATATCCGAGGTTTTTGCATAACATTTATAAAGTATAATCATCCATGATATCATTTACATGAAAGCTTAAACATTTTGTGTGGACAAAAAAGTTCAAAGAGAGTTTTTAGCAGCTAAGGGAGAGGCTGCAGAGGACTCGTATCTCGAGATTTTCTGTGGAGGGTGTTGAGTATATAGTGTTATATAATACCTCATCGACTGAGCATGGTTGATTCAAGATTTAGGGGAAATGGATGATTTCCTATGTTTTAGAAATGTTGAGAAAACATAAGCAGAACTATGTGACCCACATCATTTAGTTTCCAATAGTAGCCATTTCTTTGAAGATTTGGCGACAGTGAGAGAAGAGTTTATCATCTATAATGACAAAAAAACTAACAATTATACATTCTCTTAGAAGGATCTGAACAATAGATATATTCTATGGCCATATTTCTTCTTGCATTATTACCTTGAGAATTTATATACTCTTCGAAATAAGAATGGGGTTGTAGATGATCTTTGAAAGAGATCTAGAATACTGTTGTGGATGGAGGTGTCAGAGTATTTTGAAATAATAAAAATATCATTTTTGGATAGTGATAGAGAATCTAACCTTATTTTTATGGTTTTCACCCTTCCAATATTACATTGATTCAGGGAGGAATGACATGGGGATGACGATTGTGTGACATTATGTGCTCATATTTCCACAGGGAACACCCCTGATGGATATTCCAAAGGTGGAGAGCATATCGTTCTCTTCTACGAACACATAGTTGTGTCAGTCACGTCATGGGAGGTGTCCTTGATGGAGTTCCATACGTCACCTATTGCAGTACATTTGGGTGTGGAGAAAATGTATTAGGACCTGTGGAATAATTTTTGGTGTTCAGGGATGAAGAAGGCTGTGGTAATGTTTTTTCTCAATTTCTCACTTTCCTGCATGTGTAGGTTGAGCACCATGTTCCAAAAAGAATTGAAAAATCACTAGATCATCCATAGTGTAATTTGGATGGTATATTAGTGGAATTATTGATTGGTTAACCACTTATATATAGGGTCATGATACCATATGGTTGATGGTTGACTGACTCACTATGTCATCCCACATCCTAGCGATTTGGGAGAAGAGTTCAATAAGAAGATAATGATGCCACTACATGAAGGAGTTAGTTTGAATCTATGAAGTCCCATTAACTATAGTATCATAACATGACGAACACTTTATATCTCAGTTGGTTAAGGGATTTATTGTGGTGTTTCAGACTCAGCTATATTGGAACAGAATGTTTCACCCATAGAAGGATGACCAGATGGAGTAGACCATACCTATTCTGGAATATATGCAACATGTTTTCATCCTATATTTTGGCTCTATCTGGGATGATCCCATACACATATTTGAGTTTTCATATAATAAGATCTACCACTCCACCATCATTATAGTTCTATTCAATTCCTTGTACATGTGACTCTAGAAGTCACCACACAGCTGGACGAACACATTAGGGTCATCACTAATGGTACCAGAGAAGATATATGTTTTTATATATAAGGTGTGTGACATCAAAGGGTAAATGATATATACAATGAGCTAACATAATTCTTATTATTATTTGAGGTGAGGGACCTTGGAGTTTGAGGAGAGTGAAAATGTGTTCCTTCGGGTCTTTGTTCAATGGGCATTGGGATGATTTGGATGGGGTTTCATGTTATCTATAATATGTGTCATCCCTTTTAAAATACTAAGTATAGATGGAGAGTTGGTGTAACACATAGATCTAGTCCCACAGTGGTACCAGGTGCATGATTTCATCCACAAGTTGTTGTTGAGGATGTGCGTACAAGATCCATCACACGTCATCGACTATGGTGAGATGGGAAATGATGACGGGGTGACATTTTCAGTGTACCAAATAGAGAATGAGAATTTATAGGATAATATCCATAGTGGGAGGTTGATTCCTTTAGTGAGCATTTGATGGTAATAGAAGAATCTACATGCGAGGACTTAAGAGCTGGAGGCTCAAATTCCTTCTTAGTAACCTCACCTTTTTTGAGTATCCCTTGTTTTTTATTTCCGGAGACTAAATCCCCAATTAAGGGGGAATATAAGAACTTTAATTCTCTTCATATTTATTTTTATAAATTAATCAGAAAAATTATTATTCCATTAATTTAAACAACGTGTGATTCTATGGCTCAGTGTGCCTAGAATAGTTCATTGAAAAATTATAATTGTTTTGATAGAACACCTCAACAAGTTTCCTAATGAAGAGTAATAAATCCTAAATGGGTGAAAATATCAAAAATATAATGGTCCTATTTCATTCAATGCTGCAAATTTACATTAAGCGGGGCATAACATCAACTGGTGCATGTCAAATATGAAAAATAGTTTTCTGAAGTTTAATGAAATAGAATAAATCTATTTTATTTTATTTAACATGATGATGTATTATATATTTCAATTTTTAATAATCCATTTCATATAAATTTAGGGTTATAGTCATAACCCTAGAATTACTCCAAGGTAAGGAGATAGAAACCACCTCGATGGATTGAGCAGATTAGAAATTGTTGCATTGACGAATCGAGGATGGATAAAGACACAAACCTCCATTATTCGTTAAAAACCAGTCCAACAACGAGGTAGGGGGTTTAATATAATGATTATTCTATTCTACATTCATATATTCAATAATTAATGTAGACCAAATGAATAACTGGTTGATCCACAACTCGATAATTTTTACGGGATGGTTACTTGTTGCATGGATTATGGGTATATGTATCTTTGTGGGAATCATTATATTCATCCTTAATTATAAGGGAAGTGGATCTAGTATGACATGAAAAATTTATAAGGGTCATTATTATAGGTGTTCGTGTGATTTCTCTTTCCCATGTGATTGGTGGTCTTTGCCGCTATACCATTGTGGTCACTGTTTAATTTTCTACAACGATATGAACGTGTTCAAACCCCGCCTCAATTAGTGGAATGAAGAAGAAAATGGTAGATCATTGAATTACATGACCCAAGGATCACATGTTTACCTTTGGTTCAAGAAAAAAGTACCAAAGGTGATCTGTTTTAATGTGGAAGTAGAAATCAGTGCGGTAGTGACCACATGTGAGTATTGCAGATGGAGATGGGCTGGCAGTGACGACTGGTGGGGATGGAATGTGGCTCTTTGGAGTCATGTTGGATTAGGAGGTGGATGTATCATTGATCATAGATCGTAGTAGAATTCCATGATGGTGAGCTGGGACACAACTTGAAGTAGCTTCTGATGAACCTGTTGTGGCCAGGCCACGAGATTGTTGGGGTGGCGGCCCAACCATGTGAAAATTATCCCTACACTAGGTCAACTGGGTGACATGAGGGGAGCCATATGGTTTGGGAGGACCACATATAAAAGGGGCATGAATGGGGTGGGGTACATTGAATGGAATAAATTTTCATATGTGGTGTGGGACAAAAAATAAATGTCAGGATTCTCCAGTTTCCTAGCAATCTAGGTTGGTTTGGGTCATACTGAATTGGGTCGACTGGTCAGACCAGATTAGGTCTGGCCGGATAGACTAGGTTTGGTCTGGTCCATTAGGTCGGGTCAGACCCAGGTTAGACCGTATTACTAAAATAAATATATAATTCATGATGTGTGTGTTTTTTATGATCTTTTTCTAGCGTTGGGATCCTTACGATGAGAAGGTCCTTTTGGGAAACTATTTCTGTGTTTTTGTGGATGTTGGAATAAGGCCAAATGCCTTTAGGTTTAGATTCTCCTAGAAAAATTGTGTTATGTTTGGAATCATCTGGATTGTTATGCCATATTGAATATGTGACTTGGGGGTTTCATAACTCCACAACACTACATGTGTTATTCATAATCCATGTGCTATCCATACATAGTGTACTCTCAACACTCAGTGAGTTATCGACGCTCAATTTGTTATTGAAAATCCCTTTTCTATTGACACTCCATGTGTTATTGACACTACGTGTGTTATCGACTCTGGGAATCTAGTAAACTATGAATGATAATCCTTGTTTTTTTGTTTTATAATATTACCTGTGTGAGATGACTGCATGTCTTTTGTTTAATTTATGGAATACTCTGTATTTATTCATGGTATACATCATTTATTTAGTTGTGTTATACATAATGTATTTAATTATGGTTTTCGTTGTGTATTTATTTATTTTATACTTCATGTATTTTATAGTGGTATTCCTTTTTGGTTTCAAGGTGTCCTACTGAGCATTTTTTTACTCACCCATGCACATGATTTTCCCACATGTGATGTGTCTTGTGGCGATGATCGACACATTGATTGATATTTAGGTGGACTAGGACCCGGTGGTGATTAGAGTGTTCAAAAGGACACGTTGTTCTTATAAAACATCAGATAGTTGTTCTACACTAACCCTTCAGGTAGAGGTTTCAACAGATGAGTTTCAGGAATGTGTTTCTTCAATATTGAGAACTCATTTATGGGGATGCTTTTATTCTTTCCATGTTTAGTTTTCATATTTCTATTATCACGCTCTATTGTTAGTATCTTAGTCGTTTGTATGGATATTTACTTATTGTTTTAACTTTGAGCATTTTGTCCATAGAGATGTGTGCATGTGTATAGGTATATAGAAAAATTCCCCTCATTTATGGGATATGCATACTCGGTGCAAGTTTTTAGTACCCATCATATCAATGGAAGGTTTGGGGTAGTCACGGAATAGGTCCCTTGTGTATAGGTCATTAAAAATTCAAAAATTTTCATATGATGATGTTTTTGTACTTTTCTAAATTATTTATTTTTTTGATTAATTGTGAAAAATATTTATTTTTCTAAAATATTTTATTTTATTTTAAATTATCTAAATATATAATGATTATTATAATATGGTTTTGATTTTATTTAGTTTAATAATAATTTAATTTTACTAATTATGTTTATTGAATTTATTTTCCTATTTTTTGAAAATAATTCCCCATATACATTTGGGTATTTCTTTTTTCAAAACATGCTTTCTTGACATCTCTATGGTATTAGTTATGAACTAAAAATTTCCACATAAATATATATATATTAAAAAAGTTATAATATATTATTAATAAAAAATAAATTATTTTATTTAATATGTTTAACTAAATCATTGAATATAATGAATAGTACAAATAAAATATCTTTTTAATTTCAGTTAAGGTAAAAATTAGTATTTCTACATTATTAACCAAATAACAAAATCATTAGGGATGAAAAAACAATTTACAAAACCAATTGTATGGCCATATTTCAACCTTATGTATTATAATTTATATAATGTAATATTTTTAGCCATTTTTATTTTGAAAAACATCAGAAATGATTTTTCATTCCAGTAATTACAAATGTGTCACTCACCACACTTATAAAAGGTATTCCAAAATCATGCCCAATTAAAACATAAAAAATCATCGATTTGTCAATGAAACGCCCATATCAATTATTTCACTCCATCCACTCATCCTCGAGATCTTATTTTGTATATACATCTATACTGTGAGGTTTTTATAGAAACCCAATTGATGTTATCCAATAAAGGAGAAACATCTATAACTGATCCCATTATTTTATTTCATCATCATCCACCATTAATTATAATTAAACCATGCTAATATAAAATCCTCATTATCATGAAAATATTGATATAAATATTTTTAAAGGAAACTACATTTATACATATCAACTTCCATCAAATGTGAATTGAAACGATTCATCGTGTTTACAGAGGATTACCCACTAACAATGGGTTATATTCAGTTTTCCATCACGAGCATTCAATGAATCAAATAGTTAAGAGTTTAACATATTTATTTTATATTAATTATATAATTATAAATATGGAATTATAATATCATATATAGCCTCATTCATTCCATTGCATGAGGGATACTATAACTGTTCTCTTATGCATGGTGGACTACGACCATATAAAGCAATGTGAATTGTTTAACTTACACTTTATTTTGACGTTGTAATGAATATATTTAATCCATATTTGTAATATTTATGATATAAAAATTCATTTTGGAATAAAATATCACATATAATATGTTATCTTCTAAACCATTGGAAAAAATAATGCCACTCGTACATACGGCTCTACTAGAACTTCCACACACTGGTGTAATGTGTTTCAAAGTAATTTTTACATTTATAAAAATGAGAAAGTTTCTAATGAATAATATATATATATATATATATATAAATACTATATATTATTATTTTATATTAATAAATTACTTATCATTTTATCAATCAACCATTCATGAAAATGTAAACAACATTCAAGTGTACGTATGAAGTACTATATCTAGGAATGGTGTACTTCATTTTCTATCTCTAAAATTAATAGATTTATATAAATACATATATACTGAATATATAATATATTTATATTATGAATATATATATTTATATTATATAACCATGATCAAATTATAAGGTCCAAAATAATAACAAATCATGAAAAATAAATAAATAAGGGGGTTGTTTACAAAAATGTGATTTTGAAAATGAATTATAAATAAAGTGATATTAAATGGTCCTATGTAAATCTTAAGTCATAGGATATATTTAATTATATTTTTTAAAAATATTTATAATAAACTTATAGTAATTATAAATTTGGTTTAAATTTACACGAACGAAGTAAAGACAAAATGTAATGGTATTCTCATATTATATATACATGCATGGGATAGAGGCCATAATCACCATTAATTCCCCTTTTCCTCATATATTTTATTGTATCTATATATGTTATATGATTACTATATTTATATAAATGGTTTATATTGTTTCAATGTTTTCATTTATGGGTCTAGATATTTATATTTTGTCAATGTGGTATGGGTTTATTTAACAGTCTTAGCATTATTAAGGATTTTTTTGTTTAAGTATCCATTACAGAAATTATTTGACATTTCTATACTAAAATAAATATATTTTCTTATAAAATGGATATTAATTAATGGTTTCAACTAAAAGTACCATTTTTAGTATATATGGTACAAAACATTATTAATAGATGTTCTTAAGAATCTTAACATTATTTCCCTCTTCGGTCGATAATCATTTTCCATTAAATCAATATTTTATAAAAAATTATTTAAAAAATATTTTTAAATTTCAAAAATTCCTTATTATGTTATTTTTTATACATTTTTAAAATCTACAAATTTTTTTATAAAAAGATATATTTTTTTGTTTTCAAACAATTTCTCTTTTGGATTATTCTAAAAATGTGAATGGAATCTATGTTTTATCATTTGTGCCATGAATGGAATTTTCCAATATAAGTACTATTAAATTCTTTTAATATTATTGTATATGTTTTAGAAGAATATTTTTTAAATGAATGTATTTATTAAATATTTTTTAAACTTTTAAATTTAAAAATATTATCAATGTGAAAAGGTTTTTGTCCTCACACTTTTTTTAATGTTCTTTTTAGGGTATTTATATTCATCAATGACATCATCAATTTATTTTACATATAGTAAAATTTTGAGATATGTTTTTTGATACCATCCTATTATTCTACTTGATTTTTTTTGATAATTTTGATAGAGGATGTCCATTTTTTTACCATTCACAACACTAATCAGAATGGTTTATGATTACGTTTATTGATTGGTGTTGTATTAAAAATCCATATGTATGTTTTAATATGTGAATTTTTATATTAATTTTTTTCCACCCATTTCATGATAGGAATTTATTGTAATTATTATGTAATTAGGGGTGCCAATAATTTCCAACTCCCTCAATTCATCAATAGGTTTCTTTATATAAATTATATTCAGTATTTGTTTGAGGGATTACCCATTAATTTATGATTCTATTTCATGAGGAATTGATGATTAGATGACCATGAATTAGGAATTAACAGATTTTATATGATGTATGTCTTTGGGAAATCGATCATTTTGAATTCAATTATTGTTATTCCGTGTTATCATTTTATTTTTTATACTATCCATGGGTAATGTTTCTAGTCAATATGATTATTTATATTGAATAATATGACCATAATTTATTCATTTTATTTTATTATAAACCTAATAAATAATTTTAATTTTTATTAGTTATTTAACATTAAATAATGATTATAAAAAATTTATTCATAGATTTTTTTGTAATATTAATGTTATTGAGAATATGAGATACCCAATTTCTTATGCTTTATTTTCCCTAGGATAATAGAATGTTATTTTTGATTTATAAGAAGCGGTATTCCAGGTCAAATAATAAAGAACATAAATAAAATGCATTGTGTATGTTATATTGTAAAATGTATATTGAATTTTAGAATATATATACATTTCCCTGAATTATAAATCATTTAATTCTTCTAAATGTGATTTGTTTTATATTAGGCCAATGTAATAATGTAGCCACTAAATCTAGGTTTATTGGGATGGAGTGGATAAATATGGTATGAGAGGAAATTTTGTATAATAATATGTAATAAGATTTCTGGAATCACATATTAAGAAAAATAACCCTATGACTGAAATGGTGGGTATTTATAGAATAATATCATATTGTTTTGGATAGGAGTGGATTATGTGGTTTTTCATATATATAAATCCATATCTAGATACTATATATTGATATGGTTATCTAATAGATGTACGGATTTACAATAAAATTTAAAAAATTTGTTTTGTAATTTACTTGATGGGAATCTATTATATGATGATATGCCTTACTATTAACCTAGTCTAACCCTCCTAGTGTATATTCTTAAGATAATTCACATTTTAATTTAAAACAACTATTATGGCATTTTATATAATGACAAACCCAATTAAATCTTGTGTATAATTTTACTAATAGATAAGATTAAATTTTTTAAATTATGTTAACTATTTTACATGTTCTAAGATCATACATTATGTTTCATAATGTCATGATCTAATTTAGTGTATGATATTACATAAAAATAAATCCTAATTGAATTAATGATTACTATATAAATGTATATAATCCATGTTGGGACATCCATCCTTGGAACAATAATGATGATAGATCTAAAGAAAAACACAAAATTATAAAACTAAAAAAATGTTGGGATAGGTGACTCAGGATATGAGTAAAAACATATCATGTATGTATAACCACATGGATCCACTTGGGGAGTGATAAATGTTAGAAACTTCATGTGTCCAAAACCCTAATAATTCAAGGGGAATCCAAATGAAAATTTAACTTATAAATTGATATGTTCCCAAAAGATGATATTTATCATCATATGAAGTTAATAAGGGTTAATGTATTCATGTATGATTATAATCTTTCAGGATATGCAGATTAATTAAGGTCGTTATATTAAAAATAATAATTACATCTATGAAACAAAAAACATTGAATATATTTATTTAAATGTCAAATGATTTGAATAGTATTAACCTCTTGATAAATGAGGGGATTTATAAGGAAATCACATGCATATTAGATATATAGAACATGATAATGATGAAAATTATAAATTCCAACATAGCATAGTTAGCAAGGAATGATGTAAACTTAAAACATAATCAATAGATAATGAATAAACAACTATGTTGTAGGTTTAATCCAAACCATAATAGGTAATTGGTATCGTAAGCATTCTCATCATAATATATAATAGTCTCATGTGATATATAAATAGATAAATATTTCTCCAATACATATGGATTCAATGTGAATAAATAGAATATTATGATTTATGAGAAACGATTGGATTCTAGGATGATGAGGCAGAAGGATTTTCCAACATGTTATACTTGTGGAAACAATAACCATGTTATATTCCTGAAAGGAATAAATCTTATATCATTGGTTTATAAAACACCCAAATTGGTCATGATTTCAATGGTAAGTTAGAACCACTTAATGTATAGTACATTAAATTTCATTTGGAGGAGCATTATTCCATCCAATTCCATAAAATTCACTAGAATATACCTGAAATGAAGCTATGGGATCAAGTACTAATTTATTCAATTAATATACTAGATGAGGAATGATTAATTTTACAATTAATTTATATTAATGACACAGGTTTTAAAAGTATTTCATTGATGATATTATATATATATGAATCAGTATTCATATATTGATTATAATTTTGTCCTTTTTCATTAATGGTTTTTAATTATATATTGAATAGTACAAATAAAAGATTGTAAGTGGAAAGTTAATATTGTTGGAAAACACATGATTATGTGAATATATCGTTAATATGTAATTTATAATATGATAACAATGGAAATGTATTGTTATGGGAAAATATTTTTACTATTATATTCTCTATTGATTTATGGTTTTTTAATCTTTTCATGATTTTAACTCATAAGTCGATTTATAGAAAATATTCTATGTCCATTGATTTTATTTTTTGAATCATTCTTGTTTTTTATAATTTTTATAGTAATTATTTTAATCAAAAAAATTATTTTGAATTTAAGAGAAATTATACAATTCTTTATGAATATAATGTCGATTTAGCGATAATACTTTTACATTTATTGACATTGAATTTGGATAGATATTTTTTTAGATTATACATATGATCGAATATTTAAGGATTTTATTTGGTTGAAATTTGAGAATTCATGGAAAACCTATGATAGAAAGTTTGGTTTTATAATCTTTTAGAAGAATATACTTTTACACTTTTAGGAATCAAATAATCTATTAAAATTTATTTTCAGTTCTTCAGTGATAAAAACAATTCAAATTTTATATTAAATTCATGGAGTAATATTTTATATTCATTAAAAGTATGAAATTATTCTTAAAATAATAATATGAAGTTATATTTTATGTGGTTAAATATCATGATAGTAAAATAATTCGTCAAAATTAAGAAAAGTGTAATTAAAAAAACTATTTCCTATTAAAATAAATTCTGATGAATTAAATCAATAATTAATTTTTTACATATTAAATTTTTTTGTTTCTCATTACATTACCTTTATCACTCAAATTCTATAATAAATGATATACATCACTATCTATAATTATTTTTATTATTTATCCACTTCCATATCTTCACTTCCAAAGAACATTATCTAACAAGGAACCCTACATATTTGTTACACTATGAGGCTATTTCACATACAATTTTACCTTATTGATTATATTTTAATTAACACATTTATAAATGTAGATTTTAAAAAATAGAATTTTCAATTATAAAAACATAAATTTTCATGACCATGAATATGTTGCGAGGATTCTTTTTTTATTTATTAATTGTATATTTTAACACCATTATATTATAAAAGTGGAACATCGAATTCGATAGTGTATATATTAGGAAAAAAAATGATTAGATAAAAATGGGAGACCATGAGACATTATAATATTTTCTTTCAATAAATAAAATATATTTGGTATCTTCTGATTCACACAACAGTTTCTTTAAATAGAACATGATACTCAACTATAATAATATTATTTTCATATGACCATTATAAAATTGACATTAACTTGGAGTGTATAAATATTAATATATAAATTATGAATATTTAATGGTCAGAAAATGTATAAAATAAATAAAATTGTTATCTATATATTGTTAAAATATTTAAAACAATGTCATGTTAATAAAATCAAATGAAATAGTGTTTTTATAAAACGTATATGAGTCAAACTATGTGTACATAATAAAAAATCCATTTACAATAATTAAAAAATATATTTTTTAAATATAAAATTAATTTTATAATTCATAATCTCAAATCAGTCATAGATATATTATTACGGAATTTGTAAAATTTATTCAGTATTTTAAAAGTAGTTAAAAATAATAAGTTTCTCTGACAAAAACATTTATATTATTTAGAAAGTAATATTAAATTTTAAATTATTTCGAATGAATCATTATTCAATTAATAATATTATTTAAAAAATATTATTAATTGGAAACAATTTGATGTTAAAATATGACGTTAAAACCATATATTGCTATGAAAATTTTCCCCTTGAAAACCCTTTGTCTCATTACGTATGTGAGAATAATTTTAAATTAAAATTTCCACCACTGTGTGTATTTTTTAAAAAAAATTGTTTAAAATATTTGTAATATTAATAATTTGTATTATATAATAAATTATTCTTAATTTTTGAAAATAATTATTAGTTATAATAGATAATGATATTTTCCATAGATAAGTTAAAAATGTGTTTACCATGGGGATAAACTCAAATATATCAGCTAAAAGTGTCTGAAATTTTTTTGACAATTTATTTTATTTTCCAATTTAGACCATATATCATCTAGGATTGATAATAGACCATTATTAATGCTTTTGGCTTGTTAAAATATTGCGAACTCAATTTTTTTCCAAAAATTACACGTATACCACACAATTATCCAATAAAATGAAACCACATCTCCTCCCCTTTTCCCACATCAAACCCCACATGATAATCCAATATATCCTGAAATAACATCTTTAATTCACTCATCTATGTTTGAAATACATATACCTTAATAAAGACATCCTAGAAATGATATTCGTGAAAACCAAAAGATGTTTTCTGAAGATGCAAAGACCCAGAAATGTTAAGAAATGTTTTTCATAAATTCTTGGGAATTTTATGAGTCCACAGTTTCTGACGGCATGTGATTGTGAGGCCCGGAGTGCCCATAATGATCCATTGATGTTTTGTTAATCTTAAATTAATGCACGTGTGCAGTTTTCCTGAAAAAGTAGAATAACTCTTAAATGGATGCTGGGATCAGAAATCTGAGGCCATCATTGCGCTCAGGAGGGTGGGTTTACCCAAGGTGTTACTTAAGTTTAGTCGGTTCGGGCCTCCTCTGAGAAATATCAAAAATGGTATAACCTTATATAAAATAATTAAATAAATTATTTTATTTTTCAAATACTTAGAACTCAGAAATGGTATCTTAGATTATAAATCTGATACCACTGCTGAACTCATGAGGGAATGCTTTATTTACGATGATACTAACTTTGGCTGGCAGGGGCTACCAGAAAAAGGTACCTTTTGGCCACAAGAAATATAATTAAATGAAAATTATTTTATTCTAAAGTTGATAACATCTAAATGGTAACTCAGATTGATAATCCGAGTGTACCGTTAGGTTCGTTGGGACGTGTTTCACATAGGCAGAGCCTAACCTCAACCGCAGTGGGTCAAGGGTGACTGATAATAATTTTTCGATCTTTTTTTCGGGTACGTTCATTAAACGTATGTTCAGAATTTTTTTACTTTTGAACCAGTGTTTGGAATTGAAATCTGAGGGCACCGTTTAACTCCGATCATTGGTAATTGCTTAATGATACCTTCACCACAGTTGTGGTCTATAGTGTGTAGGAGTTAGTTTTTTGGGGGGTTTTAACTAAATTGATCAAAAATAAAGTGATAACTATACTTTTATTTTTGGAGGTTTAATCCTCCAAGGACAGGTTGGAGGTGGGGCCCACCCACACATATCCTCCCTAGGGAGGATATTTTTAAGTGGGGCCCACCTGATCATTACCCCCTTAAACCCCCAATTCAATAATTAATATTAGGGCCCACACAAGATCCTTAAAACCTCTAACCTTCTCTTTTATGTGGATAAAACTCTCCACCTACCAATTAATTAATAGGACACCTCTCTCCATTGATTAATTAAAATTCCTCACCTACCCTTAATTAAAATATGAACAATCCTTCCCATTAATTATGTTACTTTTGTTTTAGTTAACCACAAATTTTCAAATTTTGGTGCCAACAATTAATAGACATCATTTCCATCAATTATTTGGTTGGCATGCTTCTTTCTTTTTGTTGGGAGAACTAAGTAGAGGGGGAGTTCTTTGAGGGATGAATCTTACAACGAAGAACACCATATTCCTTTTCTTCAATCGGGGAAAGGAAGGGAATGTCTCTTCTGCCACTGAAGAACAATGATTCCATATTCCTCCTTCTTCATCCACATCCAAGGAGAATAATCCGCCCACGAAGAACATCGCCAATAACGAGTATCTCTCACCCTCTTCTGAGGATGATGGAACAACACCACCTTCCCGCGACTCCGTCAAACGACACTGACAAGCGAGGTAGAGGTTTTTTCATGATAATGCTTCTCTTTTATTCTTATCAGCATCAAATGATGATTGATACAATGTGATGTATTTTAATTGTCGAGCTTCGTTCATGTGAACAGAATGCTACCACACTAAACGCGGAGGGTGCGGTAGAAACCAACATGGTCCGACCCATCCATTGTTCGTTTTGTGATGATTATACGACGGAATGGCACATTGGTGACGGCGCCCAGGGTCCTGATTACACACTGCCCGACAACCCGCGCCACTGCCGGCGCATTCCCGGTGCCCCGGCTCCCTGCCCGGAGTCTCGACACCCTGCCCAACACCCGCACGCACTGCCCGGCGCACCAACACATTTCTTGGTGCACCAGTGGCCTGTCGGTGCCCAGCCAGCCCACCCGCACCCCGCGTGGCCTGCCCGCTGGCCTCCAAACTGGCGGCCTGCTATGCTGACCCACGGCACCCCTGTGGGGTCACTGGATAAACTGGCCCGATCTCCTGGGACATGTTGCCAAGCCACCTAAATAGCGACAATCAGGCCAAACTGCCCTCACGGTCCGTTGGGCCAGGCCCAGTGGACCCGGTCAAAACATACCGGGAAGAGGTGCCTAATGGGTCGGGTTAGACCTAGTGAGTCTCACTGGGTTAACCCAGATTGGGTTGGACCAATCTGGGTGGGGCCAGGTCGGTCTAAGTAGGTCGGACCATACCCAACCCCATTACTGACCATTTTCTTTCTTGGGCCATATCTTTGGCACCGGACATCAGTTTGACGAACCATTAGTGGTGCCAGTATTCTTGGAGCATAGTAATTCAATTGAGTATACCCCACATGAGTTCGGGTATAGTTGAGACACAGTCAGGTGGGTTCGTATGCAAATCCAACTAGGCCCTCGGGACTAAAATGCTAATAACTCACAGACCAGGCGTCCGATTGACGCGCCGTCTATTTTGTTGAGACCCCTTTGACGTGGAAATACTTTAAGATACTTCCTCCTACAATTTCGTCACACTTGTAGTATCGACCAGTAGCTCGTGTGGCGACCTAGTAGCTGTCGACCTGACAACTACATGACCGATTCGACTCTGAGTGATTCGACTAGCCCAATGGATGGAGCGCCCAGTTTGGAGGCTGACCGACGGCAGACGGAGCGTCTGGTTTGGAATCATACCCACAATACTCTATAGGAGGAGTACCTCTGACAACTATTAGGGGAAGCGTCCGGTTTCGTGGCAGACCCACAACGGAGGAGCGCCCGGTTTGGCAGTAGACCTGTAGTACATGATAGGTAGAGTACCTCCACAGACTATGGTTATTGAGTAGCACCTCGGAGTCACGAAAGGGCCATTGTACTCGACAGAGGAGGAGTTCTCCAGCAATCATGGTTTCATTAATGAAAATTCTTGGTTTGAGTAGAGTCAATGAACTTTGTGATTTCCTCATGATTGAGATGGGTTACTTGATAACATAGGTATATATATTGGAATATAGCTAAGTAATGGTTACCTATTGATTTCATACCTTGTGGTTTATTCTTGTTGGATTTTTTGAGACCTTGTGGGTCTCAGGGTCCCGACTAAGTATCTTAATATTCACCCCTACACGGGCTATGCCCGCACCTCATTGAGTTGGATGCAGACAACAAACAACACTAACCGAGGCGGAGTGTGTGAGGATTGGACGACACCTATAGGTGGACCTCACAACAAGATGGTACCCAGAGGAGACGGATGGATGAGGAGTGTTGAGGAAGCTTTCTGTACCTACCCTTCAGGAAGGATCTATTATAGATGATCCAGGAGCTGCTAGACACCATCTAGTTGTTTTTCTTTTAGTTTTACCTGTTTTTCCTTTTACATGTACTTTACTGTTGGGCTTGTATTTCTGGCCCCTTTTACTTTCCAACACAATTTTTGTTAAATAGTTTTTATATAGTGTTTTCTTTCCGCTTGTACTTTGGTTGCGTGTGTTTAGGTTTTATAAAAGCAATGTTTTCCAAGTCATAGGGATTTATGCCTTTGGTGCTAGTCACCAGCCCCAGGCCTATAGAAGGTGGGTTTGGGGTAGTCACGAAACGAGCCCCGGGGGACGGTTCATGAGAGATGAAAAGGTGGAATCCCTAATAAGGCATCTTATAATTTTTCCTTCATAAAACTCATTGAATTATTAATGAAATATGATGATAAAATATATGTAGATTCCAACATATAATGTTATTTTTTATGTTAAGGTCATGACCTATATCCATCAACTCCTCCATAAAATGGTATATGAAATCATTGATCACGTGTATGGACTAATGCCTCATTAAATATTGTAGTTAATTTTCCAACACCGCCATTAAAAGGTAGATATAATGATGGATCTAAAATATTTATATGATATTAATGATATTATTATACATTTTTAAATATTATATTACATATAATGTCTTAAATTCTATCTCGTAAAGGATATGATAATTTTTCTCGAGTACATTTTAGACTGTTGGCTCGCGAAGCTATGTAGATTTGTTTTCTATTACACATTACACGCTATTTTGCAACGATATATATTAATTAATATATTATATATTTTTGATATACCTACTCTTTTAAAACTTAACCATTAAATCTAACATCTTACCAAATTTTTCATTGAAAAACAATAATGTTCCATGTGCCTATGTATGGACTACAACATCCAAATAGTGTTGTGAAAAGTATTCATTTTTTACATGGATTGTAATAATGAAGGTTTTGATTAAAATATTTGATATTTATGAATAATTTATTATAGGTTGGTAATATATTACATAACATTATTTCATTAAACCCATTGATAAAATGGAAAAATGGGGGTTCATAACCCATTTGGCCCGGGGTGTTGTAGCTGTACTGTAGCAGCGGAGGCGTTGTAGTAATAGTGGGCACTATAGCGGCGGCAGGGCACCATAGCAGCATCATGGCACTATAGTGGCAATAGGTTATTGTAGAAGCGGAAGGGTACTGTGTAGTACTATAGCAGCAAAAGTACGGTAGCAGTACTATTCATAGAATGGGTCTTAGGCTAAAAAATCAACCTATGAGCCATGTAATTGGATAATTTCCCACTAGGCCTTTGGGCTATGTAATGGGTCTCCCTCTACCCAGTTAAAGAGGCCTTTTCATTGCTTTAATAATTAATGTGGCTTCAACACCAACCTTTAAAAATATGGAATAAAATATTCAGGCATATGTAGAGCCTACCATGTCTATGAATGGTATATATCAACTTTTTTCTCTAAATTATATATATTTCTCTCAATAATTTTATAATTAATAGAAATAATATTTATATAATGGGTAACATTCATTGGATTATGGAACCATTATAAAACTATGAAGACCAAAAAAATAAAAAAAACATAACAAACAAATAAACTAAACATTATTAAATGAAAAACGGTTTAATCTAGTAATTTTCAAGAAATAGAAAATAAATATTAATAAGTAAATAATATTTTGTATGTTAAATAAAATTATCGTTCTTTTATTGTAACATAATATGTTTCTATAATTGATTACTATGTTTGATAACATACATGTTAACCCACAGAAATCATAAACTATCGATTTATATTATTTTTATGTTACCGTTATAACCTAGATATTAAATTAGAATTAAAGGATACAATATAATTAATAATTATTCATTAAATAGTCCTATTTATAAAAAATATAACATTTAACTCTAATAAAATTGTTATCATAATTTTAAAAGTCATTTTTGGTTTCAAATAAACATTCATAATAAATGTTTTTTATTTGTTTTGTGAGGGTCGAATAAAATTGATTTCTATAAATTATACATTATTTTTAATTTAATAGATATATTTTTTGAAATAAGTATGAAAAATTTAAAATATGGTGATATTTTTTGATTTTTTACAAAAAAATTATTTTTTGTTGAATAATGAAAAATTCCAATTATTTTGGAAATTATAATATTTTTATATAATATTTAATTATTAAAACTATATTCAATATTAGTTTAAAATAAATTAATAATACATTTTATTTAAAATTATACAATTTATTATTTTTAAATGATTTTATATATGAAATTATCAGGATAACATTTTATAGTTAGAGAGAATGTTTATTTGGAATATTGTTATTCATGGGTTTTTGATTATTTGATTTTAAATTATACTCTAATGATTTGGTGTTTTAAATTTTTAAAAATGTAATTTATTTGTCAAATAAGGTATTCATAATTTAGTAAACACTTCCCTTTATTTTATGAAAAATATTTGTCGTAACTTCAAAAAAAAATTTGCACCGTAAAGGTTAAATGTGAGAGTTAAGGGTAAAAATTCAAATGAACTAGAAAATGTTCCAAAAAATGCCTCATTAATTTTATAAGTAACATTAATCCATAATAACTTTATTTTCTGGTTATATTCCCATTTAATTCCCATTAAATTTGATCATGAACATTGTAATATTTTATTTAATCAAAAGTCAAACACGTGACAATCTTCTTTTTAATAAATATAATAATTTTTTGTGTTTATCTAAAAATTATGATTTAATATAAATGCAATATTAAATTATTATATATATACATTCAACATTTTACTTTGATATTAATTTTTAGTTAAGAAATAATTACCTTAAATCTTTTCACAACACTGATTAAAAATTATATAAATAATAGAAAAATCAAATAAATGATATAAAAATATAAATATTAAAATAAAATTTGATAATTAATGAAATCCAAGAATTTTTCATAATAGGGTTGTATTAATAGTTTTTTTTCAAATTTATATTCTTGATTTAATTTTTTTAATAAAAATAAATTTAATAAATTGTGCAAAATGTGAGGTTAAAGATATTTTGAAAAAAATAATATTTTATTAAATGGTATAAAATTAAAAAATTACATAAATTCAGCCCATTGAATTTTTTGTATGGTTTTAAAAATACTTTTTATCCATATATATGTTTTTGGCATTTTTTTAGAAACACTATATTCCCTCAAAGAGATAACAACCATGATGTTATGATATGAATTAATTGGGATAAATAATTAATAAAACTAAATGATATGGGTATAATTACGGAGGAAAAATATATAAATTTTGTTGGATGAGTGTATTCAGACCCATTTCCATATTATATTATAAACATGTCACATTTGGTCTTTTTTAATTGATTTTAAATTTATATTAATATAATATTTTGAGACATTTCTTATATTCCCCTACCCTCTCTTATAAATGTGTACATCTTCATCACATATATTATCATTTAAAAAACCCATTTTGTTAGGTAAATATTTGACAAAATACCTTCCTATAACCCCTACCAATATTCTGGTGGTACTCTTTCTAGATGAAAACATACCTTTTGGGTCTTGAGGTGTTAGGAAAAGAAGATTGTGTAAAGAAGAGGTATTGGTATAAATAATATTTTTCAGTTTTCTTATTTCATTAAAATTATTAAAACCTTTTAAAACAATAATATATTAAAAAATAGTATCTAAAATATAGTCAAAAGTTTTTATGTGTATATAGTAACCTATATTTTCATCCACATTAATCGCAATTGGAAATTAATCCATCATTTATGTATACAAAGAAGAACCATCTTGCAAAATGATGTAATTAATTTTCCATTTCCATTTTTTAATACATTTTATAATGATAGAATTACTATTTTTATATGATATTATTTAAATTAAAATCATTATTAAAATTCATTGTAACATTTATTTATTTTTACCTATTTATGAATAGAAAAATCAAAACCTCGCTCGTGCATTCATGTGGGTACCACCTCAATCAAAAAATGTGTCTTATTTTGCACCACCACATAACATTGATAATATTTATATTAGTATATTTGATCAATTTAAATGGGATATATTTTATAATTATAATTATTTAATCTTAACATAATACTTATATTCTTCCCCTGATGCTCATGGGAAAATGAATGTGTTATAAATGTTCATGTACCACCTACCATATATATTATTATAAGGTAGTTAATTTTTATTAAACATATTGAATTGATGGATTTAAAATTATTATTTATGTATTAGAATTTTTATTATGAAATGGAACATCTTCTATATATGATGTAACAATGTCTATATTTACCATACTAAACAGACTGGTGTCATTTTCAACATCGGTACTAAATATTATCATAACATCCGATGAAAAATTAAATGATTATGTAAGTAAATATAAAATAGAAACGAGGGATATAATATAAATAATAAACCTGAATATTTTTTGGAAAGAAATTTAAATTTTAACTAGGTTTATTACTATGGATCAAACATAACATGCTTGATGAGTCAACAAAAATGTAATAACTCTATCTAAAAAACCCATTTGAAATATTTTAATTTTTTTATAAATCATAGAATTTTATGTATCTATTTTTCTGATTATTTATTGATGAATGTATTTATTTTCCATTACAATATTTTAATAAAATAAATTTTAGAATTATCTAAAAAAATTGCGAAAATAAATTTATTTATTTTTATACAAAAGTGGATATTTTTGAAAAAAATATACAATAAATTTCTTACTAAAGTAAAAAAGGAAATTTTTTATCATATATGAAAGGACTAGATATTTTTACCTTTATAAAACAATAATGTTTTATGGATTTATTTTTATGATTAATTTTTTTTTCACATAAAAAGTTTTCTATTGAATGTGTGTAGGTTTTCTAAAAAAAATTTATTTTAAAAAAATAAGGTTATTTTATATAACAATGTTTTTATGATGAAATAATTATGGTTTGTATGATTATATTATTTTTCATGGAAATTGTTTATCATGATGGATGGTTCCATTACATATAAAATTTTGTTGATTCATTGATAATCAAAGGATGGGTAGTTATTTTTTTGAAAAAATTATGGGTTCTTTCATGATAAACCAATAATGGATGGTTATGTTATATCGAGTAATGCATTAGGTACTTTAAATTTAGAGTTTTAACATATTGGTAAATCCATTTATATGGTTAATATGTAATATGGTTTCCTAAGGATAATAAGTGACAATTTTTTTATGATAATGTGTTTTTATTGAAATGATTTTATTTTCTAAAATTCAGATATTCATATTTATATAATACGATACATTTTTTTGGGTAGAATATATTTCTTTTAAAAAAATGTTTTTATGGGTTTTATCTGGTATAAAAAATTTCATTCATTACTTACCTTACGTTGATTTTTGTGTTCATACAAGGTTTAAATATTTTTTTCACTGTAAATTAAGCACAATTTAGAATAAGGATGAGGAAAAGATGAAATTTGTGAATATATGTAATGAATACCATTCACTTATTATTTTATATAAATTTATTTTAGGAATAAATGGAAACTGAGTATAGTATTCTAATCCTAATGCTTGTGATTACACTGTAATATTATGTCCTAATTCTATGATACTCTAAAATGGATGGTTCATTGGTAATATACATTGATTTTTCATTTAGAAATAAATATATTTTTCTGTATTTAAAGATGACCCCTTGTAGTAGGTATCTAAGATGGGTTTATGTCATTTAAGAAATTATAAATTTTTTACTGATGTAATATTATTTTTTTGGATACCATAATAGTTTTATAATTATAAGGTTGATCATAAAATCAATATCTTATAAATCTATTTTGATTCTTTAGGTTATGAAACTAAATGGTTATTACTGATATTTTTTAGAGATTTAATTTATAAGTTTATTATGTGTAATTACTTGAAAGGATTCTAAATTAAAATTATGAGAAAACTGTTGATATTAATATATTTCATTAACGATGAATGTTTTAATATTATTTGTAGTATTAAATCATATTATAGTGATTTTTATTATAATTATATACATTTAGATAAGTACATATCACAAACCATGTGACAAGTAATCATATCTTGTAAGGCTGTGAAATTTGAACCCACAAGCAATGATTGACAAGGGTATATCATCTAAAACTAGGCATCATGACTTTCCTTTTAGTATTATTTTTTATTTTTTATAATAATTTTATTGATGATGGATACAATTATTTTTGGAATGTATCAATTATCATAAATAATACCATGAGAATAAAAACTTATTTGTTCATTGAGTGATTAATGTTATTTTGAAAAAAGATAACTAAAATTTAGGGATGAATTTCAAGAAATATTTAAATAGAATACTATGTGATTTAATTTAATATATACTGTTTTAATTATCATTTTTTTATTTTTAATGTTAGTATATTATTATTATATCTTACAGATTACTTGATTTGTGTATATACTTTTTTTGTATGTTAGTAATTAAAAATATTTGGGGATAAATTTTAAAAATATCTAAAAATTTATTATGATCAATTATTTTTTATTTTTGGGATTCATTCATAGTTTGAACTATATTAGATAAATTTCAATATATTTATTCATCAAATAGTCTATGTCTAACATTGATTTTTATTATTCAATTTGGGAGATTAAAATATTTGTTTCATCAAATAACAGTGTATATTTTTGGGTGAATTATCATATCTTATCATATCATTTTTTTGTTCTATCCATAAAAATGGAGGAAAAGGTTTTTAGATATTTTTTATTTTATAAAAGTTTATTTTTATTCTTTATTGGTGAAAAATTAATCATAATTAATAATCATTTAGAGAAATATATGATATTATGGGGGATAATGATTAAGGTATAATATTATCCTATCCATATAAGTATAATTAATCTTGTTATTGGTCAATGTAGTAAACAAACTATATATCTCAATGAAAAAAATATTGAAACCAAATGTTATATGTTTACATTTATTTTTTGGAAATCAATGATTATTTATCCCATCATATATGTATTCACTTGTTATTGTTTATATTCAAATTCCCATGTTATATATCACTATCTATTAGTAAATGGGATTTTTATTTTCTCTTCATTTTTAAATTTTTCTTAGATGTATTCCCTGTTATGTGTTATGCTACATGACCTTCTTACTTCCCTTAAATTCTTTTAAGGTATAATTTTTAATAATACTTTTGTGGATGTGGAATTTTTAAAAAGGTATTAGGAAATGTAAAACCCTTTTTTACCAAGACCAAAATCAAAATTTTAATTATGTAATTTCCAATGGGGAGGGAGAAATGAACATCCCATTTCATGAAATGAAATAATTTTCTTGATAGTGTATGCAGTACAATGCTTACATTTATAACTAAATATTTTAATTATGTAACCATTTTAATCGAGCCGTTAAATCAAATGCACTGAATATGATTAAGTGATTTATTAATATATAATTTTCCAATATATTAATAATAATTTAAATAATTATTATAAAATTAATCAATTAATTTAATTAATGTTAATTTATTTTCAAATACACTTAAATCAATAATAGGTTTTATTTCATTTTTAATAAGAAATTATAATTAATTTCTATAATATTAAGAAACATTATTTAAAAATATATTTTCTATATTTTAAGTCAGAATATCTAAATAATCTTTTGGTGAAATATTGTGAATTTTTTTAAATGTTTGGTTTTTTAGTTAATATTGAAAAATACTTATTTTTATTAAAATATGGGTTTTCATTAAAAGTATTCAAATATAAGAAAAAAAATTGTTTCTAAATATATATTTTTATTATGAATTAAATTTTCCAAATATTTATTTTCATGTATATTTTATTTTATGTTTTTTATATATATGTTTTTTTAAAGTAGATTTTTTGAAAAACTATATTCCATTATGTTTTACCGATATAATTTTAATTTTAATGTAAATTAGTTTTGTTTTATATTTTAAAAAATGGATCCCATATTTTCAATTAATTATTCTAAATTTCAAAAATAGGTCACTGTTAGATTTTTAAAATATAAATAGTATCGTTATTAATTATTATTAGCACAATGAAGATTAAACGGGAAACTAAGGGTAAAAATCAAATGACAATAATTAGAAAATAATCCCAAAACATTGGCAAATTTTATAGGATGATTAATATTCATTCATAAAATTTCAAGGTTTTGTTATAATACCATTTATGGAAACCTAGAATAGATTGTGACCATTATATCAATAAATTTAAAGAAAATACAAACTATTCACACCCTTGTTTACACAATTATAATAGTTTTATTGTTATGTTATCAAGAATATATATTCACTAATAAAAAGTATTTTGAAAAATAATATATTTAACTTTAACATGGAAATTTATTTTAAATTTTAGTGAATAAATAATTACCTTAATTTCTTGCACAAAACTAATAGAATATTTACTTAATTATTTGAGAAAAAATATTTGTGATATTAAAAATATTAAAATAAATATATTATGAGATAAATAAGGATACACACAAATTTGGTAGGTTACATTAACATTCTAGATATGAATTATTATTTTTTTTATTTTTAATTGATATGTTTAAAATAGAAGGTAATGAATAAGTCATACATGAATTTTATCATATTTGAAAATAAATAATAAATTAATATATTATATTAAAAAATCATAAATTGGGAAATATTATTTGGATATGTTTTAAATTTTCATCTAAGATTCTTATTTCTTTTATTTTTTGTTATTTTGTAGAAATTATATTAACCCTCAAATAGTAATAATCCATGTTTTCATGGTGTGAGTTAAAGAGGTTAAATAATGGTAAAATAGAAAATTTAATGGTTGAAATATTGTAAAAAAATGTCTAAAATTAATAATATAAGTTTATTTTGACTGATACACAACATATATTCAAACTATCACACTATGGATACATTTTTAAATGAAAAAGTTTTATATTGATTTAATATGCTGTGAAACTTCACGAGTTCACCTCCCATGTCCTGTAAATTGGAATTTCATCATCATAATTAATAAAAATTTTATATCATCTGATATCATCCCAAATATATTAATATAATTCCACCACTTATAATATAGGGGTTTTTGGATTAAAACGAATCTTAGTGGTATTATAGTGTTACGAAATTGATATTTTCCAAAGAAGATGTATTGTTTTTAATAAATAGATTCAATTTTATTTCTTCTTCCAACTCATTTATTCCATATTATTAATTGATAAAATAATAAAAAATTTATAATAAATGTAATTATATGTTATAATTTTTATATTATTACTTTTATCCATTTCAACATCCATCAAATTTGGAAATAAATTTTTTGCGTATGTGTTTAGAGAGTTACCATCTCACAAATCAATGTAATTCATTTTCCATCACTGTTTTAAGAAAATTTATAATGATATATTTAATGTCAATAAACTATATACATGAAATATGTTTCATAATGAGAATGTAATATATTATATAAGTCCTTACCTTTCCATTCACATATAAATTATAACATCATTAATCCAGACGTTTGGTCTACCCCCTCCACAAAGAGATATGAATTTTTTTTCACCACCTCATCATTTTTAGGATATATATGATTATATTTTATGAATTAATATATTATATATGATATTATAATAATTCATAAATGATTAAAAATACATACCTAAAATATAAAATGTTAATTAAAAAATTAAAAAATTACATATGTGTACGTACGATATACCATGTCCAAGATTATATAAGATTCCATTTTTAATAACAATATAAAATGGATTCATTTAAAATTATTGTTTTTATATAATTATTTAATATTTTTGTTAATATTACTATGGATGTTATGTAGTAGTGGCATCTTTTAATGTAGTCAACTGACCAATGTCATTTTATACACATGTTTTATATATCGTAAGAATGTCTTATGTGAACATGAAAGACTAAATAATTTTTTATATCATTGAAATGAGTGGTATGTGAGGAATTATAAAAAATGAAATGGTTCTCAAGAACATTTCAATTAACCCATGATTTTTTAGGATGATTTTGATTGTACGAGATGAGTCACACTAATGAAATGGAATCATAAACATAAAACCTCATTATATATTTTTTAAATATTAGTTTATAAATATACATATTTCAGGTTCATTTTTTTAATTTTTTTTAATTAATTTATTTAATGTAGAGAATAATGTTTTAAATATAGATGTTACTAATTACTATCAAATTTCTTCAAAAAAGAAATTCTCATGGTTTTTCATGAGTTACATTTGAAAAAATATATTATATTAATGTTTTTTACAAAATTAAAGGGGAATATTTTTTAAAATATATAATATGAGAATATTTCCACATCATTATGAATCCTTAATTATTTGATGAATACTCATCAATATTAAAAGGTTATTTCAAAACAAAATTATATATTTGGATTTTATTTTTTTCCTTAAATGATATCAAATTAAAAAATGATAAGGTTATTATCCATAATAATATTTTTATGATGAAATAATTTATTTTTATGATTATGTTATCATTTTTGGGGATTTTTTAACAAAACATGGGGTTAATTTGTAAACCAGTGAAGGTTCCTTCAGTGATAAAAAAACATTGGGTAGATACATTATTAACCTATGATGGTCATTCAAATGATATAAAAATGATGAGTTGTTATGTTACAACCTTCAATCATTTGGTAATCTAGAGTTAGAGGTTGACTATATTGGTTTCTCCTTTTTAAGAGTAATATGTAAAATGATTTCATAACTAACATATTTTTCTTTTATGTTTTTACTAATGCGTTTTCAAGAACCTTTTCTACTATCAAACAGTATGATAATGATATATTTGGAAATTTGAATTATTTTTATGGTTAAAAGGTTTCATTTTTTGAATTGTTTTTTGAGTTTTCAAAGGACTAATGATTTTTTCTATGTGTACCATATATAGACTTTTTATCCCATATTTTAACATGATTTTTAATAACATTAATGAATATTTTGTAATAAATTGGGGTCAAGTAAATTTTTTTTATGATATGTGAAGAAATCTAATCAAATTTAAATGTATTAACATTATTTTTAAGGAAAAAAATAGAAATTTAGTTGTTGTGTCAACTTTTACTTTATAGGTTTACAATATAATATTTTTTCATAATTCATTAAAACTATAAGAATAAATTTTATCTGGGAAAATAAAGAGATTAAATATTTTTAAAATAACAATAATATGTATTTTTCAATATGGTTAATTACAATATAAAATTTATAATAAAAATTTATTTTTTATATTGAAATTTTTAATTTATATGCAGGAAGAAAAATATTAATTTAAGGGCTCCTCGCCTCAATTTTCCTTCCCTAAGACATATTCCTTAATCAACATTTATCCCGCATTCTCGTGTATATACAATCTGTTTTGATATTTTATATCATTATACTATATCTCTTCATGCTATTTAATGTTTCATTTTATATTTTTTCTTTTATGGGGGTTATGATTAAAAAGTTACCTAAGTGTCAAGGGATTATTTAAAAATCTAATCATTATACATGATTTTTTTTTTCAGGTCATTCTTTGTGAAATTATATGATATTTATATATTAAAATCAAACTATTTTATGAACATGTTGTTATAGATGATATTTTTTAGGTAACAATTCCATTTTCTCTCGTTGGTACATAAAATTATTGAGAAAATTTCACCTTATATATCTCCGTGGTTGAAAATAATTTTTCATTTAAATCATTGATTCCTAAAACTGTTTCCAATAAAATATTTTTTTACTATTTTAAAGGAATTATTGAATAATGTTTTACACATTAACACTATTATGAAAATTATTTGAAAATGATCCTTATTTATTATTTAAAACAATGCATGTATATGTTTTAGAAAAAATATGAAATGGAATATATGTTTTTACATTTATGGAATGAATAGAATATTTAACCATCATCTTCAAAAAATATTAAAAATTATTTTAACTAATTTTAAAATATAATAAATAAAATATATTTTCAACATATTTTGTAAAATATTATTTTTTTCAAAAATATAATTGTTAAAACATTATTTCAATCAAAAATTTTGTTATTGTAATTTTTAGTGTATTTTTATACATCAATTAAAACAAAATTAATTTAAAAGATAATCCATTGTGAATATGTTGAATTTATACCATTCGTATTATTCCCCCGTATGTATTATGATTAGTTTGATTATGGTGGTATAATTTTATTTCAATTTAAAATACTCTCTAGTTGCATTATAAATAGGTTTATTGATTGAGTTAAATGTTAACATTTACTACAATAGTTTTTATTGAGAATTTTTTATTGATTTTGTGTCACCCCACTACTATTATGATTGGATTGGAAATATTATGTGATAGGGAGAACCTTGAATTATATATCCCCTTTTTTGTATCGATTGGTCTCGTTGGACATATTATCATGGGTATTGGGCTGAGGCCTTACACATTAATATATGAATTCATGGCATGAGTTGTTGACTATATGATGTATTTCCATGATGCCTTATGTTGTCCAAAATTATAGATTCCATTATTATGAATTCAATTATTGTTATTCCAAGTGATTATATGATTATTTATGTTGTCTTAGGTTATGTTTTCATGTTCATGTGATTATTTATATGGAATTATTTACTCATAAGTTATTCCTACCATATTATTAACACAATATTGAAAAATGGTATTTTGTTTTGTTATTTACATTTATATATTAATTATTCCTTATTTATTGATAGATTTAATTTTACTCCTAAAATTACTAATCATCCACACTCACCAGTTTCATATGTTTTATTTTCCCTTGGATACCAAGAAGTGTTTTGGGATTAATATGTTGTAATAAAAAAATTGGAATAATTGTGTTCTAAAATAAAACATATTATGTTTCAAATGTTTTTAAATGAAATGTTATTTCTTGTACGTATCTATTTTACCAAAACTACAAATAATTCAGTCCTTCATACTGAGATTCATTGTTTATTATATGTTTGAAATAATGTTGACATTGGACATCATTTATAGGAATAATTATAATTATATGATTTCTTTATGACATGTCATTGATGATTTAGAGTTGGTGTTCTAGAAAAAAAGGACTATGACCCAATGATATAAGAACAAACAATCCTCATGGAATACATATACGAACTAATGTTATTATTTTTATCCAAGATTGTTTTTTCCCAAATAATTCAATCACAAAATTGAAAATCAGATTTCTTAGAAAATTATTCTTCCACACTAAAAATATTCTAATAAATATGATGAGTGATTCCAAATACAAATTTGAGGGTGGTCTCCCCATTAATTATTAATCAGATACAGCAAATAATTGCAGACAACTATACATCATACTAAAATGAGAACAAATCCTTTTTAACCACCACCACAACTTTTTAGATGCATTCCATAGTGTCATGTCTCTAGAATATGGCTCTACGTTATGATTAGGTAAATAACGGACAAATTTTTGACTGAGTTGAAAATTATGTCCACCATAAAAACTAAAATTGACATCAATTCCTTTATGAATTTTTTTTAATCATGAATTCAACATTTTTTTAGATGGTATGGATACCCTCACTATAATAAATGAATTTTTTTGTAGTAAAATTATTTTTCAATATTTATGGACCATGATCATTATCCAAATTAAAAAAGGTAATTAACAACAAGAATAAAAGATGAATTCATGAAATTCAACATATAATTACATGATATATAGATTCATGTGTATTTCATTTGATAAACCCTTGACATTATGTAGAGTTAAAAATATTCAATGGGATCTTCATTTAATAGAACAAACAACCTGGATCAATTCCATTTTTTCACGTTTAGAATGTCTATGTTCAATGTCAAAAATTATATTTCATTTCAAAATAAAATGAACATTTCCCCTTGAAATGTGTTATAAGAAATGTAATCATAGTTATCATAATTCCCATTATCATAACTAGAATCAGATAACCCCATGAAATTCTAATTGATAATACCCCAATATTTACACCTATGATCTAGAAAAATATTCAAGAATTACAAAATCAAGTTTAATTATTTATACCACTATCAAAAATCATTAATTTTAGATGTATATTACTTTTACATAAAACTATCAAATATTATTCGAAAAATAGTGCAAAAATAATATAATTCATTATCTCAAATATCATTGGTATACAATTTAAAAGATGTGTTTCCTATATAAATTTAATTCAATAATCATTGAATTTCAATTTTTAACAAAAAATTATAATGTTTAAATGATCATATCTAAAATTATGTGTAGAGCCAATTTTTTAGAAAATATTTAAAATGTTTAATAACTATGAAGTCCATCAAAACATTATGTCATGGACATTAAAAAATGTTCACCACCATTAATTCTTCCAAGGAGAATTATTATTGGTCATGAGAATACTAATAATAATTATAAGGAATAACATAAATATATAAAAAATATAATATGAAATTGTGGCCATCTCTAAGGCCTAATCAAACAGAGTTTACTCCCATATCATTAATGTTTCAGAGATTATTATTCCATTCTGTAATTCAAGGTGTTTAAATAATTGATTTTAATAAATCTAATTTTTTAATTTCCATATGGTATGGTTCTATATACCTTAAATATGGCCACATCATATGACCCACTGATATGTTTCATTCAAGTCCTTGTTATGTGATTTTATATTATATACAGTCAAATCATTATTTTAAAATTTTAAATATAAAAGAAAATGATACAGACAATATAACCTCTAAACATCATGAAGGTTTCCTTATCATACTGTATAGATTCACTATAAGATAACATGATACATGTTATAATTCCTAGTGAAAATATTAAAAATGATAATCCTTTCATACGATTAGATTCCCCCTTATAAAAGAAGAACATGTGGATTTATTTTTTATAGTAAGGGATATTTATAAATATATATACTATCAACCTTTCACCTAGTCCCAAAAACCATGCTTTATAATTTCCACTAAATATTGGTAATTGATACCTCACTATTTCATTATAGGTTCTCCCTAAATAGTTAACAATATGTTGAATCCTTTTCATATTCCCTTAAACATCATATAAATTGATTTATGTAGATATATTATAAATTTGTGAGTCTTCATTAACAAAACCAAAAAATATATAGTAATGTTTGTTTCATATACCTAAGAATCAATTCTAAATTTTATTCAGAATATATCTTAAATCCAATCATAATACTCAATTATTCATCAATATTAATTGTTTTTCTCTTTCTACATCAGAAAATAAAGACATACTTATTTAATATTAAATATTTAATTTACAAATATCATTTTAAAGACTTAGTTAGAAGTAAATATATATAGTTCATTCTCATAAAGGATTTATATTTACATCTTGATCTCTAATGACAAAAGAAACCTTAAATTCCACATTATCATCCACTACCCTCATAATCATATTATTTTGGATTTTTTCTCCTAATACACATCAAGTCATAAAATTTTCATGTACATGGATGTATCAGTATTATTTTTGTGTAATTAGTTGAATCATGCTTATTTATAATAATATGAATAATCATAATAATTTTCATCAAATAGGGATCATTATTTTTATTTGTATATTCAAAATAATATATATATCATATAAGTTGTATAATAAATTAACCAAGATTGTTGAATAATATGTTCATGTTAAATATCAGGAAACAGATAAAAATTTTCCTAATAACTATATATATAAACCTATGGATGATATATCAAATATATATATCCATAATGGCTCATACAATGACTCTATGAAACACAAAGAAGAATAATCCAGTTATAAAGCACAACTTGATTCTAAAACAATATTTGACCATTATATTTGTAATAATTATTTTCATTGAATTGTTAGTACTAATATATATCATCCCTTAAATGGTGTATTTAGGGACACATATAGATATATTTAAACAATATATATCTTATAAATCTTGTTGACCCTGAGTAATTATTATCATATACTGAACCAAAGAACACAAATGGTGAAATCAATGATGAATTATGAGATATAGAAATACAATAACAACATAATAAATTTAAAATAAATAGATTTGGGGACATAGTAGTCAGAATTGAACAAAATTATACCAATAGAACTAAATATTTGTTTGGAAACAAAGATTATTAGTTATAAACTGTAGTCATAAATATGGTTAGATCCGTTACACAAGGATATATTCAGGAAGAGGGTATTGACTATAAGAAAAATATTTCACTAGGGTCTTCACATGGATACAATAAAATATTTAATTCTTATGAATAAAAATAATATTTCATACTATAACAAATGTTTTTCAATATGGAATTATAAAATGGCTATATAGTTGAGGATGTTTTTGTTGAATAACCCCTATATTTCAAAATCCTCATTTTTGAATTCAGGATCTTAAATTATCTAAATAATTATTGGGTTTAAAATAGGTTCATAGATCATGATTTGATAAGAAAAACACATTTATAATTTCTAATAGTTTTTCAAATGGAATATATAATAATTATATTTTTATAGATGTAATTTAAAGCGATGTTTTAGTTTTTTAAATATATTTTATGATTATTTGGATATTTTATAAATTATATGTGTATTTATATTAGGAAGATGATGAAAAAATAAAATGAAATGTTGATAATTAGTGAATAAAAATCTAGTATTTTTATTATGATTATTCAATGTAAATATAGATTTAATTTTAAATGATTTATATACAATCAATACATTCTATAATGGTTTACGTTTGGATAAAAAAAAGTACTTGTAGTCCCATGAGTAAACTTTTTGTACATGATCATGGTGGTTTTACCATTCTACTCTTTCAGACCTTATAACGACCCATACATTACATATATTGATATTACTTCATAATTGTATTATATTTATTACAAAATGTGACAAACCCATGGCATGACATTATAGGTTTAATGTATTTATAAATTGGGAATGATATAAAACTTTTTCATAAAACAACTACATTGTCTCTCTTTTATTCCTTCATAACGATACTACTATTTGACATATCATACTTAATTACCGTCATAGTTATATAGGAAAATGAAACATTAGAAACAGTGATCTCAAATGCTCAGTATGGTTAATCAATGGAAATTTCAATCCTATCATATTCCTATGAAATTAAAATTTGAAAATCTTATCATGCATATAAATGTTCTTGATATCATGTCATGGAATAAATAATTAATGTGCAACGTAATATCAATAGTCATAACATAATACATGAATTTTTATTCATACACACATAATCATTTCAAAGTATTCCATATTATTCAAGGCTCATTTCCAATACCATTATAGCAGACAAAACTCTTTACTGAACGAAGTTCACTTCTTGTTCTAACGCTATATTACTGAACCAGATTTACATTCCATTCTATTCATTTCTATCTCATGAGATATAATTCATTAACTAATTAATTGGAGGGAGATATATGTCCCACCCATATCATGACAAATCAATTATTATGTTTGCCACAAAAATAGAAAAACATCAACCACATCATAACCCATGGAATAAAATGGCATTCCAGAAAAATTGTTTTAAAACAAATGGATTTGCTAAATAAAATTCCATCATAAAAAATCTATTCATAGTTATAACAAGGATATAAACATAAACATATTGAAAGAGAGTTATATTTTATATAAAATAATTCTTAGAAAACACCTGAAATTTTTTCATGATGAAAATATCCTTTCTTATTAAAATAATTTTTACTTCCTAAAAATTGCACAAAATTTTTTTAGAAATTATTTTATTGCAAAATGAAATTGTAATATTGTATGGGTTTTTTCAGGTAAATATGGAACTATGGTAGCATATTATTTTATTCATGTCATATATGTTAAAAATAATCACTCTTCTCGTAGTTTTCCAAAAAAAAAAGAAAAAATGTACATCATACTAAAAATGAAAACAAAACGTTCATAATAGTTAGTAAAAATTTACCAATGGGTAAAATTGAATTCATAAAAACTATAGAATGGTATAAATATTATATTTAAATTCTTATTTAGGAATCATGGACCTATATGATAAATAACCACAATTAAATACAAATGAATAAACAACCTCACATAAAAATGAGATTTGAAATGTTATCCCTTACCTTAGATCTGATATCCTACGTATGTAAAAAAACATTATATATGAGGATTTAAAAATGTTAATTATTTATTCTAGAATCATTCTCATTTTTATGATCTCATTATTGATTATATTTTCATCTGTTTTTCAGAAACATTTCATTTTAATTGTTATTCAGGTATTAAATTTTTTATGTTCATATGCATCTACTGTCTGATATGTTATTATTTCTATTGTTATTTCAAAGTTATATAATTTTAATAATGGTATTAGTATAATATATATCATATTTATTCATTCAATTCAATAATATTGTCAAGATTTAATTATGACTATGTAAAACGAATCACATTGCACAGTGAGGATGGTAAGTTGTATATATACACAAGCGATGATATCATTCCAATAATATTTGAATGGTATTGAAGTGGATGGTGTATAATACATCAGAATTAGAATCATGATATAAAAATTATATATAATTATTATTTACACCATTATACCAATCCATGTAAGGTGGTGGTGAAAAACATATTACACCACGATTTGGAGACGGTGTGCCCTACATATGAACGTGTGATGATTTCATTTATTTATGGATGGATAAAAGGTGGTATTGGGATGTTTGATATTTATAATAACATATCAGTATATGAGTGATACAGATGTTATTACTTTATAATGTAACAACTGATGAATAGGATGTATAAGAAGAAATAAATATGAATGAATTGGTAGAAGATATTATCCCTTTCTCGGTGTTCCACCTTTAGATTTATTTATTGGGAACTATATTTTGTATTTGAAACTTACCATAACCTCTATAGTGAAAATATTAAAGAATATAAAGAAAATTGGAAGGGTTTTCTAAATCTCTAATGCTCAAAATGAATTAAATATTTGACAGAGGATGTTCCCTTTTATAATTGAGATTCAGGGATCATTAGGAATCTTCAAAAACAATAATTTATTATAAAATTTAACCCCACATGAAAACCTACAAAATGTTCCCAATTATCATATGAAATGAGATAGGTTTGTAACTCATAAAACTATTTATTTTATAATTGTTTTATGTAAATTTATGCAATATTATGTTAATTAACCCCAAATTACTCTATATAATTTTAATAGTTGTAATAATATTCTAAATATTTAATGGCAATAAATATTTACTTATATAGTGTTAATTGACCATAAATTAATATTTAATGAAATTTATGTTCTAATAATTATCAATTTATAATTATTTAATATTTCTATTATTCTTAAATAAATTAATAAAATTATATTTCTATAAAAAATAAATAGTGTAAATTTTTACACTATTCATTTGTTTGACTTTTATATAAAATCAAAATAAAACATAAACTCAAAAAAAGTATTCCATACATTCTTAAGATGTCATATTAATGTAAAAAAATTAGCAGAGAACATTAATTAGAACATATGATATTTATTTAAATATTGTTATAACCATTTAATTTTTATTACTTTTAATAAAATAATTTTTACATCTCTATTGTGTCATCATTAATGGTAATTATTTAATCTATAAAAATTATAAATATATTTATATTATATATTTTATTATATCATATTTCAATATAATATCTATAGAAGATATTATATCCTATATTTTATATATTAAAATTAATATACTTATATAAAATGAAATTTTTACATTTTTTCACTTTCATTCATTTTTATTATATTCATGTCATATTCGTAGGTATTTGGAAATAAAGAGGTTCCATTCTAAAAAATATATGATAAGAGTTGAAGTTAGTCATCCAATAGGAATTTTACTGGTGTTAATGTAATTTTTTAATATTATTTTTACCCTTAATGACCTAATATACCATTAACCACGGTGATAATAATAATTACCATTGTAACTATTCATAACACCCAAAAATAAAAGTTGCCTATTAAAGTAATGTGGAACTATTAAATCAAAATATGGAATCCATTTTTAAAAATTCATAACGAATAAGTTGTAGTAATTAATATAAATTAAATCCTATTGTTAATATGAGAAAACAAGTTTTAGAAAATAAACTTTTGAAAAGATTGAAATGTTTTTACCATTGAATTCAATGTAATAATTATTATAATGATATATATTATATTTATTGATAAAAAATATATATTTTTATACTTTAAAATGTTTAAATAATATAATTTAACCATATATATTATCCCCATGTGAAAAGTAGTTTTTAATTAAAATTTAGTATATTTTTACTATTCATCAAAACAAGAATGTGATCAGAAAAAAGTAATAAATGTATCCCAAGTAATTTTTTATTTCCCACTTCAAAAAGTAATGTATATGTTTTCCTATATAAAATTATTTATGTGTCAAATTCTTAATTTTATATTGGTTCTCCATTCAATGTTGTAAAATTATCCTTTTAAAAAATAGGTTTTTATAAATCAAATAGGGTTATTCATAACTGATGATTAAAATATCCATTGGATGAATAAAAAAATTATTTAAATTAATATAACCTATATATCTTATTAATTTCAAAACCAAAATTAATTCAAATATATATAATTGGTTTATATTTTTTATAAATAATTGATAGCCAATAAATTCATAATGTTCTTTCCTAAGTTAATTATAATTATTCTCGTAAACCTAATGGCTAGGATATAATAATAATGTAATAAAAAGTTCATTTCATGGTACATTTAAACTCAAAATTTCATTTAAAGATAACTACTGAAGAATAAAAATTATTTAAAGAAAATATTTGATAAAAGACGTCTCGATGTTACATTATACCTTCTTAAACTATTTTATCTCTCAAAATTTGTCACATTGAATCAAATAGATAAGGATACCTCTGATTCATAATAACCTCAAGACCCCAGGTATCTTATCAAATGGATGGTTCTTCCGTAAAACATTAACCAAGCGAGTGGTCTGGTATCGAAGAACCTTTTCTCAACGATCTAGAATCCCTATAGGTAATCTGTCATATGAAAGATCTTGCTCCAGCTATATATCTTCAGTGGTTAGTATATGTGAATGATTATGAATTTACTTAATTAATAGAGATACATGGTACACATCATGAAATAGAGAGATATTTAGTGGAAGCACCAATCATTATGCTACATTCCCAACACAATCATGAATTCCAAAAGGAACGATATACTTAGGGATCACCTTTCCCATATTTTTAGATCTCATTAATTTTTCGAGGGAGATATTCGTAAGAACACCTTATCTCCAACTTCATATTCTATATTTTTTCATCGGTATTCATCATACAGTTTTTGTAGAATCTGAGTTTCTCTTATGTGTTGTCGAATAGATCTGACCTTTTATGCAATTTCATCAATATGATCAGGTCTTGATATATTTATTTTCCTAAATTCATCACAGCCAGGTAATGTTCTACACTTCATTCCATAGAGGTCATCAAAGGGAATGATATAAATACTAGAGTGAAAGCTATTATTGTATAAAAATTACACCAATCGTACGTGTTGATTCGAACTACCATTGAAATCCATTAAGAAAACTCTCAACATGTATTCAAGATATTTTATTGTCCTCTCAGACTGTCTATAAATATGAGGATGATAATAATTGTAGAAACATGACTCATTATCTAGAGAATTATGAGGGCTTCAACAAAACATTGAGGTATACCTCTGCTTCCGAACGTATATAATGGAAAGGGGTACTCTATGAAATCAGACCACTAAATTTACATATATCTGGGCTAGATGATCAAGAGAGAAATCATATTTAATAGTAATAAAGTGTGTCAACATTGTAAGGTGGTTAAATATAACCCAGATAACATTATTTACTTTGGATGTTTTGGGATGTCTGGTGACAAATTCTGTAGGTATGTTTTTCCATTTCCATTCTCGTATGGGTATTTTTTTAACATCCCCTTAGAATTTTGTCTCTCAGCCATAACTTTATGACAAACCAATCATGAAAAGACATATTCATTGACATATCTTTTTATTTCATCTCACCATAAGTTCACTTTCATGTCCTTGTACAACTTTGGTCATTCAGGGAGAATAGATAATGAAGAAAAATGGGCCTTATCCAAAACATCTTTCTTTAATTCTGGTATGGGATAAATACACACCCAGTTCCAAAACCATATTATTACATAACAATCATTGTTGAATTCATGAAAATTTTTCAGCTACTTTTATAATTATTTATCTTACTTTTGTACCTCTTTAATCATCACTTGTATTGATGGTTTAACAAATATTTTAGAAAGATATGATTTATCCACATTCCATAAAATTTCTAGATCCATACCATTCAAATATAAAAATATTGGATCTTTTGGGACACTATTTATGGATAACCTAGCATGGTCTTTTCGACACAATGCATCTTCCTCCGTGTTCTCTTCCCCAGGGTGGTAATTCATTAAATAGTTGAAGTCTCTAATCAACACCAACCATTTATATGGGTGCATAATCTTCTCCATTTGTGTGAAAATATACTTTAAACATTTATTATAAGTATAAATATCACACCATCTACCATAAAGATAATTCCTCTATATCTTTAATGAAAAAAACATTGTGGGTAACTCCAAACCATTTGTTGGGTAAATATTCTAAATAATTTTTAACTACATTGAGGAATGAGGTATCACTATATCATTTCCCAAGAGAACACATATTACACCCTTCATGGATGCATCATTGTATATCACTAATCTTTCTCCACTATAAGGAATTGTGAGAAAAAGTGCACTAGATCCACATATATCCCCTCTCTTGAGATTATTTTTCCCATAAATGAATCTTTCTGAGGCCAAAATTCACACTTGGTAAAATTGACATAAGGATTATCCTTTATGAAGGTCTTTAGAACAGTTTTAAAGTTATCATAATGTAAAGGACCAAAGCTTGATGTACATGGAAATTACATTACTTTTGTGGAATACTTAGTACATAAAAAACACACACACACAAGTACCGTAATAGATTAGTGTCTTTGGAAACTCAGAACATAATCTTATAATCATGGTGAAAGATCTTCAACAACTCCCATAAAGATCTTCCCCTTTTTTTCAAACCTAAAACCTTTCTTTATATCCTGGGGAAAAGAAAACATAAATGGGTGAGCTCAAATGCTCAGTAAGGGTAATCAAAAGAAATATCAATCACATCATATTAATAAGAACATAACATTTTGGAAATCTTAACCTGCAAAAGAGATCATAATATCATAACATGGCATAAATCATAGTAGTGAAATATAATACCAATAATCATAACATAAAACATGAAATTTTGTGGCATACACACATAATCATAGAGAATAATTTCTTATTAGTCAAGACTCATTTCCAAGACTATCTTAGTGGACAAAGTCCCTTTCTGAACCGAGTTCACTCCTCGTTTCAGTCCTGTTTCACTGAACCGGTTTTACCTGTCGTTCCAGCCATGTCTATCTCATGAGATATAAAATCTTTACCCAATTCATTGGAGGGATATATAGGTCCCACCCATCTCATAATGATACCATTATTATGTGTTCCACAATATCATAAATCATTCATCATTGCATAACCCATGTAATAAAAAATGGTAATCTTAAACATTGTGACATCATAAAACAACTCATATAAGATAAAGGAATTAAAAAAAATAATTCCATCACAACATAATCAAATCAATGTAATAATAGGTATAAAAACAGAACCCTTTATTATCTTAGATGGAAAATAATTTTGATAAAACACTTGAACTCCATTCTTGAGGAAAATATCATTTCTACTTCAAAAACACTTTTTTTCTTTAACATGTCAAACAATTTTAAACTAAAAGAAGTTGATTAAAAATAAAATTGAAAACTTGTGAAGGAAGCTTCTTGGAAATAATGTTTTTAAAATCCATTCATGCCGTATAAGTTAAAAAAACATTCTTCTCAAACTTTTGTCGGAAAAGTCAAAAAGTACCTCGTAAGAAAAACGACAAAAGATTCCTTTCATATATTTTTCTAAAAACTCACCGAAGGGTAAAATTGGATTTAAACAATTATAGGAGGATGGAAACAATATTACATATCGAGGAAACATGGCTGTGGATGATAAAATACACCCCAGTAAATACCTACTTATAAACAATCTCGGATAAAATGAGATTGTGATATTTTCCCTTACCTTAGGTCTGATTTGCTAAGTAAGTGTCCAAACCTCCTCTTCTTTGAAGCGCCTCTTTGAGATCTCCTTTTAGGGCACTAAAATTGGTATTTGAAGAAGACCAGGACCTCTAGGATGTCTCTAGGGAAGTGGAGAGGAGAAATTGGCAGGGGTTGGCCGAGCTTGAAGGCTCAAAGTGGTGTGAGGAAGAGGGGAGGAGGTGCCCTTTTATATGGGAGGAGAGGGGCATCTTTGGAATTCTTAAAAATATTAATTTATAATAAATATAACCCCACTTAAAAACCTACAAAAATGACTCATGTTATAAGATTAGATGAGATAGGGTTGTAATCTCATCAACCAATCAAATTTAGACATGTTTTGATCTTATTTTAAACCTTATCATTTTGATTTATCCTTATTTAATCTATTTACGTTTATTTGTCGTAATTAAATTCTAAATTTTAAATTATAACAAATAATTACTTATTTGTTGTAAATTTTCCATAATTTTTTACTTCATAACATTATTAACCATATAAATTTAAATTTGTAATTTTTAAATATTTTTGTGATTTTTAAACAATTTTATAATATGTTATTTTTATAAAATAACAAGTGTCAATTTTGACTCTATTCATTTATTTGAATTTAAATAAAATATATACAGAAGATATATTCGAACTAAAAACGTTAATAGATTCATAAAAGGTCATATGTGTCTATAAAATTAGCGTATCACATTAAATAGTTCATATAATATTTATTTTATTATTTTTTAAACCATTTATTTGGATTATCTCTTAATAAAATAATTACTACAACATTTTTGTATAATTATTTAATATACTGATTTGTTGCATAAAAATTAAAAATAAACTCCTATGATGAAATAAATCTATTTCCTTTCACAATAATACTTTTACTCGAATTTATCATCTTAAAATTGAAATATTTAAATTGTTATATTTATTAAATTATGAAGGTGACAACTTTGGCATCATTTAATATAAAATAATGTAAGTGTCATAATCACTTTTATAAGACTCCAAACGGTTATATATTAGGTCATTAGATGATTAAGGTGTAGATATACACTTCCAATAAGTGTTGGTCAGGTTTTTGGGCCTTTTAATGGGTATTATTATTTCAATAAAAACTATATTACTTATTTCCCACTTAATAAATAATTTCTGTATCATTAATGTATCACCATTAATGACAATTATTTAATCCCTAAAAATTATAAATAAATTATCAGGATATATATAATTTTATTAGATTCTTGTAGACTATTCATGTTCAATGTTTTATTATGTTTATCACTAAATTGAAATTATTAGACTTATAAGATTTAAGAGAGTGAGATGTTGTCACTTTCTTTGGTTTTAATAATAATTAAATTATTTTCGTGGCCAAAAGTCCATAAAATGAATCTAATCTGACAATTAGGTCATATGGATCTACTTTTAGCCATACAATAGAATTTTGTCATGTGTTATGGTAATTTTATACTATTATATTTACCCTTAATTACCCGATTTACCTTTAACTATGGTAAAAAAAATTTACCGTAGTTATTATTCATAATTCCCAAAAATAAAAAGTAGCTTATTAACATAATTTGGACCCACTGATTCCAAATATGGAATAAATTTTTCCAAATTCAATACACAAAAGTTGGAGAAATTAAATCAAAATTAATCATGTTGTCGAAAGAAAACAGGTTTTTCTTTAAAACATTGCAAAAGATTGAATTGATTTAACCTACGAATTTAATGTAAAATAATAAATTATATTAAATGGAAAAATTATATTCTATTTATACTTTAAACCATTCAATATTATAATTTAACCATATAAATTATTGTGATGAAAAATGTTGTTTTTAATTAAAATATAGCGTGTTTTTACTATTCATTAAAATATGAAAGTTACCAGAATAATATGAAAAATTTATCCAAAGTAAATTTTTATTTCTTGATTCCAAAGAAGAATTTTATTTTTTTCAAATTGAACTTATAAACATGTGAAAAACTAGATTTAATGTGGGTGCGCCATCAAAAGGCAGCAAAACTGCATTTTTTGAAAAATACTTATTTTACCCGAAGAATTTATTTTGTTCTTATACCATGTTCTAGAAAATGTGTAAGATTAATAATAATGTCATAAAATTAAAAATTTAGTTAATACTATTAATAAAAGCTAGTTCATAATAATATTATACAAATATATCATTGTATAGTAAAACTCGGTATTGCGTACAATACACGCTATCGAGGAAGGTCGTGATTGCATGTAATGCAAGGCAAGTCATGGTTGCGTGTTGTGCAAGAATCCTTCGTTGTTTCTTATAACATAATCCAACCATATTCCATTTATACATTGAATATATATATATATATATATACTCAATGTTGCGTATAATAACTATTATCAAAATTTGTGTGTAACACGATCTAAGAATAGTGTTGCGTATACTGCAAGATAATACGGTGTTGCGTATAGCACAAGGTAATCGTGGTGTAGCTTACAACACAAGACATTAATGACATTAAAAGAATATTTTTCAAAAAATCTCGGGTTGTTACATTCTACCCCCCTTAAAATGAATTTCACCCTCGAAATTCGTCAGGGTTTTAATGGTTTACTACTCGAAAGTATGTTTAATAGAAACCCACATCGTAAAAAGGAACACCAAAACACGGCTTTAAAAACTAAAGTATGAAATGTAACGATTACCCAAATTAACTCATCTCTGGGTTTCCACGTAGGAGAACATAGGTGAAAATATGGATATGGAAGAAATATCTAACCATAATGTTTGGATGGAGAGTGGTAGAGAACATGGCTATGAAAAAGCCAACAATAACAAAGCCGGAGATTTTTGATGATCTAGGGAACCATCTGATTCATAGGATATAAGGGCACTAGGAAAACATTTTTGGTTTTCAAGATCATTTCCCTAAAGTTGAAGAATTTGAATTAGAATAAATACTTACTTTATTTTGGTACAATCTCACTGTTGTTCGTGCCTTGAACAATTTCCACTTCATCTCTTAAAGAAATGAAGTTGAATTTGTTATTCGTGAAGTGTTAGTAGATCATGTGATAGAATGACGGGTCATTCCATCTGTCTCAAACAAAAGGTTAGCAAAAGTTATTAAAAATACATAAGTCGATCTATAGTGAGATTAATCATTTATGGTTCTTAAAATGGACTTATACTTCATATATCATACTACTCAATATAATAAAACTAGTTTCTACTAAACGGGGACTTCCTGTAGGCCAGTGGTAGGTGATAAAGGCCAGTCGCAATTCAGTTGTGGGTTCGATTCCCACAGCCTTGTCCGACGCGATGGGTTGTCGCCCGTCTTGCAGTTTGTCCTTTTTTTAAAACTACATTACTTTAACATCCCATAAATAATATAAAAAAAGTTATATCCTTAAACAATACTAACTTATGTCCAACATAATCCATTCCAATCATTAGGCTTATCTAAAATACTTCGGTCCAAGGTCATAGTATAAAGAAAACGATTACTTGAAATGTCATCAACCAAGCCTGTGAATACCATCATTTATCCCACATATATCTTGTTGGTCACATTCCAATCATGTGAATACCTTAATCTTGTATTCTCTTGAAAAATGAATACCCATTAAACCTTAGTGAAAACATGAATGCTATCAAAAGCTAACTCTTTCCACATACCAAAATCCAAAAATTCTATATACTCAAACCATGATATAACCTTATCCTTATATCAGTCATGAGCTTATGAATACTATCAATCATTTAATTTTCTCCTTATCCCTTCATTATTAGCATATCATCTACATTCCAAAAATATATGAATAACCTTTCATGGATACATGTACCATTAATCATACACTTTTAGAACTCAAGGAAAGAAAACAGTGTAACAATCCTTAGATGTCTCTTTATTCCATAGTACCATGAGATTACTTATACAACATTATACATGATAAACATGTAATCATTCCACTACATTCTTAAACCATTGACCGAGATTCAACAATTCTTTCATCTCACATATCATTTGTAGTCTCTTCATCATCATCAACATAAATACTACCCATACGACCATACTGATTCTCTTCATGAGACATTCCCTTAGGTCATTGGTTTGCATAATGCCCGTACAATCCACATTTAAAACATTTAACCATTATTGATGTCGTAGCAATACCATTATCCTCATCCCTGGTGTTAACTGAATCTTTTTCTTTGAACTTATTGGCTTTGTGTCCTTCTTTTCCACACCCAAAGCATCTTCCAGTTCCTTTGAAACAATCTCCCTGATGCCTCTTCCCACATGATTTACATAGGAGAAATTGAACTTTCTTTCCTCTATGATCATCATGAAACTCCATCTTTCTCTTATTATCCGAGTCATGAAACTTACCAAATTTGAGTTTATTGATCATATTATGAGATTGATGATTCTACATAATAATGATGGTTGGACATCCAGATCCAATTTCATTTTGTTTCTCATGAATAAAATCATTCCATTGTCTGTCATATCCTCCATTATCATGAATCTTCCTATTTCCAGCCATTTTCTAAAACCCAAAAAGAATAGTGTGAGAGGAAAAAATCATGCTAGGGAAAAAAACATAGTAAAAGGGGGAGCACCCTCAATATCTAACATCTTAGGTAAAATTCTAAGATCGTTACCATAGTTCAAGGACTATATCCTATACATATTCTTATCCTTAGGTACATCCCTAGACATACCTTACAAATATCTCTAGGGATCTCACAAACATTTTCACATCCTCGTTTCCAAAGGTTGACTAAACCTTTCCTGTGATACCAACTGTAGAGACCCAAAGCTTGATGTACATGGAAATTACATTACTTTTGCAGAATACTTAGTACATAACAAAAACACACACACAAGGACCGTAATAGTTTAGTGTCTTTGGAAACTCTGAATGTAATCTTCTAATCATGGTGAAAGATCTTCAACATCTCCCATAAATATCTTCCCCTTTTTTTCTTACCTAAAACCTTTCTTTATATCCTGGGGAAAAGAAAACATAAAAGGGTGAGCTCAAATGCTCAGTAAGGGTAAAAAAAAGAAATATCAATCGCATCATATTCATAAGAATATAACATTTTGGAAATCTTAACCTGCAAAAGAGATCATAATATCATAACATGGGATAAATCATAGTAGTGAAATATAATCCCAATAATCATAAATTAAAACATGAAACTTTGTGGCATACACAAATAATCATAGATAATCATTTATTATTAGTCAAGACTCATTTCCAAGACTATCTTAGTGGAGAAAGTCCCTTTCTGAACCGAGTTCACTCCTCGTTTCAGTCCTGTTTCCCTGATCCGGTTTAACCTGCCGTTCTAGACATGTCTATCTCATGAGATATAAAATATTTACCTAATGAATTGGATGGAGATATAGGTCCCACCCATCTCATAATGATACCATTCTTATGTGTTCCACAATATCATAAATCATACATCATTTCATAACCCATGTAATAAAAAATGGGAATCTTAAACATTGTTACATCATAAAACAACACATATAAGATAAATGAATTCATAAAAATGATTCCATCACAGCATAATCAAATCAATGTAATAATAGGGATAGAAACAGGAACCTTTATTATATTAGATGGAAAATAATTTTGATAAAACACTTGAACTCCATTTTTGAGGAAAATATCCTTTCTACTTCAAAAACACTTTCATTTCTTTAACATGTCTTACAATTTTAAACTAAAAGAAGATGATTAAAAATAAAATTGAGAACTTCTAAAGGAATATTCTTGGAAATAATTTTTTTAAAATCCATTCGTGCTGTATAAGTTAAAAAAACATTCTTCTCGTACTTTTGTCGGAAAAGTAAAAAAGTACCTCGTACGAAAAACAACAAATGATTCCATTCATATCTTTTTCTAAATACTCACCGAAGGGTAAAATTGGATTTAAACAATTGTAGGTGGATGGAAACAATATTACATATCGAGGAAACATGGATGTGGATGATAAAATACACCCCAGTAAATACCAAAGTGTAAACAATCTCGGATAAAATGAGATTGTGATATTTTCCCTTACCTTAGGTCTGATTTGCTTCGTAAGTGTCCAAACCTCCTCTTATTTGAAGTGCCTCTTTGAGATCTCCTTTTAGGGCACTAAAATTGGTATTTGAAGAAGACCAGGACCTCTAGGATGTCTCTAGGGAAGTGGAGAGAAGAAAATGGCAGGGGTTGGCCGAGCATGAAGGCACAAAGTGGTGTGAGGAAGAGGGGGAGGAGGTGCCCTTTTATAAGGGAGGAGAGGGGCACCTTTGGAATTCTAAAAAATATTAATTTATAATAAATCTAACCCCACTTAAAAACCTCCAAAAATTTCTCATATTCGAAGATTAGATGAGATAGGGTTGTAATCTCATCAACCAATCAAATTTAGACATGTTTGGATCTTATTTTAAACATTATCATTTTGATTTATCCTTATTTAATCTATTTAAATTTATTTGTGGTAATAAAATTCTAAATTTTAAATTATAACAAATAATTACTTATTTGTTGTGAATTTTCCATAATTGTTTACTTCATAACATTATAGACCATATAAATTTAAATTTATAATTTTTAAATATTTTTGTGATTTTTAAACAATTTTATAATATGTTATTTTTATAAAATAACAATAGTGTAAATTTTGACACTATTCATTTATTTGAATTTAAATAAAATATATACAGAAGATATGTTCGAACTAAAAACTTTAATAGATTCATAGAAGGTCATATGTATCTTTAAAATTAGTGTATGACATTAAATAGTTCATATAATATTTATTTTATTATTTTTAAAACCATTTATTTGGTTTATCTCTTAATAAAATAATTACTTCATCATTTTTGTATAATTATTTGATATACTGATTTGTTGCATAAAAATTAAAAATAAAATCCTATGATGAAATATATCTATTTAATTTCAAAATAATACTTTTAATTGAATTTTTAATTTTAAAATCGCAATATTTAAATTGTTATATTTAATAAATTATGAAGGTGACAACTTTGGCATCATTTAAAATAAAATAATATAAGTTCCATAATCACTTTTATAAGACTCCAAACGGTTATATATTAGGAAATTGGATGATTAAGGTGTAGATATACACTACCAATAAGTTTTGGTCAGGTTTGTGGGCCTTTTAATGGGTATTATTATTTCAATAAAAACTATATTACTTATTTCCCACTTAATAAATAATTTCTGTATCATTAATGTATCACCATTAATGACAATTATTTAATACCTAAAAATTATAAATAAATTATCATGATATAGATAATTTTATTAGATTTCTGGAGACTATTCATGTACGAAGTGTTATGATGTTTATCACTAAATTAAAATTATTATACTTATATGATTTAAGAGAGTGACATGTTGTCACTTTCTTTGGTTTTAATAATAATTAAATTATTTTCATGGCCAAAAGTCCATAAAATGAGTCTAATCCGACCCTTAGGTTATATGGATCTACTTTTAGCCATCCAATAGAATTTCGGCATGTGTTAAGGTAATTTTATAATATTATATTTACCCTTAATTACCCGATTTACCTTTAACTATGGTAAATAAAATTTAACGTAGTTACTATTTATAATTCTCAAAAATAAAAAGTAGCTTATTAACATAATTTGGACCCACTGATTCCAAATATGGAATTCATTTTTCCAATTCAATACACAAAATTTTCATAAATTAAATCAAAATTAATCCTGTTGTTGAAAGAAAATGGGTTTTCTTTAAAACATTGCAAAATATTGAATTGATTTAACCTACGAATTTAATGTAAAATCATACATGATATTAAATGATAAAATTATATTCTATTTATACTTTATAACCATTCAATATTATAATTTATCTATATAAATTATTGCGATGAAAAATGTTGTTTTTAATTAAAATATAGCGTGTTTTACTATTCATCAAAATATGAAAGTTACCAGAATAATATGAAAAATTTATCCAAAGTGAATTTTTATTTCTTGATTTCAAAGAAGAATTTTATTTTTTTCAAATTGAACTTATAAACATGTCAAAAACTATATTTAAAGTGGGTGTACCATCAAAAGGCAGCAAAACTACATTTTTTGAAAAATACTTATTTTACCCGAAACATTTATTTTGTTCTTATAACATGTTCTAGAAAATGTGTATGATTAATAATAAGGTTATAAAATTAACGATTTAGTTATTACTATTCATAATGGCCATTTCATAATAATATTATAATAATATATCATTGTTTAGTAAAACTCGGTATTGTGTACAACACACGCTATCGAGGAAGGTCACGATTGCGTCTAATGCAAGACAAGTCAGGGATGCGTGTTGTGCAAGAATCCTTCGTTGTTTCGTATAACAGAATCCAAACATATTCCATTTATACATTGAATATATATATATATATATATATACTCAATGTTTCTTAGAATAACTATTATCAAAATTGTGTTTAACACGATCCAAGAATAGTGTTTCGTATATTGCAAGCTAATACGGTGTTGCGTATAGTGCAAGGTAATCTTGGTGTAACATACAACACAAGACATTAATGAAATTAAAAGAATATTTTTCATAAAATCTAGGGGTGTTACACATAATGCTATTGACTTGTTATATAATAGGAATGAATATCCTCTATATATACATCCAAAAACTGATCAAGACAACCTATAAAAACTCTATTCAATAGATCCTTAATGATAATGGGGTAATTAGTAAGACCAAAGAGAATCACTATAAATTAATAGTGTCCAAAACCTTATTAGAATTTCTCCTTTTTTATATCCTCTATTTACCCTTACATAATGATATCATGTATAAGGATCAATCTTGGAAAAGTATTGAGCTCTGCGTAGTGGTTCAAATACGATATCAATGCATGGAAGATGTTATTTTTTCTTGATTGTGATCCAATTAAGATTTTGATAATCAATGTAGGGGCTCATTGATCTATCTTTCTTCATTAAAAATCGAATAGGTTCTCTCCATGGTGACACACAGAGGCATATTAATCCATTATCAAGACTCTATTGGAGTTTCTTCTTCAATTCCTAAAATTCAATTATTGTTATTCTATAATGTTTCAATAAAATAGGCAAAGGACATGGTTTGAATTATATTGAAAACTCTACTACACGATTTAGTGGATGACCTTGAAATGCCTCTGTAAAGGAATCCTCAAACTCATAAAATATTAAAGTATTCTAAATCACGAGTGTTTCTACAACAATTTGAGATAAATAACCATCATTTATTGGAATAATGACCCATAATAGGGAATAAAGTTCTACTGGAAAGTCATATTAATCCATTTATTGATGGATGATCAATGATAGATATCGAATATGAAATGTGACTTACCTTACTTGAAAATTGATATGATATCCATATTGAGAAAGACAATCCATACCAAGAATCACTTCAAAATCCATTGTAGGAATGATCACATGATTATCTAGATGAAATTTCTCACAAACATCAACAGGGGAATAATTATATACATTTGATGTGACTATTGTTCCTTTTGAAGTTCTCAATGTAAACTCAACATCTAATTGATGAGGTAATATGACAATACCCATTGAAATTTTTTCAGAAATAAAAGAGTGGGAGTATCTAGAGTCAAATTAATCATTTTCTACTTTATATTAGATGGTAGGTATACCTTTAAACACTTCATTATCAATATTTTTTTTCACCAACAGTGATTTCATGTGAGTTTCCATTGTCTTTGTCCATAAGAGTTTATTAACATCCATCATTTTCAATAACCCTTGGATTAGGGCATTGATTGGCATAATTCCCCATTTCCTAGAACATTTAACAATGAAGTGTATGAGATACATGGTGTATATCATTTTCTCTATTCGCATCATTAGACATATTTTTCCCATCACATCATCATTCAATTACTAAATGACCTTCTTTTACACACATAAAACATTTACCAGCCCCTTTAATATTATTCCAGGATTTTTCTTTTCTACACATTGTGCATATGGGAAAACTCATCTTCTATTTAGTTTGGTCTTTATATTTTCCTTTGAATTCAATTTTTCTCTTCTTATCAAACCCATATGACTAATGGGTTACTTTAATATTCATCATAACCAACAATGTTCATTGAATAATTTTTATGTATCTATTTAATTCCCTTATGGATAATGACCATATGAAACTTGGTTTTATGTTTATAAATAATGGTTAAATTTTAATCACATGTCAGATAATGATTCCATAAATATACTTTACAATTCTTGTAAAAAATTCATTAGTACCTCCATAATAAACTTCCTATATCCTAAGTTCATCGACTTATTTATCCATCTTTGTTCAATGAATATGAGAAATGTACTTATAGAAATATAAGTTCTTGAACTTGTCGCAATCCATGGACTCAATTTCATCTCTTTCCCTCATTTTCTTGATAATATTACACCATTGATCAGATTCCGATTCCAAATGATATACTGATGTGATGAAATAAACATGTTCAGAACATTACAGAACAGAAAATATATTTTTAGTGGTACTGATCCATTGTTCAGCTGGTAATGGATAAGAAGACCCAATGAATAAAGGTAGACGCTACCTCCTGATGGATTAAATATAATTTTGCTCCCTCATTTTCTCATTTGGAATTCTAGCATGACTCATAGCTTGAGAATACTATGTTATCATGTCTACAATATGTTTGATTCAATATCCCATAACATTTGATTTATCTGGGGGACAATCATTGCATTTCATGTACCATTCATCATTAACATGGTTCCTTCGAGGTCCATCCACTTACTAAAACCAAGAATCCTAGTCTGGGAAACACTATTCATAATAAGAAAACAACATAATAAAGAAAAAAATTTAATTTACGAAAATTTAGGTTTTATATTAGGTTACTCCGGAACATTTCTAAAACACAAAGATATGATTGTAACCTATACTTATACATTTTCTTACGAATCATTCAAACATTCTCTCATCCTAGTTTCCATAGGATAATTATAGATTTCCTCTAATAACAACTATAAAAAACCATACATTATATACATTGATATTACATAAGACAATAATTTTAATCATTACAACATATGAAAAACTTGGGCAGAACCATATAGGTATAATGTCTTTAAAAACATGGAAACATAAATAACTAGTTCATAAAAAATATACAATGTCTCTAATTTATTTCTTCATAACTAGACTCATTTTTGACATATCATACATTATAGACCTCTATATGACCCAATGCAAACATACATATGAAAGGGTGAGCTCAAATGCTCATTAAGGGTAAACAAAGGAAATATATATCAAATCATATTTATAAGAGCATAACATTTGAAAATCATATCCGGCTTATAAAAAATCATAATTTCATGTCATGGGATAAATCATAAAACTGAAATGTAATCCCAATAATCGTAACATAAGACATGATTTTTTTTTTCATACAATCATATTTATATAAAATCATATCATATTAGTGAAGTCTCATTTTGAAGACCATTATTGTAGAAAATGTCCATTACTGAACCGAGTTCACTACTTGTTCCAGCTTTGTATTACTGAACCATATTTATATGTCATTATCGTCATGTATATCTCATGAAATATAAATCATTATAAAATGGATTGGAGGGAGATATATGACCCAAAAATATCATAATTAAACCACTCTTACATATTCCACAAAAATATAAAAACATCCACCATAGCATGACCAATGGAATAAAATGGGTTTCTTAAACATTATTCAATAATAATTGATTTAAAAAAATTGATTTTATAAATAACATTCCATAAAAAACACATTAATATCATACTAATATCCTAGATAAAAATATAACCTTATTTATAGAGTTTAATCTTAGATGTAAAAATGTTTTGAGAAAACGCTTGAGATTATTTCCTGGGGAAAATATCATTACTTATTCCAAAATGTTTTTGTTCCTCAAAATGCAACACAATTAATGAAGAAATAATATTATGTGAAAATAAAATTCTATATTTTTAGTTTAGTCTTCAAAAATATAAGGCATAATTTAAGAGTAATTTTTTTTCATGTCATACAAGAAAAAAAACATTCTTCTCGTACATTGCCGAAAAAGTCAAAAAGTAACTCATACTAAAAATGAAAAAAGATTACCTTAATACCTATTAGTAAAAATTTATCTAGGGTAATATTGACTTAATTTTTTAATGTACATAAAAAATAGTTTGAAATACATATTTAGGAAACTAGGACATGGGTGATAAATAACCCCTAGTAAATACATACGAATAAACAATATAAGCTAAAAAATGAGATTTGCAACGTTATCTGTTAACTTAAATCAGATATCATTTTTATATATCCAAACATCATGAATGCTTATTTAAATAATGTTACTAATTTATTACAGATTAATAATAATTATTATGATAACATTTATGATTATATTTTCATCATTTTATTAGTAACATTTCATTGTTACTTATTATTTGGGTATTAATTGTTCTAGGTTCTTATACATGTTTTTTTCAGAAAAATTCTTATTTCTATTTTTAGTTTATTGTTGTATCATTTAGATAATTTTATTAGTATGATTTATAAAATATATATTCATTCAATTAATTTTAATAATCTTTCTTTAATGAATATTATGTAGAATGAATCACATCGCACTGTAAAGACATAAAGTCGTACAAACGCATGAGTGATAATATTTTTCCAAAAATTGTTGAATGGAATTAAATTATATGGTTTATAGTATATAAGAATTAGTATCATTTTATATCAATAATATTTATTTTTTATTTCCACCATTATAACCATACAAGTAAGGTGGTGGCGAAAAACATATTATACCACAGTGTGGAGATGGTATACCGTACATACGCACGTGTGTTGATTTAATTTTTGGTATGATGGAAAGAAGGTAAAATATGGTTGTTTAATATTAATAAAAACATTTAATTATATGAGTGATGAATTTTTATTTCATTATATAGAAACAAATAATGAAAATGAAGTATAATAAGAATAAAATTTGAATGAAACTGTAGAAGAGATTACCTCTTTCACAATTTGCCACCATTACATTTCCCCGTAGGGAATTAGAGTTGGTATTTGAATAAGAAATGAAACTCTAGAATTAAAATATAGAATTTGGATGGAAACATTTATGGGGGTGGATGAGATTTATGTCTCAAAATGAAGTGAAGAGGTGAGGTAAGATATTCCCTTTTATAATTGAGGTAAAGGGAACTTTTGGAAACCTCAGAAATATTATTTTATAATAAAATCAAGAACCACATAAAAACCTCCAAAATTTTCCAAATTTGAATATGAGATGAGGTAGCGCTATAATATAATGATACGATAAAATTTAGACAAGTTTTTATTACAATTTAAAAATTATTAATTTAATTAACACTTAGTTATTATATTAAATTTTAATTGTGGTAATAATTTTTTTAATATTTAATGATTAAATATATTTAAATATATTTTTATAATTTACTATAAATGGATATTTCATTAATATATATATCTTATAAATTTAAATTTGTATTTTTTTTTAAAAAATATGGTTTCTAAATAATTTAATAAAATGTTTTCTTATAAAATATCAATTGTGTCAATGTTGACACTATTCATTTATTTGACTTAAAAAAATACGACAAGAACATAAATACCAAAAAAAAATTTATATAAACTTTTAACAAGTCATAGTAACATATAAAATTAGTGTATAACATTAATTAGTTTATATGGTATTTATTTTAATAATTCTAAAACCATTTTTTTGATATTTCTATTAATAAAATAATTCTTTACATCACTATTTTTTCATCATTAATGGTAATTATATATTACCTAAAAATAATAAATAAATTTAAATGATGTAGGTAATTAATTTATCTTTTAATAAACTATATATAGTCTTTATTTTTTCCTATATATCCATATATTAAAATTAATAAACTTATATAAAATGAAATTCTGAGATTTTGTCATGTTCATTAGTTTTTGTTATATTCATGTCATATTCATAGTTACGGTTCCCTAAAGTGGATATATATAAGAAAATATATTATAATGGTTAAAATTAGTCATAAAATAGTATTTCTCCATGTGTTAATGTAAATTTATAAAATTATTTGTACCCTTAATTACCTTATTTACCTCTAACCATGAGAATAAAAATAATTTCCAATGTTATTATTTATAATTCCCAATAATAAAAGAAGCCTATTACCATAATCATGAAATAATGATTCCAAATACAGAATCCATTTTTCAAAAGTAAAAACATATAAGTTTATGTAATTAATTTAAAATTAATCCCACATTTGAAATAAGAAAACTTATTTTAGATGTTAAAACATTACAAAATATGGAAATGTTCTTACCTATGAATTAAATTTAAAATTAATGATAATGACATACATTATATTTAATTATAATACATATCCTATTTATACTCTAAAACCATTAAATATTATTATTTCACCATATAATGTATCACAATGAAAAAAGTCATTTAAAATTAATGGAAATATTATGCAAATACATTAAGGTGTTATAGACCTCTTATAGAGCCATGATTGGAACATTTCAATACATAATTTCTTGATGAACATATTGTATACATAGAATGTGTATGTGTTCTCATTTTCATGAATTTATTATGTGTCACATTATATATATATATTAAAATAATTTTCACCAACCTAAAATAAGCATAAATATTATCCCATTTATATACTATTGAGAATAATTTTTTATAGATAGTTTTTATAATATTTATTTTAGTGGTTGTAGGTTTTATTAAAATAGTACTATGGAAGATTCCATCTTTTGGTTAAATTTATAGTATCTTTGTGTAGTAAGATGAAAAATTTTATTCCACTATCCACTACTGAATCTCAATACATCAATGTAGAAAGTTGGATTGAATGACATTTTTTATATGACACACTCATTTCTAGATTTTGGATAACAATTCAAAAAAACTCGTATATATTATGAAAACTCTAATGAGAATAAATATTTCAGGTACACTAAATATCATTTTTAGAAAAATCATACGGATGCAAGGCATCATTTTTTAGAGTTCATTTACATATGAGAGATATAAGTATTAAATTCTTATGAAATGAACATCATGTTGATGATATTCATTCCAAACCCATGGATTTTGATATATTAATCAACATCAAACATAAAATGTGAATATTAAATTTGGATAAACACATTTTCATAGAATTTCATACATTAGAAGAAAAACTATTGGGTAATCCATAATTTATTGATATGATATTGAGTGATCCCTCATTGGAATGATCCACCACCAGAAAGTGACACCCTTGGAATGATACAATATTGTGAAAGCCACAGTTGGGGCTCTACCATTTTGTGATCAAACTACAAAGCCTCTATTTTTCTCTCATCACTAATTTTGTTCGATATGTTTTAATTTTATCAATTATGTTGTATATTTATTATTATATATTTTTAATTTGAATACAATAAATGATACAATTTGATCAGACAACATATTTTGAGTCAATTTCATGCACTCACCTACACCATTGAGTAATTTTTACTTCCTTTATCACTCAAACATCATTTTTAATGATCTCTTAATTAAACCTTATTTTGAAAAAATGGTTTTTTTAAACAACACCTCATAGTCATATTTTGGAGGATTGAGATTTCTAGAAATTATCCTACATAATTGACTATTGATGTAGTTGAGATGAAAACTACCATCTGTTAAATTGTGTGTGTATTGATAAAAAAAGTTTATGAGGAATTGTTATTGTTGTGAAAGTCATTAGTATAAAAAATTATCCTGGAACATATCTTGATATACTAGTACTCCTCGACTGATAGATTATTTTAACCAATTATGGGTCGTCAATTCTAATAATATGCATAGTATAATTTTTTATGGCAACTAGTATTTTTAAAAGGGTGATAGATGGAAAAGAAGTTATATTTTCTAAAACATATGGTCATTATTGTGTGAAATTACCTCACCAACTTATCATTGATATCTATCATGGTTTAGTATTATACAAATAGGTGATAAATAAATATTTTTATATATATTATAGAGAACATTATGGATATGTGAATTTCATTTTCAATAATTTATTATATCATTCATCCTACGATGATGTCATTTATTTTGGAATTCAATGAAATAGTTGATAAAGAAGAAGAAGAAGAGTACATATGATTTTTGGGTATGGATTAAGATAAAATACATCTAAAATAATGAAAATGAATTGGAATAACTAAATGAATAAGTGATCTTAATATAATTAAATGACAGATATGTATTTTTTATCATGTGTAACACCCGACCAGGCCCATTGATATTTTTTTAACAATGGGTTAATTCCTTTTGATATTGCAGATTATTCTGATAAGGAACATGATGAGAATGCACCTGATATTGAAGAGGATGTCGATACATATTTTGAATAGGGAAGTGACAGAAGATTAAGAAAAAATTGATTTAATTTTTATGGATATACTATTATATCTATTATATTACATTTCTGTGAATGAAACATTAGTGTATGAGAAGTTGATGATATTGAATTTAATAGTGATGAACATATTCATTATTATTATGACAACTCCAAAAAATTGTAGAAATTTTGATATTTTTAAAGTTGAGTATTGTAAATGTCATGGAAAAGATTATTATGATGTTGTTGATGATGAAGAGAGTGATTAGTTTGACCCAAATCATTTTGGATTAGTTTCTCATTGGTATGTCAATAGACCATGTTCATTCTAGCTTGTAGGTGATGTTACCTCTTCTAATGGTGAGACCAAAGAACCTGTTAAGGGTGATAAATTCTCTGGTTCCTTCAAGATAAAGTCAGTTCAAAGGTATGATCCATCTATTTTATTTTATCACATAGGTCAATCAAATGTGGGGGGACTTCCCAAGATACATGTTACAAATATTTTTTTATCCTAAGTAAGATAGAGATGATGATAGTGATGATGGTATCACCATTCCACCTGATCATGGTGGAACTACTATCTCAATTTATAATGGAAAACATAGAAATGTATATCATTTAGGGAATATTGATTTTGGTTGTTATCTTCATGCTTCTCCTTCTGATGTAACAACAACTATATCAGATCATGCATAGTTTTTAATGCATATTCTAAATAGATTACAACCACCAATATACACATCAACCTATGAAAATTGATACTATACTACCATAACTGATTTAGAAGCCTTCAGGGATAGGATAAACTCAGATTTTAATGGATTTATAAGATTCCCTGTACCTACTATAAATAAGTTTTTATAATATGATACCTGAAAAATATTTCATTCTGTCATATTCCATATTCATCCTTAATGATTGTTTAGGATACATGATGTTAACAATGATAATAGGATATTTTCTAGTAAGATGGATGACATGAAGTTTGTTACCAGGGTGATGAGTGCCAATTTTTATTCTAGATTGGATACCATTATGGGAGTGTAATATTCTATTTCTCATAATGAATTTTCATCCACTACCCCACCTTCTTCTTCAATCTATGTTAGTGAATTGATTAGAATCATAATCATAGATATGTATCATTCTATCATGGGTTATGTTCATACATCTCATAAAAAGGATTTATAACAAATTATACATAAATTTGGGTATATATATAAACATTTATGATAGTGTTTTAACGATTCCAAGAGGTCTAGGGATTCTAATTTTTTTTAATCAAAGACGAACATTATTGGATATATGAAAGACATGGGTTGAATATTCCTGTTATGATTTAAGATATGAACTTATAATCTATAATATAACTAGGGACATTACGGAATAAGTATACTAAATGAAATTTTTAACACCTGTGGACTATTGGTTTATTGAATATATGAAATAAAACATCATTGATATTGAGAGATGTAGAAACTTCATAATCAAATTTGTGATCCTCATAAAGGAATTTCTGTATGTATCACATTTAACTATTGTGTCAGTTGATGTAATTAATAGGTCATACTTCACTATAAAAGAATCCACTGCACCACTACCATATAAATATCATCTGTTTAGTATATCTCTATAAAAATTTTATTGACTTAATAGAAAAACATAGCTTCATGAGTTTACTACCTCTACTAACCCCCCCCCCCCCCGAAAGATTCTACCTCAGCACCTCCTTCCTCTAGAAAATATTAAGGCCCCATAGATTTTAATTCTCATAGAGTTTTGACATATTGATATTATAATTATTTTTTATATGGGATATGTCATTTTCCTAGTATATTTTATTTTTGTGGATGTAATATTTTGACTTATATATTTATTATAGATATTTTTTCCTTTATGTTTTTTATATATTTTCTTTTATTATCATGATGATAACCGTAAAGTAAGGAGAATATATTTTTTCCAAATTATTTTTTAGGTTTTTATAGTATAAGTTTAAAAATAGAATTTATTAATTTATCTCTTTTTAATTTCATATAATTCAGAGTATTTAAAATTTAAAATACAGACGTCTATGAAGATATCAATAATTTTGATTCATCTAATTTTTCCTATCATTTATTTATACAAAGATTAAATAATTAAATAATTTGTAATCCTACAAAAGGTGGATATTTTTATAACCTTTGAATTTGAATTCTCAAAAATTATTATTATTATATTGATAAAAAGAAAAATGTTTAATGATAGTATATTGTATTTTCATGGATCATGATATAAAATTTCACAAATAAATTGAAGTTCTATAATTTAATAAAATGTTATAAGGTTGGTTCAAATTCTATACCTTTAGACCAGACATACATCCAGTAGTTATAACACAAATAACAATGTGTCACTATTAGGATTGTGAAACCAATAGTTTTGATGTGAAACAGAAAGACGTGTCACTACTAGACTTTCTACCAATGAACATGTTTTCACCAAACATGCTATAATTAGCGATTCTACCTACATTAATATTAATGATGGATTATGACGACACTAGCAAATGATACCATTTTTTTGATGTTATCAAATTTTATCAGTAATTAGTTATTCAACCATATTTTTTTTATATTTGAATTTATGGTTTCCAAGTACTAGTTTATAGGAATTAATAGAGACATCCTCATGTGGATTTTAATAATTATTATTCACATATATAAATATAGATTTATTGAATACCACATCAATGTTTTAATGATTTTATATAAATATGATTTTTTGTGATTTCTTTATTACTATTTTGGAAGGGATAATTCATCATTATGATCTATATTTTCCCGAGGACTCCCTCGTGAAAATTGTTTCTTTCTATTTTTTCGTTTTATCTTACATGATAAAATTCATGGGAATGTGAAAATAAGGAATGAAAAATGGGTTTATTCGTTTCTTACAATAAACCTATTGTTATATTTAGAATATTATTAGTGAATCTACATAATGAAAAGAGAACTCTACAACACTCTATCTTTCCACCATTTCAGTGAAACATGGTTGACATATTCACTAACATTGATATGAGGACCGTCACACATCTTAATATATTCAGTTCAAGTGACACTACGTCTTTCTCTTATTTTCACACCCTTCATTATTATTTACATTCATGAAGTTTGATAGTTTATGGTTTTTATCTATGTAAAATTACACAAATTCTTAATGTAGAGAATACATGAAATTATCTCAAACTCATTTATCAATATACCTATAGAAAATTTGAAATTTGTTATGTATTTTAGGTATTGTATGTCACATCATGTATAATTATAGATGTAGATTTTATACTAGAAAACTTTTTTGTTGTTGTTTGGTTACCCAAACATGGATTCAAATAATAATATATTAATAATATTCTTCTTGAAAGTGGATAATTTTCAATTGCATGGGGTTAAGTCTCAAATTGAAAATAAACCCCATGTTTACTCATCAATGATTCCCATTATTGGCTTTATTTATTTTATGGATAAAACAATTTTTTTTCAATTAATATAAAAATTAATGAGAAAGTTAATATCAACTTGTTTTTATTTAATGGATTTGATTATGTAAATTAGTGTCAATAACTAATTTGATTTAAAACTAATATTTTAAACAACACCTACAATAATTTTGTGAAATCTTTTTAATGATCAAACATATATTATTGTAATTTTTTCATCAACTTGGGGTTTTATTAAAATTTCACGATTTTATATGTTTTCTTAACTAAAATATTATTGGGTACCAAATTCAGCCATCCCAATTTAATCACTCTGACCATTATTACCGAGGGTTTTTTTAGTCATAAAAAAATGTGAGATTTAATGAAAGTTACTATAAAATAAATAAATAAGTTTTTTCATTTTAATTTCCAGTGTTTTTTATTATAAACTCATGTCACCAAGATAATCTTTCTAATTTTCTAGGATCATTTATTGGATATTACATTGAAATTTAAGTCATTTCAAAGTCTTCACCATCAACTTTTGAGATGATAAATTTGTAAGTGGTATTTAAATTATTAATTTTTATCAATGATAAGAAAAATTATAAATTTCCTTCTATGTTTTCATTTCAATTTCCATTATCATTTAAAAAAAATTAACCCCCACATGGATTACGTCTCATATTCATGATTTAGCATATATATATATATATATATATATATATTACTAATTTGTTGCATTAAAAATGTTGAATCAATCAATTTATTTCATGATAAAATCATCTATGATACTATTCAAATAAATATTTATTATTAGAGTGTTGTTAATTTATTTTAACACCCTCTAATATTTCCATTATTTTACTAGGGATATGATTAATTGAAACAACACATATTCTTTCACCAAATAGTTTAGGATCATGTTATTCCATATTTGATTAAAATATATACTCATTTTCTATTATAATGTGAAAAACGCAATTTAATAATTTAGAGTGGATGTTATTGACCTAAAATGAACATTCATTTATTAAAATGGATCAATTAATTAGAATTTATTTATTATTATTAAAATATGGATGATTATTAGAATTTGAAAAATGTTTTATCTAATCACCCATCATCTTTTTAATAATGGGTGACGATTATGTTATCGTATTTATTGACAATGATATATGTGTTGATATTATTTTTATTAATGTATTAAAATTGGTTTATATTTTCTTTACAATATATTTATTTTTTTATATAAATTACAATTTTACAACTCTGTAAGTGTTTCCTTATGGAATAGTATAAAATTTCTTATTGAATCTTGTGGAGAATGCAATAGACATAATAAAGTAATGGGTGGGATTATAATTATATAACCCCATGACACATAAGCTTCTATAACGAGAAAAAATAGGTTGTTTTGTGGTATATAACTCTCCCAATAACATGATATAATCTTGGAACAATACCATGGAATATTGTTTTTTATTTCTTAAAGTATACACTCCAAAAATAAGATATTATTATTATTGATATTAATGTTTCTATTTTTTGTCGTACATTAATATTTTTCTTGAATTCATGTTATTATTAAAATATTTATATTAATTATTCTAATGATATAATTCAAAGGTGTTTTAAAAAAAATGTTATATTTTTTCTATAATAATAATTTTTTACTCATATATTATTATCTTTCCATTTCCCCTTGTTATAAATAATTTTAGTTCATGTAAAATAACACATAATTATTACACATGTATTATTATTTAGGGGGATATTAAAGAAAAATGAAGGATTATATAGTTTCTTATATACTGCAAAATAATGTTTGGTCGATAATAAGTACATGATATTAATTACGTTACAATGTATCATAATTCTATAAATCTCTATTCATAAAAATATCCTCAAATATATAATTTTAAATAAATAATAATTAATTTACTAATTAGGGATTGTTATGAAAAAGTAATTATAGCAGGAATCTAAGAATTTATAAAAAAAGGATGGGTCCTTTATAACCAAATCTATGAGTGTGATTATGGGGTATTATAGTTGGTATAAAAGGAATTGTTTAGATAATATTATATATTATGATGATTTGGGGGGATAATTTAGGGGATTATATGTTATATTATATCATAATATCAAATGTATAGATAACCCATTAGAATATAATAATATTTAATGATAAGGAAATATAACACTTTTTATTTGGAAATAATGATAATAGTTCCATAGTTAAAACACCCGGGACTAGTCTAAATGAGATTTATAAGTATAGGATAACATAATAATGATTTGGTTAATTAGAAATGATATGGTTATCCTATTATTTTTATCATAGTCTTATTACTATAAGTTGATTAATTCTTTTTCATAGACGTGATAAGGGATAATAATCACAATATGGGACACAATGTATTAATTTGATAGTAACTATGTTCATGAAAAAAGATCCCCAAATGAACACCTATTTTAAACCATTAGGGGATATTCCATGGTTTATTCACAATCTATCAAATAAACCATTACGTTGATTTTATGAATAATTATAATAAATTGGAATAGTGAACCTAATAGAAAAATGACTACGGATAACTAAGGATAGAACAGGGAAAGACATATAATGATATGAAATTATCAAATGTTTAAAAATAATGTCTTAACTGAATGAATATTCATATTTATGATTTCATGTACATGGTTTGGATATTATCAAAACCATTTTTGTTTTATTATTTTTTTGGAATATAGGCATATGGATGATGGTAAGAAATATATGTATCTAGATTTCAATATTTTTTATATTAAAATATTTGAGCATATATAAAATTATAAAATATTCCATATATGAATATTATGAATGAAATTTTCTATTTCCTAGTTTAACGTATTGTATTAATGTTTATATCATTGTAGAAATTGAATCCTAGATATTACCATAATATTTAATTGTATGTGATATTTATTGATGACATTTTCATATATTCATACTATTGTTGAGGATTATGTTAAACAATTAAGGACTATTGATTATATTTTTTTGAATTTTTTGTTGAAAATCATATATTGAATTGTATCAATAATATTGGTAAACGATTTTATGAGAAGGCCTTGTTTTTTGAGAGAAATATCTATGATGTCAGGTTTCAATGATGGATATATTTTTCATTTAATATATGATTAATATCATGATAGTTAAATGTATTTTAATTTTTAAAATATAAATTATACAGTATTAGGATACAATGAATTTTTTATTATTACTGAGATTATTTATATTGATTATATTAGTTTGGATTGTCATATAAAGTGACTATTATGATACCTTATAAAGTATCGGATAATACCATTCGATTGTTTAGAATGTATTATTTAATTGGAGGAATATATATCTTCATTATGGATTATTTCATTAGAGATTCAAATTCTGTTGGGAATAGAATCTTTTTCTGGATATTTGATTAATGTTTTTACATAATTTTTAATATTTTATATTTAATAACTTATTTTATATTAGAAAATATTAGACATGTGATATATACTAAGAGAGTGGGGTATATGCAACATTAGTGCGTATATCATAAATTGTGAATTTGTTGATAGTACCCATGACTACAATTTTCAAGGATTAATAATTTATATTGATAATGAAATATTTACTGAAGAGGAATAATGTTATAATAAAATATTTTAATATATCATTACCCTTAACAATGTCAATGTGATAATTTTTTTTATTCACGATGCAACACTAAAATAAAATGAAATAATGACATATTTTCAAAAATATATAAACATTATGTGTTACTGTTAAAACTATGTAGATCAATTTTTATAAATTAATTTGATTAAATTTTTTTTTTAAATTTTATATAATGAATATTTTGGATTGTTTTGATATAAACGATATATAATTTGTTTTTCAAAACAACAAAGCCAATCATTTTTTACAAAAAATATACTTATTCCAAATTGGGGGTTTATATTAATAAAAATTTTATAATATTATTTGATGATAATAATAATAATAATAATATATTTCTAATATAAATAATAAATTTTCAATAAAATAGTTTTGATTTTATTGGAACTAAATATATGTGATAGTAAACAGTTTAAAAATAAAATTTTCAATATAAACCATTATCAAAACTCTATTTTGAGATTCTATATAAATATTGAATTATCCAATTATAGAAATTGAATTTTAAAAAATTAAAATTATTTATTTAAGATAATAATATAATAATATTATAATTCATTATTTTTTAATTTTATATTAAAATTAATTATTTTTAAATAGTGTGCAATTTTATTTTTACAAATATAATGCCACTTGTGAAATTATTTATATATAAGTATGAATTGGAAATTAAAGAAATAAATTTCTGAGACCATATATTTATAATTTGATTGAATTATTATTTTTTATAAAAAACCAATATAAAACCCTATATTTTTCATTATAAAAATGTAGATATATTTATTGATTAATTTTCTCATAATCCAGTTTTCATTTTAATTTTTTATGTAATTCTTGTATATTTTATAATATCATTTTAATGAAATTTATTTAAAATTTATTTATTTGGTACAATATATATAATATGGACCAATTTTTTTGGTATAATAATATAAAAGTGACTTTGGGTAAAATCTAGTTAACGTAGTAGAAGACAAAATGAAAAAAAAATTAATGGGTAAAGGGATCAAATTATAATAATAAAATATAAAAACAATTGTGTAGATGAGGATTATTTCAACCTTATTAATCTCCCTCAAAATGAATTATAAATTTTGGATAAGCATCAATTGAAATACTTGTTCTACCATTATATAGAGTTGAGATATTTAGAAAACATTCATTGTCACGAAAGATAAAACAAGATTTTCATGACCCATTCAAGGAACTCATAAAAATATTATTTCCTCTAAATGTCAAATATCATTTAATTTTCAAGGAATAATATTTTACTATCATGATATCACTAGGCATGATTTATTAGACTACTATACTAATTTAAATTCTTTTTTAGTTAAATATTAGTGTGTTCAACATGAGTAATTATCATCAAAGAAAATATTTCTTTTCTATTTTTTAAATTTTAATTTGGATATTAATATGTAATGAAATATATATTGTTTATATTATAAATTTTATTATTTTATTTTAATATTCAGTAATTTTATACTCAATTTTTAATTATGAATAATAAAACCCTTATTCATTTTTAATGAGAACTACAACCACCACAATGAAACCTTTATCATTTTACCCCACCAACATACAAAGACTTCCTAAAAGGTAATCATAACTTATATATGATATTTATATATTTTATATGGTTATGAAACATTAAACCATATTAATCCTTTATCCCTTTCTATGGAAAATTAAAATGTCAACCATGGGTATGTACGGTCTACCACCATTGTGGTTTGGTTAAAGTATCATATTTATTTTCATAATTTTATTATATTGATTATCATGTTGATGGTATTAAATATAAATATAATTTTCATTATATAATTGAATTTATTTCAATCCAAAAATTAATCTATTAATGATATTATCCAACAACTATTAATGTTATTTTTAATTTCTTAAAATGGGAGATATAAGAGTAAAATTATCTATTTATTCAATATAAATTTATATAAATTTACATTTATTTAGGATCCATTATAATTATAATATATCACACTAATATGATCTAAATAATATCATTATTTGTCTTGTATAATGATATTACAAAAAAATAACCTCACAATATCTCATCAATCTATCTATTAGTATGTTTGGGTCATTTTATTCACCCATGTAAAAAATACAGTGAAATCATTTCATTATTGTCTAAAATAAAAACATTATTCAAATAATATGAAAAAGTATCTTCTTTTTTTCATAATGTTATCATAAAAACATTACTCACATTAATTAATAATCCAAAATTTGTTTATTAAGAATCCACAAAACATGATGACAATCGATTTCATCGTCATGGAGTGTAACCCACAATGAAAGGAAATTAAATTATAGATTAATAAAAAACATAAAAAATATATTAAATTACCATATATGATATAATTATGATTGTATTTGTAAAATTACGATATATCTAGAAATGTTTAATGATATTAATTCAATGAGATTATGAATAATTACAATGCTATTAATAATATGTAAAAATATAACAAGTATTTATATGTAAAATATAATAATAAATGAATATATTAAATGTATATTTCATTGATTGTTATTAATATATATGTATTGTTAAAGGTGGTATTTTGGTCAAAATAACAATGAAAATTGTATTTACACAAAAGTAGACTACAGGAGTCAAAAATAAAAAAATCATATTTCAATATTTTACAAGCGAATGATGAAAATTGACTAGGAGCTCATCCAGCCAGGTTATTTCCTGAGAAAATACTTTATTAGACAGACCTTCTGCAACAATATTCGCTTCTCAGTATGTATGTGTTACAATGTAGTTTTTTTAATGTAGAGAGTGAAGGCAATCCATCTACTGTGTAGTAAGCGGCCAAGCTAGATGAATCAATCCATGGAAAATGGAATGCACTATCGTTGTAGAATCACATTAAATACTATAGATGCTCCATCCATAGTTCCAAGAAATAATTTATGTCATGAATCACACACATCATTTTGGATTCGAGAGAGTTTGGAGTACTACAACATCCAAAAAGATCCCTATAATGTGACCAAGATAATTTTTGAAGATGACACCACACCCTATGGGTCCTAGATTTTCTTTAGTGGCTCCATCTACATTTATTTTAATTCAACCATGTAGTTGTAGTCTCCTGAAAAAATCAAAAGTGTGTCTCGACTATATGAAAATGTCATCCAGTCAATGATGTCTAATGATCCTAAAATCTACCCCTATGTTACTGTAACTCCCTTTCTGAATCAACAAAGCTTCTCGAATAGAGATGAGAAAACTCATTCGACCTGCATTAATGTTGAGTGATCAATTATTATGAATACTACATTTCTATCATGCCAAATCACAAGAATAATCTCTGCAACCCTAGTAAAAAACATGTTCTTGATTTGTTAGGAGATATCCATAGCAACAAAACTATTTAGATATGCATTGATAGAGTCCAGAATCGGCCATATGCAATCAAATATTTAAAAAATATAGTTCCCAAGTACAATGTATGTATAACTACATAGAAATATATAATTAGTATTATCAATATGATGATTTAAAATTGGACATTTTGTGTAAAGATGGATTCTAGAAATTTGCATACAAAAATTAGTGGAAGCCTTATCGTTGGAAACACACCAAATAAGACTGGGTCTGGAGGCTTTAATCTAGGTCTTATAATAACAATTAATCTATTTAAAGTCATATTTGGGGTTTTTTAATTAGTGGAAATTGAAATTGTTTGAATTTACCTTCCCATTGTGGGAGGGTTCCCAAATCAAAATATTCTTAGTGGTAGAAAATGGGTAATTACTAATAGTTTGAATAATATCATCAGGAAGTGTATCGATATGAGAATTAATAACATTAATAACAATGTAGTTGATTTTATTAGAGATATTGTTACCGGTGACACATAGATATGAGGAGCAGATGTCCAATTTTCTAACCAAAATCTAATGGAAGTGCTTCAAGTGACCATACATCTAGAATTGGTCATATTATTTTCTAACATGATTCTATTAGAGGCCAAAATGGATGATGTGATGAAATTATTATAACTTAATTTCCATTGATCAATCAAGGAACCTATTTTAGATGAATGAAATCAAGGGGGAGTCATTGAGAATAAGGTTCCAAGTTAATTAGGTTTTAAGGGCCTCATAAATGTGTATAATGTTTTTTATATCAGGAACTCCCTAGTTTAAAGGTTTACCACATTTATCCCATGTAATAGTCACAAGATTCCTATCCATGGGGCTTCATATCCAATAAAAATTTCTTATTATAAAGTCATTTTTTTAATGAGACCAGGTGGTCAATTGTAGACCATCATCGAGTAGACCAATTTTGAGATAATGAAAAACATGACATGACATAATCTCCCCACCATTAAAAATATATTTTTCCTTCCTTGTTGAAATATTATTAAGTATTTGATCAACAATGTTTGTGAAGTTTCAATCTTTGAGTCTACCCTAGAAGATGGTAAACCCTATGTATTTTAAAGAGAGTGGTGCCTTCTTTGATTTTTAGATCATTGATGATTCCATTTTTCTTACAAGATGGAATGTTTTCCCCAAAATAGTTTAACGATTCATGCCAGAAAATGACTTGACTAGAGATGTCCTCATATTGAGTGAGAGTAGTTTTAACTTTTCAGTTGTTTATTATATCACCCTTTATAAATAGACTCATGTCATCTATATAAAGGTCTTGAGTGGGAGTATTCACATTTTTTTAAGAATGAATGGGTTAAGCTAGTTTTGGTCAAACAAATGAGTGAGAAGATGACTTAAATAGTATTCTACAATAGAAAAAATAATGGTAGATAGGGGATCTGAATGTTCGACACCTTTAGAGCAATTGATGTATAATTCGGGAGAGCCATTGATCATGATGTAAATGTGAGAGGAATTGAAGTGGGTTTTCATTATAGATATAAGGATATAGTTGAAGATTATTCCATGTAGAACATTAAATATGAAATCCCAATCCATTGTGTCAAAACCATTCTTAATGCCCATTTATATGGCGATGTTACCGCCCCTATTTTTTATATTTAACATGATAGTGCATTCATAGGAAAGACAAATGCAGTATTGGATGTATCGACCCTTGACACCACCAAATTGATTCCAAGATAAAATTTTATCTATAATATTGTTAATTCTCTTCACAATCAGTTTGGTGATAAATTATTAAATAGTTTTCATAATAGAAATACGACGAAAGAGTGGAATTTCAAAGGCCTTTTCAACTTTGGTAATCAGTGTAATGAATTGTGCATTTAACCCATGTGGTAAAAATAAATTAGAAAAGAAATATTTGACGAGTTTGAAAAAGTTTTCTTGGATGATATCCCAATATTTTTTAAAGAATCCATTATTAAAACCATTAGGACTTGGGGAACAATATAGATTCAATATAAATATAGTCTCTCTAATTTCATGGTGAAGGGGAACACTAACATGAAAACTATAATCAACATCTGTGACAATTATCAGAATTATATCATTAATGAGGACCTTGTTAATTCTAGGACCATTTAATAGACTCAAAATAAGAGACAACATGACTGGCTATGTACTATTCATTATCCAAAACGTTGTCTCCATCTTTGAGAGAAGCTAAAGGTCTACATGCTTTATGGACTCTTTTTAATGAATTGTAAATTTTTTTATTTCAATCACCATTAGTTAATAATTTCATTTTGAATGTTTTCTTAATAATTTTGTCATTGAATGTGAGAAGCGAATTAAGGATCAATGTAATTTTAATTTTATGTTTTTTATCATAAGAAAATTCATAATGAGTGTCATTGTTCGGGATTTGATGAAGCTCATTATCTTGAGAAATGATGTGGTTATCAGTTTGTTTGACATTAATACTACACCAAATTTTAATTTTTTTTGAGATATTTTAATTCAAGAGGACAAGAAAAAGAATCATCAGAGTGAATCATTGAGATCTAAAAATGATTAATGAGAATACAACATTCAGGATCTGAGAAAAAAAATTATTAAATCTAGTTGGAAGAGAATGTTTTAGGGATTTGTATGAAATAGTGAACAAGATAAGATATTGTTACCATGGAATTTTTCGTAGGGTGTCGCTGGAAATTGAATACCATTTATATAATCCATGTTCATTTGTAATGGCTCTGTCTTTTTTTACATGAAACCACTATATTGTAATGATTCATATACCATGTATATTTTTCACCTAGGAGTGAAATATTAGTTAGATTGGTGTTTTCTATTGCATTAATAAAATTCCTCATAGATAAAATGGAATGAAGATGACCAATTTTTTAACTTGTAGAAAAAATAACATTAAAATCAATAAAAATAAACAATGGATATTTAATATTTGTGATGTAGGAGGATAGGTAATTAAAAAGAGTCCTCCTATCTTGATATTTGTTCAGGGCATAGATAATGGAAAAAAATATATGACTGTTGTCTATCATAATGTCACAGGATAATCTTGTATTAGCAATAATGAATAAAATTACATTAGTCAGAGTGGAATGAACAAAAATCAAAATAGTATCAGGATTGGTGTTGTAATGATATGCACCGATGCAGGTGTATCCAAAATTAAAAAATTGACTAAATAATTGGAAAAATCAATTTTAGGGTCAGAAATGGAAGGAATTAAATCCTTATAAATGTTTACCATTTTTTTAATTAACGAATTGGTCAAGGTTTCCAATACCAAGAAAGTTCCAATATAAAATAATTATTTATACCAATGTTTGGAGTTAGAACACCATTTTTTCTTACTATTTAACCCTTTATTTTTAGCAAACCATATAACATTTTTTGACATATTTGGGATTGTATTATAACCTTTCTTACCTTTAGTGGTGTCAATAGAGTTGGTAATATCACATGTTGTTAAAGATTTCATGGAAGTATCATGCATGTTATTATATGTAAATGACGACATGGTGTTACTAATATCCTTGTTGTTACCCTAATCTAACCATTTGTTATGTAATTTAATATGTAGAATAGTAGTGCTATAGGTACCTGGTAGGGCACTCAGGTCAGGATTACATGCTTGGTTTCTAGCATGATCAGTTGACTGTTGTTTTGTATTCAAACCGAAAGAGGTGCTTCTCTGTCCAGTGGTGTATTTATTCTTTTCTCAGTATAAGAAGCATCTACAATCAATATCAGGTCCATGGTGGATTCCATGATGTGCTGTAGCAAGGTAGAAGGATGTGTCTATCCTCCAAATGATGTGTTTGCAGACTCCATGTCCATGTTTGACTCCACAATAGGGAATAATGTATCTCTCATAACCAAGACACACATGGTTACAAATCTTCTACATAAGACCCAACATCGAGATATGTGTTTCTTATAAAGAAATAATCTAGTTCATAGACATTGAGAAAATATCACCATTATGGATTAAATCAACAAAAATTGGATGTTTAATATGATTAACATTAGTTTCGTTCATGAGAATAGGTCAAGTGTTATCATTGCAACCTGAGAAATTGATAATTTCAGAGCAACCAAGGGGGTGACTATTAGAATCCAAATCCTTTTCTTGTTTCTATTGTTATATTAAACCTCAAGTATAGCAGATTCATTCGAGGAGGGGTGGCCTAGATTAGTCCTTTTCATGAAACTACTAAGGTGTGTTCCTTCACTACTTTCATATGAATTTATCTCAGGGAACCTGTCCTATGACTTGGTCGAGTGCAAGAACTACAGGAATTACATTTCATTTGAATACGCGGAGAGGATTTATCCATATTACCTAGATTATTAACATCATTCATGGTGATTTTGGAGCATGATACATTCTCAATACAAGTATCAATATCTTCTTTCTCTAGTACATTGTCTGGGAGTACGAAGGTATTAAAAACTAGAGTTTCCAATACTGTTTGTAGATTTTGATCCTTAAATAAATTATCTTTCTCTTCAGCAACATGATCTCATTTGAAACATGAAAGGAATCATAATAGAGTCAAGATGTGTGTTTTTTACCTAGACATTAGTCTTCCTTTCATTTTCTTGTAAATCCATCATAATATCACTATCCTTCTTTTTTCCTTTTTTCATTCCATTAATTTTTAATTGGTGGGGTAAATTGTTTCCTATCCACCCTTCAATTATTAATGTTTTTACCATTAATCTAACAAAGATCATAGAAGGGGGTTCCTATAAAATAAATAAGTTAATGTAAAATTATTGGATTCCAAAAGAACCAATTGAAGCTAGTAAGTATAACCATACTTTGTGGAATTCTATTCATATATCTATATGGGTAGAATAAAATCCCACTTAGATAATCTTTGAAAACAAAACCTCATATTATGATTTCTAATCCTCCAAACTCTATAAAATCCTACTGTGTTTTTAACAAAATATATTAATACCCTTTTCCAATCGGTAAAATTTTCCAATTCATGAAATACCAACAGTGAGAAGTTAATGAATGGAAATTAGTAAGGGTCCGGGGACAGTAACCTTTGATTTAGGATATACCGCCAATAATAGAATATTTTCACATTTTAGTGTGTTTTAGAAGGGAAGTTCAGTCTGCTTCCACCAAGTGACCTCCATATTCATGATTTTTAAGGAGAGGTTACTTCATTACATTATCATTTCCCAGTGCAGTGCCCCTTATTGAATCCAAAAAACAATCCCCTCTGATCTTCCCATATGCGTTTGATTGCAAAACTTTTCATTCAGGGTTTCAACTATTTGATGGTCAGCAAAGAGGTATTTCTCTATGGTGGGTTGATTTTTAAATAGAGGCATGAATATATGTTATTGAAACATCCCAGGTATGAGAAAGGAAACTTCTCTAAGGGGTGAGATCAAGATAAATGGTAGAGAAACCCTAAACTCTTGAGGATTTTAGAGAGATATGGTCTCTCATATCTCTAAAAAATGACCTTTTTCCTCACTTGAATCTCTTATATTATTATTTAATTGAATAAATTTAATTATTTAATACATTTTTTGTAAGTTTTCGGTTAATTAGGAATGATTTAAGATATTTTTCTCAAATAATTATTCTTCATACATTCTATCTACTATGCTACTAAACCCCAATATGTTTTTTACATAATACCTAATTGATATATTATATAATTAAATGAATTTAGTTAATGGTAATTGAAGTTCAATATAAATCTATCTCTTTCAATTGGTTGTGATACTCCTCATGTTGTAAATGGTTATTGTCCTAAATTTCTATTTCCAATACATATTTTGTATTATAATAATAATTTCAATTTTATGAGCTATATGATTACAATATAGGATATCATATATTGAATTATCTTTAAAACATACTATTAGATATTTTTGTATGAAATTTTTAATGGTTTTTCATCAATGTGTTACTCAATTTATAAGGGTTTTCTTCGTCATTTTTTTATTCCATAAGACATTTACAAGTTATGTACCACGTTATTTTTTTATGTTTGGATTATTGATTTCATATCCCATTAAATCGCTGTTAATTATTTCCTTATAATTTATCGTATAATCCATGACCAATCATATTCTTTACTCATATATCATAAAATTAAACTATTACATTAGTTATGACGATTTTTCACAAAAATATGAATGTTTTATTAAAGAAACACTACATTGGTCAAGCTGGCCTGATGTGGTGAAATCCTAAGTTTTAATATCATACAATAAAAATTAAATATTTCACAAATTAACAATGTAAAAAAATAAATATTCACTGTTTTTTTGAGGGACACATGATAATATACAAAATATGTTACTCTGTTACCCTCGAACCTTATTTGAATGATTTTCCGATGACTATTTAATAAATAGTATAATGATACAAGTTGATAAATGATAAATAATGAGATGAAACATGAAATGTGAGGACAATGTGGACCAAATATTAATTTTGATCAACCACTTAGATATTGATTATATTGATTGTGTATATAGATTGAGTGATGAAAGTGTTTTTATTTTAATTTCTCAATTGTAAACCATTTTAAAATGATATTTCACTAATAATTGTCATTTTGAATTTAGTATTCATGAAATATTTGAAATATTTTCTTTTTTCATCTTCTGATACACAAAATATTGTGTAGTCGACCTTCATCACCTCCATAATCCTTTGAGTATTATCATTATTCACATAGTGTTTGTAATAAATTACCCCATATGGATAACCCGTATTATTCAAATAGTGATCGAGTATTGAGAACCCTCAACGTAGATCATGCATCAATCCATACTATTTGTTATTTAGCTGAGAAACATAGTATTCATATTTATTAATGAGAAACACATCTAACTACTCAATATAAACCTTTTCTTCCAATAACTCTTTTAGAAACAGTAACTTGATCCCCATTTGGAAAACATTGAACCGTCTTTTCACTACTATGTCCAATAATAATTTGATTTTCTCTAGCCACATAATATGTTAAAATATTTCATCAAAATCATTACCCTCTATATAAGAGTACCCTTTTTACAATAATTGTTATTTGTTTCAAATCAATAAACCGTATTGATTCATATTCATATGAAAAATTAGTTTGGTCTAAATTCCATTCTAATTTATTTGTCTCGAAAAAATATCCTAGAAAACTTCTAGTATTATTTGGATATGAATAATTATTGCTAATTTCTTTCCGATTTTAGATCTTGAATTACTCTTCATATTGGGGTGACCACTTCCTGAAAATAATATTAATATTCTCTCATAGATTATTAGTATTCCAAAAATAGTCATCCAATAACATTGTGTTAGAACAAATTGATATTAATGAAATAAATAAATGTTGATTATTCTCCCAACATTGGACTTCTTGATGGTAAAAAACATAAAAATTCATCCATTATATAACACTAAGACCATAAATGTTATTAAATGATATAATTTCCACAATGATTTTAACCTCTTCCTATTGTTAGGCCCAAATCTTAAATCCAAAAACATTTTTTTCTCCAACACCATTTCCTCACATGTGAATACATGTCTTATAAACATCTATAGCTCAATAGAATTATATATATTTTTTTCTATAATCAATATTATCCTTAGTGGGTTAATTTTAATCATATCAAGGTTCCATCATGAAAACTGATAATTCTACTGAGTCAGATCTAGGTCCATTAAACAATAGATAATGTTACCAATAACATCACCTTACATTTAACTCAATTACTTCTTCACATGTCATGCATCGATACATCATTAAATAACATGAATGTATTCTTATATATTTCATCATCATCATTCATAACTAATTTAAATCCGTTGAAATTTGGAACACATCAAATCACCACAATGCATCTTCTGATAAAACATCACATTATATTGTATATCCCTTAAAATTGAAACACATGGACACCATTTATTTAAATTTATACATATAAGGAGAGGGGTAAATTTAGAATCATAAATATTGTGATTGTATTTTATTCTTATAGACCAAGCCACTGATACATTCTTGTATGTTATTGTATTTCTTTTGGGTTGTTTCAATTCCCCAACAATCATTAACTAATTTTTCCATATAAGTAGATATTATTTACCCACATTCTCCATCATCATCTTATATGTAGAATTTTAATGCTTATTATTTTTCACAAATATGGGTTCAACTAAAAATTTACAATTTTCTTTCATTATTTGTATACAAATATTCCATTTTATTGATTCGTTCCAAGAGTAAGAATCTCACTCTAGGTCATCTACTCATTATTTTTCATCAATTTGAAGGCCAAATCCCCTATAATCACATCTCACCATGTGGAAAGGCATGTGACTATTTGGAAACAATCATTATTAATATTTTATTTATTATTTATTAGATATTCCTCATTGATTTTTGCTGGTTGTGCGATCTTCATTGAATGGACATTATTCTTACTCACAATTTTAGTAGAACCTCAAATTATAATATTGGTGCATTCCCATTATATCAAGTAGAAATATTTCTCATGTACCAATAGAGGTTCCCGATATACCATTCATTGATCACCTTATGATTCCTTGGAGTAATTAATCTGATTTCATGATATTTCATTTTTTCCTTCAAGTGTAGGATTTCTTAGATTTGAATATTATAGATGGGAAAAAAAATTAAGTTATTATTCCTTTAATTACTTCATTAAAATACAATATCATTCCAAATTTTTATTATTAGTACATATAAAACATATCCCAATAAAAATCATATATCCTCTCATATTTATCAGCTGATATGTTGATGCATCCAGAGTTTTTCATCTTGTGACATTAATCCCTCAAGCATCTTCAAGAAAACGCATGGTGTGTGATATCATCCACAATAATAGAATATGATTGATAAATTCGTCTGAGAGGAATTTATGCACGTCTAAAATATACTGTTGTTAAATATATTTAATTTTATAATGCATCATAGTGGTTGACCAGGTATTTCTCACTTGAGGAGTGTCGTAATTGGTTGAATCATTGATTTTAGTTCTCATATTCTAATTTTTTCCTTGTTTATTTTTGTTAAATTATAAATTAAAATTATATTTTTTGGTGTCTTTCGAATTTGTGGAATTGGAATAAGGAAATTTGGAATTTAAATCTAAATTCAGATGTGAAAAAAAATTACGGTAGAAAAATATTGATCTATAGTTTGGATAACACAGTTTCCCTCATAATTTATTTGTTGACTAAATTATATTTGATATTTTTTTGGGTAAAACCTCTTAAATGTATTAATTTGCATTTATTTATTGAGTGTCTCATTTTAGTAATACATTGGAACACTATAATATACATAATCCAATTATCAAATAAAATAACCCCTCATCCAAAAAAGGTATTTCTAAAAGACTCACCCCACTCTATGTCATTTCATATCATTATGAAACCCCATGTCCAATCTATGATTGTTTTTTTAGATATAATGGAGGGAAAAATAATTAATCCTTGAAATGAAATGGAATTAAAAATAATGTTTTTGGAGATGACTTTTGTACCCGTGTAATACTCATTTATAGATCAAAAAAATAAACACATTTTTTAACTGTTTTACAATAATAAGGGACACCATAAATCCATCCCATAACTAAGCCTCTGCGTAGTCTCTTTCCATTTCAAAGGGAATATAGATCATGATGGAAATATCGAAGAGATTTAATGATATTAGGTTTAGATGAAAAATAGATATAGAAGAGGAATATAAGAAACATTAACAAAAATATGAATTCATGTTACATGGGAAAATAGAACTAAAATTACAAGAAAACAAAAGTTAAATCTTAAATGGACCTCGGCCACGTTTCTTTGGGGACCCCGATGGGATGGGATGGATTGGAATGATTTGGGAAGGGGATCTCTCATCTATTTTTAGTCCATATTCTCCCATAGAAATGAAAAACATGTTAGAACCATTAAACGAACGATTCAAATGTGGAATCCATCATGAATGGTGTTCCCAATTATATTCTAAAGATACCCTAAAACATTCTGTATATTTTTCCATATAGAGAATTTGTTATGACCATTTCACTCTGAGAACATAATCTACCCATACATCCTTTCCATATTTTATGTATCTGGTTTCCTATTATATTGTGGCCTTCCAAATAGAAGACTCACAAATTCCCTCATTATTGACTGTTATTAAAAAATAATTTATCCAACTCCATGTTGAATATAAAAAACATTGTATCAACTGACATCGAGATATATACTCATATTTAAAACTTTTTAGATTCGAGAATAGTTTTTGAGGCTTACATTTTGAGATGATTTTGGGCCACTAATTGACTGATTTAGAATGTTTTATAGTAGGATAAAAAATATCCAGATATTTCTAGGATAAAAAAGGAATTTTAAAAGATAAATTTGTTTAGAATCAATTATTTTGGAAATAAATAACCAAAAAATAGTTAGATCCAAAAATTAATTGATTTTTCAATTAAGATAAAAATTCATCAAAACAAATTAAAATATAAATATATATAATAATATAACACTATATTGGGTCTAAAAATATTGATATTCAATGTAAAATAATGATTTTTTTTGTCTTTTTAGGTTTTCTTTTAAAATGTTTCCATAAGTATTTTCATATTCTCATATTTTTCAGTATTTCTATTTTCAAAATATGAAATATATTACTAAGATTTATCGAAAATACATTAATTATTACCATACATCCCATATAAATTTAACATAATATCAGTGATTTTTATTATTGGTCTTATTAGGACTCTTTCCACCATCTGAAATATTTTTCCTATTTCAAGAACTGTTCAAGGCTCTTTTCAACTCATTCTTAGGAGAGGGTTTATCATATCGAATACCAAATTTTCCAAAAATAAATTTTCATTATGATGAGAAAATAATTTCATATTTATTATCATAAATAGAATGATTTCTTTCCTTTTCATTATAACCTTATTAAGGATAAAAAATAGTAAATCCAATGTAACCATGAATTTTGGAATACCATTAATATTTGATTTATCCCATTCATTCATGACTGATTCATGTACATCGCTAAATTTTTCAATCTTCTTATACCGTAATTCATCATAAGAATTAGGTTTTATCTTTATATTCTTCCTAATACTAATTTTATATTAAAATTCACATGTGATCTTATCCAACATTTCACATGGGTCATTAATTTGAAACTTAATCTGAGAAAAAGAATTTTTAAAACACCCATTATCTTATTTTTTCATTAGATTTTAATATACTATTTCTAACTAGTATTTATGTAGATTATAATTTTTTGATACAACAATAAAATATATTTTGAGTTTAGAGTATGTCCATTATCATAAGCATTGATTTTTTATATATTTAAGGAGATTTTTCAACTATTTTCATTGAAATTTTTTCTTCACCCATAGATCTATATCCACATCAACAATTATTTTATCTAAACCTTTTATCTTTGGTAATTCAATTTCATGAAATTAGATACATTTATTTTTTTTTCAACCATTATATTGTCTAATTTTCATGGATTCATGGACAACATCCTTTTTTTAGTTATTGGAATTTCTTCTTCATTAGTAAGTACATAATCAATTAGAATATAATGTTCTCCACTCATTTCTACAATATCATTGAATGAATGAATATTTTACCTATATGCCTCAACTAAACCACTCTAGGGTACACTTCTTTTTTCTATTAACTAGAACAAACTATTTACATATAGATATCCACATTGATGAAATTTCAGTATAATTATTCTTCTTCATTGATGTTATTCCATTTTTAATGGAATGAATATATTGGAGAAGGATTATTTTTAATTTCACCAATATACTGAACCACATTAGTTAAAATGAAAATGATAATTTAAATGAATCTCTTTCAAACCAGATGATAGTCCCAAAATATTATTAGATACCCTTAGTGGTGGGGTGAATCGGGGTATGTATATTCTTTTCAAATATCATCATAACCAACTAGATCATAAAAAATTCATTATATGTGTCAAATTAATTTTTCTAAAGTGTTTATTATTATCTTTTTATTCACTTTTTTAGGTGATTATGATGAATTCTATGTAAATCAATAGAACATGTACATCAATACATATATTTTTATATGGTTCACCCACCCTAGGTTTAATATAAGGAGCATTCAAAGGAAATGTATGGTTGTTCTAAATCCAAAAAGACTCAATTGAATTTCGAGGTTCAAACTATTTCACTTCTATTCCGAGGCTCAATTCCTTTACATTTTATTGATATATCTCAATACTTCATATGGTTCACTCTATCAATCATTACTTTTATGGATCAATGATGGTGATAAAGGTCACCTTACTCCACTTTTTCTCACTAATTTATAAATTAATCACATAGAATCTTTGGACTATTAGTTCCCATCATTAGAATTAATAAATTCAACCACATTTGTAGGTCAATTCTCTATTTAAGTATAATGTTCATTCAATAAATGAATATCAATATACAATGGTTTTACTAGGAAATAAATTTTCAACAATCCCTCAGTGCTTACAACCTTTTCGAAGATCACACAACCTAAATGGAAATTCCCCATTACTTATATCTATATACTACCCTAACGACCCCCAAAAATTCCACAATGATAACCTCTTTCACAATGATCCACTATAATTAATAAAAAATAATACCATCATGAAGTTAAAAACATTAGAAAATATCACTTAGCCTTAGAAAACATCACATTATTCATTCATAATTTTATTTGACTCACAACCCACAATAATTTTTCAATACATATAATTTTTCCTAAACCTTCATAACCTACGTGAACATACATTCTTCATTAACATATTCTAATGAACATTCATCATGAATCACCATCATGAATTCATGACGAATGGAATTTCATAAAGAAAGTCTCTAAATTTATGATGTGGTTTAGGAATATTTATAGGTATTTCATCCTATTCTAAAACCTTATATCCTATTTATCACATTTTTATGCAGCTCCCTAATCACATTAATTATGATCTGGATTTTTTCATAGTACAATATAAATTTACCTATTCGTGAGGATTCCTGTATTCTTGATGTAGCCATTACTCCTTCATGGATCTGTGTTATCATATCTAGTCAATAATATTACATGAACTCTATAATTGTCCCTTTCCACCATATTTTTCAAGATACACAATCAAACAAAAAAACAATTCTGTGATACCATTAGGAATTTTTTCAAAATAATATTTTATAGATACATAATCTCCATAAAAATTATAAAGAAATAATTATCCATTTCATGAATCAATTTTACGTTTAAAAATAATTATGATGTATAATTTTTATAAATGATGTATTTTACAGATATGGAGAGGGTATGATATAGATACAGATTTTTATCATTTTTATTGTACAATGATCATCATAAAAAGATCATAAGTAATATTTTATCATTAGAAAATAGTAATAATATATTATATATTATACGATTTCATTAAATATATATGTATATATTACCACTTTGGTATGGTAAAGAATAGAGAATAACCTAAGTTCATGATGCTAGCTGCCCACACAAACATGAACGATGTTTTCATCTTTCGTTGAGATAAAAGATATGAAAAGATGTTATATATATATATATAATTTTTTTTTATAAATATGATTATTTAATTATTATAAAAATTATGTATTGTATATAAAATATAATAATTAAATATATCCTTATCATAATCCTTTTAATTCCTTAGGGAAATATTTATAAAATCACTTCGTGAGTCAGTAGTCCTATGTACACACGATAGATTTCAACGAATAGTAGATTATAGAAACATATATATGATAAAATTACTAAAATATAATAAATAAGTCCTATATATCATATATAAAATATAGATACATCATCATACCTAACCATGATAGGTGGTTGTTAGGGAATAATGAATAACATCGATTCTTTATGTCGTCGTCCTCCGTAAAATAGAATGATAATTTAATAATCCATTTGATTGATGGGAAGATTGTAGTAGATAATAAAAATATTATATAAAAATATATGCATATTTGTGGTACTGTTATTTTTACATCTTCATTGTATCATATTATTTGAGGGCTTGGATGAAGAAATATAATAGAAACACTAATTGAAGAATGTTAAATTGTCTTCTAGAATCTTCCTTACGATTGAACTAAATCATTCCATGGCTAGATTTATGTACAAAAATAATTCTTCTATGTTGATGGTATTATATTTTTGAATTGATTTTGTTATGTTTTTTTATATCCACAATTGATTGTAAGTGTTAACTATATAGGATTGGGGTGTCCTTTGAAAAAAGGGAAGAGTTGAAACTAAGTAATTTTTAAAATATATTCAATTATATTGATGATTTTATCATATCTCGAGCCAAAAATTAGGCCATTATTGATCCTAGAAGATGATAGGTAAAAATAAGTCCATGAAATAGATTTTTTAAAAATTTCAGATCATTTTAATCCATATATTTTTACTTTTATTCTATGTAAATCACTTTTTACCTTAACCTCGATTACAAATCTTTACTATTTTTACTATTCAATTGGGTAAAAAATTATGTTTACCTCAGAATTTTTCAATTTTTATCATTTAATATTTTTTAATAAATGTTCCAAAATTTCTTTTATTCAAGTGTAAAATTTTAGTTCAATATTATTCCCATACATTGGATGATAAAAAGGATTTTAAAAGTGAATATGTTCAAATGTTTAAATATTTTTAAAATAAAATGTAAATATAAATTTCATTGTAATTAAATAAATTTGATTAGATGATATATTATTGAGATATTTTTTACATTAAATCCAATTCAAAATAAAATTATTTATTATAAATACTTTAATCTAAAATTTAATTTCTTTTTATGATTTAGTATTTTACACTAGTCATTAAAATTAAACTTTTCATAAAAATTAAAAAATATCCCTAAGATAATATTTATATTAATATTTACAAAATAATGCTTATTTTAATAAAAACAGTTCAATGTTTGTTCAAAATTAATTTTAAATTATGTGTCCAAATCTAGCCTCATCTGTCTTATAAAAAAATAAAATTTTTCCCAAAAATATTTATTTTCTTTTTATGTTATTTTGAATTTAAAAAGTATCAATAGAAAAAAAAATGTAAACTATTAGTTTTCCTATTTTATTTATTATTCTAAATAACCTCCATTCTATTTAAGAAGATTTAAATATAATATTAATAGTACATTTTTGTTTTGTGAAACTCAGTCTTGCATTTGTACACAAAATCAAACAAACATGTTGTTTTATGTAACAATAAATAATAACACAATTTCGTGTAATGAAATATTTTTATGATATTTAATTTAATTATAATTAAATATATTAAAATATCTTATGGTCTTATTTTTTCCTTGTATTTCATTTCATGTATTCCCTAAAATATAATGATTTTCTTTTTGAATGTTTTGGTGTTACATTTTAACCACATTAACAAAATTGGGTCCTTCAAAGATAAGAATGTAATAGGGTTGAATTTTTTATTTAAAGATCATATTCTTCATGTTTAGCTATTCTATTACATTATAATAATATAAATAAATGTATTTATATGAAATATTTCAATTTCAAAAGCACAATTTCATCCTCAGATTCTTTTTCAATCATTTTAAAATTCACCCTTTACTCCAATAAATTATTATGCAAAAAGAAATTTTAAGCATAAAATTATACAATAAAATTTTAACACATCATAACATCCATAACAGAGTGAAATGTCATTAATTATAACTATTTTAATACAAAATATCTATATCACAATTTAACCGACATATTAAATTAATTTTTAAAACTAAAAAGTACCACCCCTTAATTGTCATTGATATTTAAATTTTATAATGAATTATCTAAAAAATTACATATTAACCAGTACTTCACACTGGACAGTAGTAATAGGTAAACTCTTATCATCCATCAATAACGCATCCATACACCATGTCCCATTAAGATGCCACATGTTTTCAACCATTATATGTGTTTTTCTTTTTCTATGCAATGTTAATATCATGCCTATAATGTTTCCAACAAATTTATTGGTCATCCAAAAATAAACTGTATTCATTTAAAAGACCTTTTTACTATGGTTTTCAATACATTTTATTTTTTTCAAATCCAAGTAATATTTTATTACTATAGTGAAAATGTATTTAATGATAATATTAACCCTAATTATAATGAATCCCCTTAAAATTATTTCTATTAAAAGTAATAGAATTATTCATCTAATTACCTTTTCACTAAACTATATACTAAACCATTGTGAGGTATTAAAATTAATTTCTCCCAAAATATCACTTAACTTGGTAGAATATCATTACATAAATCATAAAAAGGTGTATTTATGATATTTAATATATAATAAATATTAATCTCAAGAACCAAGAAATATATCCAAAACTCATAAGTTTATGAAAAAATTATTATTCTGAAATTTAATCAAATAATTATATAATTCATGATTATTAAAACAAAGACCATTTGTAAAATTATTCAGTACTTAAATTCGTTCATAAAAATATATAATTACATCTTCCAATTTATTTTTACATAGGTCCTTCCATGGTCTAGTTGTTAACCCTTAGATGATTGCATTGAATTGGATAATTCCATGGTTCTACATATTTCTTCCAATGAACCCAAAATGAATATTTAGGAATTTATTACTTCGTTCACTTTTACTATTCAATTTTCATTTAATCTTTTTCTCTAATCTCATTCATTCCACACAGAAACAAATTTACTATTAAATTGAGATAGATTCATGGGTTTCTCTATGTCCATTTCTTACATTATGATAATCAAACATTATTACCTCCATCATCCCAATAATTCGAGCTCATTGAGAACTCCATCCTTCGCAACATTACTGATTATAGAAGTTAGTTAAGGTAAAAAAAATTAATCTTATTTTAGGAAAACAGATTAAGAATTATCCTGATATATTTCACTCCAATAGTCATCCAATTGTTTCTCACAGTCAACATATTTTCCTCCATGATCAACGTAAACTTTACACCGTGATAAATCCATTGAATATAACCAAAATGTACATTATGATAAAAACTAATCATAGTGGGAAAACATTATATTCATCCATGTTATGTAAAAATCATAATATATTAGTTTCTATATAATACACTATAGGTTTATAATTGTTCATTCATTTTCATCATCTATTGAAGTACTAAATAATGGCATATAAATAAAAATGGAATTTTCCTATGTATACCCCCTATGAGTTTCTAACATTGTATGCTATAAGGCTTGTTTTTGTGAACCAGCTAGGGATCGTGTCATTCCCTTTACACCCTTTTAAGTTCTATTAAATCTATTTACATATGTGTAAGGAAAAATAATCCACTTATAGTATCCAAACATATATGTATTACATATAAAATATTTATATTCTCTACGTTTCCTAAAAATCATGATGTTATTATATAATTGTCCTCAAAGTATTTCATTGGTCTTTGATCATAAAACTTTTATTTCATAAATATATTTCATGGGTTTTCTTCTAAAGTTAACATGAATCCAACTATAGAGACCTCAATCCTTATATCCTGGAGAAAGTATCTTCTTAATTATATTAAAATCAAAGAAGAATAATAAAACCCTAATGAACTTATAGTTTTGTATCCTTTGGAAATATATATATATATATATGTGTGTGTGTGTGTGTGTGTCTGATTCCAATATTATATTTGAGTACAAAAATTAATGAATAAGTTTTCTAGACAATCCAATTAATCCTTCAAGCATATCTATGTATATCAGTCATTGTACACATTATAAATACATAATGAAATGATACAAGATAAGGGAGATATCAAATTCACAATTGGGGTAATGTAGAATGCATTAAATACTAACGAAATTAGAATAATTAATATTTAAAGGCTAATAACTTAAAATAAATATATATTAAAAATTCGAAATGTTATATTCAGTTTGGGAAAATAAATCACTGAGAACACAGTCCATTTAATAAATAAGTTGATAAATTATTATGTACTATGATAATATGAAATAATTAATGATTTAATATATTATTGAATCCACATGGTTAGTATGGTTCAAATACAACAAAAAACATAACAAAAAAGGCATAAAGATGTCAAAAATAAAAAATACATAGAAATTATGCCTAAATATGATCAATTCCCATAGTGGTGAGGGACCCAAAGGTATGGAAGATCATAAGGAGATTATCTTGGATTCACATTTTAGTGAGGATGTACAATACATTATTACCTCCCCATAATGTATAAAATGGATTCACTATAATATGAATATATATTTTTCAATGGTGAATTTGTTGTGTGACAGCCCATGGGGTGGGGGTGTTTTCATCCACGTATATGTGAATTGAACATGAGGTCATTTCTATGAAATAAAAACTAATATTGTTGGAGTAGACGAATTCCATTACCTTAAGGGAAGAATGAGACTCCACACTAATAGAGTTAACATGAAAATAGTAACTACTGAAGGAAACCTACACAGACCTTGTGATATTACAAATCATGCATCCTCCTCTCATAAAATATAGGATCCATGATCCATCCATATTGATATTGATGCAACTGTTGGGAGGAATCCATATAACCTACCAAACCATAATAATAGAGCACAAAGTTGGGGGATGATCTATTCTTCAACCCATAAAATATTATAGGGTTCAATAATTCCCCCACAATTTCACTATGAAACAATACCCCGCTATCATGTTATTGAATCATACCAGCATTTCCACCATCATGATACGTTTATACTTTATACGACCATTATTTCTGAAGCTATAGAGAACCAAGAATCCTAAAATTAATAATATAGATCTATAAATTATTATTTTATTTCTTTTTTCTTTGGAACATGATACCTATACTATCATGATCTATCCCCAATTCATTATAATGCTAATGTGTAGAAACACATTCAACTAAGGAAACCTAACAAATTTCTCCCATGGGATAAATAATGCCTCAATAAGATATCTATAACTATCCCCCATTTGTTTCTAACATGTCAAAATATTTGTATGTATATATAAATATCAATTTAATTTGTATAAAATGTTCCTTATCAGAAAATATCTATATTGAGAAGATAATATAGATTTATAAATATTTTTCATGTGAAACAAATAACATTCAACATAAAACAAAATACATTGAAATACTATATATATTAATAAATGAACACATCTTCGTTAAATGATTTCAATATTATGGTTATATTTTATGTCCCTCAGAATGTTAATAATACAAGATAATGTTAATGACTACAATAAAACTAAATCAGGGATGTGATTTTCAATACATTTCTTATTAAGAATGCTCATAAAAAACAAAAAGGACAAATAATGATGGTATTGATACAATTTATAACAATTTAATTTTAAATGTTTGGTTTATTATTAATCAATATAAATAACTTATAAAGATATTTTAAAAACACTACATATAAAAATTTTATTTTCATTTGGAAAAAATCTTTTCTAAAACTTATTTTTTTTAAAATAATAATAATGGAATAATAATTTTTAAAACTATGAATTTAAATAATATTAGTAGAAACAATTCATTAAAATTGTCATTGTAGTATTGAAAATGATATATCATTATAAATAATAATCATGATAATAGGTAATTCCATACATATCATACAAGTGGAAAAACATTGATTTTTTAAAATATTGGGGAAGATTTCCCTCTACACTAAATCAAAATAAATCATCTAGTAGAGAGTACAAAGAAGAACCATGTTAATATTAGAAAAACAAATCTGAAAGATTACATTGTTCTAGGGCGGGTAATGATGTTGTGGTATGGAAGGCACCCAAATTTTCCATGGAAGTGTGACCAATCCTCCTAGTCCTTGCTTGCATCCATGAATAAGATTCCTCATCCAATGGTCCTTCCAATGTAATGGGAGTCTTGATAGATGAAAAAGGATCATCATTCTTGATATAATCTCTTTACTATTGGTAGTGTGAAAATCAAATAATTTTGAAATGATAACATTAAAAAGTATGTTCTTAGTAGGAGATGAGATATTGTGCATGGATATCCATCCTTCAATAGGAGAGAAGGCTTTAAACATCACCATCATCATCATGGAAGGGATTTTAGCAACCTTATAATTGTTTAAGTTATTCAATTTCTTTATAGTGCAAGCCTTTATATGTTAAGGCTTTTCATCACATTAGTAGCCCTTATTTGGCTGATAAATCATACTACATTCCTCAGGTAATCTACCAAGGGGGCTGGATAAATGTGATTCAATCTATATAAGTGAAGTAATTGAAATCACATGTAGGGTTCCATGTGAAAAGTCACCAGGTAGGGCATCATTGTGGGCACCTGGAACTTGCAGTGATCGTGGTTCTCAAGAACCACTCATCTCAACAAGAGTATCATCCTCATTCTAACCAATTTTCCCCTTCTGTAAATATAATTTATTAATGTAGAAATAATATTACACATATGTTTCACTTCCTCATGGTTAATGTTACAATATATTTCTAATGAACATGAAAATGGGAATTCATATAACGTAGATGAAAGTGATTCATGTTTTTTTGGAATGGGAGTAAGAGAGAACTTCATTACAATTTTTAAAAGAGGTTTTTTTTTGTTTCATGATTCTCTTTGAACATTAACATGGTTAAAAAATTGATATGTTAAATCATTTTTAACGGGAAGAAATATTTTCATTTTTTTTTCGAAAATAATTGTTTTAGAAAAAAAATCGTACTAATGATAGAAATAAGGTCTTATTTTCATACAAACATTTTATCAATAATTTTAAGTACCAAAGAGTGAATAATTGGATATAAAACATTAAAATTGAATGGATATCCATAGTTGGAGTTAATTAAATGGGATTATAATCAATATTTTTAATAATTTCATTCATCTTAAATTTAAGTGTAACCACTCTTGATTAGAATTAGATTGTCAAATAAACCCTTAATGGGATTATAATTTTGATGTGAAAATTAGTAAATTAATCAATTTTTTGTATAACCTATAAATAAAATTATTACAATTATAATTATGAAAATTTTTATTCAAATTTAATTTCACACATAATCATAGAATATATATGATAACAAATGAGTAATATTACCCCAAAGATATAAATTGGTTTGTGAAAATTATTATAATATGGTAACTTTTAATTAAAATCAACGTAGATCAAATAATTAAAATATATATTTATAATACCATTAATAATTAATTTTTTTATATTAAATTTCAAAAGGGTATTATATAAACTATATATAATAAATTAGGTCTATAAACTTTACAATACGACTCATTGAAATAAATTGTTACGAAACCCCTTACCTAACACTTCTTTTTGGTTGAATGTTAATTAAAATCTAATATACAGATTTTGAACATTTTATAATATTGTTAAATAACCATATTTGTATTTTTAAAATCATATTTGACCTTTTTATTAGAAAATATTCAGTTTATTGTAAATAATATGTAAATTTTCCCATTTTTTATGTTGTTATTTACATTGTTTTCTTATTCATGTTTTATCTTCAATATTTCTATTCTTTTTCATATTATATTGTTTAACATTAACAAAACATTATAATTAAATTATTATTATATTTATCGATTAATTATACTTTTTAAAAAAATTATGAATGACATTTTTCTGAAATGTGGTAAGTTACCATTAGGGATGTAGTAGGTTGTTCGTAAACATGAGTAATATTTCCATTTTCAAGCTATAATTATATGAAGAAGGTAAGTAATATATTTTCCTTATAGAATAATCATAATATATAATATACCATACTATTTCTTGAAATATACATATATATTTTAATGATATGTCGTGGTGATGAAAATATAGCTTTGTCATTTCATAAAAGTGGTAGTCGACATATACAAGAACGACGTTATCACCATTCATTGAGTGAAAATGTAACAACTAAAATGATTTATATTAGATTTTCAGAATGATTAATATGGAATAAGTATAATAATTACATGATGTATATCAAAAATTGTAATTAAAATTAGCCTTATCATCCTCCATGAGAAACGGTAGAAAAATACAAATTGTACTGCTCTACGAGGAGGTTTCCGCCATACACCCGAGTGACTCTATCATATCTTCTTGGGAATAGAAGTAAAATTGTATAAATGAAAAAATAAAACTATATGTATAATTAGGTTATAAATATCATTTATATATATATATATATTTCCCATCATCATAGACAACTATAATAGGTGGTAATGGAAAACCTACTCACTTTAGTTCATAAGGTGGCGGGGTAACACATTTGATGAAATTGTATATGAGGTTAGGTACTGGAAATATAAATAAATATTATAATTACAAATATAATTATACTATTCTATCATAATGTATTAATAATATTTTAGTGAGGTTTAGGAAGAAATAAAATTAAAACACTCATTATATTATTTTACATCTTATTATTGTATCGTCCATAGATTTGCAAAAAATATTTCTATGGAATGATATGGGCCAATGAAAATTATTCTAAGATTATGAGAGTGAGGTTGAGAGGTGATTATTGATGGTATTGGATGAAATAAATTGTTTGATGGTGTAAATATGAGATAAGTGGGGGTGGCCTTTTATATGTGAGTTGTGTGACAAACATGAATTTTTTTAAACTATTCAATAATACCAACGCTTTTATGATAGAAAAGCTCCAAAAATGGGTAAATGTAAATAACTGAATATTTTAGGTGATCATATGTAATAAAAATACATTTTATAATTTTTTTTAATTATTTTACATTTATTTTTACAAATAAAAGGAAAAATTTTAATGAAAGAAATGTAATTAAATTTTTTTATTTTTAATATTCATTTGGGTAAAAAATAATTTGACCTTATTATAAAATATAATTTATTATGATTAAGAGAATGATATAAAATTTTTAAAATATTATTATCATAAGAAGAAAATTTTATTTTTAAATTAATGATGTATACGAGATGAGAAAATTGGTTTTCAAAGAGAAAATGTTCCATGGTTTAGAATGTTATAATTTATATATTCAATATGAAATTGATTAAAAAAATAATAGGATTTATTAATAGATAATTGAAATAATTTTACTTAAAATAAATTTCATCATATCATTTTATATTATAAATAATTTAATGAAAAATTTTATATTTCCATTATAATCAGTATTATTTAATTTTCATCAAAAATGTAAATTTTATAAAAAAACAAAAATATTGACCTTAAATTAATTATGATATAAATATTTAATAAAATAAGTTTATATAATAAAATTATTTTTCTAATTTTAGATAAAATTAATCATAAATTATGTCCACAAAGAGAAACTACTTCATCTTTTTAGAAAATATATTTTTTTAAGAAACTTTTATTTTTCTTTTCATTGAATCTTATTTCATTACGAATAACTAAATAACTAATAATCATGTGTAAAATAATTTTTTTTGAAGTTTCTAAATATTAATCATAATCATAATTCCAATGTCTATTTTCTAATAACAAAATTATAAGTGTATTGTTTCTAAGCCAAATATGTTGTTTTGTGTAAGGCATGTTATCAATAAAACTTGTTGTTGTTAGAAAAAATCCCAAATTAGTGTTTTATATAACACACACTATTGGAGACAATAATTTTTTAAAAAAATAAATATGTCATAATGTATTTGGATGTTATCATCTTCTTTTTTCATTTCATATATATTATCAATTATATATTTTTTATTTTAGAAATGCACGTTGATACATTTTATAACACCACGGTGAATAACCCTGATAATAATGATTTGGGACATCATTGTGAGAATCCTATATTATATAATAATTAATATATCAATTTAATTTAATTTATCCATAGTTCCATGTTATGTTTAATGTACCTATGCTAATTCTCCCAAGTTATGTCTCATTTATTATCCATGTTGAACGTCAATATTCAATTTTCACTATATATCCCTTATAGGGATTAATTCTACCCTATTTATTATAATGTATTTACCATGTATATAATATGATTTAAAATAAAATTACTAATAAAAAATGAATAATCTATTATTTTAGATTAGAATAATTATTATTATATTCATGTTTTATGTTTATAATTTCCATTAAACAAAACTGTAAAATATCTTATGTGTTATTAATTATTGTACTATCTAATAAATGTTTTTTGAATTAAATAATTATTGATGTTATAGCTGGTTTCTCAGCACAATTTTGTTCTTTTTTGAGATTATAATTTAAAAATATTTTTAAAAACAATCATGAAATGTATAAACAGAGAAATAACATAATAGAATTTTAGTTATGTATTAATTGAGTAGTTTACAAGAAATGAAATCCATGTATCCATAATACAAGTGTATGTGGCTCTTGAGTAGTTTTTTGTATGGGTAATGAACCTAAAAAAGGATCCATGGGATTTGAATTTAGAATCCCCTTTTCATGATAGTGGACCTTGTCACACATTTGGTTTTAGAGGCCCAAGGGATATATCAAGTTAATCACATTAATTTTATAAACTATTTCAAAGGACATATTAAAAAGAAACTATTATTAGTGGAGATTAATAGATATAATCATTAATCATGTTGTTATAGGATTTAAACCCTCTTTAAAATTATATAATCCTAATAAGTGATACATTTTTTCAGAATATTTCTATTTATTAGATATATATAAAAAATATGAGGGACCATGTAAATAATTTGTTATGGAAAATTTAATAAAGGATATTGGAACACTATTGATTATGTAATGTAAAACAGGATTATGATGATTAATCATATATATTGAGTTATAGAAAATATAATAAATCAAATTGAGTATATATATTCATTATAACTGGAAATACTTGTTGTTAAGTCCTTTATAAATCAGAGCCCTCCTTCCGTATATGGATCAGTTGATCTATTGATTTCTAACTAATTGGATTTCTCAATAGAAAATATATTTTATATTCAAATTTGTTAAATATTGGATATTGTTAGATTATATTTTTTACACCTAGAAGGATTCATGTATTTATGGATGGAAATTATTAAGAACATTAATCCACGAGAAGAGTTTTATGTTATTGAATGAGAAATATTTAGGAGAAAATTTCATAATAGATAATTCTAATTCATGATGGGAAAATGGATAATGAATTCATAGAACTGAATTAGATGTAAACATTATTTTTGGGAATCTACCAAATTATATTTATGACACTTTCTCGATACATATATTACTTTTTTATGGACTATTTGGGAAATGATGATAGTTTATTTTTAGAGCTGACACCCCATATGTAAAGGATTCAACAAAAAAGTTTATGAAATCTATACAAATATAGTTCTATGTGATTTTATCATTGTATAGGATTTTGAAGAGAAATAGAATAACATATACGGAATGAAAAAAGGGATAAATTCTGGCAAAATCATGGAATGGGTTTTATCATAGAAGATAAGGAAGGAAACTACAACATTACATGTGTAACAAATGTGGGAAGAAGCATTTTGGGGACATCGTTCATGGTAGTGTAATGTTCTATAAGAGATTATTATATTTCAATATTTTGAAGAAAACTGATAGTGAGGAAAACCCTAAACATCCCCATAAAAATTGATATGGTAATATTTTTTAAGCACAATATGACTTATGTAGCCTCATGTGTGGACACATATGAAACATTTATAATCTCTGTCCAAAATAGGAAATAATATATTGAAACCACTATCAAACTAAGCATAGGAAATGTGACAAAGTATATTCATTCACAACCATAATAGTTATAGTAGAGGTTTTAAACTATTTGGTGGAATGTATACTCATTATGCCACTACCCCTCCCCACAAAGTGTACCCCTCCTGGGCTGGCATTGGGAAAAGGGAGATAATGACCCCCGAGTCCCGCCTCCTGTAGGCCCCGGGTTGGCGACTAGCACCGAGGGTATAATAACATACAAATGGGAGGCATTACCCTCTATGAGAACACATGCAAAAGAGAGAGATAGAATAGACTCCAAACAACTCCAACTTATAACTGAGATATAAAAGGAAACCAAGTACATATATGAAATTTCATGCAAAAGTACTACAACTGAAAGGGAAAACTAAAAGTACCCAAAATAAAGTAAAATGACAGCGACGACAAGCCCGAGCAGCTTCTCCTCCAACCGCAAGCTATTAGTAACCAGCTTGATCTCCAACCTGCTCCAAGTGACCTGAAAAACAGTTTATATGTACATAGGGTGAGTATAACAGTATACTCAGTAGGATCCTCCCCAAGCCTCTCGTGCAAAGGTAAAGAAAGCATGCTAAAGCCCAATGAACAACAAGTGAAACTAACTCGTTACCTAAACAGGTATACTAAGTTCCCAACCTCACCATGGCTACTCTCACCAGGTAACGCATACAAGAATATAGCATATAGTAATGAATATCAAGGGTACCCCGCTACTACTCCCCACTGGTTTACCGCTTTGCCCCAACGACATACGTCATGTGCATCTCTCTCCAAAGGCTTGCCCGCAGACACCTGGGCTAAGCTCCACATCCTACACCACGTGCACCACAAAGGCTTTCCCGCAGACACCTGGTCTAAGCACCACACCATCCTCACAACAAAAGTAACCAAGTAGTTTCTAGGAGCCACCATAGCTCGTATAACGTGTATCATACGTCAAGTATTATACCTCGAGCCATCACAGCCCATACGCCGAGTAAGGATCCTCAATCCATCAAAGCCTATACACGTTACACCTATAGTAGTCCATAGGATACTATATCCATAATATATGTGTGTGAAATAACCACAAGCCATTACATCCCTCTACACACATATATGGGTAAAACTAACCACTGTGCCTACCAGCACAAAGAGCTACCAAAAGAAGAGATTGGGGCCAAAGGGGGTAGTCAGCCATTCAACCTCCCATTAGAATGTTGGGGAAAACACCACCCCAGGGCTCAGAATCCCAGGGGTGTCAGTTTCCCTTACGGACAGGGTGGAGTAGTGTATAGAAACACAAAAAGTACATAATATATATAACTCACAACCACACTATGGGCATTACCTAGTCATAGGCACAACTGCAGCTAACGTCTCTCATACTCCAGGCTGCTACTTCTAAGACTAGGTATCCTATAAGAACACAACCATTTGAAGAGCTTTATTAGATTACTCCATTCTCATTTTATCAGTTCCACTGTATGTTAATTAATTCTTTAAACATTAATTAACCATGAGAAATTTACCACATTAAACTAAATTGGCATCACATTCAAAAACTGCTCCTTTTTAGGATTCACATCACTATTAAATTCCAGTTTCTCTATCCCCGTGGATTATCACCATTTAAACAAACATTCATTATGGAATTACCTTCCCCATATTCCCAAGCATTCTAGAAAAGCATCCTATGCTATTAAACACAAAGGGCTCAACACGGTGAGTAGATATACTACCCATCGAGTCTTTGCCGCCTATAGAAAGATCATAGACCCATCCTCCATTGAGAGGCTAAACAAGGAAAGCACGTGGAATACCCCGCGTATCTTCGCCTCCTCCAGAAAGAGGGTAAGAAAAACCAGCTGCCTTGAGCAGTGGGGAAAGGTAAAGCAGATAAACAACCAAACCAAACCACCAACATCAAACCATCACATTCATCTCATACCATCATCCTTGGTTTCCTCCCCGATACCCACATGCATAAACCGATGCATCTCGCCACACTAGGCGCCATCCGCTGCCACAACCACAAGTCCACATGCCTCCACATATCACAACAACCATCCAGGCTCACATAAAATCACAAGCAGCAGGAAATAAATGATCACAAAAATGGGCTCTCGGCCCTTTTACAAGGCATTCAGCCTCCATACAAGATGAGCACTCAGAGCTCCAAACCACAAGGCATTCAGCCTTACAAGCAAGCGGGTAACTCAGAACCCTTTTGAAATTATCGAACTAATAGTTCTTTAATCCATCTTGAATTAACAAATTCATTAACATGCCTCTTTATCTTTATCCAATTATTTAACAAATAATTCCAGCTTTACATTCTTTATCAATTTCCATCATTAACGAGCAACTAATTAAAGAAAAACATAGATATCACTCTATCTATGAAAAACATGAGGCAAACCGTTATCACGGTACAAAGCAACAACATGCGATCAACCAATTCTTTTAATCCAGTTCAAGTATTTAATTAGGTCAATTTCATTGTGATCCAAAGGGTTAAATCATGCTAATTCTACAGTTTCACATAAACAATTAGAAAATCCATGAATCCCCTACCTCGAAGAGTTCTTGACGTCCTTTATCCACACAACGGGTCACAGTCCTCTTCTCCTCACGACAGCTTCATCCACCGGAGGATGCCACGGTATGACAGTACCAACAAACCCCAAGAAAACCCATTAGAACCATGGAGATTACATGCTAATATGGAAGGAAGAACAAGAGAAGGTGATCCCCGAAGGAATGATGACAAAGCATACCTTATATGGAAGAACGATCGACACAACTTGGTTGCATCAAACAGAGCGGAACTGATCCGAGTAACGTTTGATTGTGAAACTCCTACGGGAATGATTGCAAGGTTCTATCGTCTCATAGATGAGAACCAAGAGGAAGAACAATGAAGAATGATATCTCGTTCCCTTTAAAAAAATAAATTAGAGAGGCGACGTTTTAAGATCCGATATATTATCCATTAAAAACGGATCGCATTAACCCACGCGGTTTGACCAAGTAAAAACATCCCGGCCTTAGGAATAATTAATATAGAATTTATGGCCTTTGAATCGGTCTTAAATTCCTTAAAATTAGGTTTTAAAAGTATTTTACGTCAAAGAAAACGTCAAACTTGTGAACCTGGAAACACTGTTCACATACTCAAAATTTGGCAAAGTATGGAATCGGTAGCTCTCATGAAGTCTCGAAACACCGTTCATTCGTGAAATTTGGCAAAGTATGGAATCAGTAGCTCTTAGGATTCTGGAAACACTGTTCAAGTCTACCCATAGAAGTCCACCGATAGAACCTCACCGATAGAAACAATGTTCAAGTCTACCGATATAAGTCCACCGATAGAACCTCGCCGATAGAAACACAGTTCAAGTCTACCGATAGAAGGCCACCGATAGAACCTCACCGATAGAAACACTGTTCACTGAACCTCACCGATAGAAACACTGTTCACCTACTGATACTGTTCATAAAACTGGAAACACTGTTCCCAGAACTAGAAATTTGGCAAAGTGTTACCCGAGCTACTGCTGGACTGCGGCTGCCAGTATACTGAGCTACCAGTACGCCGCAGCTACCAGTAACCGAGCTACTGGTAAGCGGCGGATACCAGTAGGCAGCAGCTACCGGTAGACCGAGCTACCGGTAATCAGCAGTTACCAGTAGACCGGCTACCGGTAGGAAGTAGCTACCGGTAGACCGAGCTACAGATAATCAGCAGCTACCGGTAGACCAAGGTTCCAGTAATCAGCAGCTACCGGTAGACCGAGCTACTGGTAATCAGAAGCTACCGGTAGACCGGCTACCGGTAGGCAGCATCTACCGGTAGACCAAGCTACCGGTAATCAGCAGCTACTGGTAGACCGAGCTACCGATAATCAGCAGCTACCGGTAGACCGAGCTACCGGTAATCAGTATCTACCGGTAGACCGGCTACCGGTAGGCACCAGCTACCGGTAGACCGAGCTACCGGTAGGCAGCGGCTGGGGGATAAGTCACTTTGACCTCCCGAAACACCTCCAACTCCACATTTTCACAATGTAATGGACCAGGGAGGTCCGGGGCATTACATTAGAAACCTCTCAAAACATTCCCGTCCTCGAGAATTAAAAACCAACCCAGAAGAAAAGAGGGGTCCGAACAACCACCCCATAAGATACCTCTCAGGGGAAAACCACCATGAGTTGTTCAAAAGATGGAACAAAACTATGACATCCGAGAGTATGGAAACAAACAATCCATAACCAAACAATTCAAACATAACATCACATCAAAGGTACATAAATAAAACATGAATGGTCTAACCATAAAGGAAACGTCATTACATGAAAAGAGTTAAACATTAAACAACTCTGGGTACTAAGCATGTATCTGTGACTCACGCTCCCAGGTACTCTCCTCCATGCCACCGTATCTCCACAAGACACGAACTAAGGGGATAGAATGCCCACACAACACCTTCTCCTTGTGGTCTTGGATCTCTACAGGTCACTCCTCGAAGGTTGCATCATCGTCAATATCGATCTCTCCCCAATCGATAACATGAGATTCATCATGAAGATAACAACGGAGCTGTGATACATGGAAAATATCATGTATCCGACACATCTGAGGGGGAAGTGCTACTCAATACGCCACAACTCCAACACGAGCTAACACCTCGAAAGGCCCAACAAACCGGGGAGAAAGCTTACTTCCACGACCAAACCTTCGCTGCCCACGACGGGGAGTCACCATTAGAAACACATGATCCCCAACATTAAACTCTAACGGTCTCCTTCTTTGATCAGCATATGATTTCTGACGATCCTGTGCTATCTTCATCCTCTCACGAATCACCTGAAGAATCTCTGTTGTATTCTGCACTAGTTCTGGTCCGAGAATTTTTGACTCTCCGACCCCAGTCCAGCATGACGGAGAACGGCATTGCCGGCCATACAAGGCTTCAAACGGTGCCATACCGATGGTAGAGTGAAAAATATTATTGTAAGCGAACTCTACCAAGGGTAAGTGCTTCACCCATGAACCTCCAAAATCAAGAACACAAGAGCGCAACATGTCTTCAAGAGTCTAGATGGTTCGCTCTGTCTGACCATCCGTTTGAGGATGAAAATAAGTGCTAAGGCATAATTGAGAACCAAAATAATTCTGGAGACCTCTCCACACCCTGGAAGTAAAACGATGATCTCGATCGGAAATGATCGTCTTAGGAACTCCGTGAAGCCTCACCACCTCCTCCAGATACTGCCTCGACAAAACTTCCACTGAGCTTGACTCCTTGATCTCTATGAAGTGGGATGATTTTTTAAATGATCCACTACCACCCATATAGCATCATGTCCTCCTGGAACTCGAGGTAAACCTATAACAATGTCCATTGAGATGTCCTCCCACTTCCACTGAGAAATCTCTAAGTGCTGGAGAAGACCACCAGGAACACGGTGTTCGGCCTTCATCTTCTGGAAGACTAAACATCGAGACACACATTCTGCAACTTTACGCTTCAGCCCAGGCCACCAAAACTGACTCCTCAAGGATCAGTAGATCTTCGTCACACCAAGATGTACCGCCAAGGGTGAACTATGGAACTCTCAGAGAACCGTCTCATGCATCGCCAAGGGAAAAAAAGCCTGCCATGATAAAACACTCGGTGTTGTTCATCCTCCGACCAACCATCAGGGGCCTGACCACATAAAACTCTGTCTCTCCAAACTTCCACCTCTAGGTCACCCAACTGAGACTCTTCCACCTTCTGCATCAGGGATGACTGCACCGTCATCTGGAAAAGACAACCTCTACCCCCAACTTCTCCCATATCAAGATGAAAAGATGATAGCTCTTGCATCACTCTCCAAGAATCACAAAATTGATGCACAACATCATTACGTATCTTTCGGCTTAGTGCGTCAGCTACAACATTCCCTTTTCCAGGTGTATACGATATTTCAAAGTCGTATTCCTACAAGAACTCCATCCACCGACGCTTCCTCACGTTTAAGTCACATTGGGAGAAAACATACATCAAACTCTTATGATCGGTGAAAACCACAAAGTTCTCACCAATGAGGTAATGTCTCCACAACATCAGAGCAAACACCACGGCTGCCAACTCAAGGTCATGGGTGGCATAGTTGCATTCATGGGGATGCAACTGCCGAGACCCATAAGAAAAAACCGACCTCTGCTGCATGAGAACACAACCTAGCCCCAGATGTGAAGCATCACAGAAAACATCAAACTGGACTCCCTCCGCGGGAAGACAACGGACTGGAGCACTTACCAACTTCTCCTTTACATACTTGAAAGCTGTCTGACACTGATCTGCCCATATGAACGCTTGATCCTTCCTGGTCAAAGCTTTCAGAGGAGTCGCAACTTGGGAGAAATTAGCTACAAACCTCCTATAATAGCCTGCGAGACCAAGGAAACTTCTCACCTCTGACACGGTCTTGGGGGCTGGCCAAGACACCATTGCTTCTATCTTCGAAGGATCCACAGCTACTCCCTGTTGGGACACAACATGTCCCATGAAATGAACTTCTCGAGCCCAGAACTCACACTTGGACAACTTCCCAAACAACTGATGTTGGCGAAGAACTCCCAAAACGGCTCGTAGATGCTCTACATGCTCCTCTTCAGATGTGGAGTACACAAGGATGTCATCAATGAAAACCACAACAAACTTGTCCAGGAATTCACGGAACATAGCATTCATCAACCCCATGAAAACAGCTAGAGCATTCGTCATGCCGAATGGCATTACAACAAACTCACAATGCCCATGACGACAACGGAAAGCAGTCTTTGGGATATCCTCATCCTTTACACGCATTTGATGATATCCTAACTGCAAGTCGATCTTTGAGAACCAACTTGCACCTTTCAATTGATCGAATAGGTCATCAATACGTGGGAGAGGATAGCGGTTCTTTATTGTCACTTTGTTTAACCAACGATAATCGACGCACAACCGCAAACTGCCATCAGACTTTTTCACAAACAAAACTGGTGCACCCCACGGTGACACACTTGGACGAACAAAACCACACTACAACAGACCATTGAGCTGAATACGTAGCTCTCGTAACTCAGAAGGGGCCATCCTATACGGAGACATAGAGATAGGAGACGCTCCTAGCTATAGCACGATCCCAAACTCGATCTCTCGTCGAGGGGGTAAGGATACAACCTCTTCTGGAAAGACGTCAGGGTACTCCTCTACGACCCTAGGAAACGCCAACTGTTGAACCTCTGAAGAACTCAGCGTCATCCCAGCCATCATGGATGATAAGGATAGAACTCGTCTATGACTCATCCGAGGATCTCTCTCACCAAAAAACACCACTTTGACTCCATATTCATCAAAGAAAACGACCTTCTTCCTATAGCAATCCACAACAGCCTGCAACGAATACAACCAATCCATGCCAAGTATGACATCATATGGTTGTATTCGCAAACATAGGAAATCTCCCCAAGAGCGGTGTTTCCCCAACACTAGCTCACAGTCTCAACATACTTCAAACAAGTCGTCTCGACCTCCAACTGGCGTAGTCAACGCCAAGGGCACTGGAAGCCTCTCTACCTCTAGTCCCAACGCATGGACAAGGGTAGGTGATATGAAGGAGTGTGTTGCTCCTGAATCAAACAAGGCATACACCAAGGTAGAAAACAAGAAAAGGGTACCTCGAACGACATCTGGCTCGCCTGGGGCTGGTAACGCTAGAGCATGAAGCTGACCACGACCTCCTCCACGATCTCTCTGACCCTGATGACGACCACCACCACGGCCGCGCTCTGCTCTCTGAGGATGGGGAGCGTCATGGGGCTGTCCTCTTCCTGCTCCATCTAACCTTTGGTGATATAAAGCTGGTGCAACCTGCTGCTGGTGCCTCAGCTGGAACTGCCTCAACGGAGGAACCTGGAGTGTAGCGCCTGGCGCACGATGACTGATCTGAAAATTTGGGCACTCCCACTGCTGATGACCACGACCACCACAAGAAAAACAAGCGCCTGATCCCTTCGCATAGGCCTAAGAGTTGCTGCCTTCGGAGAAATGAGATGGGAAGGGTTGGGACCTACCCCCAGGTGAACGGAAACTCTTCTGTCCTGAAAACCGGGAACCCTGGACCACAACTCTACTTCGTGATGAAACAAGACTATTCCCCTCTCGTGACGATCCAGTCCTAGCCAAAGTCCTCTCAACAACCTCTTCCCTCACCAGCACCTCAAGATATGTCTTCAGCATAAATGGGGTGACCTGGCGCTGGATCTTTGGACGCAAATCCTCCTCGAAATTCCTCACCCTGGCCTCATCATCTGGTAACAGGTCTGAAGCATATCGTAGAAAGTTCTTGAAACGGATTCCAAACTCTTGAAAAATGGAGCTCCCCTGCCGAAGGGTGAGAAGATCCTGGTGACTGGACTCCTTCGCAGTCGATGAAAGAAAATCGACTCTAAACATGTCTCGAAACTCCTCCCACGAGATCGCTGACTCCTCACGATCACCGAGGAACAAGAACCACCACTTCCTCGCTGCTCCATGCAGCATCGTCACAACCAAGGACACCCAGTGTTCCTTCCGAGCACGAATCGAACTGAAGCCTATCTCGATATCTTCCAACCAGTCTTCTGTGACTTCATCTGAAACAGATCCCTCGTACTTCTGTAGACTCTGGCAATGAAACTCTCGAAGTGTCTTCCTCCAAGTGTCATCGTCTTCAACCACTACTCAGTGGCGATCTAATGGAACAGCCTGATGGGCATCTTCTGCGCAAACCTGACGAGGACGTCGACCTGGAGCCATACCTGCAAAATAACAACTATTATAGCTCCTAAGCCTGGAATATGGAAGACTCAACATTAATTAATTAATTGTTTTGTTTTATTTATTTTAGGTTACCTATCCCAAGGTCTACCCATTCAAACACAAGCGCAAAGAATAATGATGCATGATCCTTTCTTAGGTCTCTACCCTGCAACTGGTATCACTTTGTTTAGTAGCCATCATAAGCTTAAAAGTCCATGGAACAGATCATAGGGGGCCCTAAATGCCTATGTCTCTGCCAGTCTCCAGTGTTTACCCCACTTTCTAAACATGAATGACACCGTTGCCCAACCATCCCATGCATCCTCACCTGTGCCTAACACCAAACTCCATCCTATCCCTCAACCAGACAACTGATACCAATCTGTCATGACCCCCTCCCCACAAAGTGTACCCCTCCTGGGCTAGAAATGTGAAAAGGGAGATAATGACCCCCAAGTCCCGCCTCCAGTAGGCCCCGGGTTGGCGACTAGCACCAAGGGTATAATAACATACAAATGGGAGGCATTACCCTCTAAGAGAACACATGAAAAAGATAGAGATAGAATAGACTCCAATCAACTCCAACTTATAAGTGAGATATAAAAGGAAACCAAGTACATATATGAAATGTCATGAAAAAGTACTACAAATGAAAGGGAAAACTAAAAGTACCCAAAAGAAAGTAAAACGACAGCGACCACAAGCCCGAACAGCTCCTCCTCCAACCGTAAGCTAGTAGTAACCAGCTTGATCTCCAACCTGCACCAAGTGACCTGAAAAACAGTTTATATGTACATAGGGTGAGTATAACAGTATACTCAGTAGGATCCTCCCCAAGCCTCTCGTGCAAAGGTAAATAAAGCATGCTAAAGCCCAGTGAACAACAAGTGAAACTAACTCGTTACCTAAACAGGTATACTAAGTTCCCAACCTCACCATGGCTACTCTCACCAGGTAACGCATACAAGAATATAGCATATAGTAAATAATATCAAGGGTACCCCGCTACTACTCCCCAATGGTTTGCCGCTTTGCCCCAACGACATACGTCCTGTGCATCTCTCTCCAAAGGCTTCCCCGCAGACACCTGGGCTAAGCTCCACATCCTGCACCACGTGCACCACAAAGGCTTTCCCGCAGACACCTGGGCTAAGCACCACACCATCTTCACAACCAAAGTAACCAGGTAGTTTCCGGGAGCCACCATAGCTCGTATAATGTGTATCATACGTTGAGTATTATACCTCGAGCCATCACAGCCCATACACCAAGTAAGGATCCTCAAGCCATCACAGCCTATACACGTTACACCTATAGTAGTCCATATGATACTATATCCAGAATATATGTGTGTGAAATAACCACAAGACATTACATCCCTCTACACACATATATGGGTAAAACTAACCACTGTGCCTACCAGCACAAAGAGATACCAAGAGAAGAGAGCGGGGCCAAAGGGGGTAGTCATCCATTCAACCTCCCATCAGAATGTTGGGGAAAACACCCCCCAGGGCTCAGAATCCCAGGGGTGTCAGTTGCCCTTACCGACAGGGTGGAGTAGCGTATAGAAACACAAAAAGTACAGAATATATATAACTCACAACCACACTATGGTCATTACCTAGTCATAGGCACAACTGCAGCTAACGTCTCTCATACTCCAGGCTGCTACTTCTAAGACTAGGTATCCTATAAGCACACAACCATTTGAAGAGCTTTATTAGATTACTCCATTCCCATTTTATCCGTTCCACTGTAAGTTAATTAATTCTTTAAACATTAATTAACCATGAGAAATTTACCACATTAAACTAAATTGGCCTCACATTCAAAAACTGCTCCTTTTTAGGATTCACATCACTATTAAATACCAGTTTCTCCATCCCCGTGGATTATCACAATTTAAACAAACTTTCATTATGGAATTACCTTCCCCATATTCCCAGGAATTCTAGAAAATCATCTTATGCTATTAAACACAAAGGGCTCAACACAGTGAGTAGATATACTACCCGTCGAGTCTTTGCCGCCTATAGAAAGAGTGTAGATCCATCCTCCATCGAGAGGCTAAACACGGAAAGCACGTGGCATACCCCGCGTGTCTTCACCTCCTTCGGAAAGAGGGTAACCAAAACCAGCTGCCTTGAGCAGTGGGGAAAGGTAAAGCAGATAAACAACCAAACCAAACCACCAACATCAAACCATCACATTCATCTCATACCATTATCCTTGGTGTCCTCCCTAACACCCACATGCATAAACCGATGCATCTCGCCACACTAGGCGTCATCCGCTGCCACAACCACAAGTCCACATGCCTCCACATATCACAACAGCCATCCAGGCTCACATCAAATCACAAGCAGCAGGAAATCAAATATCACAAAAATGGGCTCTCGGCCCTTTAACAAGGCATTCAGCCTTCATACAAGATGAGAACTCAGAGCTCCAAACCACAAGGCATTCAGCCTTACAAGCAAGCAGGTAACTTAGAACCCTTTTGAAATTATCGAACTAATAGTTCTTTAATCCATCTTGAATTAACAGATTCATTAACATGCCTCTTTATCTTTAGCCAATTATTTAACAAATAATTTCGGCTTTACGTTCTTTATCAATTTCCATCATGAACGAGCAACTAATTAAAGAAAAACACAGATATCACTCTATCTAGGAAAAACATGAGGCAAACCGTTATCACGGTACAAAGCAACAACATGCGATCAACCAATTATTTTAATCCGGTTCAAGTATTTAATTAGGTCAATTTCATTGTGATCCAAAGGGTTAAATCATGCTAATTCTACAGTTGCACATAAACAATTATAGAATACATGAATCCCCAACCTCGAAGAGTTCTTGACGTCCTTTATCCACACAATGGGTCACAGTCCTCTTCTCCTCACGACAGCTGCATCCACCGGAGGATGCCACGGTACGACAGTACCAACCAACCCCAAGAAAACCCATTAGAACCATGGAGATTACAAGCTAATATGGAAGGAAGAACAAGAGAAGGTTATCCCCGAAGGAATGATGACAAAACATACCTTATATGGAAGAACGATCGACACAACTTGGTTGTATCAAACAGAGCGGAACTGATCCGAGTAACGTTTGATTGTGAAACTCATATGGGAATGATTACAAGGTTCTAGAGTCTCGTAGATGAGAACCAGGAGGAAGAACAACGAAGAATGATATCTCGTTCCCTTTAAAAAAATAAATTAGAGAGGCGACGGTTTAAGATCTGAATTATTCTCCATTAAAAATGGATCGCATTAACCCATGCGGTTTGACCAAGTAAAAACATCCCGGCCTTAAGAATAATTAATATAGAATTTATGGACTTTGAATCAGTCTTAAAGTACTTAAAATAAGGTTTTAAAAGTATTTTACATCAAAGAAAACGTCAAACTTGTGAACCTGGAAACACTGTTCACATACTCAAAATTTGGCAATGTATGGAATCAGTAGCTTTCATGAAGTCTGGAAACAATGTTCATTCGTGAAATTTGGCAAAGTATGGAATCGGTAGCTCTTAGGATTCTGGAAACACTGTTCAAGTCTACCGATAGAAGTCCACCGATAGAGCCTCACCGATAGAAACACGGTTGAAGTCTACCGATAGAAGACCACCTATAGAAACACTGTTCACTGAACCTCACCGATAGAAACATTGTTCACCTACCAATACTGTTCATAAAACTGGAAACACTGTTCCCAGAACTAGAAATTTGGAAAAGTGTTAGCCGAGCTACTGCTGGACTCCGACTGCCAGTATACCGTGCTACCAGTACGCCGCGACTACCGGTAACCGAGCTACTGGTAAGCGGCGACTACCGGTAGGCAGCAGCTACCGGTAGACCTAGCTACCGGTAATCAGCATCTACCGGTAGACCGGCTACTGGTAGGTAGCAGCTACCAGTAGACCGAGCTACCGGTAATCAGCAGCTACCGGTAGACCGAGCTACTGGTAATCAGCAGCTACCAGTAGACCGAGCTACCGGTAATCAGCAGCTACTGGTAGACCGACTACTGGTAGGCAGCAGCTACCGGTAGACCGAGCTACCGGTAATCAGCAGCTACCGGTAGAACGAGCTACCGGTAATTAGCAGTTACCGGTAGACTGAGCTACCGGTAATCAGCAGCTACCGGTAGACCGGCTACCGGTAGGCTGCAGCTACCGGTAGACCGAGCTACCGGTAGGCAGCAGCTGGGGGATAAGTCACCTTGACCTCCCGGAACACCTCAAACACCACATTTTCACAAAGTAATGGACCATGGAGGTCCGAGGCATTACACATTATACATTCAAATCTATGAAGTAATATTTTTTTTATCGAGTTTTACACATCCATTATTTCTTTCATGTTATTTATGGATATAAATTAGAACGAGAACTCCATGAATTAGAGATATTATTTATAACACTTGGAGGAATTATTTATGACTCAATGGTCTATAGGATGTGTAGTAATAAATTTTTTGGGTTGAGTCCCATCTAAAAAAATAGTATTCATTTCCATAGTGGAATTGAACAGTATAGTACAATATTATTGGCTCTCAATGAATAATTCTAAAATATAAATATTAAGAAAAAACATTTTCCCCTAAATGGACCAACATGATTTATATTAAAACTAGATATATCCCAACATGAAATACATATAAAATATCCTCTTTTATAGTTCATTATGGAAATGATTACTTATTAAAATTAAGAAATAGATAGTATTAATATAGAATATTTACCCATTTTTGGTAATAAATTGATCTATTTCATGAAGAGTGACATGAAATACCACTAAAAGAGAGGTATAATTATTTATCTAACTCATATCAAGATCCAAGACAATATATATGACCATTTTGAGGATATAATATATGGATTAATAAAAATTAAGGAAACAACTATGATATGATCTGGTGCGGGATAATACCCTCTAGTTCGGGCTATGTTTGGTTAGTAAAATTTCTACAAAATTTCACATCCCTTCAATATATGTGTAATGGGTAAATGGACTCCCAAAAATAGGATATAATTTGAATGAAGATGTTTCCTTCATGCACTGGGCATTCAAGGAAGTGGGGTGGTTCGTCATACTAAGGGTTGGGTTGTTCATTCTTTTTAACCACTTTTATTCACAGTGAATCCCGACTCATGGAGTCTTGCATACATTATAATGGGACATAGTTTTATCTTGATCATAATATTAAACTAGATTCAGTTGGATTGGATTAATTAAATATTCATGATTCCCTTAAAGACCATATTTCTACACCATGGTCAATTATATTCCATATTCGTAGTTATAAAATACCCCTCGACAAATAGGTAAAGGTTCTACACACATGGAGTTAAGTTAAAATAATTTAATATTTAGATTTTTTAGGGTCCTTTATATACTCCCTTATGGTTTCTTACCCATGTAATTTTAAGAAATTTTCATTGGTGATTCTCTTAGGTTACATTATTTTCAACTACCATGATATTTCCTTTCCCCTTATGGACATTTTGTTTTTTTGGTTTATAAAAATTTCTTCTTGGTGATGTTGATTAATGTGGTTATACATAGATTATATATAACATAATGCAATCATAATGACTAAATTCTATACTGTTCTAAGGGATGCGGAATTTATTGACCAAATTCATGGGGATCGATTATATTTTAATACTGAACTCATATTAGGGTATCATCAGTTAATTGTGAGGAAAAAGATAACCCAAAGTATAACTTTCATTAAATATATGAGAATTATAATTTTATTGTTTTTCAATTTTTCTATACTAATTTTTTTAATTTTTTTGGATATAATGATTATATATAGAGAATACTAAAAACAAATAAAATGTGGTGGTATTTTTTGGAGATATTATGATATATTCCAAAAGTATTGAGCATTATGATAATCATATAAGGATCATTTTTAAAAAATGTAATGAAGGGGAATATATTTGGTAAATTCCAAAAATGTGATCTGTTTTTTATATCAAGTTTCATTCTTGGGGAACAACATGACTTGTGAAAAGATCTCATTTGTCTTCAAATGGTTAATTTCCATGAATGAGTGACTACATAATTCTACTAAAACTGATACTCATAGTTTTGATGGTCTAATATTATAAGATATAATGACATTGGAAAAAAATTCAAACCTTCTAAATCCCCTAAACATGTTAACTCAAAATAAAGTCAATTTTATCTAAAGAATGGATATGTAGAATGTTTCCATGAACTATAGAAGAGATTGGTTATTTAAAATGTCTTATCATTATATATTAATGGGGAAGGTTTTTTCATTTATATATATAGATTATGAATCATAATAGTTGATAACTACTAAAAACATATACCATTGATCACATAGTGTTAGCTATAGTCATATTTTATCTGATGATACTTAGACATTATATTAATGGGAAAATATAATATATACACAGACCACCATTGTATGGAATATATGTTCAAATATAAGGATATTAAAATTCACCAACAACGATTGTTAGGAATATTAAAGGACTAGGAATGCTATATTCACTACCACAATTTAACAAAAAATAAGGTATCTGATTCTCTGGGAGGAAAATAACCAACAACTCCATACATTATACATATCATGAAATACCCTATCTTCATCGATATGAAATGGATTGATTGAGAGATCATAAAGTAAGTGAATAAATAATAACTTTACAAAATTATTTCCCAAATATAAATCCAATAGAGGATCATGGATGCATTAATTGTTTTTCCATATCTCTAATATATTATCAATTAATTACATGTGGAGAAGCCTCAAGAATTCCACATTAATACAGACAGATTAATTCTATTTGGAACAATAATTTGATTTCCTTCATCACTATAGGTAAAGACATAGATATTGGGAAATGAAAATTTATCATCATTCTCCCTCTACCATATAAAAAATATGCACCAAGATCTTCCGGATAACAATTAGTGAGAAAACATAAAGAAATATATTACTGATTTATACATCGAAGTTCTTTTATAGTTAATCATGTTAATGTATTGCTACATAATTCCCAGTCGATGATGAAACCATATCTTATACCAATGTATATATTTCGTGAACATCACTATATATATTATCAATGGTCCATATAAGTGATCCAAAATATATAATGTGATTTGGGTTTTTTGGATGGACTCACCCTGATTCCCAAATTAATCAATATTTGGGATGACTTCTATCTTGGGAAACATCCAATGGTTTATGTAAAGTATGTCGTGATGGATAATGTGTTTAAAAATTCAATCATTTCTAATCAATATACAATGATCTCAAATAAATTGTGCAGAATTATTCAAAATAATATAGAAAATAGATTTATTTTTAATATGGAATATCACACCCCCAAATATTGTTCAATCCAAATGGAAAATTATGAAACACTAATATATACTCTGAGAATACTAAATGGAATTTAATGGAGGATGTGATAAACTTATCCCATTGGTGGTGTTCTCATAAAAAACAGTTTCCTCTCAAGTATTAAAATGGTTCCATATAATGTACTATATGGGAAGTTATTTATAACTCTTGATAATTTTGATTATGTTTGTGATTTAATGCTTCTTGGACCCTATCTTGTAAAGGAGTGAAAACATCGGGTTCAATACTTCTAATAACATATAAATGATTCTTAGATTTGGAAGAGGATAAATGATGTATACTTTTGAAGTGAATTGAATATTGATGTGGGAGAAATACTGTTACAGTAAATATCACTATGGACAGATTCATGTGGATGGGAATGAAATTAATTCTTAGTGATTTGTATATTTCCCCCGTCTATATCGTTGACCACATATGAGAAATTCTATATTGGCTAGAACATCAAAAAAAATATTTCTCCCATCGAGGATGTCATACATGTATCATTATCATATAAATACATACTTGATCCCTCATAGGTACTAAATATTCAATTTTAACACCTTTATAATTAACTCACTTATTAATAGTAGGTGAACAAGATATTGGACAAATGAGAAAATGTTCTATGCCGCTAGAAAACACACATTGAAATAGTGTTCTAATTTAACAATAACTATGAAGTGATGCGGTATCCTAAGGGATCAATGAAATAGATGTCCCCTTACATTTTCTCAAATATTACTATAATTTAAAATTTAAAGAATGAAATTTATAAAATGTGGATGAATGTAAGGACACAACCATTTATAGAAATAATGTATATTGAATAAAATAATTTTATATTCTATTATTATGTATTATAAAATAATATAACATTGTGAAGTCTAATCAATTTATTTCATTAATGAAAGAAATTAAATAATTTATTAACTATAAAATTGGAAATTCCACACATAAAAATGGGACAAACAATATAAAATAGAAAAGATATAATGGAAAAAATTTGGATCAACCCAATCATCAAAAATCATCCCTCCCATTAAAATCAATAGAGAAATGAAACATACTATTAGTAAATGGATCTATATAATAGAAAATTCATATATATAACACTGGGAAGAAATGTAGTCAATTTTTATTAAAAATATTTATTAGGTATTTATAGAAGGTAATATAACATTTTGAATAGTGAGAGACTTTTTTTAAAAGTTATTTAACCATTGAGAATAATAAAATTACTATGGGAATGGTAATTTAAGAAAGATATAATTTAATCTCACATAAATAATATTTTTTAAGTGTAATTTAGAAAAATATAAATTTTATAATTCAATAAAATTAATAGAATTATTGAAATTATAATCATCATTTTTAGTAAACTATATTTTAATGTATTTTAAAAATTATTATTTTATAAAACAAAAATTTAAAATACATTTAAAATATATTTTTAAAAAATATTTTTCATATTTGTAATCATCACATTGAAATTTTACAATTGAAAATTTTGGTTGTTTGCAGGAAAACATAAATTTGTATGTGAATAGTAATAATACTTTATTTGAAATTGTTATTCTTTTTTGAAAAAATGATGATGCAGTAATGAATTAATAAATTCAGAAAAAGTTATTTAATCATAAAAATTATTATAATTTAAATTGATCTTTTAAAATAATTATCAAAATTTTCCGATCTTATATATTAATTTTAAAAGACTGACATCTAATGTGATCCCTTAAAATATATTTTTTAAATTTTCCCAATTCCTTTTTAAATAACACATTAATTACGTTAATAAAGGAGATTCATGTTATGATATTTTTTTATTATATTGATATATGATTCATCATTTCATAATATCATTAACACATGTTTTAACTTGGATATATTATTTTATTCAATATAGTATTTTAAAAATATCTCTCTCGTCAGGTATAAATTACCCATCTCTATTCCGTTGGAAAATTAGTTGTCTCGCACATAAAATATCATGTTATATTTTGATATAAAATTAACTAATCGGATTATAATAATTTTATATGATTTGTAGTAATCAATTTATAAATATTCCATGTGTTATTTTACCATGAAATGTAACCACATAAATAATGAGATAGTTTATTTCTATCTTTTTATTTAACTTTGTTCCATTTTTAATTTCATATCCTCCATATTTTTTCAATGACAACACTTATTAAGCCATTTATATTGTTATTTAACCTTATTGTGAAAATTTTCATATATCACAAAATTTTATAATCAATAATATATCATATTATACATCTTACTCCTCAATGGAAAATTCTATATTAACGGTAGGTTAACCACAAATGATGAAGTTTCCTAGACATTTCTTATTCATAGCATTATGGATTGTTATAAAAAATTATTTATGATATATTAATGTAAATATAATCTTAACTAATTTATTATTCATATATATAAATAACCACAATAAAATAGAGATCATATAGAAAACAACTAATTCTTAAAGGAAAAATGACAAACAATTATTTACCAATTAATGATGATAATTATGAAATAAAATCTGATGAATATATTTGATATATTATGACATAAACTAAAAAATTAACATTTAGGTCAACTTTTTATTAGTCCTATGTCAATTATTCAGGAGACTGAAAAAAGATGAAATACATACTAAAATAAGTTAAGGGAATTCTATAACATAATTCATTTTTGGTTATTTCCTTTTATACCTTAAATTATTTTAAATGTTCTTCTAATTACAGCGAATAATTATTTATATTCCATTTTTTTTATTTAATTTTAAAAATACATGGTTCCTTTAATATGGGATAAAAATGAGGTCATGTTCAAATGTTTATGTACTTATGTACATAATGTATTTTTATGAAATATATTTGTTCAGTTCCGCGGGTTATTGATGAAATGATTTATTATGGTAAATATGTTCAACGAGAAATAATTCAAATTAAGGGTGTTCCCCGATATGTCTTCAATTTATTGGGTTTTAAATTATTCTATGCAGAATATATTTTTTATGATAAATTGGTTAATAATCATAGAAATTGTGATTTACGGCTCCATGGTAACATTCATTTGAATGTATTATTTTTATATTGTGAACAAATTTCCATGGTTTTTTTCATTGAAATATGATTATTATCTTATGTTATGCCTCATTTAATATCCATTATGATTGTTCAGGTTTCAATTTATGGATTATAATAATGATTTTGTTATCTTGAATTCTATGTCAAACATTCATGAAATAGATCCTTAAAATATCAAATCTATTATTATTTATTGTAACATTTACTAAATGTTATCTGTATATAAATACTAAGATTTCATACTCCAGCACTAGGACATATTTGACTAAGAAAGTTGGGTAAGTTGATATCACAATATTTTGGACATTTTATATCAAATGGTATATAGGAAAAATTTTAAGACCATGATATTTTAAATGAGTAATATCATATCTGATAGTGTTTATGAAATGAAATATAATGAATAAAATAAAATGTAAAACCCCAATACATGAAGATATATTTCTATTTAAATTAATTAAATCTATTTATTAGCTTTCAAATCATGCAGCATCGTGTTTTAATGAAACATAATACCCTATTAAAATATTATTATGTCAAAATTATAATTGTAACCTATATTTTTTGTTGGTGGGTGTGAATATTAAAAAATAAATTTGGAATATTTTTTCATTTACCCATTTATAGAATAAATTAAATATTTATCTAAATATTAGTAATAAAATAAGAACTATTTAAAAAAATGAATCTTGAAAAATATTATTGTTTCTTAAAGGTTGATTAATCCCAGTTTTATCTTGTAATTTAATTATAATTTTAAAAAAAAATTATATAATTTTTTGAAAAAATATAAAAAAAACTTATTAAATATAAATGTTATCATTATTTTATATTGAATATTTGGTAATTTTCGTAAAAGGTATATTTTTCTATAAATAGTGAAAAATAATATTACATATTTATAATCAGTATTCACATAAAAATAATTTAGTAGTTGAATTTTATTTTAATGTGGTATTAAATATAAAATTTGATAAATTATATATCTATTAATACAATATCTTTCATAGGATTTAAATATTATTTTAATTTTGAAATAATAACTTTTTAATCTTTTGAAACATTTCTCTTCTGAAACAATATTTTCATCCTGTATAGATGATGAAATTTTAAATAAATGTTTTCTTATCCTATATAATTAATTTGGAAAATGTTCTCAACATGTTTAAATAGATATTTTATATTATCTAATAAATGTAAAATTAGTTTTTTACCCTAATGAAAATTTAAAATCGAAAAAATACCCATTTTATGGTGAAAATGAATTCACAAGTTGGATATTCTAAATAGATAAGGAGTAATATACATTACAAACTAGTGAAAAACAAATTTATTTTATGTTTATCAATATTGTATCCTCTTATGTTCATGAATAGTCTATTTTGGATCATTGTGGCCTGTAAAAAAATGGGATACATCTTTTTCTTTTTAAACATAAAATGTTCGCCACTCAACAAATATATATAAGTCCAACCCTCTCCTCTCATCATCACAAATAAAAATAATAATTTCAGTCATGAACTAATAAATTTTATAAAAATATACATTACAAAAAAATTGTTTATTTTAGATATTAAATCTTATTTTTTGAACCTTTTAGATAATCTTAAATAGATGGCTCGATGAAGTAATGTTTCCAACTACGACTATCATTTTAATTCTTCATCCATCTAAATTTTGAAAATATTTCCCAAATATGAAAAAAATAATATCTATGGTATCTCACATATACTGATACATTATTATGTAAATCGAATAACCTATATCCATAAAATTGAAAATGAAACAGCCGATCGTGTGTTTGACAGAATTCCACCTCACAAACCAATGTAGATCATTTTCCATTACCACAATTCTGGGTTGGAATTATTGAAATATTGAACATGTTTTTATGTTATTGATGATATTATTATACTTCTATGATTATCATATCACTAATACTAACATCTCTTCCATTCCATATGGGAATCTATAATGTCTCTCATGTGTACGTTGGACTACCAGCTAGTGAATCAATTTGATTTTATGTCGTACATATTAAATTGATAGTAGTATATATATAATTTATTGAATATTTGTGATATTTATACATCTAGATATATAAATTAATATCTATATTCTTATATATCAATACATTTTAAAATACTAACTTCACTTGTTTGTTAGTGTGCACTACAACCTCCACGTTGCGATGAGGAAATTTTTTCATTTTATTTTTACATTTTTGGTAATTAGGTAGGTATTTATTATTATACATTATATATAAAAAATAATTATTATCATATTATTTTTACATAGTATTTACATTTCTATCATACCATCTATCTTAAAAAATGGAAACAATGTTCATGTGTATGTATGACATACCATTTCTACAAAGAGTGTATTCCATTTCATATCACTAATTTTTAGAAATTATTATAAATTAATATATAAATAATATATGAGATATTTATATTCAGGATAAAATTTAGGTGATTATACTACAAGGATAAAAATATAATGACCAAAATTACCAATTAAAAATATACCTGAAAAGTAAAGAAATTATATCCTGAAATAGTGATTATAACAATGAATTACTTATAAAATAGTGATGAAATAATATACATAAATCATATATATTTAGTTATATATGATTAGGATTCTTGATTATTTTTTTTATAAACAAATTTTTATTATACCAGAGTTTTGGACACAATCGAAGGAAATTGAAGATGTTTTATGAGTTTCCTATTTCACCTTTACTTTTGTAATACAATCATCATATTCAACACTTATTCCATTGCATGTTGTATATAATTCACATTTTGATAAATTATATCATTAATATATTTCTCTACATTCAATTAAATTTTTTATTCGATGATATTTCTATGATTGGGAATTTTATAAAAAAATACCAATGTTGTATGGGTCTATTTCCCAATCTCATCTTTATTCATGATTTTTTATCACATCACATGTGGGGTATTTAATATACACATGTATGATAAATTGAATCCACTTTACTATCCTACATATATTCATTATCATTATAATGTAATATGAACACATTTTCACTCATAGGTACATAAAATGATTGGAATAATGATTGTAAGAAAATTTTAATTTATTTCTCTCTTCTGTAAAAAATTATATTTTATCAAAATCATGGTTTTATAAGAATATTTTATAATGTATTATATCATTTTTATGTTATTTAATGAATATTTTTTTACCCATTTTAATTATTTATAACATATATTGAAATAAATCTTACCGTGGTATTCAAAATAATCCCTTTTTGGATTTTGCAGAAACTGATAATTGAATATTTATATTAACAAGTACTATATGAATTAAATTCTCTTATGAATTACGAATAAATTCTTTAAATATCATATTAAATTTTTTCTAAACAAACATTAATAAATAATATTTCTCAATTATTTTCTGAAATTTTAGTCTTTATTGGATTTTTCATGGGAAATGGTAATTTCCAACTAAAATGTTTTTAGTTAAAATACTATAGTATTTATTATAATTAATGATAAATATATGTAATAGTACATATGATCGACATGGAGGTATTTGTTACTAAATCCATCTTAATTATTTTTCTACATCATTTATGATCAGTTTGAAAGGGATTGTACAACTTTTTTACCATTCTTTATATTACTTTGGATGGTTTATTATTATTTTTATTGATGGTGGTAACTATTATAATTTACTAGGATAGTTTTTTCAAAAAATAAATTTATTTTGATTATACATTACCCCTATAATATAAGTATGTAATTGGAGATATTTAGTGATGTGTGGAGCTCATAATGACATAGTATATATATGAATCAGTTGGCCTATGAGATAGATTTTCATTAGTATTTTATGATGGAATTACCAATTTATGTAATATTTCATTGAATAAGGAATTGAAGGTATGATGACTTAGAATGATTCCATGATGCGATGTTTATGATTCCATGAATTATGAATTCACTAACTATTAAAGATGTTATTGATATTCCATATGATTATTTGATTACCTATAATATGTGTGGTTATGATTAATTTTCTATTGAATTTTTATATGGAATTTTTTATCTTCATTTATCTCTGAAATATTATCCTAATTGTAATGATTTAATATCATGTGTTTCAATTAATTAACATTCCATATTAATTAGGTGTAAAGACCCCAAAAATCACGTTGGAATTTTTTTTAATACATGGAAATTTTACGAGTCCATGAAAATTTACGGTTCTTGATTCTGAGGCCCTAGTGCCTGAAATAATTTTATAAAGTTTTTTTAGGTACATTTAGTAAACGTACCAGTGGGTTTTAATAAATTTTGAACTGATGTTTGGAATTGAAATCAGAGGGCACTATAGAACTCACTATGATGGTATTAGCTTAAGAAAACATTCACCTCGATGGTAGTTGGTCGATAATTGAAGTTATTTTTTTTCTATTCAAAAAAAATATTAAGTGTGCCGCACATTATTTTATTTTGAGCTTCCGTTTGGTGTGAGGTGTTTAAATCCTCCTCATGGTGGTTGGAGGTGGGGCCACCACAATTTAACCTCTAAAGGGAGGATTTGGTGGTGGGTCCTACCCGAACATAACCTCCGATGAGAGGTCACAATGTGGGGACCTCCTGAGATCGCATAACCTATTATTTGAATAATAGGGGTGGGGACCACACAACCCCTATTGATGGAGGAGGTTAAAACCTCCTCAACCCCCCCTAATTGGGGAGAAACCCTTGACCTCCCCTAATTAATGCATGAAAAATGTCATGCATTAATTAGGTGGAGACACTTATTATTAATTCTGCAAATTGATTTGGTGTGCCATCATAAAATGAGATTGCCCAATCTAATATTATTTCACTTGGAATTTTGGTGGGACTAGAGAAAGGTGGAACTTGGGAGAAATGTTGGAAGAATCCTCCCGATGAAGAATGCATCCAACGAAGAACATGATGAATGTCGTTGATGATTTCTTCTTCGAATTCATTCCTCAAATCCTAACGATAGTGAGTGTCTTCCACGAGTCGGCATAGATTGGATTGGGAAACGTGTAGCAGACACGATGAGTGATGATTCTCTTTGACTACATATCATGACTTCGTCAATGACCGATGACTAATAATCAAAAGGTAGGGGTTTATAAGGTGTTGTTATTCCTTTTTCTAATCTCTTTTAATGATTGGGAAGGAATTGTTGTGGGTGAATTGTTGACCATATTCTTCTCTTAATGAGCCTTCTGTTATAACCCCTAAACGCAGAGGGTGCGGCCCAACATACATGGCCTGACTCCCTCTGCCGATCTCTTGTGATGTTTCTCTGGCATGGAAATGTAACAACGAAGATACGACGGAGGTGGGAACGACCAGGACGTGCTACCCGCGGCCTCCCGGAGCACTGCCCGGCACCCAGACCCCTAACCGCAGCCTCCCAGTGCACTTCCAGGCACCCCTCCAGCCTCCTGACGTGCTACCTAGTGCCTAACCTGCCTCCCGGTGTGCTTCCCGGCACCCAGGCCGCCTCCCTGTGGACTCCCGACGCGCTACCCTTTCCTGCTTGGGCCGCCTCGCGGCCTGCTCACACCCCGCCAGCCTGCCCACCAGCCTCTGGGCTACTGGCCTATAGAGCCGATCCATGGCATCCCTCACGGTATCACGGGCCAAACCAGCCCGACCTCCCCGGGCCGAGTCGCTGAGCCGCTCCTCTTGCGGCAATAGCCGAACTGACCCCGACCTTTGGGATGAGCCGCCTATGCGGCGACCTCAGCGCCGAACCACCCTCACAGTCCACTGGGCCGGGTCCAGCGGACCGACCCGACCAATTGTCCAATTCAGACCCAAAAGGTGTGTTCGGGTCGTCACATACCGAGTCGGCCGAGACTGGGTTGGGCCGAGTCGGTCCGACTGTGTCGGACCGGGCCCATGCCCACTACTGATCGTTTACTTTTTTTGGCCAGATCATTGGCACCAGACGTCCATTTGACGGACCTTCAGTGACATTAATAATGTGGGAGCATAAACCTCCCTTTGAGCATATGCCACTAGAGTTCGAAGTTTAGTTAAGATACAGCCAGGTTGGATCGTACACGAATCCAACCGGGCCCCCGAGACTAAAAGGCTAATAACTCAAAGACCGGGCGTCTGATTGACGCGCCGTCTGTTGCGTTGAGACCCCTATGACGAGTTGGACAATTGAAAAACATCATTGTGGAAATTTTGGTAGTTGACATATCAAATCATGGATTGAAGATCAGACTCTCCCAGAATCAAGCACGCTTTGTGGAAACCCTGTGGTTGGTTGCGCTCTAACGATGGTTCCTGGATCCATTGTGGGTCTGATAGCTTCGACTGCTATTCCTAAATCTTATGTGGGTCAGATAGATTTGAAAATTGTTCCTAGATCTTATGTGCGTCTGACATTTTTGACTTCTGTTTTTGGATCCGGTGTGGGTTCGACAGAATATCTAGTCATGTATCCTCTATGGGTCTGACAACTTAGATGATTCAGTGGCTATATCTAATCATCTCTCTCTACATAAGTTGTATACATGGGTGATCTGAGACAATTAATTCTGTGTTTTTCTCATTATTGAGATGGGTTTCTTGATAACTTATGTATATGTATGGGAATATACCTAAGTAATGGATATCAGTTGATTTCATACATTTTGGTTTGACCATGGTGGATTTTGATAGACCTTGGTGGTCTCCGGGTCCTTACAGAGTATCGTTATACTCACCACAGCACAATCTATGCCTGCACCTCATTTTTTTGGATGCAGACGATGGACAACACTGACGGAGGCTGAGACCACCAAAACTTGACAATTCTCGGAGGTGGACCTTAAGGCGAGTTACACCACAGAGGAGACAGACGGACATGGAGTGACGAGGAGGATATACGTACCTAACCTTTAGTTAGGATCCATCTTGGATGTTCAAGGAGCAGCTTTACACCTTTCTTTTGTTTAACTTTATTCAGTTTCCCTTTTTTTCCATTTCCTTTCTCTTTACTGTTGTGCTTGTATTTCTAGCCACATTACTTTTCATCACTCATTTTGTATATAGTTTTACTGAGTGTTTTGCTTCCAACATACTCTGTTGTCCATGTTTCTATTTTATGAAGTCAATGCCTTCCCATTTTTAGGGATTTACGCCTTTGGTGCGAGTCACCATCCCCTGGCCTATGGAAGGCGTGCTTGGGGTATTCACGGCGCGGGCCTTGGGGGACAGGTCGTGACAAATTGGTATCAGAGGAGTCCATTCTACCGCAGAACATAGGACTCTGATCATTCTTTTCTATGATGCAATAGTGTTATTGGTACTGAGTGTGGATTTCAATTAAGGGAGTGCAGTATTGGTGCGGTAGCCGACGTATCCATACACCAGGACCCTGACATCTTATTTCCGACTCAATTCAAGAAACTACTGATTGTGTGTGTATTTTCAATAGTTTTCTTGTGATATTTTTAGTCGTCTCACAAGGTATAAATTACTGATCATGGAACACCTATTTCATTTCAGGTTGCCTCCATGCAGGCAGCCAGCCAGTGTTCTGAAAGATGTATGAGATGGCAGCCCACCGAGCGATGAGGCATCGATGTAGGTCCATATTACAGTGGAGGCTCCAATGGTACCACTACCCATTGAGCCACCGATGCCACCAACTCCAGCAGTAAAGAGTGCACACCGCCTGAGTGCGTTGTATGAGTTCCATTTCCAGAGACCACCCAGGTACATGGGAAAGACAGACCTAAATGCAGGTGAAGAATGGATAGAGACTGTGGTGAGAATATTCAGACCGGTAAGAACACATACAGACCTTATGGCGATCCTTTCGGAGAGTCTCCTTCATGCATCAACAGGCAGATGGTAGAGCCTGATGCCTCAGGTACATGATGAGGTGAAACATCTCGTTGTAGACTTCGAGATCCTATTACGGGCAGAGTGTGTCCCAGCCACCCTACGTGCAGTGCGGATCCATGAGCTACTGAATCTACAACAGGGTTGAATGACGGTAGCTCTATACTCAGCTAGGTACACCGACCACTCGCGCTACTCCATATATATGGTACGCGACCAATTCTTTAGGGCCCAGACCATCGAGCAAGGGATCTAGCGAGAGATCAGAGCTTCGATGATCTCCCTCAGCATACCGATGCGAGCATGGCTGTTGGAGAGAACCCTCTTAGTGGTGAGTTTCCTTACTGAGCAGTCACTAGTACCGAGACCCACCACCGAGCATCACGTAGCGGAGTATCTGTAGCAGGCAGCAGACAGTTGTCATAGATTCCCAAGTGAACCCGACCAACCGGTGGATGACCGGAAGACATGAGATCGGTTGTGCGAGGCACACGAGATAGAGCCAGTCATGCAAGGAGTAGGTAGTGTTTCACATGAGGCGGGGAGGGTCACATGGCTAGTGACTGTCCGACCTGCCCTTTGGATGATCAGCAGATGGTCGATGGACCGCCCATACAGATACATGGAAACGATCGATGCGGTCCGTAGGGAACAAGAAGATGTGGCAGAGGAGCTGGTCGAGAAGATGACGGTGGGTGATGTTTTTAGGTGTTACCACCACCACAACCAAGAGTTCCACCCTGACACATAGAGCAGGTTGAAAGGGGAGAGGTCATCTCCAGGAAGCTGAGGCCTACGATCACGACACTCTGGAGATGATTTGAGGAACAATCTATGTCAACTCCACCATGGCTATAGATCATATAGACACATGTTCTAGTCACCCTTTAATTTCCAATTCCCTCATTCGGAGCTTGGAGAATCCCATTGAGCTATTGGCTAGATCCATATCGTTAGAGACACCTACGAGAGTAGACTTGACGATTACGCACTAGTACCGGCAGTGTGAGATTACTCTAGGAGGCGAGAGCTTCAGCTAAGATCTTCTCATAGGGGCGTCGAGGCCTTACGACGTCATATTTGGTATGGACTGGTTATCTATAGTCCATGCTCAGATTGACTGTATTAGGCACAAATTGTGTGTGTCCACATAGATAGGACCAGGTTTACCTTTTCCGGAGAGAAGGGAGCCACTGCAACATAGGACAGACTTACTCGGAGGAGGGTGAAACTGATCACTCTTTAGTTGGCCTGCATTACCCTGGGAGAAGTAGATGTGGAGAGTCCGAGTTACCCTGTAGTGGAGGACCAGTACACAAATTTTTTCTCTGTTTATGTTCTAGTACTACCTCCTCACAAAGAGGTGGAATTCTACATTGATCTGTACCCCGAGACAACACTGATATCTACACCAGCATATTGGATGGAGCTCACTGAGGTTTGTGAGAAGCGGGTATAGCTAGATGACTTGCAAGAGAAGGGATCCATCAGGCCCAGTGTTTTTCCCTAGCCAGCTCCAATTCTATTCACCAAGAAGGCAGACGGGAGCTTGGTCTCTATGTCGACTACCATTGCCTAAAGCAGTTGACTGTGCTGAAAAAATACCCACTTACGAGGACTGATGACCTCTTTGATAAGCTGAAGGAAGCATGGTGGTTCTATAAGATATACATCAGATCAGGCTATCACTAGCTCAGAGTTCAAGACGAGGATGTGTAGAAGACGACATTCAGGTGTCAGTATGGCCACTACGAGTTCATGGTTGTGCCCATAGGTGAAACCAATGATCCAGCAGTGTTCATGGGGCTTATGAACATGATATTCCAACCATACCTCAATTTCTTTTTCGTAGTCTTAATTGATGACATTATGATCTACTCGACTACTGAGGAGTAGGCCTACTATTTGAAAGTAGTACTTGACACACCCTGAGGCCACCAACTTTATGGAAAGCTCTCTAAGTGCAAGTTTTTTATTCAAGTGGTTCATTTCATGGATAATGTCATCTCGGAGGCTGAAGAGGCAATGGATCCAGTGACGATTGATGAGGTTCTTGCTTGGGAGCCACCCAGGAGTGTGACGGAGGTACGTAGTTTCCTAGGATTGGCTGGATATTTCCGGACATTCGTGGTAGACTTCTACAGAGTTCAATCACCATTATCATCATTGAAAAAGAAGGGGAAACCCTTCATGTTGTTGGAGAGATGTTAGCAGAGCATTCAAGAGCTGAGGAAGAGGATGACTAGTTCCCCCATCATGAGGGTTCGAGAGGAAGGCGTACAGTACGTATTCTACTGCGACGCATCAGGGACTGGACTCAGGTGTGTCCTGATTCATGAGCGAGCAGTGATCGCATATGGTTATTGATAGTTGAGACAACATGAGTAGAACTAAGCTACCCATTAGCTGGAGTTAGCAGTAGTGGTCATTACCTTGAAGATGTGGTGACACAATCTTATGAGAGAACATTTTGTTGTATACTCCGATTGCAAGAGTATCAGGTATATCTTTTCTCAGAAGGACTTGATCTTGAGACATTGGTTTTGGCTTGCGTTCCTCCACCACTATGACATCGAGATAGTCTATACTCTTAGGAAGTGGAAAAAAATTTTAGATGTGCTCAGCAAGAGATCTGGTATATAGCTGCTAGGAGAGGCGATAGAGATGCTGACTGCTTTACAGATTTCTTATGTGGACCGAGATGGAGCATCTTTCATTCAATCTCTTATAGTCACTCTTCCACTTAATCCGCAAGTCACGGAGCCACAACATGGGGATGTTGACAACGATACACGACATGCTCAGATATCTGTAGGGCAGGCACCTGATTGATTTTCTGATGGTGGGGAGCATGTCATCCTCTTGAGAGAATGTACTATAGTACCCATGTCACTTCAAGAGGACGTGTTGAGGGAGTTCCACAAATCCCCTTTGGCGGTACATCCATGAGCTGCGAAGATGTACCAGGACCATCGATGACAGCACTGGTGGCTAGGTATGAAGAAGGCAGTATCAAAGTTTGTCTCCTGATCACTCACTTGTCAGCAAGTGAATGCGGATCACTAGGTACCGACTTACTTAGTTCAGCCTTTAGAGGTCCCAGAATGGAAGTTGGATGAGATATCCATGGACATCGTGATGGGATTACCATGTACATCTAGGGGTCATGACTCAATTTGGGTGATCATTGAACGAATCACCATGTCGGCCCACTTCAGACCGATCATAGAGCAGGGTTCAGAAGAGATCTTGGGACGTCTCTACGTGAAAGATATTGTGCGTCTACATGGAGTAACATCTTCTATTGTATCTGATCGTGACCCACGCTTTATTTCCTAGCTATGGAAGGGGTTGTAGGAGTCTTTCGGGACACAGCTACGTCTGAGCACTGCCTTCCATCCTCATACAGATGGCCATACCCATAAGACCATTTAGAATCTCATAGACATGCAATGCGCTTGTGTCCTCGACTTCAGTCGCATCTGGGAGGATCACATATCTTTGGGGGAGTTTTGCTACAAAAACATATATCACATCACATAGAGATGGCACCCTTTGAGGCATTATATGGGAAAACATGTAGATTACCCTTGTGTTGGACATACCCTGGGGAGTCAGCACAGGTGAGACTAGAGACGGTGTGAGCTACCACAGAGAAGTTTCAGATCATCCAGGAGCATATGGAGACTGCACAGAGCAGGTAGAAGTCGTATGCTGACAGAAGACAGAGGCCTCTAGAGTTCGGGGATGGCGGGCACATATTTCTACGAGTCTCACCTCAATGTGGATTACTGAGATTTGGCCATGGTGGCATGTTATCATTGTGATTCATCAGACTTTCCATGTCCTCAAATGAGTAGGAGAGGTGGATTACAGCCTGGCTCTTCAACATCAATTTCACCTGGTGCATGACATCTTCCATGTATACCAGCTGGGGAGATATGTGCATGACCCATCTCACATCATCAACCATATGGAGATGGACGTCGACGATGGGGAGACATTTATATAGGTTCCAGTGGAGATTGAGGATCGACAGGAGTGGGTCCTATGTGGACGGCTGATACCTCTTATGTGCATTCGCTGGAAGCATGAGAACCTCCAAGAGAGGACATGGGAGCGGGCGGCTTAGATGCATGATCGGTACCCCTATTTGATTCCTTAGTTTGAGTTGTAGCTTATGGAGACATAAATCCTTGATGTGGGGAGAATGTAAATATCTGAAAGTCCCATGGGAATAATATTTTTTTAATTCATGGGAATTTTCCGGGTCCTACAAAATAGACGGTGCTTGATTCTGAGGCATGGTGTGGCCAGAATCAATTTATGATATTTTGATCGGGTACATTCCGTAAAAGTACAAGCTGGTTTTAATAACATTTGAAACAGTGCTCAGAAATAAAATCTGAGGGCACCGTTGAACTCGCAACGCATGTGTTCTCTTAATAAGTCTTTCACATCAATGGCAGTTGGTCGAGAATTGATGTTAGTTGTTTTATTTAAAAAAATCCACAATTTATTTTACTTCGAGCCGTTGTTTGGTGTGAGGTGGTTAAATCCTCCTCATAGAGGATGGAGTTGGGGCCACCACACCTTAACCTCCAATGATTGGTTTTGGTGGTTGGACCCACCTGAACATAACCTCTCGTGAGAGTTTACAATGTGGGGACCACCCGAGATCGCTTATCCTCCCTTTTGATTAATTGAGGTCGGGACCACCCGACCTCTATTGATGGAGTAGGATAAAACCTCTTCAACCTGTCCCCCCCCATTAACTGGGGAGAAACCCCTTGACCTCCCCTAATTAATCCATGACAACTCTCATGCATTAAATAGGTGGAGCCACTTAATTTTAATTCTCCAAATTGTGTTGTTGACTCGACATAATATTAGACAACCCAATCTAATATTATTTCACTCATCATTTTGGTGTAATAAGAGAAAGGATAAAATGGGAGAAATCATGGAGGAAGGCTCCCAACGAAGAACACTTCAAACGAAGAAGGCGAAGAACGTCGACGACGATTTCTTCTTCGACTTCCTTCCTCGAATCCTGCTGACTTGGAGAGTCTTCCACGAGCTGGCGTTGCATGGATTTGAAACCGTGTAGCAGACGCGATGAAAAAAGATTCTCTTCAACTAATTCTTGTGGCTCCATAAACGTCCGACGGCTAATAATCAAAATGTGGGGGTTTATTACGTGTTGATATTTCTTTTTTATATCTCTATCAATGATTGGAAAGGAATTATTGTGGGTGAATTGTTGACCATCTTCTTCTCTTGGTGATCCTTTTGTTATCACCCTTAAATGCGGAGGGTGCAGGACAACTAACATCGCCCGACTCCCTCTGGTGATCTCTTGTGATTTATTTCTGGCATGAAAACGTAACAACGACGAGGTCACGAAGATGGAAACGACAAGGTCACTCTACCCACGCCTCTGTGAACTGTGCCGCCCCCCACGATGCCCAGTGTGCCATGGCGAACTTGAGGCCAACATGGCACCCAGGACACCTACCTGCGGCCTCCCGGTGCACTGCTCGGTGCTCTGTCGGCCTCTCGGCGCACTGCCAGACACCCTGTCGGCCTCCCGTCACGCTGCCCGGATCCCCGGGCTTCTGCTCGCGGTCTCCCGGCACGCTACCTAACACCTAGGGCCCTACCCATGGCCTATTGGTGCGCTTCCTGGTGCCCAACTGTCCTCCTTATGCACTTCCCGGTGCCCAGGCCACTGGCCCGCAGCCTCCCGACGCGCTGATCGTGCTGGCACGTGGCCTGCCCGTGCCCCACTAGCCTGGCCCCGGCCTCCGGGACGCCTAACTCCTAAGCCGACCCGCGAAATCCGTCGCGGAATCGCTCGATGAACCGGTCCAGACTCACAGGCTAGGTCACCAAGCCGCACCCCTCACTGTGTTATCCGAACCGTCCGCAACCTTCGGGCCGAGCCGCCTACGTGGGGGCCTCTGAGCCGAACCACCATCACAGTCCGCTGGGCTACGCCCAGTGGGCCGAGTTGAACCATACAGGATGACCCTCCCAATAGGCCGGGTCAGACCCAATGGGTCTACCGGGGTTATCCTAGACTAGGTCGGCCAAGACTGGGTTGGGCCGAGTCAGTCCGATCGGGCCGGACCGGGCCCGTGCCCACTACTGACCCTTTACATTTTTTTGGCCATAATTTTGGCACCAGAAATTCGTTTCGTGAAAATTCAGTGGCACTGGTAATCATGTAGCATAACAATCCCTTTGAGTATACCCCACTGGTGTTCGGGGTTTAGTTGAGATATGGTCAAGTTGGATCGTAAATGAATCCAACCAGGCCCCTGAGGCTAAAATGCTAGTAACTCACAGACTGGGTGTCTGATTGACGCGTCGTATGTTACGTTGAGACCCCTATGATAAGGAATAACATTTAGATACATATTCGTTGGAAATATTGGCTATTGACATATCCACTCTTGTCATGAGGAGCATACCCTCCCAGAATCATGCATGCTTTGTGGAAACCCTATGGAAGACTGCACTCTGATGACTGTTCCTAGATTCTTTGTGGGTCCGTTAGCTCCGACTAGTATTCCTGGATCCTGGGTGAATCCAATAGTTTTGAAAACTATTCCTGGATCCTCTATGGGTCTGACAGTTTTGACTTTTGTTCTTGGATCCATTTTGTGTTCGACAGAATAACTGGTCTTGGATTTAGTGTGGGTCTGAAAACTCCGACAACTGTTCCTAGATCCTGTGTGGGTCCGATAGTTCTAATAGCTGGTCTCAGATCCTGTGTGGGTCAGAAAGATTATATGATCTAATGGTTATATCTGATCATCTCCCTCTACATAAGTTGTATACTTTTTTTAGCTGAGTCAATGACTTTTGTGTTTCTCTCATGATTAATATGGGTTACTTGATAACTTAGAGGTATATATGGGAATAAACCTAAGTAATGGATATCCATTGATTTCATACATTTTGGTTTGCCCTTGGTAGATTTTGAGAGACCTATGTGGTCTCTAGGTCCTTAATGAGTATCATTATAATCACCCTAGCACGGGCTATGCCCGCTCATCATTGTGTTGGATTCAGATGACAGACAGTGCTGACAGAGGCTAAGACCACTAGGACTGGACGATACCCAGATTTGGACCTTATGAAGAGTCAGTACATGAAGGAGACCGACGGATGAGGAGTGCTGAGAAGGCTATCTATACATACCCTTTAGCTAGGATCTGTGGTGGATGTTATAGGAGCCGCTTTTCACCATGCATCAATTTACCTTTCATCAGTTGTACTTGTTTTCAGTTTCCTTGTACTTTATAGTTGGTCTAGTATTTCCAGCCCCTTTACTTTTCAGCACTACTTTAGTATACAGTTTTAAATATTGTTTGCCTTTAATCATAATCTGTAGTGTGTATTTCTATATTATAATGGCAATGCCTTCCTAGTTTTAGGGATTTATTCCTTTAGTGATAGTCTCCAGCCTCGGGCCTATGGAAGGCAGGCTTGGGGTAGTCACGACACGGGCCTCAGGGGACAGGTCATGACATTATGTCTTATTTAATCATAGATTTTATTGTAAGTGTACCCTTAGAATATGATATCACACGTTTATTATGGATTCATATCCCTTGGATAAAAGGACGTGTTTTGTGATTGATATGATGGGACAAACTACGATGAATAATTGTGTTCTCAAAGTGAAACATTTCATTTTAAAGATATTAATTATAGTAATAATTAAATTAATATATCTAGTTTTCTAACACTAATAAACTATTAGGCCATTCAAGATGTGATTTCCATTATTGTATTTCAATATAATTATATAACCTAGGACTCTAGGAGAATAGGGGAATTATCAATATAGTTTGTATGAAAATATGTTTATTAGAAACCTAGGTAAATAGAGTTACAAAAGCAATGATAATTAATGATCTCCCTAAGATAGATATTGAGGATATGTATAGAATGATATCATTTAGTTTTGTTAATTAATAAATTATGTTTTTTAATAAAAAATTCTTCCCTGTCAGGATACTAAATAAATAAATGGTTTTAGAAATGTTGTACCTTTGGGTACTTACACTAAAAATTGATCCTCAGATTTGACCAGATCATAACCTAGAATATCAAAATTGGTATTACTGTGCACCAAGATTGACACGATTAGATGATATGCTGAGGATAAATCATATTTTCTTTAGAAACAATTTTTAGGAGTTAAAAAAATTATTTCCATAATGAAACCATTTTTATGATTAGGAGATTACCAAAGAATAGATTTTACAATTTATAGTTTTTTACAATGGAATAAACAATATGTTTTATAATAATATAGTTTAATAAAGTATACACCATTGATAAAAAATGATAAATATTGGAAGGAATTGAAATCCTATAAATGTGCATAGTCAAAAGATGATGATTGACCATTTATTTGAAGGTATTAAGACAACCCTTCAAAGGTAACTACTCTACTAAACTTTCTCATCACATGATGAAATAGAAACATTTTTATCAAGATAACAAATTAATTATTGATGTAGGACTTTATTGAATAGAATAAAGGTTTTTGGAAGATGATCAAAGAGAAAATAGATAAAGGGAATAAGGGAATGAATAAATTAACCACATGTGGCACATGCCGAATTAATAACAATTTTATATTACTAAAAAGTAAATGATCATTAATCAAGTCTGTAAAAATTCAATCATTCTAATGAATTAAATGGAAGGATAGTTACTCTCAAAGTACATTTAATTATATATAAAGAGATAGGGTACTTTTCATAATTATATAGTTTAATAAAGTATACACCATTGATAAAAAATTATACATGTTGGAAGGAATTGAAATCCTATCAGTGTCCATAGTACAAAGATGATGATTAACCATTTATTTGAATTTATTAAGAAAACCCTTCAAAGGTAACTACACTACCAATCATTCTCATCACATGATGAAATAAAATAATTTTTTATGAAGATAACAATTTAATTATTGATGTAGGATTTTCATGAATGGAAGAAAGGTATGTGGAAGATGATCAAAGAGAAAATAGATTAAGGACATAAGGAAAAGAATAATTTTACCACATGTGGCACTTTCTAAATTAATAACAATTTTATATTACTAAAAAGTAAATGATCATTAATCAAGTGTGTAAAAATTCCATCATTCCGATGAAAGAAAGGGAAAGATAGTTACTCTCAAAGTACAGTTCATTATATATATAGATATGAGGTACTTTTCCAAAAAAAGTTCCATTGTGGGTTTGATATAATAACTTGTCTTGGATCCTATGTGGGTCTGAAAACTCCGAATACTATTCCAAGATCCTGTGTGGGTCTGATAGTTCTAACTGCTGGTCTCAGATCCTGTGTGGGTCTGACAACTTAGATGATCAAGTGGCTATATCTGATCAGCTCTCTCTACAAAAGTTGTATACCTATGTGAGTAGAGTCAATGACTTTTGTGTTTCATTCATGATTGAGATGGGTTACTTGATTACATAGGGGTATATATGGTAATATACCAATGTAATGGATATACATTGATTTCATACATTGTGGTTTGTCCTTGGTGAATTTTGAGAGACCTCTGTTGTATCGAGGTCCTTAATGAGTATCATTATACTCACCCTGGAATGGGCTATGCCTGCTCCTTGTTGTGTTGGATTAAAAAAACAGACAACGTTAATAGAGGCTAAGAGCACCAGGACTAGACGATACCCAGAGGTGGACCTTATGACGAGTCGGTACACGAAGGAGACTGTAGGACGTGGAGTGATGAGGAGGCTATCTATACATACCACTCATTATGGATCTGTGGTGGATATTATAGGAGCTGCTTTTCACCATCCATCTGTTTACCTTTCATTAGTATCGCGCCAAAGTTCCATTCCCTCTAGGCATAACCAAACCATGTTCATAATTCCTTTAAAATGTAACCTCAGCATTGCATCCTAGAAAGCTCCAACACCATGGGTTAAAATAATTTATTCAATCATTTATTAATAGAATAATAATTTTTTCATAATTCATAGGAATTCTAGATAATAATTTTATGCTACCAAACTCAAGGTGCTCAACATGGTGATAAAGTGAACTACATGTCGAGTCTACACCACCTATATAATGTGCATAAACATATACAACCTCGAGATGTTAAACAAACAAATCACGTGTAATACCATGCGAGTCATTGTCTCATTTGGAGCCATAGTATGAAAAATTAGCTTCCTCATGTAGTTGGAAAATTAAATTAGATAAAAAAATATCAAAGTCAACAACAACGACTTTAATATCATTGGGTAAGCCCATATTAGACCTATTAAATCATGCCATATGTCCTCCCTGACATAGACATGCTAAAATTGATGCATATTGGCACTCCAGATGTCATCTGATAGAATAACCATTTGGACCCCATCACCCACATATGAAAAAAAACCCTCCAGGTTTAGCCATCTCATGATCACACCACAATAAAATCTATTGGATTCAAACAAAATATCAACTATGCTCTAGGACATAACCAAGGAATTCAAACATTCCACTGAACGATAACTCACAAAACTATATAATAAGGTTTATGTCAATTAAAAGAAATAGGGTTACTCAAATCACTTCAAGAAATTATCCTTATCACACAATTGGCCCTTTATTCAATATTGAATTAATCAATTCAATTAATCATGCATAACTGCATCATTATGATTTTTCATAAAGCACAACAAAAACATATAGATTCATTAACATGCCTCTTTATTAATGTACAAAAATTTTTTGAATTAAACATAGATTTATGTAATATAACAAATTTAGTTAATAAAAAAATACTAAACAATCAATTAATATATATCGTGCTATCGATAAAATCAAGAGGCAAAGTGTTATCATGGTATAAAGAAACAACATACGACAGATACCATTTATTTACTATGGCTAAATATTTATTATTTCATTTTCATTATGGTCTAGGGTCTAAATCATACTATACATTTGAATTCACATCAAAATAATATAGATGGCATGAATCCCCAACATAAAAATATTTATGAAGTTCATTTCATGAGTATAGTCCAACACAATGGATCATGATCACCTCTCCAATAATGACTACATCCACCTGAGGACATGAGGCATAACCACATAAACCAATATCCAAGAAAGCTTCATTAGAATCATAGAGATCACATTTCATAACATGTAAATTATAATAGGGGGAAATATATCAATGAACCTAGATGAAATAATGTATAATATACCTTATATCAAAGACAAATCGACACTTCCTAGATTCACAATGACTACGGGTGAGAATGCAAGAAGAAGAGCTCTAGGGAAAACAAGATCCAAGGTCCACATCACAATTTCACATCCCCTCAAGAAAGAAAGGTTTTGGGTGACATATACCATGTGGAAAGTGGCTAAATGAATGATGGGAAGCCCTTGATGTAGAATGAATAAATCTAAGGCTCATGAAACATGGAACTGTTGAATTTCCATTGATGAAAAATCTCAAGAACCCACGCAGTTTAACCTAGATTATATGTATCTTAATATATTATTATTATTATTATATTTCATGTATCATTTTAAATTTATGGTCCCATAAAAGGCATGATATTATTGGTGTTGAGTGTTATTCAATCCCAGAATAATGTTGCATGTAAATCTTGATTAATTTTGTTTTGTTTATAAGGAAAAATATCAAAAAGATTAAATTAATTGAAAAAAATGTTCTAAAAATTATTCAGGTCTTTTATTCAACATAGATTAATATCAATTTATCTATCAATACTCATCTAATTATTCAATGGTGTAACACTTGATATTTAATTTATATAATCCCATATCGTATAAAGGGTTAATAAAAAATTATTTTTCAAAAGGGAAAGGGATGTGATGATTTTATCTTGAATAACTCTTACGAGGATTAAAAATATTAGAACGTAGTTGGGAAGTGAAAACCAATACATATGAGATAAAACTAACTCCCAAATATAGATCAATAATGATATATACGAGGGAAATGAGAAGGATAATGATTAAAAATTAATTAAAAAATGGGTATTATAAAAGGTGGATGATATCATCAAGAATGATGGTATCAAAGAAAAAAATTTATTTCAATACCCTTTCCTAAAATTGATGATTTTTCTCGATATTATATACTTACTTGATTTTATTATATTTCATAAGAATAATATCCCCTCATGGTTTTTCCTTTATTGATTTCAATATCATCTATTAATCTAATAAATGAATGTTAATTTGTTATGTACAATACAAGAATGGATAATAAGATCCATATATTGAGTGATAATTCTATATTTATATCTTTTTTTATCATCAAAACAAAATTATTAGAAGAGGTTGCATAAATATTTGTATTGAGAATTATTAAAATAACATATTTATCATCATTAAATCATCAACATAAACCATTCAAAACCAATTATCCTTTTGAACCATCCAAAAAATAAAAATCTAAACCATTAGAATGGGGGGAAGGATATTTTTCAAAATCCTTATAAAATTGATTGCACATATATCACAATGCTTCTATGGATTGTTTCTTATAAATATCTAAATACAGTCATCATGTATTCTCTTGAAACATGTTAAAAACCTAAATTACCATAAAACCTTGTTGAATACATGATTTATTTCTTACATCATATATAATCATTATTGTGTATGTTTTTTATATCCAATTATTTTATAAATTCAATAAATGATAGAATAAGAAACTTTTTCCTAAAATCCTTAATATGATCCATGGTAATAAATAATATTAAATTTATTTGATACATATCAATAAATTTGTTATCCAAACTAAACATCATTCTCTTAACATCATAAAAAATAAGGGTTTCATTACCTTAATAATTTTTTTCCTATAATATAGAACACTGTCAAAAAATAAACTTTTCTTGGTCATCTTAATCACTCTACACAATCATTGATATCCATAAAAATAGTCTTCTAATAATCCTTATGTATTTCATAATTCATCAATCCCAATACATAAAAATGTAACTAATGTCCCCAAATTATTATTCCATTATCAAGGACCCAACTTATCATCATTTAATACATATTTCCATTCATATTTCATTCAAGGTCTCTACATCATTAGTAGAAAACCAATTATATATTCAGTATTACATATTCACATCAGGATTCTTCCCCTTGAGAAATAGATTTTCAAAAAATTTATTCTTTAAAAATACTATACATCCCATTTTCAATGATGTATTTTGAAGTTTATTATTATAATTTATTATTTTGACCTACATTCTCATTTATCCTTCTACGTAACATTATATTTATAATTTTCCAAACTCAATACATTTTTCCATAACTATGAGTCATTAACGCATTTTCTACAAAACATATTATCAACATAAATTAACATGAATCTTCATTCATCCATGTTTACCATTACTTGAACACTAAGTGAACTATTTCAATTATTTATGTTGTGACTATGACAGTTGGTTAAGGTACAAATTTTTAATCATGTTACTTGAAAAATTATTTGCAACAATGACAACATATTTTACTCTATTAATCACCACATTTTTCTTCTCAATAGAATATTGTCCATTACATTCAAATATTAGCCAGTTTTTCGAGTTCTCATCATTGAATATAACCCAAAATCATATTGTGAGAAAATATAATCATAATTATAAATAAAGAAATAATAAAAATAACATATTGGATGTCTAAATCCTAACACATTCTTATGTCATCCATGAAAATGTATGTTTATCGTTGGCCAATCATATTAATTGTCTATTTAAATCATTCACGATGGTTATTAAAAATAAAAAAATTCTCAATGTATACCCCCTTAGAGTGTCTATCCATGTGTTATGAAAGGCCCAATTTCATGGACTAGTTCCTAATAATGTCTAGATCAATATGTTATTTTTATGTTATTATCCATAGATACATTTGTGCCATAACCGCATCCACACTTTGTATTGAGACAGTGATGTGTTTCAAGGAAAAAAATCACTATATCATTTACCAAAATTAATATATATTTTACCATAAATTAACTCAACCTTATATTTATCCTTTGATCCATCCAAAGACAGATCATTAGGAAAATACCTAGGAATCTCACAAATGTTTCCCAAGATTACTATTCCATTCCATTGATAAAAAATATAGTTACCAAGGAACATCATACATGGATATTAAATCATTATAGATGAATATTCATTACATTAAAAATTACATACTTGAGGAAATTAATCGTTTAGTTATATTATAATCATAGAAAAAATCTTTTTCCTGTTATGAAATATCTTCATTGTCTCCCAAGAATATAATCCCCTTGGTATTCTTCATGTACATACACTACATAAACCATTATTTGTTACATAAGGAATGAAAATAATAGGAAGGGAATGCTCAGATCTATACTAAGGGTAAGGAAATAGATATATCTCTATTGTTATATAAATTCATAAGGTAATCATATGGTTGTGTGATAATGAATATATCTTTTGAAGTTCATGACCTAATAATCATAGACCACAATTACGAGACAAGTAGTAGGGAGTATTAGTTGTTAAGTCATTAATAATAAAGGAATCATTGTACATGATCCATGTTATCATAACATTGATATGAGACATGGAATTTGTGTTATACACATATGTATATAAAAATTTATGTCCATTATACAGACATAAAAATTGTAAAAATGATAGTAATAGGATAATTTCCCATTTACCTAGTTTGGTCTTTCATTTACCATCATTATACCCACGTCTTGGTAATTGGATGAAAACCCATGTACCCTCATATATGGTTTTCTATGGACCACAAGTATACCATTCATTTCAGAACTGGGTTAATCAAACATATACCCTTCTTTTTAGGATGGGGATAAGATCATGTTTACCCTATAATCTCATATATATTTATTATTACAAAAGTCATTATAGTTAATTTTAGGGACACTCATAATGTATGAAAAAATTGTCTCACATGGCGTTATCTATTCCACCTCAACATATAAGCTATAACGGGATTACCCAATACTATCTTTGGGAAACCACCATATAATTTGTAATGGTATTACATAGTGCTATATTATCCCCACATTATATATTTGAAAAAATTACAATAAGCCTTCATATCATCATAAAAAAGTCAAAGAAAAAATTATTCATTATTAAACTGATTAATCCAGTGAAAAAGGTTTTTGTGTTAGTCTTCTTGAAAAACCATCAACCCATGGAAATGAAATGGGTTTTATAAAAATCACTCTAAAATATTATCGACTTGTGGAAATGAAATGGGTTCATTAAATATCATGACATCAAGACAAAAAAAATTCAAATATATAATATAAATGGTATCCTTGGATCATTTACCCATAATTAAAAGGTAAGGCAGTCTAATATCAAGATAGGTATAATGTTGTAATGGATTACAAGAAAACATTTAGGGAATATTATGTCATTTCCTCTTTGGAAAACTATTTTTAATAGAATTGTTTATAAAACATTTTTCTTTGATAGTCATCTTGAAAACATTTAATTGATGCTTTTAAAATCAATTAAAAAACAATCTAAAATATAAAAATAAATTATTAATAATTTTCCTTGAAAATGATATTAAAATAAAATTTAAAATCATTTTATGAATTTTATTTTTCTAATAACATGGTTTTGGATGAAATTAGATTTCTGACTAAATAAAAAAATAATTTCATATTTTTATAATACCATTTTTATAGTTATATTTTTTAAAAAAGAGTGTTAAATTCAGTCTAGTATTGGAAAATATAATGATTAAACAGTGATAAAAAAAATTAATGTGATGTAGTGACAATTTTACGATGATATTTCAACATTGGAGACTTTATCTAAAACAATCCCGATAAATAGTGAGACCGCAACATTAAACTCTTACCGCTTTGGAAAACCTGAATAACAATCAACATGAAGTAAAAACATAAAATGAAACATATAATGTTATTAGGATGAATAAGATAATGATATTACATTTAAGATGTTATTTTCCAAACCTCTGGAAATTATATAGGTTCATAACATATTGTAGATCTAAAAGAATGAAAATTAATAAATTGAATACCCATTACCAATTAGTTAATTTCTGATCTACAATACACAATAAATATACATCATAAAATATAGAGAAAAATAAAAATATTTTTACATATATTAATTATAATATTAAATTATGGGAATCATATACATCACATATTATACATAGGTGTTTAATAAGATATGTTTCTCACCGAAGAAGAATGTGAGATAAAAACCCCTTGACTTATGTATCAGATTTTGTTGTACTCTTTAAACACTAATATTTAATAAATATATTATAATATTCATATATTTCATAAATATATATATATATATATAACATATAATATATTATTTTCCCTTTCCATTTTATTACCTTTTTGTTAAAAATTTCATGTTAAAGATTGGGTTAGGGTAATAACATCTTTTATTTTCATATATGTTTTGATTTGTTATGTTATATCCACTTATATAGATCATGTGTTTATAATATCCATAATTTAATCCATTATATAAATTAAATAAATATTTAATATATATATTTTTATAAATAATGGTTGATATTTACATAAGGAGAATATTTTACACCATTAATGGAGATGGTAGGTCATACATACTCATGAAAAATGTTTCTATTTTCTTGTTGTGTTTAAAGAGACAAATGAAAATGATATATATATATATATATATTACCCTCACTTTATCATTTGTATAAATTATAAATGACTTATTTTTATTAAAATAGTCATTAATACATTCCATGTAATGCATGAATGAATCATAACGCTTTGCGAAGTGGTAGTCTAAGGAACACCCAAATGATGTTATCATATACCCACCAAATAGAATGAATCAAGGTATGTGTGATATACCAATTAAATAAGAATATATTATTTATAAATATCATATGTATCATCTAAAATCTATAAATAAACCAATATTACCATTCAATAATTTTGTTAATCTGAAAGAAAATGACATCAGTTTGTTAGGCGGTGGTTTGTTTTTACTCATAAATAATGATTTCAAAACCCATTTAATGAAATTTATTAAGGTTGTTGGTAGTACTATTAACAGAATAACATCATAGTATATTTAAAATATTGTGTTTATTATATCATTATGGAGTAAAAAATTGTGGGATGTGAAGGAATATATAAATTAAAAATGCATGTTGATGATCATTAACTCTTCTTCATGGATCTTACTTAGGATTAAACTATAACCTTACATGGTTGGTTTTATTTTGAAAAAGTATTCGAGGATGGGAGGATGGAATTTATGATTTGAATATATCATGTTATCATTTATACTAATTGCTTCAGTGGGGTGAATAAGGGAAGAATGTGACTGGCCATTTTGTAATTGATGAGGAGTGGAATTACCATAAATACATTAAATTATAAACTATTGGGATAACCCCCTTACCTCTTGTGCCTCCAACATTTAAATATAATGTAGGGTTATATTTATTTGGCCTAGAAACACCTCCAAAACATAAAATAAAATTATTTTCTATCATTAATTCATTAGTCATTTTTTTACTCAATCTTATCATTATAGTTTTTACCCAGGAAACTTATTTCTTTCTATTTAACTAATTATTTTAAACATTTTTTATTTAATTTAACTGATATTTATTATATAATTAAGAAAAATGTATTTTAAATATGAAATAAAGTTAATTAAATAATAATAATATGTGTGAGTAAATTTAATATTAATAAAAATGCTTATAATTTGGAGAACCCTATTTCACCTTAATTACATTTATTATATGTATTTATTTTAACTAGTTATTAAGGAAAATAAAATATTTTGATCTTATTAAATATTATAAATAATTCTTATTTCAATTATTATAAATTTTTTTCCAAATTCCTTTCATAAAAGAATCAGAATTTAATTTTCCCATAGTTCAAGATAATCAATGAGAAAACATACTTTTAAATAGAAAATTATTCAATGCATTCAATATTTTGATATATGATTTTAATATGAAAATTATTCCAAAAAACATTATAGCATTAATATATTAATAATTTACCAAACATACCTATTTAAATAATTAAATTTTATTTGAAATTTTTAAATATTTTATTTGAGAATATCATTTTCAATAAAAATTCAGTATTTTTCCCTATTCATCTAAAAATGAAACATTTTAAAAAATTGCAAAAAATATTCATAAGGTAATTGTGATAATATTATTTAAATTTTTTTATTTTATCAAATTAATTTTCTAATAGTGAAAAATATTTTTCTTAATATTTATTGTTCCATAAAATGTAAAAAAACAATTTTAATGAATAAACAATTTTAAGCGTAAAATATGGTTTATTATTAACATTTTCATATATAATAAATAAAATAAAATTTATTAATTTTATTGAATATATAATATATAAATTTCATCAATTTCATTATCCAAATCAAATTTTGTTACTTTTTTGTAATAATCACACTTGTTCGAATTAAAGTTCTTTTTTGAATATTAATATTTTATTTGGATTAAAACTACTCATATAGATGATTTTGGCCTTTGAAAATGCTTTCATAGGATTAAACTCAATATATTTTATTTTTATGTTGGATTTATACTCACAAACATATATAAATTTATTCCCCTTATTTTTATGAATTCATCTAATGATATAATTTTGGAATCACTATTCTTGTCCCCCATATCAATTTCATCAATCGTCATTAATGTCGAACACTTTTAATAATTCATTTCATGTATTACTAAACCAAATAACAAATAAATTACATTTATACATATATAAATTCGTCCAATAAAAACGGTTTATAAAACTAGTTCATGTAATTTTTAGAAGAATTTGAAATTAAAAATCCCAATAAGAGTAAGTATGTAAAGGGAGATCGGAAAACACAACATTTATACATAATTAAAAAGAGCTATGTCTATTAAATAATATCCTAGAAATCCCATGTACCTTTCAATATTTAACAACAAAATTGATGTTAATATCAACATTATTTTTACACCATGTATAAATATATATAATTATTATTATCCACATAGTTTAATTTCATAACATAGTGTGTGAAAAATACAAGAATTATGAAACCTAAATCAACTATCTTACATGATATATAAATCCAAAAATCCATTAATAAAAATTAAAAAAAAATCATGATTTTTAGTTCATTATTTAATCCATTCATAACACAAAAATTATATTGTTTAATAAAATTGAAAATATATGAAACTAAATAATATATTTTTTATTTGATAATGAGATATATAATTATTAAACATTAATAGATAAAAGATTCAAAAATATATACTTTTTCAATGAATTATTGAAATTCCATAATTATTTAAAAATATAAGGATATATTTTTTACACCAAGTAATCCTTCATATTGACATTTATAATGAATTTAACATATTCATATTCCATACAATTAAATAAATATATATATATATAATCCTTATATTATGTGTTCATTTAGAACATCTAATATTAAATATTATTTAATCATTAGGGACATCAATTATCGATACAAATTTTGATGCTTTTTAAATAATTCTTCAAATAAGGCCTTTTTAATTTTTTCAACTACAATTAACTACTGAGAGTAATCAATTGTTTTTTAACATATTCATTTATATGTTACATTATTTTTTAATGTATAATTTTTTTAAAATAGACTCCTAATGTTCATATAAACAATTTTTATAAAAATTATAAAACATTATATAGAATTTTAATATAAAATTAATAATAATAATTAAATATAGAAAATATTAATTTGTTGTAATTTTTACAAATTGGTTAATTTAATAATTAAAAAATATGTTGGATTATGTAATGAATATAAATGTTATAGATTAAATATGTATCCAAAAAATAAGTTTTTCATTTATTAATAATAATTTATATACTGTAAAAATCAATAAATTGAAATTAAGAAAAATCATATTCTTCTACTATAGAGAAAAATGATATTCATATTATCATATACCTTTTGACACACATAAAATATATTATAAAACATTATAGTTAATATTATCTCTATAAGTGGTCAACGATCATAACATTCGATACCCAAGATAATAATCTAAACACAACAACATGTGTGATATCACTACTTAAGAAATTACCGGATATCACCATATCTATATGAGGCATTATTTTTAGTAAAAAAATTAGCATTACCACATTCTATGACTTCACATTTTTGATGTTCAAATATAATGAAAACTATTTTATTTTACCAACCCTATCAATATGATATCTTATGTCAAAAAACACATATCCTTTGAAGCCAATGTGATAATGTTCAGTAATACCAGGTGCAGTTATAAAACACAACATTGTTTATATTGAGATAAACAATAAATTATATTATTACTTTTATTTATTTTTAAACATGATTTGAAATATAAAAGAACATTAAGAATCTTTGAATCTACTAACATGTTTCTATAGATTTATTATAACTCAATCAATAAAGTGGAAGAAATAAGAGAACACATTACTCAGATCTACCATGCATGATAACTAAAATATTGTATCTTCATGAAATAAATAATGAATTTATGTAACATCTGATAATGATACTCACTGTCTCTATGATCATTCACAAGAATGAAAAATATTATTCAATTTAATAAAAAAAAATTTCTTTTCAGTTGTGTATCCATGGGAATATGTGAATTACTAAATGATTATGATTGATTCTCTTACCACCGATAATTATATTGACTCTCTTAATGAATGGGAAGATATAGAAATCCATTTGAAGAGTAAATTGAAAATTATATAAGGAAATAATGAATACAAAACACAGTATGTAGTGTCCTCTCTTCAAAATCATCAATGTCACTATATAAGTAAGCATGAATATATTCATATTTTAAGAGTAATTTCCTTCATGTATAACTTTATATAACCCATATCATACTCATTAGTAGAATTACATTTTATACCAGGAATTTTTATAAATCAATGAGTGTAATGATATAATAGTAAATATTAATAGTTAACCTTCTTCTACAAATATTAATTGTATACATTCCATGAATCATACTTTATGAATTTATGAATAACAATATATAAATATATCAAATATGATAATTCATCAAAGTGTCATAATAATCATGAATTTTGATATCCTCTTATTATACAATAATATATCACCAATATCATTTAATGTTTTATACAATTAGGGTATATCAATAAAACGTCCCCTCATTTTTATCATGATCAATAATGTTTTCTGATCTACTAGGTGTATATTTACAATGTTTTAAAAAAATAAAAAGGATACCAATACCTTATTATGTTACCACTAATGGACCACATAAGATAATCTAGTATATTTGTGAATGCATCAGAAAATTAATATGAATGTGGAAATAGATGACATGTATCACCTATGACACAACATCATGTGTTCGACAAGTCTTCTATATAAAAAATGTTTTCGTCTTACTGATGAAAGTGCATTTGGGTGGTCATTCCAAAACATGTGATTTTATGTTGAAGTTTCAAAATAACAATATATAGATTGGGGTGGCTCTAATAATCACATTGATATTAAATTATATCAATAATCATTAATGTTGTAAATAATTAAACATATTCATATTCATTGTTAGATTACAGTAAATAATCATTGGACACGATAGGATTCAGTCCATGGTGTACCCTTGGATTCTGGTATGTAATCCATACTTGATTATTTTCATGGTTTTAATGTTAAGGGTGATGACTGGGAGAAATGGGAGATCCTTGAATGATGTTTCGAAGAAAAGGGGAAGTCACACGGGTGGCGCACGGTTTTCCTAAACCTTGTAGCAAAACTGTGTGTAGTTGGTCTTGGAAGAAGTATCCTCTACACGGGTGGTACATGGTTTGTCTAACCATGGGGCCAAACCGTGCGTGGAGGGTCTGCCGAGGTAGTGGCTAACGCACGGTTAGTGCACGGTTTGTCTAACCATTCTAGAAAACCATGTGGCCACTTAAACGAGATCCAATAAAGGTGGATCTTACTCATTTTTTCCTTCTATGTAGACCGTTCTTCTTCTTATGTGGCCATAACTAGGGATTTTCCATCTCCTATGGTCAAAGAGGGTTCTCCAATCATTCCAGAGGTGATCTGAAGGCTTCTCTAGGCGAATCGAAGCCAAATTCTTGATGTATGTGATCGTTCTTCATCGTTCTTCTTCTGTTTCTTAGATCATTATATATCAACATCTCATCTTCTCTCGGTTTCATAGATCTACACCCGTTAAGTGTAGATATAAGTGTGTCGATGCCATATATGATGAGATTTGATCTTGGTCTTTCAATGAGAAGAGATCTAATATGGGTTTTTGAAGAAGACACCAGGTTTTCTTGTGTGTTCTTCGTTCGTTGTAGTTCTCGTGAAAACCCTAAAGGAAGGAGGCATCACTCTCGACTCCTCTGGTAAGAATTGATTGGATTACATTAAAATTGGAGTTATTTGAAAGTAAGTGATTGAAAAAAGCATAGAATAAATCTTCTTTAGTGAGGATTTATGGTTTTAGTGAAATTATGAAATCTTGGTGAATTTTTGTCAAGTGATTTTGCTTCATGAATTTAAAATGATGATTTTAAATTATAGATTTGTAGAAATTGTAAATGGTGAATGGAAAATGATTATTCAATAAAAAGGTTGTTTTATTTAAGTGGGTTGAGATTGAAATGTATTTTGTGGAATTTTTTTTTCAACAAAAAATAAGTTTTATTGGAATGGTTTGGAATTGAAATGGTTTGGCAATGAAATGGTTTTGATTGAAATGGTTTTCTATAAAAAGGTTCTTTTGTTGAAAGGGAGTTATGATATGATTTATGAGAATATATGGTGTGTCTTCATGTTTCATGTACGATTAATGGTTGAAATTTGACCTTCTGCTCGGTGCCAAAGGTGTAATGGCACACGGTAACAATATGTATAAATCTTGGTTGAAATATGACCTTGTACTCAGTGCCAAACGTTTAAAGGAATGTGGTAACTATAAGTACGGGGCATGGTTGAAATATGACCTTGTTCTTGGTTCCAAAGGTGTAATGGAACATCAGAAACAATTACCTTGTGACGACATGGTAGATCGACAAGAAACCGCTCATGAGTATGGACTTGTCATAATGAAGCATGCATGGTTGGTTGCATAGGTTAGGAAATGGTTGGGTACGCCAAAATGGGATGTTTGTCAAATGTTTCCAAAGCTTGTCTATTTATTTTTTGTAAAAATAACTATCTAGAAAATTGGATTCATTTTCCTGGAATGATTTTCATTATAAGTGGTTTTGGAAACTTGTTTATATTTAGTTATAAACTGCTTTTGGGAAAATGTTTTATATAATTTTTTATATAAATGTTGCTAACTCTTTTATCCTAGTGGATTGATTATGGATGTAATTGGGGAAACCTATAGAGTTTTATACTCACCCATGTGTTGGAAATTTGGTGCTTGTGCAGATGTCGTGTTCCGGGATACAAGTAAAGCTAAAGCATCTTATTGTTAGTGGCTCGTGGTGATGCTTGGGAGATGTTGTGGAGCTTGGATCTTGTGATGCATGGAGTTTTGGGTGTCTTTTGAGAGTCTTGAGTTGATCTTTCATTGTGTACGTTGATGATTAGTTTGGTCTTCCACTGTTGTGTACTTGATGTGGTTTGGCATAAATGAAGTTGTTTAGTTGTCATTCATTTTTTATGCATCTTAGTGAATGTTGGTTGGTTAGTTTATTGATTATTTCATAAAGGGTAAATCATAACCCACTTTTATTAAAAACCTTCTACATTTATTTCCATCCTTTTTCATCTTGGGGATGTCTCTTATGGCCATGTATCCATCACTGCCTCCCCAACCCAATGAGGTAGGGGCGGGGTGTTACAAATGGTATCAGCTTGTTTAGTCCTTGCATAACAAGTTGTCATTGATGTTCCTAGTTTTGGAGTTGATATTCCTTTTTTTCTATTCCTTGGGTAAAAATCATAGATAGGAATAGGATTATCGGAACATGAAATTTATATCATAAAAGAATGTAGCTAACCCGTTTATGCTGATCTTTAAGTTACCAGGGTGTTCGGTACATAACTGTTTTGGCTAAAATTCTAGAATGTTGGAAATCTCATTGTCATGGGATTAGCCAGTTAGATAAGCATGGAATGCATTGTAGAGTAATGACTTCCCACTAAAATTTCATATCACATTTTGAGGAATGAATTATGATTTTCTGCACGGTGCACATTTTTTAATGGAAAAAAATGCATAAATTGTTTTAAGTGGTGGATTTAAAAAATATGATGTTTGTTGTATTGTGAAAATGGGTTGATTTTTAAAAAGCCATATTGAATGTTTTCAAAAATATTTGAATAATGAAAAATGATGTTTTGGGAAAACTCTGATGTGATAGTTGATGTGATTGAATTTGAAATGCTAAGCCAACAGTTTCTAGAGAATGAGATTGATGGAGGATTTTGTTGGTTTAGAAAATGGCACCTGATAGGCGTCACTGAAACGAACCCAAGGAAGTTGCAGCGAATATAGTTGCACCTGAACCATGGGTGAACCAAAAACTGGTTTAGGATATTTTCCAGGCATTTCATGTCGTGGATACGATGAACTAGAGGAATGAACCAAGACATATGGATCATACCATCCAGTTTATGAAGAAGAATCCACCAAACATTCAGGGTGATGCTAAACCCGAAAAGGTGGAGGTGTGGCTAAGTAGGATGAATTGTATCTTCATTTCATCAACACTCCATCAGATCTCTTGGTCATGTTGGCCTTGTATATGCTTGACGATCATGAACGTCAATAGTGGGATTTAGAGGTGCATGCTAAATTGGGTGACGGCTTTACATGGGAGGATTTTGAAAAAAATTCAATAAAAAATTCTATCCTCACACTTTCAAAATCCAGAAAAAAAAAGGAATTTCTCAGCCTGAAACCGGAGAGCCTCTCTGTCACAGATTATGCAGCTATGTTCTTGAATTCAGTCTGTTATGCACTAGAGGTTTCAACAAGTGCATCCTTGAAGGAACACATCTTTAAATCGGGGCTATGTCATGAGATTAGATCGAAGATTATGGTGCTCTGTATTATGGATTATACAGAAATAAAGAACGATTGTTCTTGAGCATGATATCGCAGGATCGATGGTAGAAGGACTGATGATAACTACAGGAAATGGTGGGAACTCTACTGCTCAGAAATAGAGGAAAAGGGACACCTATTTCCACAGTGCAAGTGGAAATCGGAACCAGACATCGGGATTAGTGAACCTTCCTCCATGACCCCAAAGAAATGCATGTTGATTTTAATGTGGTTCTCAAGACCATATAAAGAGGGACTATCCAGCACAACCTCGATCATGTACCAATTGCAAGAAAATGGGACATCTACAGCGCTATTATATGAATGCTCTGAGGTCGTGTGCGTGTGACACTTCCCAGGCATCGCAAGAATCGTATGCTTTGATTGGACGATGATAGCAGAGTATGTCTCTTCATCATAACAGATCTATAAATGGTGATTCTAGAAATACCATGTCTTCTCAACTAGGTAAACCGCAGAAAGGAAACAAGGAGAACAATATAGTGATGAAGGAATTGTATGGAGCTGAGCAGATGACTCTCGAAGATCAGGGTGGACTATCTACAGAAAGAGGTTTGATTATTTCGAATTTTACCATTGTGAAAGTGTTGTTTGATACTGTTGCATCACATTCTTTCATTTATTCTCCTTTTTTTTGACTATCTATGTTTAAAACTGGAAATGATGCATTCTGTTTTGAAACTACCAACTCCTCCTGGTGAAAGAGAATGTCAAACCTTTTTGTGAATAGCAGGTGATATAACTATTAATGGGGCTACATTAAAATGGGACTTCTCACTGCTGGATAAGGATTTTTATGATTTAATCTTGGGTATGTATTGGCTCAAAATGTTCAAGGCTTGAATTAACCGTTATACATGAAAATTTATTTTCATGAATTAGGACGACATCGAGAATCTCTTTAGAGGAGAGAGGATTTTAAAGAATAGTACAATGATCTTTTTGGAACCAATGGTCAGAAAAATCTCTTACCAATTGGAATATTTTCCTTTTTCATCAATGGAATAGATCGAGGATCATAGTTTTCTAGCTGTTGTGGGACAATATCCTGATTTCATTCCCAAAAACTTCTCGGGGTTACCACCTCTAAGGGAAATATATTTTATGACTGATCTCCTTCTAGGAACCGGTCCTATTTCCCATCCATCATATATGACGGTGCCAATAGAGTTGAGGGAATTGAATGTGCAGTTAGATGTGATGGGAAGAAAATGGTTTATTCGACCAAGTACATCTCTGTGGGCAGCACCAGTGTTTTTTGGGAATAATGCAGATGAAACTCTTTGGCTATGTGTTTATTATCGTAAGCTTAACCATGTTACGATAAAGAATAGATATCCATTTCCATGCACTGATGATCTTTTTGTTCAATTATGGGGAACTCGGTGGTTCTCCATGATTGGATTGCGACAAGATATCACTAATTGCGAGTTTCGAAGGAGGACATTCCAAAGATAACATACAGAAGTAAATAGGGACATCACAAATATGAAGTCATACCTTTTGGTGTAACAAATACACAAAGAATATTCATGGCATTGATGAATCAGACATTTCAAAATATTTGGATTCTATTATTGTGGTCTTTGTGGATGACATTTTGGTCTATTAAAAGACAAGGTATAATCATGAGGTGCACCTAGAAATGGTGTTACAAATATTAAGATATCATTTCTTGTATGCCAAATTATCATTGTGTGATCTTTGGAAACAGGTTGTACGTTTCCTTGGCCATGTAATTTCTTATAAAGGCGTTTTTGTTGATCTGGAAAAGATATAATTCGTTATCTCTTGGCTACCACCTAAGAATGTGTTCAATATACAAAGTTATCTTGGTCTAGGAGGTTACTAATAATTCTTTTATCATGATTTATTAGGACTAGATTCACCAATTACAACACTGACAAAGAAGAATGCTTCATTCCAATGGACAGAATAATGTCAGATGTCTTTTGAGGAACTGAAAGATCGGCTTACATCAGCACCTATCTTCATTTCAACAGAATCAAGAGAAGGGAGTGTGGTGTATTGTGATGCTTTGGGATCAGGGTTGGGATGTGTTCTCATGCAAGGATACCACGTGGTTGCTTATGGATAGAGGCAGTTGAGTGCGCATGAGAAGAATTACCCAACACATGATTTGGAGTTATCCGCAGTCGTCTGTGCTTTGAAAACATGGAGACATTATCTCTTTGGTGAGAAATTTTCTGTGTTTAAAGATCACAAAAGCATGAAACACATTTTCTCATATAGAGATTTGAATCTGAGGCAATGGAGGTGGATGGACTATCTCCAAATGTTTGACTTTTACTTGATGTGCACACCAGGGAATGGAAATTCGGTGGCTGATGCATTGAGTAAAAAGTCATATACTCAGTTAGAAAAAGAAGCTTCAAATGAATGATTGTTGATGTCGGTCATATTTCACATGCATTTGGAATTTAAATACCGAGGTGATGTAGTAGTTTTCATTTCATCTACACTTGTTCTTGATCTAGTAAAAATGATCAAATAAGTGCATACATCTGATGCAGAATAATTGGTTGTAAGTTCATAACTCAATGGTGGGGAGACCATTGAGGGATGTAAGTTTGATGGGGGTTCAGTTTTTTATTTCAATGATCGTATTATTGTACCTATAGTTTGTCAGGAACAAATATTTCATGCATTCCACCATTCAAGATGGGTTGTACATCCAGGTTCACATATGTTTTATAAGGCGTTAAAGGTGATGTTTTTGTAGAGCGGCACGAGAAGGAAGGTAGATGAGTTTGTCTCGCGGTGCATAACATGTCAGCAGGTCTAAGCAGAGTATCAGAGACCAGCTAGTATGTTACAATCTATTTCCATCCTTCTATGGAAATTGGATTATACAACAATTGATTTTGATACAGGTCTTCCAAGAACGGTCTGGAAATATGATGCCATTTGAGTGATAGTGGATCATCTAACCATGTTTGCCCATTTCATCGTTATTCGTGAAACTCAAACAATGGAGGATCTTTAAAAAATATATATCCAAGAATTAGTAAAGTGGCATGGTATACCATTGTCTATAGTATTAGATAGTGATCTGGGTTCACATCCCATTTCTTGAAATCATTACAATAATCCCTTAGAAATCAGTTGACTATGGGCACGGCATATCATCCTCAAATGTATGGGAAATCCGAGGAGATGATACGAACATTGGAAGACATGTTTCTGGCTCCTGTAGTGTATTTTGGTGGCTCATGGGTGGAGCATATATCCCTAGTGGAGTTCTCATACAATAACATCTATCAAGCCTCGATGTGAATGGCTCCGTTTGAAGCATTGTATGGGCGTCCTTGTCATTCTCCACTATGCTGGGTGGAAATGGGTAAAAATTCAATGGACGGGCCAAGCCTTTCCCAAGAAACGACAAAGAATATCCAGTTCATTAGAAAATGGATGGACACAACATAGAGTCATCAGAAATCTTATGCAGATCACCGTCGAAGACCATTGTCGTTTATTGTGGGTGATCATGTCTTCTTGAGGATCTCTTCAAGGCATAGACATCGACATTTTGGGAGGCATGGAAAGTTATCTCCTAGATACATTGGCTCTTTTTAGATACGGAAACAAGTTATAGATGTGGCATATCAGTTGGCATTACCACCACAGTTCAGTTTGGTGCCTAATGTGTTCCTTGTATCTCAGTTGAAAAAGTATCATCCAGATCCTGACCATGTGATCAGATGGGATCACGTTGACCTAGAGCATGATTCTTTGTTGATACATATCCCAGTATAGATTTTCGATTGGATAGAGAAATTTTTGCATGGAAAACCATTGTTCATGTGCAGGTTTTATGGCAGCATGGTCAGATTCACGAAGAGATGTGGGATCGTGAAAAGAAAATGAAGGAGTAATGGTTGGAACTATTTCAATTGGGTGAAGGTTTTCTACAATCTAAGGATGGAATGTCCAATGGTGGGGAGAATGTAGTACCCTCAGTTTCCAGTATGTAACCATTGATTATTTTCATGGTTTTAATGTTAAGGGTGGTGAATGGGATAATTAGGATAACTGTTAATGAATTTTTGAGGCAAAGGAGAAGTCACACGGACGGCGCACAGTTTGACTAAACCATGCGGGAAAAACATGAATAGTTGGTCTTGGAGGAAATATTTTCCACATGGGCGGTGCACAGTTTTTCTAACCATGTGGCCAAACCATGCGAGGAGGCTCTGTCGGTGTAGTGGCTAACACATAGTTCTCACACGATTTGTCTAACCATGCGAGTAAACCACGTGACCACTTAAATGAGATCCTATAAAGGTGGATCTCACACATTTTACCTCTATGTGGCTCGTTTTCCCTCAAAAGAGGACCAAACTCGGGATTTTTCTTCTCCTATGGTTAAAGATGGTTCTCCCATCATTTAGGAGGTGATCTGAAGGCTTCCATTGGTGAATTGAAGCCGTATTCTGGAGGTATGTGATCGTTCTTCATCCCTCTTGTTCGGTTTCATAGATCTACTTAGACATGCTTCTCTTCTTCTCTCAGTTTCAAACATCTATGACTGTTATGGGTATATCTACATTTTTGGATTCCAAATATGATGAGATTATTTATTGGTCTTTCTATGAGGCAGTATCCACCATGGTGTTCTGATGATGCAACCCGGTTTTCTTATGCGTTTAATCGTTCGTTGTAGTTCTCGTCAAAACCTAAAGTTATGAGGCTTAACACACGACTCCTCTTGTTATAATTGAGTGGATTAATTTCAAATTTGGGTTATATTAATTGAATTGATTATAAAAATAATATAATAAATCTTATTTAGTGATGATTTATGGTTTTAGTGAAATTTTTAAATCTAGGTGAATTGTTGTGCAAGTGATTTGGCTTCTTGAATTTAAATAGTTCATTTTAAATTATGGATTTTTTGAAATTTTAAATGGTGGAAAATAATGGGTATTCAATAAAAAGCGAGTTTTATTGAAATGGTTTGAGATTGAAATGACTTTGATGGAATTAGTTTTCAATAAAAATGGAGTTTTTATGAAATGATTTGAAATTGAAATGGTATGGCATTGAAATTGTTTTATGGAAATGGATTTCATTAAAAAAGGTGTTTTTATTGAAAAGGGTGTTTTGGCGTGATTTATGGGAATATGTGGTGTGTTTTCATGTAGCATGTATGAGGCTTGCTTGAAATATGACCTTGAGCTCAGTGCCAAAGGTGTAATGGCACATGTTAACTATATTTACGAGGCTTGGTTGAAATATGACCTTATGATTGGTGCTAATGGTTTAATGGCACGTCGTAACTATATGTACGAGGCTTGGTTGAAATATTACCTTAAGCTCAGTGCCAAAAGTGTAATGGAACATGGGAAACAATTACCTTGTGAATACTTGGTAGATCGATGAGAAAACTCTCATGAGTATGGAACTATCATAACGAAGAATCCATGGTTGGTTACACCGGTCGGGAAATTGTTGGGTATTCCAAAATGAGATGTACGTAAAATGGATCCTAATCTTGTCTTGTTATTTTTCTGGAAAAAAACACGCTGGAAAATTTGTTTCTTTTGCATGGAATGATTTTGGTTATTAGAGGTTTTGGAAACATTTTTATATTTAGTTATAATATTCTTTTGAGAAAAATGTTTTATATAAACTATTTTTATATAAAGTTTTCTAACTCTTCTATCCTATTTGTGTGATATGGGAAGTCATTGTGGAATCCTACTGAGATTTATACTCACCCCTGCGTTGGAACTTTGGTGCTTTTGCAGATTTTTTATTTCGGGATACAGGTAAAGGTAAATCATCTTATTGTTAGTGTCTCGTGGTGATGCTTGATATATGTTTAGGATCTTGGAGCTTGTGGAGCCTTGAGTATTGGGTGTCTATTGAGAGTTATGAGTTGTTCTTCCGATGTGTACATTGATGGTTTGTTTGGTCTTCCTCTATTTTGTACATTATGTGGTTTAACATAAATGAAGTTGTTTAGTTGTCATTCATTTTTTATGCACCTTAGTGAATGCTAGTTGGTTGGTTTATTGATTTATTTCATAAAGGTTGAATCATACCCCACTTGTATTAAAACCCTTCAGCATTTATTTTCAGCCATTGGCGTCTTAGTGATATCACTTAAGTCAATGTAAACCTCACCGCCTCCTCAACCCAATGGGGTATGGTCAGGGTTTTAAAGTCTAATAGGTAAATTTCCACAATGTAGTGGAATGAAATTATGTTTTCCAATATAGTTATATAATGTGAAGAGTGAGTTGAAATACAAATATCTTACTCCATTTATTTAATTTATCTAATATGTGGGTATAATTATCATAAAAAAATGTCAACACCCTTCATGTATTATGATTGAAATCCTCATATATTTATTTATTTATTTATTAATTTATATCTAATAGGATACAAATTTTTTAAAATAATCAATATTACTTTCATTGTATAAATATTTAAAATATAGTTACGGAGGCATAAAAATGTAATGCTAAAGTATCATATAAAACAATTAATTATCCATTATATATTATAGAATCTATGAAATCGGAATCCACTATGGAATATAAATGAATATGTATATATACCATATCATAATCAAATCTATTTATTTGTTAGGAAATATATAGAATATAACCTTTTTGGAATGATACATTTATATGCATGAAGATAATACTCAATAGAAAAATGGAATTTAAGTGTTTAAATTATGAAAATAAATCCCACAACTATAAATAACTCAATACACAGGACAATAATGCCATATCACTATGGAATATTAAGAATAATGAATACCTCTTTCACTTAATTTAAAACTAAAGTATCTAAAATAATATTTGTTAAAAATTATAAAACTACAAATCATCATGGGTCTCTAATAGTTCCACAACAAAATATAATAAAGTGAAAATATAATCCATCAATGTTTAATGTAAATATAATATGATAGAAGACCTATAAATTCCAATATCTGTTTTTATGAGGCATAAATTCAACACATACTAAAAATATAACCGCATATATGTTCCTATAAATCTTAAAAGGACAATGATCATTTTAGGGAATAATTATTTCCATTAACAAGGAAATAAATTATGATTTATGAATTTCAGTAGAACTAATAATGAAATTATATTGACTATCATTACTTTATTAATAAAAAATATCTTATAAAAGAAATCACCGTAATACAAAGTCAATATTCAACTAATCCCTAACATGGCCTATAAATACATTAATATATATGAATTTAGAATGATCATAAAATGAAATGAATGATAATTAGATTGTTTAAAAAAAATATGGTCTTGTATAATGAAAAAAAATAAATAGTTTATTTGTAGTCTCAAAATAAACAAGTTTGGAGAAAAAATTGTTTTAAAAAACATTTGTTTTAAATGTCCCAATATTGAAGGAAGAGACCCTCTTCAGATAGGGTAAACTAGTAAACTTCTATTCTTATGGTTTTATGATCTTAAAATTATCTCTCTAATATCTATTATAGTATATTTGTGATTTGGATTTGATATAAGTATATTTTTGAAAATGAACCACTACTTGTGTCTATATTCCCCACATTGTCCCATTCTTAAAATAATTCAATATCCCAAACAAACAAGTATTGATAATTATTCAAAAACTATTCAATAAAATAAATACAAATAGAAAACAAGATAAATTTCAATTCTAATAGTTGAAAATATAGAAATAATAACCTTTAAATATCATAAATATATATCCCAAATAATATATTTCATGATATATTAATCCACAAATTATTTTGAATTCTATATGGATGAAAATGAATAACATTTTTCCAAATAAGAGTTAGAATTTGAATAAAATCGCATGTATCATCAGGGTTTCAGGTAAAGGGGTAAACAATTTTATATTTACGCTAATCCTTTATTTGTAACATAATGAATGTTATTAAAAAAATTTTGTGATTTTTATAGTTATTGGGCTTGTTTTGATCATAGATATATGTTTTTTAATGGATAATGCAATGGAACTTGGTTAGCACAATGTTAGTTTTGACTTGTTGGAAAAACCATGTTGTCATTAGAGAGTTCATTATAGATTCTCAATATATTGATAATATTATTAGGTGAGGATGATTTTTATAACCTAGTTATTAAAGAAGTAAAAAATAGTAATAAATTATTTTTAAATAATATTTAATATTGTTTTATATAAATAAAACATATAGATTAAAAGTAAATAATTTTTCATAACGTCTCTATATGGTTGGAAAATATTATTTTTAAAGAAAATGTTTTTTATTTTATTTTGTGAACAAATAATAAATGGGATATTTAAAAAATTTAGAAAATTTATTACAAAATATAAAATTATTATTTAAAATTTTTATGTAAAAATATGTTACGTTGATTTTTTTCTAGAATTTTGTTTTCTGGTTAGTAGTGAGAGTGATTAGTTTTATTGAATCATTAATTTTCAATAAATGTATATAAAATTAATATTTTTAAAATGCTTATCATATTAGAATTTGTTAAATTATATACCTATTAATATAATTTAGTTTATTACATTCAATTTCATATTGAATTTTGTTGTAAAAACATTTTATTCTTTTCAAACTTTTCTCATTGAAATAATGTGTTTTCAAGATGTAAGATGGAATAATATTAAATTTAAAATTTCCCCTAATGTGAATGGAATTTGGTAAAATAGATTACAATTCTTTTTAAAAATATATATTTATTATCTAAATATGAAAAAATTATTTTTTACAATATTGAATTATTAAAATAGTAAAGAATTATTTATCTCTATTATGGTGAAAATGGGATTGTCGAGGGATAAACAAGAAAAGGGGTAAAATTACTTTTAAAACACTATATTACCTATTATAAGGTAATAATTTGTTTTTATCACTCATAGGATCATTAATGTACCTTTCTGGAGCCTGTTGGCTTGTCAAAAATTTTTGAAAACCTTTTTCGTTTCAAAATTTACAATTCTGCCACTCACCTCAGAAATAAATGGACACCCTTTATTCTCCACTCATCACACAAACAAATCTATTTTGGTTTTCCACACCATAACAAAAGAACATTCTTACTCCCTTCCAATCAGCTTGTGTGACATATTTTTATTTTAAATCCATCGTATGCATGATTTTTGGGAAAACCAAATAGGTTAAATAAAGAAGCGGTAAAATTCTTCAATGAGTGTTTTTAATTTATTTCATCCTACAACTCCTTATAATATTATTAAAAAATGATGATATAATAAAATAATTATATTCTATATACTATGATGTCATTAAAATATGGGAAAATATGACATCCACATCCACTTCTCTAAAATCGTATATATCTATGTTGCTTGTGTATATGGGGAAAATATTGATAAATACCTTAGTTTTTCTTTCACTAGATGTTTAATTATTATATTTATGAATTTTTTGAATCCCATTTATTTTTTACGTGTTTTTATATGGTTATGTTTATATGAAATAATTTTTTATTGAAATAGTTGTGATGAGATGATAAAATGTAGGTTTTACGATTTTTTGTAAAAAAAATGTATGGTTTTCATTATGAGATTATTGGGACCCATTTATATATATATAATTAACTGGGTGAATAATTATATCTCATGAAATAAGAATGTGAATAAATAGGTCATCTTTACCCACAATGTGAAATTGGTTATCCTTGATCCACTATGGGAAATAGATACATCCTGATTTATAATGGGAAACAAGTGATAATTCCTCTTCCACTATATTGGTGGTCATCATAGATAACCTTTCTTATATTAATATCCTTTCTATATTTATTATTTTTATGGACATTTATTACATTATCTTATGGTATGTGATTAATTTATTATGATATCTCACTCATATATAACATGATTGTTTGAAATTATAATTTTTTATTCCATGACTCTATATATGATCTCTAACATGTTGGGTATGAATATGATAATTTATTTTGAAGATCACATACCCATATTTTTATCATATAATTTCATAGGACAATAGATTGATATCTCATAAGTTTACACTTACTGAGCAACTGGACTCACTGTTTAGAATATTTTCATCCAATGGTTATAATGAAATATTTATGATCGATGTGCCAAATAAGATGAATAATGTGAGAATAAATTTCAGAAAGATTCCATTGAACATTAATTAAATTATAACATTGTGTTTCTAGTTTCCAATGATTCCAAACTATTATGGTTCTCAAGTGTCTAGTTATGAAATATATAGAATATACATCAAATAAGATGTGATATTTATCAATAAAAATCTCAGGTCATTAAAGTTGATAACATCTGACTATTTTAGTTTACCTTTTGAAACTAGGATATGAAAAACAATAGTTATATCCATATATATATACATCGATATATCTAGAGAATTTTTTTAGGATAAGTCTAATGATGATTCTATGTATAATGAAATGTCCTAAAAATGTAAAGGATATAAATATTGGTTTCTAAACAATAGCATCTCTATCAAGATACTATAAGTGGATGTGTCTCTATAACAGATTTATATAGGTATGTGAGCTATGATATGGTCTCAATTTAGATAGACTCTATCATCACATGGTGTATTAAAATCGGCCTTTCTACATGCATATTTTGAATCTCCGAGGGGGGGGGGAAGTCTTTGGAAAACAAATACCCCTTAAAAACCATCCGGATGTGTTTAAATAATGTTGATTACTTGTTTAGATGATTCCAAATGTTACATGTGTTATAAAAAGTTTTCATGATTTAGACATATAATAAATTATTATTCATGATAACATGGTTTTTAAATAAGATTTGACTTTATCACATTATGATTTTTGTTTCATTAAATGGATTAAACCTAAAAAAACATGTTAATACTTAATGGGATGGAATATAAAATTATTTTACACCTGAGAAACCAAATTTTATAGGAGCTAGGATTAAAAAAATTGTTTCACTGATCACACAACATTGTCATGTCATGAACCACGATTAAATTCCAAACATTAAAAAGGGGGGAACAATTTTCTATTGAATCATTCGGGTGGAAACGTCCACCATCTTTTAGGGTCTCTTCAAGATATACTATTTTCTGAGGGATGGATCAGAAGCATTGAAAATTTATTTTCAGTTTTCTATTTATAAGATAATGAAATTACTGTTATATATGATAATCATTTTTAAGGTAAATAAAATCAATGGAGGTACCTTATTTGTTATATTATTCAATAGGATGAAATTGACACTATGGAACGAGATGCGATTAGGATAATACTTTTTAGTAAGTACATCCCATTTATTATATGTAAAATAATATAAAAGGTATTAATTTGGAATAAGGAAAATGATAATGAATCTATTAGTACATAAGAAGCTAATTTTTTAGTCATTCAACATACGCTTCTTGATTAACCATAAGTATTGAATGTAAAATATATTGATTCAATGTAGGACTAAAAACCAGTATCCATAAGAAATATTCTATAGGATATATTAATTGTGAGATATAAATTCACCATTGTGAACATTAGGTTTAAATTTATATAATTTATTCCCACTATTCCCATGTAATTGATTAGAAACAAATGTCATCCTTTAAAAAACATAAACAACCAACATTTTGGAGTGACATTAAATAACATTTCATTCCATAAATATGGGATTAAGAATCAATTTAATTTAATTAATGAAACCATGATGTACATTAAATATCTAATATTAGGTTTTAATAATCTTGAATGTATAAAAAATATTATTTAGGGGTTGGTTAAATCAAGAGAGGAGAAGGGGAAGACAAATAATAAACCACCCATTCTCTAACACTTCAAATTAAATGAGTATTGGAGTTTTGTGAATCATAGAACTAATATAAAGGTTTTTTATTATTTTTGATAACATCCTCTTAATCACAAAATATAATAAGAAATATCTCAAGATTATGATAACATATTTGGTTACCAGAATGATGTTGCGAAAGATAAACTCATCATTGATGAACAAAATGTTAATGGCCTATTTGATTCTAGATCTACCCACACTATTATTTCTAAGAAATTTCCAAAGGGTATTTAATACATAGAATAATTAATAGATATTATGTTATATTTCAAAACTACTATTGGTATTATGGCCACATCACATGTTTATAGTACCTCGTAGATTAATGTTTGTAGGGATGTGACCGATTAAGATCTATTTATTCTCCATTTATTTGAATTAGATCGGATTCTATGAATGGATTACATTTCATTATAAGGTGTCAATTCTATTTGTGGAGTAAGGGATGTGATATTTTATATTCAGAATGAACCCATGCAATATTATAATTTCATGTACAATGGGAAAAATCCCATGGAAATTACTACATCCGTATAGAGTTTAATTCCAATCTGTGATGGACATTTGTAACATATAGTTGGGTTGAAACTCAAAAAAAGACATACAATTTTTTTTCATGATTTTATTAATTTTATTTTACAATAATTTAATTTCATTCATTAGAGTCATGATGATCAGTTCACAATCGAACTCATACATGTTGTTGAATCTATATTGAAGATTCCATATAAAATGGTAATGATTTATTATCAATAATTGATTATGCTAGTCCAGGTGAATCATGATAAGGGATTTCTACACCATAGTGTCTCACCATTGAATGAAGTTAATATCTATATTGAAACAAATGGTGGCCCATTGAGTCTCTAAAATATTATATAACAAAACTAGATCAACATCATCAACAAGAATATGGTATCCTATATCGATGGTTTTTTATTTAGAGGAGGTCAATAATTTTCCAAGTTAGATGTTTATTCAGTGTACTATCAGACGATGGTAAAAAGTGAATAAATATCCATGATATCCTTTTTTATCATGGAATAGAATCTAGGTATTTATAGAGATTCCATTTTTTTTATAAATTACCATATTAGAATCATGGATTTAATGAATGGAGTGTTTATATATTTCTTTTATCGGTTTTTGGTAATCATTATAGATTATATTCTTCTTTACTAAAAGGTAATCGAAGAGAATGATGATCATTTGAGGATTGTTTGGAGTACACTATAGATGAATAATATATATGGAAAATTTTCCATGTCTGAATAATGGTTTTTGAAAGATTCATTTTTGGGATATATAATCTCATGTGAAGGAATTTTGGTGGATCATTTAAATATGAATGTTATTGTAAGATGGCCCAGACCGACTATGATGACTATTATTCAATTATTTATTGGGTTATATTGATATTGTTGAAACACTGTGAAGAATATTTCATCAATGTCTAATACACTAAATAGTTAACTAAAAATTGGGAAGTGTTCTTTTGTATGGATTAATTTGACCTGAATATCAAGGAAATACAGAGAATGATTTCCAATGAGCGTATATTAGCATTACCTTATAATAGATAATGTTTTCAAAACATTTGTGGGACATAAAAAATGGATTTGGATTTTTTATAATAAAAAATTATTTGGTTATAACATAGGCCTCAATGAAATTGATGGTTCATGAAAACATTACCCTACTGATGATGTTGGATTTTGTGGTAGTATTTGTTTATTAGTCATATAGAGGAATTATCATTTAATTAATTGTAGTGAGACATATATAGATAAAAAAATCATAAAATATATATTCACATTGAATGATTTGACTATGTCTTAGAGAAGATGGTTATAGATGATTGAATTATATGACACTTTAATACATTACCACAATGGTAACAAGAAAAAGGGTGATAATTCCTTAAGTAAAAAATAATTCTAGTGTATCCATGATTAGGATTATCAACGATTTGATTTTTCTTGAATTTCATTTAATGGATATATATATCACAATGGATGGAGAATAATATTATCCTTACGAAATATATTTTCATCAATTTATCAATATTAGAATTTAAGTGGCATGTAAATATGATATGGAGAAACAGAAAACAATGAAAAATGTTATAGAGTTTATCATTTACTATGACAGAAAGAAATTGTACAATAACCTTTTACAGGATCCCTCCAAATAAAATTTGAAGGATATATTAGTGTAATCTCATAGATCTTACTTCTTTACTAATCTTGATAGTAACTTGATTCATTGTTATTTTAATGAGTTTTTATAGTTATAAATAATGAATAATGAAATTTCATAGTTAATATACTGTAGTTTTATGTTGTTTTAAGTTATTTATGGGATAAAAAATTCAATATGGACATTATTACAATTACACAAACTAATGTTGAAATGGGAAAATATCACAATGGAATTTGTTTTGAGACATTCCAAAATATCTATAGGGTATAATTCAATTGGGGTTGTTTTCAATCAACTTATAAATTTATTAAACATTATATCTATTAGATAATAATTAAATCATAAACATAATTCTTAAATATACATTGACTAAGTTATACTATAACATGGAGTGGAACATTCTATTATATCTAAGGAACATATCATATTTTCCTAGATTTTTTTGATATATCTTCAGTGGGATTTATATATGGAGTTTTTTTCACCTAATATTGGATTACTATAAATTTCTCTGTCAAATAATAATTATAAACCTAGTTTATCTATTTATATATTGTTCTATTTATTTAAAATTTGGTTTTTTTCAACACCTCCATCTAGTCAAGGTTTTTTATAATAGAGGCTTTCACTTAAGAATTTTTATGGATCCGTTTTAAAACCATTATAAAAATAACTGTATAACTATAATGTTATATTATAAATTATTTGATAAATGAAATTATTCTCTATGAAATATGATGAAATTTAATATATGGTGGATCAATTTAACCACACATCATGGTATCAGAGATTCAACAAAAAAATTATGATAACAATAGCAGGCGTGATCTTGAATTTCTAGTTGGTGATAAGTTAATTATAGGGTTATATCTGGGGAATTATATTATTTGGTTTAGAAAGAAGATAATGTAATAAAATATGCACATCCTTCATTTTGATATTATTGATCATATCAAGACAATGGCTTTTCCTTTAGTGCTACCCCTGAATATATCTCAAGTTCATGATTTGTTCCATGTATCATTCCTAAGGATGTATATACATGATAATTTACATTTAATGAACACTGAGGACATAAATTTTTATAAGGATGTTTTATAAAAGGAATATATAGTAGAGATTATATCTTAATGTGGAAATGTTTTACAAAAATAGGAAAAATCTCATTTTCAATGTTTTCTTATGAATTTTATATTTGGAGAATCTCTATGGGATCATATGGAAAATATTTTAATGATGTATACAAATTTGTTTTAATTAACGTGGTGATTATAAAGTGTAAAAATACTTTTATAAGGGGTATAATGTATCACTTTGATTAATTATAAGTTATTATTAATTGAATAAATTAAACATAATTGATATCATTTCTTACACACAACACTGACATCAACTTGTGTGACACAAGACAATTAGTTTTAACAAACTAGGATGTATCATTAATTTTATTAGTTATGAAAAACCTTTATATCTTAGCCATTAAATGTAGTTGTATGAATATTAGTAAATAATTTTACAATTAATTTTATATTTTTCTTATGTAATAAAAAAAATTTGATAAAAAGAAGCTAATGAATAGATAATTCATTATATGTTTCAAATATAATCTATTAATAAAAATTGGATTAATTGATTTTTTTTAAAATATAATAAAAATAATTTTTAAAAATTATATAAAAAAATAAATAATAAACTTTTTGGAATCAAAATTTCAAAATTTGGTTCTGGTGAATTTTTTGTAAGTATTCATAAAAAATTAATTTCTTGATGAATATTATGAGATAAAATTTTTATTTTAACTTCCATTTCAATTATATAATTTACAAGATAAATTTTATTTTCATATAGTTTTAATATTATTATTGAATATTTTATATTTCAATTAATAAATTTAGTTCCATTAAATTAATTTCATATAGAATTAGGATATATTTTTTAGTACTTTTTGAATATTTATCTTTGGAATGTGAATTTTTCATACGTCATGTGTGATTAATTTTAAATTAAATTTTGACAATTTTGTGAATGTAATTTATAAATATGGATTAATAATTTTTAATATTACTTTTTATTGTTATCTAATAATCTAAATTTAACTTTATACTATATTTAATAGTAAAAAACTAAAAAAACATGGTTATGGTGAAAATGGGTATACCTATGGGATCAAATAAATAGATATGTTGTAAAATTACATAAACTAGTCCAAATCCCATTTTACTAAAATATTTCAACTTTATCTTTTAAAAAATTTATAATAATCCATATTCAAGCCCTGTGTAATTTTAAATATATTCATATTCATTTTTATATTCAATAATTAGAAGTATTCCACTCCCTTCAATTATACAATCCCTCACCCACTCCTATACTCTTCACACATACAAAACCCTTTGTTTCCCAAATAATTAACAAATAAAATTCATTAATAAAGTAAACATATCTTATAAACCTTATTTTAATCATAAATTCTACCTAGGAACTATTTTGGAGAAAATTATCAGAGGTTACATGAAAAATAGGAAACATTATTTAATGGGTGTTTATATTTAATTTCTACCACCACCATCTTAATATATAATTAGACCTTGATATTATAGTAATAAAATTACATAAAATATAATGATAAGTTATTATACTATGATCAAGACCTAAATTCATCAATTATTTCCCAAAGGACAAACAATAATGTCGCTCGTGTGTAGGAGAGACTATCACCTCATGAATCGATGTAACAACATTACTATCAACACCAACCATGGTCTATTTTGATAATTTATATAATCTATACATATTATATTTGGAACACAATTATACATATGTAATTGTTATTTCACATATACATTCTTACATTCAATTCAATGGGGGATATAACAATGTCATTCGTATGTATGGAAGACTACTACTTCATGAAGTGATGTGATTCATTCATCAATTACAATTTACATTAGAGTAAATTAGATTACATTTATTGATTATTTATGATATATATGAAACATAAATGATTATGTAGTGTTAATATATTATTATAAAAAAATCATTTCATCCATTGATGGAATTGAAACAACATACATAAGTATATATGGCTTACCATCTCCACGAATGGTGTATTTCATTTTCTATATATAACCATTATGTAAATCTATAAATACATATATAATTAATATATATTATTTTTTAAAATAATTAAAATTACATACGACATTTAACTAGGATAAATATAACATGTTAGAATATAAAAAATCTAAATCTTACATGAAAAAAGTAATTATTTATTGAATAAGAACATTAACATGGAATTGTTAATAAACAGGTTATAATAGGTCATAAATACATAATATATGTTACGATAAATATAATTATTGTTATGTAATATATTTATTATGACCTTATAATTATTATAAATAAGGATCTATTGTTCATTATGGATTTCGTGTCTAAATGTAATGTATCTTAATCTCACTATTTTTACTTTTATGAGACACGTGCCATATTCCCCACATATTTATTTCATGTGGTGTATATAATACTGATGAATGTAATTTAGTATGATTACCCAAAAAAATTATTTTTATTTACATGTCCATTTAATGATATTTCTTTCGTAGGTTTTAATTTAAAGAGATTAACAAAATTGTTAAGATATTTATGGACTGAATTTTTCATATTTGTAAATCATTATGGTTTTCACATACCTTTTTAAAGGGTATTATATACAACACCATTACAAATATATAAAATATTTATCTTTATTTTAACGAGATGTAAATTTTTATTTAAGTTTATTAATTATTGAGCACCATGATTTGGATGATACAAAATTTGAAAAGGATTAATTTTACACTCCAGTCACTTTTCATGATATTTATTGATTTCATTTTTGATGATAAAATATTATGATCTCTTTCCAAATAACATATTGAATTTTATTCTCCAATAGTTTTTATTGAAAATAAATGTTTTAATTATAATTTCTTACATTTAATTACTCATTTGTCCAAAATATTGGTTTTCACTAAAATCATCATTTTTTATATTTTCAAATAAAGACACATTTTATTCCATATTTATGTTTTATAAAAAAATATTTTAGAATTATCATAAAGATTTATTGAAGAGTTATTTAAGAATATTTTACTTTTTACAATTTTTTAAATGATTCTTAATGTATCATTCGAAACAATCCCAATTTAGATTTTACTAAATTGTGAAAGGAATATTATTATTCACATAAACTTTATGAATATTACATTCTAATTTCATAATAACTCTACAATTTTATGATTACCATAATTTATTTCTAGTATAAAATAAAATAAAATTCTTCTTTATTCATTTTTAAAATTTTTATATTTGAAATAAATGCTTTAAAAGTGAAATGGTAATTTTTTAGCAGAATTATTTTAAAATATATTAATTATTCATTTATATGTTTCCAAGGATATTTTAAAAAAATATGATTTTGAAAATGTTTTATGCTTCAAATTATTTCTTAAAAGTGTAAAGGATATTTTTCATTTTATAATGACATATGTGATCTTCAAAAACATTTTCCATTTATGATGACATCTATTGATGATAATCTTTAATTACCATGGATAAGTTCAAATAATATCTGATTTATTTTTTCTCATGATGGATAATGTTTATTTTTGATGAAATTTTTAAGAAGCCCAATTATTTTTAATGGATTATTCTATAGAGAACTTATGATACATTTCCAAAACCCGTTTTTCATTACATGGGTTTTGATTAGATGATATGATTTATGATTTATGATATTTTGGATTTCATATAAATTGATTTATTTATGAGATATATGGGATATATATATCCCTCTATTTTTTAATGATTCATTATATCTAATGAGATAATAGTGACTTGCAAGTGGGGGCTTGATCCATTATGGGAAGTAGGTGATTCCTTGACCATTGTGGGAAATAAGTACATACAAATCCATAATGGGAAATAGTTGGAATGTTTGGATCCACTATGTTGATTGTATTCATAATTTGTAAAAATTTATAAAATGTTTTACAATATTTATGATGGTACCACACAATTATTAAATGATATTGTGGCTCATTGTTTATTTAGGATGAGTTCTCACACTTATGGGCCATGTTTCTTTAAATGATAAAATTTTATTCCATGACTCATGCTTTTTATTTATGTCAGGTTTGGTTTAATTATACCATTTTATGTTAATTATCACATAAAATTATTCTAACCATATTATTTCATATGATCATACATTGATATATCCTATGTTTACCATTACTCAACATCTATGATCACCCTTTCTTAGTTTTCATCCCCAAGTTGTGAAGAAATGATTATAGAGGGCATGATTAAGAGGAGTACTATGTGATACAATATTTGTGGGATAAGTTGAATGCCATTAATTAAATATGAATATTTTATTTCTAAACCATATGCAGTAAACTATTACGGTCATCAGGATTGGGTTTTTTTAACTATAATGAATATTAATCTAAATAGATGTGATATTTATGTAAACAAATATTGGGTCCTTATAATCTCTCTCGTCTAAACATCAATTTAATCATTTATATTTGTTTTGGTTTTCTCTCATTTAGTATATCATTAATATTTTTTCTTTCTATAGTTGTGTTATCCATCATTGGGTTTATCTCTGTTGGACCAAATATATAGTTTATTCATTTCATTTTCATGATCCCTATTTTTCCCACTCTCTATCGAATATGAAGATCAGACCATATTGGGACTCTTATTTTGGTATAAAAATGTTGGATTGGTAAATTTATGTACATTTATTGATTATTAGACCATGAATCATTGTTTTGTTATTAAAGACTATTATGTTCCACAGGTTAATTGTATAATTCCTTGAATTATTGTTTAGACCTCAACCGAGTTAGTACTTGAACTCCATTATTATATCATTACAGTTCATAATCCACAATGTAAACCAACCATTGGGGCGAGTTTTTTTGTAAGTACCCAAAATTTTGAATAATATTTTTCTTAAATATTTATGTCTAACTAGGTCATAATAAATAAAAATATATTAGTATTAATGAAATTTGACGGTCATATTTTGACTCTTATATGATTTTTGGTTAATATGAATTTTGGAAACAATAATTTTTTACTCTTATAATTATTATTTATAAATAGAAATTATATTGGATAAATAATACAAAATTAGGAGTTGATGGTCTCATCAAGTATACTCAGTTCGTATGAATCCCAATTATTGGATCATGGGAAGGAGGTATCACCACTGGGCATTGCTCAAGACCAATCCCAATATGATCTTTTACATCATAATCATGAACGAAATGGCCTATGGGAGAAGTTCATGATTATATAAATCACAACCATTAAAATGCTGTCTGAGATACCCAAATATTCTATCAGTATTTCACAACTTACACTTAGGTAATATGGAGGTGCTATAAGGGTTCATGTAACATTACCTTACATTGTGTAATCCATTTATATAAATAAAATTATTATAGTGGTAAATTTAACATTTTGTAAATTTAAAATGTCAAAATTAATCTTTGATGAATTTTTAGTATTTTTATAAAATGATTCATATTATTGATGAATTTAAAAAAAGATAATTTTAAAATACGTTTTTTTACCTTTAATGATGGATAATGGGAAATTATTTTCGAAAAATGAACATACAAGGTTGTGAATAGTAGGAAATTTCTAGTCTGATAAGATCAACATAATTTTGGGTGAATAATAACTTATGAATAGTAATATTACCCATATGAATAGTAATATGACCAATAGAATTGTAACCTCAATTATGGATGTATAAAGATAATTTATGCATCTTGAGTGGTAATGTGATATAATAGTATAAGTAAAAAACCACTTTAGATATTATTAGTTATGTATTAGTATTATTTGAGTTAATTCAAATTTTCCATAAAAATTAAATTTATCATATTTACAAAATTATTTTAAAGAAATGGATTTTTTTTTATTTTTAACATTGATATTTGGATAGGGTGAATTTATGGTATTTTATAAAATGATTTTTATTTTAGTAAATAGTAAAAATTTAGTTTTTGAGTATTCGTTGTGATTTAGGAAATCGTAATAATATAATATGTAATTTTAAATGATGATAAATTCGTTAGTATTAAAATATAATATGAGATGTCCTATATGGCTAATACCATGGGTAAATATCATTGGAATGAACATGTTATTGAAATTTCAATTGATTTGGTGTGCTCCGAATCTAATAAAAAACTCCCTCTCTTTTACTATAAATGCCATGAAATTAATTTATTTCATTTCATTCAAAATTAATTACAATATAATATCACATAGTGTTTCCTCCGCTGAAATCATTCTAATATGTCCACATTCCCCCAAGTTCTCAACCATAGTGTTTTAGAATTTAATCTTCAAGGTAAGCGAATTCCCAACTACTATTTTCCATTCATATTTTCTTATATATGGTATGTCTTTAAAATTTCCATAACATGTTATTATTTATTTTCTATTATATTCCTATATTGTATTATGATTCATTTATGAATGGGTGAACCTTGTATGGTCTATTTATATTGTTTTATAAAACTAGTTTCATATCCATTATCCTGTAGATTTTCCGTCTCAAACTCTCTCACTTTTTTCTCAAAAAATTATTTTATTTTCTTTATATTAATACCATAAAATATTTCTTTTAATGGAGTATTCATCAAGAAAAAAGTTTATTTATTCAATTTTTTAATTGATATACATAAAACACATATTCCATTTCAATATATTATAAATGATATTTTAATTATGTATTTAAGAACTTATTAAAACACAATGATTTTGAAATGAAAACCATTTCATTTATTCTATTTGGGTTATTTAAAAAACTAGTGATTATGATATATGTTTATCACATAAAAATAAATAAATATTATGTGTTTTGTTTAATATCATTCAAATTAATCGAGTCACGAAATTAATATCTAGAGATTACATGTTTTACGATACCACGATGAATAACCTTGGTAATTTTTATTACGCCTTGGTGTGGACCATGGTGATATGCTTATAAATGTCTAAATTTTTTGTTGTAGATGAATTTTCATGTTATGATTCATGTTATTATTTTTAGTATATTTTTAATTATCATTAATTTATGAGATACCTCATGTTTTTATTGATATTCCTCAAGAGCACATGTAAATTTTTTAACCTAATTACTCTTACCGGGACTTATGATCACACTTTCTTTTGATGTATGTCACCACGATATGATATGTAATAATTTTAAATAGAATGAACATTTTGATAATCCTCTAAGGTGAATTAATATAATGTTTTATTATTTCATGTATTATGTACCCTATTTGGAATACACTAAACATTAAAGATCCACCTTTTGAAAAATAAAAATAAAAGTTCTGAAATAAAAAGGTGGGATGCCAATGTTTTTATTGAAGGAAAGTTTTGTTATTTTGGGAAATTATGTTTTTAAATGTTTAGGAATAACCATCATGAAAATATTAAACATACTAAAATCATCATACTATATTGGTGAAATATTAAATAAGTGTTTTATAAACAAATATATCCCTATCATGAGGTGAACAAGTTGATGTGGCTCTGGCACCAATGTAACTAGGGTTAAATTTTGTAATCACCGCATTGTGCGAAACGCAAACAGAAAATGGTTCATGATAATAGTCCTTAATGTACTCACGTTATGATACTCCGAGGGGATATTTTTTGTTAATAACAAGCGTTTTATGAATCATTTTGAATTACATATAGAGAAATGAAATTTTTGTTAAGGAAATGCATATTTATGCAAGAAAATTTAATAGATAGAAATCATATATAGTTAAATGATTTGTAAATGAAATATTTTTCTCTCTATGGTTTTGTTATTTTAGAAAATGGAAGGAAATTTGAGGAACCATGCAAAAGGTGACCTCAACAAACATTGTGCAGACAACCCTCTAATAGAAGCCGGAATGTAATCATTCCCGATAATGATGAACCAACTAACTCATGCTATTTGGATTAACTAGAATTATGCGGAGTGAACTATTTATTTGTGAATGGAACATCAATTTTTTGATTTCATTTTAGATTTCTGACCAACAATGTTCAGCAGATCTACTGATCCCTTGATGGGTGAACTTTGGATTAGGTCTATCAAAAATATTTTTTCTATAATCTACTATTCAAAACAATAGAATGTCACCTTTGATATTTACCATGTATGGGGAGAAGCTAATCAAAGGTGGGAACTGAATAAAAACATGAGGCCCAGAGGGGATATTGAAGCATTTGATTGGGAATAGTTTAGGGGAATGTTATTTAATAAGTATTTCCCTCATTCTATGAGAAAAAAATTGTAAATAAATATATAGAGCTAAAGCAGAAAGATGATGAATTTTTAGGAACCAATGAAATAAACTTAAAAAGTCATTCCCTTTACACCTCATGCTTTCTCATGGATCCTGATGGGAATGTTGATAGATTCTTTAGTGGACAATGACCTCATATGCTTGAGAATAGAGACAACTGAGACTATGATAGATTTATGGATATCATGAAGAGTGCTCTAAAAGTCAAATTGTAGTTTGATGAGATACAATGGTTCCATATATCTATTTAAAAGAAGAGATTAATAGATCCATGCTTTGGTATTACCTTTGATTTTGGAATAGGTGGAAATCAAGTGAAACTTCCCGTATCCAATTAATGTGGGACGAATAATTCAAGGAACTACATTCTTGAGAGAGGGAAGTGATATATGTGTGGAAGTGATAGCTATATTTCTCAGAATTATCAATGTGTAGTGAATCCTTGTCTTAAAAACACTTATGAAAATGGGAAGATAGTGCATTCCCTAACTAAAGTACAATACTTCATGTTTAGACATCTTGGGTGCATTTACATTACATGTCTAAATCTGAGGGTAGTGTTGGGGAATCACCCTTGGCATTAATATAGGCCACGAGATAAATGATGTAATTTTTTTATCATGATTACAAAATTTCATGCTCTAATTAATGTGGTGGAAGGTACTCAGGTTGTTCTCCGAAATATAAAAAATAATTTTTTTTTTCTGGTTCTACACATTCCATTATTTCTATCATATTTTCAAATAATTTAGAATCAACACATGAATTTCTAGAATTATATATATCAATCAATACATTAGGTGGAATTATCCAAGAATCATCATTGTATAAAAACAATAGTATTTACTTTAGAGAGTATAATCTTATCAAAAATCTAGTTGTCATTCCCATGATGGAATTTTAAATTATATGAGAGATGGACTAGCTCTAACTGTATAATGCAAAGATGATATGAAAATGAAAGGAAATTACAGTGGTATTTAATTGAAAACCTTCAACTATCATTAAAGGGGAGGCATCTCAATCAGAGTTTTGACTAGAATCACCACCTGTAGCCATATTTAAGGAGTTAAACTGTGTGAATAAAGAAGGAAATGATAGTGTAATGGTAGATAATGTCTCCATCATTCATGAATACATTAACTTATTTTAGGAGGAGTTATATGGAACTCTTCCAGAATGATAGGTAGAGGTTTTCCATAAACTTTTACATGGATATAATTCAATATCAAATACCATGTATAGGATAGAATATTTGGAGAAGGAGCAATTAAATCAAAATCACCTAGATCATTTGGTGATGGGGTTATCATACCAATTATGTTTCCTTAGAGAGAACATGTTCTCTTTATAAATAATGATGGATCAATGTTCCCATGTGTTGATTATAGAGAACTAAATGTTATCTCGGTGAAGAAAACATACCCTCTTCCATGAATTGATGAGTTATTTGATCAACTTTAGGGGGCTCAATTCTTCTTGAAGATTGATCATTGATCTAGTTATCATCAATTGATGATGAAGAAAGAAGTTATTATGAAAAATTCCATCTGATCAAGATATAAGCATTATGAGATTGTTGTTATGCCCTTCGGTTTAACTAATCCCTCTTATATAATTATGGATTTGATTAATTGATATATTCTGTTCTACCATAAAATATTTGTGGTTGTTTTTGTTGATGATATTCTTATTTACTCGAAAAGTCACGAGGATCATGTGAATCATCTTAGGGGTTATTTTGAAAAATATTTGGAAGAAGTTGCTTCTTGGAATGTTCAAAAAATTTGAATTTTGGTTACAATATGTTTCTTTAATGGATGACATTGTATCAAATAAAGGAATCTCCTACAATGAAAAAATGTTATAGAGGGGTGGCCAAATCCTACAACAGTAACATAGATTCATAGTTTCCTTGGTTTAGCCTGATTTTATAAGAGGTTTGTAAAAAAAATCATGAATTTTTAATCCATTATCATAGTTAACTCAAAAGGGGTCATGTTTATCTGGACAATACAGTGTAAGGAAATTTTACAAGTGCTGAAGAAGATATTGGTTGTTGCACCCATGATAACTCTTCATCAATCATGCAAGGATTCATTATTTTTAGTGATGCATCTAGAAAATTGCTTGGGAGAGCACTCCTGATAAATGAAAAAGCAAGTTAATAAGAATGTATACAGTTGAATACACATGATTAGAACTATCCTATGCTTGAAATGGTGTTGGATTCATTTTTTTTTGGCTCTAATGATATGGAGGCACAATCTTAATGAGAAAAAAAGTGATATATACATAGATCATCAATTATTGTAGTATAGTTTCATGAAAAAATAATTTATCAAGCGTCAAGGACATGGTTGGAGCTTCTTAAAAACTATGATTGTTCAATTAATTATCAATATGGTTGATAAAATAGAGTAATTGGGGAATTAAGTAGTAAAAGACCTATTTTTATGTAAATGATGAGAATTCAAGGAGATCCCTTGATCAAAGACCGAGTAAAATTCAACAAGGTAATTATAAGGGAATGGAAATCATCAAAATTCTCCGAAATGATTTCTCAACAATAATTATTAGAAAATATAGTGAAATAACAAATAGAAGATCCTTTGTTATAGAATAATATTATGGTTGTGAAGGATGGGAAGTTCTTGAGTTCAATATTGATCAAGAAGGTGTACTAAAATTCTATGAGGGGCTATGGGTCCTATCTGTTCAAGGAAATAATATAGGGGTTGATAGATGAATCACCTAGCTCACAATTCTATATACATCCCAGAAGAATTAAAATATATATGTACCTTTCTGATCATTATCGGTGAGATAACATAAAAAAGGATTTTAAATAGTACACTGAAAGGTTCCTACTATGTAAGCCAGGGAAGGTAGAGCAAGAACATCTTAAAGGGGTACTATAACCACTACCCAAAGAAGCATGGAAGTGATATAATATAACTATGGACATTATCATTGGACTCCCAAAAACATCATAGGGAAAAAATATGATATGGGTTATAGTGAACTATCTCACCCATAATTCCTATTTTATCTCTATTTGGGAAGATTTCCCTCTTGTTTAACATTCCCAGATTTATGTGAAGGAAGTTGTAAGGATACATGGGTTAACACTCTCCATCGTACCTAATCATGATCCAAGGGTCACATCAAAATTATGGAGATGTATTCAACTTGAATTGAGTACTGAATTTATTTTCAATAAAACTTGTCACCCCTAACTAGTGGCCAATCTAAAAGGAATATTCTATAACACATGGATATTCGTAGAACATGCTCAAAGGCATTAAAAGGGTGATATGATCAAAATATCCCATTAGTTGTGTTATTGTACAAAAAAATATTCCTTTAAAGATTCAAAATGGATACATATGTAGATTTATATGGGATGTGATGCAAAACAATTATTTCTGGGTTGAAGATAGTGATAGAAAGCTTCTTGGGCCTTATCGTGTGAAAACGATGACAAAAAATGTTTATTCCATAAAAAAACACATTAAGGCTGCTCAGAGTCAACAAAAGATCTATGATGACAACTATTGAATGGGAATTAGATTTTGATATTAGTGAAAATGTATTCCTTTCAATATCTTCATGTAAGGGAGTCACGTAGTTTGGAATGTAATGAAAGCTTAGACCTATGTACATTGGACCCTATGAAATTCTTGGTCACATAGATGTAGTGGAATATTGTCTTTCACATTATCCAAACATAACTCATTTTTATGAAGTATTTCCCATATCCATCATGAGGAATTACATACATGACCCTTCACATGTACGAAACCTAGATGTGGTATAACTAGAAGACAAAATCTCTTGTAAAGAGTAGTGGGTGGCGATCATGGATTGTTGAGACAGGGTTCTACAACACAAGACTATGCGCCCTGTAAAAGTGTTTTCGAGGGAAAAAATAAAGAATACACATGGGACCCAGGCGATACTATGAGACATAAGTACCCACATCTTTTCTCCTCTGAGGGTACAGGTATAAATTTTGGGGACAAAATTTATTAAGGAGGAAAGAATATAATGAGCTGAACTGTTGAATAATATTTTGTTTCCTAAAAATGTATGTATTACTATGTAATTATCAACAAATATATATAAGTAGTAAAGAAATGTGACCATCAGTTTGTAACCAATATATGACTATTTTTTAATCTGATCACTGGAAACATTATCATTTATTAAATGTTATAATTATTTTTTAAAAATAGAAATTATAATGGATAATCAATGAATAAAGAAGAGTTAATAGACTCATCTATTAGACCTAGGCAATATGAATTCAATTTTTCAAAGTTTGATAGGAGGTACTATGATTGTTATTTTATTTGGACTGATCCCAATTAGATCTTTAATATGTTATGCTTAATCAAAATTACAATCGAGAGAGGATGACGATTATAGAAATCACCACTCGGGCAATGTTTTTTATGCCTCCCAAAGATTCTACACCCATTTCACACCATACTATTGGGTCCTATGTGGGTGTTATAAGTGGTTATATAATGATTCCTTAGTAACTTTTTGTAATCCATTTCTATAAATATGTTTTTTATTATTGTAAAATAAACATTCATTTTTAATCTATAATTTCAAAATTAATCTAGAATGAATTTTTAGTATTTTTCTAAGAAGTTTGATAATATTAATGAATATAGAAAAAATTGTATTTTAAAATATATTTTTATAAATTAAATTATTGATATAATGAAATGATTTTCAAAAAATGTACATACATGGTTATGATCACAATAATATTTAGAGTATGATAAGATCAACATAATTTATTTGTGAATAGTAACTTATGAATAACAATATTACCCTTATGAATATAAATATAGCCCATAGAATTGTAACCTCAATTAAGGATGTATAAATATAATTTAGGCTTCTTGAATTGTAAAGGTGTATAAAAGTATATGTAAATAACTATTTTATATTTTTTTGTTATATTTTAATATTTTTCAAGTAAATAGTGATTTTAAAAAATAAAAATTTCACATATTTAAAAAATTATTTCATAAAATAGAGTTAATTTTTTATTTCAGAACATTGATATTAGGATATTTTATATATATGATATTTTTATAAAATGATTTATTTTTCTGTAAATAGTTTGTTTTTTAATTTTCTATGTGTTTTGTTACATCATAATGATTTCATATGTAATATAAATCTATGGTCGACTCATGAGTAATATAAAAAATATACCAATGATATGATTTACTCACACAAACATACCCTCTAATCCATCCTTCATGCTCCATATCTTTGTTGCTACCATGTACTACGTCGACTATCATCGATTCCATCTGGCTTACATGAAACCCCCCCACTGCATTCTTCCTTGAAAAAAAACAACCTTAACTCACCACTCGCTCCGTCGCTGTGTACATTCCCTAACATTCAGAGATCATTTGTGCTCCCTCCCTTTTCTTTCAGTGAATCCAACCTCATGCCGCGACTCCCCCCACAACATCCTTCTTCGACGGGAAAAACACTACCTCACCTGTCCTTCTCTGGCTGTCGGCATTCCTCCGCATTCAATAATCAATGGAGCTCCCTCACTCTTCCCCTACAACTCTACCGAACGTTTCTTCTCTGTCCCGCACTGTCTAATTATAGTTCCAAGGGCATTTATCCATCATATACCATCATATCTTTGAATTTCTGTTTTTTTCATCTCTATATCTTTCACACGCCGTTCTATTTTGGCTGATCCCCGGATCATGCATGATATCCTCTATACTTACAATTCCAGTACACCTAAATTATCCTCTAATCACACCAGACTACCACTCCTCAGGACCTCTGATTCCTGAATACTTTAGTCTACATCTCCATCTAATTATCTATTCAATTACATTGCTGCAATTATTCTGCCGCACTACATCTAATGTTAATTGGGATTCCCCTAACTGTCCCATCAGTTTTCTATTACCCTATTAAGGAACATGTCATATCTTATAACAATGGTAACCTAATCTTATGTACTTATATTAAAAATATTCAATGCATCAATAATTATGCTTTAAAAACTATTTTGTAGTTGATAATTTAATCATCTACAATTACGTAATTGAAATTACCTCTTCAGGCTTATTTGTATATGCTAATTATATTTATATTAAATCAAAATTAATATATTATCTGACCAGCTTCTTTTTTTTGTAGTGCACTTGGTAAGAAAACACCATACACATACTACTAAACAATTTCTACAAATTCCCTAAATAACACTAATTAGAGAATTATTTTACACTACATAATATCATCTAACATGTGTTTTATAATCTATTTAATTACATCAAACAATTTTCAGTTCATTATTTTTCCACGTTGCATGAATTTATCATTACTAAAACTGTAATCATGTGCAGTTAAACACATTCAATTATATAAATTCAATTACCTATTTACACATCTTGTTGTTTTCTAATTCTATGTATATTACATCAACTTCAATTTCTTATATGACCTTCTTCTCTATTTTATGTGAAGCTTCTAAGCAAGCAACATTCACTTACAACTACAATGAATCTACTACATCTTGGAATAGTAGGAATGACAATATTATTTTAAACCCCATAATATCATTTAAAAGGTGATTGATAATCAATTTAATTAAAGTAAATAATTTTCACTATATTATTTTTACATGGTTAATGTATTCCTCATTACTAACACTGTACCCCTATGCAATTAAACATTTAGACAATTTTATTTTAACATATGCAATGTCCATTAAATTATTTGTACATTCAAGTGTGTATATTTTACATTGATTGTGAACCTTGAAAATTATATATAAGGAAACGAATAACAAACATGCTTTCACCATCAAGCGGTAGAGATGATATGTTATAATGGAGGGAATATATGTACAAACATGAAAACATTTCTATGTTCTCTGTAATGTTTTTTTAAAAAACTATTAATTAATACCATTGTTTCAGTAGTTTTATTCATCAATACATGCAATATAACAGTTATGATATCTACTAGAAATTATTCAATGTCAACTACCGATATATCTGGTACTACATTACCTAAACCACTATCAACTAATGGTATCACACATGGAGTAACACTCATTTCATTTACATATATGTCTACCAACCGTTAGTTGTGATTTAATTTAGTAGAATATAACATGAAACTAAATAACGGGTTTCCATAGTAACATTAATTATACATATTTAACTTATACTATGACCACAATGCCAATGAATATTTTTCTTCCACAAAATATGAACATTTCATTCCCTACAAACATTGGAGGATTAAGGTTACAAAAGAGGCTATTTATTCAAAGGAACATAAAGATGGTAAGTTCTCAGTTTTGTTCACTGTATCATGTCCTAATTCGTATCATTGTTTTAATATATGTATAACATAAAACTGACAAAATAAAAGTGTCAGCATCAACTGAAAACTGTTTAATGATATCTACAAAAATTCCAGGTACTACAAAAACTGGACTATTGTCAATTGAAGGAATCACACATGTAGTTGAGTGAATTCTATTACAATCATTGTCTGAGAATGGTTAGTTCTTATTATACTACACCGAATAAAACACAACACTACCAACTGGTTTTCATTTGAACACATATGAATTATATGTTCCTTAATCATTGATGATAGTGCCTGAAATATGTACTCCTCATCCACATAATAACATGTATGGCCCATCAAGCTCTAGATATGCAACGTTACAATGGAGGAAGCTTCTGAATGAACAACAAAATGTTTTTAAGTATTCTATTATGTTTACTTACAATTTCCAAAATAATTATGAAAAAACAACACAAATATTTTCCGTGAAATGTTATGTTCATTTAAATCTATGCTACATAATGTCGTTGTCTCAATGGTTGATCTCATTACAAATACCAACATAATTGTTCCAAAATCTACTAAAGATTATTCAAGGACTTCTACCAATATGCATGCTAATGCATTAATCAGACAAGTATCAACTAATGGCCTCCCATACAGACTCACACGAATTTCATTGTCATCTATCTGTGTCAATGGATATTTCTAATTATTTTAACAATATATAACACAACACTTACAAATTCATTCCATACTAACACAAATGACAAATATGTAACTTATTATTTGAAAATAGTCCCTAAAAATGTTTCTCATCAATAAAATACAAACATGTCTAGCACATCATGTTCCAGACATGCAATGATACCGCGGAGACAATATATCAAGGAATGACATAGAGTTTTTAAGTAGAACATTTTTGTTCACAATATATTTTCCTACTTATTATGACTTCTTAAATAATATATTTCATTACTTCTGACACATTAATAGTGTCAACATCTATTATAAGTGCATCAATTTGATCTTATGATGAGTCTTCTACTCAATTAAATGTACTAGTATCGACCTATGACATCACCCATTGAGTCACAGGTAAGCATTTATTATCATTCTCTGTAAATCATTACATCTGTTTCAATTTCAATAAAAATAGAAGAACCATTAAAGCTACAGTAAATAGAGAAGACAATTTATGGTGATTCTAATATACTACTTATGTGTCAACAGTAACTGAAAATCATCACCTCGGCCAACTACAAACTTGAGTAACATGGGATCCTCTACCAAAGAAAAGATACAATGGAAACTCTTTATAAATGACCGAAAAACTTATTGAAGGATCATTACATTATTCACATAACAATTTTGACATTAATAACATTATATAAGTATCTTTAATTATTACAGTGGCCACAATATCAATGCCATATCCAACTAGAATTTATTCAGTGATGTGTACCTATTAGTATACTACTATAATAACTACAGTGCTACCAATAATTTTCTATAGAGATGGAGTCACAGGTATACCGATATCTCATTTGTATATAGATGGTATGTAGTTTTATATTTATTAGTAACAATCATTAATATTCACTGTAAAATTAATAATTACATAAATTGATAATATTTAACTTCTTATTTGATCATAGTTCCGAAATAATCTTCTCATCGATCAACAATGTGTCATGAAAAAAACGAAAAAAATACCACAGTACATGAAATTATCTCCACTTACATTATATAAGTATTTGTTCAATGATTTTTGATAAAAAAAATATTGGTTGTATAAACTCTACATTCATCGTATAACAGTTTCCTCAATTTTTTTTTGGAGCATTAATGACTTATGAAAATATGTTGTTATATAATTCACACTTATCCTCCACATAGTAACTCCAACAATTGTCTCTAAAATTTGTAATCCATGTTATGTAATTTGTTTCTAATGGTTTCTAAAACAAACAAATTCTATGTTATCGATTCTTTTCATGATGACGATAATAGTGGTATGTCGATTTAAAATATTCACTCGAATAAGAATTGAAATTCCAATTATTTCTTCATATCCATGTTAACCTAACATTCCCTGTTACAGAAAACTCACTAATACAACATAATGCCGAGATCATGGGTTAGTGTGATTAGTAAACCTGCATTATTGGCTCTATAATCAACTATCATCTTCTCAGATTTGTCAAAATGATTTTTTATTAATATATTATACATTATACTATTTTTTAATCAGGTTATTCGGATATTTGTGAACCTACTATTTTCTGTCAACATTGTCACTCTTTTATGTGGTTTGATAAGAGAAATAAGAACTACAAAAATTGATGAAACCCATATTTCTCATTATGTTTCTCGATGGAAAAAATATCTATGAACTTACTACCATCATTTCTTGAGTTCCTAAGGATGATGGTATTCAATCAATCTACCTGGAAGGCCTGAGATTTCCAAGACCACATGCATGTTTACAACTCAATGTTTCCATTCATGTTTATTGGTGAAAATGTAGATATATAAATAAAAAATGGTTAAGGCCCATGTATATTCAGATTAGATTGACAAAACTACCATCACATTGATAATTTATGTTCTCTTGATGGAAAACTTCCACAGTTCATACAACTCTACATGTATGATACTGGAAATAAATGACGAAATAGGTTTCACAAAATTGGGAATCGGTTTCACAAAATAGTATGTTACAAATTTTCAAACCATTCATAATTTAATATTAATTTCTGATGTGATGGAGACATTTTTGACCCTAGTAATAAACATTCAATTATTGACAACAAAATTTTACTATAACAATAATAGATGCTACATGATCACAATTATTTGGCTCAAGAATTCATAAGTTCATGGGATATTCTTAAGCAGCATGAAGTACTAATGTTAAACCAATGATAACTAAAAATAAGTCATATATGTGAAGCCACATATTACATATTGTCCACTTCTTAAATTGCAATGCCGATTGTCCGTGATATTGATGATCTCAACCAACAACAGGATATCATCATCAAAAGGAAAAGTGGTGATTTACAAAGAGTTGATGATCTTCACCATTATATCTTCCATTCCAATACCCCTTTATTTTCACAGGGGTTATTATGGATATGTTCATAATTTAGTTCATTGATCCACTCCTTTCAAAAAAATTATTACACTCAGGAAGGTAACAATGAGAAAGTACTTCTACATTCACATGAAATTTCATGAAAAAAATTGTTAAACATTATTATATTGTAGAATATTATTGTAGCAGTCTATTGATGATTCTTACACAATAATTGAGTATAAAATAATATCTTTCATTCAGTTCAATAAAAAACAATTGATTGTCGAATTATATAATGGGTTGCAAGATTCTTTTCTAAGAGGTGATGGTGAAAGTTCATCTTATGGAAAGAGTATCATTTTACGTTCATCATTTAACAATGGACCAATGTATATGATTCACAATTTCCATGATGCAATGTATATTTATAATTGGGAAGGTCATCCAAATCTATTTCTAACATTCACAGGTAACCCAATGTGGTCTGAAATTACTTGATTTGTTTGAAATAACAATCTTCATCCAACTGACTGCCCCCTGATATTATCCTGAATTTTCAAAATTAAGGTAAATAATCTAATGAATGATTTATGAGAAGGGTGTTTATTTGTAAAGTCATGGGAAGGTAACAATATCTACATTTAATATTGAATGTTTTTTTATTCATCTCTTATATTATATCATCTTCTATTAAATGTCTATAACTGTATTTTCCCACGTAGTTGTTCAAACCGTGGAGTTTTAAGGACACGACATGCCTTATTTCCACATTTTATTATTTCCTTGTCATGAAAATAGAGTTAACAATCCTACAGATGCCAACAGAATAGTATGCGCTGAAATTCCAAATCAGAGTGCATACCCAAAACTGCATGAAGCTGCTAAACATTTCATGATGCCCATCCCTTGCTATGAAGCTAAACGTTCTTCCCCTTGTATGAAAAATGGAAACTATACAAAATTGTGTCCAAAAAAAATTTGACACAAAAAATAACATTAGTGAGGATGGTGTTTTTGTATATCGTAGAAGAGATGACAGACGTGCAGTTGTTAGAAATTGCGTGCCATTGGATAACCGGTTTGTGGAACCATATAATCTTATTTTGCTTTTAAAGTATCATACTCATCTATATATTGATGTTTCAAATAAATAATCTTCTATCAAATACCTCTCCAAATATATTATCAAATGGAAATATCATGTTACAAAAGAAAACATTGAGATTAACAATAGTGACTTCCCCGACAACAATGTGATGAGATAATGATATATAGTGATTGTAGGCACATAACTTCTTCAAAAGATTCATGGAGAACATTGTCTTATGATATCCAACACATATATCCACCAGATGAGAGGTTAGGATTCACTTTACTAGGAAAAAATACAGTGACTTATAATGAAAATATTAATATTGAAGATGTCCGCACATACAGAAATATTTCAGAATTAATGTTCACCTCTTGGTTTCCAAAAAATAAATCTTACTCAGATGGTAGAGGTTTGAGATATGTAGAATTCCCAAATAGATTTTTCTTCCACTCCAATTAAAATAATGGAATCCTCGAAAATAGGTATTCAATATTGGTAGACTATACCATGTCCCTCCAACAACTGGAGAGTTGTTTAACATGTCTTTTCTTCATAAAAAAAATAAAACGAGCTACATCATATGATGATATAAAAACAATTAACTGTATTACTCTGAATACATTTAGAGAGGATTTTTATGATTTCGGACTTCTGGGAGATGACAATGAATTTATTGAAGCTATAATGGAGGTGTCAGCCTGGGGAATGGGACATTTTTTAGGAAGAATTTTTGCAAGCATGTTTTTTTTTCAAATAACATATCTCACCAAAATATTTTATGGAATTAAACTGGTGACATTCTTGCTGAAGATATTCTATATGCCCAATGATGGAGGCTACAAATGCCAGGTAATTCATGTATGATTCCCATTAAATTTATAAAAACATGATAATGTATTTTATTAATATTTTCGGATGAATCTATATATTTCCAAAAAAAATAATCTATATTATAATTTAATTAAATGTATCCAAAGTTAACTACTGTATTATTATATATTTTCATCTTTTATGTGTGTTTCTATATACAATATACTCATTTTTTACTTATAGATTACATATTGGTTATTTTATTCTCACTTATAAGTTAATATTCCATCGTAGAAGTGATATTTAAATTATTGTACATTATAGTAATGACCAGATATAATTTATTTTACACTGCTCTAAATCTATATGCATTATTTCAATAAAATTAAAATTGATAGATCATCAGATACATGTATATAATATCCATGAAACATAGCAGTGTTTACAGAGAAATGGTACTTCTCTTCAGTTTTGTCCTCCTATAAAGGTTCCAGATTCTGCTATTGATAGTCATCCAAAAATTTTAGTTGCAGACGAACTACATAACAATAGAGAGTTACATCAAAAAGAATATAGAACTAAATTGAATATGCTTACTGATGAACAGAAACTTATGATGGATGTAATTTTTTATCCATTGTCGTTAGATTCAAGAGGATTCTTCCTCTTAATTTGATATGGAGGCACAGGTAAAACATTCATTTGGAAAATGATAACAACTTTGGTGAGGTCTGAGGGCTCGATTGATCATGATGTCTCTTCATGTGGAATAACATTATTATTGTTTCTAGGGGGAGGAACTTTACATTTTAAATTTCATATTCCAATCTCTATTACAGATTAGTTAGATTAAAATATTCAACAAGGTTGTGATGTTGTGGAACTTCTAAACATGAAAATTATTATTAGTTTGGATGAGGTATCTATGGTTCATATGTACATCTCTGAAGCTATAGACCATACTCTATGATATATAATGTTAGTATGAAATTTTAATGTCCTAATTTACATTTGGGTGGTCTAACAGTTGTATTGATGGTAGATTTTAGTAAATTACTACTGGTAATACCCAGTGGTAATAGAAATGAAAATTTATTTGCAAGTATTATGTTATCATATCTATGGAAACAATGTCAGGTCATAACTATAACACAAAACATGAGATTTTATTCAACTACATCCAAAAATAATTCAGAAGTCATCTATGAGTTTGCATGGTGGACCATGTCTATTGGTGAAGGTAGAGTTGGAGAACCTAGGGATGCTGAAGTAATCATCCAAATTCCTTCTTAGTATAATAATTCAAACTATTAAAAAGATATGGTAGTAATTGTTGACCATACATATCCTATTTTCACTGACAGAAGATGTGATTTCTTATATCTGAAAGAGTGTGAAATTTTAGGTCCAATCCATGATGTGGATTAACAAGTAAACGATTACATGTTGTCTATCAAAAATTCTGAGAAAAAACATTATTTTTCCTCTGATTTTTTTTTCAATGCCAGTGTTTATACTGATAGGGTAGAAAATATATACACCTCTGAAATTTTGAATGTTATCAATGTCTCTGGGTTGGCTTCCCAAAAAATTACACAATAGATTTCAGTCCCCATTATATTAATGAGAAATGAGGATCAATATATTGGTTTATGCGACAAATCCGATATGATTTTGACAAATTTAGAAGATCGTATAATTGGAGAATTTTTTTTAGTGGGTGTAATTCGGGGTACTCGGCTTTCATTCCAAAAATAACTGTGACACATGTGGATAATAGGTGGTGGTTAAAATTAAAAAAATTCAATATCCGTGAAAATTTTAATATGAAATGACTATTAATAAAATTCAGGGGAAATAAATATCATCTGTTGGGTTATATCTTCCCAAGTCTGTGTCTCTCTTGTTCAATTATATGTTGTAGTTTTTAGGGTTACATCCCCAAAGGGTTTGAAAATATTAGTTTATAAAAAGGCTAACACATATTTTGAGGACACAAATAATATTTTTTACAAAGAAATATTTGATAAACTTTCTTAGGTATCATTTAAATTAAACAATTTATATTTTAATTTGGATTTCCAATGCATTATGTTTACTTCCATGAATTATTTACATTCTTACTATGTTTATATTTTCAATATTAAATGTTACTCTACCGAAAATAAAAATGTCATGTTCAATATCCCGGTTGAATGAGAACACACTAGAGGATGATTAGACACTACAAATTGTTGTTCGTTTGCTGAACCTGTGGTGCATTTCGTCTCCCAAATATTCTAATGATGTATTTGTTGTTGATCTAATACTATGAGATAAAGACGTAAGTTTATGATACATAGAAAAATTTTGTTTCATTTCAATATTGATCTGTTGTGTTCTCTACGTATTTCAACATATACATATAGTATATCTTTATGTCCTCTTTCATTAGTTTTATTTACATACTAATGTAATTTTAATTCTATTTAATTTAGGGGACTATGATTCAATGTACGATAAGTAACAATCATCTTACCTCAGAGTTCAAACATAATATACATGAAATAATGTTCTATATCATTCATAACAACCAAATAACATCAATCCAAGTCAATTACATGGAAAGTAGACATCCCTTAAGAACCATGTTTACATCCACGACATTTATTCGGCCATGTGATGTAGATATACTATTTTTAGTTTCAGCTTTACTTCATCTAATGCAATTATATGAAAGAGGATTTCAGAAGAACATTTAATAGGTATATTTCATTAATATTTCAATGTGACAATTATGTGTAGTTGAGTTAAATAAAATCATGATTACAATAATTTATGTATTATCCACAATTTCTTCAAATTATGTTTATTTTGGTTATCTATGTTTTAGAAATAATTTGATTTCAACGTTACACACATCCAGTGAAAAATATAGGTCATTCTAGCCTAACAAAGCCGATTGTTCTAGAGGATGGAAAGTTATTAATTTTCACCTCTTTCTATATTTCACTCTAGCCAAAATGATTAATCCTTAATATTACTTTATTTCACTACAGAGGTATGAAACTTACCTGCAGTTTATGGGTAGACATGGTGAATTAAATGAAAAGTTATTTGGAAAACTAAAAAGTGTCATAAACTATTATTATATTACTACTTGTACTTGTGATGCGACTAAGAAGTATGGTTTCTGTCTACATTGTTCATTTGGAGCTCTTTTTAAATCACCATTCTTTGAAGTGGTTTCTTTGAAATTTTAATTTTTATGAAATATTTCTATGGTTTTAACCTTCTTATAGACACTATTACTGTGACAACAACTTTTAATAATAAAAAATTCTATAAAACCTAGATATTCTAGAAGTAAAAAATATCAACAGCTTATGACATTTGAACTTTTCTAGATACTGTAATTTTACATTTTCTTCTTTGTACATCTAAAATCTAATACCCTATGGTTTATAATATTTTTTCATGTTATTTATTCTATATTTTCTAGGATTCAGTTGGCAGTTTCATCAAAGTTCAATACTCTACAACTGATATCTTGAAAAACTTCTACATATGTACCATATTGGAAGAATAAGAAAAACATTTCTGAAGTCAAAAGTTATACCAAGGTAACAAAAATATCAAAATTTTCGTAAATTCAATATTCATTCATATAAAATTATTATTTATTTCCTCAAATAATGACTATAATATTTCGTACTCAATCTTTTATAGCCTACATGGTCATAATTGCAGTAAAAATACAAAAAAAGCAAATCATCTACAATTAGTTTTATGAGTCATGCAATTATTTCTTAAAGAAAGTATAACTTTCCGATAACAGAATATGGTGGAAAAATTGAAAAGTATCTCTTAATAGAACTACTCCCATATTACTTTCACTAATGTTTTTAAATTTCTTATTATCACATCCTTACTTTCCTGTTAATCATTAATAAACTTATTATCACTGACAGTTTGATAATCATTTGGAATTCAATAGATTTAAGTGAAACTAAAGGTTAGTGATAACATATATTAATTTTCAGTAGTTTTATTTGAGAAAAAAGTCATGCAATTCATTCACAATACATTTTTAGAGTTGGGAACTACTTTGATATAGGTAAAACCAACTTTATATCTTGTCAATAGATTTTAAAATTATTATTCCAAACATTGAATATTGTATGATAATCAGGCTGATGGTGAATATGGATTTCCTTTAGAACTAATCATTTTCATATCAATGAATCTTATCTTATCAATGGAAATATCAAATTTCAATATTCAAAATTGTCATCTTTCAAAAGAAAAAATCACATATATGGTAATTTTCATTAGCGAATATGAAACCTACATATGAAAATTCAATAACATCTTCACAGACAATCAGGTAATTGCTAATATATATTCAAAAATTCATTTATTTTTAAAACCTGAAAAACATTAATACTATTTTAATTTTTATGAAATATCATCAGAGCATTGACTTTACAATAATAAAGAAGTGAGGTTGAATGAAATATGGTATAATCTTTTCAATTCTCTTAATTCTATTTTCCCTACTAGTAAATAATAATGTACTGGACTATTGTTTTTATCATCCATTGTCAGATCATCAGACTGTTGAATATTTTCAACTCACTGCAAAGTTTGATAAAGGATGTGTAAAATAATATTCAGTTTTATAAATATTTCAAGTAAATAAATGTTATATTACATAAAATTCATTTAGGACTTTGATTTTTTCTTATAAAGGTTATCAATTGAGAAGTGTGGCATTTTTTTCAGTTAATAGTTTCATTCACTTTCTATGAAATCAGTTGACCGACTTCGATGGTGATGATGTTGTCAAACTGAATGTGTCACGGGCTGGAGACTCCACAACTCCATCAAATGATGCCACATAACTTCATATTCCCATAAAGTATAACATAAAGAAAAAACAGACAATTTTGACTAATGATATTTTTATAGTATTTATCCATTATGGAAACATATATTCTGTAATCTGTTAGTTTCAATTGGCATGTTATAAAAAAATTGACCACTGCTATGTCTACTTATACTTTAGATTACTAATGCACCTTAATGAAATTATAAAATAAAAATATTAATACATTTTCTGGGTAAATTATATATATTAAATAATATAATTCATGTTGTGATGTAATTATAGTTAACAGTAGTTTAGTTTTTTCAACTTCTTTTTTACTTTTTACTCAAGTTGAACAGAATAACCAGTCAATATCTATCACTATTTGTTATCAGTAAGAAAATTCCAATATTATGAGGTTTGATGTTTTTAAACATTTAAACATATTATTTCATGTTGATATTTTTGGTTCTCTCTGAATAACCTTCCCTTTGATGGTATGAAATGATGTTAGTATTCCAGGTGACAGTGAATCCTATAAACTGTGGAAAACATTTTTCTGCGTCTATATTTCTAATGTATTGATAATATTTTATCATGTAATTATCCAACAATTCATTAATTCTATATTAATTTAAGATATCATTAACATCTTCTCATTTCGTAATATAACTGCTTTCATTTTCAGATTAAAATGGTATTGATGGTCTCCAACTGGGAGATTCTCATGAAAGCTCTAACAAACAACAACTAGTTTTCCTAAATTTTTAATATTTCAATTACTTGTCTAGTTGAATAGAATAACCAATCTATGATTTCTCATAATTTTTTTCCAATAAATTTTTTTTCACAATTTATTAGTTTTCAAGTTTTTTACCATTAATTCATATTTCTGCATGTTGAAATTTTCTATTCTCTTGGAATAACCTCCCCTTAGATGGGATGAAATGATGTCAGTCTTTGAGGTGAAAATAAATCCTATAAAATTCACCAAATATTCTTCTTCATCTATACATCCAATGTAGTGTTCATATTCTATCAATTCATTATCTAATGACTACTTATTTCATTACTTAATATAACAGCTTTCATTTTCAGATTACATAATTCCTGAAGGTCTTCAACTAGTAGATGGTCGTGAAGGCTCATACAAAGAGAAACTGGTTCAAATAACACCCCAAACTGTACTGAATTTATGCTGCCTTTTTTTCATTTAGTTGTTTATATTACATTTGATTTTATTTTATGGATGGTTTGGGAATGAAAAGAACTCAATAGCTAAGCATTGATGTATTCAATGAACTGGATTTGAAAGATGCCTTACACTTGAAATGTATTACTCAAAGGTAGAATGTTCATTATTTTTTGTGGTATTGAAGTGTTTACAGTAGTAATTTATTGTGTTAGTTTCGTATTCCAGTCCACCTGATGTATAGTCCTTAAAATGATGAGTCTTAATTAGTAGTTCGTCAGTTGATAGGTGTGGTGGACAATGTGGGAATAATTTCTCACATCAAAAAGTGTTGTGCTCTATGGTCGTGATTTGGACTCAAAGAAGATCTTTGTGGGTTGTGTGACCCCAGGTGGATTGAATACGACAAAACAACGAAGGCATTACATGAATCGATATAGAACATCCATGATATCGATCAAACATCTCTCCAAAGCCATGTTGTTTTTCAATTAGACCAACCCGCCTATAAACACTCACTATTAACTACTGGAGCTCTTCCAGGTATGCAGACCTCCCATCTATAGTGGAATGGATGAGGTTAAGATCTATGTGAGGGTGTATTGTATATTACATTCATGTAATTGGACACATGGAATGAGCAATTATACTTTGCGAAAGTTTCAAATGTGTTGTAAAATCTGGTGGGTTGCGATCCCCATGATTTTATGTTATGAAGCATCAACTCATGAGAGAATTCAGGGCTTAGAATGACAGAAGAAGAAAGTTGGAGAATTCTTGTATTTGGTTTGATTTTAGCGAAATGTAATTGTTATCCTTAGTATGCCACAACTCGAATGTGAAGGTAACCATGGGGGATGGGATTCCTAGAGTATTAAATGCACAAACCCTATGTGCTCTAATACATTTCATCCATTTATATAATTGTGTGTGGTGGATGGGTTTTATTTGTAATTATTGATATGTTTGGATAGAGATAGGGATATAGAGGGGGATTCCACATGAAAAGCCGTGAAAAATTCTAAATCATTCCACTACATTCTCTACCTAATACACTCAAGTATAGACAATCCTCAACTAACCAAATATGTTTTCATGTAGAAGTATATGAATCAGACACAACCATATAGAAAGGGATAGTTGTTTTTCACACAACTCTAATTACACTAATGACGTATTTAGTGCAGGATAAAAAATTAATTGTATATATCCTCAGAATTAGTCCTATAATAATATTACCATAATCCAAATAAACCATGATGACATTATATTTAATTCCCATCCCATCATGTTCATCTATGTTGCGCTCCTTTTCCTTGTATGGAGCATTGGAAGAATGAAATTCCCACACATGTTCCTTTGGCATGTAATATTTTTTATGCTATTACTATAAGATAATATGTTTTTCAGTCAAATAATTTATTCCTTGTTTAGTTTCATAAATATCTATGTCCTTAATTTCATAATCATTTATCAAATTTATCAAAATTTCAATTCTCAAATTAAATATTCATTTCATTCATTGAATTATAATCTCTATATAGAAAATTATTTTTTATTTATTATAAATTCTGCTACAACTTTTCAAATTTATTTATCCCAAATGTAATCTACTAATATAATGGCGTTTATCTATTTGGAATAATTTTATTCTAATATCATTTATCAATAATTTCTGTTATCAAAATATTTAATATTAATGTTCATTATTAACAATAAAATGTAGTATTATCTTATTTAAAATGCCATGAACCATATATATATATGTGGGAATTAAAAATATATGAATTGTGTTATATCTCCGAGTTAATGCACCATTGAGTACTAAAATAATATGATATTTGGATTCACAAGGGGACAATACCATGAGAATATACCATGGGAAAGCTCTTGGTTTTTCAAATACCACTGATGAGGTGTCCTCATAAATTAATAAAACCACCTATCTTTTACTTACCAAACTATTCATTTATTTTATTTCATTATAAATACGTTACCCTAAAATATATTATAGTGTTACCTCCAAAGTGGTCCTCCCAATGTGCACTCAACCTCCCAAGGCCCAGATTAGATACTATTAGTAGATACTCTTCATGGTAAGGGAATTCCCACCTTCTATTTTTCTATCAAATTATCTTTTATGTGGTATGCTTTTCACAATTCCATACCATGTTCTTATTTAAATTTTATTATATTCCCGTACTGTAATATGATGATTTTATGAATGGGTGACCCTAATCCTTTGTCGTTTTAATGTTTTATAAAACTTTGTTTCGTACACGTTATGCTATAGAATTTTCATCTTCAAATATCACTATTTTTCTCAAGAAATTCATTTTTTTCATTATGTGATAAACCAAAAAATATTAATTTTCTAGGAGAATTCATAAATACATAAAATTTATTTTTGATCTATAATTGATATACATGAATCAATTATTCTCGTTTCATGGGTTACAAATTACATAATAATCATGTTTTTAAGCGCTTTGTAAAACACCATGATTTTCATATGAGCCCCGTTTCATTTATTCTCTATGGGTTATTAATAAAAAAATATTATAATGTAATATGTGGCTCACATGAGAATATATTAATATTATGGGGTTTCCTTTATTGAAATAACATTCATTGGGTAATGAAATTAATCACAAGAGATGACATGTTTTACGATACCTTAGTGAATAACCTTGGAAATGTTTATGACAGCTTGGGGATGTACCTTGTTGATATGCTTATGAATGTATAAATTAAATGTTATAACCACATTATAATGATTTTATTCATGTTATTATTATCCTTATATGACAATTTATCATGACTTTTTTATATTTCTCATTTTCTTATTGATATTTCTCTAGATCACATATGTACGTATTTCGTTGTTTTCCATTACTAGGCCTTATGCTTACCATTTCCTTTTATGTATGTCTTCAGGTTGTGAGATGAATAAATTTTACTTTGGTTGAAAATTTTACGAATATTTTTGAGGGAATTAAATGAGTGATTTTTGTTTTCATGTATTGTGTATATTATTTTCAAGACAATAAACTTTGAATATCCTCTCTAATGATCCAATGTTTTATCATTGGGAATTCCATTCTTGAAATTATGTAATATAATCGCATGAAGTCACAACACAATGAAGAACTAAGTAATATGTGACCATTAAACGTAATATTGTAACTTCTAGGATTTGAATTTCGAAAATATGACATACACGGTTGCGATTAGTTTGATGTTTTGGAATCCTATAAGACAAACATAATTTTTGGTAAATAGTAACATACCCTTATGAATAGTAATGATACCATTATGAATAGTAATATAACCCTTATGAGTTGTATATCATCCAAAAAAATAATAGCCTCTTCCATGAATGTACAAATAAAATTTAGGCATCATATAAGTGATAATATGATCATAGTAAAAATATTTGTATTTTTGTAATTCGTAAATATTTAACTAATGATAATTAGTTAATTTTAAAGAAATGTATTTTCCTAAAAGGTGTTAATAAATTATCAATTTCATTTCATTTAGCTATATGATAATTTTATAAGTCCTTATGATGTTTTTGAAAGCATTACAAAATTAGTTATAGTTTTAAAATCTGAATTTTTATGTAATATTATGATTTTAATAAAAAACTATATTAATAACTTTTTTTAAAAATGGACATCATTTTTTGATTCTACACATCAGAAGTTTTTTATGTTGAATTTTTGGATTTTTATTATATACATGATTTTTTTAATGAGTATTAAAATATCATAAATCAGTCTATATAAATATATATATAAAAATTATTTGTAAAATGAAATATTTATTTAGTCGTGTTTGATTTATGAAACTTGGAATCGAACTCACATGAACATATTATAATTTTTAGACATGGAATTATCACAATTTCATGTCTTGAGGGAGATTAATAATCTAATTAATTAAATATTATGAAAACCCGCTTCTCCTCCACTAAAAATACCACCCCTCCATACATCTTCTCTTGACTGGTGTCAGGCCTTATGCCTGAACTAAATTTTGTAGAAATATCTCCCCATGAACATTCCTAACATCTGACATCCCTTTGTCTCTTCAAAATTCCAAATCTATCCCCCTTAAGAGGCTCTTAAGAAGGATAATTTAGAGAGGTAAATTCCTCTTTTAAATTTATTTACTTTCTTTTCAAGTTGATTTATTTTCTATTCTATCCTTACTTATCCTCCTCCCAATGTAATGAAAACCTCATTACCATACATGTAACGTAATTTTTTTTGATAATTGAATTAGATATTATCATCACTCCTTTAACCTTATTTTATACATGTACTAAATACACCACCCAATAGGTTTTAATTTACCACATTCAGAGACAATGGATTTTCCATTTCTGTTACAATCTTCAATTTTGGTAATGAAACAATTTTTATATGGATGAACCAGATTACAATTTAATATATCAAAATTAAAGTTATATAATCTCCTTGTACACATGATATTAAATTATAATAAAAAATGAGTTCATAGTGATCAAAAACCTCCAATATACCAAAAAGGTTATCACTACTGTTTTTTATAATGATTTATCTTCAATATAAGTAAAAAAATTAAATATTAATCCATTTAACATTTTAAATTTTCAGTAATAAAATATTTCTCCAATTCTCAACAACCATTCCCATTTTACATGAATCAACATTCATGAAATTAACTAAACTACTCGTAAAAATCTAGAAAATATCTAGATCCAAACAATGAAATTGAACTACTTAGCCCAGCGAAATGTCCATGAATGCACATAAAAAGTTCAAACTAAATCTTTTACATATAAAATAGGTTCTTTATTTATTAATTTATAAACAAAATTTAATTATTCAGGTCATTTATATCAAGTGGAGAACACCATCAAACATAAGTAAAGAGATCATATCTATTTCACATTTATTCAAGAATTTCATATATGTTTTGACCTTTTATGGGTAATCTCTATGAATGGGGTATGATTTATCACCTCCCCCATACACACCTCAATATTTATTAGTTATCATAAACCAATATCTCTCCCATTAATCACACTTATGTACATCTGATACCATGTCAATAATCTGTATGTTATTCCACCCAAACCCCATTCGTTCTTTTGGGTTGCCTAATCATTCTTTTATCAAAATGTTGTTATCTTAGATATTTTTGTTCATCATATATATTCTGCGTACATGTACCAAATTTATTTATAAATACCATTTAATCATTCTATTTCAGGGATATACATGTTTTTATGTGACTATGTCCTCAATACATTCCGATAAGAAAACCTGTTTTTATGGAAAATTTTAAAATCATACACAATCTAATGTGCACTCTATCTTCTATTTAAGCCACCACATAATATATAAAATCATTTTTATTTATTATCAAATCCTTATTTTTTCACTTCTGGTTTTATATAAATGTTTGATCCCTTTTCTATTTGTAAATCTCTATAGTATTTTTCTTAAAACTGAAAAATATGATTTAAGGATAAAATTTCATTAATAAATTTCTACAAGATATAAATTCTATGTGATCTCACGTACCATGATTAAAAACTATTTTCACTTATGAATTTAAATTTATATTTTAGACCCTTTCTTTCAAGGGCACTATAATGATTCACCGACTTTTTATGGATTATGAAAAGATCATGGTAACCAATTCATTCCATGGCAACCCTTATGAATATATAAGAATGATTATGTATGATAATTTATGTGTAAAACATATTCATGAAATTTTAAGATAGGTTCTCTCAGATATCACACCAATGCATTGGGTAGTGTTGAGTCTCATGAGATGTTATGTTCGGTTGTCTCGGTGGGTATCCTTGGCTTGTGTACCATGTGTGAGGGTCTTGGAGGATATCGTTGGATTTTCTAACAATGTGCAATGGTTTTTTTGGTAAGACTTGAATCATAATAAAGACATGTTTTATGTTTCTACTACATTACAAGGACTCCATGTTTATATGATTCCATGTTTATATGTTATGAATCTTTATGTTATATTCATCATTCTATCATCATGTAATCCAGTTATCACGTTTGTTAATACTTTGTTCTTATGTTTATTCCCTTATTAATATATTTATGTCATCCATTTGTTCATTTGTTCCCTAGGTTTCCCTAGGCAGATGTATTAGAACAATGGTAGTGTGGAGCTCAATTTTTGGATTAAATATAAAAAACATTATTTAGTTCCATGTTTTCTGTTTTATGTACAGAGTTTTCCAAGACACTATACTTTACGATCCTTTTCTTGTACATTAATGTTTAGTTATTCATAAAATCAAGTAATGTTATATATAAAAGGATTGGGACAATATAAATTGTATTAGAGGATGCTCTAGTAATTTTTGGAGATTATAATTAAAGTATATTAGTAAGAACGTTAAGGACGAGACTATGTATACAAAAAAACACTGAATTTTAGTAAATATAGAGTAAGTGGTTTATAAAAGAAATACATCCCTATCGGGATACAAAAAGGTAGAGGTGGATCTGGAACATATATATCTAGGGGTTAGACCTAAAAACACCATGTTCAGATAGAATCAATCGAGAACTTGTGCACGATAATAAGACTAGCTTAACTCTTGGTTTGACACTCCTTGGGGATATGCTTAAGTAAATGCCTTAGTCTATTAAAAAAAATTTAATGGGAATTAAAAAAATATCCCATAATAATATATGTTAAGAAACATATCAAAGATACCCTATATTGAATCCTAGGGAATCACAAGTAAATATATACTTCCCCATTAATTGTTTATCCTTTTATGTTCAATGTTTACACTTTATGATTAATAACTATGTATTAAACCCCTCAACAATTTATGGCCTAGAATGTAAACTGAAATTTTGAAAGAAAAATTTCATATAGGGGGGATGTAATGAACCAATGTTTTATCAATGGAAATTACCTTGTTATAATTATGTCATATAATCCCATGAGATCACAACATAATGAAATACTAAGTACTATATGAACATTAAATATATTATTGTCATTTCTATGATTTTCAAATCGATATTCTAACATACATAGTTATGATCAGTATGATAGTAGGAGTCAAATAGAACAAAAAAATTTATTGATAGTAACTCACCCTTATGAAATGTAATGATAACCTTATTAATAGTAATATAAAACTTATTAATAATTAATCATCCTGAAGAATAGTATCGTAAACCGTGAATGTATAAATAAAATTTTGAATAACTTATAAGTGATAACATGACCATAGTAAATGTATAAGTCTTTTTTATGCCATAATTATTTAACTAAAACCATTTAATTGATTTAAATGAATTTTTTAATTAATTTTTTTAATAAATTCAAATTTTTATGACTAATTGTTTTATGATAATTTTATAAGACGTTGTGTAGTTTTTGAAAGCATTATAAAATGGGTTTTTGTTTTAAAATCCATACTTTTCAAGTAAATTATGATTTTAATTAATTATAAAATTAATAATATTCTTAAAAACTTGTTTTCAAAAAATAGAGTTCATTTTGGTATTATACATGTTGAAAATTGGTAATGGTAAATTTTTGGAATTTTTCTAAAATACATGAATTTTTATGAATAGTAAAATACAGTAATTCACTATATCTATACATTTTTTTTGTTAAATACAATATTTATGGATTCATGGATGATGTATGAACCCTGGGTTAGAACTCACAATCAAATATTACTATTTTTGGTCTTCGAATCATTTTTATTTATGGTCTTGAAAGAAATTGATAAACTAAGGAATTAAATATTATGAAAACTTTCATCTCCTACACTATAAATACCACCCAACCTTACATCTTCTATTCACACCTCTTAATAATTTTTCATTACCTAAATTATTCCCAAATATCATTCCAATATCCTAAACAATTTCAAATAGCCTTAGTGTCTTAAAATAAACAAATCCTCTCCCCGTAATAGGCTCTCAAGGATGATTTAATCAAGAGTTAATTTCCACTTTTCAATTATTTTACTTTCTTTTCCAGATCATTTATTTTATTATCTATGCTTACATATCCTAATCCAAATGTTTTAAAAAATATAGTACCATAAATTTACACAAATGTAGTTATGAAAACTTAATATTTTATTATAATCTCTCTTTTACTCTTCTTTTATACTAGTATTAAAGACACCACCTGAGATGTGTTACTTTACCACATTCAAGGAAGAAGGGTTATTAATTTATATACCATATTCAATTATGGAAATGAAAATATTTTGGTTATGGATGAAACTGATTAATATGTTATATATAAAATATTTTATTCTATAATCTCATTGTACATGTGATATTAAATTATAATTAAACATCAATTCGTAGTGATTAAAGACAGCCAAAAAAATCCCACAATTTATCACTACAGTTTAATATGATGATTCAACATCACTACAGTAACCAAATTAAATTTACAACAATGTTACCTTATTTATGTTAAATAATAAAATAAATCTCCAATTGTGGATAACCATCCCCATTTTAACTTATTCTCAGTTCATGAAAATAATTAAACTGATCGTAAAAATCATGAAATCAAAAGGACCTGTACAATGAAATTGAACAACTTAACCAATAAAAAAGGGAACTAATGAACATATAAATGTTATAATAAATATTTTACATATATATTATAATAATTTATTATTAATTAATGATCCTATTATAATTATTCAGGTCATTAATATTATGTGAGTAATGACATCAAACTTAAGGTAATGGATCCTCACTATTTATAAATTTTTCAAAAATGTCCTCTATGTTGTATACATTAATTTGTAATAACTAATGAAGAGGTATTAATTCACACCTCCCCCATACATCCCCCATGTTTTATAATTTATGATAAACCCCTTTATCTATCATTATTACCTCTTAAGAACACCTGATACAATGTCGATAATCTGTATGGGATTCCACATGAACCTCCCTTGTAATTTCAGTTTTCCTTTTCATTATTTTACCAAAATTATGTTATCTAATATTTTATGTGAATCTTATGAATTATGTTTAAAAAACCATCATTATTTTATCCAGTACCATTCATAATTCTCTTTTGGGAATATACATGATTTTATGTGATTCCCTCATCATTACTTCCCGATATGTAAACATGTTTTGAGGGAACGTCCCAAATTCTTACATGATCTCAAGTTCACTATATATTTTATATAAAGACACCATTGTCAATATAAAATAAGACTTTTTTTATTTTTAAAACCCCCACTTTTCAATTTTATTTATATAATGGATTGTTCCCTTTCCCATTTTAATGACTCTATGGTATTTTCTTTACAACCACACAAAGATGTTTTAATGCTATTTTTTATATAATATTATTACATTTTGTAACTTATACATGATATAACATACAATGAATCATTTATATTTTCCTTAATTAATTTCCATGTATATTTTAATTCCTTTATATCATGAACACATTATGATACACCCATTTTTTATGCATTATGACATGATTATGGTACTCAATTCTTTTAAGGGGTAACCCTTATGTTTATTTACTATTGTTTGGGTATGATTTTTTGTGAGGAAATGTATTTCTGAAAATTTAATATGGGTTCACCCATATAAATCTCCAATGAATAGGTTAATGTTTAGTCTCTAGGGATGTTATGTGTGACAGTCATGGCAGTTAGCCTTGGCTTGTGTTACCATGTGAGATGGTGTTGGTAGTTATCCTTGACATGTGCGACCATGCGAAATGGTATTGGAAGTTAGTTTGAATCATGCTAAAGACATGTTTATTGTTTCTACCACATTAATACGACTTCATGTTTATTTGATTCCATGTTAACATGTTACGATTCCATATGTTACATTCCTCTTTATATCACGATGCCATGCCTTTTATTCAATGTGAAAATGCTTTGTTCTTATGGTTGTTTCTCAACTGGGATATTTAACTCATCCCATTGTTCATGTGTTCCCTAGGGCACCGTAGTTATATTTTTGTTAAAATAGGATGTCAGGAGCTCAATTTAAATATTAAATAATGAAAAATTTTATTTAGTACACTTTTTTTAGTTATATATTTCATGTCTTCAAAGAAATTTGACTTCAAAATCCTTCACATGGACTCTAATGTATTATTATGCTTAGAATCATGTTGTGTTACATGAAAAAGTCTAGGGTTACTATATCCTCTATTAAAAAAATGTAATTTAATGTTATGTAATAAAAATGTGGAATTCCATATTCTTACATTCCCAAGACTAAATAGAGGAAAAGTTATTGTTTTTATATATAAATTATCTATTTATAATTTACTAAATATATGAATGGATATTATTTTGTTCCCATATTCTCTTGTTCTGATAGTTGATTATCATGAGTACAATCTGGATCCCTATCCTATGATACCTCAAACAAGATCATAAGGTATATCCTAATATATTACTGTGAATTAGAATATATAAACCCTTCATTAACTATATTATTATTTTATATGGATTAATGAAAATGTTTTGTAGCTTGTATTCATCCCCTCATTTTCTAAAAAAATTATTCCTTCTATTATATCCAATGATTTTCCTTGATGTCATTCAACATGGACCTCTATGGATAATATAATAAGGCTCCAATCAAGTATATCTTGAGTAAACCAATGAAATTTTATTAGGGAATGCTTATAATATTATTTAATTGGATATTATAAGGGTTCATCCCTTTATATTACCTGTTACTCTCCTTACAATCACCTAGAATGATCATTGTTAGATAGTTTGAATTCTATATACTATGTACCTTAAATATTTAATGATCTATTCTACATTCAATTTTTTTATATTGGAATAATATTTTTAGGCCCCGAACCTATATAAATGGTATTATACTTCAATAGATTCCATCACAGGATAACGAATGATGGATTATACATGTATCATAGGAGAAACCCCATCAAACACAAACATTATTTATATACTTTTAAACTTACACTATTAAATTAACAGAATATTTTTTCATTTTTTACGCATAGAATGGATTTTATTGAAATTATTTAGTGGTGGAATAAAATGTTTTACTCATAGAATAATTTGGTTGTAGATTGGTTCGATGAAAATTTTCATTGATTCAGGTTGGAATACAGGCAAGTACCAATCAATGTATTCATGATATCTATTCTAGATTAGAGTATGATAGAAGAAGAATGAGCCAATACCTGGGTTTCTCATAGATATAGTTTTTTTCCATGTGGTATATATTTTAATCGAAAATATTTTTTATTCATTGTCACTTTCATGTAACACTATGACACCATCATTTTTATAAATGATAAAAATTTCTAGAAAAAGATTTCATTGAATACATGGTTTAATTAAAAAATAAACTACATTACTATTTTTATTATTAGACTTATTATGATACTACAGTGTAAAACACTAATATAGTGGATATATTATCCACACATTAGCACAATGGACCCTCACTACTAATCAGAATATTATTTTTTACGAGGATTCACATTTGAGTACAATTTCTCCATCAGGCCATGTTACTTATGTGTGAACCATCTCTATGATGTCATAATGTTTCATTATATGATTAATGTATTCCCATTTTCATAATATTTTTGATGAGTATATTGTTTATTAGGATGTGTAGGAAATTTTTAATAGGACATACCAGAAAGTATCTAACCCATATTCAGGGAAAATTCCATGTTTCGAGGAATGAGACTTCTTATTCTATATTTTTCAAACATTTTATTCTACATTAACCATTGTGTGGTTCATATAAATTATTTAATATTGTATGCTATGTATTTTTTCCTTTTGATTCAATGTATAGTGGGTGCATTTTTTCATGAACAATCAATGAGGTAAATTTCCCTAAATATTATGAATATTCCAAGAAACATTCAATTCATTGATGGAATTTCGGATTCATAATGAATGGGACTTGATTGTTACAATTTAAATTTTACTTTCAAATATTTCATTAATTGGTAGTGATAATTTGTTGCTTAAATTTAATAAAACGAAAATGGTTTTTTCCTGCATAGCATACTGATAACAACCTAACTATTAAACTGAGACATTATTAAATCTATGTAACATTGCTTATATAGATTGAAATAATATTTGGTAGTTGTTGAATGGATTCTAATTGTACTATAAAATATTGGTTTCTATTTAAAATTTCAATGGATGTCCATATAATGCAACAATCATATATAGTCATGATACATCCTAACACTTGATGTAAAGAGACATTTTCAGTGACTTGGAGTTCCAATTATATATTATAAATCTATGGTATTTATAACATGTTAGTTACAGTACATATATGTAAACAATTTTTTAAAAAATTATTTCATAAATTATAACATTTATGGATAAATTTTCATGTAAAATGGGGATACAATTAGTACATAATGACTGTCTCCCATTATAGCATGTGATTGAAACATCCTGTAATATAACCTTCAAGGGTTAAATGTGAACTTTCTACTCATAAATTGACCTTATAAATGGGATTCTGTCATGTGTACCTCGTGATTTCATGATGTGCACCTGTCTTTCATTCATATATAAAATTAATTTTTTGTTCTATTTGGGGAGAAATGTTTGTGGAATTGTAGGGATATATTTCAATTACATATATAGGTTGACTATCTTGATGGTTGTCACATCCATGATACTATTATTGTGGGGCACAATGCTCATATTGATAAACCAAAAAATCCACTAATCGGACTCATATCAACACCTATTTAGAAACTGATGAATAACTTATATGGGGTTTTCATTGTCTAGTGTTTTTATTAATCGAAATACATGATATATACTGAAAATATTAGATAGAGGTAGGAAGATCTAGTAGTAGTACCCCGTTACATTACAGGGGGAATGTGATCACTATATTATTAAAGGTGTGGATGGAGTCCATTATATCTAACTTATATCATCTCGAAACACCTTCAAAAATTAGGATCATAACCATGGTTTACATGCTTCATGGGTCTACTATAAAATTACTTGATAAGCATAATCATGAATATCAACCTAAGGTGTGGGATATAGAAATTTCAATAACACCTTATATGATTATTTTTTTCAAAATTTTGGAAAGTGGATTATGGTTAAAAATTTACACACTTGGAGAAGTTTACATCATCATTCAAGGAATACTCATCACATTTCTTGTAACTATATAACATTCTCCCTACCCATGTTAGTGAACAGATGTATAAAGCTAGACAGTATAAGGAAAGATTGTTTTGTGACATCGGATATTAGGTGAATGTTTTCTATGAGACCACCATCTGAGTTATAATTAATGAGGCCCTAAAAAGGATATGACTTATAATAAATTATGACAAAATATGGAATTTTTATTCATCCAAAACATGGGAATGAGCGTCATCAATTAACATGAAATGTATTCCAAAATACGATCATGAGGGATGCAGTAGTTATCTGATGTTCTTGATTTTCCAGGTTTTATTCCATTAGTGCAAATGTCAATGTCACATTAATCTATTGATTGAAAAATATCCTAGAGAGTGTTGTTCCAATGAACAAATTTTTCCTGAATATATATTTTTATTACCATTCCTTGAATTCCAAATGTTACATCATCCGCACCAGTTCTAAGGTCAGCATTTGGATCAGTAGATCGGTTCTAGGTGCGATGGTAGAGTGCCCCAACCATAAATGACAATGTGGTGGAAGAGGATGAGTAATCGATGTTTATAAATCAGATCACTAACAAATGGGACATATATATGGAATTCAGATTATAGCTTAAGGAACAAGATATCCCCAATTACATTTAGTGTATCCTAAATCGGAGGAGTTTTGTAACATAGATGAATATAAATTGATTATATATTTTAATTCATGTAATAAATAAGGTTTTTGATTAAATAGGTTCTTTATATACGGATACAAATGGTGATGACACAATAAAACATTGTAAATGAACTTCTATTTGTACAAAATATTTAATAATTTTAAATATACCCTTACCATTTGTAAAACAATATGAACATCTAAAATGATTATTTCAATAACATGATTATATCTCAATCAAATTGGATCCACCAATAGTGGGAACCCTCTAAATATAGCATAAATATATAATAGAAAATATATAAAATAGTTATCATACTTTTGATAAAGGATACATGAACATATATATTCTAGTTTATATAACATTCCTTTAATATTTTCCATTTATCAGTAAAATAATTAATTCAATTGGGAAAAAACAATTCATCAACATAAATGATAAATTATTATGATGATAGTTGAAAATATATTCATTGTAGTCATTTAAAATATATTAAATACATATTGTAAATAATTAAGGTTTCAATTTAAAATTTCATTCTTTATTATCAAAATTACACACAATATAAAAAATTTATAACTCATCTAATTAGTAAAGGGGGCATGTGGATGACATCGGGCCTTGATGCACTCTTGGTTTGACACTCCTGGGGGATATGATTTGGAAATTCATAAACTTAGTAAAAACCATTATAAAGGTAATATTAAATGACCGTAGGAATATATTTTGGGAAGTAGATCATTGTTAACAGCGATTTGTTCCTATATGTTCAAAAGTTAGGGAAATCAGTGTAATTTATAAGTTATCCTATTTTTTCTATCGAACTCCCCTCACGTTTTTAATAGATTAATATACATACGCTTAATTATTCTTTTATTCTACAAAATGGTTGGTAATAGGGAGACTCGTGCTATTAACAGATGCGATGATCAATGTGATGATTATTCTAATGAGATGCATAATCTGATGGGAGCCAAAATCCTAGTATTTGTCATGATACTCTCTAAATTGTTTCTTGTTTTAAATAGAAATAGGGTTCAAGAAGAACAATCAACCTCCCCCCCCCAATGAATGAAAAATACACAGTATAATGACTCCTAATATAAAGGCCTACAATGTTTAATGGATCATCTGTTCCCTCAAAAACCGAACCTTGGATCAACTACATTGAGAATATTTTTTCAATCCTAAAAATTTTCTAAACAAGAGAAGATTCTTATGGATACTTATCATATAAAGGGTTATTAATAAAAATGGTGAAAATTTATAAAAAATAAATAATACTGAGTAAAATATTGATTTGTAAGAATAGATGGATTTCCAGAAAATGTTTTCTGATAAACACATTCAATGCACCCTAGGACAAATGATGGAAATTAGATTCTATTCCCTCACAAAATAAAGAATATGACTTCAATAAATTATATGAGTAAAACTTCAAAATACATAAATGATATGTCATTGGATTTTTGTTACCCTAGAATGACAGATTGAACTCTTCTTTGGAGTGATAAAACATCCCTATGGAAGGCCCATGCAATACGTGTCTTTGATATCTATGAGGAAATTGTCTAATGTGCCCTCAATGTTGAAATGGAGTTCAGAGAATCGTAGGGATATCATGGGGATAAGAAACGAAAAGTGGACATTAATTCTTGCAATTAGATTGATAAATCCCATGATGATATTAAATTATAGAACCCTACCATCAAATGTTACAGAAAGAAGAACCCCAAAGATTTCTTTATCGGGATGAAAAAATTCATTAGGTGTGGAAGATAACGACACATGTCCATTAATTGATAGTAAGAAAAACATGATGCCACGACAATGGAGATGAACACTTCATTAGAACCTCAACACATTGTTCATCGCTACAACTGCAAATAACAAGGGAACTTTGAAAACCAGTACCTTAAACCAACGGTTTTCGGAAGCAACTAATATCCTCTAAGGTAGTAAGGGTTTCCTTTTCCATCACTACAACTGATTTTAATCCCAAATGTTAAGAAGCGACAGTTATACTGTTTATTCATACATGTATAGTGAATATAATTTTTTATTCTACTTCAACACATTCTTTTATATCACGAATTGTTAGTAGAATAATCCAAACACCACCACATATCATGGATGTATATATGTCCGTTAGAATGGAAATTCTATAAATTATTTCATCCCATGAATATAACTCATCCACTAGCAAAATGTGTGGATTGAACTTCTGGGTGAAAATCTTTATACTTCCTCTATCATAATTTGATTCAATTCATAGCATGGATTTTATTTACCAATATAGAGCCAACATAAATTTAATGAGTGGGAAATCGGTATCTGAATGGAAAATCGACCCACGATTATGTACAAGTGAAAGGATGGGGATGAATATTCTTTTGCACCATTATATCAAGCATGGATCTTACTACCCTATGAGAATTAATATATTTCTAATATTATTGAGTCTAATAAAGGAACCATCCTATAAGACATGCATATTATAATAGAATTCACTAATGTGTTTACCAAGGAATTTCATAGTCTTCCTCAATGAATATAAGTTGAATTCTTGTTTCATCATATACTAGGGGAATGGCCAATATCCATGAAATTGTATATAATTGATGTTGTGGAGTTTTATGAGCTAATGAAATATCTACATGAGAATTTGGATAAAGGGTTTATATTCCCCAGTGCTTCACCATGGGGTGCACCAGTCCTCTTCATAAATAATAAGGATGGGTCAATGCATCGTTGCATTGATTATTGCGAGATCAAAAAAATCATGATAAAGTACAAGTATACATTGCAACAAAATGATGACATGTTCGATTAGCTACGTGGAGCACAATACTTCTCAATGGTGGATATGAGATCAGGATATTACCATACCAGGGTGATGCAGGTGGATATCCCCAATACATATATTCATATAATGTATGTTCACTATGAATTCATTGTAATGCCTTTCAGACTCACAAATAATCTATAAATCTTCATGGACTTGATGAATAGATATTTTAGATATTACATTGACAAATTGGCGGTTGTCATTATAGACCACATTCAAATATACCCCAAAACCAAGGAGGGGCATGAGAAGAATCTAAGAACTACACTAGAGAACTTATGAAAATAAAATCTCTATGAAAAGATCAACAAGTGTGAGTTCTCGTAGAAGGAAGTATCATTCATAGGTCATATCATCACTAGTACTGGGATATCTGTGGATCCATCCAGGAAATATTCAATTATGGGATGGTTGAGGCTACCATATGTGAAGGGTATTCATAGATTCCATGGGTAAGATAGATATTATCTCGGATATGTGAGAAAATTCTAATGATTTTCAAACCCTCTTATGTTTTTAACTCGTAGGGGAGTCATGAATTTTTGGAATGATATATGTGGTGTGAGCTTCAAGGAGTTTAAATGGAGTCTTATCAATGTGCTCCTTCCCACACTACCCACAATTGCAGAACATTTTTTGGAATTCATAAATTCTTTGATGGAGGGTGTGGGGGTGGGTTGATGAAAAATGACATAGTCATTTCTTATGCTAAATGTTAATTGAAATTTCATGAGAAGAACGATCCACCACATGATTTGGAGGTGGATGTAGTAATATTAACATTGAATATTTGGAGGAATTACCTCTTTGGCGACAAGTTTGAAATATTTACGGATAAAAAAACCACAAGAATATATTCCCAAAGAAAGAGTGGAATATACACCAATGTAGATGGTTAGATTTGATCCAAGATGATGACATGTCAATTAATTACCAACCTATGAAAGTGAACACTATAATGCCCCGACCCCAGAATCCTAGAGTCGGTGCATTATTTTAATACATTGGCATGATTACAAGGAATCAAGTCAGAAAAGACCGATCAGTTTAGCTGTCATGGGAGATTGATTACATACATGAACGTTACGTCACACCTTCTAACATAAAACACAAAAAAAATGCTTTGAGAATGCAATTGTTCCCTTATCTTAACCATGCATCTCAAACATAAATAAATTCTTGGGATGCTGGAATAGTAAATCATAAGAAAGGGGTGAGCTCAGATTCTCAGTAAAGGTAAATAATTAAGTGGAAACTATATACTTTTAAAGAAATATGTGTAATAAAAACAAAATCCTTTTAAACATAAATGTGAACATAATATGGTAAAAATAAATCAAAAATTACCATATTAACATGCACATTTATATTAAACTAGTGAAATAATCACATGTATTAACTAATTTCATAATGAGGGAATATATAGTACCATAATTTAATTTCTATGTCAGGGCCTTGTGCTAAGACCTAGGGGCTAACTATAACCGGACCCCATCCCAGAGTGCATCTGTAACCATACTCCTACTCGGAGATCCTCTGTAACTGGACTCCATCCCGGAGGGCCTCAGTAACCGGACTCCAACCCAGAGGTTCTGCTGTTACCGGACCCCAAACCAGATATCTTACTTTTACCAGTCCCCAACACATAACATACTAGTCTAATAAATTCATCATATGAAAAGGAAAAAATATAACATAAACATTATTATTAAAACTATCATAGAAATTTCAATACATTATCGATAAAACTTGAATGGTATAAAAATAACACATCCACGATCAAACATATCCCAAAACATTCAATACAATATGGAATATTTTTATCATAATAAATCAACTTAAAACAAGTTTAAAATAGATTAAAGGATGTTTACATAGTTGAAAATGATCAATAAAATTCATTGAGAGAAATACCCCTATTTCATGAAATCGTTTAAATTTCTCACAATTTATAAAGGTGGTCCTTTAAAAGGGATTTTTGAATCAAAGTGACCCATACTAGATTGAAACTTTTTAAAAGAATTGTTATTTCAAAATATTGATGCCCATATAAATAAATCCGTATAATAATTTTTAAAACATGTATATGGATGATAAAGAGGTCCATGTAGATACTTACGTAAAAAAAACATCGGAGAATAAATAGATTGTGAAATTATCCCTTAACTCATTTTAATCAATCGTGTCATATGAAAAATAGTCAATAAACACCATATGAATAAAAAAATATCATGAATTTAATTAGAATCATTATAATATATACCAAATGGAAGTTAAAAATACACCACATGCAATAAATAAGTGGGCAACAATGGAAATCTCACAGAATTTAATGTGAGATAAGAAACCCCTTACTTTGTACATTCATTTAGTCGAGGGTAAGTTTAACATCTTGAATAAAGACTGTAATAAGTTAATAAATTATTCCAAAACCATATCAATATTTATGATATCATAACTGATTCATTTATGACTTTATACTACCCAATTAATAATAATTTCCATTTTGAATTAACACTTCGAGTAATAATCACTTTCATTATCATATGTGTTTTAACTAGTTTTTCTTTATTCTATCACATAGATCATGATTTAAATACTTACAGAATATAAAACATCATATATATTTAGAATATATATATTTGTATAATAGACTTATATATTAAATTGAAAAATCGTTTATGGAGACGGTAGACCGTATGTATGCATAAAGGCTCTTTATGTTTTCATATCATAATGAACGGAACAAAGTGAATAAGATATATGTAAGTACACACATATATAAATATATATATATATATATATATATATTTATATTTCTAGTATCATAATTATGTCATATATTACATACTTATTAATGATATATATTTTATAATCATTGTTGAATGTTGAACGTGGAAATAGATCACATCGCGTCCTGTTGACGGTAATCCGTACGTATGCATGGGAGAAAATAACATTATAATAATGGAAAAATATTATTCAATTTGATGGTATATAATATATAAAAAATCATTAAAATGTATTATTTATTATTTAAATCAGTTATACACATTATTATACTCATCCAAATAATTAAGTGTTTGAATAACAAACCACACCACGACGTCGATATGGTAATCCATGTGTACACATGTATGGTGACTTTGTCATTTATAGGATGGATTAAATAATGAATTTAGTTTTAACATTTTTATAATATCATCACAATATTAGAAGATACTGGATTTATTATTTTATAATGGAAACAACAATGAAAGAGGAAGTGGAAGAAGAAAGTAACATGAAAGATGTGATAAAATATTTACCTATTCTTTCGGTTCTTCATTTTGATTTGATCAAAAGGATCTTTAACATGAATTTATGACCAGAAAAATGCATCTATGATGAAGGGAGAGAAGTTGAGAGGATATTTTGGTAGGGGTTATCCAAGCCAAATGGCTTTGGTGGTGTAAAATTTAGTGAAGGGCAAGATCTCTTTTATAAGAGAGGTGAGGGTCACTTTAGGAAATGCATGAAATATTTTTTTATAATAAAATCATTTTCGGTGTCTATTGTCTCCTAAATAATTTATTTAAGGTCTACGGTGGGGATGGGTCGAAAGCCTATCAAACAATTGGTTTTAGATTTGTTTAGTTAACCATATTAACCTTAACATTTAGATTTAACTCTTAGTTAAATATTTTGACATTTTCCATCTCTCGTTATATTTTTATATTATATGGCAAATAAACTTACTATAAAATGCCAATATAAACCCAATGTGTTCATTAATGTCATTTATATTTTTATATAAGTATTTTGGGGTTTCCAAAGATTTTTAGGACTATTATATCAATTAATAATATAATATGTTTTTTATAAACTATTTTATGTCAATTTTGACACAATTTGGTATTTGTTTTTTTAAATCATAACATCATGATTACAACTAAAAATATTGATTGAATCACCTATAAAAAGTCATATTAACCATTAAAATTATCTTTATTCTTCATAAGTCTCAAAAGTTTTTTATTTGGGTATTTATAATATCAATTATTTTAATCGTTTATTAATAAAGTAATTACTGCATCATCATTGTGTCATTATTAAATTTAAATATTTAATTTCTAAAAATTATAAATAAAATACCATTATCTAGGAAATAATTTTACTTTTATAATTAATAATTATAGTCGAATTTACCTTATTTATAACCCTATATTAAAAAGGTTTTAGTTAGGAAAACTTGAATTTAAAACTTTTAACTCTTCTTTAAAATAAAATAATAATAAATGTCCTAATCTATTCCAAATGGACCTAAAGGATCATATTTTATTCCTAAGGATTTTTTTGGTCTAATTACACTTATCCAATAGAATTAGGACATGTTTTATGGTGATAATAATATGATATTTACCTTTAATTACCCTATTTATTTTTAACAGTGGTAAATATAAATAAAAAGATACTATTCACCAAAAATTATTTTTATCTTATTGAACCACATTTTACATAATCTTTTCAACCATGTCTCTCGGATTTTTGAAATTCAATTCACAGTAGTGGTAAAATTATGTTTTATGCAAATTTTCAAATTATCTGAGGAGTAAGATAAAAGACGATAAAATTTCAATAAAACATTTATATATCTAAAATTATTATAAAATGACTCCAATGTATTAAATTGAACTTATATAGGTATTATGTATCTATTTTGACCTAAAATAAATTTAAATAATATAAATAATTATTTGCATAAAATTTTGTTTTAAACAATAACCTAGTGTTTTTCACTATTCATCAAGAATTGAATGTTTTCAGAAAAATACCAAAAACTGACTATAAGATAACATTGGTATTCCAAATTCAAAAAATAATCAATTTTACCAAATTAAAAACATAGTATTTTCATTTATTAATATATAATTAATTCCCGTTGTCAAAAGCCAACGACGTATTTTTAAGAAATAATAACAATCAAATGATTGACACTAGTTTATGTCGAATTTCAAAGTAAAATTACAAACAATGACCAGAATTGTATTAAATGGTAAAAATATAATCTATTTATACTTTCAATCCATTAATATTTATATCTTAACAATATTAATTATTTTGATTGAAAAAGCTATTTTCAATTAAAATATAGTATTTGTCACTATTCACCCAAATATGAATGTTATCACAAAAACACTAAAAAATTATTAAAAATAAATTATTATGTCCCGGTTCTAAATAAGAATTTTATTTTTGCACATTGAATATATAAAAGTTTCAAATATTGGGATTAAAATTGTTCACCATTAAAAGGCAGTAAAAGTGCCTTTTTTTTGAAAACTACTTCTTTTATCTAAAATAAATATATTTTTTCTTAAATTAAGACTAATAAACTCATAATGTGGATTCTAAAATTATAAGGATTATAAAATGTTCAAAATTCAGTTAATATTATCCATAACCGCTTTTGAATTTCTATTTTAGTACATCGTGGTGCACTTGAACAAGGTGTTGCGTGCAGTGCAAGTTATTGAATTACATTGAAGAAATAATGTACTATAAAATCATTGGGTGTTACAGTCTTCCCTCTTTCAATAAATTGTATCCTCGCAATTTGAAATTTTTCCTCGAAAATAAAAGGTCTAAATTAGAAAATAACTTTGTGGGAAAACCCACATCGGAGATTGGGATGATAACATTTAGTCTTAATAATAGGGAAAATAAAATGAAAGGGCCCCCACCGAAATAGGATCTTGATTAAGATAACATTAGTGGAAATTAGAGAGACATAATTGGAGGAAAAATGTAAATATTTATAAGGATTGATTGAGTTCATCAATCACAAACAAGTGTAAAATTGAGGGCATCAGATACATCAATCAATGGTGATTTAAAATACCATCGGTTCATCAAAACATAAGGTATTAGGATAACACATTTTTTTAATATCCCTTCACTAATGTTTAATAATTAATTTACACATAGAATAAGAGGAAAAAATTATATATATATATATATATATATATATATATATATATACTTGACAAGTATCGTTTCATCCTTCACCTAATTACTACAACCAAGTCATCTTTAACTCCATATGATTTGAAAAAAAAAATATATTTATCATAATAGTATAAGTTTCCAAAATTAATAAATTCATATTTCACCAATCATACCCTTTAAAAAACAAGTTTATATAATCCAGGGACTTCACGTAGTCCAGTGGTAGGTGATAAATCCCAATCTCACTATGGTTGTGGGTTCGATTCCTGTAGCTTTTTCTAACGTGAAGGATTATCACACAGTCTGTGTTTTTTCCTTTTTATAACAATCTAAAAATAAACTTAATAATAGTATCAAATTTCAAACTTAATCCATTCTATCCTTTAGACTGATTCAAAATAAATCTATGCAAACTCAGAGCCCACAATGTATTAGGAAGTTAAGGCAATGAAGATCATTTTTTCCAAGTAATAACATGTGAACACCTTCATCATATATTATTTTAAAACATGGTAACACCATGAGTTACCATTAAACCTTATTGATTACATTCATTCTCCCTTATTCTTTATGTAATACTGTATATATTCCTTATATCCAAATTTTTTTAATAATCCAACAATGATGAAAAACAATAAAAAATCTATTAATCATTTCCAAGGAAGTCAAGAATATCCAATAAAATTTATCCAAATCACCCATCTCTTATTCCGAAACCACTACCACATTATTATGACCGTATTAAAGATTCCCTTTACTTGAACCATTAATTTCCCAAAATTATTATATTACTATTAAGTCACTTTTCTTAGAACCATATACTCTCAAATCATTAATAAAATAGTAATGCAGTAAAATCCTTATTTATCTACACAATTTATATAACCAGTATAACGCTGATACAATAGTCAAATGAAATAATTCTATAAAGAAAACATAAGAACACTACTCATTCATGTCCATCTGAGGTAGTATCATAACATGATTATTATCCAATAGAATCATTTGCGGTATACTCTGATGATTGGGAAATTGATTTGCGTAGTGTCCCAAAGCCTTGTAGATGGAGCATTTTACATTTGAATCATTTTTCATACCCTTGAAATTACGTACTCAGTGTCCTTTTTCACCATGCATATAAAAAATTCCCATTCTCTTCGAGAATTTACCAAGGTGATTCATTCCACATTTATCACATATGGGAAAATCCATCATTCCCCTCTTCCCATTATACAACTTTCCCTCTACCAAAATTTTCTTCTCTTGCATCCCTTCCAAACCATAGGACACAAGGAATTATTTAATTATCTTATTAACACATGATATTATTTCTTTATATGTAAGGAATACATGGGAGACTATTTCCTTCTAAATGATGGCTTAATACCATGAATGATATTACCCTTATTACTCTTTAGATCATAATTATTTCTAGAGTTAGCATTCATTCTACTGGGCGTCATTTCAATACAATGGTATACACTAGGATAGCTTATGAATTGCAATGAAAAATTCTAATCTTGGAAAATAACTATATTAAATTTAACATTTTATGGATATAATCCATAATCATAAAAAAATTTTAAGGAGTTATATACTCATAAATCCTTCATAATGATTTTTAAAGAAAATGAGAATTATCCTAAGCATATCCCACGGGAGTGTCGTAACCAAGACTGCAGCAAGGCCCATTGTCATGCACCAGTTCCTATTCGAGTCCAGCTCAAAGTGGTGTTTTCAGGTTTTACACCTAGGTACATCTGTCCCAGAGCCTCCTCTACCTTCTTGTATCCAACCAGGGATGTATTTTCTTAGAAAACTCACAAAATCTCCACATTACCAAAATTCATGGATGTTCTTCTATTAAAATCCTCAAATTCTATCTTAGTGTAATGTTATCTAATCAGAGTTTAACTAAATCTAGTTTCCAAGGTTATTTCTAAACTTCCTATGATACCAATTGTAACACCCCGACCCCAGAAGCCCCGAGTCGGTGCATTATTATAATACATTGGCGTGATTACAAGGAATAATGTCCCGAAAGACCGATCATTTTTTGTTGTCATGGAAAATATATTACATACATGAACATTAAATTACACATTCTAGCATACAACACAAAAAATTCCTTTAAAATGCATTTGTTCCCTTAGATTAAACCTGCATCTAAAAAAACACTTCTTGGGATCCTAGGAAAATAAAATATAAGAAAAGGGTGAGCTCAGTTTCTCAGTAAGGGTAAATAATTTAGTGGATTCTATAAAGTTTTAAGGCATGATGGGTATTAAAAACAACATCCGTTTAAACATAAACATGAACATAATATGGAAAAAATAAAAAAAATTACCTTATTAATAGGCACATGGATATTCTACTATTCAAATAATCACATGAAATTACTAAATTCATAATGAGGGAACTTATAGTACCAGACATTAATTTCTATGTCAAGGCCTCATTCTAGGACCAAGGGGCTAACTCTAACCAGACCCCAACCCAAAGAGCCTTTGTAACCGAACTCCAACCCGGAAAACCTATGTAACCGGACTCCAACTCTGAGGGTCTGTTGTAACCAAACCCCAACCTGGAGGGATTACATTTATTGGTCCCCAACCCGGAACATACTTTTCCAATATATTCATTATATGAAAAGGTATAAATATAACATAAATTTTTTTATTAAAACTAGAATACAAAATGTCAATACTTTATCCATAAACCATGAATGGTATAAAAATAACACATCCACAGTCAAACATATCACAAAAAAATAACTAAAATGTAGAATATTTGTATCATAATATATCAACTTCAAATAAGTTTAAAATATATTAAAATATTTTGACATTGATGAAAATGATCAGTGAAATGATTTGAGAGAAATACCCCCTTTTCTTGAAATCTTTTAAAATTATCCCAATTTATAAAGGTAGTCATTTAAAAGGGATTTTTGAATCACATTTTCCCATACCAATTTGAATATTTTTAAAATAATTTAATTTCAAATCATTCATGTCCAAATAAATAAATCCTTAAAATCATTTGGAAAACATTGATTCGGATAATAAAGAGGTCCTAGTAGATACATACATAAAAACAACCTCGAATAATAAAGTGATTGTGAAATTAACCCCTACCTCATTGTAATCAATCAAGTAATAGTAAAAATACTCAATAAACACCAAATGAATCACAGAATATCATGAATAAAAAGACAATCATGATAATATATATCAAATGGAAGTACACAATACCCCACATGCAATAAATAAGTGTTGAACAATGGAAATCTCACTGTATTAAAAGTGAGATAAGAACCCCCTTACTTTGTACTTTCCTTTAGTTGAGGATAGGTTTGAACTCCTATATAAACACCATATTATGTTATTAAATTATTCTAGAACCATATAAATATTTATGATATCATACATGATTCATTTATGACTTTATGCTACCCAATTAATAATAATTTCCATTTCAAATTAACATTTGAGGTAGTAATCGCCTTCTTTATCGTATGTGTTTTAACTTGGTTTTTTTGATTGTATCACTTAGTTAATGATTTAAATACATCCAGAATATTTAACATCATATATTTTTAGAAAATAAATATGTATAATAGACATATATATGAAATGGAAAACACCATTTATGGAGACGGTAGATCGTACGTACGCATAAACCATGTTTCCATTTTCAATTCCTATTTAATGGAACTAAGTGAATATGATATATGTAAGTATACACACACACATAAAAATATATCTCCAGTAGAATTATTTTGACCTATATAACATTATTATTAATCATATATATTTTATAATCATCGATGAACGATGAACGTGGAAATGAATCTCATCACATTGTGGAGACGGTAATCCTTACATACGCACGAGCGATAATATAATTATATTGATGGAGAAATCATATGTAATTGGATGTTATATCATATATAAATATTCATTATAATGTTATATTTATTATTTACATCATTTATACTCATTATTAAACCCATCCAAATAATGATGTTTTGAATAACAAACTACACCACAACGTGGAGATGGTAATTCGTACGTACGCACGTATGGTGACTATTTCATTTATAGGATGGATATAATAATGAATATGGTTGAACCATTTTTATAAAAACATCATACTTTATAGATGATAATGGTGTTATTATTTTAGAATGAAAACAACAAAGAAAGAAGAAGCGAAAGAAGTAAAGATGTTGAAAGTGGTGATGAAATATTTACCTCTTCTTCGGGTTCTTCATTTTTATTTGATCAAAAGAACTCCATATGATGTCTTTATGACCAAAGAAAAGCCTATAGGATGAAGGGAGGAAATATGGTAGGATATTTGGGCAGGGGTTTTCCGAGACAAAAGGATTTGGAGGTGTGAAATAAAGAGAATGGGAAGTGCCCTTTTAAAAGAGAGGTGAGGGTCACTTTTGAAAAAGTTTGAAATATTATATAATAATAAAATCATTTTCGGTTTCTAATGGATAAAAATTGATTCATTTAGAGGATAAGGTTGGGATGGGTCTAAAACTATCATCCAATAGGTTTTATACAGGTTTAGTCTACCATATTAACCAATAATTTTAGATTTAACTCTTAGTTAAATAGTTTGACATTTACCATGTCTCTTTATATTTTTATATTATATGGTTAATTAAAATATTATAAAAAACAATAGAACCCAAATTGGTTCAGTAATATCATATATAATGCCCCAGCCTTAAACCATAATTAATCTTGAGTTATTACAAGATTACACATTGAGGATCTTTTCGGGTTTAGAGTTTTAGAGAATTAGATCATAAAACTTGCAATACATTCCACATATAAAAAAAGTGGTTACATAAAGATATTATTCTTCATTCCCATCAATGGAAACATATTTAAAATAAAACATGGATTATTTCTTGACACTTCCTTGACATTATCATCATATCATGTACCTTTCCCTTGACCTGTGAAAAACATATCAAAAAACCTGGGATGAGCATAAAAAGCTTAGTAAGGGATATAAAAATATGAAAAGGAAACATGGGTACATATATACATCAGAATGAAATCATACTTTACCCATAAAACATAATCATTTTAACATAACTCATCAAATCATGAATAAATCATAGAAATCAAAAGACATAAAGGTAACTTGAGGCATTCATAACATTCTTACGTAGGGAGTAACCCTCTTGGATACGTTTGGAATTCCCATCACAGTATATTCCCTAAATCTCTTCGGAGAAACCTTAATGTTTCACTCCTTCGCGTCACCCAATGCATCAGAGAGCTATATCGGGCTCACCCACCCTTAGTTTATCACGGAACCACCCGTCTTCATAACAATCCCCAAGAACCTCAACATAATCATATCACATAAAACATGCATAAAGGAAACATAACATTTCCACCTTTCAATCACAAGATATCAATACAACACATTGATATAAAAACATTATGAAAACCATTTTCAATACCAAAATAAAAGAAAATTAAAACATGGTATTTATTTTTCTTTTAAAAAGAAGGTATGGCTTTTAGAGGAAGCCTAAACTCAAATAACGGTCACGACGGCGGAGAAGTCGTTGTCGCCGCATACGTATGACAAAAACATTCCCTTTTGTCATTTTGTAAAAAGCATCATATAAAAAAGATTCCTTTTGGATAAATGTAAAAGTAAAAGGGGTTTATACACCGTATAAAAGAAGTTTGTGTATAAAACCAAATATGCCTCAATGAAAGAAAATTGAGACGAAGTCCCATACATCGGGTCCGACTTGACTCGATCGTTCATTAATGTCCTGAATAATAAACTTGAGTTAATTTCAACTTCTTTAAGAACCTTTTTCAAGTTCATTATTCCTTTTATATCACTTATTTCCATTTTATGAACACTATGTTATTATTTAAGTTAATAATGGTCGTTTCAACGATCATTGGTACTTGAGTCAAAAATAAACCCTTTATAATTACAAGTTGTTCATGTGTCCATTATATCCAGAATGGTATTCATGATGTAGATATCATATATTTCATATATATCCAGTACATGCATGCATTAATAATATTACATAATCATTTAGAGGTAAGAAATGAAATGCACCATTCATGGAGAGGGTAAGTCGTACGTACGCATGAACGCTACTTTCATTTCTATTTCGTATTTTATAGAATGGAATCATAATGATATAAAGGTATATTATAATTCGAGTATAATATCATATATAATATCATAGTTCCATCCTTTATACGTCCCACATATGTTATTTAACGAATCAAATCACTTTGAGGAGGCGGTAGTCCGCACTTCCTTAAATGAAGATATCGCGTTTACCCATAATGGAAACCATAAAGGTATGACTAAAAAGAAAAAACCAAAATCTTAAGGAAAACATAAACATATTATATATCATATATAAATATAGTTACATCTTAATGGACACCTTTTAAGGTGTTAAAAGAATGTTGAACAATCATCGTTTCGGGAGGCATAAATTCACCATCCACGGAAACAGTATGTTCGTTAACCATTAGATGTTGGTGTGTGTAAGTGTAGCTCGAATCCTTATTATAAAAACATCCTAGTATATTTAGGATACTGGAGTTGTTACAAAATAAAATAATAAAAAGAGTTTAGGGGGTTGGAGAAGCAAAATAAAACAAAAGGACTCAAAAGAAAACATTACCTTAAAATCGGGTAACTCCCTTTGGTTTGAGCTCAAAGGCTTCCTTGGGAAGACTTCTTCCCAAAGTGAGGCTTCAAGAAGTAAGATAGGGAAGTGTAGAGACAAAATGGGAAGGGGTTGGCCGAGCCAATGGCTTTTGGAGTGTGGGAAAGGAGGTAGAGGTGGGGGCCTTTTATAAGGGGAGAGGAGGGGCACTCTTGGAAAGTAAAGATAAGTTTCTTTATTTTAAAATGAGTTTCGGATTCAAAAGGTCCCACATTGATATAATTCGAGGATACGGTGATAAGGGTTCTAAATCCAATAATCTAATTGGTTTTGGCCTTGTGTTGGTCTTAGATTTTACATTATCTTTCCATTTCATTTAAATCATTAAATAATGAGGTCATTGACGCATCATCATGATGTCATAAATAATTTAATTTATTTAATGTCTAAAAATTATAAAAAAATTACTATGATGTATGAAATCTTTTTATCTTTCCAATTAATATTTATAGTCAAAAATATTACTTGTATAACCCCATGTAAAAATTGATTTAGTAAAACATCTCATGTTTGTGTCATTTTTACTTTAACATTAAATAAAAAATTATTTATGTCATTTCCCAACCAAAGTGGCTCCATGGGGTCCCCAAGTTGACCCATGGCTTGTCTTGGTCGGCCATGACACAAAAAATGAGAGTAGGACATGTGTCCAGCTCATCTCATACTATTAAAACATTATTTTTACCTTAAACTACACTAATTACCACTAATCGCGATTAAGAACATAAAAGTTACTATTCACCAAAAAATTATTTTAATCTCATTGAACCACATTTTACTTCTTAATGACAACCATGTATGTCGGATTTTTGAAAATCAAATCACAGAAGTGGAAAAGTTTTATTTAAACAAAAAATCAGTTTCTTTAACTACCACTTAGTGGTTTCACTATTCATCACAAATTGAAGTTTTTCAGAAAGATACCATAACATCACCCAAAGATATATTTGATATTCCGAATTAGAAAATGATTTATATTTTAAAAAATTCAAAACATGTAAGTTTCATTAATTAATTTAATAACTAATTCCCGCTGTCATGACAAATAGCGTGTTTTTATGAAACAGTAAGTATCAAAAGATTGACACTAGTTTAAGTCCAATTTCAAAGTGAAATTGATTCCAACGACCACCATTGGATTAAATGGTAAAAATAAATTCTAATTTCACTTCAAAACCAATTCAAAAGATAATATAATCATATAAATAAATTAGATTAAAAAGCAGTTTTGATGTAAAATGCAGTATTTTTCACTATTCATTAAAAAATGAACATTGTCTGAAAAATACAAAAAATTCACAGAAAGTAAATATTGATGTCCCAATCATAAAGAATATGTTTATTTTGAAAAACATAGCTTATAAAATTGTCAAAAGATAGATTTATAAATGGTTTTCTATCAAAAAGCAGTAAAACAATCTTTTAAAAATATTAGTGTATTCCATGCTTAAGATTGGATTTATTTTCATTTTAAGCCTCTAAAACACTATCTAATTCATTAATAGACATAGATAAAAATATCTATTACTCATTACTAAGTTGGGATGTTACATCCTTCCCCCCTTTAGAAAATTATGCCCCCAAAATTTATTTACTTATCAAATAAATGGGGGTACTTATCCCTCATTGCATTTTCAGATTCCCATGTTGCCTCTTCCATCATGTGGTTTTTCCACAAAACCTTTACCTAATTAATCACCTTATTTCGTAACACTTTCTCCATGTGGTCAAGAATCTAGACCGGTTGTTCCTCATAAGATAGGTTCTTTTCCAGCTGAACTACCTCTGGACTCAAAACATGAGATGGATCTGGCATATACTTTCTCAACATCGAAATGTGAAAAACATTGTGTACCTGATATAAACACGGAGGTAAAGCCACCCATTATGAAACTGATCAAACTCTCTCCAGAATTTCATATGGTCCAATGAACCTTGGACTCATCTTTCCTTTCTTACCAAATAACATCACACTTTTCCATGGTGATACTTTGAGATAAACATGATCACCTACCTCAAAAGATAGATCCTTCATCCGGTTATCTGCATAACTCTTCTGCCTGCTCTGAGCTGTTCTCATGTGCTTCTGAATCAGCTGAACTTTTTATGCCATCTCTTCTACCAATTCTGGTCCCATCAACATCCTTTCACCCACTTCATCCTAGAAAGCTGGAGTTCGACACCGCTTTCCATATAATGCCTGAAATGGTGCCATCTGTATACTGGAATGAAAACTGTTATTATATGAAAATTCAACCCAAGAAAGATGTTGGTCATAACATCCCTGATAATCCATTGATCAAGCTCATAGCATATCCTCCATGGTCTGAATTGTTCGTTCTGACTGTCCATCTGATTGAGGATAAAAAGCTGTATTAAAACTTAATTCAGTACCCAAAGACTTCTGAAGGCCTTTCCAAAAGTTAGAAGTGAACCGGGGATCACGATCAGATACAATGGAGAGTGGAACTCCATGTAACTTGACTATCTCTTTAAGATACAAATGGGAAAGTTGATCTAGGGAAAATGTATCTCTTATAGCATGGAAATGAGAAGATTTAGTCAAGCGATCAACAATAACCCATATTGCATTATTACCTCGAGATGTCTTCGGTAATCCTACAACAAAGTCCATGGATATATTCTCCCATTTCAACTCTGGCACTGGTAAAGGCTGGAGCATCCCTTTCGGTAACTGCCGCTCTGCTTTAACCTGTTGACAAGTCAAACACTTCACAGTAAAATCAGGAATATCTTTTTTCATTCCATCCCACCAGTAATACTCTCGTAGATCTCTTCACATCTTAGTACATCCAGGATGAACTGAAAACGGATAACTAGGAGCTTCACATAACAACTCTCTCTTCAACTGTGAATCACAAGGCACACACTATCTCTTCCCAAATCTCAAAACACAATCATTATCAATGTTGACTTCAGACATCTTACCTTTCTGAACCAGCTCTACCTTTTTCTGCAACTCACTGTCTTGCTTCTGTGCTTGCTTGATTCTATCTGATAGAGATGATCTCACTGATACCTGAAACAGAACAGAAGAACATCCTGTGCCAAAAACTTCTATGCCAAAGTTCATCAAATCCTTAACCAAAGGATCACGTTCCAAACACAACATTGTTAATGAAGCATTATTTTTTCGACTCAAAGAATCAGCCACTTTATTTTCCTTTCCCGGATGGTAATGAATTGTACAATAATAATCCTTTATTAATTCCATCCATCTCTTTTGTCTCATGTTTCACTATTTCTGAGTGAATATATACTTTAAACTTTTGTGATCAGTATATATTTCACACTTTACTCCATACAAATGATGTCTCCAAATTTTTAAAGCGAAAACAACAGTAGAAAATTCCAAATCATGTGTTGGGTAATTTACCTCATGAGTTTTGAACTTTCGTGAAGCATAAGCAATTGCCTGATCATTCTGCATTAGGACACAACCAAGTCCATTCAATGAAGCATCACTGTATATAACAAACTCACCATTCTTGGAAGGTAGTGCCAAAACTGGAGCATTCACCAATCTTCTTTTCAATTCCTGAAAACAATCATCACATTCTTTTGTCCAGATAAACGTAACACCCTTCCGAGTTAGCTTAGTCATTGGACTAGATAACCGTGAAAAATTTCTAACAAACCTTCGGTAATAGCCTTCCAAACCAAGGAAGCTACGAATCTCAGTTACATTTGTGGGCCTTGGCCAGTCTTCCACAACTTTTTTTTTTGCAGGATCAACAATTATCCCATCTTTAGAAACAATGTGATCAAGGAAAGAAATTTTTTGCAACCAAAACTCACATTTGTTGAATTTCCATACAATTTCTTTTCATGTAAGGTTTGCAAGATAACCCATAAATGTATTTCATTCTCTTATTTACTTTTATAAAACACAAAAATATCATCAATGAAAACCACCACAAACTTATCCAAGAACTCATGGAAAATTCTATTCATTAAGTCCAGGAATACAGCAGGTGCATTGGTTAGCCCAAAAGGAATTACTACAATTTCATAATTGCCATATCTTGTACGGAACGCGGTCTTCAGAGCATCTTCTTCCTTTACCTTCAGCTGATGGTACCCCGATCTCAAGTAAATCTTTGAAAAATATTGAGCTCCCTGGAGCTGATCAAACAAATCATCGATATGAGGCAAAGGATATTTGTTCTTAACAGTGATATTATTCAAAGCTCTATAATCAATGCAAAGTCTCATTGAACCATCTATCTTTTTAACAAACTGGACAGGAGCACCCCATGGTGATGTGCTAGGTCGAATGAAACCTTTCTCTAATAAATCTTGCAATTGCTCCTTCAACTCTAAAAGTTAAATTTGAGCTATTCGATAAGGGGGTTTTGAAATTGGCTTAGCATCATGAACTAAGTCAATAGTAAACTCAACTTCTCGATCTGGTATTATTCCAGGCAACTCGTCCGGAAAAACATCAGGATACTCATTTACCACTGGCACATCATTAATCTGAACAGTTCATTTATTTTCAATGATGTGTGCAAGGTAACATTCATTTCCATCTTTTACAAGTTTCTCGGCCTCTTGATATGTTATCAAAAGTAAGGGTTCATTCTTGTAAACAAACTGAAAGTATTTCTGAAAAGAAACTTCTTTAGCTCTACAGTCAATCTTAGCATGGTAAATAGAGAACCAATCCATACCCAGGATAACATCAAACTCTACTAGAGGTAGAACAATAAGGTTTTCAAATAGTTTCTTTCCACAGATAAGGATAGGAAGATTCTTATAAATTCTTTTTGCATCAACATTCCCCCCAGGTGTTTTTACCAAAAGTTCAGGAGTCATTTCTTGAGATGGTATTCCCATTTTACTAGAAAAGGTTTCAGAGATGAAAGAATGTGTAGACCCCAAATCAAACAACACACTGGCATAATCTGAAAAAACAAACAAAGTACCTGATACAACTTCATTTGATGGCCCGACATCTACTGAAGTAGTTGCAAAGGATCTCACCACCCATTTATGCTTGTAGTCTAACTGCTTCCCATCACTCAAGCTATTTGTCGGACACTCGTTTGCATAGTGACCCATCTCATTGCACTTATAACATTTCACTAACTGAAAATAAAATTTGGTCTTACCATCACCCTGATCTTTTCCAGTGCAATCACGAGCCTTATGTCCCATCTTACCACATCGGTAGCACTTTCCAGAATTTAGAAGTCATTCCCCAGCATGCCTTTTGCAAAATTTATCACAAAATGGAAACATATTTTTCTTACCATCAGACTTTTTTGAAGAATTCTTACCTTTCTCCTGCCACCTCGGTCTCTTCTTATGTTGGTTGTTATAGAACACTTGATCATCGGAAAACACCATTTCCACCTTCTCAGCACATCGAACAAGCTTTTCATAACTTTTAAACTCACGAGAATCTAATCCCCATTGATATTTTGGATTTAATCCTGAGTAAAAAATATTGATTTTACTATCAAGGTCTCGGATAAAATTTGGAGCATACCTTGCCAATCGAGTGAACCTTTCTTCATAGGCAGCCACTGAGTCTTCCTCTTGCCTCAATTCCAAGAATTTCATTTCCATCCTATGTCAAACAGCCATAGGAAAACACTTCTCAAGAACCATACCTTTGAATTAATCCCAGTCGAGAGCATCAATCTCATCAGCGTCCTTGATATTTTTAACCATCGACCACCACCGATCTGCTTCACCCTCCAAACGATAAATAGAAACACTAACCTTTTGATTGTCTGAACACCCCATGACATCAAAAATATTCTACAGTGCTTTAATCCACCCTTCATCTAGCACAGGTTCAGATGATCCTCTGAATGATGGGGGATGTTGCCGCATGAAATGTTCCACCACTGACATGTTCCTATGCGGTTGATCTGGCTGATCTCATGTATGGATACCGCCACCATTTATTGCTTGAGTCAACTGCGCCATTACTGCAAAAAACTGTTCAGTTCCAATTCCGACCATCTCAGGATGCTGATTCCGAAGGTTATTTCCTTCTGCATGCCTTCCTATCACTGCTTCCCTGTTTCCTCTGCGGAAAACCATTCTCAACAAACATGTCTTAGATGAAGCAACATGGTAAAATTCAAATACTATATCACTTCAATTTGACCATAAAAAAATATTTTTCGATAATCATTTAATATAATTCTAACTCCTAATGTTATCTAAACCGACCTCTGATACCAACTATAAGGCCCCATCCTTAAACCATACTTAATCTTGAGTTATTACAAGATTACACATTAAGGATCTTTTTGGGTTTAGAGTTTTAGAGAATTAGATCATAAAAATTGCATTACATTCCACATATAAACAACATGGTTACATAAAGATAGTATTCTTCATTCCCATCTATGGAAACATATTTAAAATAAAACTTGGATTATTTCTTGACACTTCCTTGACACAATCATCATATCATGTACCTTTCCCTTGACCTGTGAAAAACATTTCAAGAAACTTGGGATGAGCATAAAAAGCTCAGTAAGGGATATAAAAATATGAAAAGGAAACGTGGGTACATATATACATCAGAATGAAATCATACTTTACCCATAAAACATAAGCATTTTAACATACCTCATCAAATCATGAATAAATCATAGAAATCATAAGTCATAAAGGTAACTTGAGGCATTCATAACATTCTTACGTAGGGAGTAACCCTCTTGGTTACGTTTGGAATACCCATCATAGTGTATTCCCTAAATATCTTCGGAGAAACCTTAATGTTTCACTCCTTCGCGTTACCCAATGCATTGGAGAGCTATATCGGGCTCACCCACCCTTAGTTTATAACGGAACCACCTGTCTTCATAATAATGCCCAAGAACCTCAACATAATCGTATCACATAAAACATGTATAAAGGAAACATAACATTTCCACCTCTCAATCACAAGATATCAATACAACACATTGGTATAAAAACATTATGAAAACCATTTTCAATACCAAAATAAAAGAAAATTAAAACATGGTATTTATTTTTCTTTTAAAAAGAAGGTATGACTTGTATAGGAAGCCGAAACTCAAATAACGGTCATGGCGACGGAGAATTCATTGTCGCCGCATACGTATGAAAAAAACATTCCCTTTTGTCATTTTGTAAAACACTTCGTATAAAAAAGATTCCTTTTGGATAAACGTAAAAGTCAAAGGGGTTTATACACCATATAAAAGAAGGTATTGTATAAAACTAAATATGCCTCAATGAAAGGAGATTGAGACGAAGACCCATACCTCGGGTCCGACTTGACTCGATCGTTCTTTAATGTCCTGAATAATAAACATGAGTTAATTTCTACTTCTTTAAGAATCTTTTCAAGTTAATTATTCCTTTTATATCACTTATTTCCATTTCATGAACACTATGTAATTATTTATGTTAATAACGGTCGTTTTAACGATCATTGGTACTTGAGTAAAAAATAAACCCTTTATAATTACAAGTTGTTCATGTATCCATTATATCCAGAATGTTATTCATGATGTAGATACCATATATGTCATATATATCCAGTACATGCATGAATTTATAATATTAAATAATCATTTAGAGGTAAGAAATGAAATGCACCCTTCATGGAGACGGTAAGACGTACGTACACATGAACACTACTTTCATTTCTATTTCGTATTTTTAGAATGGAATCATAATGATATAAAGATATATTATAATTCCAGTATAATATCATATATAATATCATAGTTCCATCCTTTATACGTCCCACATATGTTATTTAATGAATCAAATCACTTTGAGGGGGCGGTAGTCCGCACTACCTTAAATGAAGATATCGCGTTTACCCATAGTGGAAACCATAAAGGTATGACCAAAAAGAAAAAAACAGAAGCTTAAGGAAAAAATAAACAAATTATATAACATATATAAATATAGTGACATCTTAATGGCCACCTTTGAAGGTCTTAAATGAATTTTGAACAATCATCATTTCGGGAGGCATAAATTCACCATCCATGGAAATAGTATGTTCGTTAACCATTAGATGTAGGTGTGTGTAATTGTAGCTCTAATCCTTATTATAAAAAAATCCTAGTATATTTATGATACTGTATTTGTTACAAAAGAAGAGAATAAATAGAGTTTATGGGGTTGGAGAAGCAAAATAAAACAAAAGGACTCAAAAGAAGACATTACCTTAAAATCGGGTAACTCCCTTTGGTTTGAGCTCAAAGGATTCCTTTGGAAGACTTCTGCCCAAAGTGAGGCTTCAAGGAGTAATAGAGGGATGTGGATAGACAAAATGGGCAGGGGTTTGGAGATCCAAAGGCTTTGGGAGTGTTGGTAAGGAGGTAGAGGTGGGGTCCTTTTATAAGGGGAGAGGAGGAGCACTCTTGGAAAGTAAAGATAAGTTATTTTATTTTAAAATGATTTCCGGATTAAAAAGGTCCCACATTGATATAATTAGAGGCTATGGTGATAAGGGTTTGAAAGCCACTCATCCAATTGGTTTTGGCCATGTGTAGGTCTTATATTTTACATTATCTTTCCATTTTATTTAAATCGTTAAATAATGAGGTCATCGCTGCATCATCATGATGTCATAAATAATTTAATTTCTTTAATGTCTAAAAATTATAAAAAAACTAATATGATGTATTAAATCTCTTTACCTTTCCAATGAATATTTATAGTCCAAAATATGACTTGTATAACCCCATGTAAAAATTGTTTTAGTAAAACATCTCATGTTTGTGTCAATTTTACTTTAACATTAAATAAAAAATTATTTATGTCATTTCCCAACCAAAGTGGCTCTATGGGGTACCCAAGTTGACCCATGGCTTTTCTTGGTTTTCCATGACACAAACAATGAGGGTAGGACATGTGTCAAGCTCATCTCATACTATTTAAACATTTTTTTACCTTAAACTACACTAATTACCACTAATCGGGATTAAGAACATAAAAGTTACTATTCACCAAAAAATTATTTTAATCTCATTGAACCACATTTTACTTCTTAATGACAACCATGTATGTCGGATTTTTTAAAATCAAATCACAGAAGTGGAAAAGTTTCATTTAAACGAATAATCAGTTTCTTTAACTACCACTTAGTGGTTTCACTATTCATAAAAAATTGATGTTTTTCATAAGGATACCAAAACTTCACCCTAAGCTATATTTGATATTCCAAATTCAAAAATTATGTATATTTTAAAAAATTTAAAACATGTAAGTTTCATTAATTAATTTAATAACTAATTCCCGTTGTCCTGACAAATAGCATGTTTTTATGAAACAATAAGTATCAAAAGATTGACACTAGTTTAAGTCCAATTTCAAAGTGAAATTGATTCCAACGACCACCATTGGATTAAATGGTAAAAATATATTCTAATTTCACATCAAAACAAATTCAAAATATAATCTAATCTTATAAATAAATTATATTAAAAAGCAGTTTTGATGTAAAATGCAGTATTTTTTACTACTCTTTAAAAAATGAACATTGTCTGAAAAATACAAAAAATTCACACAAAGTAAATTTTCATGTGCCAATCATAATGAATATGTTTATTTTGAAAAACATAGCTTATAAAATTGTCAAAAGATAGATTTATAAATGGTTTTCTATCAAAAGGCAGTAAAATAATCTTTTAAAAATATTAGTGTATTCCATGCTTAAGATTGGATTTATTTTTCATTTTAAGCCTCTAAAACACTATCTAATTCATTAATAGACATAGATAAAAATATCTATTACTTATTATGTACTTGGGATGTTACATCATATATGTTTTATATATGTCTTTTGGACGAACCTTAGATTTTTAAGACTATTATATCAATTAATAATATAATATATTTATTAAAAACTTATTTATGTCTATATTGAAACTATTTAGTATTTATTTTTTAAAAAATTATAAAATCATTATTAAATCGAAATAAATTGATTTAATCAACCCTATAAAGTCATATTAACCTATAAAATTATATTAATTCAACAGAATTCTCAAATTACATTTATTTGGGTATTTATAATATAAATTAATTTAATCTTTTATTAAGAAGGTAATTATAGAATAATAATTGTGTCATAAATAAATTTTATTATGTAACTTCTAAAAATTATAAATAAAATACCATTATTTAGGAAATCATTTTATCTTTCTAATGAATATTTATAGTACAATTTATCTTATGTATAACCCTATATAAAAATGTTTTAGTTATGAAAACTAGAATTTAACACTTACAACTCATCTTTCAATTAAATAATAATAAATGTTCTAATCGAATCCTAGTGGACCTAAAGGATATTATTTTATTCCTATGGTAGTTTTTGATCGTATTAAACATATCCAATAGAATTATGTAATGTGTTAGGGTAATAAAAATAACATTTTTACCATTAATTACAATATTAACTTTTAACTGTGGTAAATAAAAGTCAAAAGATACTATTCACAAAAACATAATTTTTATCCTATCGAACAACATTTTATTGACTGATATCAACCGTGTCTCTCAGATTTTTGAAATTAAAATTCCAAAAGAGGTAACATTATGTTTTATGAAAAATTGCAAATGCTCATAGGAGTTGGGTAAAAGACTGTAAAAGTTCAATAAAATTTTTATATATCTAATTTATTATAAAATGACTAAAATGAATTAAATTGAATTTATATATGTATTATGTATCTATTTTTACCTAAAATAAATTCAAATAAAATAAATAATAATTTAAATAAAAAGTAGATTTTAAACAATAACTCGGCTTTTTCACTAATCACCAAAAATTGAATGATTTCAAAAAAAAATACAAAAAATTCACTCTATGGAAATTTTGATATTCAAAATTCAAAAATGAAGTTTATTTTACAAAATTCATAACATAGAAGTTTCATTTATTAATTTAAAATTAATTATCATTTCCAAAACCATAAGACGTATGTTTACGAAGTAATTACTATCAAAAGATTGACACTAGTTTATGTCCAATTTCAATGTGAAATTACTTACAATGAATATCTTTGGATTAAAAGGTAATAATATAATCTATTTATACCTCATAACCATTAAAATATATAATTTAACTTTCTAAATCATTTATATTAAAAAAAATTCAGTTAAAATATAGTATTTTCCACTATTCATCCAAAAATGAATGTTATCAAAAAAATACCAAAAATTTATTGAAACTAAATTCAAATGTCCCTTTTCTAAAGAAGAATATTATTTTTTTCAAATTGAAAATATAAAAGATTCAAATATTGGATTTAAAAAGGTTCAACATTAAAAGGCTATAAAAGAGCATGTTTTTTTGAAAAAATCATATTTTATATAAAAAAATAAATTTGTCTTACATTATGTCTAAGAAACTCATAATATAGACTATAAAATTATAAGGATTATATGAATTTAAAATTTTAGTTAATACTATTCATAACCACTTTGTAATGTCTTCTTTGGTAAGTCGTTGTGTGCATGAACTCAGTGTTCTGTTTAGTGAAAGTTATTGATTTTTTTTTGAAAAAATAATGTACTATGAAATATTGGTGTGTTACAAACAAGCTGGGAGGGCCTATATATAGAAATGCCTCATTTATTCAATCAATGATGTGAATTGAAATTGATATATTTTTTTAGATTTGATGATTATGGACAAGGTGTAACCCCCCGAGCTTTCACGATACGCTTCTCATTCAATAATGCAATAACTTGCATTGTACACAACTTCGAGTTCTAAAACACCGCGACTAATCAAAGTAGCCGTTATGAATAGCAATAAAACCTTTTTAAAATTATATAAATTTTATATTTCAAAATGGACTTCATTTTTGTATTCGTAATATCGAAATTATCCAAAGTTGAATTTTTTGTAATTTTCTGAGAACTTCCAATTTTTTATGAATAGTGAAAATTACTTAGAAACAACTTTTTTAATCAAAATAATTTATAGTGATAAATTATACTATTTAGTGGTTTTAAAGTATAATTATAATATATTTTTACCATTTTATCCAATGGTGTTCATTAGAATTAATTTCACTTTGAAATTGGACATAAACAATTGTCAATCTTTTGATATAAATTGTTTCTTAAAAACACGCTATTTGTTGTGACAACGGGAATTAATTATAAAATTAATTAATGAAAATTATATTTTTTGAATTTTGTAAAATATACCTCATTTTTGAATTCAGAATATCAATTATAGCTTAGGGTGAAATTTTGGCATTGTTCTGAAAAACTTCAATTTTTTATGAATAGTGAAACCACTAAGTGGTAGTTAAATAACTGATTTTTCATTTAAATGAAATATTACCACTTATGTGTTTTGATTTTCAAAAATCCGACATACCTGGATGTCATTAAGATGTAAAATTTGGTTCAATGAGATTAAAATAATTTTTGGTGAATAGTAACGTTTAAGTTCTTAATCGCGATTAGAGGTAATTAGTGTAGTTTAAGGTAAAAATAATGTTTTAATAATATGATATGAGATTGACACATGTCCTATCATAATTGGATGTGCCATGGCCGACCACGACAATCCATGGGTCAACTTGGGGACCCCATGGAGCCACTTTAGTTGGAAAATGACATAAATACCTTTTATTTAATGTTAAAGTAAAAAATGACACAAACATGAAATGTTTTACTAAAACAATTTTTACATGGGGTTATACAAGTCATATTTTTTACTATAAATATTCATTGTAAAGATAAAAAGATTTACTACATCATAGTATTTTTTTATAATTTGTAGACATTAAATAAATTAAATTATTTATGACATCATGATGATGCAGCGATGACCTCATTATTTAACGATTTAAATAAAATGGAAAGCTAATGTAATATATAAGACCTACACATGTCCAAAACCTATTGTATGAGGAGATTTCGAACCCTTATCACCTTATCCTCTAATTATACAAGTGGGGGACCTTTAGAATCCGAAAAGAATTGTATAATAGAATAACATTTCTTTACATTCCAAAAGTGCCCCTCCTCTCCACTTATAAAAGGCCCCCACCACTACCACCTCATTCACATATTCAAGCCATTTGGCTCGCACAACCTCTGCCCAAATACTCTCCCAACTTTCCCCTATTACTCCTAGAAGCCTCACTTTGGGCAGAATTCTTCCCAAGGAAGCCTTTGTCTCAAATCAAAAAGAGTTGCCCGATTTTTTAGGTAATGCCTTTTCTAATGTTGTTTTGTTTTATTTTGCTTCTCCATCCCCTTAAACTCTTTTTATTCATTTCTTTTGTAACAACACTAGTATGCTAAATATACTAGGATTTTTTTATAAGAAGTATTCGAGATACACTTACACACACCTACATCTAATGGTTAAAGAACAACGGTTTCTGTGGATGGCGAATTTCTGCCTCACGAAACGATGATTGTTCAACACTCATATAACACCTTCATAGGTAGCCATTAAGATGTAACTATATTTATATATGATATATAATATGTGTATGTTTTACTTATGCTTCTGTATTTCTCATTTATGGCATACTTTATGATCTCCATTATGGGTAAACGCGATAATTTCATTTTAGGAAGTGCGGACTACCGCCCACTCAAAGTGATTTGACTCGTTAATGCCATATGTGGGATGTATAATGGATGGAGTAAATGTTATTAGACACTATATTATACTTTAATTATATTATACATTTATATCATTATGATTTCATTACATTAAATATGAAATAGAAATGAAAGTAGCGTTCATGCGTACGTACGGCTTACCGTCTCCATGAAGGGTGCATTTCATTTCTTACCTCTAAATGTTACGTAATATTATGAATGAATGTATATACTGGATATATTTGGTATATATGATATCTACATCATGTATATAATTCTGGATATAATGGATATTTCACCACATGAACAACTTGTAATTATAAGAAGTTTCTTGTTGACACAAGTACCATAGATCGACAAAACGACCGTTATTAACTTAAATAATTACATAACGTTCATAAAATTGTAATAAGTGATATAAAAAGGATAATGAAATTTAAAATGGTTCTTAATAAGGTAGATATTAACTCTAGTTTATTATTCAGGAGGTTAAAGAATGGTTTATTCAAGTCGGACATGAGGTAAGGGAACTTCTTAACCCAATTTCTATTCTTTGGGTTAGTCTCCTACTATCAAATTATGTCATGATATTATTATGTCCTATCTTGTATTTGTACATTATTTGTGTGTACTTATATTGAATACACATTATATATTTTTTTTATTTAAAAAAAATGATCTTTTTAAGGACTTCGTCTCAATCCCCTTTCATTGAGGCATATTTGGTTTTATACACAACTTTCTTTTATACGGTGTATAAACCCCTTTGACTTTTACGTTTATTCAAAAGGAATATTTTTATACGAAGAATTTTTCTAAACGAAAAAAGGGAATGTTTTTCATTCCATACTTATGCGGCGACAACGACTTCTCCACCGCCGTGACCATTATTTGAGTTTCGGCTTCCTCTACAAGCCATCATTTTTTTAATGAAAAATAATTACAAAGTTTTAACTTTATTTTATTTTGTTATTGAAAATGGTTTTGAAAGCATTTTTATTATATCAATGAGTTATATTGATATATTGTGATTGACATGTGGAAATGTTATGTTTCCTTTATGCATGTTTTATGTGATACGATTATGTTATGGTTTATGATATATTTAAACCTATTCATATGAGGAATGTATTGGACTTAATAAGTGACGGGTGGAGCCCGCTATAGCTCCTCGATGCATCGGTAGGTCTCATGAGACAACTAGATGTGGAATTGGCCGAGGCCCTTTCCCAATTTGATTTATGGTTTTGGCCGAGGCCTTAATCATTTTAGACAACTTGGCCGAGGCCTTGACAAAGTGTTTCAGAATGTCTGGCATTATACATTCCCTCATTATGAAAGTGGTTATTGATATTGTATGTGATTATTTGACCAGTAGAATATCCATGTGAAGAAGTGAATGGCATTATCTCATTTTACTTTTTCCATATTATGTTAAAGTTCATGTTTAAAAGGCTTTTGTTTTAGTTATACATTGCCTTAAATTTTTATGTTTATTGATGAAAGATTCCGCTATATTGTTATCCTTACTGAGCATCTGAGCTCACCCCTTTCAATGTTTTAATATTTTCCAGGATGTGAAGAAGTATTTTATGAATGACCTGCAGGGATAGTCAGAAGAGGATATGAGTGTGGACTATGAAGACTTTGTTATTAGTTTTTCACTTTATGATGTAATGTAACCTTTATGAATGTATCTAGTGATTCCAAGGCTACTAAAGTAATCGGTCTTTCGAGACTTGATCTTTTATGATCATGCCAATGTTACGAAGTAATGCACCGACTCTGGGTAGCTGGGGTCAGGGCGTTACAGTTGGTATCATAGGCAGTTTAGTACTAACCATGGAAGCTAGATTTAGATAAACTATGATTAGAGCACATATCCCAAATATAGACTTTGAGGATTAGTATAGAAGAAATTCCTAGAATTTTGGTATTATATAGAGTTTGTGAGTTTTCCGAGCAATACATCCCTGTCTGGAAACGAGCAGGTAGAGGCGGCTCTGGCACAGATGTACCTAGGGGTAAAACCCGAAAACACTGCTTTGAGCTAGACTCGAACGGGAACTGGTGCACGACAACGGGCCTTGCTGCACTCTTGGTTAGGAAACTCCCGAGGGATATGCTTAGGATAATTCTCATTTTCTTTACAAACCACTATAAAGGGTTATGAGTATATACTTCCTCATAGAAAACATTTTTATAGATTATATCCATAAATAGTTAAATTTATGTTAAGTATCTTACAAGTATGGAATTATGTATTTTGATTCATAAACTAATACAATTTATGCCATTGTTTAGAAATGGCGCCTAGTGGAAGGAATGTAAACCGTATCAAAGCACGCACTCCGTGCAGGGATTGCCCTCCTGCTCAAGATAATTATTGTGGAGCTGGAGATACAACTGGTGCTGATCAACTTATTACCATACTGGGACAACTCACTCAGGTTATTAATAATAACCATACTCGTATGGATCAACCTGATCCACAATGTGGAGGATCAATGTTAGACTGCTTCATGAGGCAACAACTGCCAACTTTTAATGGGGGTACAAATCAATTAGTAGCTATGCAATGGATAAACTCCTTAGAGAAAATATTCCATGCCTTGGGGAGTAGCGAAAGGGAGAAGGTTGTCATGGAAGTTTACCGCCTCACTGGAGATGCCGATCAGTGGTGGTCGCTGATTCAAAATACAAAGGAAGATGAAGAAGTATCAAGTATGGAATGGAGAGAGTTCAAAGAGCTTTTCCTAGAAAAATACTTTCCTCATGACCATCGAGCAGATATGGAAAGACACTTTCTGAGTCTGAAACAAAAGGAGGATGAGAATGTCGCAAAGTATGAGGAAAACTTTACAAGGATAGCGAGGTATGCTGCAGATTATATACGTAACCCAAGAGGTAAGATTGATCACTTCTTTGATGGGTTAAAACCATTTCTCCATCGAGATCTAGTATCACAATCTTTCTCAACATACGAAGATATTGTCTCATTTGCTATCAAGACAGAAAAGGAATTCTCTAAGTCTTATGACAACAAAGTAAAGAAAGATAAGATGAGAACGGTGGAACAAGAGACGGATAAAGGGAACAAGGGAAAGAAGGATTTTCCATTATGTGATAATTGTGGGAAGAATCACCCTTGTACTTGCCTAAAAGGATTGGGAGTTTGTTATAAATGTAAAGAAAAAGATCACCAGGCGCGTGATTGAAAGGGAAAGAAAGAGGCTATAAATGTTGAATGCTACAATTGTAGGGAAATGGGGCATTATAAAAATGAATGTCCTAAGCGTCAGGGAAACTTACCTCAGAAAAGGCCAAGGGATCAAGGACAATCTTATGCTGTTACTACTGTTGAGCAGAATAACTAATGTATTGGTGATTTTGGACTCATGGACTATATTCTGGTTATTAGAATAATGTGATATATATATAAGGATTTTATTGCAGTACTTTTTGTTTTAGTAAGGTTTTAATATGATGAAGGTAATTATATTTTTAGTATGTGACAATAAGAGAAACTTTACTTTGTTTGGGGAATCTGATAAATTGATTTTTCTATTAAGAGACCTTTTAGAGAATGTTTAGACAGAGGTACTTTGGATATCTATAAAGGTTGGGATGGATTAAGATGATCTTTGGATAGTATTGTTTAAGGTAAAAACATTTCTGAAGATTATTTTTGGAATATTATAATACAATAGTTTTAGGAAAAGGACAACCTGTAGGGTGGGGCATAACCCGTCGCGTCGGACAAAGCTGCAGGAATCGAACCCACAACCATAGTACGACAGGCCTTTATTTCCTACCACCAGCCTACAGGAAGTCCCTGGTTATTACAAAATAATTTTACTAATCTAAATGGTATGCGTTAACATTTGGAACCTTATACAATTATGATAAGTATAATATTTTTGAGTTCTATTATCCTTTTGAGTGAAAGATGAGTTGAAGGTTGAAACTCTAATTTTCAAGCATAAATATATATATACCTATCTCTTATTCAATGAATAAATTAATTCTTAAACTTTAGTAAAGTGATATTTAAACAAAAAAATGTGTTATCATAATACCTTATGTCTTGTTGAACTGATGATATTTTAAATCAACATAGATTGAAGGCTTTGAGGCCCTCAATTTGATAGTTGGTAGTGATTGATGACCACAATCACTCCCTACATATATTTACGTTTTTCCCCCAATTATATGTCTCTAATTGCCACCAATGTTCTCCTTATCGAGATCATAATTTGGTGGTGACTTTCTTATTTCCATTTCCCTCTTATTAAGGATAAATTTTATTAACCTTATTTCCGATGTGGGTTTTCCACAAAGGTATTTTCAATTTTCAACCATTTTTTTTCAAAGAAAAATATCAAATTGCGAGGGCGCAATTTATTGAAGGACGGGAGAATGTAACACCCCGAGCATCCATGATACGCTTCTCATTCAATAATGCAATAACTTGCATTGTACGCAACTTCGAGTTCTAAAACACCGCGACTAATCAAAGTAGCCGTTATGAATAGTAATAACCACTTTTTAAAATTATAGAAATTTTATATTTCAAAATGGACTTCATTTTTGTATTCGTAATATCGAAATTATCCAAAGTTGAATTTTTTGTAATTTTCTGAGAACTTCCAATTTTTTATGAATAGTTAAAATTACTTAGAAAACACTTTTTTAATCAAAATAATTTATAGTGACAAATTATACTATTTAGTGGTTTTAAAGTGTAATTAGAATATATTGTTACCATTTTATCCAATGGTGTTCATTATAATTAATTTCACATTGAAATTGGACATAAACAATTGTCAATCTTTTGATATAAATTGTTTCTAAAAAACACGCTATTTGTTGTGACAGCGGGAATTAATTATAAAATTAATTATTGCAACTTATATTTTTTGAATTTTGTAAAATATACCTCATTTTTGAATTCGGAATATCAATTATAGCTTAGGGTGAAATTTTGGCATTGTTCTGAAAAACTTCAATTTTTGATGAATAGTGAAACCACTAAGTGATAGTTAAATAACTGATTTTTCGTTTAAATGAAATATTACCACTTCTGTGTTTTGATTTTCCAAAATCCGACATACATGGTTGTCATTAAGAATTAAAATGTGGTTCAATGTGATTAAAATAATTTTTGGTGAATAGTAACTTTTAAGTTCTTAATCGCGATTAGAGGTAATTAGTGTAGTTTAAGGTAAAAATAATGTTTTAATAATATGATATGAGATTGACACATGTCCTACCATCATTGGATGTGCCATGGCCGACCAAGAAAATCCATGGGTCAACTTGGGGACCCCATGGAGCAACTTTAGTTAGAAAATGACATAAATACCTTTTATTTAACGTCAAAGTAAAAAATGACACAAACATGAAATGTTTTACTAAAACATTTTTTACATGGGGTTATACAAGTCATATTTTTGACTATAAATAGTCATTGGAGAGCTAAAAAGATTTCCTACATCATAGTATTTTTTTTTATAATTTTTAGACATTAAATAAATTAAATTATTTTTGACATCATGATTATGCAGCGATGACCTCATTATTTAACGATTTAAATAAAATGGAAGGATAATGTAATATATAAGACCTACACAAGTCCAAAACCTATTGTATGAGGATATTTAGAACCATTATCACCATAGACTAGAATTATACAAGTGTGGGACCTTTAGAATCCGAAAATAATTGTATAATAGAATAACATTTCTTTACTTTCCAAAAGTGCCCCTCCTCTCCACTTATAAAAGGCCCCGACCACTACCACCTAATTCACACTTTAAAGCCATTTGTCTCGGCCAAACTCTGCCCAAATACTCTCCCAACTTCCCCCTCTTACTCCTAGAAGCCTCACTTTTGGTAGATTTCTTCCCAAGGAAGCCTTTGTCTCAAATCAAAAAGAGTTGCCTGATTTTTTAGGTAATGTCTTCTCTAATGTTATTTTGTTTTATTTTGCTTCTCCAACCCCTTAAACTATTTTTATTAATTTCTTTTGTAACAACACCAGTATCCTCAATATAGTAGGATGTTTTTATAAGAAGGATTAGAGCTACACTTACACACACCTACATCTGATGGTTAAAGAACAACTGTTTCTGTGGATGGCGAATTTCTGCCTTCCGAAACGATGATTGTTCAACACTCATATAACACCTTCAAAGGTGGCCATTAAGATGTCACTATATTTATATATGATATATAATATGTTTGTGTTTTACTTATTCTTATGTATTTCTCATTTATGGAATACTTTATGATTTCCATTATGGGTAAATGCGATAATTTCATTTTAAGAAGTGTGGACTACCGCCCCCTCAAAGTGATTTGAATCGTTAATGCCATATGTGGGATGTATAAAGGATGGAGTAAATGTTATTAGACACTATATTATACTGGAATTATATTATACATTTATATCATTATGATTTCATTACATTAAATATGAAATAGAAATGAAAGTAGCGTTCATGCGTACGTACGGCTTACCGTCTCCATGAATGGTGCATTTCATTTCTTACCTCTAAATGTTATGCAATATTATGAATAAATGTATATACTGGATATATATGATATATATTATATCTACATCATTAATATAATTCTGGATATAATGGATATTTCACCACATGAACAACTTGTAATTATAAGAAGTTTATTGTTGACACAAGTACCAAGGATCGACAAAACGACCGTTATTAACTTAAATAATTACATAATGTTCATAACATTGTAATAAGTGATATAAAAAGGATAATGAAATTGAAAATGGTTCTTAATAAGGTAGATATTAACTCTAGTTTATTATTCAGGAGGTTAACGAATGGTTGAGTTAAGTCGGACACGAGGTAAGGGAACTTCTTAACCCAATTTCTATTCTTTGGGTTAGTCTCCTACTTTCAAATTATATCATGATATTATTATGTCCTATCTTGTATTTGTACATTATTTATGTGTACTTATAGTGAATACACATTATATATTTACTTCATTAAAAAAATGATCTTTTTAAGGACTTCGTCTCAATCCCCTTTCATTGAGGCATATTTGGTTTTATACACAACTTTCTTTTATACGGTGTATAAACCCCTTTGACATTTACGTTTATTCAAAAGGAATCTTTTCATATGAAGATTTTTTCTAAATGACAAAAGGGAATGTTTTTCTTTCCATACTTATGCGGCGACGACGACTTCTCCGCCGCCATGACCATTATTTTAGTTTCATCTTCAGTTTTAACTTTCTTATATTTTGGTATTGAAAATGGTTTTGAAAGCGTTTTCATTATATCTATGTGTTGTATTGATATCTTGTGATTGAAATGTAGAAATTTTATGTTTCCTTTATTCATGTTTTATGTGATACGATTATGTTATGGTTTATTATATGTTTAAACCTATTCATATGAGGAATGTATTGGACTTAATAAGTGACGGGTGGAGCCCACTATAGCTTCTCGATGCATCGGTAGGTCTAATGAGACAACTAGACGTGGAATTGGCTGAGGCCCTTTCCCAATTTGATTTATGGTTTTGGCCGAGGCCTTAATCATTTTAGACGTCTTGGCCGAGGCCTTGAAAAAGTGTTTCAGAATGTCTGGCATTATACATTCCCTCATTATGAAACTGGTTATTGATATTGCATGTGATTATTCGACCAGTAGAATATCCATGTGAAGAAGTGAATGGTATTATCTCATTTTACTTTTGCCATATTATGTTGAAGTTCATGTTTAAAAGGCTTTTGTTTTAGTTGTACATTTCCTTAAATGTTTATGTTTATTGATTAAAGATTCCGCTATATTGTTATCCTTACTGAGCATCTGAGCTCACCCCTTTCAATGTTTTAATATTTTCTAGGATGTGAAAAAGTATTTTATGAATGACCTGCAGGGATAGTCGGAAGAGGATATGAGTGTGGACTATGAAGACTTTGTTATTAGTTTTTCACATTATGATGTAATGTAACCTTTATGAATTTATCTACTAATTCCAAGGCTACTAAACTAATCAGTCTTTTGAGACATGATCTTTTATGATCATGCCAATGTTACGAAGTAATGCACCGACTCTGGGTAGCTGGGGTCGGGGCGTTACACAAGGGATTCCTAAATATGGGATCATCATCAATCCATTCACAAATGATTTTATGAATGTACCTTTGGTAATGATTAAAGATGATCAAAAGGATGTTGATGGATTCAGATGAAAGAGGAAATTATCAAAAACAAGAAATACTAACATTTCAATGTTAATGATGAAGTAATTGTGATATTTGATTCATGCCTATGTGTTCCATCAAATCCAGAGATAAAGAAAAAACTTTTGGAAAATGGACATAGTTCAAATTACTTTATTCACACAGTAAACTCAAAGAGATATCGTGATCTCCCAGAGATTTATTTGTAGGATAATATGAAGATGGAGATTGATGTGTATATATCAAGGTTTCTGGTATGTCAACATGTAAAGGATAAGGGGAATAAGTATAAGGTCATGATGCAAACATTACCCATACCAATAGGGAAATGAGAAAACATCACCACAGACTTATTCACTTGACATCCAATGATATCAAACAGAACAAATTCTATCTTGGTTGTTCTAGATCGTCATACAAAAACTACACACTTCATTACAATTTGGTAGGATTTCACAATGGATCAAATGGCATGGATATACATCAGAGTTGTTGTAATGAATCATGGTGTATTACTATAAACTGTATCAGACCGAGATCCAAGATTCACCTATATGTTTTGGAATAGTCTTCAACATGTTCTGAATAATGAGATAAACATCAGAGTGTCTTATCACCCTCAAATCTGTGGACAATTTGTGAATACTATCCAAAAACTCGAGGGAATTTTGAGAGAATTATTATAAGGCCTCTCCCTTAAACATTACATAATCTATAATTTAGTTTATAATTTACATTTAGGATCTTTCCAAGTTTAGAGTTGTAGAGAACTAGTCATTATCTATTATATTACATCTAAACAAATTACAATGTAGACACTTCTACCATATCCATTCTTTTCAAAATAATATAACTACATAAATAAAACATGATTTTTTTTCTGGATATATATCTTCATGAATACATCCATTCACATAAAATTACTTATACCCTATGAAAAAAAATTAAAAAAACATGGGATGAGCATAAAAATCTCTATAAGGATTATAAAACCAAGAAAGAAAACATTAGTTCATCAATACGTACAAATAAATGAATTAATACTTTTCAATCATTAATATAATAGACAAAATCATAATATTTTGGAATTACACATGGAAATAGAAAATATAATAACGTTTACTTGTGGCATCAATAACATGCTTACGTTGTAGCATTCACAGCTACGTATGTATTTATGTATGAAATACCTATCATAGTATATTTCCTAAATCTCTGAAGATAAACATTATTGTTTACCTCATTCAGATTTCCCAATTAATAGAGCTATCTCTGGCTCACCTTACCTATGTTTATCATGGAACTGCCCCATAACATATTCCTAACATAGAAAACAGGAAAGAACAAAAATATAACATTTCCACACTGCAATAACAATATATCATTTCAAGATATTTAAATATTCAATGCTTTATCAAAACCATTTTCAATAAAAAAACATATAAAAATGTTATATGTTATTTAACTTTCTTATAAAAACACTACTGTTTGTTAAAGAATCCAAATATCAAATAATACACGCGGCGGTGGAAAATTTCTTGTCAACGTGTAGGTTAAAACGAAAAAATCCTTCTGTCATTTTGTAATAATCATAAAAGTAAAAATATTTCATTCGAATGAAATTTAATGTTATAGGGTTTTCTACACCTTATAAATTAATGTCCTATATAAATCAAAATATTCCTCAATGAAAGGAGATTGAGATGAAGTCCCTTACCTCATGTCCCATATTAATCATTTGTTCTTTCAAATCAAGAATAATAAACTAAAGTTAATTTATAATTTATTCATAACCTTAATTGTGTTTATTTTTTTTATATCACTTATTACCAAGTTATAAACATTACATAATCATTTAAGTTAATAATGGTTGTTTTGTCGATATTTCGTACTTGAGTTGAAAATGAAAATCTTATATTTACAATTTGTCCATTTGGTCAAAATTAAATTGACTTCATAATGATATTCATGATTTAGATATCATATATATTCCATATATATATATATCTATTTATAATAGTACATTACATTTGGAGCTAAGAAAAGAAATGCATCGTTCATGAAGATGGTACGTCGTACGTATCCATGAACGATGTTTTCATTTCTATATCATATTAAATGGATTGAAAAAATAATAATACATGATTATATTATAATTCTAGTATAGTATCATATATAATTTCATTAAATACACCCTTTATACATTCTACATATAGCATGAACGAGTCATATCACTTTTAGGGCATAGTAGTCCGCACTTCCTCAAAAACAATTATTGAATTTAGCCATTATGGAAACCCTAATGGTAGGATATTAATGAAAAATACAGAATCATAGACACAATAAAAATATAATATAAATCACATATAAATGAAGATCCAAAATAATGGACTCCATGAGAGGAGGTAGAAGATAATTGAACAATCATCGTTTTGTAAGGCCGTAGTTCGTCGTCCATAAAAATAGAATGATCGTATCCATTAGATGGTAGTGTGTGGAGGTAAAATTCAAATAAATGTCATAAAAATACTAGTATATTGAAGATACTATTTTTTTATAATATAATGGAATAAAGTGAGTTTCGGGGGTTTGAGAATGAAAATAAAATAACAGAACATCAGAGAATATGTTACCTTTAAATCTGCTAACTCCAATTGGTTTGAATGAAAAGGAATCAATGAATTTCTTTCTTCCCAATGTAATGCTTCTTGGTGGAGTAAGGGGATTTAGGTATATAATTGGAGTAGAGGAGGAAATATCCAAGGGGATGAGGTGTGTGAGTAATGGGTTAGACGTGGTGGCCTTTTATAATTGGATGAATGGGCTCTTTAGGAATGCTTAAAATAATTATTTTATTATAAAATTATTATCTCTTTCAAAAGGTTTAAAAATCATTGAATTCTAATATAAGATAAACATATGTTGAAATAATATAATCCAATAATAATTGGAATGTTTTTGGATATTTTTTAATACTTATATTTTTTATTAAACCCTTTTTACTCTTATAATTTTATGAAGCATTTAATACATTGAGAATAAAAATACTTCCAAAAACAAGACTAATATCCAATTTAATATACAATAATAAATTTTTTTACATATTATATCAATTTGGATGAATATGAGATTTTTTTATATTTTATATTATTTAATTAAAAAATTATATTTTAAAAAAGGAATTATGGAAATTTTGCCAAGATTCATATCACGACTTATTTAAAAATTCATTACAACTTGATTGATTAAAAAAATCATTATTACAAAGATAATATGTATATATAATCCATAAAATTCATATATTACATCAAAATAACCGAATTAAATTTATTTTATCATTTATAATATCGTTTATTAGAATCCTTTGTTAATGAAGCAATCACTGCATAATCATTGTTTCATAATTAAATTTATTTATTTAATGACTAAAATTTTTAAATAAAATACCATGATTCATGAAATCTATTTATCTTTATAATTACTACTTATAGTTTAAAATACAACTTATATAAAACCATATAATTTTTTTTACTAAATGATGTATGTTTCTGTTACAATTTAATTAACATTAAATTAATTTTTATACATTGTAATTTTCAATTACAATTTCCTCCATAGGGTCCAAAAATATACCCAAGGATGACCATGGTTGGAAATGTATCATTAAATAGGATTAGAACCTATGTTAGGATAATTTAATATTATTATAATATTATTTTTTACCATTTTTACCATATTTACCCTTAAACCATGGTAAATAAAATATTTACTGAAGTTACTAATAATAATGTCTACAAATAAATGTTATATATTTACACATTTTGGAAATCCTAATTCCAAATATGGAATCCATTTTTCCAAATTCAAAACATAGCAGTTGTATAAATTAATTTAAAATTAATTGATGTTGTCAAAACCAAAAGGCATGTTTTTAAGAAATAATAACTACCAAAAGATTAACAGTTGTTTATGTCAAAATTAAATGTGAAATTACAAACAATGAAAAACATTTGGATTAAATGATTAAAATAAAAACCAAATACAATTTAAAAACAATTAAATAGACATTCTATCTATATAATTAAATCAGATGAAAGGACAGTTTTGACTCAAAATTTAGTATTTTAACTATTCATAAAAAAATGATCTTTATCAGATAAATACCAAAAAATATCCTGAAGTAAATTTTGATATTCCTATTCTAAAAAAGTGTTTTATTTTTTCAAATAAATCATTTTAAAGTGGAAAAATCTATATTTAAAAATGTTTCACCATCAAAAGGCGGCAAAATGACCTTTAATGAATATTAGTGTATTTTAAGGCTTCAAATTGAATTAATTTTCATTTTAAGCCTATGAATTTTATTAGATAAATGTAAATACATTTAACAAACATGTATACTAATATTTTAGTTAGTGATGTTCATACTTTTCAATAAAACAACTAGGCATTATGTACCATTAAAAATAACATTATATTATTATATTCTTGTATGAATCATCCTTGTGTGTAACATTAGATTTTGGAGAAACAAATTGTTACATGCCGGGTACACCATCAAACATAGAATCCACATTAAAGTAAAATTAAAATTTAATTCTAAAATATTAAGAAATATGAAAATATCATATCCTTTATTTACAGGGGATGCTACATCTAACCCCCTTTTGGAAATTGCATCCACACAATTTTATTCAATTATCAAATAAAATGGGGGTATTTATCCCACATAGCCTTCTTATATTCTTATGATTCCTATTAAAATATATGGTTTTTCCACAAAAAAATTTCCTGATTAATTACCTTATCCTGCAACACTTTTCTCTTAGGTCACCAATCTGGATAGGTTGTTCCTCATAAAAAATATTAACATCTAACTAAACTACCTCTAGACTCAAAACATGAGATGGATCTGGCATAATCTTTCTCAACATTGAAACATGAAAATCCTTGTGTACTTGGAATAAAAATGAATGTAAATCCACTCTGTACGCAACTAATCTAACATTTTATAGGATTTCATCTTGTCTAATGAACCTATGACTTAGCTTTATGTTCTTACCAAAATGCATAACATTTTTCCATAGAGAAACATTGAGAATGACATTATCACCTACCTTAAAAAAGATTCATCCATCGGTTATCCACATTACTTTTTTTCTCGCTCTCAACTGTTCTCATTTTCATCTAAATCAACTAATATTTTCCTTCCATCTCTTCTACTAATTCTGGTCTATTCAACTTCCGTTCACCAACATCATTCCAAAATGATGGAGTTCAACATTACTTCTCATATAATGCCACAAATGGTTCCATCTGTATACTAGAATGGAAATTATTATCATACGAAAAGTCAACCAAAGAAATATATTGGTCCCAACTTCCTAGAAATCCATTTAACGTTCATGTAGCACATATTCTAAAGTCTGAATTGTTCGTTCTTACTGCCCATATTATTGGGGATGAAAAGTTGTACTCTAATATAATTTTGTACCCAAAGACTTATGAAGGCCTTTTCAAAATTCATAAGTGAACCTCAGATCATGATAATATACAATAGAGAGGGGAACTCCATGTAACATTACTCTCTATTTAACATACAAATGAGAATGTTGATCTAGAGATAGAGTATCTCAAATAGGATGAAAATAAGAAAATGTAGTCAATCGATAAAAAATAACCCAAATTGCATTGTTACCTTAATATGTATTATGTAATTCCACAAAAATGTCCATGGATATATTTTCTCATTACCAATCTTGCACCAGTAATGATTGAAGCATACCTTTTGGTAATTGCCACACTCTATTAACCCGTTGAAAAGTCATGTAATTCACATAAAAGATAGAAATATCTCTTTTCATTACATCACACTAGTAATACCTGTGAAGCATACCCACCACACAGTTCACGGAGGAAGAATGGTGGATTGAAGAGGACTCACTGATTCTTGAAAAAGATAAAAAATAGTTTTTGAAATCTATTATTGCAAACCAAACTGTACACAGATATGAATAATTAATTTACAGATGAAAAATGGACTTCAGAATAGCATCTATCTATAGATAATGATTCATTCTTTCAAGCAAATTAAGGAAACTAAATTTCCATAAAATATGAGTGGATCCCATCCAAGGGTTTTGAGAATTATAAGTGTAAGATGGTTATCCTTTCCAACGGTAGTGAGTTGAAAAATGATACCTAGGTTGTGACGCTTTGGAATGTAGGGACCAAAATCATCCTTCACATTTACTTCTGAAATTTATGTATGATATAATACATTGGAAAACCTCTTTACGTGTAAGATATTCTCTTGGGACATGATATAATGTCTATTTCCATACTTTAAATGAATCCATATATCCACCTAATCCCATGATAATGATAGAACAATAAATTTAATGTAGGTGAAGTAACCGTTAAATTAAATCATAATAATCGTCCCCCAAGTCAATGTCATGAAATCTACAGACATATTGAACCTCATGGTTGCTATCTAGAATTATTGAAAAAATATTCTAGGAAACCCTCCAACTGCTTAGCCTCTACCTGCTTAGTCTGAACAGAAATATCTATCCATTTATTTTTCTAAACTCACAACATGTATTCCAACGTCTATAGTCTCTTCTTGGGAGGATTTTTTATGTTATCATGAACCATTTGACTAGACTATATCGATAAATCACCTGGTTCAAGACCAATATCTCCTAAAAATTATGTTGGGTGTTGCAGCTGAAAATATCTAGTCACCTCAATCATTCTATGCATAACCCACAGAGTGTCCCCCTCCATCATCTACAAAAATAGAAAACGTCTGATATAATATATCCTCTATTAAATTACCATGGATCACCTAGGTTTCTTGATCCTCTTCTAGAGGATAATTCAATGTGATTTCCTATTATCTCCCCACCAACACATGCCATCCTGGTGTCATCATTCTATAATACCAACACATGTTTCAAAAACATTACCAAAAACGTCCATAGTTTTCATAAAAAAAAGATATCTACTATCCCAAAAAGATCATTTCATATAATATATCCCAAATATCAATGATAAACCTCTATTACAACCCTGAAACATCCCTACCCTAGGTTATCATCAACATGAGTTATGCCAACTAACATTATCCCATGTCTCACATGATATGACCTTTTAACCATTTTATGTCAAAACCATAAAATTTTCACAATAAAGTGATTACCTTATGTAAAAATTATCCCAACCAATTTATAAATATTTATGACTCCTTTTTGGGAAATAATCTTTATCCATGATTTCCATATACAGGTTTCAATATCATGATTAGACGCTTCTCTTTCAATATCCATTGAAAAATGAAATGCATTTTATCCCTTTCAATCTATATGTCCTTCCCATGTGAACCTACCCTGATTCTTGGAAAATTTATCCCAATTTTCAAAAAATGATTTATTTATACACAAAATCATTCTATTTTTTACATGAGCCAAAATATAGTAAAATAGTCACATCACATAGAAAGAGAATCACCAAATGGTGAAATATCATTCTACCATAATAAATCCTATTAAGAACAACAATCACACCACATAATGTTCAGTTTTCCCCATGCATGTCTTAGCTACTCTAAATAATGATCTCATTTCCAAGACCCAACACATCCTATAATCCCATGTACAGTCCAATAATAGTAAAACAATTGATATAAAAAATGTCATAATGCCACTTTATTATGTACATGTCTCAAGAGCCACTATACCATTGACCTGACCCTGATCATCACATTACCATAAGCGCACCTCCTCATACCCCATATGATACCGACTAGAATTGAATGTAGGATAGATCACATGGGGAGAAAATAACATATTTCTCATAGTATGACACAATATCTAAAATATTAAATAATGGAAACTATAACCTGTAAATTCACATCCCAAAACATTTCCTAAAAATATGTACAATCCCACAACCAAATAGTAAATATGCAATTCCATGTCTTATGAGGCCATGTTTACGGAAACCACCAATAAATAAACATAAAATATCTCCAAAATAGGTCCTGAATACACATCTAAATCCCTCATCCATGCCCCTCCCTCTCCTATATCATCCATAAAACATTTGGACCTTTACCTTATCATGACCAATAACTGTGAAATATATTTGGGTACCCAATAGAGGCCCATTAAGGGTGTGAGTAAAACATTGTTGTCCACCACCTATGGTTTCTACAAAATATTTGATCTAAATAGATAATGTATTCATGAACTAAATAAATGAGATCATAAAAAAATATGGAACCACTTGTTTGAAATGATCACTTGATTCATTCATAAAATTTATTCCATGGGTTGTATATTTTAATCAATTGAACTAGGACCTATGTTAGTCAACTGATATGAATATGAGGATAAATCGTGTTCCCTTTCACATTAGGGAAAAAATTTCACAATAAATTACATCACAGAAACCTTCGATCGTCAGTCTAGGTAGTCTCATCAAACGAAATGTTTAGGGGTAGAGTGACTTAGTCTGACTATCAAACTCATGAATTCTAGGGGTTCTATTTAGAGCCTCTGTACAACCTATCCTTGGGGTGTATATCTTCAAGTAAATATCCCACATACAACAAATCCTAGTTGAAATTCTTCGTTACCCATTAACCTTATAGACCATATCATATACCATACAATATTAATACCCATAACATCATCAATTCATCATTTTTCTAATATATAAATCATCATCATTCCATATCTGATTTACATATTTCATTTACAAAGCATATTAAATTTAATACATTCTATAATCCATTTACCCCATTCACAATATTCTAAACAACACCTTATACCATGTAATTTAGTAGACAAAACTATGATTATTTCTCTTTTATAATTCAACTTACATGTCAACATATTTATCATGAGATCTATTTCCTCACAACCTAGTTCTTTGATTATCATCGTATTTCTTCGATGCTTTGGATGATGGATCAACGCATGGGTGCCACTATAGCAGGTCGATTAAACCTCAATTCAAACTAATGAGATTATAAGATGTTCAATTCATCATTTATGTAAACATTATTCAAAATATTACTAAATACAAAAAACGTGCCAGAATAAATCACCATTGCAAAACCACATACAAATAATCCAGACATATTGCCTATGGGATGTATCATAAAGACCCCCTTGGCCGATTTTGATGAAAACTACATGATCAAACCTTGTCGTTGAGTTGAATACGATCAATCATTGATGCCACAACCTAGGATTCATTTTTAAAATAATATTTTAGGTATTTATATGAAGAAGAAAAAAAATCCATAAACATAAAAAGAAGAAAAGTGGACAGTTAGAATCATCTGGATGTTCTATCTACACCAAAAGTAACCACAAGTGACTTAGAAATTAGGTAAATGACCAATAGTATGTATCGTGTGGTTTCGTTCATCAATAAGGCTAATGGGTGGTGAATGGAAGAGAATACCAACTTATATAATGTATAGAGAATGTGGGGGAAATGGAAAAAATCTATCTTTTAAAGGGGACCATAGTTTGGTGGAACTATTGGAAAAATCTCACCAATCATGAACCACCCAATTTCCAATTGGGGGAATTGTGGAACAATTACCTAGGAGTCCCACATGGTTTGAAAAAACCATGCATTGAATGTGTGGGATGGATATGTCTAAGACCAGATAGTTTCATCAAACCATCCACACCTCCCCCAATATGATTGATTTGGGTGCTAGGTTACCACAAATCACTCGCCAACCATGAAACATGTAGTAGATAGAACAATTCATCAATATTTTGTGACCCAACCCTACATAACACCAACTAGAATCCTCATAAAATAGAAAAAAATCCATTTATTAAAATTAATGATACATAATCTTAAACCTAAACAAATACCACCTTAAATATGACTGGGATCATAAAATTGAACTGTCTATTTTTTTACATAGATGAATTGTGTCTTCCAAATTTATCTATTTTTTTATGGGTATTTCAATTAGTGAAATCATAGTGTTTTCATAGATACTAAATGATCATTTCAAACACCATGAAATTTTATTGAGTAGATTGGGAGATAATTGTCTATAAGAATGGATGATATTTATTTATTTATAGATATGTAATGGTGATTTACTAGGTCAAATATATTTAGAAGCAAGAGTTTCTGTAGATCCAAAGAAAGTGAGAGAAATTGATTCATATCTGTATCAAAATAATATCATTAATGTATAATGTTTTTTTTTCAGATGTCAATATACAATTGATATTTAATTCAAAATACGATTCCCCGTGAAGAACAACTGAAAATTTTGAACATGAATGTTGAATATATGACATGTGTTTAATCATTTGAGAACGAATTTTCGGAGTTCAATGGAATATTTCCCTCATCACTGATAATGATTTTTCATCTACTAGGCCTAGGATATACATATTATTGTGAGGAATTGGGTATTATGTTGTTAGATGTTTTGATCCAAGGGGAAAAATTTATATCATATGGGTATCATCAATTAAGGTGAAATTATTGTAATATCCCAATGCATTATTGTAAATTAGTAGTTATTGTTCATGATTTTCGTTTCTAGAGACATTATCATTAGGGATAAAAGTTCATCACATTAATAAATCATAAAATTTATAAGCACATATTTACTAAACATGAACTGAAACTCCTTATGTAAAATTGGATTAAATATAAATAGAATTTTGACTTTGATAGGTCTTAAATGATATATAAGGGTAACACATTTTCTAATAGTATGAGGAAGAAAATCAATCTCACGTTGACAGAGAAGCTGGTAGATAAAGAAGTTGATATATATTTATTCTAAAATTAATCTTGATATTCTTCAATTTCATGATTACCCATTTATCACTAATTTAATATTGGACTCATCACTTTTCTATTGCATAAATATGAATAAATTTTTAAATCCTCAAAGCATTGTCCTATAGGAATGTGTTTCTAGTAAGGAATCCCCACCTAGTAGTGTTATTGATTAGGATGAAATCCTACATATCATTTGGGGATTTTGGGTACCTAAAATCATGTGAGAGTTGTTGATATGTTTACATTGTTCATCTAAATGGGATACACATCATGGGAGCACAATGATATACCATGAATTTCTCTACCAATATTGGTGGCTTGAGATAGAAAAGAAGATTGCAGGCTTTATTACATATTGTCCAACCTATCATCAATTGAATTTGTAACAAAAATGACCCACTAGATTATTATAGTATTTAACAATTATAAAGAAGAACTAGTAATACATCACAATGGATTTAATGAATGTTTTACTGAAATATATTAAATAAATTATTCTATAAGGGTAATGACGTATACGTTGATGATGGTTTAAAAATTATTTTTAATTGGGGATATAATTTATGTGGACTAAAATATATATTTATATTTCCATGATATAATATACCTTCATGGTATAAATGTATTATAGTATCAGAAAATTTTTATCGATTAACAAATTACTTCGTGAAGTGATTACAAAAGGCTCTGGGTTAACATGTTCTAATGAGTATAGAATACAAACCTCAAACCAATGGTTTGTCTAAATTTACAATATATTTATTATGGGAAATTTTGTGATACATTTTTATTTATTATTCATTATATTAAGAAGGAAATATACATATTATTGAGATATATAACAATAATAGATTCCATGGTTCAGTTCATATGGCTCTTTATGAGGTTCATTGTGGTATGTCATGTCGTTCATCTATATGCCTATTATGTTAGCCCTAATAGTACTATTACTCATTCTATAGACATCGGGGTGCTTATAATTTATCAGAAAAAATATATTTATATCTCATTTTAGAAATTATTCTTATGTAAATCATCTTCCTCAACCACATTAGTTTGATGTGGGTGATCTGGTATCCTTGCATGTCTGTCCAATGTTGGGGCATCGAAAGATTAAGAAGTTAGGCAACATGTTTCTTAGATAAAAAAGTTCATTTGTTATTATCAAGAGTGTTGTTCCAATATCATATTGGACTTCACTTATATGTTGATATAGGTAAGGAATGATATTTTTTTATCTATCTTACCTCTCTTATTGTTACTATAAGAACCTAGTATTTTATCTTTTCATGCATACATTTAATTTTGGTCAAATATTATGATTTATACTATATATGGATGCCTAATGAATTTAAGGATCCACCCAGGGTTTTCATTGATATTTTAGATCAATTAACCCAAGTTTAGTAATATATAAGATGAGTGAATGGTTATTTAAACTATAAAACCCAAGCGCCATGGTTTTATACAACCATATGAGGTCCTCTGGTCTGCTATAAAGAGGTGAATTGTTTGTGTAACTATGCATCAGGGGTGAATTTTTGTGTGAGGGACCAATTTTTTTTTATTAAAGGTGGATCACTAATTTGGAGAATGGTTCGGCAGACTGTGCAAGGTGACCCTTGAATCAAGGAAGGGATCATAGTTCATGCACGATTTGGTCAACCATTCAGACGAACCATTTGACTTATATATTTTGGGTTAAATTACAAAAATATGGATAACAAATTAATATATTTTCCACTTCCTTATTTCTACCATTTCTAATAGAGGATCCCATTATTTTTCATGTAAGATCAACTACCACGGACTAACCATGGATTCTTGATTAAATCAAAATCTTTTTTCTTATTTAGATCCAATTACACTCATTAGATATCCATTGTTATTATCATAATTTTAATTATTTTTTTCTCTATTTTTCATTGTTTTGATGGAGTTATAAATCTATTAGGTGATATACTGTATATTCATGGAAATGATATGTTATTTCATATTCGACTGATCTATGCCAAATTAATGGTTCATATTAGATGAGGAGATTCGTACGAGCATTAAGTAGGAAGACTAATTATTATCTATTCCACTATTGTTTTCTTATAATATATGATATATTTTGTATTATGGTTTCACCATGAGTTTCCCCTAAATTAAATCTTCATTGAATTCATTTCCTTGTTTGGAGACTCACGACTTGTTCAAACAAATATTCATATTGATTTATCATAGTCAGAGTGGTTCATCCATTTGGGTTATACATCTACCATGCATATTTGAATTCCATTATTATATGAAAAAATAACATATTGGAGTATTTAGTCATAAATATAAATGTTGATACAATATTTATGTGGATTAACTGAAGTTTCATAACATGGATAGTTCCGTTGAAAATTTTATAGATATTAATTTATTTTTTGGTGAGACAACAACACTTTCTTAAATGTAAAAATGGTTATTCCCTTGTAATAATTATTTATAAATGAATGATGAATTATGCCTTTGGTTATATAAAATAAAATGGATATTATTACTAAATATTTATGGGCGTGGTAAATATATTTATATTTTTTGTGAGCATGATGAACTCTATGCATGTTATTTATATATGGACAAGGTTACAATTATTCTTTTTATTAAATTGGTATGACATACCTAGTGATATTATATGATAATGAAGTCTGATATGAAACTATAGGTTCATGAAATCCCTTGTGATAAAATTTGGTCATGATGTACCTTTAAAAAATATATGAAAATGATTACCATTAATATGATACTGTTAATGCATCCCAATACATGATATTGGGCATGGAGACCCAAAAGTGGGATTTGATAGGGCATAACTATTCATTGATATTGGGCACAACACCCCTATTCAATGATATCGGTTAGGGTGTTCCATTCATTTGTTTTATACTGATCATGGAGTGCCCTATAAATGATATACGAAGAATTGAGTCCCCTGATACTTCTACATATATATACTGGCACTGGATGAAGTAGGTAGTATCATCCTGTATTACTTTTGGAATGACATCCGACCCATTTACAATTATTATTCATCCATTATATTATTATATCTGGACACTTCAATGTAATATTTAAAAAATGAATATATATATATATATATATATATTTGGGGTGTCTTGCTAGGATTTATCTGAAACCCGATACATGCCACCTTTGGTAACCTAGAATACTGCATACTTGCTAGTGTAGATAAGTGTTTAATTCCTTTTATAGATTTTTAACTCATTGTTGACTTAAGATGGAGGATTGGTAGAAATTTACTACAAAGGATCAGGGGTATTTTGGATATTATAGTTACTTTTTTTCATTTTAGTAATCATATAGAGAATTTATTTTCTACAAATTCTAACTATGTTATATACCTTTGTAAAAACGTGACATTATCATCCATTGTAAATGATTCAGTTTACTAAATTTGAATACAATTATATGCTTGTTTTTTGTCTATATCCATGACTTATTCCCCATTATAATTATTCTATGATATATCTTTTTATTTTACAACTATACCCCTCTAGTAATTTGGTCATATCCTCCCCATGGAAACACTCGTGTCCCAAAATAGTAGTGAAGATACTTTGGCATTTGGGGAGCTATTCTTGAGGTTATCTAAACCATTAGGCTTAGGGAACCTCATTCTGGAACCTAGTTCATGGACATCACAATGTAGAATCAAAGGTCTTACTCATTTATATAAACTATTTTGAGACAATATACACGATTTTACAATCCTTATGGGAATTGCTAATGAGTGGTTCCTATGAGTGGTTGGCCCAAGTATAGTGGAAATCAAAATTTTCCCAAAAGGATATTTATATTTTCTACGTTTTTCAAATTAAATATGATTTCATTCAACCATTGGGAGATGAACATGAATTGTTATATTACTATAGATATAATTAAGGATTATCTTTTTCAATTTCCATAATGAGTTGAGGATAGGGATGGATTGAGAATTCATCATATTATGAATCTTGTAGTGATGTTTCATGAAATGCATATGCCATTCCATATCAAAGAATTGTATTTTTTTCATTTCCTATGATTTATATAAATTATTCGATAGTTAGAAATAATTTCATTCTATAACATCAATTTTTAGGGATTGAAAAAACTGATTATATTCATAGATCTATTTCCATTACATAATATTGTTTTCCTTTATTTGAAATAAATGACACCCCAAATAGACCACTATGGTATATTTTTTCATGGACCATTGACCAGATAGACTATAAAAAAATTTGTCGATATTATATAGATTCCACACATTAGTTCATAAGTTGTATGGGCCCATCTATATTAGAAGTGGTGAAACATTATTATCATCCAATTAAATATAATTGAAATTAAATTACAAAATTAAATTGATATTAAAATAATTGAAAAACACCAAGATTTACCCAATCCTAGCATTAGTAGTGGGTTTTAGTAAGAATCTCAATTTTTCTATATCAATGCATTTATCACCATGACCTAACTCCTTGAGCTGAAAGTGGGGTGAATTTAGTACATAAGAGGCTTTATACCTATTCTAGTTCAATAATAGTGGCATAATATATTACTTAATCCTATCTATGTTGTTTATTTCACAATTATAGGTCAATTCCACTGTGAAATCCTTTCTTCGTATTCCATGAGAGAGGTGAAAAACATGCCCTAGAGGTGGTGGGACTCGAGCCACTATTTATTAACCCAGTAGTTCCACTTATGTAACCTATTCTTGTCCCTGATATAGGTGTTGATTCCTACTTTTAATGAGATTTCATGAAGCATATAAAGACCATATATAGATCTCCATGCATGTCCCCCTCCATGGGAGTTTTATCCTGGATTTCTAGTAGTAGCATATTCCCATGTTTCCATGGGATGGTGTATAATGACCCATACATTACATAAATTGACATTAATTAAATATTTATGTGAATTAATTACAAAATATAATAATTCCACCACAAGACTGTATATTTATACTGTTCTTAAGAACTGGGGAACATAATCAATTGGTTCATGAAACATCTACGTTGTCTCCTACTTATATATTCATAACTAGAAACTTTTTTTCCATATCATATATAATACCATTCTTCATGAACTAGGGAAAAGAAATGTATGAAAGGGTGAGATATAATGATCAGTAAGGGTAAAAATGTAAATATCAATCATATCATAATCATAATACATTTGAAAATAAAATTTTAAATTCTTATCATTCAGATGAAATATCGTGACATCATGTAATGAGATAAATGATCATAAGAATTAATGGTCATAAGAAAAAAAGTCATACAATAATAGATATTATTTTTTGGAATAACAGTAACCATATAAAACATTTGATATTTTTCATGGATCATTTCCATTACCATCATAGTGTATTATGTCTATTATGGAACCAAGTTTACTTTTTATTCTAGCCATGTATTACTGAAAAATATTTACATGTCAATACAATGACGTTTATATCATTATATATAAATATTTACCCAATTAATTTGAAGGATATATATTTCCCAACCATATCATAATGAAATAATTCATAGATGTACCAAAAAAACATAAATAATTCATTATGGAATAACCCAAGGAATAAAATGGTTTTCTTAAACATCATTCCATCATAACATATTACATGTAAACAAAATGGATTTCATAAATAGAAAACCATCAGAAAAAATAGTAATAATATGGATAGAAAAAATACCATATTAAATTGATGTGTCCTTATATTGAAATTAGTTTTGATATAACACAAGAAATCATTTTTTGAGGAAAATATCATTTCTTCATCACAAATGATCTCTTTTCACAAAACACCCAACAGTTTTAGAAGAAAATAATTTATTTAAAAATAAAGTTGAAAATTATTAGGGGAAGTTTCATGGAAATGTGGAATTATGAAATTGTAAAAATCCATTGATGTCATATAAGTGAAAAATCATTCTCCCTATACATTTTCCTGGAAAGTCAAAAAGTACCCTGTATCAAATAACTACAAAATATTCCATTCATACCATTTTTAAAAAAACCCCAATGGTTAAAAGTGAAATTAAAAATTTGTATAATAATATAAATATCATTAAATATTTAAGTAACATGTATGTGGATGATAAATATACCCCAAAAAAATACATTCGAATAAGTATTCACGAATAATAATGAGATTAAAAAATTATACCTAACCATATGTCTGATATCCTTCATATGTATCTAAATCTCTTTCATAATGATATAAATAGTGTTATTGAATTATTACAAGGGTATAATCATTTAATTATATCATATATGATCATTTTATCATTTTTTTGTTATAACATTTCATGGTCACTCGTTATTTAGATATTAACAAATTTGTGTTATTATACATGTTTTGTTGGATAATTTCAAGTTCCATTTATTATGATATAGTTATTTAATTTAAATAATAATATTATTTTAATAAATATCACATTTATTCATTAAATTAATGTCTATAATCATTTATTGCGGATGATCACGTAGAATGAATCTCATCGTATCGTGGTGATGGTAGGTCATACATATGCACGAGAAACGATAACATTCCCATAATAATTGAATAGTGTTGAAATAGATAGTGTAAATTATTTTATAATAATTTCAATGTTATATTAGTAATATATTGTTATTATTTATCTATTTATATACATACAATTAAATTAACCCATACAAGTAATGTGGTGGTGAAGAACAAATTACACCACGGCGTGTGGATTGTATGTCGTACGTACGCCATTGTAGTGATTTTGGTTTTTATAGGATTTACAAAAGGGGGAATATGGTTGTTACATAATTATAATAAAATTTGACTATACGAGTGATATATATGTTATTACTTTTTAATGAAACAACTAATGAAGAGTTTGTATAATATGAAATAATGATGCAATAATCAGTAGAAGCTATTACCTCATTCTCGATGTGCCTCCTCTACATCTATTATTAGTGCACTAGAGGTGGTATTTGATGATAAAAAAACTCTGGAATATAAATAGGGAAGTTAATAAACAATAAATGGATGTGTATTTTTGAGTAAGAATGCTCAATGTGAATTGAATAGTGGATAGAGGATGTTCTATTTTTTAATAGAGGTGAGAGGATGTTTTTGAAAATCCATAAATAATAACTTATAATATAATCAAAACCTACCTATAAACCTATAAGATATAAATAAGTTAGAGGATTACATGATATAGGATTGTAAAATAATAATCTAAAAAAATTGGACAAGTATTTCAATCAATTTAAAACACATCTTTTTAATTAAGACATATTTATTCTATTAATTTTATATAAGGGTAAAGAAATAATTCAATATTAAAAGGGTGAAATATTTAATTACATGATGTGAAATATAACATAAATAAATATAATAGACTATTTTTATAAGTTATCATATTTATTATATATTTCTAGTAATGATTAATGATATTTAAAAAATTTATTAAAATATTATATTGATAAACAATCAGTAATATCAATTTTGACAATATTGATTTCATTGATTAGTTTATAAAAAATTAATATAACATGACAACATTTAACGAACTATTTTATTATATTCCAAAGAGAACAAGTTATTCTATAAAAATTAATTTTCATGAAAATTAGAAAAAAAAATTAATTACATTAATAATTTTGATAACACTTATTATATATTTCCCTTAATAAGATAATTACAATATCAGTTTAGTTAAATTTTTTATTCTTCATATTTGATGAATAAGAATTAAAAATACTATACTATGATGAAGATAAATCTACCATATTTTATAATAATTATTTTAATCCAATTTATCTTCTCTAAAATCCAATATTTAAAATTTCATACTTATTAAATTACGAAGGTGACAACATTAACAAATCTTTAAAAAATATATGTGTCATAAGCCCATGTATAATCTTCAAATGGTCCATAACTCAAACCTTGGATGATTATAAATGAGGTATACATGACCAATAATAATTTTTTAATGTTTTTGGATCTTATAATGGGAATTATGAATTTAAAAATAACTATATTATTGATTTTTCATCAATTAAATTATATATGCATCATTAATGTATAATCTATTAAGGTAATTATTTATTTCCTAAAAATTACAAATTATTATTATTATGAGAATCATATTATCATTCAAATTAATATTTATAATTGAATTTTTGTTTTTTATCCTTATATAAACAATCATTTAGCTATTAAAATTCTGTTGAGATATATTTAATTTTTTTTAAATAAAATAAATTAAATGCATAATCTAATCCAAGTTGATTAAAATGGATATCATTTTGACCCAAGGATGAATTATGTAAAAAAATAATCTTAAATTTATATAAGGAAAAGTTTGTGGGTAATTTTAAAATTGTATTCTTACCCTTTATTACCAAGTTTACACTTTTACTATATTAATAAAAACTAAAATGTTACTATTCATATTTTCCTAAAATAAATCTATTTACAGAATTTGTACCTATTGATTACAAATTTGGAGTTTATTTTTTAAAATTCAGAACACATAATTTTTATTAATTAAATTAATGTTAATAATGTTTTCGGAAAGATAGGTCATATTTTAAAAGATAAAACATTGCAAAATATAGAAGTGTTTTTACATATCAAATCAGTGTAAAATTAAATTGAATGACATAAATAATATTAAATGATATAAATATATTATATTTATACATAAAAATAATTTAATATTATAATTCAACACAATAAATTTTTTCAATGAAATTTTTTTTTCACATAATATTTATTGTATTTTTAATATTCCTCAAATCATTAAATTTCTATAAAAACTATCAAAAAAATTTCCAAAGAAAATTTTTATATCCCACCTCAAAATAAAATTATTATGTTTTCTTATAAAAATTTATTAATTTTACAAAATATTAATTTAATAGGGGTACACTATTTATAGGTGTAAAATTACCTAGTTAAAAAATATTTGTTTATATACATCAAATAGTGTTTATTAATACCCTATGAATAAAATATATATTGGATGAATATAAAAAATATTTTATTTGTCATATAATATTTATATATCATTTATTTCATTACCAACAATAATTCAATCAAAAATATAAATATCAAATTTATTTATATTTTTCATAAATAATTAATAGCCCAGGAATTCACAATGAATTTTAATAAGTTAGTTACACATATTAATTCTAACCAAATTACTAGGATAAAATCATAATTTTATAATAATGGAATATAATGGTTCGTTTAAACTCATGATTTCATGCAATGAAATCCATTGGACAGTTAAAAATATTTAATGAATGTTTTTAGTAAAAACATTCGGGTTTTACATTTTATCCAACATAAACCAAATTTATCCTTATAAATCCTTCACTTAAATTCAATTAGATAGGGATACCTCTATCTCATTATATCTTAAAGATACGACAAATGTTCCTCAAATTTGTTGTTTAGCCAAAACATTAACCAAGTTAGTGGTCTTGTTTTTTAGAACTTTTTCTCCACGATCCATAATCTCTATCAATTTTTCTTCATAAAAATGATTTTTCTCTTTTATTATTAATTATAATTTTAGTACATGTGGGGGATCAGGTATGTATGTTCTCAGTAGTGATACATGGGCACATCATGAACATGAGAGTGATTTAGAGGAAGCAACAATTATAAATAAACTTTCACATCACTATCCAAAATTTCAAAAGGACTGATATATATATGGCTCAGGAATCTCCTATTTCCAAATCTCATTACTCTCTTCTATGGAGATATCCACAGGAACACCTTATTTTCCTCTTAAAATGCTAGGTCTTTTCTTTGATTGTCAATATGTCTTATTTTTCGACTTTAAGCCGATTTTATTAGTTTATGAATAGATAAATCCTTTTCTGCCTTTTTTCAACAAGATCAGCTCCAAATAGATTTCTTTCCCCAACATTATCCCATAAAGATGGATTTCAACACTTATTTCCCTAGAAGACTTCATAAAGATACATTTGAATACTTGAGGAATTATTTGGTTGTATGAAACCTCCTCAAAATGTACGTGTTGATCCTAGCCACCAGTGAAATCTATATAAGAATCTGTCAACCTGTCTTCTAGATTATGAATTTTTCTCACAGACAGACCATCTGTATGGGGATGATATACTGTGCTGAAACATAAGTTTATATCTAGATCATGCCGAAAATTCACCAGAACATTGAGATAAAACATGGATACCAGTAAGATATAATGGAAACTGCTACTCCATATAATCTTAACACTTTTTTATATGTATTCTGGAAAGACGATCAATAGATAAATCATCTATAAGATCAATGAAGTGTGCCAAATTTTTACGGCGATCAACAATTTCCCAGATAGATTTATTTCATTTTGTTGTTTTTGGAAGTCCCACAACAAAGTCCATATTGATATTTTTCCATTTCCATTATCATATGGCTAGTGGTAGTAAAATCTTTTTAGACTTCGGTCGTTAATCTGTAAGTTGCAGAAAAACCATGCCTCGAGATACGTACCTAGAATCATTAATTTTCCTGTAATCCCACCTGAAATAATCTTTCGAAAATTCCACCATAATCATTATTAAATTCAAGAAAAATTTTCACCATATTTTTTATCTTTGAATCTTCCTTATATACCCCCTTAATAATCAATTTTATATGTGGCTTAACATTAAATTTATGAAGAGTATAGTTATCCCCTTTCATTAAAATTTCAAGATCAATCCTTTGTAAATCCTGAAATATTTGATCTTTTTTGATACTCATCACAGATAGTCTAGCATGGTTTTGGAGACAAAATTCTTCTTCCACATTGTTCTCTTTTCTTGGGTGGTAATGTATTGATTAGTGATAATCATTAATCAAATACAACAATATTCTTTTGTGAATATTCATCTCCTTTTTGTGAAAATATAATTTAAAAGTTAATCCTAATTATAAATATCACACCTTCCAACATAACATTAATTATACATATTATTAATGAAAATATACCTGTAGCTTACTCTAAATCATGATTTGGGAATTTTTCTCAAATATTTTCAACTGAAATGAGGCATAATCATTCACTTTTTCATTTATCAATAGAACACATCCCGACCCCTTCTAGGATGAATCACTATAGATCGGAATCCTTCCTCCACTACAAGGATGTGTGATCCCATTTTCACGAGCAATCCTTATTTTTATCTCATTGAAATTCTATTTAACGTCCCTTATCAATAAGAACATAACTCATCTCGCGTCAATATGGTGAGTGAATTAGATAATTATGAAAAACTATTCATAAAACGTTGATGTTATCTAGATAAATCAACAAAACATAGGATCTCAATTACTATGTTTGGTCTCATGGACCTTTTAAAAACTTGTTTTTTAAGGATCCATAGACATCCCATATCATGAGATTATGTGACCAAAAATGAATCTTTCTGAAGCAAAAAGATAGACATGGTATGTTCTTCATAAATCTTCCTCTTTCTTAGGGTCTTTAGTACAATTCTCATGTGGTCTTTATGTTCTTCCATTCCATTTTAATAGTAAATAACATCATCTATATAGACTTCTACAAACATATCAATATATTATCTAAATAAATAATTCATTAAATATATGAAGATAACTAGGGGATTAGTAAGACCTAAAGGGATCACAATAAATTCATTGTATCCATATATTGTACAGAATGTCATCATTGGTATATCCTCCATTTTTGAACCATAATTGATGATATCGTGAATGAAGATCAATCTAGAAAAAATATAGAAATCCTCATAGTTGATCTAATAAGACATCAATTCATGGAAGAGGATATTTTTCCATTATAGTGATCCTATAAAGTGAACAATAATCAATGTATAGTCCCATTTATTTGTATTATTTTTTCAAAAAATTGAATAGGATCTCTATAATGTGACACACTATGGAGTATGATTCCCTTATCAATATTTTCTTGGAGTTTCATATTTAATTTCTATAACCCAATTGGGGACATTCGATAAGGTGTTTTTGAAATAAGCATATCACTCGGTATGAGTTATATTGATAACCAATCATCACAATTTTGTGGAAGACAGGGAAATTCCATTGAAATACATCATCAAACTCCCATACAATGGTTGTATTCATAATCCTGAGTTTATCCCCAACCATTTGAGATAAATATGATTCATTTATAGGAATCAAGACCCAAATGATGGAGGAAATTTCATTTGGAGGGTCACATTAATCCTTTAATAGAGAGATGATCATAGATTGATCTGGAATATGAAATGTGACTTTCTATCCATGGAAATTGATATGAACTCTATATAGTGAAATCCAATTCCTACTATGAATCCCATCAAATTTCCCTGTTGTATGGATCTCAAGATTTCCAGGAATCACATTACCACAAGTATAAACTAAAGGAGAATTAAAAACTTTTGATGAAACTTTTGATTCATTATGTGTTTTCACAGTTAACATAACATCCAATTGTTGATGTAATACAATGATACACATAGAAAATTATTATGAAATAAAACTTGGGTGGTTACAAAATCAAATAAAACATTTTATACTATAGTTTTGATTGTAATTTTACCTTTCACTACTCTATTATTGTACTCCACAACGCTGATAGTGATTTCATGTGATTTTACATTGTATTTTTCCTTAAGAGTAGGATCATGCTAGTAATATTCAATAACCCTTGTATTAGTAGATTGAATGGAATAATGTCCCATTTCCTTGCACATGTAGCATTGAATTTTAAGAGGTTCATTCTGTATATCATTTTTCTCTATTTTCATCAGTGGACATTTTTCCCATCACATCATCTTTCAAATAAGTGATGAACATCTTTTCGACACATATAACATTTAATATTCTCTTTAAGATAATTTCCTCCATGTTTCCTTCCATACTATGATAATAAGGGTAAATTAATATTCGTTTCAGTGTTGTCTTTAGATTTTACATTGAATTGCATTTTATATTCTTATATAACCCATATAACTAATAGGTAAAATCAATCTCCATCTAATCCATGATATCATATAGAATGATTTCCTCATAGGTATTAAATTCCCTTTTTGATAATGGCCACCCGAGACTTGGTTTTAAGACACTAATGACTCGATCAATTTTAATCTTATGTTTAATAATAATTCTAGAAGTGTACCTTGGAAGTCTTGTAAAATATTCATCATTGGTACTCATGGATTCATCAAACATTTTTTTATGTTCAAGGATCTCCTTCTCCATATTTTTTCATAGAATACAAAGAATGTACTTATTATAAAATATGTTCTGGTACTCATCCCATTACATGTAATCAATTTCATCTCATTGACTCGTATTCTTGATAAGATTCTTCCATTGACCAGCTTCCCCATCCAAAAGATAGACTGATAAGATTAATTTTTCATTTTTAGAATATTATAGAACTGAAAATATCTTTTTAGTGGTACTGATAAATTGATCATCCAGAAATGGTTTAGAAGACTTGTTGAAAGATGTTGGACGTATCCTCAAGACGGAATCGACATATTGTGGCTCCCTCCATTACTCATTTGGAATTCCTTAATTATTCATAGCTTGAGAATGTTGTGTGAGAATAGCTACTGGATGTTTCATTCTATCTCACATAACAGTTGTTTGCTCAGGATAACAATAATTTCATTTCTCATCACATTCAACATTATAACGGTTCCATTGGGTTTCATCCAAATACTAAAACAATGAATCATAGAGTTAGAAACACTAATAATAATTGGATAACCACTTAATAAAGTATAGAATTTATTTTTTGAACATGTTAGGTACTATCCTAAGCTATTTAGGGACATTTTTAAAAAATTAAGATTGTAACCTACACATAGAAATATCATTAGAGTTCTTTCAATATATTTCTCATCCTAGTTTCCCAAGGATAACTATACCTTTCTTTTGATACTAACAATAATGATGAATAGATTTCAAAAATTGATATTAATATCAAATTGAAATATATTCATTAAAAATGTAATAAATATACAACATTACTGTGTAGACATAGTGTATTTGGAAACATGGAATCATAATCAACTATTTAGAAAAAATCTACATTTTCTCCCACATATAGCTTCATAAACAGACACATTTTCGACATATATTACTTAATACCCTTTCATTATGACCTGGGGAAGAGAAGAATTTGAAAGGGTGAGTTTAGATTCCCAATAAGGGTAAAAAATGGAAATATTAATTATATCATAATCATAATACATAAAAACACAACATTTGAAAAACTTATCATGTATATGAAAGATCGTGATATCATGTTATGGGATAAATTTTCTTATGAATTAATGGTAATAATTCCAAAAGTCATAACATAATACATGACGTTTTTTGGCATACACATAAGAAATAAAAATAAGTTTATATTATTCAAGGCTCATTTCTAGGACCATCATAGTGGACAATTTCCATTACTGAACTTTTTTTATCTGTCGTACTGGCCTTGTATTACTAAACAAGATTTGTATTTTGTTTCAATAATGTCTATATCATGAGACATAAATATTTAAATAATGAATTGGAGTGACATATCTGTCCCATTCATCTCATAATGAAATCATTCTTACATGTTCCCAAAAACCATAAATCATTCATAATGGCATAATAGAAGGAATAAAATGGGGTTGTTATACATCATTCCATGATAACAAAATCCATTCTAAACAGATGGATTTCATAAATAGAATCACATAATAAGTAAAATTAAAAAAAATATTATTAATAGTTATTTTACCTATACCTATTTAATTAATTTCATCTCGTATGTAAAATAGTATTGATATAACAAATGAAAATAATTCTTCAAGGAAATATCATTTCTTCATCATAAATGTGTTCTTTTCTAAATACATCCCAAAATTTTAAAAATAAAATAATTTATATTAAAATAACCTTGAAAACATTTCAGTTTAAATTTTTTCATATAATCAATCTGGAATGTTTAAAAATCTATTCAGGACATATATGTTAAAAAAACATTATCCTCATTCTTGTTCTGTAAAAGTCAAAAAATACCTCGTATTAAATAATGAAAAAATATTTCTCTCATATAGTTTAGTAAAAAATCACTATTTGGTAAAAGTAACTTTAAAATTTTTTAGGAGAATATAAATATTATTACATATTTAATGAACATGTATGTGAATTTAAAATATTCCCCATAAAATACATAAAAATAATCAATCTTGAATAATAATGAGATAGAAAAGTTATCCCATATTATAGGTCTGATATCACTCATATGTGTCTGATACATTCCTTAAAATGATTTAAATAATGTTATGGAAATATTTGAGAATTTTATTAATTTCTATTATATCGTATATGATAATATTATCATCTGTTGATTAGTGACATTTCATTGTCCTTAGTTATTCGAATACTAACTACTTTGTATTCTTATGAATGTTTTATAGGATAAGTTAATGATCCAACTCTTGGGATATAATTATATCATCTAGATATGATATTTTTTAAACATATATAATATATATTCATTCCATTCATGTATATAATCTTTTACTATGGAATTTCATGTATAAGGAATCACATCACATTGGGGAGATGATATGTCTTACATAAACATGAGCAATGATATCATTCCAATAATTAATGAATATAATTGAAGTGGATGGTGTATAATATTTTAGAATCAGTATCATGATTTAAAATAATATATAGTTATTATTTCCTCCATTAAACCCTTCCATGTATAGTTTCCCATCTATGTATGGTGGTGGTCAAAAACAGATTACACCACAATGTGGAGACTATAGGTCGTACGTACGCATGTGTGGTGATATCATTTTTCATAGGATGCATATAAGGGGGGATATTTTTATTTCATAATTACAATAATATTTCAGTATATGAGTGGTACTTATGTAATTACTTTCTATGGAAACAACTAATGAAGGGGAAGTAGAAGAAGAATGGATTTTGAATGAATCGGTAGAAGATATTATATCTTCCTCGACTTGCTTCTTCTCAATATCTTCTTAGAGAACTATCGTTGTCCTTTAAAGATAATAAGAACATTTAAAATGTTTATAGGGATTTCGATAAAGAAAAGGGACGAGGGATGGACAAGCTTTAAGACTAAAATTTAAGAGAAGAGGTGAGGGAGGACGTTCCCTTTTATAATTGAGGTGTGGGAAGGAAACTCCATAAATAATAATTTATAAAAAAATAAAACCCTACACAAAACCTCTAAAATATAAAAATTATTGACATTATATTATATAGGGTTGCAATACAATAATACAATAAATTTTGTAAATTAATTTTTTTCAATTTAATGATTGTCTATTCAATTAACATTTAGTTATTGTATTTAATTTTTAGAAAGGGTCACAAATAACTATATAAAAATGTAAATTATTTAATTATATGATGTGAAATAGACAATAAATAAATATATTAGATAAATTTATAACATATAATAAATATTATATGTCTTTTAAAATTTAATAATATTTTTAAATAATTTTATTGAACATTATTTTTATAAACATTCAATAGTTTCAATTTTCACTCTATTCAATTCATTAATTTTTTTTCAAACTATTAATATCACAGTATATCATTGAACAAACTGTTTTATTATATTAATACGAGATCATGTCCATCTATAAAGTTAATTAGAAAGGTTAGTTAGCCCATTTTATATTTACAATAATATTTTTATTAACCTTTATTTGATATTTCTATTAATAAAATAATTACTACAACAGTTTTGTGTATTTATTTATTATTCTTATGTGTTGAATAATAATAATAAAAAAATTATATGATCAATTTATATCACAAAACATTATGTAGATTACTTTTAGGATAATTTATCTTTGTAAAATATAATTTCTTAAATGTTATACTTTTTAAATTATGAAGGTGAAAACTTTCACATGACTTTAAATAAAATAATATAAACATCATAATCTCTCCCATAAGGCTACAAATGGTCCTAAACTCGACACATTGATGAATTTGGTCGAGATGTAATCAACCAATAAGATTTTAAAAAGTGTATAGATCTTTTAATTGGTATTATAATTTAAAAAAACTATATTATTGATTTTTCATCAATTAAATAATTTTCTACATATTTTATGTATCAGCTATTAAGGTAATTAATTATTTCCTAAAAATTACACATAAATTTTCATTATAAATTAAAACATTTTATATTTAAAATTAATATTTATAATAGAAATTAACTTTTTTATAACCTTACATAAAAAATTATTTATTTTTTCAACATTGAGTGCGATATATTTAACATTTCATTAAATAAAATAACGGAAACATCCTAATAACATCCAGGTGTATTAAAATGGAAACAATTTCTACCCAATGATGAATTAGTACAAAAAAACTCATAAAATTATTTTAAGGCTTGTGTTCAGGTGATTTTATAATAGTATATGTCCCCTTAATTACCTTATTTACCATTTTACCATATTAATAAAACTTCCAAAAGTACTATTGATAATGCCCTAAAATAGATTTATTTTCTTAATATGTACCAACTGTTTGCAAATATAATGTTAATTTTCCAAAAAAATACAAAAATGATGTAGTAATTATTTTAAAATTAATCATGTTGTCGGAATGATAGAACGAGTTATAAAAGCTATCACATTGCAATAGATTGAAACGTTTTACATCTAAATTCAATGTAAAATTAATTATAATGACATAAATTATAGTCCATGATAAAAATATATTCTATTTATAATTTATATCCATTAAATATAATTATTTATCCATATAAATTTTTTCCATGAATTTTTTTTTCAAATAAAATTTAGTGTATTTTTACTATTCATCAACGCATGAATGTTATCTTAAAAATATCATAATTTCTTCCAAAGAAAATAATATTATCCTGATTTAAAATAACAAGTTAGTGTAGTCATTTAAAAATTATTACTATATCAAAATCATAATTTAAATGGGGTTTCCCATTCAAAGGAGTAGAATTACCCTTATAAAAAAATAAAGGGTTTCTTACATCAATTAGGGATTGTTGATACCGTATGACAAAAATATCAACTAGAATAATTTCAAAAATATTTTATTCATTATATAACATATATATATATATCATTAATTTCATTACTAGTAGTAATTCAATCAAAAATAAAAATGTCTAAATGATTTATATTTTACATAAATAATAGTTATCCAATGAATTCACAATTCATATTCATAAGTTAGTTATACTTCTTCCCACTAACCAAATGGCTAGTCCATAATGTTAATTTTATACTAAGGGAATCTTGGTTTGTTTAATGGCATGATTGTGTGTAATGTAATCTACTGGGGTATTAAAATTATTTAATGAAAATATTTCATAAAATCATCCGAGTGGTACATGGAGGACCTCAAGAAGAAATGTTATGAATCAAGGTTGTTATGTAGATATTTGATTTTATAGATAGAACATCTAAGATGAAAGTTAAACTCACTACTTATACTCTATTTGGATATGCCAAATTCTAGTGGGATATTTTTAATTAGTCTATTATGTATCAGGTATTGACTAGAATGGATTTTTATTCAAGATTCATTGATTATTTATTCCATAAAAAACTAAGGGTTAATCAGTCTATAATTTTCATAATCATAAAGTAGGTTTGGATGATTGTTATGGACTATTCAAGTCATTTTTTAGTGATTGAACACTGTTCACCTTTTCTATAATGGTGAAGAGACAAAAAAATAAGTGATATTATTTGAGGATGGTCTAAGGGATTCTATTTTTTCTAAGATGAATGTTTTTCATTTGTCTAATGTAACTGAAATACAAAAAAAGGCATGTGTAAATGATTCGAACCTCAAGGGTGTAGGTGGTGTGAGATGGGATAGTTTAAAACATAGAATAAGTATAAAATATACTAGTGGTGTGAATTGAGGCTTTGATACATTATTTTTGATAAGAATAATCCATCCCAACCCTACAAATATTTACATTGTATTGCAATAGTGTGGGATTCCTTAGAATGAGAAGAAAAATTTTCTTAGAGGAACTATTATGTACTGATGATTTGGAAGACTACTGTATCTTCATACATTATGATGGACAGTCCCATCTGCTTCCAGTGGGAGAGGATCCTTTCTAGATGAACCTTCATGATAAAGGACAGTAGAACCTAGTAAGGTATGTAGCTAAATCCATACTTGTTGGACAGATCGGGGAACATGCCATGTAATTGGTATCTAAGCATCAGATACACATTGTCAATTGAGCATAAATTCTCCAGGTACTAATGATGCTACACAGATTAACGGATCATGACATATTTATTCACTGTATACCATACCAAAGGCGAAGGAAGTCATGCTATCTACTATTTTAGGTACTATTCAATTAGTATCTACTGCCATTTTCTAATTATTTGATACATTCGCATCACATTCTACAATATTTTTTCCTATTTTGGAAATCCTTTTCCATCATGTTGAGTAATCTTGTGATATTATGACGCTTGATACGCCTTTGGGTATATTATAAGCGAGTGTAATCTAGTGAATGTATTGTTATCCCGAGGCAAGAATCTATTATTTTATATAAAACCAATTCATCCTCAATATCATTGGCATTGATGTCATTATAATGAGGATCTGGTTTGTTCCCTATCATTCCATTGTGGAATTTTTATTACAGGAGTATTTTTTTACATCACCATATAGGGATACTTATATTCAAAAGGGAAAATGGGATTTCAAGGATATTATAGCTATAATTGATAATCATGGGATCGCTAGTGTGAATGCCTAGATTGTTATCCGTTATATGGATGATCATGGTCTACATCAGATTGAGTTCCCTATTATAGTAGATCGATTCAGGGATGTATTTTTTGATATATTTTTATTAATACATCTTGAGAGAGAGGTATAATTTACTATATAGGAATTTCCAAGAGTTTCACCAGAATCAATTTCCCATATATGAAGGATTCTACTAAATTGTAAGATATCAATATATAGATAGAATATTTAGATGCAAATTGATTTACATGGCATATTAAATCTACCTAGAGTTCACTATACATTTGTTCCAAATTTTGGATGTAACTCTCAATATTTCAATGATTTATTGCCTATTTTTTCAGCTTATAGTGGAAAACTGCTATCCTTTTCCATATATTGGTTATATTTTAACTAACTCAATAGAGCTAGAGTATTCTGGATGATCAAATGGATATCTCAATATCATATGGTTTGTGTTTGACCTTCATATATTACATATATTTCATTCCATAGTGTTTATGAATTACATAAGTATCTTGTGATGTTATTTCGTCTTATGAATATGATACCCATCTTTGTGGATTTTATGGACAAGATTTTCCATCCCTGTCTGAATTCAGTTTTCATGGTCTTCATATATGACATGATGGTGTATTCTCATACTCAAATTTAACATACAACTCAATTTGAGAAAATTATTTATATAATGTGATAATACAAGATATTTTATATGGTCGGAAAATGTCACTTCTATATTGACAAGGAACAATTCTGATGTCACATTGTCTCAGAGGAATGAGTCTCAGTGAATCGAGATATGTAGAGTGAATTGGTTTCTTGAGAGTATCCCAAGGACATGTTTGAAATATGATGTTTCATGGAGCCAACTGGTTACTACATTCATTTTATAAATTAATTCATAGACATATAATATTCTCATATGATCTTGTGTATGAATGGTGTAATGTTTACATACTCTAAATCATATGTGAAAAAATTTTAGGAGTTGAAAGGGAGATTAACAATTGAATTGATATTGATTCTACTACACCTGAGTGTAATCTATAATGTCAATTGTAACGTATCAGGTATCAGGATAGTAGAATTTCTAATGCTAGAAGATGGATTCATTTCATATGTTTCCTTGTTGTTGAGGCCTCATGATTCTGATTAATTGACACAAGGTATCATGTAGGTAGTTTTACTACACACATTGAGATGTTGGAATAATTACATATTTGAATATTTTTTTATTTACTTTCCAAAGGATCCTCAGTTAAATTTTTATAGAGCGAGACATAATCCATAGGCAGTTAATATCGGACAGATATATATAGTCCTTTGACATTGAGCTATCCCATACTCTTATAAGAAGAAATGTTGTTATAGATTCTCAGAGTAATTGAACTCAATTGTATATGGTCTAGGAAGCCAGTAGTGAATGGTATCATATGGACATGTTTTCTAAGATGCATATATAATTTTTGGTCTATCGTGGGAATTGTGTACATGAATCTCTATGAGTGACCACATCACTTCTACATAAGATTAAAATGAGTTAGTTTTCTAATCATTTCAGTCGGGTCCAATGAGATATTATTAATTTTGATGACCAACCACAAGATTGGATTCTCGATGATAGAAACACCTTGTATATACATGTGCATATTTTGGTACCCACAGATATGAGAGACGAACCGATTCATGATTGACATGATTCTCAGGGGGATATTCACCTGGGTATCTCAACGATGCATCATGATATGAAAAGATATTATTATTGGAAATGGATGAAGCATTGTATATCTTGATTTACTCCAATGTGTTCCAAGAGTCATTAGATGATTGTGGAGAACTAGTGACCTTTTTACTTGTTAAAGACATTACTATTCTTGTAATTGAAATGGGAGGATATTGTTGAGGATTTTTAGTATGTTACTTAGATATCATAGAGGTAGTGTCACAGTTTGGGTAGCTATGGATAAAATATCTAACATATTCCAATTGCATTATTTTCATGATACTTTCTCAGTAGATACGCTTGGATTTTTGGGAGATTATCTGACTAAATGTTATCCCGTGAACTATCATTTCTAATATAGATATCTATTAACATAGAGTTTTTGTCAGGGGTTTCAAATGGATATGGGTATATAGGTGCTTATGAAAACAAAATTTCTCCCTCAACCCAATTTTTAGTCAGGATGAACTATTCTTGGTCTATAGAACATGCTCCCAGCATGCATATATGATATCATAATTTATTTGGGGAATCATATCAATATCATTGAGTTCTTCTACAATAAAAGCTATTAGGAAATGATAATATGTCTCACTAAGAGGAATTTTATTGTATGTCATGTTTCTAACCCCTATGATGGTTATATGATAGAGAGGTTTCACTACGTTCTCTATATATCATTTCAGAGACATTGGAGAAGTTTCACCTTATCTCAAGATATATGTTTACCAATCAGTATAAAAATAAATATTATGTCAATTACTATCAAAATCTTATAGAGTTATAGGATGGATATCATGTATTCCTACATGTAGCACATATAATTGGTCATGGTGGGATTCAAATGAAAGGTAAGTTATCGTTGTGCATAATTGGGCATTTTAAATTCAATAGTGGGTTGGTTAGGTAACCTATCAGTTTCATTTTCCACATTGGTACCATTTTTTCAATGATAACTTCCATATTTCATATTTTCACAAATATCATGGTTTCCCTTCTCAAACAATTGTTACTAAGGATGTTGGGATAGATGTTGATTCTTCTATTGAGGTGTATCCTATAAAAATCATTGATCAGAGTGTGAATGTTCTTAAAGGATAGTATTACAATTTATCATGGGTTCTCTTGAATCATGGATGGGTACATGACTTGTCTTTGGAGTGGGAGTTTGATGTATATTCACTACGAATAGAGTTTTTCGGAGATGAATTTTTTCAGTCCTTGGATGGTTAACTCTAGGATGAGTTTTTTAATGGGGGAAGAATATATAAAACCAATCAATATTAAATATATATATATATATATATTATTTCATTATAATACATTTATTTGGACATTATATGGTTTCCCCAAGACTTTATGGGTGTTCTGGGGTTGTCTTGAGCTTGTTCAGTGCACGGTACACAACTATTTGAGAAAATATACTAGGACGCTTAATTAGTGGAAACCATTCACCTTAAGGAACACATTTTCATTGAAAGTTTGACGTGGTTAATTTCCATATCTACAGGAATAGGGTTTTAGAAACCATGCTTCAAGGTCCCATGCCAATGTGGGAGAATTTAAAAATTTTAGTAGCGGAAAATCACAATGTTTGTTCAGGGTTAGTCAAAACATGTTCATAATCCATGTGTGGTCCCCTCCATGTAGGTAAGGAAACATGGTTGGTTCATGGATTTTACAAATATCAATCCACACCATTTCACATATATTGTTTGGTTAAAATTACAAAAAATACAATGAATGACTCAATATCATTCAACACTACTTATTTCTCCCATTTCCAATAAAGGGGGTTTTTCATCTTCATGTTGGAGCTCGAAATATTCCTTAAATAAGGAATCATACAATCTTCTCAATATATTACATGATTCATATTTATATGATATTATTGGATAGCTAATTGTAAGATATTCATTTGTTCTATGTCATTACTTATTTGTATTTCCCTTGAAGGATTTATCGAGTTTAATGTTCAATGCCATGTTTTTGAGGCACTGATATATTTGTACATTTTCTCTTGATCTAGACAAAATAAATGGTTGATCCTTTAAACAATGTTTTTTAAGAGTATGAGGTAACTAGATTACTAATTATCCCTTCAAGTCTATTTGTTTTTATAATATGTGATATTTTTTCATTGTAGTTTTACTGCATGTTGCCCCTAAATAATATCATTTTTGAATTGGATTCAATTCTTCGATACCAATCACTTGATAGAACTCAAATTCATATTGAGTTATTAACCATAGAGTTATCCATCTGTTTTGGTGTTAAATCATAAATTCCTATTTGGATTCCATGAGTATAATCCTAGATTACCAGCTGGAGTATTTTGTTTTAATTCTAAATGGTGATAACATTTTAATAGGGAATATATGAAGGTGCATAGCATGACTAGTGCACTTGAAAATTTTATTTATTTAAATATATGGTTGTGGTGAGACAACAAAACTTATTAAAATAATTTTTTTTCACCCTTTTCATAATTAAATATAAAAAAATTATGAATTATGAAATTTCTAATATTAAATACAATGTATATTATTTATTAAGTTGTGTGGGAATGATGAACCTATTTAAATATGTTGTAAGCATGATGAACTTGGGAATTTTTGGTATATATGGGAATAATGACCCAGCTTTTTATATTAATTGGAAATTACTCCCCTTTTTATAGTTTACGTGCATGAAGATGCTTTTGACACTATATAAGAATGACATACCATGTCTTTATATACAGGTATGATGACCATTATTATCATACATGGAATAACATATCTATATGTGATATCAGTAATGGTGACCCTACATGTTATATTGGGCATGGAATCCCAATAATATGATACATGGCATGGTGTCCCTATTCATTAATACTAGGCATCACATCCCCTATAATACTATGATACATGAATGTTACCCCAAAAAAGGTGATTTTAATAATTGAATCTGATGATACTTTTATAGAGGGTTTCTAAAATGGGACAAAGTATGTATTATCATCATAGCATAATTTATGAACTATATTTATGCTATTAAAAATTATTATTCCATATTTAATTTATTAACCCTATACAATTCCATCTTATATAAAATGAGAATATATTTCTAGATTCCATTGGTCATCAAATTCTTGGATTTATCTCAAACCATATTCAGGCCACCTATAGACCTGTATAAAATACATGCATTCTGGTGTAGATAAATGGAATCATCATCTCACAGATGTATGAATTCTTACATGACATGGGATGGTGGTTTGGTAGTAGGTTACTAGGATAGAGCTTGGGATACATGGGAATACATTTGGATTTTTTGTATCTTTTGATTATATTGTACAACATTTATATAGTAAAACACCCTTTTAGACATATGTGTCACATAACATTTCTATAATACCTAAAACAATACACAAAATTACTCCCAAATAATATATTAGTATATTTTCATATGTAAAATGGAATCATAAATAACTGTACATGGGTGAGAAACATTATCTCCCACTATTTTTTCAATGACTGGAACCCCTCTCAGTCATATAATTCATAAAATCTATCATCATAACCTTGAGATGTAATCATAAGAGGGATGATATCAAATTATTTTTATGGTTAAACAATATTTATTTGTAAGAGGATACATGATCATAATGGTATATGTAAATGATCCTAATATTAGAAGATTTATCCTTCATATCAATGATAATAAACATGAATCATAGAATAAAATTCAAAATTTCATAAGACATAAATCATAATTGAATAAAGATCATTATTCATGTAACACTAACACATGAGTAAGACATATAATTGTAAAATACACATAAACATAGAAATTCATATGTTATGTCTACCTAAAATGTCTTTCAAAACATTTTAGCCTTGGGCTAGACATGTTTACTGACTTTGGCATTGGGCTAACAACTCATAAACCTTATTATTTTTATTACTTTTATATTACCCATGTACCGACATTCATTCTTGGGATAAAACCAGTGCACCTTTTTTTTAGTCTTGTGCTACAACCTGTGCACCAGTTTATTTTCATAAATATCCTAAAACCCGTGAAACATCCCTTTTTTTGACATGGGGTAAAGCCTGTGTACCCTTTTAGCTCATATAAATTTTTTCACTAACCAATACATTGGAGAGATATACGGACCCCACCTTTCACATATTAAAATGTCACATACATTTGTTACATGATAATAATCATTTCATCATATCATGACCCATAAAAAGAGATGGACTTATTATACATCTTATCACAACCTATAGAATAAAATAGGTATCAAAATTTTTTCATCATGTCATTACTTATAAGAAAGTGGCCTGTCTCATTATAAAAAAACCATGAAAATAAGAGTGTTTCAAGATCATATAACATGTTGAATAGAAATAACTATCATATTGGACATTACATTAAAAACTAAACCACCCAAGAAATAATGCGAATTGGTTTATTTGATCATATAAATATAAAGACATTAGTACTACGAAATTGTGCATGTTTATGAAAAATAATTTATGAATATCTTTTAACCACATATCTTTAGGAAAATATCATTTCTTATTTGAAAATTTCTCCTACAATCAAAAAAAAATTAAAAAAATTATTTTCAGGAAAATTAACTAGATATATTATAATGGAAGATCTCAATATATATAGAAGCCCCATTTATATAAAATATCTATAATAAATTATAAAAAAATTATAAACTTATAAAAATTATTTTCCTTAAAAATAACCTACATAGAACATATAATATAAGCTTCAAAAATAATCTAAAACACATTATGTACCTAAAAGTTTTTTTGAAACAGTTTTCTTTTAATCAAAAATTTCAAATGAAAAAAACTCAAAATATTAGGTAATGGTTTTTCTTAAATATATTACCTTGATAAATTATAATGTAATAATCACGGAAATGAATGTCATGAAGGTGGGTAGGTATGTAAATATTAAATGTTCCTTTTTTTATTATAAACTATTTGAAAAATTCTTTGATAAAAAAAATAAAATAATACTATCATTCAGTGTTTTTTGTAAAAGATAAAACATGGGTAAAAATGACCATTAAACATCATATGATAATATTAAAACAATTTTTTTAATAAAATTAGAAACATTATTTTGAAAGAACATATTTTTACAACTGAAATGATAAATATAGAAATACGTTGACAAAAAAATTCCTAATCATCATAAGTAAAATATATATAAAAAATCTCACCATTACATGGATATAAAAAGAAAATCCAATGGCTATGAAAAATAATGATTTTTCATGAGATATGAGTCATAGTATTTCATATAAAGAATCAAACTCACAAATAATATTGATAACCAAAGTGATTATAACAAAAAAATTACAATTTTGGAATCATTAATTCATGATGGAAAAAATTAAATTAAATGGTGAATAAAATATGAATAAAAGAAATATATTCTAGATATACTATTTATAAATATTGTATATATACCTCATACAATATTATATGTTTATTGCATTACATGTAACTCAAAGAAATAAAAACGAGACATTGTTACATTACCAATTTGGTAACTTTTGAAAAAGAATAACCATGAAATAAATAAAATAAAATCAATAAAACATTAATTATAATAATCCGAGAGTACGTACATGGGTAGTATACACACCACAAAAAAGAAATAAAGTATCAATAAAGTGGGTATCTCGTGAAAATAAAAAGAGATATGAATTTCTCTTACCTGGTTTCTTGACTCTCATCATACACATTCAAACCTCCTCTATAATAAATATAATTATAATATACATATATTTTAAAAATATATATTTTTTATTTAAAATTCCATATTTTTTGTTATTTTGATTTAGATCACGTTGTTTTTAATAATTCTATGTTATGGATACGCTTTATTTAATTTTCTATTTTTTAATGTGTCTTAATTTATTATATATTTGAACCATTTACATATATAACAAATTAGATAATGTAACCCATGTTATTAAAATAATTAATATTAAATATATAATTTTTTATAATAATATATTAATGATATAAATAATAAATGTGATAGACATTTCATGGAGACTTTAGGTCGTACGTACGCCTGAAAGATTCTACGGATTTATTGACACATTGGACGAATGAATGTAAATTATATATAAGTATGTGAATATATTTATATTCTATAATTAAAAGAGATTTATTCATTCATAATTTAAATATAATTTCACTAAAATAGTCTATAATACGTTCAATGTTAGGGGTAACCGAATCACATCACTGTGAGGGGAGGTAGTGCACACATCCCCAAAAGAAATTATCAAACATACAAATAAGTGCATGTATAATGTTATGTGTTACAAAATAATTAAAGGGAAAAAAATATTAAAAATCATATATATCTTATATAAATAGTTTTTCTATAACAATTCCCAACCATTCTATGTGGTAAATAAAAAATGATGAATCATCATTTTGTGGGGTGTTAGTTTTTCATATGTTTAAATGGTATGTTTGGTACACAATACATGGATGTGTCTCTATGTATAGTTTTGAACATTAGAATAAAAACATATATATATATATATATATTATAATTTTGTTTTAAATTTGTCATGTAATAAGGAAAAGTTTATGTATGGATAATGGTATAAAACTAAGATGTTTGAGGATGAATGTTACCTCTAATTCAGATAACTCCTTTCTGTTTGAACAAAAGGGAATCCTTGATTGTATTTATGCCAAATGATAGATTATATAATTATTGGAGGTATTTGAGGTACAATTTGGCCATATAATTGTAATGACATAGTGTCTTGAGAGGTATGAAGTATATGGAGAGGTGGTTTCCATTAATAAGGGAGGGAAACAACACACATTCGATTTTTCAAAGAAAAACATTTGTGTACCCTTGTTATTACCTACATATGTAATAAATTAAAAAAAAATTAAATAATATAAGGTTTAAGGATAAAAAATTACATATAATGGAGTTTTTTCATGTGGTTAGTTCATTACGGCCGTTAAGATTAAGGTTTATTGCACTTTGAAGTTTAATTTTACCATTATTGTTGTATTTAATCTTAATCACTTTCACAAAAAAAAAATTCAAATTTTTTTTATCTTATTAGACTATAACTATCATACATATTACAACCATTTATGTATATTTTTCTTAATTAATTTCTTGGAAGTGGAAAAATTATGTTAATGCTAATCTCACTAACATTCTGAAAAAGTGGGGTTTAAATGTGAGAATATTAAAAGGATTATTAAGATATCATGTGTAAATTCAATAAAAAAATTATTCCAATTAAATTAAAAGGATTAATATTTCTATAATTTAAATATATTGAAGTGATGACCATATTAAAAAATAAGATAACTATATAAATAAATTAGAAGAAAAAATTCATCAATTAAATTTCATTATTTTATATTATTCAAAAAAAACCAATATTCTTAGAAAAATACGAAAAAATCACCATAAGATAATTTCAACATTATATATTAAAAAATGAGGTTTATTTTATCAAATTAAATTTATAAATTGTATTGAAATATTTTTATATTCTTCACTGAATGATATGAAAATCATTTCTTTTTAGAAAATATTATAAATAATCGTATATAGAAATTGCCAATATATTATCTTTTTTACCATAAAAATGATTTATTCATTTAAACCCATTATAAAAATTATTTAAAAATTATTTATAACTATTCATACCACTAATTTTCAATGATTGGTTATAACTATCTTGTTTGAATAATTATAAGAGAATAATGATGTTTTGTAAAAACCTAGTGTTTTGTGTGACTGACACCATGTTGTTGTTTTATGTAGAAAAAGACTTGTATATTCCATGTTAATGTAATTTTTTACTTAATGAAATTAAATAATCAATTGAAATTTAATTCATTAAAAAAATTCTATAAAACCTTAGGATGTTTTATTCTACTCCACAAGAAATTGAATTTATGTTTTTAAATTAATCTAGGTTATCAAGGGTTAAATACATTCCCATTCCATTCATAAAAACTCACATAATACAAATTAATAATAAAACATCCTATAAAAAGGGAAATATTGAAACATAACAGTTACCCAAAGTAACATATAATGAGTTTTCCACATATGAGAACATAGGTGGGAAGTGAAAACATGGATATTGAAGAGAAATTATACAATTAGTTTCAGATGGAGAGTGATAGAGAAAATTGTTAAAATAATGTAATAAATCACAAAGCCAGAATTCATTTATGGTCAAAGGGGCCATTTGATTCATCATAAACAATGTTACATGGATACCTTTTTTTCCTTGATGAACCATTTCTTAAAGTTGATTAATTTTAATGAAAAGATATACATACATGTTTTCATAATAACCATACCCTTTATGGTTCCTTGATAAAAATCTAAATCATCTTGTATTCCATGAAATGAGGGTCAATTTAGCATTCCTACAACATTAACTAATCATGATAACCATGGTAATTCATCCCATTCGTTTTAGGTACCATACAAACAAAGTAGTTATAATAGTTTGTCCAATATACATGGATACTCATGTGGTGAGATAATAATTTAATCTTAGATAATTAATCTAAATATGAACAAAATCATTCCATAAATTTTTTTCCTTATCATCCATTTGTATTTTTTAAATCCAATACTTTTTAAATAATGTAACGAAATCAACATATCATTGATCACCCATATATTTCAAAAAATCTCTTTATAATCACATTCTAAAAACACATGTTCTATTAAAACATTGTAGTGACCTTATTTTCCATAAATAATTATTGAGATCGCACATGATTCCTGAAGATAATTAACCCCTTATTCTTTAAATAGGTTCTTATAATAAGAAAACTCTTCTATTTGAATAATGGGTCAATCCTTGAATTTTAATGAAACAAATGTGATTTCATTATTCCAAAATTCGTGTAGAGAGGGAGATTCAATGCATAGCCACATATCTTGTTCTAATAAAGGATGACCAATAATATTTTCATAAATATTGTTTTTGAAAAATATCATTTAACATTTATGACTATGGAGTTCCAAAATTCTCATGCATCACCTCATATATTTTTATATCATAAGATGCCACCTTAACCTTTGGCATCATATATCATTGGCACTGATCACCATTTTTAACCCTTTTATTTGGAATATTTTTTTAAAAGCACCCAAAATTCTTGTAATTGAAGCACTAATGTTTTAATAGTGAATTCTATAGTGATTTTCCCTTATTTTCATCATTATATAATTTTTTCTAATCAATTCATAATTCAGCTCCTCAATTTCTATCATTTATCGAAATAAAACATTCACTAGTCCCACTATGACAATTCCCATCATGATTCATTCCATTCATAGAGAATAATGTAAGTATCATATTATTATCTTAGTGGTTATTATATAATCCTACTCACTCTATATTCCTATTCTTTTTAAAGTATAGACATTGATACACAACACCAACCTCAATTTCAGATTTGATTTAAAAACACACAATATTTTCATAGCTACTAATGTCACTTATAGTAAATGCCCTTTTTATACATGGATTTAATCCACTGATGAACCTAAAATCCTTAAATTCCGATTACATAAAAATTCATGTGAAATTGGCCACTTAGTTACCAACATTTTCATCACCCATTTTCATCATCAAAAGGATCTTTTTTTCCATCGTCTCAAATAGAACATAAGGAATATACTTTATAAAGACTATGTTCTATAACACATCCCAATACATTGTTTCAATTTCTTTTTTCTTAGTCATATTCTTTATTAGATTCCAGCACAAGTATTCTTGACCTTATTGTCGATAAATAAAAAGAAAGAATTTATCTTGATCAAATAAGAGGAAAATATATAATATATAATCAGTGGTATAGATCTCATGTTCATCAATGAATGGATCATAAGACCCTATGAATGATATTGAATGTTTTCTTGTGAAGGAATCAATATAATGTTTTCCCTCCTTTATCGATTTTGTTGCTCATCGTGATTCATAAGTTGTTAGTGTTGATTTAGCATTGAAAATTTGTTTTTCATTCTAGATCCCATATCAATCGGATGTGAAGGAATCAATTCTATGAATTTTCCATCACATTCTCCATTAGATATGTTCTATTTGGTTCTATAAATTTATTAAAACCAAAAAGTATAGAGTAATAATAAATTTTCAAAGTGGGGATCCACATAATCAATAACAACCACTCCAATGATGTCTAAATTATGTTACCTTCCATAATATATGACACAATAAGTTAATACTATATTATTCATTATCATATTATACTAAAATAATTATTTTTTTGTTTGTAAAGGGTTTTCAAAATTTTGAAATCCTGTCCCCATGGAGTTTCAAAACAGTTCTACAAGAAGGCCCATTATCATATACCAGCTTATGGTGAGTAAGCCCTCACACACCATGTCAGAGTTGTAAACCCTTGGTATATCATTTCTAGAATCAAATTTAATATTAATATCCAAGAAGAGATTTATTTCTAGGAATCCACTCACATTAAAATTTAACAAAATTACATAGCATTTTTCTAATCATTGACTTATCTGTATACTTATCCATCAATACATCCTTAGGCATATCTTTATAAATATTAGTATAGATCCAATTCATACTAGTTTATAATGGTTGACTAATCATTTTCTCTAATTCCAACTACAAGAACCCATTTACTTCAAACATGGACAGTAAATTACTTTTTTTTATACTAAATACCATTTAAAATTAGATGCCTGAAGACCATATTAGTTTAGTTCCATTGGACACAAGGAATCATTACCACCAGGACCTTGGTGATCTACATTACACCCACCAATATTCAATAAGACTTTATCCCCTATTATATATATTTTACATAAAATTAAAATTCATAACATGGGGAAGGATACACAAAAAGGGTTGAGCAAAAAATCTCATTATGGATAATAGATTGAGATATGTAATCATAAACATTAGAATGAGTGTATAAGAATAGTATAATAACATTATAAGATCATATCATTCATATCAAAGATCATAACGATGAATCATGGAATTAAGATCGGTAGTTAAAAAGGCATAAATAATATGAGAATCAAGAGAATATTCCATGAAATAATAACATATGTGTAAGAAATGGAATTGATTTCACATACATAAACATATAAAATTTTATGTCAAGGATACCTACCAAGACCTTCATAATGTGTTAGGCTAGGGCTCTGAACCCTATTCCTTTTTTGGGATTTATATTAAAACCCTTACATGATAAAATATTTAGTATTCTTATGAATACAATGTACTGTATAACTTTTGGGCTTGGTCGACACCCCGTGAGCCAACATATTTTCAGTATTGGGATACAACCTCTGAACCTATTTATTTTCTGGCTTGGGATACAACCCATGAATCTTCATGATTCATGTGCTTTGAAAATAATTTTAATACCATTTGAGATAATATACAATTTATCTTTCGTCAATTAATTGGAAAATGATATGGGTCACACCCATCACATAATAAAATCATAAATAAATTTCCAACAAGATCATAAATCCTGCATCATATCCAGACCCATAAAAAGAGATGGGTTTCTTAAAAATCCTATCATAACCCATGAAAATAAATGTTTATCATAATATTTTTATCATATCCCTACCTATATAAAATTTATGGGTCTTATAATCAAAAAACTCTTAAATGAAAATATGATTCAATTGTATACTATTCAAGGATGAGAAAATGGTGTCATAAACACAATTCAGTAAAGACACAACCCATTCAAGAAAGTATATGAATTTTTTTCTTTGATTATATCACTTAAAAGACATAGTAACTCCAATGTTTGTAATCTTATATGGAAAATAATTTTGAAATTTCTACCCATAACATCTCATGATGAAAATATTATTTCCTGATGAATTTTTTTAAACAGAAATTCTTTTTAATTTTTTTTTAAATCTAAAATGATGACTTATAAAGTAAACATTGAAATCACATTATTAACCCATTTATAGAAAATATATTATAAAATGTATAATGAAATCCTAAAATCATAAAAATAATTTTCTTAAAAATATTCATATGAAAGAATATAATGTAAGCATTCAAAATAACTAAAAAACATTTTGTACATAATTTTTCTGAAAAAAATATTTATAAAAAACCAGTTCCAATTCAACATATATTTTTAATATAAGAAAAAATGTTCATAAAAATAACCTTGTTAAATTACAATATAATTATCAAGGAAATTATTGTATACATAATGGGTAAGTCTTTACATTTAGAAAATTTATTTTTAACAATAAAATTTATAATATGTGAAATAACTAGAAAATGACAGAATGATTCATTTTTAAAACCTTTTATTAAAATTTTGTAAATGGTTATGAAAATCCTTTAATAATTATTGTATAATTGTAAAACGTTTTGTCGAATATATTTAATATATGATCTATTTTGAAAGAACAACAATTTTTGACCGAAATAACCGATATATAAATATTTTAATAAAAACAGATTCTTAGTTATATAATGTAAAAAAATAGTTACAAATGTCACTGCTACATAAAATTACCATGATAATCCATAGGTAATGAAAAATCATGAGATATTTTTATATAATGATGTTATGATTTCAAAAATGGAAGCATAGTCATGAAAAATCTAAAAAATGATGAGAGTTAAATAATAAATTATTACCATTTTTAACACGAATTAATAATGGGTAAAATAAAATCACATGAATAATAAAATATCATGAATAGAAGTATATTCATGATGTAAAATTAAATAAATAGTATATAAACCTAATATAAAACAATAGTTTATTGACCAATCATGTTCTATAAAGACAGAAATCGAGACAAAGTTGCATTACTGATTTGGTTACCACTGAAACATAATCCCTATTAAAAAATATTCATCCAATAGAAATTTTAATATAAAAAATATTAGTTGTACTAATTATAAAATATTTCCAAAGGTACTATATACACCACACATACAAAATTTTTTGTGAATAAGCAATGTATCTCATGAAAATAAAATGTGAGATGAAATTCTCATACCTTATGTCTAGAATATCTTCTTACACATTAAATCATCCTGAATAATAAATAAAAAATTATTATATATATAATATAGAACCATATTATTATATCTAATACCATATATGTTTTGATTATTACTTTATATTACCCCTTCTTAACAATACCATGTCAAGACCACACTTATATTAATATTCACTTTTTTCACATGTGTCATAATTTTTTATATCATTTGTCATTATACTTATATAATGATATTACACATGTAAATCATGATTTAAATATAGTAAATTTTAGTTATATGTGTATTTATAATAATATATATAATATATAAATATAAAATGGAATACATCATTCATAGAGATGGAAGGTCATACATACGAATGAACACTCCGTCTATTTTATTGACATATTAAATGAAATATAGTAAGTAACATATACAAATATGTTTATATGTATTTATTATAATTATATTAGAATGTTTATTTATTATCTGTCATATACTTCACTAAACTCACCCTTAATACATTCAATGTAAGGTGTGGACGAATTACATCATTTTGTCGGGTGGTTGTCCGCACATCCCAAAAGAAAATTATTATACTTATACAAAATGAAATGTAAAAAGGTATGTGTTGTAAAATAATAATAGAAAAATAAAAACAAAATAAATATCATATATATCATATATAAATATAACATCTATTATAATTCTCATCTATTTAAGGTTGTATAAGAAAAATGAACAATCATCATTTTGTGATACAGTAGTTTGTCATTAAAATAAAATACATGTTTGTTAAAAAATAGATGCAATTGTGTAAAAGTTTAGGAAAAACCCTTTTTATGTCAACATATAATGTTATTGGGTATAATGTTAATTTAATATAATCATTGGATAAGGATAATTGAAATAGTGGAGATAGAAATAGAACTACAATGTTTTAAGAAATTGTTACCTCTTTTTCATGTAACATAATTTGGTTTCCAAAAAAGGGCCTCAATGGATTTATTTTTGAAAATTTTAATTTTCATAGGATTATGTGGGATATTATTAGGGTTTTTTTGGGGAATATGGAGAGGTGGTGGTCTTTTACAGAAGTGGGGAAGGACACAATTGGCATTTCAGAAAAAAAGTTAGGTGTACAAAAATTTTTACCTAAAAAAGTAAAAACAACTAACACAATAAATTCTGGTTTATGGATGAAAAATATCCATGAAATCAGTTTCTTATAGCTTTATTTTTCATTTGGACCATTAGGATTAATTTTTAGTAATTTATTAAGATTATTTTTTACTTAATTGCACTTACTAATCTTATTCAAGTTCTCAAATCAATTTTTTTAAAAATTATGTTCATATTATTAGATAATAAATTTCATACTGATTACAACCATATCTGTATATGTTTTGATATTCAATTCATAAAAGTCGAAAAAAGAATGTTTATTGTTGATATCGTAGATTTGGTGAGAAAGATGATTTTTTAAGTGATAATGTTAAAATTTTCATTATGATTTTATATCAAAATTCAATATATAAATGATTCAAATGACATGAATTCAATTAATGGGTTTATAATGAATATAGTTTACATTATAACACATATAATATATATCTAAACTATATAAATAAATCTAAGTATAAATATGCTTTTAATTAAAATTTATTATTTTTCAATATTCATCCAAAAAATATGTTTCTCAAAAAAAATCCGAAATTCACAATAAAATAATTTAATAATTAAAAATTCAAAAATGAATCTAAATATACCAAATTTATTTTCATAATTTTTCTAATATTACTTTTAATTTTTTTTCCTAGAAAAACATGAAATATTTTATATTTTAGAAAATAGAAATTTAAAGCATATAATGAATTTACTAAAAAAATATAATTTTCAAAATACACATGTATTTTTTATATAAAAAATTATCAAAAAATGATTTCAAATAAATTATAACTATTTATATCTATAATATAAACAAATAGTTTAAAAGAATCTAATTTTAATAATTATAACAATAAAATGATGTTTTTTAGAAACTAAGTGTTGCATGTAATGTATGCCATGTCAGTTTTTCGTGTAGCACAACTGAATTATGTTTTGTAAGAAAGGAATGTTTTATATAGTGATATAAAAGACATCATATAGAAAAAAGTAATTCGATAAATAACGATCCCTATAATCTTGGGTTTGGTACAATGTATTTCATGCCACATGTACCCATGTTTTCCTATTTTTTAAAAACATGAAACTATCCACCATTGTATATGATTTTGTATTCTATGCTTCAAAATTATTTCATGTTTGTTATTAATGTATTTATCCATAGATTATTCACTTTTATGTAACATCCCTTATTTATATGTAGTTTATAATGCTGTACTACTCTAGAAATGATAGCATAGTCTCCCTAATAACACACCCAATGCCCTTGTTACTAGTCAAAAGCATCAGGTGGATGGGTATAATAAATTTCATCGATTTATGGAACTATGATTAGGGAACCTATGCGGGAAACCCAGGTATGGGACATTATAAAAACTTAATACAATCTCATAGATTTGGTCACGGGGCTGTTGACTAATAAGATGTTTCATCATTTTTGAGGAGTGTCGTGTTTTTGTGGACTATCATATAATTAAGGATCATTGTGGGTGATTTGTAAAATTGGTTTAATTTATATGGATTTATGTTCATATTAATGAGGATGTTGGGGAGTGATATTCAGATATACATAATTAGTTGCAGGCTTTGATCTCAGATGTGGATTAACCACTCCTATAACGGAAACAAACAGATGTGTTGTTTTACAGAGGTGAGGTTGTAAAATAATATAATTTCATTAATGAATACATCCCATTAATATAAACCTAAATCATTAATTTTAACCATAAATTTTTTTGGATTAGGGATATTTTTAGAGACTTTGGAATTTTTCCGAGACTAGAGTTCTAGTTTTTAAAGAAGTTGTATGAGGTGCATGGTTGGAACACTATTATTTATAAATGTGTGTGTTAATAAATTGTCTCTAAGAAGGTGGTGAATGGGTTTTAAAAATGTTCAGCAATGAAATCATGGAAATGAAAAATAGCAAACATATTTCATTGGTTAATTGCATTATGTTCACATCGATTATCTAACATTGCACCTTGAATGTAAAGGGTATGAAATTCAAGACACTTCTAAACACACGAGTTGTGAAGAATTTATCTAATTGTGTTCGTAAACTATGTTTGGTATATTCTCTTAAATATTACATATTCATGGTTGGATCATGGTTCAACACATATGAGGGAAACCAATTATTCACTACAAAAAGATAGAAATTATGATTTTTCTGACCCTTTCTATAACTTTTCTTCTCCATTTTATCCACCCTAAAATGTAAAAAATATCCCCACTTGCAATATCCCTCATCATCTCCATGTTCCCATAATTGGATTATCCCCTTCACCTAGACTGAATATCAATCCCCATTAGATATTTTGGATCATTCTCTATCATTTTTTCACTCCACCTCATTCCTTCTTCTGTTATCTTTTCCAACATAAATATTATATTAATAAAACATAATATACAATATGTTTGTGGTGGTTCTTTATTTTCCCAATATCACCAATTATAGATTCAATGTTTATCTAATTCCATAAATGTAACCATTAATCATTCCCTAAAAGTTTTTCCAGTGACTTCCCTAATGGTCTCGAGGATTATTTCTCCTATAGTTATGTCACACATGCATAATGTCATTGTATCACCTCTTATACGATGAACTAAACAAATAAATTGTTCGGGCATGATAAACATAGTCTTTGTTACCACATATTGTTATCATTGGAGGTCATATAACTCAACTATAATAAATTCTTAGGTTGATTTTTTTATAATGATATGAAATCCTAGAAACACCCCTGATTATAAAAGAGATATGTCCAATAACATATGCAACATGCAACCCCAACACTATAAGAATCATGGTTAATTATCATAGTTATAAATAGTTCGTGAACGTGTGGGTATGAGAACTATAAATTAAATAATGATATATATATATATGAATATAAATTAATAAATATAATACTATTGATAAATTTAAAATAAATAAACACTTAATTTTCAATAATAAAAGTTATTTTTAAAAATATAAGTTTTCCTCAAAACTAATTTTTTTTAAACAAAATATTAATTATTGTTTTTGGAAAATATATAAATTTTATTTTATAAAATTAAATATAATATTGAAATAAATATATAGAAATTTAAATATGGTTAAATTCATATATTTTTTTTGGGGAAATAATTTTTAAGTAAACAATGAGAAATAATTTTTTTATGAAAAAATACATTTCGATTTAAATAATTGAGTAAAATTATTTCCCTAATTTAATATATTATAAACATAAGTTTTATTTATTTATATAAATTAAATTTAATTACCTTTAAATAATATCTATACTTAATTTTAATATAATACTACTCTTAGGAGTAAAAAATCATTTATAATAATAATGTTTCAAAGTAAAATTCGTTTTTTCATTACAGTTTTTTAACATAACCCCTCAAAAGGAATGTATTAAATGATATTTATATATAATTTATCTATATATATTAATTTATGTCTTCATAATTATTATACCATTCCATATAATTATTATAATACCATTTAATAAATGAAAAAAATATATTTTCTGGAAAACAATTATATAGGACATGCTTACATGTTTAATTTCAATTTTAATTCTGCCAAATCATAATTTTTATTTTGTAAATATTTTTTACATATTTTAAATCTTAATATTTTATATTATATAATTTGAATAACTTTCATTTTTAACATAATAAATATAAAAAATAATTAACATTATTTACCATAGTTAAGCTAAAAAACTAATTTAGTAGGTAGTTTAACTAAAAATATAACAGATTGAAATTATACAATAAATATAAAATAACTATTTTATAGTAATAATTTTCTCTTATATCGTATATGGTTCGTAAATGGTATATTTTAAATTTTATATTCATATAAAAAATGTTTGACTAATACTTTATTTAAAAAAATTCGAACATGGTGCCTTCCAACATAAATATATGGCCACACAAACATATTTTTGTTTGCACATGAGACTCAGCCCAGTTGGTGAGGTATCCTTATGTACATTGACAAGACCCAGGTTCAAAAATAGGTAGAGTATTTCCGGGGTTACAGTAGATGTACTATAGAGGGTACTGTGCAGATTGTACATTGTGGGGTACTGTAGAAGAATTATACACTATACAGGTATTGTAGCAGACTGTAGACTGTGGGGTACTGTAATTGGTTTTGTAGTAGTTTTTGTAGTAGGTAATTTTTGGTACTATAGTTTCTGGAACAATTCACCTTGGTCCATATATTTTGGCATGGAGTCTTTAAGGATTTTGGGCCACCCATGCCTTTAGGTCAGTAGGGATTTCCGGCCCCCATTAAGGCTACCAGGCCACCTCAAAGACTTCGGGCCACATGTAGTTTCCCCAAACACACTACAAAAAAGGAGTATCCCCAGAAGAGGATTAAGAGCATGTGCACTATCCAGAGTAGAGAAAAATGGATTTTTCAGAATGAGAAGGTATGTCTTTGCAATCGGCACCAGCCAATGCTTGCATGAGAACCATTGCCAGACGGTCATACGATGGTGGAGAGCTACTATCAGGATGAAAATGTTGGGGAGGGGCAGTACCTTGTATATAGATGGGTTTATTTTTCTAATACATTCAAGTCATTTGATCTCCTAAAGCCTACGAGCCATGTAATCATTGAGCCTATGATCCCTGTAAGGGTTCCCCATCATCCCTTGAAAGGGGGTCATCAGAAATCAATAAAAATGAAGGTCTTATGGCTATTCGGGGTTATATAAGGTCACACCCTCTCCTCTACATTACAAGCTTACAAAACCCATTATTTGTCCAATAACTACCTAAATAAATTACATAAATTTATTGAAACCTAATATTGGCCATTATTTATTATAATTTAAAATTATGAAGGATTTTGGTACAACTCTAAAGAATAAATCAGAAAACAAGTTAATATTCTTTACTGATCCACTTTGTTTTATTTCTTCTTACACATCCATAAAATACTATTGAATCATACACATATAATAACATAATTACCTACCATATACATTTATTTTATTATTTTAGTGTTTTAACATTAATTCATCTCCACTTCTATAAAATATGATGTGAAAAGGTTGGTCATGTGTACAACAGACTACCACCTCACGAAGAGACATAATTCATTTTCCATCAATACATCTCATATATAGATAAATTGATGTATATAATTATATAATAATATTTTTATGATATTAAAATAATTTTTTCTTATAATATCAACTATGCATTCTAACATTCCATTCCATAGAGAATACGATAATGTCGTTGAGTGTGTGGTAGACTATAGACTAAAGGAGAAATGTGATTCTTTTTTCACAAAGGTTTTACATGGAAGGAAATAAGGACTATTTTCATGTTTATATATGTTATTACAAGAATATTAATTATTCTGGAAAATAAATATTACATGTAATTTTATTCCATATAATCCATTGTTAAAATGAAAACATAATTCTAGTGTACGGTGTACAGCCACATCGTAGAATGATGTTATTCATTCTTATTAATGAGTCACATGGATGATATATGTATGTAAATATAATGAATTATTAGGATATTTAATTTATAAATAACATTATATAATTATAAAATAAAACATAAATTTTTCAATCCTGATCATTGAAGATTGTAAACATCACCAATGTGTACGTATGACTTTCCATCTATAAGATTATAATGAATTTGATTTTTCATAATTATATTTAAATATTTGTCATAAAAGAATAATTGGTGTGTATGTATAATAATTATATCACTATTATTATTATGGACATGGTTAATTAATAATGTCATTTAATTTAGCAGACATTCCAATGTGATTTTGTACATATGTTCCAATCATTGTCAAATCATTAAACATGAACCCAAACGAATAATTATTTGATTATAACATGATAATAAATAATATAAAATGAATAATATCCTTTAAAAATATAATAATAAGGAAAATAATTAACATATATTTATTATTCACAAAGATAAATAACCCACATGATGAATCTGGCTAATGAATGGGATCTTTCTAACCCACCATTTTCTTATTGTTATGACCATTCTTACTAAATCAAATTCTCTGTATTAAATGTTATTTTTTATGGAAAATTATTATAAAATTTTCATCACATGAGTATAAATATAATTATCCGTTATTTTATGGTGCAATAGATTCCATATGGTTGTTTTGTAAAAAATTTCATTATGATATTTCTAATGATTATGATATGAGTCATGAGTACGAAACCCATTTTCCTTCAATGGGTAATTCTTTTGTTATTCATTATGACTGAATTGTTTTATTTAAATCTTGTAGAAAATGATCATGTTTTAATTGGTGAACTTGGGTAGCACTCTAATTCATTAGGTAACATTATTATTTAATTATATTTCATGTCAAGGATTAGGTAGAAAACCAAGTCCGTTATCAAACCACGTCCATGATGTGTTATTTTTTAAGCCAATAGCCTTACCTAATTCTTGTTTCATTTTATTGATATTTCAAAACATTCAATGTCTTATTCTAATTATGATACCATGGATTTATGATATTAATCCCTGTGATTGCCCAAGATCCTTCACTTTTATGAAATTATGTGATGTCATGGACACATATGTTATTTTTCATTACATGGATTTTTATATTATTTTGATTCATAGATCACCACTTTATGTAGGTATTCCCCATGTTATACAATTTGGTTTTATGAGATTATATGAATTTAAATGATCATTATGGAGAATAAATTGAATTTTAAATGTTCTATCTTTAATCCATGAATTATAAACAAAAACATATATAGAGACTACACATTTGTTATCATTGTGTTGTATTATTGGACTATTATGTTTAGAAATCTTGTAAAAAATGTGTAAAAGGATTCGGTATCTATAGAAAATATAAATTTGATAGATTCTTCAAAATATGGATCATGTATTAGAAAACCTTATTTCTAATCCTTGGAGCATGTCTTAATATTATTCTCTGTATAGGGAAATATATTGGAATATTGGTGGAGAATATATTGAGTGGTTACAATGAAAATAAAATCTTATATGGATTCTAAAAGTTGTTGTGGCTCTATAATATTTGTACATATGGGTTAAAAGTCAAAATAATATTAACAAATAATCAATAACAATGTGTTGCAAAATAATGGCCCTTACTATACAAATATATTTAGACTCTCGAGGGATATGATTAATTCATTCAAAAACTCTTTACAACCCATTAAGAATGATTTTATAAATTTGTTAGGTTTGAAAATAGAATTTGAAAATTTACGAAGGATAAACATTATCGATGCCCCATTGCTCATAATAATGAGGTATTTATCATTAATTAGTTATTAATCCACTATTTTTATATTTCCCACTAATATGTTAATGTATTTTGACTTATTTTTGTTGTATTTAGTGGAGTGAAATATGATAAACAATTCCAAAAAACAGGATATGAAACATAATGATTTCGCCAAATATATACCTAATATTATATTTTATGGACTTGAGATCTTCATTGAATTACGTTATCAACAAGATATGTTTGTAATAAGGACATTAATGTCGTGTTATCCAATAATAATGTGGAAGGATATGTTAATCATTAGAGGAATCAAAACAAGAACAAAATATCTTAAGAAAATATTTATTTAATGGAATGGGATGTCTTACAGAAAATATATTTCCTAAAATATATTCCCCTATATCTCATAAATAACCTGGAGAGGGAGTTCCTTGTTATGAATCAAAAGGAAGATGAGTCTATAAGGGTGTGTGAGTAAAAAATTTCATGGAATGAATGGAATGAATCTATATTTTTTAGCATCACTTATATTATGGTGTACAATTTTTCTAGTGGATTAAAACTGATTTTAATAAAATATTTGGCAATTCAATTAATTGTGTAATGTTGGGATGATTATATTGATATCTTGGGACCATTTTTAGGTACTCATTTACCATAGTTTTTATAATACAATATTTGAGAATTGTGTAGTTAGTATTAAGATAAATATTGGATGTTTTTATGGATTTTTGAATTTAATAGTTTTCATATAGTTTTCCTAAACCGTACATCCTCCCTAGAAAATCATATACCCACAAATAGGGGGTTTGAGGGACATAAAATAGTTTTCCAAATTTTTCTCCTCATTTATGAAATGGTTTGAAAGAGATTTTCCCCCAAAAAATTAATTTAAATTCATGAACCCCCATGTATTAACCCCTTTCTACCCCCATCGTGTCCTAAAATTATTTCCTAGTATTCTAGAATCTTCAGGGGGATTCCATGACTCTTCGAACCTCATTCATGATGAAGAAAAATAACTATTTATAGGATCATCTTAATATTTGTATGAAATTTTATCAATGATAGGTTTTCTAATAATAGAATTTCATATTCATAATTAAGTGGGATGATTTATCGTCTATTTAATGTGATTTAAATATAGGGTTATTAGGAAGGTACTTATTTATATCATAATAATTGCTTCTGGTCTTAGATAATCTAACTTGATTTGATATTGACAATTCTAATTCAATTTGGGAGTTTCTGGTTTAGCGAATTTCCATCATTAACCTTGAGGTAGATGGTATAAATTTCAGTTCACATAATCATGATGTGATTTTCTTATTTTTAATTTGAAATTGAAATTTCAACATTCAAGAAACATCATCCTTAATAGAATTTATCAATTGATTCAACATGTGATTATTAAATTAGTAAATGTTTTGATAATGTAATAAGATTTAATTGTGATTATACAATTTAGAAATAATGTTACTTATGAAATTTATAAATAATGGGTTGATGAATTTTGGTTGATTAAAGTAATTTTCAAATTTGTATCCAGCATTGTTTTCTGCCGATAAGATTAAAATGATGATGTGAAATTTGTTTAATTTGATAATGTAAAATTTTAAATGGGTGAATAATGAATTTTGATAGTTGATGATAAATGGTTGTAAATATTTTACCATGTGATGTGATATATGTGATTGAGTGTGGGTCCTGGAAATTATCTCCAAATACACACATGGTTCCAAACAGATTCTCTAGGCCTCTTGTATATTTATATATAATTTTTATCAATTCGTTGAGTGGAAAGGACTTCTTCTCCAAATATGCATGGGTTGAAAACTATTTATCTGGGACCCCATTATATTAATGTAAAATTAACATTATTTAAATAAAAAAATTATCAAAAAAATGAAATGTGACATCTAATTGGCCAAACAGATTCTCTAGGCCTCTTTTATATTTATATATAATTTTTATAAACTAGTTGTGTGGCAAGGATTTCTTCTCCAATTATGCATGGGTTGAAAACTATTTATCTAGGTACCCATTATTTTAATGTAAAATTAATATTATTTAATTAAAAAATTATGACGAAATGAGATGTGACATCAATTTGGTGATGGTTAGGAACCTAGCATGGTTTGAAGCAGGTATTAATAGTTAGTGGTTCACCATGAACCCAATGAATTATAAAGTTAAATTAATAATATTGAAATGTTAAAAATTACACTGTATTCAGTATAATTTATTCTTTATTAAACACCATACACTGTTAGAGTATAGATTTTTTTATACATTACACTAGTGTTTTCATTTTTAGTTTTACTCATCCTCTACTCAGACTACCTGATTAGTACTTGACTAGGTTTTATGTTTTAAGGATATTATAAGTGTAATATCATTATGTTATAAGGCTTATTTTGGATAGATCATGGGTGGGGGAATAAAAATTGATGCGAGTTCCGACTTTAGAGTTGTCAGTTTATCTTTATTTTTATTTTTCATTTTAAACATGTAACATATATAGAAATAAATATATAATACATTGGTTTTAATATTGTTTTTAATTATTTTAATAATTTTATATTGGACTATAGGGGTTATGAAAATTTTTTGGATATTTTTTTTATCATTTGGATATTGTTAACTACTTTCTTTTGATGTGTTGTGTTGATAATGAGGGTACAATATCCCTACAATCTCTATATTAGACATTGTCTTCTAGTCAAAAGCCTCTAGACTATAGGGTGGTGTCTTTGAGTCCATTTGACCAACCGACTCACAGAACTGATATGTGCACCAGGGTCAAGATGCTGGAAGGTAGTATCAAATGGAGGTTTTTAATTTTTTTCATTTGTTCATGTATTCAGAAATGGATGACTAGATACTAGGTGTTATTGATTCTTATTCATGATATCATTCATGGGAGTATCTAACCCATGTATAACAGAAAACCCAAGTACCCAAGGATGGATATTATATTAATTATTTTTATTATAGTTGGGTATTATTTATCCTTAGGTGATGCAATTGTAGTGAAATTATGTTGTTATTCAGATTTTATTAAGGTCCTTTTACAGTATGAGAAATTTTTATTCACGCATCATTCTAGGAACCCAATAATAATTGTGACATGAATAATTTTAGGTATATTAAGAATATTTTGTTTTCAATGAGTAATTTAAATAATATTTATTTCATTTTTTTGTCATATTTAAATGAAATTTCTGTATAATATGATATAAAAATTTTTAAATGTTGCTAAATATGACAAATGTAAGGGATAAAATTGGTGTCTAACGAAAATCATTGACCTATGAATATGATATAGCCATTTTATCCAAAATCTCTGTGATATATGGTTGTAGGAAGTGTTAGTACATTGTTTTTTACCCTGTGTTGGTGTATGGGGGATAACTTGTAATAAAAGTATATGAATCACACTGATGTAAATGTTTTTTGTGTCCTAAGATTTTTTTTTCATTTCCAAAATATTCTTCTATGATAATAGTTATTAAAGGACTGATAGGAGGAAATAAATGGAAATTATTCTCTAGTAGTGGAAATAGAGGATCTGATAGTTCCAAGTGAATCCGTTAGAGATCAATTACATGAGGTCATTTTCCACATAATGTTGTTTTGGGAAAGATATCAACGGTGAGGTGTGAAGAGTATTTTCAACTTCACATGGGATTTAAAATTGCATAACCCTTTGAAATTAACTAGATATGGAAGACCCGAGGTAGATGAGTTCTAGATTGAGTCTGTCTAGTTGATCCTTGACTATTTATAGTCTCATTTTCAGAAGAGATTCTTGATGGTGTTTTATATCTTACGTGTTCAAGTGAATCTTGGGTGGGAAATCTATACATGATATGGATTGTTGGAGAACACAAATCATGTAGACATTATGGATATTTAATTTGACCACTTTTACCTTGAGTTGATCTAGAAGGAGAGTGAGGATGTGTTTATTGGTTTTCCCCAAAGGTGTATGTCTACTATTGACTATGCTGGTATCTTTTTTGATATGTAATTCTGTGTTCTAGTGATTTCAGAAGATGGTTATACTATGGTAAAATGTTTTTCTAATGGGATTAAATGTGGGATTAAATCTCTAGTCTATATCCCTGTGATGTGGAATAATTATAAAGTTGTAAATCAATATAACATTCATAGGGGGACCTAAGGAAGGATTTTAGTACAATTTATGTGGTTTATCACGGATTACAAGGATGTGTTTATTCTAAGAGTAGGTCTAATTATTATTATAATTTCAAATAGGGATGTTGAAAAAAATTCTATGGAAATGGATTAGTTAATCATAGTAGTGTCTGAATGAAATTTCACTATTTTGGTAGGTTGAGACATATTCATAGATAGATTCCATAACTACCAGTGGAGTAGAATGATTGTGGTAGGAAGGGTCAATTTTATATATATTTTACAAAACGTGAAACTATATGTAGTTATGGAAATGATAGGTAAGATTAGAATATATAGTGAGGTTTCTCTTCCCCATAGCATTCTCAAAGATGAAGTTCTATTGCCCATGGGAGTTGAGGTAGCAGACATGATTCTTTAGGGAAAGAGAGCATGTATCAACTTCATGGTTTATTTCAGGGAACATAGACTATAACACTGGGAATAAGAGTATAATAGTTTCATATATTTCAAACTGTACTTGTTGATAGAGAGTATAGAACATCAATAGTTTAATGTACCATCTGGGTATATTCTACAATTTATAGTGTCTTATATCTAACACGATATTATGATTATAATATATTATAACAACATAAGAGGGGTTTATTTAGTTATTAGAGTTTGTGAGTGGGGTTATCAATAATGATAGGCCAGTGGGAGTATGGTCATGACACATCTGTTTAATCTCATCTACTTCCTTTATGGTATGAGAGTATAGTTTAACAATGAATCTCTATATAAATGACATGTTAGGATTTGACATGATTTTTGGTATATATTGGTTGGTGATATTCAAATCCCACATTAATTTTTAATGAAAAAGAGAGACCTTGACATCTCTAGATACTTATTTTTATGTATATCATGGAGATGGGGATATTTAGGCAGACCATGTAAGGACAATATTCCATGAACTGGGGGTCTCACCACCTCTATTGGATATCTATTATTAGAGGACGAGGGTTTGAACCATGATTTACTTCGGCCAATTGGATATTGATTCATGGATGTCTCACATGGGGACTCATCATGGATACCACATGAGAGGGGTATTGTGATTTTAATTGAGCTCATTCCCTAGGCTATGAAAATTTTCATTCCACCGTATATATTGGGACCAATTGAGCATCACGATATTATGACATAACTGGACGAGTTTATGAATAATAGATTTACCCAAACAATTACGTTGCCTTGGGGTTTTATATTTCCTTCTAAGATGAATTAAGAGAAATTGAACTTCTATGTAAATAATCCAATGTTGAATTGGTAGACAATGAAGAACCAGTATCCTCTTCCACGTATTGATGACCTCACTAGATAGTTGAGAGGAGCTTGTGTATCATCGTATATTAAAAAGAATTCATGGTATCATCTGGTGAATGTTCAAACATATAAAATATCACAAAAATCATTCAAAAAATGGTATGTACATTATGATTAAATTGGAACTCCATTCGGGAAAACCAACTCCCCTTCAATGATTATGTCCTTGATGAACATTATCATCCACATATACATGAATCACATTGTGGTGGTTTTAAGGTGTCATAATAGTGTACTAAAATACTCGTGATGATCATTATGAACAACTTAAACTTATATTAATTACAATAAGAGAGAAAATCTATATCCCATCCAATCTAAATGTCAATAATGTATTGACTGGGTGTATTTTATGGTCATGTCAAATTAGAGGAAGGTGTGTCAGTGTACAGAACAATAGTGATGGTAATGGCTTCATGGGAGTAGCCTAGTATTTTATTATATCCATAGATTTATATAATTATAGGGTTACTATCTGATATTTATCCAAGAATTCTTTCCCTATTCAGCACAGCATTCCGGTTTGAAGTACTAATAGAATATGATTGAATCATTTGGGGAATGTGAGAATTGTTTATTGGAGATGAAGAAGTGTTTGACTACCACACCAATTTTGATCCTACCTAAGCTGGGTGAGCTGTGTTATATTTTTTACGATGCATATGGGATCAATAATTGAGTAATATAGATGTATGGGGGTGAGTGGTGGAATATGTGTCATGTTTTTTATGCCACATGAATAGGATTACCGTATAAAAGATCGCATACTACCTGTTTCAGTTAATTCATTGATTATTTAGCAAAATTATATATTGGGATAAATTTTTACTATGCAAAAAAATCCCTAGATATTAAGGTATATCTTTTTTAATTATATTTTAAAATCTTCCAGTTGATATGGTTTTAGTATATCCATTAATTTTACTTTTATCTAGGAAATATGGCCCTAAAGGAAAATAGTATTGATGATTCTTTAAAAAAAAGCATACACAACAACAAGCAGATCAGGAGTATAGGAATGATTTGAAGATGATAACCTTGTGGTATTTGATTCATATTAGAATTATAGAGATCTATGAGTATATGACCATCATATTAGTATTGTTTTTGTCCACACGTATAAGCTAGATCGGGGAAAATTATTATGAGGATCCATAGTGTATGTCATTGGGGGAAATCCGTGAATGTGGGGAGTCACTGTTATACTAAAATATACATGTGGTTGATATCATCTATGTGACGAATAATATTTTTGTTCATGTGAGTATGTGAGAGGATATTTTTTGTGGGATTCACGCCATGATGTTGAAGGTGCATCCAGGTTTTAGAAGAATGTATCATGACCTATATTGACAATATTGGTGGTCGGTCATGAAAAGGGGAATTTTATGGTTCATGACACGATTCGATGCCTATCAAAAGGTACATTCAATGAATCAATTAGATATTTGTATACAATAGTTGTTTCCTATATCAGAATGGAAGTAAGATGATCTTACCATGGACTTTTTAGTAGGTATCCTATGGATTCCTTGGAAGAATGATTCTATATGGGTTATAGATGAATTACCAAAATAATTATCCAATTTTTTCAAATCTGATATAAATTATTTGGGGATTAGTGGGAGAACATGTATGATCAGTATATAGTTAATATAAAATGGGTTCTACCATGAAATGTATCAGACCATAACTTGCGTTTCAATTTGCGATTCTAGGAAATAATGCATAAATCTCTTTGAATATAGATATTTCTGAGCAAGGAACTCAACCCTTATTGAGAGATAAAAGTTTTAGTTTGGTATATAGGTATTTGTAGATATTCTATGGGTGTTCTCCATATACAATGGTGGGTCATCCTAAAAGAATATATCACTCATTGAGTTCACAAATTCAAACAGTTCTTTGGAAACAATTTAGATTGAACCATATAAGGATCATTACAATATGCTATGATGATCACCTATATCATGGATGAAGGTAAGTGAGTCAGAGTTTTTGGGGTCAACTATCATGAAGGATACCCCAATGAAGGTTTAATTGATTTGGAAATTTATGGTTATGGCTACGAGTAGGAAGAACACAAATGTTGATCGACATTAATGACCCTGAGATTATTCAATGGGTGATCAAAAATATAATGGCCCCGGATATTCATACATATATATTAGAACATTTTTTTTGGAATATATCATACATTAGAGAAAAAAACCCAAAATAAAAATATTAGTTTATTTCCATTGGAAACATGGAAACACAAACTACTAGTTATAACACATCTACACCATGTCTGACATATTTATTCATAACTATAAAACATTTTGACATTTAATATTTACACCATTATTCGAATTTAATAGAAAATATACACATAGTGGGTGGTGATAAGATTATTAGTATGGGTAAAGACGTGTAATGCATAGCTATAACATAAAAATTAGGGTATGAGAACAAAACATGATGATTTTATGATCGTACCATGCCTGCCAACAATATTTTAGAATATTCATGACATATATATTGTTTTTTTTAAATAAAATAATCATATTATAATTTAATAACATGATCAAAGAGAGTACAACAACTGAATATGACAATAAATTTGTTACATGAACATAGTCTTAGAATTTCTTCTGTCAATAATACATAACAATAAGTTAATCAAATGTTAGGCCTGGGATAATCACCAATGTAGCGATATCGGGCTTAGTATTACTTCTCGTGTACCTTCATGTTTTGAGATTAGAGTGACCTAATGTGTTCCATGTTGTTTTGGTATTAGGATTACCTACTATGAATCAAAATGTTTCGGGCAATGTATAACGTCATGTGTACCCTATTTTGCAGGAATCTATTGACTTACCATGTATCATCTTGTTATAGGATTATTATAAAGACTATTTTACACTCTAATTAGATGATTAAGATGACCTCCCTTGTACTCATTGATATCATTGATCATTTTTCATTACTCAATGCATTAGTGTGGTATATAGGACCCACCCATCACTTAATGAAAACTATAAATTTTTGTTCCAAATTCCCAAATGTAAATTACCATAAAAATAAATCAAACATAGAAATAATATGGATTAAATCTTTTAAAAATAACCCAAATCTAGCATAAATAAGAAAAACTGATGTAATATTATATTCGAAATAATTTTTAATTATATTTTTAAAACATTCCTAATTAATTAATCTTTTCAACTTTGAGACACTATTTTTAAAGAAAAACAAATTTAGAAGAAAGAATCATAGAAAATTAAATTGAAAAAACAATGAAATATTTGAAAATCATTTTAATAATCATTAATTTCCATTTCCTTGAAAATTTATATAATATTATTAAAAAAAATTTAAAATAATTTTATAAAACATTATTTGAAATGAAAAAAAATTCTATAATGAATAGAGAATGTTTTGAAATGAAACTGATAACACCATTAAAATAAAAAAAACTAATGATAAAACCTATCAGAGGGAATTTTAGACCCCGGTTAAATGAATATAGGTGTATAAACTAATATATGTATCAAAGACCGAAAAATGAAACAAAATCACCTTTATAATTTGGTATATTTTCAAACATAATAACCATGAAAGGGATATCATAAAATGGATCTCTAAATAACAATTTTTTTATGTATAAGGATCATATATTACCTTAATGTTCAGTATATAGACCAAACATAATAAATGTGTGTGGGTCTGGAATAAGTTTCACATAAATACTAGTGAGACTAAAAATGTATAATACCTAATATGATTTACTAATGACTTTATATTACTCACTTATTAACAATTCCAAGTTTACATTAGGTTTTGGGTAATAACGACTTTGTTTCTCAAACATGTTTTGACTTTTAATTCATTGGCTTATATGTTATATAAATTTTTAATCATATAAATATTGATAAAAATATAATAAAGATCTTATATATTCATTATATATTTATTTATTGTTATCTAGCATTGTTATAGGTAGAAAATTAAAAACACCTTTCATGGAGACTATAGGTTGTATCAATGAATGAATATTGTTTTCATTTTTAACTCATAATAGAATAAGTAAAAGTATATGATATATTATAATTACAGAATAATATTTATTTCATATATATAACATATGTTTATTAAAACCAAATTTATTAAATTTTATTTATTTCATGAATTAATCACATTACTTTGTGTGGCGGTAGTCTAATGTACACACGAACAACGTTATTGTATTCCTAAAAAATGGAAAACAAGTTGTTATGTGTGCCATAACAATTATAGAATCCAAATAAAATAATAATCATATTTTTTACATATATAAACTATAAATCCATCATTATTATCAACCATTAATGATGGAAACGGATGACTGAATGGAATTGGTTAATGAGATGCTAGTTTAGCGTACACCAAAACGATGATTGTATATTACATTTTATGGAACAGTGTAAATTTTTAGGTATTAAACATAACATGAAAAATAAAATTATATTTATGATACTATAGATATTGTAATAACATGAAATAAAATTAATTTAGTGTGTTCAAAGAAGAAATAAAACAAAACCTTTTGATGATGAATGCTACCTCTTCTTCTGGTATCTATTTTCTGTTTGCATCAATGGACATCATTAGTTGTATTGAATCCTAATGTGAAGATTATATGATGATTTTACGGAAATTTGGAAGATATTTTGGTAGTTTTTTATGTTCCAAATGCATATTTAATTTCTAATAAAATTGTATAAGAGGCTCCTTTTTATAAGATAGTGGAGGAACACTCATGGAATTTCTCAATAGTTTAAATTATAATAAATTCAATGTCATTCATAACACATAAAAAGTTAATTTATTAAAATATGATATATTATAAGATTTTAATATCATAAACCAATATAATTTATCTATATATGGGGTTATTTTAATCATTATAATTTTTATTAACCCATAGTTAACCCTTTTTAGTTTCAACTACGATATAAAATTTTCTCCTTATTAAGAGAATGTAATTTTTACATATATAGTTTTAATTGGGTTGATAAAATTATCCACCATAAAATTAATTTCATCCATAAAATTTATCTATGTTATCAATTGTTTCATACTTGAATATTACTTTCATAGAAACCTGCAACATAGAAGTGAATACAAAAACATCCGTTAAAATGAAGTAAAAAACATAATGGTTACCCAAAGTAACTTATAATTAGATTTACAAATAAGAGAACATAGATGAAAATTGAACTCACAAAAATGTAAGAGAAATGACACTTTCATGTTGGATGGTTAGTGATAGATGAAATGGTTATGATAATGCTAATGATCAAAAATCCAAAACCATAAGAATCATGAAGAAGGTCATTGATATCATAAAAATGATTATAACTTGAATGCATTTTATTTCATGTCCATTTTCCTAATGTTGATTATTTTTCATTAGAATATAAAATACATGATTTTAGGTCAACCGCACTAATTGTTTCACCATGAACAATTTCCATGTATTCTATAATTCCATGAAATTAATATGATTTTTTCATTCCAGAAGCACTGGTAGATCATTGGATCCATAAATTGAATAGTAGGTCATTCCATCAATCATTATCATAATAAAATTGTTATGAAATGTTATCCAATATGCATTAATCCAATTATGGGGAGATAATAGTTTAATCTCTAATATCATATCAAAATTAAAACATAAACCATTCCATAAATGGTTTACCATATAACCATTATAAAATATAAATGTATAAATATTTACAAAGAATGTGACAAAATTTATCAACTATATATTTGTATTGATCACTCATATATAATAATGTAGATGTTGTTTGTCACATACCTATAATGTGATTACCCTCATAATGTATACCCTTAAAACATGGTAATTACTATAAATCATTGTTCAAAACATTCAATCGTTCTTATTAAAAAACTTATTGGGTAAATTACATAATTCTATATATTTTATAAACAACATCCAAGATAACATAAATCAAATTCTAAACAAGTCATTTGTTTGTTCCAATGTAATGTGTACTATCGAATATATTTATTCTTATACAATATAACTTCTTTGAAAACATCATTATCCCATCATTAGGAACATATTATGGTTTTTCATACCATTTTAATTATTTTTACCATGAATAGAACCTTTTTATTGAATTACTTTTCAATGTGTTCATCTCCATTAAACATATCCTTTTCAATCCTTAATGAAAACCACATAATAATTTTTTTTGTATAGTTCATGATATGTATCACATAATATTTGAATTAAAAAACAAATAAAAATAAATTATAAGATATCATTCTTAAACCATTACACAGACTTCATTGACATATTATTTCCCTCAATATGATATAAGAATCTTGTATTATGGTATGTAACCCTCAATATAGTCATGATTTTTTTGTTTATTATAAACAATTATATTAAAAAATCGCATATAGGAAATTGTTGTTTATCATCACTTAATAATTAGTTGTATAAACAATACCAATATAACCTTCCAGATTCTCTTCATGGGATGTCCACTTATGACACTGTTCTTCATAATGCTCATACTTTCAACATATAATACATCGAATGTCAACCATGTTACTCTTAGTTTCTTTTACTGACTAAGTCCATAAACCATATATTGGGAAAAAATTATCATAGATGAAAAACACATAGTCCTAAAAATTTCATGTAGGGTTATTAAATCGTGACACATTATTTTAATTAAATGACTCATTAGAAATATTCATAGATAAATTCCTAATCATAAAATTAGAAATATCCCTTTAGATACCACTAATGTTTTCTCATATGATATTAACATTATTGACTAAAAAATTTATATGAAACGAACTATATTGACTGAGGCTTTTCATACACTGATATCACATAATTTTTTGGGAATTTTTTTACAAATTACACAAGAACATTCCCAAAGACCTTAACTTTTTAGTTCATTTGGAAACATGGAAACACAATAATTTTTCTTCATAATAAATCTACATTACCACCCTAGTATTTATTCCTAATAAGTTACATTTTTTACATAACATATATTATACTGTTATTTGTTTCATGGAGAAAATAAATATAAGAATGGGTGAGATCACCGGCATGGTAACTATAATGAAAAGAGATACATTATCATAACATGATCATAATGTTATGTTATCAAAAGAATAAAATTTTAAAATTATTCCCTTCATGTCAAAAATCATATACATGTGTTAATGAATAATTAATGAGGGTTAAAAAGACAAGAATCATAATATAATAATAACAAATTATCCATGAGAGTATAAAAATGGAATTAGATATGGAATTAGTTACTAACACATAACCACCGAATATCTTATATTAATGATAAATACAAATTCATTCATATTATGTTAGTCATGGGTAATCACCAATGTACCTACATTGGTTTTGGTATGAAATATCATGTAACTTCTAGTTACGATCAATGGATGACCTATTTTTTACCAACTAGTTGCTTGAATATGATGACCTATTGTATACCATCTAATTGAGGGATTATGATGATATCACGTTTAACCTATTTTTGTTGGGTTAGGATGACCTCAATGTATACCATCATGTTTCGAAAATAGTATAAACTCCCATTTAACAACTTATTATTGGAATAGGATGACATACTACGTACCCTTTTGGGTTCATATGCCATTTATCAATACCCAATGCATTGGATGATGATATTGGCCCCACATGTAACTCAATGAAAACTATATATATTTGTCAAACATGATGATAAATTATTCATCATAAACCATAACAGAAAATATATATAATAATTATACTCGCCTTGAATCATAAATCCAAAATAGCATAACATATATCCATTCAAGTCTTCTTAGATGGAAAATAATTCTAAAAGATGATTTTAAAAAAATTATTAATTAAAATATCATTATTATTTGAAAAATGATTTTTAAATAGTAAAACTTTTCTCAAAATTTTTTCATTAATAATAACTATTATAAATTATAAATTAATTTTTTATTTTTTTAAAACATATTTGAAATCATTTTTAATGAAAATTCATATAAGATCATTCTAAACATTTAAAACATTTTTAGAAGATACTGTTTTCAAGGAAAATTGGTGAAAAAAATTACTTTACTATTACCCATTAAAATTTATATATAAAAATAGATATGTATATACACATAAATTTTAATATAATGTTCCCATATTACATTAATATTAATTTTATATCCTACAAAAACTAAATGACAATTGAATATGGCATAATTCACATAGAAATAAAAGTGAGACTTGAAGTCCCCTTACCTAATAAATTGAGTACCTTATTATACATTAGAACATCCTGAATAATAAATATATATTAATTATAAATCTAAAAAATAACAATTTATATATATATAATACATCATATTATAAAAATATGACTTCATATTACTAACTAATTATCAATTCAAATATTAAGATATGTATCAGGTATTAACTACACTCTCTCTCTCATGCATGTTTTGAATTTTTATTCTTTGTTCTCACACATAGATCCTGATATAATAATCTAAAAATGAATACCATTATATTAATATCATATATATTCATTATAAATGTATTTATTGTTATATGTAAAATTTATAGGTAGAAAATACAATACATTGTTCATGGAGAGAGAAGGTCATACGTACAAACGAAAAATATTTTCATTTTAATGTCATATTAAAAGAAATTGTACCTCATGTTATATTAAAATTATATAATAACTTTTTTCCCATAAATATAAAATATGATTATTTAAATCATCTTCATAACATTCCGTTTAATTCTTGAATGAATTACATCACTTCATGAGATGGTAGTACACTGTACACATGGACTACATTATCATTTTATGAAAAAATGGAATGTGTGATGGTTTGTGTGATATAAAATTTAATGATTCATTATATAATTATAAATCTAAAATATACCACATATAAAGAAATAATATATAATTATTACGAAAACTAGTTTTGATAATGAATAACAATAATCATTGTTTCGAGAGGCGGTAGTACATCATAAACATGAATGATGATTGTGTATCCCATTTGATGGAAGTGTGTGAATTCATGGGTCACACACTTAACATTAATATTTATAATTATATTTAGTACAATTATTTGATTATATAAATATTAAATAAAAATAATTTATTGGGATCAATGAATAAATAATGTAGAAATGATTATCGATGAACATTAACTCTTATTCGGTTATCAGCTTTTGGTTTTCCCTTGTGGACACACTTTGTTGTTTCTCTTCTCCATGAAATGATTATAGGAATAAGTGTGTGAAATTGGGTGATGGTTTTGACTAGGATTTTCCATGACTAATATGATTATATGTGTGAAGAAAATAGAATAATATGTTCACTTTTATAATAGAGGGAGGGAAACTCTATGAATTTTTCATTAGATTAATTGATAGTAAATTAAATCTCACTAAAAATACATAAAAGGCCATTAATTTGAGGAAATGATATGATAATTATCTAATATATTTAAAAAATATACTTTAGAAATTTTTTTGTCTTATTTGAAACCATATCATATTTATTAACCATTTTATAAGCCATTGCAATTTTAACTATGGTAATAAAAACCGATTTTAAGATTAGATAATTTTTAACAATAAATATAGAATTTTATAATTAATGGAAACATTATAATATACTTGAACATATTTATTCACAGTTTACCTTATTTAAAATTTTTATGATTTATAAATTAATTAATTAAATTGTATATTCCAAAAAATATATTATGGTCAATTTTGACAATATTGAATCCCATGAATTTATGAAATTAAATATTGTAAGATAATGTATAATAATTTATTTTATTACACCCCTAGAATATCATCTTAACAAAAAATAATAGTGTTTTAGATTAATTAATTCAAAATATGTTTTTTTATTATTTGTAATATTATTTAATTGATTGATTCATTAATTGATTAATTAATTCATCATAATTGTTTAAGTATTTGTGTTAATAAATGCATTATAAAAATTTAAAAATAATATTCCCTAATTTTGTTAATCCTATTATATTATATTATAATTTTTATATTTGATCCTATAACATCTACTATTTTTTTCAGGTATTCTTATACCCCTTTTTCTTAACATTATATGGTTTGGTTTTATTTGGGGTTGTTTCGGGTGAAAACTTTTGGATATTTTGAATGTTTTGAGGTTTTGAAAAGTTGGAGTAGAGTTTGGACATACCATGTTCCTTTCAAAAGAAAAAATTGTAATTTGTGCAAGTGAGGTTTATCCTGGTTAGTAAACCTTATTTAAATTGTTTTTTCCACCAACGAGAAACTGTGAATCCCATTTAAAGGGGACACATTGTCAGGGCACACGGTTTGGTCTAATTCTGTGGCACCACCCAACAATCCATGTATATATGTTTTTTTAATCCATGTATTTAAAAAACTCCCTAAAACATCATTTTAGACTTCTTAAAAACCCATTCGACCCCCAAAAAATTTACTCTTCCCTCGGATCTTTGAAGAGATCATCATTACCAATCTTCACCCACCCGGATGTGGATCAAATACTAGAGAATGACATTTTATGCCCTCTTGGTTAGTTTCCTCTTCCCTATCATTTTCTCCCACTCTATATTCAATACTCCTTAGGTTTTGATATATATCAATAGAGATTGGAATATCGTAAAAAATTATTTCCAATCATAGATCACAGTATGATTGTTAGAATTTTTTTGGTCATTCCATTCAATAAAATACTGATTAGGTTTTGGTGTTTGGAGAAAATATATTCTCGGGGTAGGTGGTTCCATTTGTATTAAAAAAATTACTAACCCAAAATTTATTGGATTATTTTATATTATTTATTTTGAATTTAATTGTTTTAATTTTATATCAATTGTATGTTTAAAACCCACAATCCATATAATTGGGTGGTCTGTTTAGTGAAATTATATTTTTTGCATGAAATTGAAAAGAACACAATTTCAACGAATTTGGGTGTGTATGTGAAATTAATTTAAATTGATGAAATTTGAAATTTTGAGTTTAAATTTTGACATTTTTGTGATGGAAAATTATGTAATTTAAATTGTTCAAATTGAATTTGTGAAATGGATTTTACAGAATTTATTTCACTGTTTTATTTTATAATAATTTCATTAATGGATACGTTTGAAACCATTTTGTTTTATATTGGGAAAATCCATTTTTAATTAAATACCATATTTTAATTGTAATGAGAAAATTAGAAAAACTTAAATATTGAATAGGATGAATTTTATTTTATTAATTCTTAAAATAAATATCCCATCATTTTTTTTACTAGACAACATCAATTTCATAAGTTTATAGTGAGTTATTAGGATATCACTCTATGATTTACAACGTTCCAATAAACATAAATTTATCACATCGCATCCGTGATAGGATGTTGGTGATGTCCTTTGTCTAGTGTCAAAGGGGAGTGTGTGTGTGTGTGTGTGTGTGTGTGTAGATTTCTATGTCACATTGAGTGCGAGGGAATTCCATTAGCCTATAAATATCATACCTTTTAAAAAATTCACCATGTTTCTCAAATTATTGTTCTTGAAATAAATATATTCCATTGTTTTCAAATTTTTATATTCCATTTTCATAAAAATACACTATTTTATATAAATGTTTTTATCAATTTTTTTAGAAATATACTATTAATTGAAATGTGAATCAATTGTTTAAACTATTTCCATCATTTTAAATATAAGAATGAGTTGTCTTAATGTCATTTTGAAATTAAAAATACACTTATTTAAAATTAAATGTTAATTATATAATAAATTAAAGGTGGAATATATTAAGGAACCCTTGGTGAGAAACTATTAGGAATTGAGCTCACACCCTACTTGTACACTCTAATATAGGTGGATTATCACTTTCTATGATTTACTAGAGGAAAATCACCACTCAGAGGTGATTCTAGCTATTGATCTTTGGGATTGGATAGATTAGTCCACATGAACATTGTTTGTTCTTTCAGCTTCTTGTAATTTTTTTGTACTTATGGTTTGTTCAACTATTTTAATTATGATACACTTGTAATTGGGAAGTATCTTTTGCATTAATATAGACTCATTATCTTACATCCATAATGTTCAGGGAAAATTAGTTCCCAAATTCATTTCTGTTATGGATGTTACTATTATTTAATCTATGTGGATCGGGAACTCCATTGGTCCATCATAGAGTTGTATAATTTATCATGTTAGAGGGGTTCCTGGACTAGTTCAAGAAAGTGGTATCATAGATCCATGTTGAGCTTTCTCATTGAAGTCAGTATAATTTCTATATCAATTATGGAATATACGAGGTTGTTCTGACAGATTATCTATGTCGATCTCAAATAAATGATTCTAGAGTCACAAGGGGGTTTCGAGAAATGCATATTTAATATTAGATATTGAATTATCCATTGTTTTGATTGGGTCAAATTGAATTTCCAATCTAATTTTTTATATTTTATGGGCTTGATTTTTTTACTCTCAATTTCAGTTTTTATAAATGTCTCCAATTTAGTTTTTTTATGTTTTTTAGCATCATATATCAATAAAGATGTGAAAATCAGATCCAGTTGAATTCTATTGGGGATCTTCAATGAGTGAATTTTATTGTGTATCATAGTCTAGTTGATGTGACCATGTTCACATTCTATGATCTAGGATAGGAACAACCACACAATGTATTTCTAGTGGTTTTAGGGATTAGTTATCAAGTGTTCCTTTTATAAAATCTAGCTACGTTAAATGGATAAAATGATCCTCAAGAGTCTGAGGAATTGTTGAGCAGGATGGAGTGTTTTTTTGGGTTCTTAGAGACTCAAATAAAATCAAGGAGAAGTGTGAGACCATCTAGTTGGAAGGAAAATTTAACAGATGGTGGGACATGATGGAATTAGTAAAGAAACATGAGGAATTAGAGTAGACATACCTGCATTTTTTTCACTAATGATTTATATCAACAGTCTAGGTTATTTTCCATGGCCATTTAGACTTTCAAAATCGTGCAGGCTGATAAGACCATGAAAAAATGTGAAAATAATTTGGCTAATAATTTTCATTTTTCTCCATATAATGTATCACATTAGATGATAATGTATTAATGGATTGAGTTGGGACATTGACAATATATCCATTCATAGGTTTTATTACTGAATCTTCCTTATTATGATGTTATGCTATAAAAATCACTGACTTTTTAAATAGACATGGTTGTCATGTTAGTGTTTTTGGGAGTATGCTTCTCTCCCCATTGATGTCTGAATTATTTTAAGGTAAATATAATGATTGATGATTTGCATGGTGGCTCTTAATAAAACTGTCATTCTAGACACCCTCCATTTTCAAAAAGAGGCATATTTATTTGATGTTAGTGAGGAAGCCCAAGGGATTTAAAGAGGGACTTCCCTGAGGCACCATGATTTGTGCTTCCTATAGATGCTCATGTCATTTTGAGAATCTATTTGATGATTATTGAACCCCATATAGTAGGCCAAGATCTCGAGCGCCCACCAAAACAACATTGTAATTAGATCATTCATGGAAAAGGGTGAAATAGACCCATGCATCTAGAACAATTCTACTTCACATAGTAGAATAGACTCGTAAGGAATTTGATATGGATCCAACAACTGTGGGAGATACCATTACTAAATATTTTCCAATAGTTACAACATTATTGGATATTGGTGCATTTAATTCTATTATTGCATCCCACTTTTTAATCATCTAATTCTTTTTATGATGTTTTTTTATTTTTTGATGGATATTACTACATCACATGGTATGAAGGGAGAGAATGATATTCATATTCCTACTTCTTTTTTATCTCTAAGATGCTGATATTTCTTGGAGGTTCCTAGTTCTCAACAGAAAACCCATTGATGTAATTTTTGTGATGATATTTATCATTTCCAAAAACATCCATATTTATTTTTACCATTGATGAGTCTCTATTAGTTCACATAACGGGTATTTTGGAATATTTAAATGAGAATGGGACCCAAGGTCGACTAGTGTCAGAACTTCTTATCCTGATTTGTTAAATGTGTTATCTATTCTATCATTTTTTCTAGAGAAATAATCACTCAGCAGTGATCTCTATCCAGTTGTTTTCTTGTTTCCTGACATTTTTGCTTTTGACTTCTCTTATTCCCCACCAGAAATTGATGTGGATTTTTCTATCAACATAGTTTTAGGTAATCATCTATTTACTTTTACATATTATCTTATAGATCCAATTTAAGTAGAGGAGATGAAGAATCTTTTGGACGATCTTATAAATAAATGATTTATTGTCCCTACTATATCAACATGGTTTGTGCCAATTCAGTTTTTTATGTAGAACGATGTTTCACTATTACTATGTGTTGATTATCCAAAAATCAGAAATGATACAATAGTGAACAAGTATCTATTACAATAGATTGATTATGTAGTTTATTAGTTGAAAGGGGACAAGTCAATATAAATGATTTATGTTTGGTCTATATACCATATGTTGAGGAAAATTAAATCTAGCATGCAAAAAAACGTTTTCCGGATAAGGTATTGTTTTGTGGGTACCTTTTCATTAAATTTGTTCTAAAAATGAGATTTTTGTATTTATGGATTTAATTGACATGATTTTCCTTGATAATATTGATACCATCATTATATTATTTGTGTATGAAATCCTCATTTACTATATGTATGATTAGCATAATGTTCACCATTAAATATTAGTTCTCCAATTATTGAAAAATCATCAATTATATGGAAATATTTCTAAATGTGTTTTTTTATCCAGGATGTGAAGTTCCTAGGACATGTGGTGTCTATAGAGGATAAATATGTTGATCTGGATCAGGTGATAGATTTTATGACATGGGATTAAACAAGGAATGTCTTCAATATTTAGAGGTTCATTGTATTAACTTGTTATTATTGCTAGTTTGTAAAGGACTTCCCACAATTGGATTCTCTTATTATCCCCCTAACTCTAAAGGGAGTTAAGTTCTATTGGAATGTGAAATTATATAGTTATTTTTTAGCTAAAACATCTCTTGACTACTGAACTAGTGTTTCCTCTTCTAGAGGTCGAGCAATGTAATTTTGGCTTCTGTGATGCATCACGTTCAGGTATATGTTGTGTTATTATGCATGGAGATCATTTCATTTCATGTGGCTCTTCTCAAATTCAACTACAAGATAATAATTACATGAAACTTTAAGTTGACATTATATTTTTATGCACAAACATAATATTTGGAAACATTACATTTATGGAAAATGTTTTCACTTGTTTTTTGACTATAATACCCTAAGTTGTATCTTCTCAAAGAACATATCTGAATCACCGCTAGAGGAACTGTGTTTAAAATCTATAATCATTATTTTTATACATCTTTTATACCCTACTAATGTTAGTTTAATTGGCAATTATTTATGTAGGAATCATGGGACCCATGTATTGAATGAATTATCAAAAGTGGGGAACATGATCCCTCTATTTTCCCAGTTTCATATTAGAGATTGAGAATCAATGATATATGATCTTTTATTAATTGTTCCACTTTTATCCACTCGTCTCAATATGATTCTATATGATTTGAAATAATATGATGATATTCACAGCATTAGATACCCTATATATGGTGGGGCGACCATTCCTGATCGATAATAATCCACCTATGAAATTATATGCAATTAGAATCACATTATTGTGCTATCATAGGTATTGAATGATAAGATGGGAGATTTACATAATTACTTGTGTATTGTGAACCTAGGGACTATGAATATGTTATATGAAATGTGGAAAATATTCAGGTGGCTAGGTATGAGAAGTTGTATTGCTGAATTTTCTCTCAATGCTATGCTTGAAAACATGTCATGGTAGAGCACTAGAATCTTCATGTTTTCTATAGACACATCAATTCATGGCTTGGATTTGTGATGAGATTTCGAAGGAATTTACGGTATGGTTTCCCCATTCCCATAAAAATGGAATATGATATGGGTTTTGATAGATATGATAACAATGTTTGAACAATTTTTAATCAGATACATTAAAACCATTGTTACGGAGTTGGGAAATAGCTATTTCAAATATATTTTCCATTTTCATAGAGTCCCATATGCTATATTCCCGGATCAGGATCCTCAGTTCACTTATCATTTGTTAGAGAGTGATTTTGGATTAAATTGGATATTAGGTGCATTTGATTATGGTATTTCATGTACAACCAGATTTCCAAATATAAATAGATATATAGATTCTTGAGAATGAGGTCTTCACCTATACCCATGACATTGGTGGGTCTTGAGATGATCACATAGGTATTTTTATTTATTTATAATAATATTATTTACCGGTAGATAGTAAAAATGTATCATTTTGAGTTATTTTATGTCAAACCATGCAGATTCCTATTATATTGGTCGGCGATTGGTGAATTTTCCATACATCGACCAAGAATGGTTCAAGAGACGACATAAATGACTCCATTAATTCATCTGATAATGATGATGGAAAAAAACTGGTATAAGTCTTATTATGATCATCAGTGTAGACCATTTTAATTTTCACTTTATGTCTTGATGTTGTTGAATTATTCAAATTGGTTGTATCATTAATGGTTCGGGATGTACATGGAACTTGATACTCATTTTGTGGGACCTTTTTAGTTCATTGACCTGGTGGGGAAAGATTCCTATCGACTAAGAATTCCATAATATATTACCTTGATATATGATGTGGGTCATGTTTTTCATCAACTAAATTATCTATATGATCTATCTCAGGTCCAATGTTAATGTGATCTTGAGATTGAACATAATTTATTGATGACTAGAATGCCAATTAGGATATTTGATTATAAAACGACGTTACTTCATGGGAGCATGATACCATTTTTTAGTGCAGTGGAAGCATGGTTCTAATAATACGGAGAGATGGGATAAGGAAACACTAATAAAAAGTAAGTGGTCTCATATTCATGGCATGGATGAAATTGAATGGTATTTATAGGTATTAAAACATTATTTGGGTGGTGTTTTAAAATCCTCTTATTATTTTGTGTATTTCTATTTTTTTTAAAAAATTATTTGTTTGGTATTAATTTGGTGATTTTTTGGGTGATTTTGTTTAATTTTTAATGTTCTGGGACTGTGCATAATAGGTGCATGGTTTCCCAAAAGATGTGACATGCTTGCGAAAACCATGAAAATCCAGGGAGTTAGGTTTGTATTGTTGATATTTATTTTGAATAACTATTCACCTAGCTCTGAGAAACCATACAATCAATTTAATAGGGTTATGCATCCCTGGCGCACAGTTTTTCCTAACGATGTAACCCTACCCAGCTTATCAAGCGTATGAAGTTTTATTATTAGAAAAATGTTTCAAAAATCTAGAAACATTATTCATAAGCCTTTGAAGGAAATGTACGACACCATGTGTGATTTATTTTTCCCTAGAAGTTCCCAAGATAGGATTTTTTTTTCTAGTACACCATCCCATAACAGGATCGAAGCATAGAAAATAATGTTTGATCCTCTCTCGATTGAATTCAGAATCTATTTTTCTTTCCCCTAATCTCCCTTCATTCAACCCTTTGATTTTCTATATATCCTTATTTTCTAGCATTTTTACTATCCTTTTTTTTGTTTCGATCTAGGTGCGGATCAAGGATACTGTTTCTATGATTTTTAATTAGAGAACCCCGTTTGGAGTTTGTTGTTTTGATATATTGTGTTTTTGATATAGGAGAATCATTATTTATTGCAAACATTAAATTTACCATAATTGTATGATTTATATTCAATTATTTGATTTGAAAATTGTTTTTTTAATTGATTTATATTTTTATATTAAAAAAATCAATTAAATTTGTGTATTTTTTGTGAACTTGTTTTTCTGGATTCAAATCGAAAAAACCCAAAATATATTGATTTTGGATGTGTTTTGGAAATTTATAGAAATTGATAAAATTTATATTAATGACTTCAAATATTGAAATTAGAATGATGAAAAATTTTAAATTTAAATTGGTTAAATTAATTTTTGGAAATTGGTCATCTGAAATTTATTCAAAAGTTATATTTGATAAAAATTTCGTAAAATGGCCTTGATTGAATCCTTTTAGTTTTATATTTGGAATGTTCATATTTTTTTATTAAAACCCCATTTTGGTTTTTAATGGAAAATAGATATACTAAAAAGGTAGAATACGATTAACTTTATTTTTAGAAATCTTAAAATTATTTTTCCATCGTTTATAATGAACTATAGAACATGAAATTATTAGGCAGTTAGTGAGTAATATTGATAACACGTTGTGATTTAATACATTATGAAACTAGATTATTGTAGAGTCACATTGAGTGTGAGGGATTTCCTTTAGCCTATAACAATCACACCTTTTCGGAAAATGACCATGTTGCTCACTTTTTCATATTTGAAATGAATATATTCCATTGTTGTAAATTATTTTACATGCTTTGTGAATTTAAATAAATTGTTTTATATAAAAAAAAATAGAATTATTTTTTTTATAAATATTTCATCAATTGAAATGTGAATTCTTTATTTACATTATTCCCATCATTTGAAATGTTTGCATGATTTGTTTAAATATTTATTTGAAATTCAAAATCAATTTAATTAAAATTGAAATCAATATATTTGGTTAATTAAATGAGGATTCTATTATAGAACACTTAGTGATACCCTAATGTGATATTATCTCACACCCTACATGTGCCTTTATGTTTTCATAGATTATCACGTTCTAGGACTGATTTGGGGAAAAGCACCACATTATGGTGGTTATAGATGTTGATACTTGGGTATAGAGGGTTTTTTCTACTAGGGTATGGGTTGTCCATTCAGTTTATGTTACATTATTGTACTAAATTGGGATTCTTTACTTCATGAAAATTAGAAACACTTATCAAATTGATGTTTCTTTTTTATACATATTGAATAATTATGTTACATACCCAATGTTCTCAAAAAATTCATTCCCATATTATTTTTTTATGATGCTAAATGATAGTCGCCAAACCTTTGGGGATGGAGACGGTCCTTTGGGCCATGTCTATGCCAAACCAATTATTGGGTTACAAATAGTACTCATTCATCTTTGTGATAGAGGATATGTTCTATTTAACCCCATATTATTAATATTATACTTATAAAATTTATGAGTGTGACAATTTTTCACCCTCGATGATTTTAATAAAATCTAATAAATGTTCATGGAAAAGTGTCAATAAATTAATTAAATGTTAAACTATATGGGCTAAGGTATAAATTTAATTCATTCAATAACAGTTGTAATTTTTTAGGTTAGTTATCTAATATTTATAATAATATTTTGACCCTTTATTACTTAATTTTACATCAACTATGGTAAAAAAAATTTCTAAAATTATGATTTATATTGTCTAAAAATAAAATTGACATAATTAATAAATTTTTATCTTCCAATTCCAAATATGTAACGCACCGAACCTAGATACCTAGAGTCAGTGCATTATTACATAACATAGGCATGATCACAAAGGATCAAGTCTCGAATGACCAATTAGTTTAGTAGTCTTGGAAAAACTAGATATATTCATAAGTCTTACATAACATCATAAGGTAAAAAACTACAACAACATCTTTTTTTCATATCCCCTCATACTATCCCTGCAAGTCATTCATAAATTACATCTTCACATCCTAGGAAAATTAAAACATTAAAAGGGGTGAGCTCAGATGATCAGTAAGGATAACAATATAGCAGATGCTTTCATAGATAAGCATAAACACTTAAAGCAATTTATAACTAAAACAAAAGCCTTTTAAACTTGATCTTCCACATAATATGGAAAAGATAAAATGAAATAATTCCATTTACTTATTCACATGGATATTATACTAGTCGAACAATCTCATGCAATATCAATAACAACTTTCATAATAATGGAATGCTTAATGCCAGACTATCATAACCACATAGCCAAGGCCTCATGCCAAGACTACAAATAAGATTTTTCAAGGCCTTGTTCCAAGACACTAGTTTGCCTCATTAGACATATTCATGCATCGAGGAGGTATAGCGGGATCCACCCGTCACTTACTAAGTCCAATGCATTCCTCATATGAACATGTTTAAACATAACATAAACACTCGTATTAAAACTAGCATACGAAAAGAAAATACTTTAACCACAAACCATTATTTGTATAAAAATAGCACATCCACAGTGAAACATAACTCATTCGATTCAATATTAAAGATTGTATTGAATCATATTAACATCAATTGATAATAATTAATGATATTGACATAGATGAAACAAACCATCAAAACTATTTGAGAGAATTATCCCCCATTTCTTGAAAAACTTTAAAAGTCACACTATTTGTCAAGAATCCATTTAAAAATAGATTTTTGAATCAAAGTGTCTCATACCACTTTGAAACTTTTAAATGTAATTTTAATTTAAAAACTTTAATGTCCATATAAATAAATTCTTAAAACCATTTTTAAAACATGGACATTAATGAGAAATATTTAGAAGAATAAATATTTAAAACACTTAAAATTTTATTTTAGTTAGAGTCTCTAACCAAAAGAGAGACACTTGAATACAAATAATTGAGGTAATCCAAACTTTATAATATCATGATAATAAAGGGATTCATGATATACTATGTCAATGTACATTATATACACCATATAAAAGTGATTTGGTGTATAAAAAAAAATAAGTATCAATGGAATGTAAATTGAGATGAATTCTCTTACGAAGACCATATCCTGAGGTTAAGGATAAATCAACGACATAATAATGTGTGACAAATATAAATACAATAATATAATTGGATATTTAGTGTAAATAAATCAGATGGAATTCACACATATTCTTGTAAAAACAATACCAATGAATTTGGATATTTAACTCAACAAATGGAGATTGTGTTAAAATTAGTCTTATCAAGTTCATACCGATGACTTGAGAATTTATAAATAGAGTAATTATGTGTATCAAAAGTATACCCACAGAAAGGGGAGTGTAATTTATGACACAATTAAATGAATAGTGATTCTACACATAATCATGGAGTAAAATAATCAATGAAGTATGTGTAAAGCCAAATAAATGGAAATTGGAATTTCAAATTCCCTTATCGATTAGGTAACTTAAAAAAAATACACCCATGAAAGAAGGATCATTCAATGATGATGTGAATTTACATGAATTAAAGTATATTACACAATGAATACAAACAATGGAAGTACACACCCCACATGTAATAAATAATTGGTGAACAATGGAATTCTCACATAATTAAATGTGAGATAAGAAACCCCTTACTTTGTACTTTTTCATTGGTCGACGGTAGGTTAACATCCTGTATAATGGTGAAATAATTTTTATTTAATTATAAAATAATCATTTACATTAATATGATATATGATCTTTTAACATTGATTTGTTAATAATATCTTAGTATTATCGTTGTTTCGGGTGTTAACTTACTCGTTTTCTTTTATATGTTTTGATAAGAAAGCCATGCTTGTCATTGATAGGTTGTATCTTATTCATATCCAGAATGATATCAAGTCCATAAAAATTATTTTTAAATAATCAAATGATAATTATACTTGAATGGATATGATGGAGAATGAATCTCATCGTGTTCGTGGAGACGGTAGTCCGTACATATGCACGAGAAACAATATCATTATTTTGATGTTAAAATAATATATAATTGGATGTTATATCATATAGAGAGAATAATTATAATGTTATATTCATTATTTACATGAATTACACATCATTATTATACCCATCCAAATAATAATTTATTGAATGACAATTACACCACGACATGGAGACAATAAGTCGTACGTACGCACGTATGGTGACATGTCATTCAAAGGATGGACAGAATAGTGAATATGGTTGTAATATATTTATAATAATATTAAAGTATATAGGAGATACTGGATTAATTAATTTATAATGGGAATAACAAATAAAGAATAAGTTGAAGAAGAAACTAATTTGAAAAATGGTGGTAAAAACATTACCTCTTCTTCGGGTTCTTTCTTTTGATTTGATCAAAAGTGCACTTTAGGTTGTCTTTATGATCAAACTAAGGCCTATAGAATTTATTGGGGGATGTTGAGAGTGTATTTGGGCAGGGGTCGGCTGAACCAAATGGCTTTGAAGGTGTGAGTTAATGAGAAGGGATAATGCCTTTTATAAGAGGGGTGAGGGGCACCATTGGAAAATCTAGAAATATTGTTTTATAATAAAATCATATTCAGTTTATAATGGCTCCAATGTGGATTATTTAAATGTTAAGGTGGGGATAGATCTAAAAAAACTCAACCAATAGAATTTAGTTAGGTTTGGGTTACTATATTAACCTTATCATTAAGTATTAACTATTAGTTAATTAGTTTCACTTTTGCAATGTCTCTTTGTATTTTTATGTTATGTTGTTAATAAACTAACTATATACATCCAAGCTACCCCCAAGTGGTCCATTAATGATACACCTATCATGATATAAGTCCCTTGGCCGATCCTTAAATTTTTAGGAATTTAATATCAATTAATGATATAATATTTGTTTTAAAAACTCTTTTATGTCAATTTTGACACTATTCAATAATTGATTTTTGTAAAACTCATAACAGAATAATTACTTCAAAAAACGTCAATTAAATCAATCCTAATAGGTCATATTATCCTAGAAAATTATTTTAATTCATAAAAAGTCTCAAATTATATTTATTGGGGTATCTAAAATATCAATCATTTTAATTTTTCACTATTATCGTAATTACTGCATCACCATTGTGTCATACCTAAATTAAATTATTTGATATCTATAAATTATAAATAAAATACCATTATGTAGTAAATCTGTTTATATTTCTAATGAATATTTATACTCGAAAATCCAACATATATAACCCTATATAACAATTGTTTTTCATAAAGATATATGCTTGTGTCATTTTTGTATTCATTTTAACTTAATTAAAATAAAGTGTCCCTATCACTTACAAGTGGCACCATGGGGTCCCAAAATCGACCCAAAGATGCCCATGGTCGGACATGTATCAACCAATAAGTTGAGGACACATTTTTGGGTAATTTTTTTTATCAATATAATATTATTGTTTAACCCTTATATAACGGATTTACCCTTTAACCATGATAAATAAAATATTTACCGAAATAATTATTCAAAATGTCTAAAAAAAGTTACCTATTTACACAATTTGAACATCCTGATTCAAAATATAGAATCCATTTTTCCAAATTTCAAACACAAAAGTGGTATAAAATAATTTAAAATTAATTCCGTCTATCAAAACAAAAAACGTGTTTTTAAGAGATAATAACTATCAAAAGATTGGCACTTGTTTGTTTCTGGTTTAATTGTGAAATTATTTCCAAAGAAAAAAATTGAATTAAATGGTAAAAATATATTCTAAATATACTTTAAAACCACTCAAATTCATAATTTATCAATATTTATTATTTCGATTAAAAAAGTTGTTTTAAAATAAGATCTAGTAATTTTCACTATTCATCAAAATATGAAAGTTATCCTAAAAGTACCAAAATTTCACCCTAGGCTAATTTCGATATTCCAAATCCAAAAATGAAGACCATTTTGAGAGATAAAATTTATAAAATTTCAAAAAGTAGGTATTACTATTCATAACGGCTTTTTTGATTGGTTGTGGTGTGTTAGAATCTCAAAGTTGTGTACAATGCACGCCATTGCATTTATTCAAAGGGAAACGTACAGTGGAATCTTGGGGTGTCACATTCTCCTCTCCTTAAATAAATTTCATCCTTGCATTTTTTTTAAAAATTGGGCTTGAGAATATAATTGAAATTCCCTCATCGGAAAAAGAGTCAATAAAACTATCGCTTTAAAAGAAAAGAAGAGAGGAATAAAGGTCACCCAAGATAACCCATACTAGGATTCCATGTAAGAAAACATGGATATGGACGATAAACTAAGTGTTACATTTAGATGGAGAGGGATAAAAAACATGATCAAGAGAAATTTAACAATAAGAAAATCACAAACTTGTGTTGGGACAAACGGACATTAAGACTTGGTCACAATGGAAGAGCTAGAATAAAAATCTATAGAAATACATGATCCACGTAGGATAAACTATATGTTTACCTTTTTTTAGAGATTAATCAAAAAAATGGTTAGTATAATATCTGATTATCCCCCAAATGGATATTCCATTAGATAGAAAAAAAACTAATCTTAATTTCTAAAATTAAACCATCAATTCCCCAAAGTTAAATAAATACCATTCAATAATCAATTGTCCTTAAAATCCTTCAATATAATCCAAACTAATATTGAAACCCAAAACATATAAGAATGTAGTATTCCACGATAAATTGTATCTCCAAATGACATTAACTACTCTTAAAGTCACATACATAGAAGTAATTAACCTAATCATTTCCATAAACAACCCAAATCAATATAAATCCACAATAAAAAACATAGATAAAAATCCACCATTACTCCTCAAATGAAATCCTATACTATTCTATTTTCCATACAACAAAGCGAACAACTTCCAAAATAACATCTATCACTTAATTACCAAATAATTTTCCTATACTAAGGGTATTCATTTGATAGGACATAAGATCCCAAATCAAATAATTAATGATCAATAAAATAATTTAAATAAAAATAATAGTCACACTAACCAGGGACTTCACATAGTCCAATGGTAGGCGATAAATCCCAATCGCACATTGGTTGTGGGTTCGATTCCTACAGCTTTGTCCGATGCGACAGGTTATCACATGGTCTGTGTGTTTCCCTTTTTCAAAAACATTATTTTATAACATTGCCAAAATGAGATAAATTCCTCAAAATAACCATAACATAATTTAACCACAAATCTTATATCATACCTTTCATTTTCATCCCAAATTATAATAACTTATAATTTCCTCAATCCCAATGATCATTTAGAACCAAATGGTTATTTATAACTATATCCGCAACAGAAAAGATAATTTTTCCTCAAATATCATTTTCACATGATAAATTGCAGGTTTACACATACAGGAGGAAATTATTCCAAAGTAATCCCATCAATAAAGAGAACTAACACTTTTAAACATTTCACCATCCATTTATTTCCACATAGGTTATTCATCATATGTTCCTTGGGTTCCCACATTGCCTCTTCCATCTTATGATTTATCTGTAGAACTTTTACTAGACGATTCATCCGGTTTCTCAACACTTGATCTTTGGTATGAAGAATTCTGATAGGCTGTCCACAATAAGATTGATCGGGTTCCAGTTCTAATTCTTCATAGGTGAGTACATGCGTTAGGTCAGGCATGTATTTTCTCACTATGGATATGTGGATCACAACATGAACTCTGGAGAGACTATGTGGATTTTCCTTTTGGTAGAATGCATTCATGTGTCACAATGGTACCTCAGGAATGTTTCAAAATCATCTACTTCCTTTACCCAAATAATTTTCATCCATCATGGATTATATCGATGGAAGCATCGATGAATCATAAAAAAATAGGTATTTGTCATATATAATTTTGATACATCATCTTTAACATGTTTTTTTAGAAAAATTCTCACTGATTCATCTTCAAATATTTCAAAATAAGGTTTTGGTAAATCAGTTTTCGTATATCCCAAAAGACATAAATATATAATTTGATACATATAGGCTGCTCGAAGGTCTCCCTCTTCTGCAGCATCTAGAAAATCATTTAGTACTTCGTAATTTTGAGATAAAGTGAATAATTTGAAAAGACCCTGATGGTACTTCCCACGCTTAGCGTGGTAAGAATTTTGAGAGCGCAACATTATCCCATAGTCGGTACTTGATCCTTGAAAGAATCGTGCAATGAAAGAGGTATTTTTTGTCTCATAAAGTTATTTTCATGTAACTTGGACATTTGAAAAAGTTTCAACATCACTTGTGCATGACTTCTGGATAATAATTTTAAGTAGTTCTTCAGGAAGAGAGAGAAGAGTTTTTCATGATCTTTCCCCCTCCATGTTTCAACTAACAAAAAGAAAATACAATTAGAGTTTTTGAATACTTATCTAATAAGAATGTAAAAAAAATAGACATTATAGAATAATCTTGTAATTGAATAATATATCCTAACTTGGGGTACCCTAGGTTAAAATCTATGTTATCGACTATCTATTTGATGACGTATATTCGTAGGGGGATTTTTTTGTATTCCCTTAATAATGGTTCATACTAATCTTGTGAATTTACCAAAGCATATCCCCCAAGAGTGTCGTAACCAAGAGTTCAACAAGGCCCGTTGTGGTGCACCAGTTCCCGTTCAAGTCTAGCTGAAAGTGGTGTTTTCGGGTTTTACCCCTAGGTACATCTATGCCAGAGCCGCCTCTACCAGCTCGTATCCAGATAGGGATGTATTGCTCGGAAAACTCAATAAATATCTACAATAACAAAATTCTAGTATGTTCTTCTATACTAATACTCAAATTCTCTCTTAGGTCTATGTGATCTAATCAGAGTTTATCTAAATCTAGCTTCCAAGGATTATACTAAACTTCTTCTAATACCAACTGTAACGCCCCGACCCTAGATACCTAGGGTCAGTGCATTATTACATAACATTTTCATGATCACAAAGGATCATGTCTCGAAACACCAATTAGTTTAGTAGTCTTGGAAAAACCAGATATATTCATAAGTCTTACATTACATCATAATGTAAAAAACTACAACAAAATATTGTCTTCATATACCCTCGTACTATCCCTGCAGGTCATTCATAAATTACTTCTTCACATCCTGGGAAAAATAAAACATTGAAAGGGGTGAGCTCAGATGCTCATTAAGGATAACAATATATCAGAAGCTTTCATAGATAATCATAAACACTTAAAGCAATTTATAACTAAAACAAAAGCCTTTTAAACTTGAACGTATGTATAACATGGAAAAGATAAAATGAAATAATTCCCTTTACTTATTCACATGGATATTCTACTAGTTGGACAATCACATGCAATATCAATAACCACTTTCATAATGATGGAAGGCATAATGCCAGACTATCATACCACATAGCCAAGGCCTCGTGCCAAGACTACAAATAAGATTTTTCCAAGGCCTTGTGCCAAGGCACTAGTTTGTCTCATGAGACCTACCAATGCATCGAGGAGCTATAGAGGGCTCCACTCGTCACTTACTAAGTCCAATGCATTCCTCATACGAACATGTTTAAACATAACATAAACATTCATATTAAAACTAGCATACTAAATGTCAATAATTTAACCACAAACCATGAATGGTATAAAAATAGCACATCCACAGTCAAACATAACTCATTCGATACAATATGAAATAGTGTATTATATCATATTAACCTCAATCGATAATAATTAATGATATTGACATAGATGAAAATAACCATCAAATCTATTTGAGAGAATTATACCCCTTTTCTTGAAAACATTTAAAAGTCACACTATTTGTCAAGAAGCCATTTAAAAATAGATTTTTGAATCAAAGTGTCCCACACCACTTTGAAACTTTTAAAAGTAATTTTAATTATAAAACATTAATATCCATATAAATAAAATCATAATACCATTTTTAAAACATGGACATTAATGAGAAATATTTAGAAGAATAAATCTTTAAAACACATAAAAATGTATTTTAGTTAGAGTTTCTAACCAAAAGAGAGACACTTGAATACAAATAATTGAGGTAATCAAAACTTTATAATATAATGAGAATAAATGGATTCATGATATACAATGTCAAAGTACATTATATACACCATATAAAAGTGATTTGGTGTATAACAACAAAGAAGTATCAATGGAATGTAAATTGAGACGAATTCTATTTTAAAGACCATATCCTGAGGATAGTGATAAATCAACGACATAATTATGTGTGAAAAATATAAATAAACTAAATATGATTGGATATTTAGTGTAAATAAATCAGATGGAATTCACACATATTCTTGTAAAAACAATACCAATGAATTTGGATTTTTAACTCAACAAATAGAGATTGTGTTAAATTTACTCTTATCAAGTTCATACCGATGACTTCAGAATTTATCAATAGAGTGATTATGTGTATCCAAAGTATATCCACAGAAAGGGGAGTTGAATTTATGACATAATCAAATGAATAGTGATTCTACACATAATCTTGGAGTAAAATAATCAATTAAGTATGCCTAAAGCCGAATAAATGGAAATTGAAATTTCAAATTCCCTTATCGATTAGGTAACTTACGAAACATACACCCATGAAAGAAGGATCATACAATTATGATGTGAATATACATGAATTAAAGTATATTACACAATTAATACAAACATGGGAAGTACACACACCACATGTAATAAATAATTGGTGAATAATGGAATTTTCACGGAATTAAAAGTGAGATAAGAAACCCCTTACTTTGTAATTTTTCCTTGGTCGACGGTAGGTTAACCTCCTGTATAATGGTGAAATAATTTTTGTTTAATTATACAAGAATAATTTACATTAATATGATATATGATATTTTAACATTTATTTGTTAATAATATCTTAGTATTATCGTTGTTTCGGGTATTAACTTACTCATTTTATTTTATATGTTTTGTTAAGTATGCCATGTTTTTCATTGATAGGTTGTATCGTATTCATATCCAGAATGATATCAAGTCTGTAAAAATTATTTTTAAATAATCAAATGATAATTATACATGAATGGATATGATGGAGAATGAATCTCATCGCGTTCGTGGAGACGGTAGTTCGTACGTACGCACGAGCGACAATATCATTCTTTTGATGTTAAAATAATATATAATTGGATGTTATATCATATGGAAATAATAATTATCATGTTATATTTATTATTTACATTAATTAAACACCATTATTATACCCATCCAAATAATAATGTATTGAATGACAATTACACCATGACGTGGAGACGGTAAGCCGTACGTACGCACGTTTGGTGACATGTCATTCAAAGGATGGATAGAATACTGAAAATGGTTGTACTATATTTATAATAATATTACAGTATATAGGAGATACTGGATTCATTAATTTAGAATGGGAATAACAACGAAAGAATAAGTTGAAGAATAAAAGAATTTGAAAAAGGGTGGTAAAAACATTACCTCTTCTTCGGGTTCTTCGTTTTGATTTGATCAAAAGGGATACCTAGGTTATCTTTCTGATCAAACTAAGACCTCTATGTTGTATTGTGGGACGTTTAGAGAGTATTTGGGCAGGGGTTGGTCGAACCAAAAGACTTTGAAGGTGTCAGTTACTGAGAAGGGAGAGTGCCCTTTTATAAGAGGGGTGAGGGGCACCTTTGGAAAATCTAGAAATATTATTTTATAATAAATTAATATTCAGTTTATAATGGATCCAAAGTGGATTATTTAAATTTTAAGGTGGGGATAGGTCGAAAAACACTCAACCAATATAATTTAGACAGGTTTGGGTTACTATACTGACCTTATCATTAAGTATTAACTCTTAGTTAATTAGTTTCAATTTTACAATGTCTCTTTGTATTTTTATATTATATGGTTAATAAACATACTATATACATCCAAAAGACCCCCAAGTGGTCCATTAATGATACACATATCATGATATATGTCACTTGGAATAAAATTAGACTTTTAGAAATTTAATATCAATTAATAATATAATATTATTTTTAAAAACTCTTTTATGTCAATTTTGACACTATTCAATAATTGATTTTTGTGAAACTCATAACAGAATTATTAATTCAAAAAAAGTCAATTAAATAAATCCTAATATGTCATATTAACCTATAAAATTAATTTAATTCATAAAAAGTCTCAAATTATATTTATTTGGGTATCTACAATATCAATCATTTTAATTTTTCACTATTATGGTAATTACTGCATCACCATTCTGTCATAACTAAATTAAATTATATAATGACTAAAAATTATAAATAATATACCATTATGTAGGAAATAGTTTTATATTTCTAATTAAAATTTATATTCGAATATCCAACATATATAACCCTAGGTAACAATTGTTTTTCTAAATGATATATGTTTGTGTCATTTTTGTATTCATTTTAACTTAATTAAAATAAAGTGTCTCTATCAATTAAAAGTGGCACCATGGGGTCCCAAAATAGATCCAAAGATACCCATGGTCGGAAATGTATCAACCAATAAGGTTAGGACACGTTTTTGTGTAATTTTTTATTATTATAATATAAAGGTTTAACCCTTATTTACCGGATTTACCCTTTAACCATGGTAAATAAAATATTTACCGAAGTAATAATTCAAAATGTCTAAAAATAAAAATTACCTATTTACACAATTTGAACATCCTGATTCCAAATATGAAATCCATTTTTCCAAATTCCAAACACATAAGTGGCAGAAATTAATTTAAAATTAGTTCCCGTTGTCAAAATAAAAAGAGTGTTTTTAAGAGATAATAACTATTAAAAGATTGCCACTTGTTTATGTCAGGTTTTATTGTGAAATTATGTCCAATGAAAAAAAAATAAATTAAATGGTAAAATTATATTCTAAATATACTTTAAAACCACTCAAATTCATAATTTATCAATATTAATTATTTCGATTAAAAAGTTGTTTTTAATTAAGATCTAGTAATTTTCACTATTCATCAAAATATGAAAGTTATCCGAAAAGTTCCAAAATGTCACTCTAAGATAATTTCGATATTACGAATCCAAAAATGAAGTCCATTTTGAGAGATAGAATTTATAAAATTTCAAAATTTAGGTATTACTATTCATAACGTCTAGTTTGATTGGTTGTGGTGTGTTAGAATCTCAATGTTGCGTACAATGAACACCATTGCATTTATTCAAAGGGAAACGTACTGTGAAATCTTGGGGAGTTACAATATATGGAATCTATTTTTTAAAAAATATTATCATATAATTTATGCAAATTAATTTAAAAGTAATCTCTTAGATTGGATGAGATAATGAGTTTTTAATGTTAATAATTGAAAATGGTTTATATAACGGTATATACCATTTCAATGTGAAATTGGTTTAATTGACATATATTGGATTAATTAATATATTTTATTACTAATTATAATTCAAAACAAAATTTATACAAAATTTATCTATATAAATATGTTAAACAATAATGAAATTTTCAATTATAATTCAGTATTTTTATATGTTCATCAAAACATTAAACTTCTTAAAAAAATAAGAAAAGATCATAAAATGTAATGTACAATATTAATTCATGATAAAATAATTTTATGTAGTCATATGAATATTATAAAACTCACAAAATTTTTATTTAAAATGGGTTCTCTATTAAAAGATGTTAAAATCAAACATTTGAAAATTACAAATTTTTGTTCATAAAATTGGATTTATAATTATCTTATGCATATAATATATATTATATGATGGTATAAATATTTATTGAATTTGTAATATATATGTTTTATTCAAAACATTCATCAATAGTGGGTTTTTAAATTATTGAGATAAAATTGTTTTTATACTTAAAAATTGTTTTAATATAATAGGAATTTATATATTTTTAAATAGTTATTAAATTTAATTCTATATAATTGATATCCAAATGATTTGTTTTATATACATGATTAAATAATAATTTCAAATTTTAGTTTTATTATTTGAAATTTCCATTATAATTTCTAGTTTGTAATTATATTAATATTTCAATAACAACCATAATAGGATATTGTAGTTTACTAATACTCTCCCTTTCCAATAATTAATGATATTGAATGAACTCATCATTGTTTGCAATAAATTCCAAAAATAGTGTTTATTTTACCATAGGATAACACATATGTTTCATATAGTACAATATTAAATTAGTGGATCATACAATAAAAGAAAAACATTTTTTCCTTCATATGAAAAAATCTATATTATATGTTCTTTGAAATTAAAAATATCACAAAAATACATTACTTCTAAAAAATTCATTAAATATAATAGCATCACATTATTTCTTTGAGTTGTCGCCAATATTGGGTCACCGTATGATATGGAGGCTTAAATTTTTAGTATCCTAGTTTGAAGGAACATTTGAAACTATGGAAAGAATTAGGGCGGTGGTGTACCGATTAACTCTCTTATAGAGGTATAATTCTATACATATCTCATTTCTTGTGTCGCACCTTCTATAGTACCACCTCAACCATTCTCTTGTGATTGATGTCGATGATTTTTATATTGATGTCGATGTTTCCATCAAGAAATATCTGGTTTTTGATTTGGATCACATTTAGAATGTTTTTTGGGGAAACAAAATGCTGATAGTTTGGTTATTCTGGTATGATGGACATGTTCAGGAGGAAAAATGGGAGGGAAAAGATGATAAAATAGCTCAGTGGCATGGCATTTTTACCATTGAATCTTGGAGATTCATGGTAGTACAACTAGAGGAATATATATTATAGAGTAGAGATATTGTAATATGTAGTTCATTCAACAGATTTCATTCTCACATTTTAAGGAACTCATTTACCCTTGATTTTATCAAACATTAGTTGAGTCTTTTCGTGGTTGCATTCAGGATAAATGTTGTTGTTTTTTTTGGTATTTTGGGACGTTCATGGTTTGTACATCATTTTCCAAAACCATGAATCGTAAAATTATGGTGTTTTTAGGGTGGATTCTCAATTTGGGACATTATGTGATGACCTATGTGTAACCTTCCACTCTAATTGTGGGGTAGTATGATTAGGGAGCATGGTTTCCCAATCTATGCTCCTCATATGATAAATAATGTAAAAATGATTTATTTAACCAAAATAATCAAATAAAATTCTAAAATCACAAGGTGTTAACCCATATTCTAGATATATTGGTCCTAACCCATTTATTATTATTTTGGATTCCCCCACATGGATTCCAAGGCTAATCGAATCTTGTTCTCAATGAATCAAAATCTGATTGAAGGATTGGATTAATGTAATTATATGATTTATTCCCCTGATAATTTTTCTTTGTCTCTCTCATCTCTATCTATTAATTAAGATGGATGTGTTTTCCTCCATTATTAGTGGTTTCGATCTATGTTTTGATGGATGTTAATCCACTGGATCATGATCTTCTTCCTTGGTCTGAGATTTTTTTCCACTTTTGTCATCTTGATTAGTCCACATCAATTTTGGGATATTTGGATGGAGAACAACCATAAATAACAATAAGGTTTGTTTTATAAATATCAAATCTCAATGACTTCATTTTGTTTTCTTGTTTGTAATTGTGAGATTGAAATCACAACATTGAGAAATTTCATCCTTAATAGATTTGATTAATTTATTCAACAAGTGATTTTAAATTGGTAAATGTTGTGATAGTGTAATTGGTTGGATATTTGATCAATAAATTATTCAATCATGGAAATTATTTAATTTATGAATAATTGGTTAATAAAATATATTTGAATAGTGTAATTGTGAAACTTGTAGCCACCCTTGGGGGTACCGATAAGAGGGAAAATATTGATTTGTAATTTTTTTATTCTGGATATATGAAATTTTGAAATGTATTCATAATGATATATGATAATTTTTGATAGATGATAGTAAATATTGAGACTTGTTATATGATATTGGTTAATGATTTTTTTAATAAGGATTCCATATCCAAATACCAGTAGGGTACTGAATAAACTCTATAAAAAACCAAAATATTAATTTAGAAATGTTATCATGGAGTTGTGTGATATAAAATACTTCTTCAGATACCCACAAGGGGCCAGATAGTTTCTATACACCCAACTATTATTATTTTAAAGTGAATGAATTTTTTTAATGTAATCACATGATGTAATTAAATGTTTTATACCTTTAGGGATGGTTCAGATTCTATCATGGGATATAGCACATATTGACTGTTCATGTTTCATCATGATCAAAGATAATATAGAACATATTGACTGTTCATGTTTCATCATGATCAAAGATAATTTTGTTGTTAATTATATAGAAATTAAATGTGAAAACATTATAAATTATTTATTGAACATTATTATTATTAGAATTGGAGAAAATATTAATGAAAATATTTTGTTTGGGACACCATTCGTGGTTGCCAACACAGTTGTAATCACATGCTAAGAGACCTCTTGATCTGTACCTGAATGAAATTCGTCTTTTAATGACATGATAAGGGGAAGAGACCTATGTTAGTTGGATAAGTTAGGGTATAGTATGGATAAGGGAACTAGACATGATTCATGGACATGTTAGGGTGTTTTTAGTGTGTATTTCATTCGGTATCAAATATGAAGCCTGATATATATATATGATATGTCATATCTACTACCATTCATTGGATATTGTTTTCCTATTTGGGTTTACCATGATACGTTGGTCTATATTGGATATGGAATTAGTAGAGTTAATTTTTTAAATTTTTTATAAGTTGTATTTATTTATATTTTTGTTATTAATTTATAAAGAGGTTAAATTCACCCCATGATATCTATATTATACCCACACTACTAGTTGGTAGCCTCTAGCGTATGGTGAGGTGGGCCTGAGCTAATGTAACCAGCTTGATAGTGTCACCAATATACAGATCACCAATTGGAACATAAATATATCATAGTTATGTAGATATTTCCTATTGTTAATTTAATGATTATATGGTTATTGGTGAATATCAATTGTCTATTTGGATTTTAGTAAAAAGGTAAAATGGAGTCTTCCTTAGGACCAAGAAAAGATAAATATATTTGAGGAAAGAAAACCAAACATTCCTGAAATAATTTTTGGAAAAGTAATACTACAATCAACCTAAGGATAATTGTAATATGATTCATGTGTGAAATATAGGTGGATCAATATAATTAGTTTTTTTGGGAAATAAATAATCCCACTAATGAGGAAGCAAAAAATGTGACGCATTGTGATCGTAAAATAAGAACCACATGCTTATAAGAATATATGAAATGAAAAATTTGTATTAGATGAGAATGTAATATCCTGATACATTATGGTATATTTCTTTTTAAATAAATGAAATCACATTATTTTTTTAAAATTCATTCAACTTCCAGATTGAACGAAATTTGATACTCTATTACAATATTTTTATTTAAACATGAACATTATAACATAGTCGTTAATATGGGGGTATGAAAAGGAATAAATAAATTGTGTATCATATATATTTTTAAAAATTTATAAAATTAATTCTATAATTATATATATATTATAAACAAAATAAGATTCATTTGATGGAAATATGTTTATATTATTAGAAACTATATATTTCTAAATGCCATCTCATCGCACATTTCTCATAAGAATTAAATTATTTTTTACCGATTTTGGGAAAATTAATCAATAAAAATAATATAAATTTTTTTAATCTATCTTTCAAAATAATATTTTACTTAATATATATTATTTTTCAGTGAACATTAGTTTTTTTATGAATAGTTAACCAAAATAATTTTTATTGAAAGGTTCATTCTAATTTGAAATATTTAAGATGATAAATTGAATTTTAAATTGGATATAATGTAGGATTATTTCATTTTTATTAAAATTTAACATATTTTCTTCAATGAAATAAATTTAAAATTTAATTATGATATGAAAACTATTTTTACATAAGAACTTTTTTCATTGGAAAAATTATTTTCTCAACAAACCTTCAGGTCTATTATTAAATTGAAATCTACAACATTTGAGGAAATTATAAAAATTGGATCAATATTATGAAATAGAATAATTTATATTTTTATTAAAATTTAAAAAATATTTATTTACTACAATGAATAAGAAAAATAGTTTCATTTAATTATGGTGTCGAAGATAAAGATGGTTTTCCCTGTTGTTAATCTAATAATATAATGGTTAAAATGACCTACCTACTTGTCAAACAACATTTTTTAGAAATATTTTTATTTAAAAATATATTTTTTGACAATGTCACATTTTATATTCTTTTTTTCCGAGAAAATGTGGGTACAAATTTCTCTTTTAAAAATTTCCATGCAAGTCCTCTCCGCCACTTATAAAAGGTCTTCCAATATATTATCCTATCTAATTGTCGTAATACCTATTTTTTATAAAATAACTTCCCAAATATATTCATTAAATATCTCACTACATTTTAGATAAATTATATTGATTATGAATTCCTCTTTTGAATTCATTATTTATAAACCTAATGAGGATCTCTAAAAAATATGTAGAATTCCAAAACATGTTGATTTGTTTAATTACATTCTCCACCTTCTTAAAGCCATATTCAACTATGATAAATTAATAATGATATTATACCCAATATAATTATGTTTTATAATGTTAAATTAATTTCAATGATCAATCTCCACTTCCATAAAATTATATTTAAATTCGGTGATCATGTGAATGGCAGACTGCCACCTAGAAAACCGATGTAATTTTTTCTCCATCACCGGGTTTAATATCTAGATGTAATTATGAATTTAAATTATTTTTATTAAATTTGTTTCCTTATGTTACCTATTTTATAATTATATGAAACACACATTCTTTCAATCCATTCTGTGGTGTATATGATAATGTTACAGTTTTGTAAGAAGTCTAAAATCTTGTGAAGCGATGTGATTCATTTTTTACCTATTAATTAAATATAAGTTATTATTGATAAAAATATTAAAATAATTATATATTTATGTAAAAAATATTATTTTTGATATATATTATCCCATTTAATGACTTACCTTCCAACACATTGAAAATAAATAATGCTTCTCAAGAATACATGTGGACTATCGACTCTACATTGAAATGTGAAATATTTTTCATTATATATTTAAATGGATGCTAATTAGAAATTAATTTATTAATATATATTATATATCTGAAATTATATTTATTTAAAAAAAATAATTAATTTTAATTTTTCCTCGGTTTCATATTTCATGAAAAAAAATACAATGTTCATGTGTACATGCGGTCAGTCATCTCCAAAATAGTGTTATCAATTTTCTATCAATATAATTTACTGATTAATTTTAATAAATAATGAATGATTATATGATATATGTAAATCATGATTAAAATTATAGTGATTATGGAATCATAATCAATGTAAAGGGGATGAAATTTCATAACAAAAAATTAAATGGAAAATGATGAAATTATCACATGAAATAGTGATTTTATCAATGAAAAATTATTATATTTGTGATAAAGGATCTAAGTAAATCATAAATCATATCATATATATGTGTATGGATCTATGATATATTTATCATAAAAATATATTTATTATACAAGAGTTATAAACACATATAACCGAAGGCAAGATACATGTTTCTGTTTCTCATATCACTTTTACATCCAAGAGACATATTCCAATTGTTGTGAAAATACAGCCCCTTTTGATATGTTATACCATGAATAGTTTTTTCATTTGTATTTAATGATTCAATATATGATATTCCATTCATGGGAATTGTGATTCAAATGTTACAAAATTGGTAAGAGATTTATATATCATTGCCATTTTAATCAGGGCTTTTAATAGATAAATTTACATTGAATGAATTTATTTTATCATTTTACAAAAACAATAATTAATTTTCATCCCCTATGGTAAATCAATATTTTTTTCAAATAATAGTACCTTATTCATCTCATTTGTACTTCAAATGTTTATCAAAATGTTTTCAATTAAAAATAAATCTATTTCTCTCTTCAAGAGAAAATATTTTTTCTTCCAAAACCATATTTTCATGACTCGACCCATGTTGAAGAATGAGCCGAAACAATCCCAAGCATGCCTCCATAGGCATGGGGTGGTGACCATCAACAAAGGAAAAACTAACTTGGGTATTCATTTTTCTAATATATCTATATGCATGATCCCATACACACCACAATGAAACAATGCAATGATATAAAAATTTGGACACTAAAATTCATGCATAAATCAATCCCAATGTAGAGATAAATGAACATATTGAATTGAAAATTGTCAAATAATGAACACACAAAATTTAAATATAAAATGATCCAAAATGATCAGAAGGAGAGGATTTTTGTCAAATGTAAATCTTGGAATGTTTCTCGACCCATATATGTTAAACAACTCGACCAGTCTTGCTCTCCATGATCAGCCTGTGTCGAGTCCTCTATGGACTTTGTCGAACGACATGTGTTCTACATAAGAAAAAACATTGGTAGGAACTTCCCACATAGGGGTGAGTAAGAAATACTCAGTAGGCTCCCAAAAAAACAAAAATTACTGTCATAAAATGAATGAATTCATTATTCTTGACCTACCGAGAGGGAACCCATATTCAGATAGAAAATGCATCTCAAAAAAACCGCATATGTACACTGCTAGTTAGATGAGTCAAATAAAACAATAACAAGTGAGTAAGTTAAAAAAATTTCTCATTTTTCAACCTAGCTAGAATTAACCTCATCTAATTATAGGAATGTCAACATAGTGATTAGCAGAACTATAGGTCAAATCATTTCCACCCCTAGCAGGAGAGTTTTCTCATCCAACCATGATAAGATAAAAATGGAAAGAGCGTGGAGTAAAACATATTTACTCACCTCCCATGGACGTAGAGAAACCGAAACTAAGGCATCAGAATGAAATAGGTATGAATTATAAATAAACAATGGGCGTCAACCTAGACCGTGAAAACACTACTAGGTATCCTAGAAACACCTAGATATACTTGTCACAAACTCCAAGCCTCGTGAGGATTCGACCACAAAGCCAGTAAAAAGACTCTACTCATGGCTCTAATGGTAACATAAAATCAATATTACACACTCCATGATCTCAACCATCCAATATGTCACATGTATGAGAGATAAAATCAATTGAAATAACACTACCATTCATAATGGTGTGCGAGAGAGAACTTGATCTATTATGAATAACCAAATAGGTCTAGCTCTAGTGCCCAACATGAGAGGTCCTACAGTCAATAACATGCACCCTACATAAGGCTAATGATACTATCACGGAGATACCTTATCCTCACCCCTACACAAGTTTGAGGTAACACTACAATAGACTACACATCCTATGAATCCCATATATTAATTATAGAATGGAAGGACTCCCAAATCTCCACATACCTAAAATCATGGGAGTGCATGATCCTAAAAAACACATGAAAGCACTTTTTGACTTGTGTCGGGTGGCGCACACCACAGTAATTCAAGGGTGGACTAAATACTATCCATTAATTATTTATATCTAGTCGAAGGTCTCACTTCATATAATTGTACTAAACAGCCGAAGGCGAACCAACTCCATTCGATGTCATGGTCCACACTATTACTCAGATATGGGGGTGTACAACTCCATGAGGACCATAACCCTAGTACGATATGGATGTAAAAAATAATGGATAGAGGACCCATGCCCATGATTTTGGGGGAACCACTCTACGGCTATTAGAACATTACAATGATACAATTGGGGATTATTACACTATCATCTCGATTACTATGGGGAACCTACACACTAGTATGACTGGTGATTACCAACCCCAGGATAGAGTAAATGAACCCTAGTATGATGGGGGAGTACCATATCTACCTAATGTACAAGTGTAGAGGTCCCACAAACTAAATCTAAAAATTATTTCCCACTACATGACTAGAGGACCCACTCTCTCCCCGAATAGAGGTGCAAACAATACTAATGCGTCATATATGGATGTCTAGTGCCTTAATATGATATGGGATGACCAACTCCCCAAAGGGTGGACCTACAACCTGGTCAAATAGTGGAGTACCTACTCTGTATTTCCAAAAGATTATGGATGGACCACACCTTAGCATGATAGTGGTGCATTTTCCATCTATACGAACATCACATGGAACATGTGCCCTATCCATTTGAGGATTAAAAGACCCAAAAGAACTATACAATGGCAAGAGAACATTATCCCATGATTTGGGGAGTCCCATATCCATAAAAAAAGATAGATGAAGAAAATTCATTCCCTCATGCCCAAATTGAGTACCAGTCCCAACGTATCTCAAATAAACCACATAGATCTCCACCATCAGTTCAGTACTTATACAAAAGAATATTTTTTGTAACACTACACCTAATATCATATAGACTGAATCTGAGGCCACCAAATAATTCTATGTGTAAATCCACTAAAGATAGTATGTTCATAATCTCGAATCCAAGACACAATCAAGGAGATATAGAATGTATAATGCCTCAAGAAGACCCTTATAGAGTACACGTTGTGCACTGTGGTCCACATGGAATATGTGTCTGCCCAACCAAATAATTGTCTATCTTGTCTATATAGTTTTCCAACCCAAGATAGGGTATAAAAAATGTGAATAAGGTACATTCCACATCCCTCATTTCTCAAACCCTGGTTATTAGGTTTTCACATGCCTATGTACCAGACCACATGCACATGTATTTAGTCTATGTAGTTGAATATTTTAATTTAGTTTCACAAGGATAACCCAAGAAATGACACAATGATAAATAGACTGAGGTATATAAAAACATATAAAACAAGAACAAAGTGTGTAGACACCAATTATATTATTTCATGAACAATATTGGACAAAAAACGTCTTCAACTGGACTAAATGTCTTCAAAACATTAATTAAAGTCATGAATGACATAAAATAATCCTATATTTTCTCTTTCATAACCCAAACCCAATGATATTCTTAGCTAGGATCATTTTATGATGTAATTGTGATCTAAAAAATTTTAAAAAAACCAAAAAAATTGTGATCATGACCAAAATTAAATCTCCATATCTTGTGGGTAAAACACGATAGATTTGGACATAGAATGATGCTCGGTTAATTTTTCTTATTGATTTGAGGATGATCTTTATCAAGAAATGTAGATCTATAACACCACACCAGCTTGATTCTAGCTCGTTTCCATCCTTTCTAGTGGGAGTAGAGGATTGGAGGAGGAGCGAATCTCCTTTAGTTTTTTTGTGGTTCCAATGTGAGTGGGAGGGGGAGTTTTTTAGGTTCATCTTTTTTAAATTAATTATATTTAATTTAATCAATTTTTCCACTATTAAATTCCCAATCATCGCACTTTCATCCAAAATATCCATTTTAGAGAACATTATGTCAATGTTTGGGTAAACATGATATTTTTAACTCAATTGTGGACTAAAAAATATGATATAAGACCCCACCTTGGAATTATAACTCTTTAAGAGAAAATATTCAAACATGAAAATATTTATTTAATATTTTTAAAATCACTTTTGTGATGGTATCTTGACCTGTATTTACAATTTAAATCAGTTATGGGATTCAGAAATTTTCTTATAATTTCTCCCATGTTTTAAAAATAAAAAACTGGATCTCTACATCACTACACTGTCAAATATATTCATCCCTGAATAGAATAATTCTAGGAATGGGGAAATGATTCGGATCCCTATAATGCACCATGTTGGTAACATAACTAAGGGTTCCTATTCGGCTTCCATGGAGGCACTTTGTGTAATCACCATGGCCAAACCACTCTTATATCCATCCCTAATCAGGTCAAAATCATGAAAGAAATGATATCATGCCTACACTACTGCGATAGGTTGAAAAGAACTAAGAATTATAGTCCATCTACAGTCATAGGGCCTACTGTTACACAACCTCACTAACCTGACATGAAAACCAAGGAACCCCTAGTACATATCCACCACTGGATGGACTATAGAGCAACCACCTCAAGCATATTTTGTTCAATGTTGATGATAAGAATGCGAGGGTAAAATTGAACACGAGAAGAGGGTAGAATCATTCAACATAGTGAAGATACACATAGAAAGAAGAGTCATACCCCATATGACTTTTCCACTATTGGATGGACAATATCCCAAAAAACCATACCATATCTACTATTGGAATTCTAGCATGGTATGCATGGTAGGTTACAATCCCACAATATAGAAACATCATAGTATATAACTCTGCCACTAGAGATTGATTCCTTGAATGACTATCCACTCCCCAACCTCACACTGAACACACAAGTCCATTGAACCTATTATCCAAATCTAAATAAAATTCAACTAGGGTGGCACTATCTCATCAACACGATTACGGTTCACATCAAAAAATTCCATCTTAATGGTGAAAGAGTTCCACATTCTATGGACACGAATGCTACATCAATCAATTTTTTGTCCCTCCTAAAGAATATTTATTACTAATATGACCTTATGTACATGAGGGTACTATTGGAAAAAGGGATTCCCACATACTAAATTGGGTCTTACTATGAAATCTATCGTATCCATCAACATTTTACCTTGTCGCGAAAAAACAAGTGAGAGAGAATCATTGTAGTGCCCTGACCCAAGTTACCCAGAGTTGGTGCATTATTACATAACATTGGCATGATCAGAAGAAAGATCAATTCTCGAAAGACCGATTAGTTTAGTAGCCTTGAAAACACTAGATACATTCATAAAGTTTTACATTACATCAAAAAAAACATATTTCCTTCATATCCCCTCATACTATCCCTACAGGTCATTCATAACTTACTTCTTCATAATCCTGGAAAAAATAAAAAAAATTGAAAGGGGCGAGCTCAGATGCTCAGTAAGGATAACATTATAGAAGAAGCATTCATAGATAAGCATAAACACTTAAGGCAATTTATAACTAAAACAAAAGCCTTTTAAACATGAACTTCAGCATAAAATGGAAAAATAAAATGAAATAATTCCATTTACTTATTCACGTGGATATTCTACTAGTCAAATGATCACATTCAATATCAATAACCACTTTCATAATGATGGAATGCATAATGCGAGACTATCCTAACCACATAGCCAAGGCCTCATGCCGAGATTACAAATAAGATTTTGCCAAGGCCTTGTGCCAAGACACTAGTTTTTCTCATGAGACTTACCGATGCATCGAGGAGCTATAGCGGGCTCTACCTGTCACTTATTAAGTCCAATGCATACCTCATATGAAAATTTTTAAACATAACAAAAACATTCGTATTAAAACTAGCATACGAAATGTCAATACTTTAACCACAAACCGTGAATAGTATAAAAATAGCTCATGCACAGTCAAACATAACTCATTTGAAACAATATGGAAGATTGTATTGTATCACATTAACCTCAATCAAGAATAGTTAATGATGTTGACATAGATGAAAATAATCATCAAAAATATTGGAGAGAAATATCCCCCTTTTTCTTGAAATCATTTAAAAGTCACACTATTTGTCAAGGAGCCATTTAAAAATAGATTTTTGAATCAAAGTATCCCATACCACTTTGAAACTTTTAATAAGAGTTTTAATTTTAAAACATTAATTTCCATATAAATAAATACTTAAAACCATTTTTTAAAACATGTACATTAATGCGAAAGATTTAGAAGAACAAGTCATTAAAACATTTAAAAAAGGTATTTTAGTTAGAGTTTCTAACCAAAATCGAGACACTTGAATACAAATAATTGAGGTAATAAAAACATTTTAATATCATGAGAATAAAGGAATTCATGATATACTATGTCAAATTATGTTATATACACCACATAAAAGTGATTTGGTGTATAACAACAAAGAAGTCTCAATGGAGTGTAAATTGAGATGAAATCTCTCATAAAGGTCGTATCCTTAGGTTAATGATAAATCAACGAAATAATTATGTGTGATAAATATAAATATAGTAAATATTATTGGCTATTCAGTGTAAAAAAATCAAAGGACATTCACACATATTCTTGTAAAAACAACACCAATGAATTGGATGTTTAACTCAACAAATGGAGAATGAGTTAAAATTACTCTTATCAAATTCATATCAATGACTTGAGAAATTATAAATGGAGTGATTATGTGTATCAAAAGTATATCCACATGAAGGGGAGTGGAAATTATGAAATAATAAAATGAATAGTGTTTCCACACATAATCTTGGAGTAAAATAATCAATAAAGTATGCGTAAAGCCGAATAAATGGAAATTGAAATTTCAAATTCCTTTATAGATTTGGTAACATAAAAAACATACACCCATGAAATAAGGATCATATAATGGTGATTTAAATATACATTAATTAATGTATATTACACAATGAATACAAACATGGGCAGTACAGACACCACATGTAATAAATAAGTGGTGAACAATGGAATTCTCACGGAATTAAAAGTGAGATAAGAAACCCTTTACCTTGTACTTTTACTTGGTTGGGGGTAGGTTAACCTCCTGTATAATTTTTAAATAATTGTTATTAAATTATTCACGAATCATATATATTAATATGATATCATATATGAGCTTTTAACATTGCTTTGTTAATAATATCTTATAATTATCGTCGTTCCAGGTGTTAACTTACTCGTTTTCTTTTGTATGTTTTGTTACATAAGCCATGTTTGTCATGGATAGGTTGTATCTTATTCATATCTAGAATTATATCAAGTCCTTAAAAATTATTTTTAAATCATAATATTATAATTATACTTGAATGGATACGATAGAGAATGAATCTCATCGCGTTTGTGGAGACGGTAGTCCGTACGTACGCATGAGAGACAATATCATTCTTTTGATATTAAAATAATATATAATTGGATGTTATGTCATATATAAAGAATAATTATCATGTTATATTTATTATTTTAATGATTTACACATCATTATAATACCCACCCAAATAATAATAATATATTGAATAACAATTACACCACGACGTGGAGACGGTAAGCCGTACGTACACACGTATGGTGACATGTTATTCAAAGGGTGGATAGAATACTGAATATGGTTGTACCATATTTATAATAACATCACAGTATATATAAGATATTGGAGTTATTATTTTATAATGGTAATAACAAAGAAAAAAAGAATTGGAAGAAGAAAGGAACTTGAAAAGGGGTGGTGAAAACATTACCTCTTCTTCAGGTTCTTCCTTTTGATTTGATCAAAAGGGATCCTCAGGATGGCTTTCTGATCAAACTAAGGCCTCTAGTTTGTAGTTAGGGAAGTTTAGAGATTATTTGGTTAGGGTTTGGCCAAACCAAAAGGCTTTGAAGGTGTGAATAAATGAGAAGAAGGAGTGGCCTTTTATAAGAGGGGTGAGGGGACCTTTGGAAAAGCTAGAAATATTAATTTATAATAAACTCATATTCGGTTTATAATGTCTAAAAAGATGATTATTTAAAGGTTAAGTTGGGAATAGGTCTAAATCCATTCAAACAATATAATTTAGATAGGTTTTGGGACATTATATTAACCTTATCATTTAGTTTTAACTCTTTGTTAATTAGTTTGATATTTACCATGTCACTTTGTATTTTTATATTATATAGTTAATAAACTTAATATATACATCCAAGAGACCCTCAAGTGGTCCATTAATGATATAACTATCATTATATAAGTCTCTTGTCCGAACCTTAGATTTTTAGGAATTTAATATCAATTTATAATATAATATTTGTTTTAAAAACTCTTTTATGTCTATTTTGACACTATTCAATAGTTGATTTTTGTTAAACTTATAACAGAATGATTACTTCGAAAAAAGTTAATTAAATCATTAATAAAATGTCATATTAACCTATTAAAATTTGTTTAATTCATTAAAAGTCTAAAATTACATTTATTTGGGTATTTATAATATCAATTATTTTAATTTTTCACTATTATGGTAATTTCTGTATCATCATTGTGTCATAAATAAACTAAATTCTTTAATGTATAGAAAATGTAAATAAAATATCATTATGTAGGAAATCTTTTTATCTTTCTAATTAATATTTATAGTCTAAAACCCAACATATATTACCCTATGTAAAAAGTGTTTTTCTAAAAGATATATGGTTTTGTCATTTTTGTAATTACTTTAACTTAATTAATATAAAGTGTCATTATCATTTACAAGTGAATTCATGGGGTCCCAAAATCGACCCAAAGATGCCCATGGTCGGCCATGTATCAACCAATATGGTTATGACACGTTTTATGGTAATTTAATATTATTATAATATTAGTTATTTACCCTTATTTACCGGATTTACCCTTTAACCATGGTAAATAAAATATTTACCGAAGTAATTATTCAAAATATCTAAAAATAAAAGTTACCTATTTACACAATTTGGAAATCCTGATTCCAAATATGGAATATATTTTTCCAAATTCAATACACATAAGTGGAAAAAAGTAATTTAAAATTAATTCCGGTTGTTAAAACAAAAAGCGTGTTTTTAAGAAATAATAACTATCAAAAGATTGACAGTTGTTTATGTTCGGTTTAGATGTGAAATTATGTTCAATGACCCACATTGTATTACATGGTAAAAATATATTTTAAATATAACTTAAAACCACCCAAATTCATAATTTATCACTATTAATTATTTCGATTAAAAAAGTTGTTTTTAAATAAAATTTAGTAATTTTTTATTATTCATCAAAATATAAAAGTTATCCGAAAAGTACGAAAATTTCACCCGAGGATAATTTCGTTATTCCGAATCCAAAAATGAAGTCTATTTTACCAAATTCAAAACATAAAAGTTTCATTTATTAATTTAAAATTGATTCCCGCTTTCGAAACGAAAAGGCATATTTTTTTAGAAATAATAACTTTCAAAAGATTGGCACTTGTTTATGTCCAATTTCAAAGTGAAATTAATTAAAATGTAAACCATTGGATTAAATAGTAAAAATATAATCTATTTATACTTCAAAACCAATAAAATGTATAATTTAACAATATAAATTATTTTGATTAAAAAGCTGTTTTCAGTTAAAATATAGTATTTTTTACTATTCACCCAAATATGAAAGTTATCAGAAAGACACCAAAACATTATCGATATTAAATTATTATGTCCCAATTCTAAAGAATAATTTCATTTTGTCAAATTGAATATATAAATGTTTCAAATATTGGTTTTAAAAAGGCTTCTCAATTAAAAGGCGGTAAAATTTCATTTTTTTGAAACAAACACTTCTTTTATCTGAAAAAAATGAATTTGTTCATAAATCATATCTTAGAAACTCCTAATATGGATTAAAATTATAAGGATAATATAATATTTAAAATTTAGATAATACTATTCATAACCTCTTTTGAATGGCTAGATTGGTAAGTCGTGGTGTACTTGAACTCAGTGTTGCATACAACACATGCTATTGTATTATTCAAAGAGAAGTGTACCGTGGAAGATTGGGGTGTTAAAATCACCTCTCATTCAATAAATTGCGTCCTCACAATTTTAAAAATTGGGCCTGAGAATGGAATGTCCCACATCGGAAAAAGAGTCATCAAAACAATCACTTTAAAAGAAAGAAAAAGAGGTATAAAGGTCAACCAAGATAACCCATACTCGGATTCCATGTAGGCAAACATGGATGTGGATGATAAACTAAGTGTCAAGTTCTGATGGAGAGGGATAGAAATAATGATCAGGAGAAAGTTAACAATAAGAAAACCACAAACTTGTGTCAGGACAAACGGCCATTAGTCTCGTAGTAGGAAAGTAAACGGACAACATTTTTTTGTTTTAAGTTACATTACATAAGGATGAGTAATTATTTTATGATATTGACTAAGAATATAAATATATACAATTACATTTTAAGTAGAGTTTTATTCTTTAATAAATTTCCACCACTATCTCAATTTTTTTTAACGATGACTATTCAAGAAGACTTGGTCACACTAGAAGAGCTAGAATAAACTTCTATAGAATCACATGATCCATGTAGGATGAACTATATATTTACATTGTCTTTAGAGATTAATCAAAACCAAAATGGTTAGTACAAGATCTAATGATCCCCCAAAAGGATATTCTTTGATAGAAATACACAGTAATCTTAATTTCCAAAATTAAACCAACAATACCCCGAAGTTAAATAAATACCATTCAATAATAAATTATCCTTAAAATCCTTATATATAATCAAAACTAATATTGAAAACCAAAACTTATTAAGAATGTAGTCTTCCACGTTAAATTGTATCTCCAAATGACATTAATTACTCTTAAAGTCACAAACATAAAAGTAATTAACCTAATCATTTCAATAAATAACCCAAATCATTATAAATTCACAATAAAAACATAGATAAAAATCCACTATTACTCCTCAAATGAAATCCCATACTATTCTATTTTCCATGGGCATATAGTGTTCACACCAATGCGAACAACATCCAAAATAAAATTTATCACTTAATCACCAAATCATTTTCCGATACTAAGGGTATTCATTAGATAAGACATAAGATCCAAAATCAAATTATTATTGATCAATAAAATCAATTTACTAAAAATAATAGTCACACTAACAAGGAACTTCACGTAGTCCAGTGGTAGGCGATAAATCCCAATCACACTTTGGTTGTGGGTTCGATTCCCACAGCTTTGTCTGATATGATGGGTTGTCACATGGTCTACGTGTTTTCCTTTTTCAAAAACTATATTTTATAACATTACCAAAATGAGATAAGTTCCTCAAAATAACCATAACATAATTTAACCACAAATGTTATCTCATACCTTGCATTTTCATCCCAAATTATAATAATTTGTAATTGCCTCAAACCCAATGATCATATAAAACCAAATGGTTATTTATAACTATATCCACAAGAGAAAAGATAATTCTTCCATAAATATCATTCTCACATGGAAAACGTTAGGGTTACAAATACAAGAGAAAATTATCCCAAAGTAAACCCTTTAACAAGGATCACTAATAATTTTTAAACATTTATCCAACCATTTATTTCCACATAGCTTCTTCTCTGACCAGGAAAATATCCTATAGAATAGGACATTCACTCGAGTAATGGTCAGGTCCCTTACATTTACGAAAAATGACTGTAAATGGATTCATGGGACCATTTTTATCTTCTTCCATATTACTCTTCATTTTTCTTCAGCAATTCTTCACTTTATGTCCTTCCTTCCCGCATGTAAAGCATTTCTTTGTCCCATTGAGACACTTTCCTGGGTGTCTCCTTCCACATTTCCTGCATGATGGAAATTGAGGATTTCTTTCTCCATGGTCTCCACTACTGGAGCTCTTATCATTCATCACCTTTCTCTACTTTGTTGAGTCCGGTAATTGGTTAATATATATATTGTTGATCATATTTTTGGAAAACTGATTTGGCATAAAGACGATATCTTTTACACCTATCAACATTCCATTTTTTTGCTCATTTCCACCACCGTTCCAACCTTGTACATCATTCTCAAAGTTGCTATAACTTCCTTGGAATCTAGCCATTGACTAAAACTAGAAAGCATTGTGTGAGTAACAATAGTCATAAAATCATTTCGAGATTAACATGTCACCATAATATCAATTTGAAACATATTAGGATTAACCAAGGTCATTTATCTCATCTTATATATATATTACTTCAAATTGGTTTGTAAAGAAAATGTAAATTATCCTAAGCATATCCCCAGGGAGTGTCATAACCAAGAGTGCAGTAAGGCCCATTGTCGTGCAACAGTTTCCGTTCGAGTCTAGCTCAAAGCGGTGTTTTTGGGTTTTACCCCTAGGTACATCTCTGCCAAAGCCGCCTCTACCTGCTCGTATCCAGATAGGGATGTATTTCTCATAAAACTCACAAAATCTCTACAATACCAAAATTTTAGGAAGTTATTTTATAATAATCCTCAAAGTTCATCATAGGTCAACAGGCTCTAATCAGAGTTTATCTAAATATAGATTCCAAGGTTTGTACTAAACTTCCTCTGATACCAACTGTAACGCCCTGACCCCAGTTACCCAGTGTTGGTGCATTATTACATAACATTGGCATGATCACAAGAAAGATCAAGTCTCAAAAGACAGATTAGTTTAGTATCCTTGGAAACACTAGATACATTCATAAAGTTTTACATTACATCAAAAAAACATCTTGTCTTCATATCCCCTCATACTATATCTACAGGTCATTCATAAATTACTTCTTCATAATCCTGGGAAAAATAAAAAAAAATTGAAAGGGGTGAGCTCAGATGCTCAGTAAGGATAACATTATAGCATAAGATTTCATAGATAAGCATAAACACTTAATGTAATTTATAACTAAAACAAAAGCCTTTTAAACTTGAACTTCAGCATAAAATGGAAAAGATAAAAAGAAATAATTCCATTTACATAATCACATTGAAATATACTAGTCGAATGATCACATGCAATATCATTAACCACTTTCATAATTATGGAATGCATAATTCTAGACTATCATAACCACATAGCCAAGGCCTCATGCCAAGACTACAAATAAGATTTTGCCAAGGCCTTGTGCCAAGACACTAGTTTGTCTCATGAGACCTACCGATGCATCGAAGAGTTATAGCGGGCTCCACCCGTCACTTACTAAGTCCAATGCATTCCTCATATGAAAAGTTTTAAACATAACATAAACATTCATATTAAAACTAGCATACGAAATGTCAATACTTTAACCACAAACCATTAATTGTATAAAAAATAGCACATCCACAGTCAAACATAACTCATTTGATACAATATGGAAGATTGTATTGTATCACATTAACCTCAATCAAGAATAATGAAGGATGTTGACATAGATTAAAGTAATCATCAAAACTATTTTAGAGAAATATCCCCCTTTTTCATGAAATCATTTAAAAGTCACACTATTTGTCAAGGATCCATTTAAAAATTGATTTTTGAATCAAAGTGTCCCATACCACTTTGAATCTTTTAAAAAGAGTTTTAATTTTAAAACTATAATGTCCATATAAATAAATCCTTAAAACCATTTTTTAAAACATGAACATTAATGAGAAATATTTAGAATAATAAATCTTTAAAACATTTAAAAATTGTATTTTAGTTAGAGTTTCTAACCAAAAAAGAGACAATTGAATAAAAATAATTGAGGTAATAAAATTTTTTAAATATCATTAGAATAAAGGAATTCATGATATACTATGTCAAAGTACATTATATACAACACATAAAAGTGATTTGGTGTATAACAACAAAGAAGTATCAATGGAATTTAAATTGAGATGAAATCTCTCATAAAGGCCGTATCCTTAGGTTAAGGATAAATCAACAACATAATTATGTGTGAAAAATATAAATACACTAAATATTATTTGATATTCAGTGTAAAACAATCAAAGGACATTCACACATATTCTTTTAAAAACAACACCAACGAATTGGATGTTTAACTCAACAAATGGAGAATGAGTTAAAATTAATCTTATCAAATTCATATCAATGACTTGAGAAATTATCAATGGAGTGATTATGTGTATGAAAAGTATATCCACAGGAAGGTGAGTGGAAATTTTGACATAATCAAATGAATTGTGATTCCACACATAATCTTGGAGTAAAATAATCAATGAAGTATGCGTAAAGATGAATAAATAGAAATTGAAATTTCAAATTATGTTATTGATTTGGTAACATAAAAAACATACACCCATGAAAGAAGGATAATACAATGATGATTTAAATATACATGAATTAAAGTATATTACACAATGAATACAAACATGGGCAGTACACACACCACATGTAATAAATAAGTGGTTAACAATAGAATTATCATGGAATTAAAAGTGAGATAAGAAACCCCTTACCTTGTGCTTTTCCTTGGTTGGGGGTAGTTTAACCTCCTGTATAATGTTGAAATAATTTTTATTAAATTATTCACGAAACATATACATTAATATTATATCATATATGATCTTTTAACATTTCTTTGTTAATAATATCTTAGAATTATCGTCGTTTCAGGTGTTAACTTACTCGTTTTCTTTTTTATTTTTTGTTACGTAATCCATGTTTTTCATGGATAGGTTGTATCTTATTCATATCCATAATGATATCAAGTCCTTAAAAATTATTTTTAAATAATCAAATGATAATTGTACTTTAATGGTTATGATAGAGAATGAATCTCATCGCGTTCGTGGAGACGGTAGTTTGTACGTACGCATGAACGAAAATATCATTCTTCTGATATTAAAAATATATATAAATTGATGTTATATAATATATAAAGAATCATTATCTTGTTATATTTATTATTTTCATGATTTAAATATCATTATTATACCCACCCAAATAATAATAATATATTGAATAATAATTACACCACAACGTGGAGACGGTAAGTCGTACGTATGCACGTATGGTGACATGTTATTCAAAGGGTAGATAGAATACTGAATATGGTTGTACCATATTTATAATAACATCACAGTATATATAAGATACTGGAGTTATTATTTTATATTGGTAACAACAAATAAAAAAAGAAGTGGAAGAAGAAAGGAACTTGAAAAGGGGTGGTGAAAACATTACCTCTTCTTCAGGTTCTTCCTTTTTATTTGATCAAAAGGGATCCTTAAGTTGGATTTCTGATCAAACTAATGCCTCTAGGTTATATTGAGGTAATTCTAGAGAGTATTTGGGCAGGGTTGGCCAAACCAAAATGCCTTGAAGGTGTGAAGAAATGAGAAGGAGGAGTGTCCTTTTATAAGAGGGGTGAGGGGCACCTTTGGAAAAGCTAGAAATATTAATTTATAATAAATTCATATTCGGTTTATAATAGCTCCAAAGTTTATTATTTAATGGATAAGGTGGGAATAGGTCGAAATCCATTCAACCAATATAATTTAGACAGGTTTGGGTCATTATATTAACCTTATCTTTTAGTTTTAACTCATAGTTAATTAGTTTGACATTTACCATGTCACTTTGTATTTTTATATTATATAGTTAATAAACACACTATATACATCCAATCGAACCCCAAGTGGTCCATAAATGATATACCTATCATGATATTAGTTTCTTGGCCGAGCCTTAGATTTTTGGGAATTTAATATCAATTAATAATATAATATTTGTTTTAAAAACTCTTTTATGTCAATTTTGACACTATTCAATAGTTGATTTTTGTAAAACTCATTACAGAATTATTTCTTCGAAAAAAGTTAATTAAATCATTAATAACATGTCATATTAACCTAGAAAATTAGTTTAATTCATTAAAAGTCTCAAATTATATTTATTTGGGTATTTATAATATCAATTATTTTAATTTTTCGCTATTATGGTAATTTCTGCATCATCATTGTGTCATAAATAAACTAAATTATTTAATGTCTAAAAACTGTAAATAAAATATCATTATGTAGGAAATCTTTTTATATTTCTAATGAATATTTATAGTCTAAAATCCAACATATATAACCCTATTTAAAAAGTGTTTTTCTAAAAGATATATGCTTTTATCATTTTTGTAATTACTTTAACTTAATTAATATAAAGTGTCATTATCCCTTACAAGTGGATCCATGGGGTCCCAAAATTGACCCAAAGATTCCCATGGTCATTCATGTATCAACCAATAGGGTTAAGAGACGTTTTAGGGTAATTTATTATTATTATAATATTATTTATTTACCCTTATTTATCGGATTTACCCTTTAACTATGGTAAATAAAATATTTACCGAAGTAATTATTCAAAATATCTAAAAATCAAATTTACCTATTTTCAAAATTTCTAAATCCTGATTCCAAATATGGAATATATTTTTCCAAATTAAATACACATAAGTGGAAGAAATTAATTTAAAATTAATTCCCGTTGTTAAAACAAAAAGTGTGTTTTTAAGAAATAATAACTATCAAAAGATTAAAAGTTGTTTATTTTCGGTTTAAATGTGAAATTATGTTCAATGACCCACATTGTATTACATGGTAAAAAAATATTTTAAATATAATTTAAAACCACTCAAATTCATAATTTATCACTATTAATTATTTGTATTAAAAATGTTGTTTTTAATTAAAATTTAGTAATTTTTTACTATTCATCAAAATATAAAAGTTATCCGAAAAGTACCGAAATTTCACCCTAGGATAATTTCGTTATTCAGAATCCAAAAATGATGTCTATTTTACCAAATTCAAAAAAAAAGTTGCATTTATTAATTTAAAATTGATTCTCGCTTTCGAAACCAAAAGGCGTATTTTTTTAGAAATAATAACTATCAAAAGTTTGACACTTGTTTATGTCCAATTTCAAGGTGAAATTACTTAAAATGACCAAAATTGGATTAAATAGTAAAAATATAATCTATTTATACTTCCAAACCAATAAAATTTATAATTTAACAATATAAATTATTTTGATTAAAAAAGCTGTTTTCAGTTTAAATATAGTATTTTTCACTATTCACCCAAATATGAAAGTTACCAGAAAGACACAAAAACAATATTGCTAATAAATTCTTATGTCCTGATTCTATAGAATAATTTCATTTTGTCAAATTGAATATATAAATGTTTCAAATATTGTTTTTAAAAAGGCTTCGCCATTAAAAGGCTGTAAAATTTCATTTTTTTGAAAAAAACACTTCTTTTATCTTAAAAAATGAATATTTTCAAAAATCATGTCTTAGAAACTCATAATGTGGATTAAAATTATAAGGATAATATAATATTTAAAATTTAGTTAATACTGTTCATAACCTCTTTTGAACGGCTAGTGTGGTAAGTCGTGGTGTACTTGATCTCAGTGTTGCGTACAACACACGCTATTGTATTATTCAAATAGAAGTGTACTGTGGAAGATTGGGGTGTTACAATCATACACCACAAGTCAATAGTATCGTATTTGGGTATAACTGACTCGACCGCATGGTTTTCCTCTCTTATAAAAAAATTATTCATGGTGGGGGAATTACCTATCTTTCCCATATATTTTGTTTGAAATCAAATTACACCTTCAAAACGATATATTGACACCACACATAATCCTTGTGTAAATCTCTATCAAGAAGTCTAATGATAAATGCACCACATTACAATTTAAGATAATTTACTGCTATAGAATGATGAAATGGAATAGAGTGTACCTCAATTAAACCTCAAAGATTGTTGTTAAAAAGCCTATAAGGACTGCATTTGGCCGTTCCCTTTTCCTACATCTCCCTGAGTCTAGCATGGACCACTTGGCGGTGGTGCTTGAATAACCTAAAACCACATTCCAAATCCTGATGTTATCCTTACTCCTATATCATCCTAAATAACTAGATACTAAAATAGATTCTACCTCTGAGTAATTCCATCAACTAAATCCCTCTAAGAAACATGGTGGGTCAGAAAATCTCTAGCATTATTTCCACAATAATCACAAGCGTAACACTACCTCTCATATGGATGACCTGATCCATTTCATTGCTCCTGCACTATAGCCACCCATGAATTTGTGTGGGAATCTAATTTCATCATAACATATGATCCAATAATCTATCATCTTCCACCATTTCATATGTGTTAGACTCATGATCACCACCATAGACCAGATATGCTTATCCCTCACCCATGAAATTATCTAAGACTTGAGCTCTCTCATATACCCAGCATAACATGGGTTTCACAACAAGACTGAAACAGATCATTATTCTTTGTAAAGGCCATTATTAATATTCTAAGCTCTAAATAGTGAGTCTTGAAAGCTATCTAGGGAGTAACATGATAGTTCTACAAACCTCACATAGTATTCCACCATAGTCATTCTACCATTCAGAAACCCAGAACATCCTAGATATACATAGATCTCAATGAGGTGGAGTGGAACCATTCAATGAAGATTCTCTCATCCTATTCCAATGTGAGCATATCCATAACATGGGAATTTGTTAATAAACTCTACCATCTCTTAGAAAACCCAAGTAAAATTCTCTCCACTATAACCACCATCTGATCAATATGTTTTATCACTAGGTGAATAACACATGGGACATCCCTGAGATAGCCATCTACATCATTGGGGTATGGATCTCTCGGTACATCAATTTTCACTACTTATGGAACTTTTTCTGTTCACTTAGCCTATGTGCATCCTCTTCTAGCACTTCTAGATCAACTAGCTACTCCACGGGTGGTGGCTCAACCAGAAGTCCACTTGGAGGTAATGCCTCAAAACCAATGACCTACATTGAAGCCTCATTACAAGGTGTATTATCATCCATATGATGTTGAAGAATTTTACCTAGCTATCTTCATAGAGGCATACTGAAATTGAATCATGATTTACCTAGTTAACATATTATATCTGAGGAGATGACTCAATAAGGAATGGAATAACCAACCCCCAATACTATATGATTTATGTACCTTTTATTTTATCCTTCAAACAATCTCCTATTATAACGAGTCAAAAAAACAGTTATCAAACTCCCAGTTAATGGATATATCAACCCGAATACCAACAATAAAACCCAAAACCTATGAGTTTAACATGAAACACCATGTCATTGTCACTATGAGAACTAAGAAAATTATTTTATGGAATGATCGAAAAAAATACCAAGGGTCGAACCTCCATTTGATACCAATCTTTCATGAACCATACAAATATTGGGATTCATCCCCAACCACCCCAATCAATGATCAAAGGCTCAGAAGGTGGAGGAAATCACTTATGTCATGACTAACAGAGGGAGGCCATTTCCTGAAATACATGTACACACACACCCATAATCACATAAAATCTACGTCACAGTGATATAAAAATTTGGAATGTAAAATTTATGAATACATCTATCACAAGTCAAGATACAATTGGTGTAATGAACTTGAAAAGGAAAAAACAAATACCCACCTAAAAACTATATAATATAACAACCTTCCCATAAGGAGTGTATCGTTGTCAAATGATACAGTTGAAAGACATTTTTACCTACCTCTGTAAAACACCTAAGTTAGTACAGATCACTAAGCTCCACCTACTGTTGGTCCACCATGTAATCCATATAATGTAATGTTTTTTTATAAATACACAAAGCATAATGGAAAAACCCACACCATGTTGTGTATAAAAATACATAGTAGGTTCCCCAAAAAGATAAATAAAAAGGATGAAACCGAAAGGCGGCCGTCTTCTCAACCTTGTAAGAGGGAACCCCATAGAGAGATAAACTACATCCATAACCATCCTAAATTATACATGAGTAGCCCGATATGTAAATGGAATCCTGAATAAGAGAGTGAGGAAAACATCAATCCCTCAACTCAACCAATAATGTGGTAACATCATCTAAGCATAGGGGGCTGAACAAGTTCAATAGATGAACTACATATCGAATCTTTCCACGCTTAGTAGGAGAGTGATATCATCTAATGAGGATTTGATAAACATAGAAATCATACATAATAATCCATATATTTTCACCTCACACAGAATAAGGGAATCCAAAACTAATTTCTAGGAGTAGAATACACTACTACAAAAACAAGCATTATTAGTGCTCAAAACAGGCATTATCAGCGCGAAAAAAGCACTGTAAAACTCAGTGCTAATAAAGGGGGTCCCCTTTATCAGTGCTCAAAAAGTGCTAATAAAATGTACTTTTATCAGTGCTAAAAAGCACTGAAAAAGGATCAGTTTATCAGCTCGAAAATGAGCGTTGATAATGAAACCCTTATGAGTGCTTTTTTAGCACTGATAAATGTGGATTTTATAAGCACTCTTTTAGTGATGATAAAGGTTTCTTTTATCAGTGCTAAAAAACTGCTGATGAATGCCCTATTTGCTGCAAAAATATATATGAAGCATCACACCCAAACATCACATGCAACTAATTCAACATCTCAATAAGTATACCCATAAAAAAGTAACACATAAATCACAATATAATTACATCATGTATACCCATACACCATTAACACTTAATTCATATGTTAATTAAATACATAATTAATTATATTCATAATTCAAGGGGTTGGGGTTTTTTTCAGGGGTTTCGGGTGGCTCTCCAAGAGGGGTAGGGGGTGTCTGGGGGGATGGGGGTGTCCAGGGGGTGGGGGCAGTCCAAGATGGTGGGGGTCTATCCAAGGAGGGTGGTGGTGTACAGGGGTGTGGGGGTGTCTAGGTGGTCGGGTAGTGTCTAGGAGGGGGGGTGCCCAAGTGAGGGGAAGGGTTGTCCATAGGGGTGTCCAGGGGGGTGGTGTCCAGGATATCAGAGGGGCTTTCCAGGGGTGGGTGGGGTGTCCGGGGGGGGGGGGTCCGGGGGTTGGTGGGTCTTTCCAAGGGGGTGGTGTGGTGTCCAGGAGGGTGGGATGGGGGAGTCTGGGGGGATAGGGGTGTCCAGGGGGATGTGGTGTCTAGGGGGTGGGGGAAGTCTAGGGTGTTGGTAGGGCTATCCAAGGGGGGTGGGGTGGTGTCCACGGTGGGGGTGTCCCGGGGGGGGGGGATGTCTATGGGGTGTCCATGGGGGTGTGCTGGTGTTCAGCGTGTCAGTTGGGCTTTCTAGGGGTTGGGGGTGTCTGGGGGGTCTAGAGGGTTGGTGGGGCTATCCAAGGGGGGGTGGGATGGTGTCAAGGAGGGTGGGGGTGGTCGTCCATGTGTGGGGTTGTCCAGGGGGTTGTGGGTATGCAGGCAGTGGGGTGGTGTCAAGGAGGGGTGGGGTGTCGTCTAGGAGGGTGGTGGTTGTCCAGGGATTGGGGGGTGTCCAGTGGGGGGGGGTTGTCCAAGGCCAGTGGGGGGGGGGGGGCTGTCCATGGGCGTTTCCAGGGGTGGGGATGTCCAGGGGGTTGAGGGGGATTTCCGGGGTGTGGGGGTGTCCAGAGGGCTGGGGGTTTCTAGGGGGTGGGTTAGTGTCCAGTGGGGTGGGGGCGGTCCAGGGGGTTGGTGGGGTTGACTCTTACATGTCAAAAAGGACCCATGGATCGTTCTCATAAAGGATCAAGAAAATCCGAATGTGTTTGGTCAGATTTCCGTAGGTTAGTTGTTGTTTTCACTTAAAATTGTGTCCATTCTAAACAAAAGAGAGACCCTTTGAGTGATACCGGGGACACCATGCCTCAGATCATGGTGGGGATGACTTTTACATGTTAATAAGTACCCGTGGATCTTACCCCTAAAGGATCAATACAATGTGAATGTGTTTGGTCATATTTTCGTAGGTCAGTTGTTGTTTTCACTTAAAATGTTGTCCATTTTAAACAAAAGAGAGACCCTTTGAGTGATACCAGCCACACCATGCCTCGGATTCAGGCGGGATGACTCATACACGTCAATAAGGACCTGTGGATTGTTCTATTAAGGATCAATACAATATGAATGCTTTTGGTCAGATTTCCATAGGTCGTATGTTGTTTTCACTTAAAATTGAGTCCATTTTAAACAAAAGAGACAACCGTTGAGTGATTCCAGCGACATCGTCCCTATGATAGAGGTAGGGATAACATTTACACATCTATAATGGGCTCGTGGATCGTTCTCTTAAAGGATCAACACAATCCGAATGAGTTTGGTTGGTTTTCCATAGGTCAGTTGTTGTTTTCACATAAAAATTTGTCCATTTTAAACAAAATAGATACCCTTTGAGTGGTACCGGACACATCATGCCTCGGATTGATCCAGGGATGACTCATAAACATCAGAAAGGTGATGTGGATTGTCCTCCTAAATGATCAAGTTAATCCGAATGCGTTTGGTCAGATTTCTGTACGTCAGTTTTTGTTTTCACTTAAATATTTATCCATTTTAAACAAACGATAGACCCTTTGAGGGGTATTAGACAAACCGTTCCTCAGATTGATGTGAGGATGACATGAACATGTCACAAAGAACCAGTGGATTGTTATCCTAAATTATCAACACTATCAGAATGTTTTTGGTCAGATTTCCGTAGGTGAGTTGTGGTTTTCACTTAAAATTGTGTACATCTTATACAAATGAGAGACCAATTAAGTGGTATCGGAAACACCATGCCCTGAATTGTGGCAGGGATGACTGGTACACTTCAAAAAGGACCCTTTTATAGTTTTCCTAAAGGATCAAGACAACTAGAATGCATTTGGTCAGATTTCCCTAGGTCAGTTGGTTTTTTCACTTAAAATTGTGTCAATTTGAAACAAAAGAGAGACTCTTTGAGTGGTATCGGCCACACCGTGCCATGGATTGAGGAGGGTATGACTCTTCCAAGTCACAAATGACTATTTCATCATTATCTTAAAGGATCAATACAATCCGAATGTTTTTAGTCCGATTTCCACAGGTTAGTTCTTGTTTTCACATAAAATTGTGTCCATTTAAAAAAAAAAGAGATACCCTTTGAGTTATACCGGCCACACCGTACCTCATATTGAGGCACAGATGACTCTTATACATCACAAAGGACATTTTTATTATTCTTTTAAAGGATCAATACAATTCGAATTCATTTGGTTGGATTTACATAGGTCATTTTTTGTATTCACTTAAAATTGTGTCCATTTTAAACAAAAGGGAGACCCTTTGAGTGATAACAGACGCACTATGCCTCATATTGAGGTGGAGATGACTCATACACATCCCCAATGCACTTTTGGATCGTTCTATTAAAGTATCAACTCAATCCAAATGCATTTGGTCAGATTTCTGTTGGTCAGTTGTTGCTTTCACTTAAAAATTTGTTCATTTTAAACAAAAGAGAGACCCTTTGAGTGGTACTGGGCACACTGTGCCTTGGATTGAGGCGAGGAGGACTCATACACTTAAAAAAGGACCCATGGATCGTTATAAAAATGGATCAAGACAATCTGAATGCGTTTGGTTGGATTTCCATAGGTCAGTTATTTTTTTCACTTAAATTGTTTCCATTTTAAAAAAATAGAGACCCTTTGAGTTGTATCGGACACACCGTGCCACGGATTGAGGCAAAGATGACTCGTACATGTCACAAAGGACTATTGGATCAATATCTTACTGTATCATAACATTCCAAATGCATTTGGTCAGATTTACATAGGTCAGTTGTTGTTTAATTTAAAATTGTGTCCATTTTAAACAATAGAGAGACCATTTGAGTGGTACCGGCCACACCGTGCCTCGGATTGAGATGGGGATGACTCGTACACATTCCCAACGCACCCTTGGATCATCCCATTAATGGATCAACACAATCCGAATGTGTTTGGTTGGATTTTCCAAGGTCAGTTTTTTGTATTCATTTAAAAATATGTCCATTTTAATTAAAAGAGAGACCCATTGAGTGGTACCAGCCACAGCGTGACTCAGATTGAGGCATGGATGACTCATACAAATCAAAAAGGACTGGTGGATCATTCTCGTAAAGGATCAATACAATATGAAAGCATTTGGTCAGATTTTCATAGGTCAGTTGTTGCTTTCACTTAATATTGATTCCATTTTAAACAAAAGAGAGACCCTTTGAGTGGTACCGGACACACCGTGGCTCATATTGAGCTCGGTATGACTTTTGAACATCACAAAGGACATGTGGATCATTCTCCTAAAGTATCAATATAATCCTAATGTGTTTTTTTGGATTTCCGTAGGTCATTTGTTGTTTACACTTAAAATTGTATCCATTTTAAACAAAAGAGAGACCCATTGAGTGCTACCGGCCACCCCATGCCTTCGATTGATGCGGGGATGACTCATACTTCTCCCCAAGTCACCCATGGATCGTTCTCTTAATTAATCAACACAATAATAATGTGTTTGGTCATATTTACATAGGTCAGTTGTTGTTTTCAATTAAAAATTTGTCCATTTTAAACAAAAGAGAGACCCTTTGAGTGGTACTGGCCACACCATGCCTCATATTGAGGTAGGGATGACTCATACTTTTCAAAAATGACTCTTCGATCTTTCTCCTAAATTATAAATATGATCAGAAAGTGTTTGGTCAGATTTCCATAGGTCAATTGTTTTTTTCACGTAAAATTGTGTCCATTTTAAAAAAATATATAGACCATTTGAGTGGTTCCAGCCACACCGTTCCTCAGATTGAGGCGGGGATGACTCCTAAACGTTAAAAAGTATTCGTGAATCATTCTCATAAAGGATCTATAAAATCAGAATGCATTTGTTCTGATTTCCAGAGGTCAGTTGTTGTTTTCACATAAAATTGTGTCCATTTTAAACAAATGTGTGACCCTTTAAGTGGTACCGGCCACAACGTGCCTCAGATTGAGGTGAGGATGACTTTTACACATCAACAAGGACTCGTGGATCGTTATCCTAAATAATAAAGACAATATTAATGCATTTGGATGGATTTATGTATGTCAGTTATTGTTTTCACTTAAAAATTTGTCCATTTTAAACCTAAGAGTGACCCTTTGAGTTGTACCAGCCACACCGTGCCTTGGATTGTGGAAGGGATGACTCTTACACATCCCCAATGCAACTGTGGTTATTTCTATTAAAGGATCTACACAATCCTTATTTTTTTAGTCAGATTTCCGTAGGTCAGTTTTTGTTTTCACGTAAAAATAAGTCCATTTTAAACAGTATAGAGACCCTTTGAGTGGAACCGGCCACACCATGACTTGGATTGAGGCTAGGATGACTCATACATATCAAAAAGAACCCATGGATTGTTCTCCTAAAGGATAAAGAAAATCCAAATGCATTTGGTCAATTTTCCATAGCTCATTTGTTGTTTTCACTTAAAATTTTGTCCTTTTTAAAGAAAAGAGAGACCCTTTGAGTGGTACCAGCCACACCATGCCTTGGATTGAGGTGGAGATGACTTGTAAATGTCCCAAACGAGATTTGGATCATTCTCCTAAAGTATTAAGATAATCTGAAAGTGATTGGTTGGATTTCTGTAGGTCAGTTGTTGTTTTCACTTATAATCGTGTCCATTTTAAATAAAAGAGAGACCCATAGAGTGGTACCAGCCACACCATGCCTCGAATTGAGGTGGGGATGACTCGTACATGTCAAAAAGGACCCATAGATCTTTCTCCTAAAGGATCAATAAAATCCTTATGCGTTTGGTCGTATTTCCTTAGGTCCGTTGTTGTATTCACTTAAAATTGTGTCCATTTTAAACAAAAGAGAGACCCTTTGAGTGGTATCGGCCACACCATGCCTCGGAATGAGGCAGGGATGACTCGTACACGTCCCCAACTCACCCGTGGTTTGTTTCCTTAAAGGATCAACATAATACAAATGCGTTTAGTTGGTTTTTCGTAGGTCATTTGTTGTTTTCACTTAAAAATTTGTCCATTTCAAACAAAAGAGACACCCTCCGAGTGGTATCGGCCACATCATGCCTTGGATTGAGGCTGGTATGACTCGTACACATGCCCAATGCACTCGTGGATCATTCTATTAAAGGATCAACACAATCTGAATGTGTTTGGTCAGATTTCCATAGGTCAGTTGATGTTTTAACTTAAAAATGTGTATATTTTAAACAAAAGAGAGACCCTTTGAGTGGTAATGACACACCATGAATCAGATTGAGATGGGGTCGACTCGTACACATCCCCAATGAACACGTGGATCATTCTCCTAAATAATCAACACAATCCAAATGTGTTTAGTACGATTTCCATAGGTCATTTGTTGTTTTCACTTAAAAATATGTGCATTTTAATCAAAAGAAAGACCCTTTGAGTGGTTCATAATTTTTGAATGTTGTTGGTGTATATCATCTATTAAAATTTGAAATTGACTCATATGAGAAAGGATGTTTTATTTAGTGACAAAAGAGTGACCCTTTTAGTGGTACTGGCCACACCGTTCCTCGAATTGAGGCAGGGTTGACTCGTACACGTCATGAAGGACCAGTTGATCGTTCTTATAAAGGATCATTACAATCTGACTGTGTTTGGTCAGATTTACGTAGGTCATTTATTGTTTTCACATAAAATTGTGTCCATTTTAAAAGAAATAGAGACACTTTGAGTGGCACTTGCCACACCATTCCTCATATTGAGGTGGGGATGACTCGTACAAATCCCTGGTGCACCCATGGATCGTTCTCTTAAAGGATCAACATAATTTGAATGCGTTTGGTCAGATTTCTGTTTGTCAGTTGTTGTTTTCAGTTAAAAATTTGACCATTCTAAACAAAATATATACCCTTTGAGTGGTACCAGCCACACCGTACCTCGGATTGAGGCGGGGATGACTCGTACACTTCCCCAACACACCTGTGGAGCGTTCTCTTAAAGGATCAACACAATCCGAATGAGTTTTGTCAGATTTATATAGGTCATTTTTTGTTTTCACATAAAATTGTGTCCATTTTAAAAAACAATAGGGAGACATTGAGTGGTACCTTACACACCATGCCCTGGAGTGAGGTGGGGTTGACTCATACACATCCCCAACGCACCCATGGATTGTTCACTTAAAGAATCAACACAATCTGAATGCGTTTCATCGGATTCTCATAGGTCATTTGTTGTTTTCACTTGAAAATTATGTCCATTTTAAACAAAACAGAGTCCTTTTGAGTGGTTAATCATTCTTTCATGTTGTTGGTTCATATCATCTATTAAAATGTGAAATTGACTTATTGGAGGAAGGATGTTTTATTTAATAACTATTACGATATTCCTATGAACATTTGAGTACAATAATGTGTCATCTTTTGATCCTCTTAACCCCTCTCAAAAATGACTGCCAATTGTACACGTCCCCAAGTCATATCATCATGTTATTTGTGTACAATTTGTCATCAGGTTTGCGTCCCACTCATTTCGGAACATAGCTCTATCGTCTTGTGAGTATGAGGCTTTTCTACAGTCATAGTAGTACTCCAAAATATAAAAATAAATTATTAATAAACAAATTAAATGAACTAGTAGTTTTTTTTGAAAATAACTCTTTAGGGGTTCTTATTGTTGATGAAAGATGATCTATTTCATAAATTTACAAACATAATAACCGAAATCATTATAGTTAGTTTGTTTTGGACACTACAAAAAAATTGATCATTAGGAGAATAAGTAACTTGTGTTGAGATGTGTTTGGATAGTGAGATTTTATTATATATACCATGATATTTGTCCAAACGTAGTACTTTGTCGCCTTCTTATGCTTCGCCCCTATCCCCATTCATTTTTTTAGACGATAATGATACACCTCCCTATCATAATAGAATCTTCAGTAAAAGATAATATAAATTATATTACTTTATCTTTAGAACTAAAATGTAGGATGTAGTGTCTTACACATTCAAAAACACTATCATGTGTGGTTACTTTTATGGATATCCTTCCTTTGAATCCATAAAATAAATAATTCTAGTATCCATGTTCATCATAATTAGCATCCAATGTTGCCTAAAAACTCAAAAAGGAATAAGTAATAAAAGAAGTCAAAATATATTTTATATTCTTTAATCGTAGAGTTTTACCCCGACATGGTTAGTATTATGAAGAGTTTTTCATCTGTAATCTTGCTTTCAGTTGTTTTTATCAAGCCATTCACTATTTCATTCTTTTTTGATGGATCTATTTTCGTTATGTGTGATGATGTGGTGTGAGGAATAACAAGTCCAAAATTTGGATCATGGGAAAATTCCTTCAACGTTTTTTCATATATATGTCTGTCAACTATATAATATGCTTTTAGTCATAATTTTCACATTATATCAGCTTTTATAAAATCAATTCATGGAAACATACCTCAGATATATATTTACAACTGTGATGCCTAGCTAACCATTTTCAAGGATCTCATTTAAAATTTCAGGAGCAAAAAAATATTGACATTAATCTCTACATATATTCTCTTTGAAAACCACTCTATGACTACTACCATCTCTTAGCTTCATATCCACATGAGTCTTCAATGCTAGTAAATGTGGATAGAAAACAGGTGGTGTTATTGTGCTTTCAGTAGATCCTTGGGATCAGTTGGTTAATCCTTTTGATGGTTTTGAGCTGAGTTTTGTCACCCCCTTCCCTTTCTCCATTTCTAATAACATTCCTTGGTTCAGACTCATTTTTCATTAATTGTTAACAGTTTATCTTGAAAAAAAGGAAATAAATACATCTGTGGCCGCATGTACTCTTACACATTGTGACGTACATGCAATGAATGTCCCAATATCCTTTTTGACCGTATGAATATCATCCTCATCAAGTGGAATAGGTATCTCTGCATTGGACTCATGATCTACAGTAAACGTTACTTTTAGATGATCTTTCAGAAGTGATCTATTATGTAGTGTGTCATCTAGGATGTTGAACACTTTATCCCTCACTAAAAGGTGAAAAGTGGGTGTCGATAGATATAAATCACAATCATTATCACCCTTTAGAAGATCAATACATGAAAACTATTAGTGTTTCTCTAATTCACATTTCATGTGAAAAATTATTAAAATATTGATTTCCACGGCTAAGACAGCTCTTTTAGGGGAATGGATTGCCTCAAAGCTGGTGGGGGGTGGGGCAGGATCACAACTCGCTGGTTGTTCCTGAGTTGTGTCTTCTCATTGCTTCCCACCCAAAAAAGTTTCTATCAACCATCCCTGACATTGCAATCTTTCTTCAAGGTTTTATAGTTTTTCTCTCATTTTTGTCAATGTTTCATCTATATCATCAATTTTTCTTCTTCTCAAAATATACTCAGGGTGTCACCCCTAACCTCGCACCTCTGACACAACCATATTTTTATGGATGCTTCAAATCAATTGATAAATAGTTCTTCATCCACTATAGGAGTAGCTGATTCCTGCGACTATCAGATATATAAAAATAACTAATTATTTTTTTGTAATAGAATTTTAAAACAAATAATTTTATCGTCATGTCATTCTTACGAAACTTTCCCACACATTTTGTGTGTTCTCATCTACTAGCTTCCCTTCCTTATTCACATGGGCCTCCTTCCAAAGTACATGATGTGGGATGGATGTGTCTTTGGATTTAGAATCATCAATCTACATATAGACTTTGAAAGATAATTATGATGTTGTTTTTTGGAACCTAACAATATTACGGTAAATTTAAAATGAGTACGGTTTTCTTTTCTAGTGAAGTGTACACCATCCTTGTTTTACGATAAAGGTATGTTGGTTTTGATGCACGTTCCATATTTTCATTACAGAGTTGATGTTTCATAAATTAAATATTGAAAATCAAAGTGATGAATACATGTATCCTCAAACTAGCTATTATCACCCACAATGTACCTGAAACTTCTCATCCCCACGGTGGCCGATAAATGCATCCCATGTTTCTTGGGATATCAGGTGAGAGAAGGCAATGGGTGGGTTTGGGATTATTTTACCTTTGGAATGTTTTAGGTGGTATCTTTTTAAAATAGTGTGAAAAACTCGATGAATCATTCCTGCAAGCTTTAGTATATAATCCTTGTGTGAATCGTCTATTATAAATGTATTCTGTAATAGATTGAGAAGAGTAATACATTGTTTCATTATTTTATTTCACAGTAAATTAATGAAATAAATTCACAATGATACCATTATTTCTTCCAAGATCACGGCCTTCATCCCAGACACAACATGGTTCCATTAATCTATGACAATAAGTACACGTTGTCGAGTGACAACTCCATTGTAACTACTAAACATAGCCTTATTGGGATTCACATGTTGTCCTCGTGCATTCCATTCAACATAAAATTTGATTCCTTTTCTTTTCACCATAAAACATTGGCTAACACCGTCAAAGTATGACGCACATGTGTTTTTTGTGACATCGATCCTTCATTCCCGACCATTTCATCAATATCAACATAATCTATATGATCATCTGAAATGGTAGAAATGAAATGTGCTGATGGTTATTGGACCTCAACACTAGGAGCAGTAAGAGCCGCAACAGTAGAAGCATCAAGAGCAGTAGGATCAGTATTAGGAGTAGCAGAAGCAGTAGGAGTAGCAGCAGGAGCTGTAGCAGCCATAGCAGCAGCCGCAGTAGGAGCAGTGGCAGCCGTAGCAGCAACAGCTTGTGAGATTTGTTCAGACTCAAGGTTAGGTGCACCTGAATGTGCAGAAGTCATTATTGGAAAAAGTGGTTGAACCGTTAATTTAGATTACATAAATTCAGTAATGATAAGATAATAACATGAGATAACATGATCTATATTTCAATCAAAATATAACCTATTTATTGAACACTATTTCTTTTTTTCAAGGGCTAAAGGGACTTGAAACCTCTATCGGTTATCCAAATACCTTCAATGAGGTCTCCTATAACATAAAAAACATCATCTACCTTGGGACCACTCCAAAATGATTGCGGCGTACCACTGAAAGGATTGTCCTCAACGGAATTTTTATCGGAACCTTCAGTAGTTTTGGACGCTAACAGAATGATCGACCACTTTCGTTTTGTGGGATCTGGAACATAAAAAACATGTACCGCTTGTGATGCCATTATAAACAGTTCGTCTTTGTACCCTAATTTACTAAAATCAACTTTCATAAATCTGCATTCATCTATTTTAACACCAATATTGTTATCAACCCATTTACATTGAAAAATCTGCAATTGGAATGTCATATAATCCAACTCCAGTATTAGTTTGATAATGCCAAAGTATGACATATTTGCATAAATTTGATTTCTATCCTTACTACCAGAAACGTGCATCGTTTTATCCACTAGTGAAACTCCACTATTTTTCAGGGTATTATATTAATCATGTTCATTTGTATAGAATTTATAACCATTAATTACCTAACCACTATAAGATAATACATAAACACTTGGTCCAGCGGCTAGCCATCGAAGTCGTTCGGAAATTGAATTCGGATTTTCATCATACTTTTTAAAAATATGGTCCTAAAACCATCCTATAAACTGGGGATTATTTGTATTTGATAACCATTTTTCAGCCATTGATGGATTCAACTTCGTAATAATTTCCTTGTGAGTTTCAATATGTAGAGAAACATCCAAACTATTATGCAAAACATAATGGTGGGCCTGCTCCAGATCTGAAATGTTGATTGTCACAACATCTATTCTATAAATTCCCTCACCCTCAATGCGTCCAGTGTGATAAGATTTCGGGAAACCAATGCATTACACATTAGATAGGTATTTGGTACAAAATTCAATGGCTTTCTCAACAATATATCACTCCACTATACAACCCTTTGGCCGACATCGATTTTTGACATACCATTTAAAAATATTTATATACTTTTCAAAAGGATACATCCATCTATAATGCACATGACCACAAAGTCGAATCTCTCTCACCAAGTAAATCATCAAATGAACCATCATATCATAGAATGACGGCGGGAAGAACATTTCTAAATCACATAATATTATGAAAATTTCTTTTTCCATAGCTGGAAATTTCGTCAGGTCTAAAACTTTTCTACATTTAGCTTTGAAAAAAAAACAATGTTTGGTTAATGTATGATGAAAATTCATGGGAAAAATGCAGTGTAAAGCTATAGGAATTAGATATTGCATCAAAACATGGAAGTCAGGTGATTTCAAACATTTTAACTTCAAATCATTCATTGAAATGATGTTCTTGATATTTGATGAATACCCTTCTGGAACCTTTACATTATTGAAGAAGTTGAAAAACGGGCATCTCTCCTCCCTTGAAATAGTATAAGAAGCTAGAGGAAGAAACATTTTATTTTCACCCTTCACAGGTGCCAACTCTTCTCATATTTCCTAGTCAACCATATCCAACCTAGCCTTAATTCCATCCATTGTTTTTTAGGGTCATTTAGCTATGTTTCGATAATAATGTCAGATACATTTTTTTCCACATTCATCACATCAAGAAAATGTCTGACGTACAAACAATTCTTGTATGGTAATTCAAAAAAAGTGATCTCTTTTTCCAAACAATATTGGAAAGGTTTTTAGAAAATGGTTTTCCAAAAATAGTGTTCTCATCTTTTACATTATCAAAAGGGAGATCACTTTTAGTGGAGACAGTGTTGTGCATTGTTCTAAACATCCATTGAATGATGTTGTCCAAGATCGGTACTTATGTCGACGAGGTAGAAATCTAAGATTTATTAGAAACACATATTTCGATGAATGTTTCAACCTAATTGATTCAGTATCTTCTTCGCTAACGGGACACCCTTGAGTTCCTTTAATTCTATAGCTTGGAAAATTTTCGTAAGTAGGGAAATCATTTATTGTCCCATAAAACATCGCTCTCAGCATGAAGTATTCAATTTTATAAGAATCATACAACATAACTGTTGAATCCCATAATAAATTAAAATCCTCGATCAAAGGAGCCAGATAAACATCAATATCATTACCTGGATGTTTTGGTCCTGATATAAGCATAGATAACAGGATGATTTTCCGCTTCATGCATAACCAGGGTGAAAAGTTATAATTTACCAACATAAAAGGCCATGTACTATGAGTGCTGGTTTGAAATTAAAAAGGATTTACTCCATATGTAGATAATGAAAGACGAAGGTTTCTCGGGTCTTTTACAAATTCAGGATACTCATGATCAATTTTTTTCCATTGAGGATAGTCAGCTGGATGACGTAATCTTCCATCTTTATTTATTTTATCTGCATTCCAAGACAATTGTCTTGTAGGTTCTCTATATCCATATAGAAGCATAAACCTTGGAATGATTGGAAAGTACCATACAACTATCGTAGGATTGGATTAATCTTTTTTGTATCGATAAGAACCAAAATTTGGGCATTCTGTAAGTGATTTTTTCTCCTTGAGAATAAATATCCAATTTTTTGGGCATGCATGTATTCATTTATAAATCAAAACCATCGAGCGTAGTATTCTTTTAGCTTCATATGTACGTCTTGCGAGCCCATTATCTTCATGGAGAATGTTATTCCAGAGAGCAAATAGTTCCGTAAAACTAACATCACTCCATCGGTAGCCTACTTTCAATTTATACAACTTCAGTACAGCTGACAATGTTGTATACTTGGTGCAACCATCATAAAATGGCATCATTGCACAACTCTTTAACTTCTCAAACAATTTTGGGAAATCATGGAGATCATCTTCAATTGTCTTTGTCGTTTCCTTAAATCGATATTCATCATCATTGACATCATTAATCACATCCTTCACATGGTCTTCTTCATTATCCATATTTGTATTCGTATCTGATGATCCATAAAACATAGTTTTATCCCAATGAGTAGCTACATTCACTTTTTCTCAGTGTGTATTCCATCATTTATAACTCTAATCTATTCTGTGACATATTAAATGTTCATCCAACTCCTCTAGAGTAAGTAGTCTAGAATAACAACATCGTAAACATGGAAAAAGGATTTGAGAATGATTATTTACGTTATCTTTTGCAAACGTGATGAAATCTTTCAATCCGTTCTCGTACTCTATTGTCAAATGATTAGCATCCGTCTAATCTTTATTCATCTTCATCCTATTTGAATCTCAAATATTAGTATATATGGCTCAAGTAAACAAAAAAAGACTTCCAAATAAATTATAAGAGAACCAATTCCTTATAAAAATCCAGACTAATAGAGCATAACCATTTCTAAAAAATATTTTGAATTCAACAGAACCAAGATAGACCCCCCATCAAAATTAACATAGTTTCCAAACACAAAGGGGTTCGCAGGGATAATCAGTTGTGTCATATATGGTAAAACTCACACGACATCATCCTCTATGGCTCATCCTCATCTATCGGTTCAACCCTTTTATGGTCATCTAGTACATCCATTTATACTTCACAATCCTAAAATGCATCTAGATGAAAACAAGTAGCCAACTCTATAAGAAAAGAAAGGATTCTCATATTCTCTACAATATGGAATTAATTAAATATAATTACATTAGATTCATTATAGTTTCCTTAAATCACCCCAGTCCAAACACAAGAATAATCAATAATGATACATCTACCACTCCTAGGTCTCTTCCCTATATTAAATATCAGAATACATAAAAACCCATATATCCACACATAAAAATGTCAGAAACACATAAAAAACCATATTCACATCAGAACCAAAGTACCCATATGGATTTCAATCAGGTTACTCAACTCATGTGGTTGTGTGTAAGATGTATTAAAAAATATAATAAGCTTATAGTCACACATAAATCTCAAACTGGTGTTAATAATACAATAAACCCAAGGTATCATTCCATTTATCAGAATACTTTGAAGGAGCCCATATGCACTGATAGTCCCAGTCGGTGATGGTTCCTAAGTAGGAAGGGGCAAACACGCACCTATCGGTGTTCGAGGGTAGGTCACTGAGGTTGAAGGTGGCCCGATACTCTTACAAGGGTTTATTCCAAATTTCACAAACCATGTCTTGGTACCCTATGATGTTAACCCACTACTGGTGGAAGTGAAACCGTTCATGATGATCATGCCAAGAAGAAATTGAAACCAAGTGGGGGAAAGTGGTTCGAAATACCTCATGAAATATGGAACAACATGGTATTTGAGAATAGGTTAGTGGCTTTCATGTTAGCTAGACACATATCCAATAGACACCATAATCGATGATGCCCTCTGTAGTTGTTGCACCAGGTGAAACTGTCACCTGAGAAGCTGAGATCAATGAGGCCCTTCCCAGCTATGAACTGAACAAACTCCATGATGGCCTTCCTTGGGATTGAGTATCTAAATTTACATTTCGTTGGGTTGGAAATGACATTAAAGTCACCCCAAAAAAACTATGGATGGTGGCCGGGATCGAAGGTATTTTTTTCACTCCATAAATATTCCCTTTGAAGAGGGTCCTAGCTTCCAAAAACAAAATTCATAAGGAAGGAGGTGTAAGCGTTGGAAAACTAGGTCGTGATGAATAGATTGCAATCTTGAATAGTCTCGAAAAAAATATTTATTGTGCCTAAATACCAATTTGTGTCTTTTGGAGGGGTCATCGTGTAGAAATCCATGCATCTTAATCATCCAAGAGAATTCTATGATTATTATAGGGTTTTTTGTGTTATTTGACAACAACAACAATGACATTATGCTTTTCGGATTCTATGGTGGGGAAGTAGGACTTAACATGGGTACTAAAACTATGAGCATTACATATAATGATAATAATGATGGGTAGGACATGGCTCTAGCATTGGATCTAGAGATAGTTTCCTTACTGAAGTAGGAGGATGATCTCTCATTGGGGTCCCTTGATTTTGAACATGTTTATAATCCCTTCTGGTTGGTAAGATTCATATGAGTGGGAGATAAGGATCCAAAGGGGATGGGTGAGGATGGGTAATGAATCTTGGGGGGCTGGTGAGGGAGTTCTCTCTAGATCTATAAGTATTTGGAGCTGGATGACAGGCTCCGAGACAAGGGATACAGAACAAACACTTCTAGGAAGGGGCCTGGAGACATCAGAGAAGCAATCAGTAACCTCAGTGGGGGAGAAGGACAGAGATGGAGGTAGTGGTGGCAAGGATAGAAAGCTTGGTGGTCTAATAATCATTACATACATGTGAACTGCCAGAAAAAGTCACTTAGATAGCATGATGGAAATAAGGGGGGAACAATTGCGCAAAATAAGAAAGAAGAAAAATATTTTGGAATGGAGTGGGAAAAGGCAATTATAGATTTACATGGCATAAATGAGAGACGAGGGGGAATACATCTCAAATGATTGGGTGGGTCTGAGGGGGAAACCATCATTGGAACACCTACTGACATTGGGGAATCCATATGAGAGACATCCGAGAGGGGGAGACAACCTATCCCTTTTGCTTAAGATCTTAGGGGGGTGGCGTTGGTCCCCTTGGTGTCACCTTCTACAAACATGAAGAGAATTACCTTAGTGAAAATATTGGGAGAAAAACCTAGCAAAAATATGGTAGATGATCTCCTGAGTCCAGTAGAAGGCATCCTACTCCCGGAGTAAGATCTTCCAAGGAAAGGTAAAAGATGTGTCCATCTCAAATAAGATAAAAAAATACAACACTAATAACAAGAAAATAGTCGAGAAAAGATGAATAACTTTCCAAATTTCCTCTCACTATTTGATATTTAATTTTTAATATAGAAATGTGAAATTACACATATTCCCATTTCTAATAGTTCAATCAATCATGAAGGACCCCTAACATAAAGGGTATGTGTTTCCACTGAAATTGGGAATGACCTCGTTGAATTAAGGTTCAAACATTACAAGCGGTTTCTAACTGGTTTGTTCATAGAACCGGAAACATCCAATGAATCTGTATACATTTGGACCTAATTTTAAAAGGTAGGTGCTCATTAGTTATAGACCGATGAGACTTAATAATTTTCATTGGTCGAGAGGATGGGACGTCGGACTCATCACACATATTTGAGGGGAATTATTGTGTACTCCAGGACTCTCATTATATATTTATGTTATGTTCGTAAATCCTTATTAAATTACCAAGTATAAATTGATCTTTCCTTTAGATCAGAAAATCAATGATTGATATGTATGATATTTTGAAAATAATTTTATATATATTCGAGGTTATTTATCAATAGAGAATCATCTGTATTTGTTAGAGATTCTTAGTCAATGCTATCCCTTAATACATTACATCAAAGTCTCCTAGTCATTATGATGACCATACTGGTTTTAAAGCCACTCAGTGGGGCAGTTAATGTTTATTGTCATTCAAAAGGACATTGATTATTTTAGAGTTGGGATCGTACCCATAGACGGGCTACCTATGTATCCTTTATTTAGAAATGGAATAAAAACCCACAAAGTTCGAGTAAGGGAGTATGATGTTTATGTATGATTGATGGATCAAAGAAAGATTTCATAATTACTTTTACACTCTAAGCTCACGTGAGTCATGCTCGGTGTGAGAAACATGATGTATTGGTAAAACCAGAAAATTATGACACGAAAGAAGCAATCATAGAAAATGATGTGGGTCTTATGTTTGTATGACTGCCCAAATAGATAGATATTGGGACTTATTTCAAAGAAGAAGTCCAGGAACATGGTCCATAAAGGTATATGTACTTTATGGAGATTTGGATACTCTATCTTGGGGATTACTTTTGTGGACGATTCAAAAATTTGGAGGGACTTATTATTGGGTTTTATCCTTGAGAAGGAAGCCCAGATCAAAAAGTAAATTAAGACTGGTTAAGAGAAATTAATACTAGGGATTACTCTTGAGAAGGAGGCCCGGGTTAAGGTACTTTTAGAATTAAGGGACTTGGGGCTTACATCTAAGAAGTATTCCAATATTTGTAGATTTTGAGATTGTGATTAATCCAGAAAAGGAAGCCCAGGTTAAGGGAATTAATGTTATTGGGGATTACTCTTAAGGAGGATGCCCAGATTTGGGAAATTATGATCAGGGCTTACTCCTAAAAAGGATGCCTAGGTTATGGGACATGGGGAATACTCCTAAAGAAGATGCCCAAATTAATGAGAAGTTGGACTAGGGATTACTCCTAAAAAGGAAGAACATGTTAAAGATTCCCTCATCATAAAGGATGAGGTTGAATAAATGAAATCTCTAACCATAGTGACAAAAAGATGTGTAAATCACTAGGTTTCAAGAAATGTTCCATGGAATTCCATTCAGATAAGGAAGACAACAAAGGAACAATTCCATAAATTTATTTGAAGAGGGGTTTGAAGGATGAATCTTTAATAGAAGAGGAGGATAGGCATAAGAGAGGTGAAATGGGCATGAAGGGAACCCAAAAAAATAAGGTTGTGCAAGTCCTCTGCGGTCGTGCATGTCCTGGTCACGCAGGTGTACCTGTGCGACACATGTGTACATGCACGCATGTCAACCCTTAGGGTAATACTTGGGCAAGGCTTGGCCCAATCCTTTAGTACTATCCCTAGAGGCTTCCAGAGTAGAGGTGCGCAAGTTATGATGTAGGGGTAAGGCGGCGCACAAGTGTGGCCATTTCCCTTAAGGGTAGGCCACTTAGGCGCGCAAGTGTTGATGAGTTTCAACACTTAGGCCTTACTCCCCCTCTTTAGATCTTCTGTTCTAGGTATGAAATTACCTTATAAATGTTCAAAATCTTCGAGAAGAGACTAGGGCGTCGAGAGCTCAAATATGAGTTTATGGAATTTTTCTTCTTTCCAAATGGGGGGCCCACAGGGGGTATTTATAAGCTGGGGAAGACCCTGAATGAATTTCAAAGAGGGTGCGCAAGTCACCTGTGTGACCAATGAGCGGTGTGCAGGTCTACTTGCACAACCTTGGTGAACTTGCGGGCCCAAGTTCATTTGAATCTTTGTTCATGCCTTTTTCAATTTTTGATGTTTTATGAAAGGTTGAATCACTTTGGGTTCAAGGTATTTCCCTTTTCAATTAGACTTTGTGACAGAAAGGAGCATCAAAAAAGTCCCCCCTCAGAGTTGGATCCAAAATAAGTGAGGATGTGACTCTGAGGAAATGAAGAAATCCAAAGAATATGTTGCGCGCAAGTGTTGAGAGAGCAGCTGGAGTCGCACAAGGGTGAGTCGCGCCGGCTTTAGCATGTAGGGGTGCGGCCTGGCCTATAAATATGCATCCATTCTTGAGCAAAGCACCCGACTTTGAACTATTCAATCTCTCGCCGTGCAGGTTTCTTGTGACGTGCATGTTTCTGATTTTCCACGGTTCATTGATTCTATTCATTTCGTGCTGTTGTAGAGGTATTTTGACCTGTGTGGTGATACTTTCTCGGCATTACCTGGGCAACACAGTTACACTTGTGTGCCAAAATTGCACCTGCATCCCTTAATGCCTTAGCTATTTTTTCACTTTTCATCAGAAATTTCATGAAAAATCAACTCACTTAAGAGTTAATTATTCGACCCTTGTGTAGATTGTAACGACCCAAAATTTCATTAATGGAAAATCCCTCTTCATCCAGTTAAATGTTTCTTTATGAAAAATGTTTTTATAAGATATAAACTTTTTTAGTTTTACTTTAAGATTTCTGACCGTTACTTTTATAGCCGTTGAACAGTGATCATCTAGGTAGTTTAAATATAAGGCTTTAACGAACCAATTTTCTACTCAGACAAAGCAAGCGATGTCCTCATCCACTAGAATTGCCCCTTACGAAGCCCATTTGTCAGAGCTCGGAAAATAGGTGGCATCTTTGGGCTTTGCCCATGACCAAGCCCAAGCTGAGCTTCATCAAGTCAAGCTTGAACGTGATCGTCTACGGGAAAAATGGAAGTTGATAGAGATTACCACTCGAGAAATGTTATCCGAGCAACCCCAAGAGTCTGTCACCATCGCACACCTTACCCTTAGGTCATATGCGGCTATTTTAAGGGGTTATGTAACAAATCAGTAGCACCATGTTCATGTACATTATTTTTGTATATAATATAATTTCTAGTCATTTTTGATACATTGTAATTAGTTTTTAAAGTACAAACGGTGTTTTTAGTTATTATTTAATTAAGAATTATATTTTATTAAATTAAAGGATTTTTGAATTAAATAATATTTTAATAAAATATTATTATTAATATTAAATTTATTTTTATTAAATATAAATGATCTTATAATTTTATGAATGCAATTAAATTTTTTATTAAGGTTTGAAAGCCATTTCTGTCAAAACCGTGAATTTTTTTATAAATGTCGGTTTTTATTTTAAAAGTGAAAATTCACAAATTAAGAAAATTATTTAGATAAAATAAATATTATTTTTGGAATCAGGACGTCGAAATTATCCAACGGTGAATTTTTCATAATTTTCTGAGACAGTCAAATTTTTGGGTAAAAATTAAATACCATTTAAATATATAATGTGTTTTATGACATCATAATGACCCAATGGTGATGTAATAAAATACCATAATCCTTATGTTAGGCCAATATGTGTTTTATCATTAAAATAATGAGGTTTTGGGTTTGTTTGACTCACTTTTCAAAGCATTAATGGAGCCCTCAAGACTTATTCAACACTTTGCCTTTTTAAATTAATTTCCATGGGAGTGTGACTCACCTCCACATAAGAAACCCTAATTTTTTAATATGTTCGGACCTTGGCATTGTAAAATATTGTTTTCCTCTTTCATTTTCCAGAAACCATGGGAAAATACCATGGGATGGTTTGTGGTTTGGATTATTTTAATATAAGGGGTCCCAAACCTAAATAATAAAGAATTCTCTCACCTTTCCTATATAAACCCACCCAAGCTCCCACTTCCTCCTCACCCAAAGCCCTTGAAGTTCGTCCAACCTCTGCCCTAATCTCTCTAGAATCCTCTCAAGGTGCCCCAATCTCCCAAGAAGCCTCTCAATAGCCTCTCTCTAGCCTTTGGAAGCACACTTCCAAGTGAGGGTTTTTTCTTCCCTTCTCATTTTTGTCAATTTTCTTTAAGTTGTATTGACCTTTTAATTTCAATTATGAATGTTGGGGTATGGTTTCACACCTCCCCCATACTGCCCTCTTATTGTTTGAATGATGGGAGAACCCTTTCTCTCTCATTAAATGCCTCCCATGTACACCCGTTACTATGCCGAAATTCCGAAAGGAACCTTTTTCTCCTCTTTTATATTCAACCAAATCTTTTGTATCATGAATCTAAATTCCTTTTCAATTGTTGGTACATGTATCTATATGACCTTCTTACTGTCCATTACATGTAATTATGATGAGGAACCCCTTTATCTCTCATTAGACCTTTTTATGAATTCTTATGTCACGCCGTTACGCTGCCGAAATCACACCGATTTTCTAAGCCAATATCATTGTGTAGTGAATACCATGCCCATTTCTCCATCAAGGGTATTAACCTTTATGAATATTTACTTATTGATTATAAAGTTTCATGTATGAATTCCACATTCCGTTATCGTGGAATAAATGATTATGTTTTATGAATCCATGTTTTATGATCCATGTGGCACACTTATGCATGAAATAAAATGTTTAAGAAGGGTTCGCCCTGATAGCGCTCCAATGCATTGGGTAAAGTATAGTATCATGATACATCATGTGCAATGAGTGTTGACTCATGCTAATTCAAGTGCAACGAGGGTTTACTCGTGCTTCAAGTGCAATGAGGGTTTACTCATGCTCCATATGCAATGAGCCTTGGCTCATGCTAATTCAATGTTAAGTGTTGTTACCACATTTCCATGTTATGATTGTCATGCTTTATCATTCCTTTATGTTCATGTCTCTCTTATGCTCTATTGATATGCCTATTCCCTAACATGTATTGTACTCCTCATGTTATTCATTGTGTACTCCCTTACTGGGCTTTATAGCTCACCCTTTTCTTATGCATGTCCTCAGGTTATCCCATGCAATGCTAAGTACGAAGGAATGTAGTGGTCATGTAAAGGATGTTTTTAATAAGGATGTTGTATTTCAAGTTTAAAGTTTTTATGCAATGATCCTAATCTCCAAAGACACTAAACCTCTCGATCTTCTTTGTTGTATCAAGTGATGTTTTATGTAATAAAGCATGTTTAAGTTGTAATAAAAAGCAGGGTTGTCATAGTTGGTATCAAAGGATAGGTTTAGTTATTTTTGGGATTAGGAAACCCTAGTAAAGCCTTAGATACAAGACTAATCATAGTAAAAACAACCCTATGTTTTGGTAAATACTAAGTAAGTGGTTTATCAAACAAATACATCCCTGTATGGATACGAGCAGGTAGAGGCGGCTCTGGAACAGATGTATCCGATGGGTAAAACCCAAAAACACCGCTTTGAGCTAGACTCGAACGGGAACTGGTGCACGACAACGGGCCTTGCTGCAATCTTGGTTATGACACTCCCGGGGGATATGTTTTGATAAATTCACAATCTTAGTATGAACCCTTATTAAGGGAAAAATGCCTCTAAGGATATATGTTATAAGGAAGATCATGAAAAGCCTGGATTGAATCCTATAGACTCATGAGTTAAAGAGATTAAAAGTTTATTTATAAGTCATCAACTTTTGTCTTTGGATTACCCTTTATGTGTTAGCCCTAAATTTCTTTTATTCCAGCCAATGGCCGGTAATAGGAGAACTCGGGCTAACAACCGTTGTGAAGATCAGTGTGATGATTGTACTTATGAGATGCCCAATCCAATGGGAGCTGGAATCGCGAACTTTGTCACGCTTCTCTCTCAGCTAACTCAAGTTTTGAATAGAAACACTGGTCAAGAGGAACGTTCAACCCCCCCTAAGAAAGAACAAGTCGCTATTGAAAGCTTCATGAGACAAAGGCCTCCTACTTTTAGTGGATCATCCGATCCCACGATTGCTGAACAATGGATCAACTCCATTGAAAAGATATTCTCCATCCTCCAATGCTCTGAAAAAATAAGGTTCTCCTGGAGGCTTATCGTATGGAGGGTGAAGCTGATCAATGGTGGACGTTGATCAAAAATATGAAGCCTGAGGAGGAGATCAAGGCTTTGGAATGGAAGGTATTCCGGAAGATGTTTTTCGATAAATATTTTCCACGCACCCTCCGTCTTAAGATGGAAAGGGACTTACCTTCCCTCAAGCAGAAAGATGAGGAATCTGTGGGAGCGTACGAGGAAAACTTCACATGGCTTGCACGATATGCTTCCGGCTTTTTCATTACCCCTGAATGCAAGGTTGACCGCTTCTTTGGTGGGCTGAAGCCTAGCTTGCGGAAAGCATTAGCGATCCGTGAATTTCACAGCTATGAGGAAATTGTCCGATGTGACCTCAAGGTTGAAATGGAGATCGGAGAATCACAGGGGTATCATGGGGACAAGAAGCGGAAGGTGGACTTCAATGCTGGTGGTCCGATGGACAAATCCAACGGCGCTATGAAATTCCATCACCCCACTTGCCAAAAGTGTGGAAAAAAGCACCCTGGAAATTGCCTTAGGGGGACAAGAAAATGCTTTATGTGTGGAAGAGAAGGGAACCTAGCTGTTAACTGTCAGCAAGAAGGACCCGCGGCTGCGACGGAGGGGAGGAACGCTCCGTTCGAACCTCAACGCGTTGTTCAATGCTTCAAATGCAAAGAACCGGGTCATTTTGCGAATCAGTGCCCTAATCCAAGGGCTATCGGAGGCAATCAACAACCTCCAAGACAGCAAGGAAGAGCTTTTTCCATCACTTCTGCCGAAGTGAACCCCGACAACGAAGTGGTGACACGTATGCTAGTTATTCATTCAAGAATAGCGAATGTACTTTTTGATTCAGGTTCTACGCATTCTTTTATATCTCAAATGTTTAGTAGAACAATCCCTGCACCACCACAAATCATGGAAGTAAAGATGTCGGTGAGTACAGAAATTGGGGCAATCATTGCATCCCATGAGTATAAGTCCTCCCCTGTTATAATCTATTGATTGAATTTCCCAGCGAACATCGTCATACTCCCTTTGGTGGAATTTGATGCAATTCTTGGCATGGATTGGCTTTCCTTATATAGAGCCAACATAAATTGTCGGGAGATGGAAATCACACTCCATATGGAGAATCGACCCCCGATTCTTTACAAGTGTCAGGAGGAAGATGAATCTCTTTTAGCTCCATCATCTCAAGCATGGATATTACTGCCTTATGAGAACGCATATCTGGCTCAGATGATTGAGTCCAAGTAAGAAACCACCCTTGAAGAAATGCCTATTGTGAGGGAATTCGCTGAAATATTTCCCGAGGAACTTCCTGGTCTTCCTCCAAGAAGAGATGTTGAGTTCTCAATTGAACTTATACCTGGGGCGCTACCAATATCCAAGACTCCATATAGAATGGCTATGGTTGAGCTTGAAAAACTGAAGAAACAACTACAGGAGAATCTGGATAAAGGGTTTATACGCCCAAGTGCATCACCATGGGGTGCACCAGTCCTCTTCGTCAAGAAGAAGGATGGGTCAATGCGGCTTTGCATCGATTATCGTGAACTTAACAAAATCACGATAAAGAACTAGTATCCTCTCCCAAGAATCGATGACTTGTTTGACCAGCTGCGTGGAGCACAATACTTCTCCAAGGTCGACTTGCGGTCGGGATATTATCAAGTAAGGGTGAAGAAGGAAGATATCCCCAAGACTGCTTTTCGTACAAGGTACAGGCACTATGAATTCATAGAAATTCCTTTTGGACTAACCAATGCTCCAGAAATATTCATGGACTTGATGAATAGAGTCTTTATAGATTACATAGATATATTTGTGGTAGTCTTTATAGATGATATTCTAATATACTCCAAAACCAAGGAGGACCATGAGGAGCATTTAAGAACTGTACTGGAGACTTTGCGCAAGGAGAAGCTCTATGACAAGTACAACAAGTGTGAGTTCTGGTTGAAGGAGGTCTCAGTCTTAGGCCATGTCATCACAAGAAATGGGATATCTGTGGACCCCTCCAAAACAGATGCAATTGAGGGATGGCCGAGGCCAACATCGGTAACTGATATCCGTAGCTTCTTGGGGTTAGTTGGATATTATCGAAGATTTGTGAGAAACTTCTCACGATTGTCCAACCCTCTTACCATGCTAACTCGAAAGGGAGTAAAGTTTTCTTGGAGTGATGAATGCGAAGAAAGCTTCAAGGAGTTGAAAAGGAGGCTTATCACTGCACCTGTGCTCACTTTACCCACAAGTGGGGAGCTTTTTGTGGTATTCAGTGATGCTTCGAAGAAGGGCTTAGGATGTGTGCTGATGCAGAATGATAAAGTGATATCCTATGCCTCAAGACAGTTGAAAATCCATGAGCAAAACTATCCAACGCATGATCTGGAGTTGGCGGCGGTGATCTTTGCCTTGAAAATCTGGCGGCATTATCTCTATGGAGAGAAATGTGAGATATATACTGACCACAAGAGTCTTAAATATATATTCACACAGAAAGAGCTTAATATGCTCCAGAGAAGATGGATAGAGCACATAAAGTTTATGACTGTTCAATACATTACCACCCTGGGAAGGCGAACAAGGTGGCGGATGCCCTAAGTAGAAAGGATCCAGCAATTCTATCAATGATGAGAATTGAGAAGGATCCAATCTTCTTAGACTAGATGAAGATGGACGTGGGAATCATAAAGAATGGAACATCATCAATCCTTTCACAAATGATTGCTCAACCATCTCTTTTGGAAAGGTTAAAGGATGCTCAAAAGGATGACGGGAGAATCCAAGAAAAAGTGGAAGCTATCAAAAAGGGAAAATCCTCAGAGTTTAATGTTAATGAAGAAGGAATTGTGCGGTTTGGGAAAAGACTATGTGTCCCATCAGGTTCGGAGCTGAAGAAGGAACTTTTGGATGATTCACATAGTTCAAATTTCTCTATTCACCCAGGGAGCACAAGGATGTATCGAGATCTCCGAGAAAACTTTTGGAGGGATAATATGAAGAAGGAGATCGCCGAATATACATCAAAGTGCCTGGTGTGTTAGCAAGTGAAGGCAGAGAGGCAGAAGTCTAAGGGGATGATGCAACCATTGCCCATACCAGAATGGAAATGGGAGAACATCACCATGGACTTCGTCACTGGACTTCCAAGGACATCCAAAAGAAACAATGCAATCTGGTTTATTGTGGATCGTCTTACAAAGACTGCACACTTCATTGCTATTCGAGAGGATTTCTCTTTGGATCAACTGGAATGGATATATATCAGGGAAGTGGTACGGTTTCATGGAGTAACACTATCTATTGTGTCTGACCGAGATCCAAGATTTACCTCTAAGTTTTGGAAGAGTCTTCAACATGCTCTGAATACTGAACTGAACTTCAGTACGGCCTATCATCCTCAATCTGATGGCCAATCTGAGCGGACTATCCAAACACTTGAGGATATGTTGAGAGCGTGCTCAATGGACTTTAAAGGAGGATGGGATCAACATCTTCCTCTAGTTGAGTTCTCTTATAATAATAGTTTCCACTCGAGAATCCAAATGGCACCATATGAAGCCCTGTATGGGAAAAGGTGTAGAACACCGGCATGTTGGGATGAGGTCGGTGAACGTAAGCTTCTTGGACCAGAAATGGTCGAAGAAATGGTGGAGAAGGTGAAAACCATTCAGCAGCATATCAAGGCAGCCCAAAGTTGACAAAAGAGTTATGAATATAATCGTCGACGAGACCTTGAGTTTAATGTCGGAGATATGGTGTTTTTACGCATATCTCCGTGGAAGAAGGTCATGAGGTTTGGAAAGAAAGGGAAGTTAAGTCCAAGGTACATTGGCCCATTCGAGATTCTTGATCATGTTGGGGCTGTGGCCTATCGACTAGCACTTCCACCTACTATGGCCAAGGTGCATGATGTCTTCCATGTATCCCTCTTAAGGAAGTACATACCAGACCCTTCGCGTGTACTCTCTTTTGAGGTGGTACAATTAGAAGACGATATTTCTTATGAGGAGAAACCAGTGAAGATCTTGGATCGTAGAGAAAAAGTTCAACGAAATAAGACAATGCCCCTCGTCAAGGTGTTGTGGAGAAACCACAAGTTTGAAGAATCAACTTGGGAGTCGGAGGATATGATGAAGCTATGTTACCCACATTTTTTTTAGTGTGGGAAAAGGAAACTTTCGAGGGCGAAATTTCTTAAGGGGGGAATGTTGTAACGACCCAAAATTTCATTAATGGAAAATCCCTCTTGATCCAGTTAAATGTTTCTTTATGAAATTTTTTTTTATAAGATATAAAATTTTTTTGTTTTACTTTAAGATTTGTGACCGTTACTTTTATAGTCGTTGAACAGTGATCATCTGGGTAGTTTAAATATAAGGCTTTAACGAACCAATTTTCTACTCAGACAAAGGAAGCGATGGCCTCATCCAGTAGAATTGCCCCTTACGAAGCCCATTTGTCAGATCTCGGAAAAGAGGTGGCGTCTTTGGGCTTTTCCCTTGACCAAGCCCATGCTGAGCTTCATCAAGTCAAGCTCGAACGTGATCGTCTACGGGAAAAATGGAAGTTGATAGAGATTACCACTTGACCAATGTTATCCGAGCAACCCCAAGAGTCTGTCACCATCGCACACCTTACCCTTAGGTCTTATGCGGCTATTTTAAGGGGTTATGTAACAAATAAGTAGCACCATGTTCATGTAAATTATTGTTGTATATAATATAATTTCTAGTCATTTTTGATACATTGTAATTAGTTTTTAAAGTACAAACGGTGTTTTTAGTTATTATTTAATTATGAATTATATTTTATTAAATTAAAGGATTTTTGAATTAAATAATATTTTAATAAAATATTATTATTAATATTAAATTAATTTTTATTAAATATAAATTATCTTATAATTTTATGAATGCAATTAATATTTTTATTAAGGTTTGAAATCCATTTCTGTCAAAACCGTGATTTTTTTTATAAATGTTGGTTTTTATTTTAAAAGTGAAAATTCACAAATTTAGAAAATTATTTAGATAAAATAAATATTATATTTGGAATCAGGACGTCGAAATTATCCAACAGTGAATTTTTCATAATTTTCTGAGACAGTCAAATTTTTGGGTAAAAATTAAATACCATTTAAATATATAATGTGTTTTATGACATCATAATGACCCAATGGTGATTTAATAAAATACCATAATCCTTATGCTCGGCCAATATGTGTTTTATAATTAAAATAATGAGGTTTTGGGGTTGTTTGACTCACTTTTCAAAGCATTAATGGAGCCCTCAAGACTTATTCAACACTTTGCCTTTTTAAATTAATTTCCATGGGAGTGTGACTCACCTCCACATAAGCAACCCTAATTTTTTAATAATTTTGGACCTTAGCCTTGTAAAATATTGTTTTCCTCTTTCCTTTTCCAGAAACGATGGGCAAATACCATGGGATGGTTTGTGGTTTGGATTATTTTAATATAAGGGGTCCCAAACCTAAATAATAAAGAATTCTCTCACCTTTCCTATATAAACCCACCCAAGCTCCCACTTCCTCCTCACCCAAAGCCCTTGAAGTTTGTCCAACCTCTGCCCTACTCTCTCTAGAATCCTCTAAAGGTTCTCCAAGCTCCCAAGAATCCTCTCACAAGCCTCTCTCTAGCCTTTGGAAGCACACTTCCAAGTAAGGGTTTTTTCTTCCTTTCTCATTTTTGTCAATTTTCTTTAAGTTGTATTGCCCTTTTAATTTCAATTATGAATGTTGGGGTATGGTTTCACACATCCCCCATACTGCCCTCTTATTGTTTGAATGATGGGAGAACCCTTTCTCTCTCATTAAATGCCTCCCATGTACACCCGTTACTATTCCGAAATTCCGAAAGGAACCTTTTTCTCCTCTTTTATATTCAAGAAAATCTTTTGTATCATGAATCTAAATTCCTTTTCAATTGTTGGGACATGTATCTATATGACCTTCTTACTGTCAATTACATGTAAATATGATGAGGAACCCATTTCTCTCTCATCAGACCTTTTTATGAATTCTTATGTCACGCCGTTACGCTGCCGAAATCACACCGATTTTCTATGCCAATATCATTGTGTAGTGAATACCATGCCCATTTCTCCATCAGGGTATTCACCTTTATGCACATTTACTTATTGATTGTAAATTTTCATGTATGAATTCCACATTCCTTTATCGTGGAATAAATGATTATGTTTTATGAATCCATGTTTTATGATCCATGTGGCACACTTATGCATGAAATAAAATGTTTAAGAAGGGTGCGCCCTGATAGCGCTCCAATGCATTGGGTAAAGTATAGTATCATGATACGTCATGTGCAATGAGTGTTGACTCATGCTAATTCAAGTGCAACGAGGGTTTACTCGTGCTTCAAGTGCAATGAGGGTTTACTCATGCTCCATGTGCAATGAGCCTTGGCTCATGCTAATTCAATGTTAAGTGTTGTTGCCACATTTCCATGTTATGATTATCATGCTTTATCATGCCTTTATGTTCATGTCTCTCCTATGCTCTATTGATATGCCTATTTCCTAAAATGTATTGTACTCCTCATGTTATTCCTTGTGTACTCCCTTACTGGGCTTTATAGTTCACCCTTTTCTTATGCATGTCCTCAGGTTATCCCATGCAATGCTAAGTACGAAGGAATGTAGTGGTCATGTAAAGGAAGTTTTCAATAGGGATGTTGTATTTCAAGTTTAAAGTTTTTATGCAATGATTCTAAGCCCCAAATACACTAAACCTCTCGATCTTCTTTGTTGTATCAAGTGAAGTTTTATGTAATAAAGCATGTTTAAGTTGTAATAATAAGCAGGGTTGTCATATAGATTAAATGGCTCCTAGAAGAATTGGAATAGCTGATGAATTGGCTAGAAAGCGGATTGATGATATGATGAACATTGTTTTCCATGATTACTATGATATCTACGACATCACTCTCCCAGATTTGGCTACGTACATGAATAAATATCATCTTAATTTCCTACAAAGCATCTACCTGTCTCTATATGGTCATGGTCTTCTGCAAGGAGTCAATGTTCCAGATGCAAAGAACTATATGCCTATGATGCAGCTGCACTCCTACTCCTCTATTTCGGTTATGCTATGGGCAGAAATGTTTTCCTTTGTCTGTTGGTGGAGAGAAGACAAACATGGCATTAGAACAATATCTGAATAGAGTACTCTCTCCAAATGGATCTTTATTTCCAATGCTTTATTCTCAAATCCATGTATCCATCATCCATGTCTCTTGGATAGAAACAGAGTCAATGTTTGATCAGAAGAAAATTTTCTCAAACCGCACTCAAGACATTCTTTTACAATTGTTCCAAGAAGAGATGCTATCACTGCATCTCTTATTGTATCCAGTTGAATGTCTGAAATCCAGGTGGCAGCTGATGAAGCTCGGAATGTCGTAAATCAAAGGAAGAGTTATGTTGAAAGTCACTTGTAATTCCTGAAAAATAGAAGAGACACCAGTCTGTGGATGTCATTCTAACTCTTGTGCTTCAATGAAAAACACTTTCATATTCAATTATTTGTGCAAGAATTTTCTTGCTACCTGATTTAGATTTTTACTTATGCCAATGGGCCTAGTAAGCATAGTTTGATTTTTGGTAGGATTATTCTAAATAACCCTAAAAACTTATGAAACTTTTTATTGCTCAAAATTACCTAAAATCATACAAAATTTATGTTTAGTGAGCTGGAACTTGACTTTTATTCAGAGTTACCCTGCCTTTTGTGGGCAGTTTAATGTTATTCACATCAGACATAAAAAGGCTAATGTTTAAGGTCGAAATATATTTGACTGAATGAATTAAAATTGACTCAATTCCTTGAAAATCTTTATGAAAACATATTAGCACACTCAATTATGAGGGAAAATATGTAAACTATGACTTATGATATTTTGAATATGAGGAATGATATGGAAAAGGGCTAAAAGTATTTAGAATAAGTAGTTCCCAAGAATGAAGTTACCATTATTTAACAAACATGTTAGGGGGTTGAATTATGCAGGGCCAGCTAAGGGAATTGGCTGTATTGTCAAATAATAACATCTTTTGGCTGACAGGTCCTTTATGTAGACTCTTTATGCAAGGCCACCTAAGGAAACGTGTTGTATAGTCAGGAAAAATAACTCTCAAAAACTTACTTTTCTACTGATAAAAAGCCAATGAATGTTTATGGAGATTCAACTTTTCCAAATCATAGAGTTTGTTGTATGGAAAGAGGTACTTGAATATGGAGAAGATATTTCGAAACAAGATTGTCTAAGAACTGGATGAATTTCACTCCTACGAAGGTCTGACCCATGCGTAGGGATGGAAAATATAAACCTTAGACTTGAATACTTTCATGTCATGAAAATTAATATGGGACAAATATGTTAAAGATGACTATTTTTTGCGGATCCCTACATATTTTCGTTAATACAAATAAGGACAAAAGAGGTTTTTTCCCCAAGAATGAAGTTACCATTATTTAACAAACCCATTTGGGGGTTGAATTATGAAAGGCCACCTAAGGGAATTGGTTGTGTAGTCACATAATAGCATCTTTTGGATGACAGGTCCCTTAAGTAGACTATTTATGAAAGGCCGCCTAAGGGCACGTGCTGCATAGTCAGGCAAAAGAACTCTCACAAATATAATTTTTGTGACTAGAAGTCAAGAAAAGTGTTATGAAGATTTGAAAATATTTAAAGTTAGGATTATGACACATAAAAATGGGTATTTTCCAATGTATATAGAGACACAAAGATCAATGCTAACCATAATCATGTTGTGATGGGTCCGGAATTGAAATATTGGACTTCACTACGTATCCCATGTAAATACCCGAATTGTAACGTACATATACATTACATTACTTTTGCGGAATACTTAGTACATAACAAAAACACACACCCTAGGACCGTAATAGTTTAGTGTCTTTGGAAACTTGGAATATAATCCTCTAATAGTGGTGAAAGATCTTCAACATCTCCCATAAAGATCTTATTTTTTTAAACCTAAATCCTTTCTTTATATCTTGGAGAAAAGAAAACTTAAAAGGGTGAGCTCAAATGCTCAGTAAGGGTAAACAATGAAATATCAATCACGTCATATTCATAAGAACATATCTTTTGGAAATCTTAACCTGAAAAAGAGATCATAATTTCATAACATGGTATAAATCATAGTAGTGAAATGTAATCCCAATAATCATTACAAAAAACATGAAACTTTGTGGAATACACACATAATAATAGAGAATCATTTCTTATTAGTCAAGACTCATTTCCAAGACTATCTTAGTGGACAAAGTCCCTTTCTGAACTGAGTTTACTCCTCGTTTCAGTCATGTTTTACTGAACCGGTATAACCTAACGTTCCAGCCATGTCTATCTCAGGAGATATAAAATATTTACCCAATGCATTGGAGGGAGATATAGGTCCCACCCATCTCATAATTATACCATTCTTATGTGTGCCACAAAATCATAAACCATACATCATAGCATAAGCCATGTAATAAAAATCGGAATCATCAACATCGTGACATCATAAAACAATTCATATAAGATAAAGGAATTCATAAAAATAATTCCATCACAACATAATCAAATCAATGTAATAATGGGGATAGAAAACAGAACCCTTTATTATCTTAGATGGAAAATAATTTTGATAAAACACTTGAACTCCATTCTTGAGGAAAATATCCTTTCTACTTCAAAAACATTTTTCCTTTCTTAACATGTCATACAATTTTAAACTAAAAGAAGTTGATTAAAAATAAACATGAAAACTTGTAAAGGAAGATTCTTGGAAATAATGTTTTAAAAATCCATTCATGTCGTATAAGTTAAAAAAATCATTCTTCTCGTACTTTTGTCGGAAAAGTCGAAAAGTACCTTGTACGAAAAATGACAAAAGATTCCTTTCATATCTTTTACTAAAAACTCGCCGAAGGGTAAAATTGGATTTAAACAATTGTAGGTGGATGGAAACAATATTACATATTGAGGAAACATGGATGTGGATGATAAAATACTCCCCAGTAAATTTCAAAGTATAAACAATCTCAGATAAAAATGAGATTGTGATATTTTCCCTTACCTTAGGTCCAATTTGATTCGTAAGTGTCCGAACCTCCTGTATAATTATTTAAATAATGTTATTGACTTATTCCAGAATCATACTGATTTTTATGATATCATATATGGTCATATTCTTAGCTTCTTATTAGTAATATTTCCTTACTACTTGTTATTCAGGTGTTTATTACTTTTTGTTATTATGCGTGTTTTGTCGAATAAATTATTATTCTTCTCTTTAGGTTATAGATACCTCATTTCCATAATTGTATTAGTGTTATATGTATCATATTAATTCATTCAATTCATTTATATAATCATTATGCAATGAAGATCATGTAGAACGAGTCGCATCACATCGTGGAGACGGTATTCCGTACGTACGCACGAGCGATGATATCATTCCCATGATTGTGGAATTGTATTGGAGTGTATATATATTATTTAATAATAAATATCAATTTACAATAATCATATATAGTCATTATTTACAACATTATACCCATCCATGTAAGGTGGTGGTGGAAAATAGGTTACACTACGGCATGGAGACGGTATTCCGTACGTACGCACATGGGGTGATTTCTTTTTCCGTAGGATGGATAGATGGTGAAATAGGGTTGTTTCATACTTATAATAACATATCAGTAAATGAGTGATACTGATGTTATTACTTCATAATGAAACAACTAAATAATAATAAGTGGAAGAAGAAATAAAGATGAAAGAATCGCTAACGGACATTACCTCTTCTTTGAAGTGCTTCTTTGAGACCTCCTTTTAGGTTACCAAAATATGTCCTTGAAGAAAACCAGAACCTCTAGGATGTTTCTAGGGAAGTGGAGAGGAGAAATTGTCAGGGTTTGGCCGAGCTTGAATGCTCAAAGTGGTGTGAGGAAGAGGAAGGAGGAGGTTCCCTTTTATATGGGAGGAGAGGGGTACCTTTGGAATAACTAAAACTATTATTTTATTTTAAAGTCAAATTCGGTTTTAAATAGCTCCAAATTGATTTATTTCGAAGCTAAGGTGGGTATGGGTCGAACTCCTCTCATCCAATATAGTTTACAAAACTTTAGGTTCCTATTTTAACCTTATCATTTAGATTTAACATTAAGTTAAATAATTTTACTTTTACCGTGTCTTCTTGTGTTCTTTTACAATAAGGTTAATAAACATACAATAAGAAGCCAAACGAACCCCAAGTTGTTTATTATTAATATATATAACCTTATCTAAGTCATTTAGAAAACCCTTATATTTTTAGGAATAAAATAACAAATAATAATATAATATTTGTTTTAAAAACTATTTTATGTCAATTTTGATACTATTTAGTACTTGATTTTTGTGAAAATCATAACAGAATGATTATTTCGAAAAAAGTTAATTAAATCAATAATAACATGTCATATTAACCTATAAAATTAGTTTAATTCATAAAAAGTCTTAAATTACCTTTATTGTGGTATTTATAACATCAATTATGTCAATATTTCATTAATAAGACAATTACTGCATCATCTTTGTCTCATAATAAATGATAATTATTTAATCCCTAAAAATTCTAAATAAATTCCTATGATGTAGATAATTGTATTATATTTCTGGATATTATTCATGTTCAAAGTTTCATGTAGGTAATCACTAAATTAAAATTATTATAATTATAAGATTTAAGAAAGTGACATGTTGTCACATTCTTTGGTATTAATAATAATTAAATTATTTTCATGGACAAAAGTCCATTAAATGAATCTAATCTGACCCTTATGTGATATGGCTCGACTTTTAGTCATCCAATATTATTTTCACATGTGTTAGGATAATTTTATAATATTATATTTATCCTTAATTACCTGATTTACCTTTTACTATGGTAAATAAAATTTACCGTAGTTACTATTCATAATTCCCAAAAATAAAAAGTAGCTTATTAACATAATTTGGATCCACAGATTCCAAATATGGAATCCATTTTTCCAAATTCAATAAAAAAAGTTCCAGAAATTAAATTAAAATTAATCACGTTGTTGAAAGAAAACAGGGTTTTCTTTAAAACATTGCAAAAGATTTAATTGATTTATCCTACGAATTCAAGGTAAAATCATTGATAATGACATAAATTATATTAAATTGTAAAAATATATTCTATTTATACTTTAAAACCATCCAATATTATAATTTAACCATATAAATTATTGCGATGAAAAAAGTTGTTTTTAATTAAAATATAGCGTGTTTTTACTATTCATCAAAGTATGAAAGTTATTCGAAACGTACCAAAATTTCACTCTAAGATAATTTCGATATTCCGAATCCAAAAATGAAGTCCATTTTGAAAAATAAAATTTACAAAATTTCAACTAGTGGTTATAACTATTCATAATGGCTAGTTTTAATAATATTTTAATAGCATATCATTGTTTAGTGAAACTCGGTATTTCATACGACGCAAGCTATCGAGGAAGGCCGCGATTGCGTGTAATGAAAGGCAAGTCAAGGATGCGTGTTGTGCAAGCTCCTTTTTGTATAGCGTACAACACAAGACATTAATGAAATTAAAAGGAATATTTTTCATAAAATCTCAGGATGTTACATTCTACCCCCCTAAAAATGAATTTCGCCCTCGAAATTCGTCAGGGTTATAAATGGTTTACTACTCAAAAGTTTCATTAATAGAATCCCACATTGTAAAAAGTAATACCAAAACCAATCTTTAAAAACAAAAGTATGAAACGTAACGGTTACCCAAATAAACTAATCACTGGGTTTCCACATATATGAAAATATGGATATGGAAGAGAAATCTAACCACCATGTTCTGATGGAGAGTGGTAGAGAACATGTTTACGGAAAAGCCAGCAATCCCAAAGCCATAAATTTGTGACTATCTAAGGTACCATATCATTCATCAGATATAAGAGTACTAGGACCACATTTTTGGTTTTCAAGATCATTTCCCTAAAGTTGATGAAATTGGAATTACAAGAAATACTTTCGTGATTTTGGTACAGTGTCACTGTCGGTCGTTCGTTGGAAAATTTCCACTTCATCTCTTAATGAAATAAAGTTGGATTTGTCATTCGTGAAGTGTTAAAAGATCATGTGATAGAATGATGGGTCATTCCATCTATCTCAAACAAAAGGTTACAAAAGTTATCAAAAATACATAAGACCATCTATGGTGAGGTTAATCATATACGGTTCCAAAAATGAACTTATACTTCATATATCATACCGCATAATAAAATAAAACTAGGTTCTACTAACCAGGGACTTCCTGTAGGCCAGTGGTAGGCAATAAAGGCCAGTCGCACTTCGATTGTGGGTTCGATTCCCACATCCTTGTCCGACGCGATGGGATGTCGCCCGTACTGCAGGTTTTCCTTTTTCTAAAACTACATTACTATAACATCCCATCAATAATATCAAAAAAAGTTCTATTCTTAAACAATACTAACTTATGTCTAACATAATCATTTCCAATCTTTAGGGTTATCCAAAATAATACGTCCAATCTCATATTATAGTGAAAACGATTACCAAAGAGATCATATAACAAGCATGTTAATACCATCGTTGATCCCCGTATATCATGAGATATGTCTTGTTGGTCACATTCCAAACATTCAAAGGCCTTAATCATTTATTCTCTTGAAAAATTAATACCCATTTAATCTTAGTGAAAACATGAGTGCTGTCAAAAGATAACTCTTTTCACATACCAAAACCTCAATCCATGATATAACTATTTCCTTATATCAGTCATGATCTCATGAATACTGTCAAACATTTCATTTTCTCCTTATCCCTTCATTATGCGCATATCATCTTTTTTCCAAAAATATCTCAACCACTTTCTATGGTTACCGGTACCATAAAATTATTTAAAACCACAATAGACCAATACATAAATATACTAATATTCCATGATAATATATACAACATTATTTTGTAATCCCATTACATAAACAATTAATCATTCCACCACATCGTTTTCATATTCAACATCTCCAATAGTGATCGCATGTGACTTCCCTTTGTCCTTTGCCTTAAGTGGTTGCTCATGTCGATCATCAATAACCCTTGGATTAGGGAATTTATTAGCATAATTCCCCATTTCCTTGCACTTGAAGCATTGATGTGTTGGTGGTGTGTTATCTGTAGTCTTTTCTTTATTCACATCATTAGAAACCCCTTTCCCATTACTTCGACACTCAGCTGCTCAATGACCTTATTTTCCACACTTAAAACATTTTCTAGTCCCTTTAAGACAATCTACACCATGCTTCTTTCCACACTTTGAGCATAAGGAAACATTCATATTCTTTTTACCATTATTCTGAGATTTCTCCTTGAACTCCATCTTTCGTTTCTTGTCAAAACTACAAGATGGATAAGTAACACCAACTTACATTTCTACCTTGACAGAACAACGCACAATTTCTTCATAGCTACCGAAGTCTCTTATAGCTAATGCCCTTCGAAGATTTTGTTTTAAGACACTGAAGAATCGATCAACTTTACTTTCAGGTTGGATGATAAATCCAGATGCATACCTTGCAAGCCTTGTAAAATTTGCTACGTATACACCAACAGATTCATCATCCTTTTTCTTTAGTTCAAGAAACTCCTTCTCCATCTTTGTTTGAAAAATACGAGGGAAGTAATTATTGAAAAATAAGTTCTTGAACTCATCCCATTCCATGGACTCAATTTCAACTCTTTGCCTCGTATTCTTGATAAGATTCCACCATTGATCAGCTTCACCTTCCAAACGATATACTACTAAGATGACCTTATCATGTTCAAAATATTGAAGAAATGAAAATATCTTTTCAGTGGTATTGATCCATTGTTCAGCAACAAGTGGATCAGAAGACCCACTGAAAGAAGGTGGAAGTTTCCTCATGAAGGACTCAACAGAATGTTGTTCTCTTCTCTGCTCATTTGGAAGTACAGAATGATTCATATCTTGTGTAAGTATAGCAATAATATTTTTCACTCCATCTCCGATAACATTTGTTTGTTCAGGAGGACAATCATTGCATTGACCATTGCATTGATCAACACGGTTCCTTCAGGTTCCAACCATCGTCTAAAACCCACAAAGAATAGTGTGATAGTAAAAAATAATGCTAGGAAAAACAACATAATAAAGGGGGAGTACCTTCAATATCTAACATCTTAGGTTTAATTCTATGATCGTTAGCGTAATTCTAGTACTATAACCTATACTTATACTTAACCTTAGGGACATCCCTAGACATACCTTAGAAATATCTCTAGGGATCTCACTAAAGTTCTCGCATCCTAGTTTCCAAAGTTTAACTAAACCTTTCCTATGATACCAACTGTAAAGACCCGAAGCATAACGTACATAGACATTACATTACTTTTGAGGAATACTTAGTACATAACAAAAACACACACACAAGGACCATAATAGTGTAGTGTCTTTGGAAACTCGGAATATAATCTTCTAATCGTGGTGAAAGATCTTCGACATCCCCATAAAGATCTTCTTTTTTTAAACTTAAATCCTTTCTTTATATTATGGGGAAAAGAAAACATAAAAGGGTGAGCTCAAATGCTCGGTAAGGGTAAACAAAAGAAATTTCAATCATGTCATATTCATAAGAACATATATTTTTGAAATCTTAACCTGCAAAAGAGATCATAATTTCATAACATGGGACAAATCATAGTAGTGAAATGTAATCCCAATAATCATAACATAAAACATGAAACTTTGTGGCATACACACATAATCATAGAGAATCATTTCTTGTTAGTCAATACTCATTTCCAAGACTATCTTAGTGGACAAAGTCCCTTTCTGAACCGAGTTCACTCCTCGTTTCAGTCCGGTTTCACTGAACCGGTATAACCTACCGTTCCATCCATGTCTATCTCATGAGATATAAAATATTTACCCAATGCATTGGAGGGAGATATAGGTCCCACCCATCTCATAATGATACCATTCTTATGTGTGCCACAAAATCATAAACCATACATCATAACATAACCTATGTAATAAAAATGACAAAAGAGTCCTTTCATATCTTTTACTAAAAACTCACCGAAGGGTGAAATTGGATTAAAAAAATTGTAGGTGGATGGAAACAATATTACATATCGAGGAAACATGGATGTGGATGATAAAATACACCCTAGTAAATTTCAAAGTATAAAAAATCTCAGATAAAAATGAGATTGTGATATTTTCCCCTACCTTAGGTCCAATTTGCTTCGTAAGTGTCCGAACCTCCTGTATAATGATTTAAATAATGTTATTGACTTATTTCAGAATCATACTTATTTTTATGATATCATATATGGTCATATTCGTAGCTTCTTATTAGTAATATTTCATTACTACTTGTTATTTGGATGTTTATTACTTTTTGTTCTTATGCGTGTTTTGTCGAATAAATTCTTATTCTTCTCTTTAGGTTATAGATACATCATTTATAGAATGTTATTAGTGTAATATATATCATATTAATTCATTAAATTCATTTATATAATCATTTTTTAATGAAGATCATGAAAAACGAGTCGCATCACATCGTGGAGATGGTATTCCGTACGTACGCACGAGCGATGATATCGTTCCCATGATTGTGAAATTGTATTGGAGTGTATATATACTATTTAAGAATCAATATCACTTTACAATAATAATATATAGTCATTATTTACACCATTATACCCATCCAAGTAAGGTGGTGGTGGAAAATAGGTTACACCACGGCGTGGAGACGGTATTCCGTACGTACGCACGCGCGGTGATTTCTTTTTCCGTAGGATGGATAGATGGTGAAATAGGGTTGTTTCATACATATAATAACATATCAGTATATGAGTGATACTGATGTTATTACTTCATAATGAAACGACTAAAGAAGAAGAATTGGAAGAAGAAATAAAGATGAAAGAATCGGTAACAGACATTACCTCTTCTTTGAAGTGCTTCTTTGAGACCTCCTTTTAGGGTACAAAAATAGGTGTTTGAAGAAGACCAGAACCTCTAGGGTGTTTCTAGGGAAGTGGAGAGGATACATTTTCAGGTGTTGGCCGATCTTGAAGGCTCAAAGTGCTGTGAGGAAGGGGGAGGAGTAGGTGCCCTTTTATAAGGGAGGAGAGGGGTACCTTCGGAATAACTAATGCTATTATTTTATTATCAAGTAAAATTCGGTTTTAAATAGCTCCAAATTGATTTATTTTAAATCTAAGGTGGGGATGGGTTGAAATCCTCTCATAAAATAGAATTTAGACAAGTTTAGGTTCCTATTTTAACCTTATCATTTAGATTTAACATTAAGTTAAATAATTTTACTTTTACCGTGTCTTCTTGTGTTCTTATACTATAAGGTTAATAAACATACTGTAAGAATAAAAACGATCCCCAAGTTGTTTATTATTACTATATATAACCTTATCTAAGTAATTAGTCCGAACCTTAGATTTTTAGAAATAAAATAACAATTAAAAAAATATCTGTTTTAAAAACTATTTTATGTCAATTTTGACACTATTTAGTAATTGATTTTTTTGAAAATCATAACAGAATGATTAGTTCTAAAAAAATTTATTAAATAAATACTTACATGTCATATTAACCTATGAAATTAGTTTAATTCATAAAAAGTCTTAAATTACATTTATTTGGGTATTTATAACATCAATTATGTCAATATTTCATTAATAAGACAATTACTGCATCTTCTTTGTGTCATAATAAATGATAATTATTTAATACCTAAAAATTATAAATAAATTCCTATGACGTAGATAATTGTATTATCATTCTGGAGACTATTAATGTTCGAAGTTTCATGAAGTTTATCACTAAATTAAAATTATTATACTTATAATATTTAAGAAAGTGGCATGTTGTCACATTCTTTGGTTTTAATAATTATTAAATTATTTTCATGGAAAAAAGTCCATTAAATTAATTTAATCCGACCCTTAGGTGATATAGATTGACTTTTAGTCATCCAATAGGATTTTGAAATGTGTTAGGGTAATTTTATAATATTATATTAATCCTTAATTACCCGATTTACCTTTAACAATGGTAAATAAAATTTACCGTAGTAACTATTCATAATTCCCAAAAATAAAAAGTAACTTATTAACATAATTTGGATCCAATGATTCGAAATATTGAATCCATTTTTCCAAATTCAATACACAAAAGTTGCAGAAATTAAATTAAAATTAATCCTGTTGTCGAAAGAAAAAATGGGTTTTTCTTTAAAACATTGCAAAAGATTGAATTGATTTATCCTACGAATTCAAGGTAGAATCAATGATAATGACATACATTATATTAAATGGTAAAAATATATTCTATTTATACTTTAAAACCATTCAATAATATAATTTAACCATATAAATTATTGTGATGAAAAAAGTTGTTTTTAATTAAAATATTGCGTGTTTTTACTATTCATCAAAATATGAAAGTTATCCGAAACGTACCAAAATTTCACCCTAAGCTAATTTCGATAATCCGAATCCAAAAATGAAGTCCATTTTGAAAAATAAAATTTACAATATTTAAAAAAGTGGTTATTACTATTCATAACGACTAGTTTTAATAATATTTTCATACCATATCATTGTTCAGTGAAACTCAGTATTGCATACGACGCAAGCTATCGAGGAAGGCCGTGATTGCGTGTAATGCAAGGCAAGTCAAGGATGTGTGTTGTACAAGCTCCTTTTGGATTAGTGTACAACACAAGACATTAATGATATTAAAAAGAATATTTTTCAAAAAATCTTGGGGTGTTACATCCCATATGGATGGGAATCAAGCCATACACAGTTCTTGAAATGAAGTTAAAAATATTGTAAGAAGAAATTGTAAGAGATAGTAGTTTAGGGTTATAGAACTCAGACCATTATAAGAAATACACCGAGTGTGTTTTCCCAGGTACTTTTCAGCTAGGGGACTGAAAGTGGAATTTGGGGTTAGGCCCAAAATACTTGGGGCTGGATTCGAGGGACACTCGAACGTTCCTATGTATCCCATAAGGATGGGAATCAAGCCCACGTAGTTCTAGAAATACCCTCTATACAGATTTGGTTCATACATGTGAATGGTGAAAGTGGACTTTAGTGCAATGATGGTTTGACCCAAGATAAAAGGTTCAGCATTTACATGTATGCACGTAGTCTTGAAATATAACATTATTGGAAGTCAATGTAAATAATGATTCCCTCTCAGGTGAGGGTATCATAGAATTTTGTAGTTTATTGTTGTATAGGACAAAAGTGTTGTACAGTTTAACGTTATATAGAAATGACAATGGTGAACCAATGTAAAGATATTGATTCTGGGGGCGGTTTCACAAATCAACATCATATGAGATGGAGGTGAACCGATGTGAATATATAGGTTTTGGGATTGATCCTTGGGATGTTGCCTACGTACCCATCTTATAAGGAAAGGATCAATGTCCATGTAGTTCAATTAAAAAATGAGTTAGTGATCAAGTTGTTCTTGGGGAGAATGACCTAAAAAATGGTGTTAGGACTTATGCTTGGTTAGCATCCAAGAGAGAGTATTATGGTTGATGTTTTCTCTAAGCTCACGTGATTCATACTCAGTGTGAGAAACAAGAGGTAGAAACAACCCTAAAGATGCACAGTTTAATGTCTGGTAGGACATATTAAGGGACTACGCAGTTTAAAGTTTTGTAGTGAGGACTATTGGTGCTGCACAGTTTAGTGTCATGTAGTAGGGGAAAAATACAGTTTAACGTCATGTAGGACATATTAAAGGGAAATAGTTTAATGTCATGTTGGACAGTTTGGGTGATGTATAGTTTATCATCCTATAGCTAATACGATGGAGAAGATACAGATTAACGTCATGTTGTATGAAAAAAGTACTGTTGAGTTTAATGTCATGCACTAAGGAAAAAATAGGACACAGTTTAACGTCATGTTGGACGTATAAGGGAATTTTTCACAGTTTAAAATCATGTTGGATGAAAGTGCGAATAGTTTTAGATCATATGCATGGACCGAAGATGATGTATTTTGTGTGTATACAAAATAATTCTTCAGAAATATGGCATTGGTGGGAGTACTGATAAGTTCTCCATCCATTGAGATTAATGAATATGCTCCATTGGAGTAGACCTTATGTGTTCAGTAAGTTCCTTCCCATTTTGGTTCATGCTTGGGATATCTCTTTCCTGGAATCATTAGAGTTCTGTAAACCAATACCAATTCTCCAGGAATTAATGAACGAAGACAGACTTTTTTGTTGAAAGCTCATGCTATTCGATTCTGATAGACTTCCATGTGATATAGGGTGCAAAATAATTTCTAATCTAACCATTCTAATTCATCCCATCACTTTAGATATTGTTCATCTGTAGATGACTGATCACAAATGGCTACTCTAAGAAAAGGTAATTGATCTTCAATGGGAAAGACTGCTTCTGTTCCATATACCAGTGAATATGGAGTTGACCGCGTTGCAGTGCAAGTTGTGGTCCGATAATCCAATAAAGAATTAAAGAGTTTATCATGCCATGACTTCTTATCTTTATCCACCATATTTTGCAGTATGTTTTAAAGAGTCTGTTTGAAGGCTTCTACATGGCCATTGGCCGCTGCATGTCACAGAGATGAATGATTGGATTTGATGTTGTATTCCTGATACAACTTCTTCACCTCAGATGAACAGAAGTTGGTTCCATTGTTCATAAATATGGTATGAGGGACACGAAATCTGGTAATGATGTTTGTCTTGATGAAGCTAACAATACTTTTAGAACTAACTTCTTTGAGAGGTATTTCCTCTACCCATTTGAAAAAGAAGTCAGTAGCTGTAATAATATACTTAAACTGCTTGGCTTTAGCTGATGGTTAAGGTCCCACCACATCCATTCCCCATATGGAAAATGGCCACGATTATTTAGCTGTATGAAGCAACTCTGGGGGCTTAGGAATGAAGTTGGAATGTACTTGGCATGATTGAAACGTATTTGTGAAATCCACACAATCTTATGTCATTGAAGACCAATAGTATCCAAGCCTTCGAATTTGATCAGAAAGTCTATGTCCAGACTGGTGGGAACCATAGACTCCTGTATGCACTTCATTCATGATAGCCATTGTCTATTCACCACCAATGAATATGAAGAGAACTCCATCTAAACTATGCTTGTAGATAATTTTCTCTAGGTGATCTGGGCTGTCATAAAGAGTAAAACTAACCACACGTCTCCGGAATTGTTCTTTCCCAGCTCTATCAGATAGAAATGTTCCATTTTTAAGGTATTCCCTGATAGGTACCATCCATCCTTTAGTATGACCATATGGTTCAGGAATGGGACAAATTTCATTGATTTAATTTGTTCTGGTTTGAAGAGAAGGTGAAATTTTATGACGGTGGGCAATACTGATGCTTGTCTTGTCCCGATTTGGATCTGCAAGAGCTGTGGCTATATTCTCTAGTGCATCAGCTTGGACATTTTGTGATCACGGGAAATAAGAAAATGTCAATTCCGTAGGAAATCTTGCCATTAACTCTCAATCATAATCATACAAAGGGATTAGTTATTCTTTTCTGATTGCATAATCCACATTGACTTGATTGATTACCAGGTCTAAATCACCTTTCACTTTTAAGTGATTCATTTGTGCTTGAAGCGCCAATTCCATGCCTGCGATGAGAGCTTGGCATTCTGCTTCGTTAATTGTACCGCCTCCCATCAATGATAAAAAATAGGGTAACACTAACTTTTCTGGAGAAATGAGCTCAATCCCTAACCCAAATTTTCCGAATTTAGGATTTTTCATTTTACTCCCAATTGGACTTCTGGAAGCACCATCAATGTACATTTCCAATGTTTAAAGACTATCGTGAATAAAGAAGACCTCTTCATCAAGAAGTTCAATATATGAAGATGTATCTTCTACTGAAGGGTGTTCACCCAGGAAATCACCAAGAGCATGGCCTTTATTGCCTTTTGAGACACATATTGGATATCAAATTGCTGCAAAATAACATCCCACCTTGCGAGATGTCCTGTAAGCATTGGACGGCTAAGGAGAAATTTGAGCAGGTTATTACGAGATACCAATTGGACCTCGTGATGTTGCAGGTAGTGTCTCAACTTCTGATCTGCAAAAATTAATGGTAGTCAGCACTTCTCAATACTTGAGTATCGAGTTTCAGCTTCAAGCATAGTTCGACTAAGATAGTAGAGACTATTTTCATTCATAGCATCATTCTTCTCAGAAAGAAATGCACCCAATGATCACTCTAAAGCTGTCACAGAGGATAAGTGGTCTTCCTTTAATAGGTGGCATTAATGCCAGTGGAATCAAGAGATACTTCTTGAGAATATCGAATGCTTCTTGACATTCTTTAGTCCACTGGTAAGTGACTCCCTTCTTCATCAATTTGGTGAAGGGTAATCTTTTGCCCTCCAAATTGGCGATGAAACGCCGAATATAGGCTAATTGTCCTTGAAGCCCTCTCAATTAATTAAAATTTTGAGGAGATGACATACCAAGGATTGAATTTTTATTCTCAATAGCGACTTCAATACCATGATGGCATACAACAAAGGTGAGATATTTTCTTGAGGTTACCCCAAAAGAAAATTTTAAGGGGGTAATCTTCAAATTATGTTGCTGATGTTTGTGGAATATGACCTCCAAATCAGTCAATTGATGAGAACGATGTTTTAAATTAACCACCAAATCATCCACATAACATTCAACAAACTTCCCTAAAAAGGGTTTGAAGATATGATGCATAGAGTGCAGATATTTTGCACCTGCATTCTTTAGGCCAAAGGGCATTACCAGATAGAAAAACACACCCTAAGGGGCTCTGATGGATATAGATTCTTCATCTTCTGGAGCCATTTGGATTTTATTATACCCATAATATCCATCCATGAAGGAAGGTGCTTCATAGCCAACAGTTGCATCAATTAAGAGTTTTGTGATTGGAACTGGAAAATCATCCTTAGGAAAATTCCGATTAAGATCATTGAATTCAATGCAAACTCTAATTTTATCATTCTTCTTCTTCACAGGGACAATATTAGCCAAAAATTTGGGATATTGAACTTCTCTGATGAAGTTAGATTTGATAATCTTGTCCACTTCATCTTCAATTTTGGAAGCATATGTTGGTTTTGTTCTTCTTGCAGCTTGTTTGAATCCTCGATGTTCTTCTGGCAAACCCAACCGATGAGTGGCAACATCTGGATCAAGCCATCGCATCTCTGTATACTTCCAAGAAACTATATATCAATTTTTCTTTTAAAATAAAACATAAATCACTTTCTCTTCAAGAGTCATGGCTGCACTAATTAATGTGTGGCGTGGATCTTCTTTTGTACCCAGATTTATTTTTCTGAGTTCATCCATGGTGGTAAGGATACCCTCTTCAAAAGATAGAGGAGTATCTCTAGGATCATCCTCTTCTTCTTCAACATGTGTTATTTCTTCTATTTCTACTTGCATATTAGATGATGAAGTATAATTATCATGATCAGAAGAGATGTTAAAATTTGAGCATCATGAAGAAGAAGCATTCATTTCCACCCCGATTGATGATGAAGGGTCTTCCTTGGGTAATAAAGAGGAGATGATGGATTGTGAATCAACATCATCGTTCACCTCTGATATTTCTATAACTTCTTCTGGCCTAGTTGGAAATGTATAGACTTTCTTGGATTTTTGTAGATGAAATGAAGACATCCCCATTTGAGCTTTCATAATTTCTTGGTGAATCACTAATAGGTCCCATGTTGTCTGGCTTGATTGCCATAAATGACATTATGGAAGTTTCCATAAGAGTATTTAGATTTGGGTCTATCCTGTCAATTTGACTAATAGACAACACATAATCTTTACTCACATGTGTAAATGGATTGACTGGAATCTTTTCCAAACCATATGGATCATTAACCTTGGTAAAATACATTCTTATGGATTTCTCATTTCCCTTCATTTGATAGAATTCCGCCTCAATGTATTGAGATTCACATGTCTTGAACGGGGCATTATCACTATAAAATGTCCCAAATTGACCATAAAAACAATATTTGAGACATTGATGGTATGATGAAGGGATAACCTCCTGTTGATGTAGTTAGGGTCTTCCATGAAAGATGTTGAAGGCTGAGTCTTGATCAACAACCATGAAATCTGAATTGGATACAAGATCTCTAAACTGAGTTCTACGTGTAACCTCACTCAGTGGTTCTTGTTCAGTTTTATCATATCCTTGTAACATCATAGTAGAAGGAGATAAATAAGATTCCGTGAGGCCCAGTCAATGAAGTGTACGAATGGTGATGAGGTTAACTCTTGAACCATTATCAATGAAAGCTCTTTGGATGTCTACACCATTGACCTTTCCAGATAAATAAAATGGTCTAATATGTCCATGAACGACATCATCTTCATCTTCATCTATAAAATATATCAATACATGGCATTCTGGAGGATTATTCTCTACGTGGTAGGCTTCAGCTGCAGCTATTTCAGTTTGAAACTCCTAAGGACTTGAAAAAGCCTCAATGAGTGCCTCCCGAAGATCCATTGATAAATTCAAGGCATCCAAAATTGATAACATGGCCGGTAAATGGGTCATGTGTTTCAATACATCAAACTTTTGATCCAAAGGTCCGCATTTCCCAACAGGAACATGTGGTTTAGCAGGTGCCTTGGAAGTTGATGCTTTGGAAGTTGATGCATCTTGGATCGGGGTATGAGTTGGTAATACTCATGGCTTTGGAAGAATAGACCGAATAGGTCTATTTACTTCCTGAGAGGAAGAAGGTTTAACTTTGAACTGATCTTACAGAATAACTGTGCCAGGACTAAATTTGCCTTGTGTGGAAGAACATGCTTGTTCATGTTGAGCTCCTTGAAGGGCTCTGCCATCAGTTTCTGCCGCATACACAGTTCCAGAAAGGGTAGAATTGGAATAGTGTCCTCTGAAAGAACCATGTCTTCCCCTATATCCTGAGCCTCTGTAACTCCCTCTGATTCCTCTATTTGATATAGGGAACCCAGGTTCATCGAGATCGAAACTGTGACTGGCATATGGATTTTATATGTGAATAATATTAACAGAACTGAAAATTAACTCTTCATCCAATGAAGAATCTACCTGACTAGCCAATTTTTGTTGTGTCGTTTGGTGGGACGGTGCACGTGGCTTCAAATTATATGGCATAAAATCTTCCAGAGTCAAAGAAAACTTGGGCTTTGACACGATCTCATACTCTTCTGATTGTTCCTCTTTATTTGAATTATGATGTTTCATTGAGGATTTTCCCTCTAATGAAGAGGGTTTTGCTGTGAAATTCATAGAATAAGACAATATTGGTTTCTACAATTGCTTTCGCAAAATGGAATGAGTTCGGTTGATCGTTTTTATGACCATACAATCATCATATTTCTTCGCATTTTTACTTTTGACTTCTTGCCACTCACCTTCTTCCTCTGGATTTGTAGCAGTAACACATGCTACCTATGTTGAAGAACCTTTCAATTTGACTTGTCCCAAGTTGACCATTTTTTACAGGAGTTCCTTAAAGAAAAAACACTCCCGAATGGGAAGCCCCAATATCTGATGAAAGAGGCAATAGTTGGGATGGTCTTCATATCCTTCCTTGTTTGGATTTTTGGGCCTTGGCAATTGTACCAAATTCTTTTCCACAGCCAAAATGAAGTATCCAGAAACTTGTTCATTTTGGAATGAGTAAACATTGTTTTTCAAATCCTCTAATTTTTTTCTTCTTTGATAACTTTGATCATATTGAGGAAAATTCCTCTGTTGTTGATGCTCAGGAGGCGGAGCCCTTCTATAAGATAAAGGTTTTGAATTAGAAGCAGGTGCAGGTTCTTGTTTAAGCATAATTTTAACAGTCTCTACTTTACCCATTATCCTTCTCGGAGATGATGGAATTACACGAGTTTTATCCTTAGTCTTCATAATATAATATTCAATCTGTGGAGTGATTGAAGTAAGGTATCGAAACAATCCTATGTATTTCACAGGGATCAACGACTTGCATAATTCTTCATGTAAATTTTCCACATAGATTGGAAATAGTTCTTCATGAGGGAGTGCTAAGCTCAAAGAATATGTTAATCCATTCCAGCGATCAATGAAATTTGAAACCCTTTAATTCTCCCTTTTCGTACAGTTTGTAAGATAAAAAACTATTTTCTTTGGAAACATTGAGCTGAACAGAAGAATGAATCATTGACGGAGATCCTCCCACCTGGTAATTGACCGTGATTGCAAGCTTGTGTACCAAAAAAAACAGGTCCTTGTAATGACAGTACAAAACACTGAAGCTTAACTACTTTTTGTTGATGATGGGTTCCCATCATGGGATCACAACAGGAAACAAAATGTGTTGAGTGTTGCTCTATGTCTCCCAAATGATTAATGATTGGGAATGTGGTACTTTCAAAATTTGATGGGGGATGAATTGCATCAACCCATTCAGGGTAATCTCTCTTTTCTAGTTGAATTTGAGCCCGATTTCCCTCCATATCTTCCAACTGAGCTGTTAATGACTCAATAGTACATATTAACTTTTGAGAAACATCCATTTGAGCTTGGACCTAAATAGGTGCAAAAACTGGTGTTTGAACAGAAGTAGTGGCTGGTACTGCAATTGATGATGGCACCGCCGGTTGTTGTTCCACATGACCCGTATGATTAGACCTATGAGGGTGAACTGATAAAGGAGGATATTCTTGATCCATCTGAGTAGATGAAACAAATTCCCTTGGCTAACTAACTCCGGCATGCTTAGGAGTAAGACTACCTTGAAGTAGTTCTGCATTCATCCTCCTCAATTCCTTCATTTCTTCCTCCTGTTGTGAAAATCTTTCGTCTAGTGAGAGAGATTGGCCTTCTCCGGAGGAAAGGTCTGTAACCTGATTCTTTCTGTTCCCCTTTTTGGATACCTTTCGGAGATATGGAAGTGGGTTACAAGAAAGAACACCCAGATTCTGGGTAAGCATATCATTTCGTGTACGCACACCTTCTTCATTTGTGTCTGTGCATACAACTTCTTGAGCAGGAACCTCTTCATCTGATCCCTCTGAGGAAGCCTCATTTGGTGGATCCTCAACAACATCATTGATGACATTAATTTATGCATAATGCATTATAACCCTTCTATTGGAATTTATGTGATATTCTCTTCTTCCATGTCTCTGATTAGACATTGCCTTTTGTCAATTTGTTCCCTCAGGAAATTATTGACAAACCGTAATTTGGAGGGAATCTCATGCTAATTTGGCACTTCATTCCTATTGGTTCTTCTTCCCTAATCAAGAGAAGACTGAATTTATCTGATGATGAGATTGAGGATTTGAAAAAGACCCCAGTCCGGTGGACTGGGGCTGTTCCTGCTGTTCCCGCTCAACTCCTCGAATCCTATTTATCGATTCTGAGGGTTGGGTTAAAAGAGTCCCTATTATGGAAAGTTGTGGTTGTTCTTGATATGATATATTTGAGAATTTCTTGAATGGTCTCCTGATCTTCTGGACTTTAGTCTAGAAATTGGTGGGATGCATCAACATGTATCCATTTTTATCACCCTGCTCAAAAGACCGTTGGATGATTTATGACACTTCTATCACTTGATGATGTGCATCCACTAAATGAGAGGACTGTTCAATATTCTCGTTTTCTTGATACATGAGTAATTCAAAAAAAATTTCTCTGTATTCTTGATTTTGAGAAGAAATAGTTAAGTCATGTTCTTGGGAAAGCCTTTGATTACAAAAAAAGCCAATTGACTGTGGCCTGCCATGGGCAATAACATTGCATGAGACCATTTTTGGCAGGCTTTGATGAATGGAGAGTACAGTGAAATCTAATGCTCCATGAACACCCCATCCCATGAAATGAATACCAGATGGGGCATTGGTAATTAACTGTCACAATCTTCTTAGTGCACCAATGCATAAACACTGAAGGGATCTCTACAGCATTTCAGCCGTCGGATATCGAGAAACTGAGAGAGAAGCCAAGTAAATTTGGCATTGTAACCCTTCTATTATCTTGACATGATTTTCATATTTATCATAAGATAACATTTAATTTTTCAACTGACAAAAAAATATTCCATATGTTGAGAAGAATATCACGAATTTTATCTTCTGTCAACATCTCTGGAATGTCATACTGAGAGTCATCCAGAGGACAAAACATAACTGGAACTTCACCTTTCACCAATTGTTTTCTCATATTCAGTACTTCCTCTTTATCATTCGACAAAGATTCTTCTACCAGATTATACCAGATTTCGTGCTTCTTTGTTTCTTCCTCATATTCAACAATATCAGTAGAGAATTCACTGATCAACCTAGAAGATGAACGACCTAGTGGTAGTTCGGAGAATGACCTACACCCCGGGGTATCTTCTGATTGATAAATTATTTCACCTGCTAGCGGTGAAGCATCAGACATGAATTGCTTCACATTTTCATGTGCTTCAAGATAAGAGGTTTTTCTCATCAATACGTTGTCCATTGGAGAATTTTCTAGGTAATGTGCATTATAACTGTGGAGAGTACATTCGCAGCTAAATTCATCATTAGGGGGAGGGCCACCATGGTGGGTTACAGCAAAAGATGAAACATTTTACTCCTTGGTCTTCTAGCCAAACAGAGGGTCCATGGGGCTCTAATCTGAAAACGAAACATCGAGATCGACCAAACTGTCGTGAAGCAAGCCTTCATGAGGATGTTTCTGATGAAGACCTTCAGAATTAATGTTACCACTATTGGGAAATGAGGGAGTAGAATCCTGAATTCCAATATATAATTATCTATGGGCCTCAATATCTCCATCATTGAGCAAGGCCTTATTACAGATTGGCTCTTGATTTCTTGACTATGTTGGGCGGGTCTTCTTCTTAGACGTCTTCTTACTCAATTTACGAACCACTTGTTGACGAAAGTTTCCATTATGGGCAGGTGTATGTGCCTACTCAGAATAAATGATCGGGTTAGTCTGATTATCTCCGCTCAAATGAGGTGTATGTGACTCACTTGGATGTTTGTATGATATGGACGAGTACGCCACACAACCCTCTTGGACTGGAACATAGGTGTGTGTCTATTCTGGAGTGAACTGTTGATGTGTTAATCCACTGGTAGGGATAGATTTATGTGTCTTTCCCGGAGATGCTGCTGAAGATATTATAATATCCTAGCAGAAATCCAGAATATGATCAGGGGTTTTCTTCTGCTCTTTCACCATTGAAAGAATGTGCTTGGTGACTTCCGTTGTCGGAACGGGGATATACGTCTTTCATGCTTGGATTAGGTGTATATTCTTTCTCCTGTCCTCCTTTTCCTGTCAGTGAATTCTGAAAGCACTCAAGTGTGGGGGTAGAGAGTTGAGTCTTCCCCCTGTTTGTCGTTAGAGATTTCCGACTAACTTCTCTGAATGCTATCTAACGAGACTGTTCGTATGAATGATCAATACTAGCATGTGTATGTGCCTGCTTATTTCACTCTGCCGAATGTGGTTGATGTGCTTCTTCAATAGTGACAAACGAGGATGCTGACAGGATTGATGAGTGTAAGCAGCTGTATGTTCTTGTTTACTAGTTGTCAACACATTGGGTTGGTGGAATTCATCATATGTAGTTAGATGAGTGTGATGAATAGCTGTTGATTTATAAACATATATATGTTCCTGTCTATATTACTCTTCCAGAATTGCCTGGAAGGATTGGCATGCTGCTTATAGATGAGTCTACTGGATAGCGGAATTAAAAAAAATGGGTGTGTGTGCCCGTTCGTTGCTTTCCAAAAAGTTAGTTTGGTGGATTTCATTGGAGATTGGAGAGATGAGAACCTTCTCACTGTTGATCGGATTTCATCTCTTGTGGTTTGTCTTGCCTGCTCAAGTTCGAGGAACTTGAGCCGAACGCCTAGAGATGATACCCTCATCATGTTGAAGGTGCACTTCCGCACGAGTCTAGTGGAGAGTGTTGATGGGATCCCTTAGGAAGCACTCCTGTCTCGTCGAATTATGGCCCTGAGGGACCTGCTCATTCACCTCCCAATAATATGAGAGTAAATGGTGATTGTGTTCTGAGGATAATGACCCAAAACAATTAAAGATGGTGGTGGGAACCACCTACTGCTTGATCGCGGTTCTTCGCTATCCGGATGACCAGGGTGAATTATAGACTGGGAGGGCTTTTCGAGCAGCTTCCAGAGATGGAATAGTAACGTTTTGATGGTACTCCTTAACCAGTGCATTTAATACCCATCATTGAAGATTCTGAGTAGGTGATGTCTTCCTCAGAGTGGAAGACGATCCCACAGGAGTAGCAGTAGAGGCATTCATAGTAGAAGTATTCACATGTGTGAACTTAAGAGATGCCATTTTTGTATCGAAGAAGATCATGGAAAAGAGTGCATGTTTGATATAAAAGACGTAATGAATATAATTCCGGCCACTACGTCTTTTAGATAAGAACATATCTTATTGATTGTCCTGTTGGCCCTCTCATTGAGTTTAAATCGGGGCCTAACAAATACTTAAAAACATCACTTTAACTTGGTTAAAGATTCATGTCAGGTTCATCATTTTTTGTTTCCTCTAGAATTGGTAATGACCTTGTTGATTTAAGGTTCAAACATTCCAAGAAGTTTCTAACGGGTTTGTTCATAGAACAAGAAATATCCTATGATTCAATATCCATTGGGATCTACTTTCCAAAGGTAGGTGCTCATTAGTTATGGAACGATGATACTTAATAATTTTCATTGGTCGAGAGGATAGGAGGTCGGACTCATCACACCTTTTTTAGGGGAATTATTGTCCACTCCGAGACTCTCTTAATAGATTTAAGTTATGTTTGTGAGTCCTTATTAAATTTACAAGTATAAAATTATCTTTCCATTAGATATGACAATCAATGAATGATTTGTAAGAAATTTAGAGAATCTTTTTATATTTATTTGAGGTTCTTCATCGATAGAGAATCATATATATTTGTTAGAGATTCTTAGTCAACGGTATCCTTTAATACATTATATCAAAGTCTCCTAGTCATTATGATGACCATTCTGGTTTTAAAGCCACTCAGTGGGGAACTTGATGTTTATTGACTTTAAGAAGGACATGGATGATTTCAAAGATGTGATTGTACCCACAGATGGGCTACCAAAATATCCGTTATTTAGAAAAGGAATCAGAACCCACGTAGTTCGAGTATGGGACTATAATGTTTATATATGATTGATGGATCAAAGAATGATTTCAAAATTACTTTTACACTCTTAGATCACGTAAGTCATGCTCGGTGTGAGAAACAATAGGTATTGGTAAAACCAAACAATTTTTCATGAAAGATGCAATCATATAAAATGATGTGGGGATTATGTATGTATAACTGACCAAATAGATAGAGATTGAGACTTCTTTCAAAGAAAAAGTCATGGAACAAGGTCCATAAAGGTATATGTACATTATGGAGATTTGGAAACTATAACTTGGGGCTTAGTCCTAAGGAAGATGTCCAAATTAGAAGGGACTTATGATTTGGTTTTATTCTTAAGAAGGAATCCCAGAGCAAAAATTAAATTAAGACTATTTAAGAGAAATTAAGACTGGGGATTTCTTCTGAGAAGGAGGCCCAGGTTAAGGGACGTTTAGAATTAAGGGACTTTGGGCTTACTCATAAGGAGGATGACCATATTTGTAGATTTTGATAATGGGGATTAATCTTAAAAAAGGAAGCCCAAGATAAGGAAAGTAAGGTTCTTGGGGCTTACTCCTAAGGAGGATTCCCATATTTGGGAAATTATGACTGGGGATTACTCCTAAAAAGAATTCCCAGGTTAGGGGACTTGGGGATTACTCCTAAGAAGGATGCCCAACTTAATGAGGACATGAACTAGGGATTACTTTTAAAAATGAGGACTAGGTTAAATATTCTCTCATCTTAAAGGAAGAGGTTGAATTAATGAAATCTCTAACTTTAGTGGCATAAAGATGTGTAAATCACTTGGTTTTAAGAAATTTTCCACAGAATTCTTCTCAGATAAAGAAGCCAACAGAGAAACCAATCCATAAATGGATTTTAAGAGGGGTTTGAAGGCAGAATCTTGAATAGGAGAGGTGGATAGGCATAAGAGAGATGAAATGGGCAGGAAGGGCACCCAAAAAGACAGGGGCGCGCAAGTCCTGCGTGGGTGCGCAAGTCCTGGTCGCGCAGGTGTACCTACGCGACACATGTGTACTTGCACGTCGGTCAACCCTTAGGGTAAAACTTGGGTGAGGCTTGGCTCAAGCCTTTATTTCTATCCCTAGAGGCTTCTAGAAGAGAGGCGCGCAAGTTCTGTTGAAGAGGTAAGGCGGCGCACAAGTGTGGCCATTTCTCTTAAGGGATGGACACTTAGGCGCGCAAGTGTTAATGAATTTCAACACTCAGGCCTTACTCCCCCTCTTTAAATATTCCGTTCTAGGTATGAAATTACCTTAAAAGTGTTCAGAATCTTTTAGAAGAGACTAGGGCACCGAGAGCACAAATCTGAGTTTCTGGAAATTTTCTTCTTTCTAAATGGGAGGCCCCAGGGGGTATTTATAGGCTGGAGAAGCCCCAGGGAGAAATTCAAAGATGGTGCACAAGTCACATACGCGACCAATGAGTGGCGCGCAAGTATACTTGCGTGACCATGGTGGAACATGCGTGTCCCAAGTTCATTTTAATCTTTGTTCATGACTTTTTTCAATTTTTTATGTTTTTTCAAAGGATGAATCAATTTGGGTTCAAGGTATTTCCCTTTTCAATTAGACTTTGTGTCGGAAAGGAGTGTCAACAATAAGTCAATGATGTGGAAATATTAATTCTCATATATAATGACCTCAATAATAAATGAACACATTGAAAAAAAGTTCTAAAACAAAATAACATGTGCATAGATTCTAAAAAACATTCACTTCATTTTGACCCTATGTGTTTGTAGGGGGAATATCAAAAAATAGGTTCCTAACTAAAAGATAATCCTCCAAATAAAAATGACAAAGCACAAAAAATAATAAATTACTAACACAAAAAAATAAAAAATAGTGGTTACTCAATATATTATTATTCCACTAAAATAGTAACATTCTAGTAAAAAATCATAATCCAATATGTGAGCATGATTAACATCAACAAAATGAAGAGCACAACTCAAAAAACATATATTTGAAAAATTTCGTTTATAAGGAAACATTATTTTGAAAGGACATTTCCAAAAATACATTTGTAACATAATAAGTCACTATCCCTATGACCAGAGATAACCCACTGTCTCAAAAAATATAATCCATAATGTACCATTGAGGAAGAAAAAAAATATTATCGTTTTATCAGATGATACTTTCATAAACAAGGATTACAGATGATCGAATTTTAATAGAGGTAGAATATGAGGTTTCATATGGTTCCATTACAAAAACACTAAATTCATTGTTAACCCATCCAAATATAAGATGTTATAGCATGGGAATTACCTATGAAACTAAGAAAGAATATCAAAATCATCTAATAATGTAAAAACATTAAATCGGTAACCATGCAATTGGAAACTTTAAAAGGTGGAGGTGCACCGGAGGAGGAGCACGAGAGGATACTCCAACTGAAGAGGAATGGAGGAGTAGGGTTTTAGGGGAGTATGGTCGATCTAAGAGGAGGATAAGTAGGGTTTACGGGGAGGAGGATCCTCCGAAGGGGTTCGAGGGGGAGGATTAGGAGAAGGGCTAGTGGCGGAGGTCTGAAAATGCGAAGATCGGGGGTAGAGGAGGTTCGACAATGTGAAGCTCATGGGGTAGAGGAGGGGGGTCACAGGGTTTCAGTACCACAAGAGATTTAAGTCGCTATAAAACGAGGAAACTGTGCGACAGATTTTATAAAATAAGGGACTACAGTTTTATCAGCCCTAAAAAAGCGCTAATAAAGCCTACCTTTATCAGTGCTAAAATTTTTAGCACTAATAAATGTATCCTTTATCATATCATTTTTAGCACTGGTAAATCCTTCCTGTATGAGCGCTAAAATTTTAGCGCTGATAAATGGCCTCTTTTTCAGCAGTGAAAATGGTTACCCTGTATCAGTGCTAAAATTTTAGCCCTAATACATGGTTTCTTTATCAACAGTTTTTTCGTAGCACTAATATAAGGAGGCGCTTCCCTTAACAATTTTTGTAGTAGTGATATGTTTGAATACACAATCCAAAATGGTGTCTACCTACCCCATGAACACCCCAATATGGATCCGAGAAATACCTAGATATAATCATCACAAACTCAAAGTATCAGGTGTTTCCATCCCTATATCAGTAACAAGATTCTACTCAAGGCTCTATAGGTATAAAAAACTACGAAAATACACTCCATGTGCTCATCCATACCAAATAAAACCCATGCATGAGATACACTCCATCAGGAAGTAAAGTAACATTATTAATGGTACATCTGAGAGAGTTTGATCTATCATAAACAACCTAATAGGTCTATATCAATTTCCCAACATTAGGAATCATAATATCACTATCTTGTGCCATGAATAAGGATAATGAAACCCATGTGGAGTGGCCCAGTCCTCCACACTGTGAAATGCATAGGGAGTACTACTCTAGACTATGTATCAGGTGAATCCTATATATGAGAGAGACAACATAGGGACCTAGACAATGCCACATACCTATTATTGAGGGAGTACCATATCATAACATAACTTTAGAACCTCTTATCCTCTTGTATGGAGTGAATCGAACCTCAATCACTCATGGGAGAACTAAATATGAACTAGGAATTATAGATATCTTATGGAGGAGCATATTCCAAATAACTATTTTCAACAGCAGATGGAGCTATGACTCCAATAGAGGGCATTATCCCCACTACTACTAGGAGATGGGGGAGTACAACTCCATGAGGACCTACAAATAGGCATTATAGAACATTACTAACCAAAAGATAGATAACCTACACCAACAAAATGGGGAGTTCCAGTTTGTGGCTACGGGTCCTGCACCCTGATATGATTTAGGAGTAAGAAACTACTGGATCGATTAATATGGGGGGCCTAGATCTTAGTAAAAAGGGACTACTGAACCCATTGTAGAGGACCAACTCCCCAGTCTGACAATGGAGTATTATCTATACCTGAACTATACGTATGGAGGATGGACACCCATTAACTATTGGGGAGGTCTTACTCCAGGAATAGATGACCCACCCAATAACCTGATAGGGGAGTACCCACAATCTATGTGTCACATATTGAGGATTTGTCCCCTAGTATATTAGGGGAGTACTAAATTCATTGATAGAGGTCCCTCACCCATGTCCAATAAGAAATTACCATCTCAATCATACCAAAATAATATGGAAGGCATGCACCTTAGCATTGTAGGAGTTGATAGTCCAACTATATGAACATCACAGGGAACATGTTTCCTAATCCATTAGAGGAGTACCAACCCAAAATGAAATTTTCCAAAGGTGAAAAACCTTGAACCATGATTAGGGGATTCCTATCTCAGCAAATGTAGAGCGATAATGGAAATACAAGACCTTATTCAACTAGGGAGTACCATTCCCATAATCTCTCTAATAAAATTCGCCAATATCTATATATTTTTTAATACTACACCAACATCATGGTTGAGACACTCTACATAGAGTCTCATAAGATAAAATGGAGGAATCCATTGTGATCTATGGGGAAAACTGATTAGGATAGGCTATTTCCACGATTGAATGTGAGACCCATATATGGATATACATAGAGTGGAAAATCTCAAAAGGAAATCAAGAAGTACATTGTGTGCACATGGATCCAAAAAGTGTGTGAGCCCACCTGAGCAACCCTCTACATACCTTGTCAACATAGTTTTCCAGTATATAATTGGGTAGACATCATGTAGATAATGTATACTCTATTTACCTCCTCTCTCATCCCTTTGTTGTGTGGTTTTCAGGTTCTTGTGTACATGAACCCATTTCATTGAACATTGGTTATGTAGTTGTACATGCCCATGTAGTTTTATGTGGGATACCCAATACATGTCCCACGACCACATGGATTGGGGTACTAAAAAGAATGTATACATGGTACATTTCATATAAAACCCACAAATAATTTTACCCCAATAAGAATGAAATCAAAATGAGTTTTAATGGACTATAAACCATGTAGGCAGTAATTCTTGTTGGTAGTCATCTAAGAAATTGACTGATTCACCTTAGTTAAACATGAATCCCATATAACATGATAGATAGGATTATTATTAGTAGTTATTGGGATCTAAAATATCATAAAAAACATAATGAATGGGGACAGGGACCAAAAATCAATCTTCATACCTCAAGAGGGAAAAGAAATATAATTATTTTGAGAATTATTCTCATTTATTGATTCGTTTTTTATAGTGATCTATTTCAGAAATGGATATTGGTAGGACATCGATACTTCAATCCATTCTCTTCTCCTACATTACTAAAGTGTGTAGAAGAGAGGTGGAGGAGTAGATATCCTTTGTTTTGGTGTGTTCCCAACTTGAGGGGGAAAGAGAGTATTAGTTTTAGGTTTTATTAATTAATAAAATTTTCATTTCATGAATTAATCAATCATTTAACTCATGTCATCTCTCGTCCATCCAAAACATCTATCATGTAACGTAATGTATCATACATAAGGTAAATACATCATTTTGGACTCAACCATGGTATCATAAATCCAGTATGAAACACTGCTCAAGAGTTATTCCCTATTTCATGTGAAACTATGAATTCATGACAATATATAATTTTTTTTTTCAAAATCATTGAATAGAGGCCCTCCGATCCATAGATTCCCATGATGAATTTATGATTTTTTTTTAAATATTCATTGAAATATTGAAAAGTATCACACCTCCAATCCCTAGTCACTATGCATGTTTTCCAAAAAAATATCTAAAAAGTTATTATCATTCTAAAAATAATTCTTTAAGGGGTTGTTCACTTATTTTTGAAATTTTAAATAATTTTTTTGAATGGAATCAAAACGTCACTTTCAAATCAAGGAGTTTTTGGATTTTAAAAAAATTGATCATGGACTCATTATTTTAATGTGCAAGGAATGAAAATAATTTCCCCTATCACGAGCACTAATGGATTTCATTGTTAACATATATCTTTCAAAAGGTAATTTCAAATTAAATTATTTTCCAATTTTTTAGTGAAGTTTTAGTTTTAATATATTATAATCAATACTTAATGTTTATTTTCCCCTTAATTACATTAATGGATATTTTCCTATAATTTCTATTTATCATTAAAAAATTACTTATTATTCATATACATAATTAGAAAAATGTAATTTGTATACCATCCATATTATTTCTATTTGAAAGTTTATGGTCATATTGACTTGGGATATACTATTTTGATTCGATTCCCTGTATTAATATGGATTATTAATTATCATGTTTATTGAGTGAGAAAAGAAATATAATTTATTCTACTAGTTTTCCAAAAAAATTATTTATATTAATTATTCTTCAACTATTTTATATAAGGAATTCAATAGAATTAATAAGTGATGGGTGGGTGTCATTATATCCCCTTGATGCATTGATATGTATCATTAGAAAAACTACCTTTTGATTTATTCAATTCCCTACCCATTTATGTATGATGTATTAGAATGTGGTTATGATGGTATGTTTATGATGTACATCATTTTCATATTAATTATTGATGTTTCACCTAATAATTTGATTATTTTGAATATACATAGTTATGTTTAAGGGTCAGGTGATTATTTTTAGGCCTTTATTTTATCATTTTTTATCCCATCCATATTATTCTCATGTAATTGATGAAATAAAATGTTATGTAGTTATTTAACCATCCATATTTATTATTCATTATTTACTCATATCTTTTACTATAACAATATTCTTACAGAGAAATTAACCTAACCCCTTTATTATATTTCATTATTAGAGAATCCATGATGATTATAATGAATGATATTCATGTTATTATATGGGAAATAATGATTCACTCAAATAAAATATAATTTTTTATTTTATGTTTTCAATTGTAATGTGAGATTCTGGTATGTATCTAGTTTACAAAAACTACTATAGTATATGGTCCATAAAGATATTATTCTATGATACTTATTTATCGATAATAATGTATCCACCAACATTGGGATACTAGGTTCGTGAATATTATAATTTTTAATAGTGGATGTTTATTTTTAACATCGGAAACTATATTTTGGGAAAAAAATAATTAGGGAACGTAGCCTTATAATGGGAATTTTGGAAAAGTATAGATGAATATAATATATATTTGTTATACTATATTTTATTTTATTTTTCATGGAAATAAATCCTTTTATTTATATGAAAAGTCAATGTGGTTATTGAACATCTGCACCTAGAAGTAATGATCCCCCAAAAAATGCATATTAATGATTACATGAGTGTTACCTGGTACATGACAACCTGATTTACTATACAAATAGTTATAAAATATGAGGAGATATGTTGTGGTTATTTACAATTTTATTTAAAACCCATTAGGAAGGGTTGGAAAACATTATTATGATTTCACAAAATAACCAAAGATACTATGTTTATGACTATGATATTATAAATGAATCAGTTTTTCAACATATTTTATGTGTTCCTCTATTTTTAGGATTATAAAATCTATTATAAGATAATCTGTTGTATTCAATTATATAGAAATTTTATATGGTGAAAGAAATTGTTACCATATTAATTAACATACTTATGTATATATTTCCCTTATAGAAATGATAGTGATGATGGAAGTGGATATACATCCTAAACTAATCCAATTATAAACATATTGAGGAAATTGAATCATGTTATGAGAACTAAACCTCTTCATTTAGAGTTTTATATTGATCTACAACATAGTGTATCAAATTTAGATCTATTAATTCATCACATAACATCCATAATTTAATGGTACTAAAAATAAATGTCTAGATGTACAATGTAAAATTTTATTATAGGATATATTTCTAAAAATGATAATAAACAAATGGGAGAAATCATTCATGGAAATTTGTTATATCTCATGATATTTAGATTGATTTGGTTTGTTGAATCAAAACACTCTGGATAAATATGAACTATAAGACAATGAATGGGTGGTTGTTATGTTATTCTTCTTGGAATATTATTTTCCACATAAGAGAAGGCCAGCTATGGAGATACAAGTCTATGTTCATGTCAACAGAAAAAAAATACAGATAAGTTTGAATTAAAATATAAAACTATATAATTGTATCGTATAGACTATATATTTAATTTCAAGTGAATGATTGACCAATCCATTGATGTGATTAATCCAATTCCTCAAAGGGAACCTATCTCCAAAAAATTATTTTTATTGGGAGATACTATATCATGTGAAATAAATAAAAAGATAAAATTAACATGGTATTATGTATTCAAAATGAATAAATAATAGAATAGGATTTTAGATGAAAATAGATACAATTGGTAGAAATGTAAAATTTATTTCCCCCATTTGATAATTGTTGAATGAAAATATATGCTAATAACATAAAAGGAATGTCAATTTTAGAAAACAATATAAATAAAAGCCACCATGCTCATGACTTGATAGTAAATAAATAATCTTATGATGTGTAAATCTTTAACAATATGTAGATGGGGAATTATATTAATTAATTCCCCTTTCTTTAACAGAATATACCACAAAATATATCTGGGATAATGGTTAAATTTATGAAATTACTACATTCAATGAGGAATGACTAATCTTTAGGTTTTTGGATTCATGAATTGTGTTGTTTGAGTATATTATTAATGATATTTTAGTTTGTATAATTGTTTAATTTATAATAAATACAATGGATTAGTTTTTCATTAAGGATATGTGAAAAAATTATTTTACGTATTGATGACTTGGAAAATTAATTCATTGGAATGTTGGACTTTATGGAAGTCACGTGATTTTGGGAGGATAACCATTAATATATGCTCGATGGTGAGATGATAATGGTGAAGAGGATTTAAGGATGGTATAAATAACCTTTAATGTTTATATTACCTTTGATGATGAAGTAATTATAGGTTATCATAGTATGGTAATATTTTAGGAATTATGTTGGCTATGTTTTTAATAAATGACAACGTGTACACTTTGTGACAACCAATAACATTCGGCTCGATAGATTGTCTTGACAAAAACAAATGGCAGATAAGAGTTATTTGATATTCAAAGACCTTTGTGTTGTTCAGGTTAATAGGTTATTATTTTTTCGGAAAACAATCTGATAGATAACTTAGAATATAGATCTATTGGTATTATTTTTTCTGTAATTTTATTAATGTGAAATATTGGATGACGTTTTTTAATGATATTGGTATTGGAAAATATCTCATTTAATAAGATGAGACATCTCATATTTTAGGGATCTTATGATCAGTAAAAAGTTAATTATACAATTCTAGGAATAAAAGTTTCATTTCTAGGAGAATGATATGGTGTGGAAATAGATTAAAGCTCAACCAAAGGATAAAATTATTCTTATGAAAATGAAATATATTAATTAATTATATGTCCTCGTATTCTTGGACTAAAAAATAGTTCCTCAACCATTAGAAAATGATCCTAAAATAAAATTTTTATTATGTTAAATAAATATCTTATGATATAAATAGAATGTTAATTCATTCAATATTTCTTTTTTTTCAAGTATCTAAATATTATATTGATCATTCACTTTCCAATGCTCAGTGATCTATATCACATTCTATATTTATTTATGATTTTCATCCATGTACATGTCTTCAGTTCTTAGAAATATTATCTAATAAGAAATTCTAGTTGTGTGTTATTATATATTTCCATTGTAATTCTCTTTAACACTAATCATTAGTATATTTTTGTTAATAAATTTTATTACATGGGTTTTAAGAGAGTAATTTTAAAATGTAAAACCTTTAATTTATAATATCAAAATTAAAGATTGAGTAAATTTCTTTGAAGGGTTGTAGAATGTATTTCTCCGTGATTTTAAAAGAGTAATATCATGTTAAACTAAGTACCTAACATTGAAAAAAAAATCTTACATGAGAATATAAAACCCCAATACATTAAGATAAATTAATTTATAAATTAAGTCAATATTTTGTTAGCATTGAATTCACACTAAAAGTGTTTCGATAAAACATGATACTATATTAAAATTCATTATATATAAATCACAACCATCATTAATATATTTAAAATTAAAAAAATGGAAAAGTTTGAAAAAAGAGGTCATGAATTCCTAAAAGAGTGTAGTTGGAGGACATCACCTCTGACGAGGTCTTCCACTTCAGTGAAAAATCAATATGAGATAGGAATGTAAGAGATGGGTCTGCCATGAGATGATTTAAAAGAAAGTATGTTCACTACATCATTACCCTCTCGATAGGTGTGAAGAATTTCGTTGTGAATATTTATGAGCATTATTCATGTACGGGTGAGTTATGCAATAATACAAGGTGTACAGACGAAGCCACATAGTGAGTTATAAATATTTTTAAAGTCGGGTTCTACCACAGAATGTTAGATATTAGTCTTCCTAAAATGAAATATAATATTATAAATTGTTTAAAACACCACATTATTTTATTAATATTATTTTTTAACAAACAAAATCTATTTGAATAAATTTAAATTGAATTCTAATAAAAATGAAATTAAGCATCTGAATGTTTTTTTATTGGATAAAGAGTTTTTTGAATGTTCTTGTGGGATAAATTTTAAATTGGATCCTAACTATTATGTGAATTAGATTTGGGAAAATGGATTCATCATTCTGAATGATCATAATCTATATTATCTAAAATGTTCAATAAAATTCAACAATAATTAATATTAAAATGAATAACGATTATATTATACGATTAATGTAAAAATGACATTATAATGGATTAAACATAAAATAAAAAGGTTATAATGACCTACCAACATATCAAAACCACCATATTTAGAGATAATTCAATCATATGGACTATATGGTTAAATAATCCCCCATTTTAGTGGCTTTTGGCATTATATAAACATGAAGATCACCTTATCACCAAAAAGTCAATTTTTGTCTTCTCCCCCACATATAAAAGGAAATTAACTATCCAATACAATTTAAACAACTAATTGAAATTTCATTATCCATTCAATACCTGAATATATTTCTTAATTACCTACCCTCATTCTTCATTCCATTGTTTTCTTATAAATTCCTCATGATAATTCATTAGGTATAATAGTACTATGGCGCTCTAAAGAAGAGATAAAATTTCAGACATGAATATTTTTTATATATTCATCCACCATATTCAAATTTTACATAAAAATGATAATATAATAAAATATTTATACCCTAAATTCAAAAATTATATCATGTAAGTGGAATGGCCATTATAAATTTACACTTCCAACAAATTGTAAAAAATAGAGTCAGTTATGTGTATGGGGAACTACCACCTCACGGGACTATAGAAATTGATTTGCATCACCACATTTCAATTATTCATATAATGATGACATTAAAATATATAATATATTTATGAACATATAATACTTATCAAATTATTATATCACATATACCTTTTTACATTCCATTCTTTGGGGGATATGATAATGTTACCAGTGTGTACGTAGGACTACCACCTCGCATAGATATGTGATTGTCTTTTTTATTTTTGATTTAAATAAAAGTTAATAAAAATAATATTAACTAATAAATTTGATATTTATGGGATAAAAATTCTTCTCTTACCATAAAATACATTCAAAAACTGTAATGTCTCACATGCATATTTGTGGATTTCCGCCTCAACATAGTGATATGAAATAGTTTTAATTTTATTTTTACTTATATGGTCACATGTATTTACATGTTTAAAAGAATTGATATATATTAAATAATAATGATTTTGTAAAGGAAAATTGATATTTATTCAAATTATACTCCATCCTCCTAGAATATATTGTGAATATACATTATGTGTTTGTATGCCCTACTTTCTCCATGAATGGTGTAATACATTATATATATAATACAAAAATTATCCAAATTAAATATATATATTATATATATAATATTTTTATCATTGTATACATTATACATTTGACTATATCCTGATCAAACTAAATTTAGTAAAATTACCAAACCATTGCTTGGGTTCATACATTGTAATTACCACCAAAAACATTTACATTAACAATATAATGTTAATAAATGGGTTTAAATGGATATTAGTTAACAATATATGGTATGATACAAATTGTTATTTTACTTTTATTAATTTATAATAATCATATATTTTTTATATAAGATGTTCATACATGATTGAAGGAATTCGATAATGTAGTAAGGGTTTCTCATATCACTATTACTTCCATGTGACATATGCCATATTCAGCACTTATTCAATTGTGTCAGGTATATAGTACCCCTTTTTATAAGTTATATCATGCATAAATTTCCCCTAATATAATTTAATGATTCAATTTTTGTAATTATTTTCATGGGGATTATGATTAAAATGTTACCAAAATGGTTATAGATTTATATTTCAATCTCATTTTAATCAGAATTATTTAATAATGAAATTCCATTGAAGGTAATTATTTTATAATTTTATAATTTAAAAAATAATTTTTTCCACACTTGTTATTCATGCAGTTTTTGTGTTATAATACCATATTCGAATCATTGGTAGATTAAATTATTTTGAATCATTATTTATAAAATATTACTGTATTTCTCTCTTTGGTCGAAAATCAAATATATTCAGAAACAATGTTTCCTAAATTGGTTGCAAAAAAAATTATCTTAAATTTTTTAAAATTATTTATTCACTACATTTTCAACAGTTTTTTTTATAAAAAATTGAATTAAATCATCCTAATATTTTCAAAGTAAGGTTCATTTTTTCTTTAGCTAGAAATGTGGAATGAATCACGGTTTTAAATTTTATTTGATTTAATGGAATTTATCATCATCATAAAATCTCAATGATTTATTGATTCAATTATAATATTAAATGGTGATTATAAAAAAAGTATTTTCAAAAAATAAATTGGAAAATCTTAGTATAAATATGTTATTTTGAAAGCTAAAAGTTTATTTTCCTCAAAATTGAGGAAATAATCATTTCATATATTTTCAAATTATCAACGAGAATCCAATTATTATATAGATATATATAATTTATTAGAAAAAAGTTATAATGATACCATCCTTATCATTTTTTCTAATTCACTATTATTATATTGACTGGGGATGTACTATTTTGATACGATTCTCAGTATTAATCAAGATGCATTATGATCATGATTGTTGATTTAGAAAATTATTAACATTTTATATTGTATTTATCCATAAAAATTTCCCATATTGAATATATTTTACCACTTTCGTATAAGGTATTATTTTTATTTTATATGGTAAGGGAATTGTCTATTTTAGACCCCTAATGTATCAGTAGTTCTTTTGGGATAAACTAGCTTGAGAAATTGGTAGGATCCATACAAATATAAGTAAGATGTCTTAAACTGAGGACATGACAGTATGGATGTGATATTATATATCATGAAATACACCATTATGATATTGTTTATTGATCTTCCATGAGATTATTCTATTAGTTTGAATATCCATTCATATGTTAAAGTCTCATTTGATTATTTATATGGAATTATTCGATCTTATTTTATTCCTACCAAATTTTTAAAAATCAATTGATTAAATAGAATGTTTTCAGTTATTTAACTCAACATATTGAATATTGTTTATTTATCTATAGTTTTTGTCATAATAATACCATTATATTGAATTTTACCTCCCCAATATCTTAAATTTCATTCCTCATGATGCCAATATGAGTATTATTAATAATATGTAGGGTTATGGTTGTGATGCCCCTAAAAAATTGGAAGAACCTTTTATTCGATAGAATGTATGACATGAAACACCAATAATGTATTGTAAAATAATACCTAGAAATTTTATAATATATTTACTACATAAAATATATTCTATGTAATTTAATGCCCGAAACATTTTGTTATAGTATGCCGCATGCAAGAGTGAACTTCCTCGATAGCTTGCGTAGTACACAAGATTAAGTTTATGCAAACAACGATAAATTATTAAAATATTATTATATAATATATTGACATATATTCCTAAAATTATTAGTAATATTAAATTTATTTTGAAAATATAAGGTTTAATAAATACAAAATGAATTTACATGTAAACAAGTGTTGATAAATCAAAATAAGAATCAATTGGATATAAAGAGAAATATAATTATTTTTGTTATTCGATAGGAGTTATATCAAAATAAAAATAATAAATACAATTTAGTAAATGATTTTAATGAAATAAAATTTTCATATACTAATCCAAATATATTTTATACTCATCCATTAAGTTTGATATGCATAAGATAAGAGGAAACTCAATCTTATAAATAAAAACATATATTTTTATAAAGGAAAATTTAAAACGATTTAAAAGAAAACCTTTTTTATTTACCAATTATAAAACTTTTTTATGTTATTTTAAATTAAATAACATTTTCTTTAGAATAGGGACACCAAAATTTGATTTTTTATTCGTTTTTTATTTCTCGGATAAATTTCATAGTTTAACAGATAGTGAAAAATACTTCATTTTAATTCGAAAGATCCTTTTCATCTAAGTCTCATATATAATAATAATATAATTTTAATTGGTTTTAATGTATATTTAAATGATTTATTTTACATTTAATTCAATTCTGTTCATTTTGATTAATTTTACTGTTTAATTGAATTATAAATCAAAGTGAAATTTGGAACATTTTACTTAAAAACACCGTTTTCTTATTCCATCAATGGGATTAATTTTTAATTAAATTTATACAAGTTATATGTTTTGAATTTTAAAAAATTGTTTCCATATTTGGTATCATAAGTTCTAAATTTTGTAATTATGTCCCTTTTAATTTTGTATTTTATGAATAATGACTTGGTTAATTATTTTTATTACCCCGGTTAAAAGGTAAATCCTGGAAATCAAGGAAATATATTATTCTAATAATATAACACTACTATAACAGTTTCCATAACCTTGATTGATGAGTAATGATGGACTAAGAAAATCCTTTTTGTAAATAATGTGGCCTTTGGATTTCACTTGCGTGTTATTAAGTCATTTAAAATATTTAAGTTCATGTATAGGTAAAAATATCATAAACATATATATTATTAAAAATAAATATTTTTATAGGGATATATAATAAGTAAAATATGATATAAATATTCTATAGTAAAATAAAAATATTATATACATCATGGAATTTTATTTATAATATTTAAAAATTAAATAATTCAATTTATTAAGGACGTAGTGATGTTGCAATAATAGATTTATTAATTAATGAATCAAATAAATGGCATTATAAATATTAAAATAAATATTTTTTAAAATATTTTTTGGTCCGAAAAGCATATTATAAATTCATATTAGATGTTATGATTTAGTTAATATGTTATTTTCATTGGTATCAACTTGTTATGACTTTTTTAAAAACTCTAATACAAATAGTGTAACAAATTAACAAAATTCATAATTTAAAATATAAAATAGATTATTAATTGTCATAAAAATAAAAAAAAAATATAATATTCAACTAATTGGTTATCATATTTCCTAATATTCCATAAATAAAACTATTTAGGGGAGTTTAACAAGTTACACTAATTAGGTAAAGAAACAAAGTGTAAATGACATGTAGTAATGGTATGACTATAAAAGCTAAAATATTTGTTAAACCAAAAAGATGAGGACTAAAAAGTATTCAAAACATGTATAATTTTATTATTATATAGTTATAAGAAAAAATCATATTATATTATAAATACATGACTTTGGGTCCTTTGATAATTGAAATTGAATTTATATTAATTTATTATTTTATGAGATTCCAAGGTTGCCCCTCCCCTCTCAAATAAAAAGGGCCAAATCTTATCTAATGATGATGATTCAATAACCATTTTAATATGAAAATCTCTACCCAATACTCTTCCAAAAATACCTCCCCTCTTACATTAAGCCACACCAAGGGTATAAATCCTTCCAAAGAAGCCTTTTGGAGTAAACCAAAAGAAGATACTAGATTAAGAGTTAATGCCTTATCTCATGCTTTTTAGATTCTTTCCCAGTCTCAACTAACTATATTCTATGTATTCAAAAATTATAGAAGAAAGTATTAAAATAAATGTACTGGGATGTTTTAATGTGATGGTTTAGACATAAAATTATACCCAACTCAATTTAATGGGTAAGAAACATATTATTTCAATGTACGATGAACTACTACCTCATGAAACAATGACTGATCAATTTTACCTACCACCCCTCCTAGTGTAGATTACGATTGATTATATACTTATATATTATATATATTATATTAATATTTTCTCCAATAATTATTAAATTTTATATAAAAAATACCTTTATGGTTTCAATGTTGTGTAAATACGATAATTTAGTTAGGGGATTTATGGACAACCCCCCCCCCCCAACACTCAAAGTGATATGACTCATTAATTTCATACATGGAACATATAAAGTATGTTTTTAATGAACCTATGTATCATATTAAACATAGATATTACACTATAATTATAAAATACATATGTATAATTTTATATTCATTAATAAAATCACGAAATGAAAGTAGTGTTCATGTGTACGTATGACCTATAATCTCCATGAATGGTGCACTTCATTTATAAACATAAAATATTATGGAATATTATGAAACATATATACTGAGTATATTTGATAATAATATAATTCTTTTTATTTTGGATAATTATATAATGACTCTTTTGACTATAGTTTACCTAAAAAACTTATTTTGATACATTAATCGAATTTGGTTAAAACAACTGATATAAAATTAATTGTTTAAGTAGTTGAATGAATCATTGAAATAAGTGAAATAAATATAATTATAAATAGAAAATGTTACAAATAATTTATAATACTTACATAAATTTATTATATAATAAAATAATGGGTCTTCAATCAAAATAAAACACATGAAATAGATTCTCATCACCCTATTTACATCTGTGACATAAATGCCACAATCAAAACTTCCTTAATTGATGTGTTGTACCTAATTCCCATTATGATATATAATATCATGAATTCATTTATATTTATTTTATTTAGATTTCTAATTTGATTATTATCACTTTTGTGATAATCGATTCATGTGTTTGGGATTCCGTCTCAATTTCATTTCATTGAGACATATTGTAATGTTATTCACCTAGTTCATTTTATACGGTGTAGCATAAAATTTTTGACATGTTATACCATTAGTGACATTATTTTCATTATATCATTTAATATTATTCCTTCCTAAGGATAATTGATAAAATATGAACTTTACATTCAATACAGTTATTTAGTAATGCATATTATTTGGATTTTTCAATATGAGAAATGATATGGACTGGTAATGATGGGTGGGACCAGACATTATATAGCCCTCAATGAATCAAAAGGTTACCATGTGAAATATAATTTCCGAAATGGGTTTATACCCATAGTTTTATAACATCTTCTCAATGGTCTGGATGATAATAGGTCTTCATGTGCATTAGAAATGACGTCTTTTAAGAAAGCATTTCTATCACAGTGGATTTAATTATTATTCATCCATGCTATTTTTCCTTGATATATATATACATATAAATTTCATTTAATTTCATAAATTAATTGATTTTGTTTTAGTTTTAAACGTTTCCATATTTATTTTTGACTTATCTAGTTATTTTAATGGTATGCACATCCATTTATTATAATTCCATATTGTTTATCCTGTTACATGATTTTTTTTGTTTACATGGTATATGGATTTAGTTATTTACTATTCCATAATTATTACTTGAATTTAATCAGTATTTCTTGAACAATATTTTACCCTTACTAAGGATTTTAGATCACCCTTATTATTCCTTTTCCCTTGGATTCCAATATGCGTACTATGAATGATATGTCGGAATATATACGATGGATTAGAGATTATACTCAATGTAATATTTTTTTTAAAAAAATATATATTATAAATATTGTATTATTTTGTAATACAATACTCACTTATGTGTCTGGATTACCAATACTACTAAATTGATCAGTCTTTTAGGGATTAATTCCTTGTTATCATGACAATGTAATTGATATGAGACAATGTCTTCAAGCTATCTTGGGTCGGGCCACTATAGTTGGTATCAATGGATGTTTAGTAGAAGCTATTAAAATTTGATTAAGGAAAACATAGGTCAGAAAACGTCACTATAAGTCATGTATTGAAGATAAGTATAGACTAACACCCTATAATTTTAATAAATTATAGATTATGTTGGAGGTATTAGAAATACATCTTCATCTAGATATCACAAGTGGAAGTGCTTATGGAACAAATATAACTAAAAATAAAACACCAACAATGTGTTCTAGTATTGACTCAGGGTAACCTGGTACATGACAATGTGCCTTAATGTGCACCTGGTCTGAATATGTTTGAGGATATTCTTAGGATAATTATTATTTTCATTACAAACCATTATATAAAATTTTAATGTATAATTACAATAAAGTACATTGGTTAAAAGTAAGGATATTTAGAAGGAATATAACGTTTCATGATTATAAATCATAGAAATGATATTTTGGATAATCCTGAAAGTAATGAAGGTCCTATATTTAAATAAAATAGATAAATTATTGAGGTTATTTTGAAAACCATAATGAAATTTCTATTTATAGATTAACCTAATTTAATGGATGTCCATAACATCTATTTTTAAAATTTTATTAATTTGGATATATAAAAGGATAACATGTATGATGCGTGAAAACCAGTCAAATCTGGTAGAGATGTGGGCCTTAGACCCATGACCAAAATACTATAAGGGTTTCACACCAACCACAGACCTACGTAATGTTGTTTCTAATTTTTCATTGTTTTTAGTTAAACGAACTGCTAAATAATATTCAATTATGAACCAGTATTATCAATTTTTATCATTTGGGATTAATCTATTAACCATATTATTTTTTGAATATAGCTATGTGAAAATAGTTATACGTAATGAAGTGCCCAGATCAGTGTGAATCACTGAGAGGGGGAGGGGGTGAATCAGTGATCCTTTAAAACTTTTTACTAATTGATTCTTAATCAGTTAAATCTCTATGGCTGGTTAAAGCCTCGATCCACTCTTCTTGTATCTCTCACCTTTCCTCGAATGATGCAGTAAATGTAAAGCCACTGGACATAAGGATTTACAAGGTTCGGCACCAAAGGCCTACATCCTTGCCATGTTGGTTATACGCCCCAACATGGTTTCTCCATTATAACTTGTTAGAATTAAAATGGTCGATACAACATCCCACTGTATCTCTCCTGATTCCCACAGGAGGGTCTTTATACTGCGTCCCACAGTGTTACCAGAGTCCCACTGGCCTGCTCCAGAATCCCACTAAAGACATCTTCCACCCTGAGTCTCACAGGGGGCTTCTCCTGGATCCTCGAGTCACATGAGTAGCTCTTCTTCACTTTAAGATTCTTCAAGTATCTTCAGCAGTCTGGGATAAGGACTGCTGGCCTTTCTCTGTACCTCTGATCACTTGAGTTGATCAGGTCTTCTCGTCTTGCTCAGGATTTATCTCCTTCTTCTCAGGATGAACGGGCTTCTCTCCAACTACTGAATACTCAGACAACTGATATCTTTAACTTCAGTCTGGTCCAGTCTCACAGCAATTCAACTTCATGCACTGAATGTATGGAAACACTGATTCTTCAAGATCTTCTGGTCTTGGACTTCTCAATTGCACACAGCCTGATTTAGCTTTGTTCACGTGTGCACGTGCATGCATGCATGCATGCATGCATGCACTCCCCTTCTCTTTCATTGGTGTGATAAACCCTCAAAGGGTGTAGACACTTTCAGCACACACACCTTCCTTGAACTTCACACACTTTGTTCAATTTGTTCACACACTTAAAAGTGTGTTATACTTTAGTGTGGAAGTCTTCCACTTCTTCTATGTGTATACACTTCACTTAGTGCACACACTAGGTTCAGCCTTTTTATTCCTTTGCACACACACCACTAAGGTAAGTCTTTAGCCTTCCTCCTTCACTTTGCACACACACAAAATGTGTGGTCTTCACATGGTTCCCACACATAGGCTTCTTCCTTGTTCCTCTTCTTGTTTTGCACACACACAAAATATGTTCTTTTATTTGTTCTTCAAAGTGTGCACCCACAAGGCTACGGCCTTCCTCCTTTGCACACCCACTGCCCGTAGGGTGTTCTCCCAAGTGGCACACACACTAGGTGCACTCCTTCCTTGCACTTAGCACACAAAAGTGTGTTCTTCAATTTGGCACACACACAAGGTATGGACTTGGCCTTCTTGTTCACTTTGCACCCACAAATGGTGTATGTCTTCACTTGGTGCACACACAAGTATGGTCTCGGGTTCTCCTTGCACACACAAAACCGTAGGGTCCTCTTACTCTATTTGCACACACACACTAGGTATGCAATCCACTGTTCTTTAAGAGTCGCGCAAGGTATACTTGGATCCAAGGCTACACGGGCGCGCAGGGTGCAAGGTGAAACCAGCCTTGGGAGAGCAAGGTTGCTACTGCCTCGGGTGTGCAAGGTGCAACACCGCGGGGCACGCAAGCTACTCCTACCGCGCAAGTATGCGGGCAGAGAGAGCTCCTTCCTGTCGTACAAGGGAGACACGCAGGGGTCTTCACCCCTTCTTCTTTCACGCAAGGAGTGCGCAAAAGGAACTAACAGAGCCATGGGATGGCTCCGGGATTCACTGTCGCGCAAGTAGTGCGCGCAGTATGTTCTTCGCTAAGCACCGAGGCTTCGCGGGACTTCATATCTTCAACAAAGATTCAGCAAGCAAAAACAGCGCCTCGGCCTCTCTTTATATAGGTAGAGGCGTGCCAAATATTCCGCGTGAGATTAAACTTTATTCCCCGAAGATTTCGGGTTTTCAATATTTTCTCCAAATCATTATTTTCCTTTCCTGTTTCACTGCAGGTTCTCCTTTTTTTATTTTCCTCCTCACATGCATGCGACTACAAATTCATGCACGACCTTCCTTTAGGCACAAACCATGCATAGAAATAATCCTCATGGCCTCGGCACTTCGTTTGCCTTTGTCTGAACTCCGAAATCTCTCCTTTGTTGCATGCAAACCAATATTTATGCATGGATGTATTCGTTACATCCAGATGAACTCCATGAATACTTCGGCTCAAACTATGGTGGCTCGGAACTCAAAAACATTGCTCGGAGGCGCCTCTGGTTCATGGCGAGGTCGCGGGTGGCACGGGGTGTCCTCAGCTCGAGCTCGAGGAAGACGATGATGCGGCAGCCGTCAGATCAGGCGTTTACTGAACTTTGGATGGCCGCGATCAGATCATCGCGGTCGGGATGCGATGAGCGGTCCAGATCGAGCGCGCGATGAGACGAACGGCCAGGATTCGCTCCGCGGAAAAATCCCGCGTCCCACATCGAAACGGATCCCGGTTTTTCTGCGGTTTATCACCCAAGCGCTCTCCGCTACTCCTCAGTTGAACTTATCCCTCCACGGTGCCGCCATGCACCGTGTTCTCTCTGCGGGCGCGCTCTTGCGCCCACCCATGCCACTCGGGCGCGCTACTAGCGCCCTCTATGTGCTCTCGGGGGCGTGCTACTGCGCCCCTGCCACCCGGGCGTGACACCCCCGCGTGTCCTCTGCCGCCTTGGGTTTGCCCCACGGGTTCCCCCTTGGGCGTGGCGCCTTAGGCCCACATGCCTTGGGGTTGAACCCTCAAGGTGTCCATGGCTGGCCAATTTTTTTGGAAAAGTAATATAAGGAGTACTTTGTTAAACAACAAAGTAACCACATGAATATGAAATGCCAAATGCCAAGAGCCACTCCTTCCTCTTCATTTCCTATTCTTTATTTCTTCTTCTTCATTAGAATTCCTCCAATTCTCATCAACATTTATTCAACACTTAGGCATGGAATTCCTGAAGGGTCTTTATCTTCAACCGAACTCCTTAATCACATAAATTCTTCAATTAACTTTGTTGATCTAATCAGACATCAAATTGGAACATCTTCTGATTCACATGCACTAAGTGATAGTGCATGGACTTCTTCATCTCACTTCATCCACTTAGAAAGTGTGGATGGATCTTCTTCATCTCCTCATGCATTGTCAGTACAATGCATGGTCTTCAAACAATGTTGTGACTTTGTATCCAGTTGATACATGTTCTTTGAACTTAATGATCAGTTCATCAATCGTCAGATGTAATGATGATTCTCCATCATCATCCATTCATCAAGTGGTGTAAATTAGTATCATCTTGATACAAGTATTGAAACATTAAGATCAGTTCTACAATCGTCTGATATAGATAGAGAATGTTTCAACCACAACATCCTATGTCACTTAGTGAATCTCCTAAGTGACATGCATCTTAGTACCATGGCCATTCTCCTTTATCACCAACACCATCATAGCCTTTTTCATTCACATATTGACTCTCCTTGACATCCATTAATTCCATGACAACATCATGCCTTGTTGACAACAAATGAAACACAATGCACTTCAATCTCCCCCTTTGTATTTGTTGCCAAAATACTTCCTCAGCACATATGAATGGGTCAATATGTGTGCCAATATTTTCTACCCCTTATTGGAAATCAAATGAAAAGATGTGGTGTGGCTCTCTTCCAAAATATCTCTTCCTCCCTTCGAATAGCATCTTCTTGAAAAGCACTAAGAGAGGGATGATGTCACATGTTCTCTTTAGCAAAGAACCTTTAGTAAATCAACTCTAAGTCTACTTGGGCTGACCCGGTGTAGAAAACAAGAGTGATGTAACCAAGGTACTCAATTCTGTCCAACATTCACTATACATGTGAGATCATGCTTCAAGGGGCTTGAATTTTTTCAGATATAACAATGAATTTGCTAAATCTTGCACAACTTCACAAAACTCATTAGAAAGTTCAGGTGCAAAGATAAAGCTCCCCCTTTCATCCATTTGCCTTCAATCAATACTCCCCCTTAATTGTCATGATGAATAAAATTAAGAAACAAGGGATGAAAGTATGGTTGGAATACCTTCACTTTTCTCAAGATGGTATTAAATATCAGAATCCCATCTTCTACAGATTGGCTCCCCCTTAAGGGGTGCACTCCATTCCTTCCAAACCATCCTCCAGCTGAGAATGATCATCATCTTCAATTCCTTGTAGTGTTAGCACATGTAAATACAAGTGATTAGGGAATAATATGGAACCTCCTAGGTTCATCAATGTGAACAACAAGGTTGAGAAGATTCTCTCAACCGAGATGTACCATTTTCACCATTCTTCACACTTGCACATTTGATCTTCAATGATGTTTGTGCTGGTGTGGATCTCAACACCTCTTTAACTTATTTGTGTGTGACTCCTCTATTTCTAGGTGCCTTCTGAGCACTAGAGTATCCTGGAGTAATTTTCTTTCTTTTGAAGAATCCCTTCTGAGCTGGAATGAATATCATTCATTTATCACTAGTATGTCCAGCTTGATTGCACCTCACACACAGAACTTGATCTTCATGTGAAATATTTTTCTTTCCTTTTGCCTTAGCAATTGCCAAAACTTCATCTTCAGCTCTTTGCAGATCTTTGGCAAGTTGCAACTGATTTGGCCATATGACTAGTAAGTCACTTGGAAGTGTGGCCTCAGTTCTGGATATTCCACATGGTTCCTTCGATGCTTTCAAGCTACCTTTCTTAGGCAACTTGTTTTCAATCAATCCCTTCAGCTTCTTTTGGATTGATCGTCTGTTTGAGTCCAGTCTGCCTCTATTGAATTGCATGGCTTCTTTACAAAGATCCATGATATGTTCTTTCTTTCCGCAGTAGAATCATTTCTTCTTGGTGGTCCTTCTGGATGCATCACCCTTCTTGGATTTAGACTCCAAGGTCTTCTTTTCCTTTTTCAAAACCTTCTTGGGAGCATCTTCAACTTTCTTCTTGCTTCCCAAGGATTCCATTTTAGCCAGGTTCAGTGATCTTCTCTTCTTTTTAGCTCTGGATACAGTTGGAGATTGACATGTATTATTTTGACCACTTTTGCAATCATCCCAGATGTTGTCATGTAGTCCAAATCTATTTGCAGTAAACAGATGTCTCTGGACCTGTGGATACTGCTTCTTTTCCTCTGGCTTGCTCCCCATTGGCATGGGCTTCCTTTGGGCTTTGACATTCAGTGGATTGTACCAACAATACTTTGCACAGTGCCCATACTTATTACAACACCAACACTGACCCACAAATCATGACCTCTTCAGTCCTTCTGATTGTTGGGTAATTTTCTTGACTTGCTGTGTTGTTTCAGGAGAGCATTCTTTCTTCACTGTCTTCATCCATACTTGTTTGGATTCATTCTTCCATCATGCACTTTTAGTAGAAACACTTTTAGAAGAATGAGTACAAGATGGTATGTATGGTACCTTCTTTTTAGAATGTGTTGCCCTTTCATTAGAGGATGTCTTTCTTTTAGAATCATCCTTCTCAAAGCTCACTTGAGTGGAAACATTTCTTCTTCCAGCTGACTGGGAGGTTTCAGCTATGGGTGATTGCTGATTTTTCAATATAACCTCCAGTCTTAAGCATTTCACATTGAGAGAGTTCTTCTCATCCTCAAAAAATCTTAGCCTACCTTCCCATTTTTCTTCCAGCTGTTTCATCTGGTCTTCATGCACCTTCTTCATTTCATGTAATGAATTGTCAAGCTCCTTCACCATTTTGACTTTGTCTTCGAGTTGAGCATCTCTGACATTCATTGACACTTTGTACAACTTCTCCAGTGCATGGAAAACTTCTTTGATCATTATCATAAAGATTTATTTCTCAGAAGAGATTCTTTGCAATTCTTCATCAGTGTCTTCAAATCTTTCATTGCAAAGGGAAATAGTTTCATCTTTAGCCTTCACCAGCTTTCTGAGAGTGTTGGTTATGCCAAACCTTTTAGCCAACTGATCTTCCATCGCATTGGCTTCTTCTTCTAGCTGTAATTTTTCTTCTTGAAGATCAAGGATGCCTGTAGCTATACACATTGCCACTTCCTTGAGGACTGTCTTCTGAAGATATTCGATTGCACTTTGAAGATATTTTATTGTTCCAACTTCATCACAGCTAGGAAAGGCTTTCTTCATCTTCTTGGCCTGTTTCTTCTTTCTATTTTTCTGAGTCTTGGCAGATATCTCCATTTGAGGCTGGTCGCTCATTTCCTCAAATCTGCACTTCATAAAGACTCCCTTGGATCTTTTAGAGGTAACCTCCCTTTGATACAAATTGAAGTGCCCAAATCAGTGTGAATCACTGAGAGGGGGAGGGGGTGAATCAGTGATCCTTTAAAACATTTTACTAATTGATTCTTAATCAATTAAACCTCTATGGCGGGTTAAAGCCTCGATCCACTCTTCTTGTATCTCTCACCATTCCTCGAATGATGCAGTAAATGTAAAGGCACTAGACACAAGGATTTACAAGGTTCGGCACCAAAGGCCTACGACCTTGCCATGTTGGTTATACGCCCCAACATGGTTTCTCCATTATAACTTGTTAGAATTACAATGGTCGATACAGCATCCCACTGTATCTCTCCTGAGTCCCACATGAGGGTCTTTATACTGCGTCCCATAGTGTTACCAGAGTCCCACTGGCCTGCTCCAGAATCCCACTGAAGACTTCTTCCACCCTGAGTCTCACAGGGGGCTTCTCCTGGCTCCTCGAGTCACACGAGTATCTCTTCTTCACTTTAAGCTTCTTTAAGTATCTTCAGCAGTCTGGGATAAAGACTGCTGGCCTTGCTCTGTACCACTGATCACTTGAGTTGATCAGGTCTTCTCATCTTGCTCAGGATTTATCTCCTTCTTCTCAGGATGACCTGGCTTCTCTCCAACTACTGAATACTCAGTCAACTGATATCTTTAACTTCCGTCTGGTCCAGTCTCACAGCAATTCAACTTCATGCACTGAATGCATGGAAACTCTGATTCATCAAGATCTTCTGGTCTTGGACTTCTAAATTGCACACAGCCTGATTTAGCTTTGTTCATGTGTTCACGTGCATGCATGCATGCATGTACTCCCCTTCTCTTTCTTTGGTGTGATAAACCCTCAAAGGGTGTAAACACTTTCAGCACACAAACCTTCCTTGAACTGCACACACTTTGTTCAATTTGTTCACACACTTAAAAGTGTGTTATACTTTAGTGTGGAAGTCTTCCAATCCTTCTAAGTGTATACAATTCACTTAGTGCACACACTAGGTTCGGACTTTTTATTCCTTTTCACACACACCACTAAGGTAAGTCTTTAGCCTTCCTCTTTCATTTTGCACACACACAAAATGTGTGCTCTTCACTTGGTGCCCACACATAGGCTTTGGCCTTGTTCCACTTCTTATTTTTCACACACACAAAATATGTTCTTTTATTTTTTCTTCAATGTGTGCAACCACAAGGCTACGACCTTCCTCCTTTGCACACCCACTGCCCGTAGGGTGTTCTCCCAAGTGGCACACACACAAGGTGCACTCCTTCCTTGCACATAGGACACACAAAGTGTGTTCTTCAATTTGGCACACACAAAAGGTATGGCCTTGGCCTTCTTGTTCAGTTTGCACCCAAAAATGGTGTATGTCTTCACTTGGTGCACACAAAAGTATGGTCTCGGGTTCTCCTTGCACACACAAAACCGTAGGGTCCTCTTACTCCATTTGCACACACACACTAGGTATGCACTCCATTGTTCTTTAAGAGCCGCGCAAGGTACACTTGGATCAAAGGCTACACGGGCACGCAGGGTGCAAGGTGGAACCAGCCTTGGGAGAGCAAGTTTGCTACTGCCTCGGGTGTGCAAGGTGCAACACCGCGGGGCGCGCAAGCTACTCCTGCCGCGCAAGTATGCGGGAAGAGAGAGCTCCTTCCTGTCGCGCAAGGGAGACGCGCAGGGGTCTTCTCCCCTTCTTCTTTCACGCAAGGAGTGCGCAAAAGGAACTAACAGAGCCAAGGGATGGCTCCGGGCTTCACTGCCGCGCAAGTAGTGTGCGCAGGCTATTCTTTGCTAAGCACCGAGGCTTCGCGGAACTTCAGATCTTCAACAAAGATTCAGCAAGCAAAAACAGCGCATCGACCTCTCTTTATATAGGCAGAGGCGTGCCAAATCTTCAGTGTGAGATTAAACTTGATTCCCCGAAGATTTCGGGTTTTCAAGAATTTCACCAAATCTTTATTTTCCTTTCCTGTTTCACCGCGGGTTCTCCTTTTTTTATTTTCCTCCTCACATGCATGTGACTACAAACGCATGCACGACCTTCGTTTAGGCACAAAACATGCACATCAATAATCCTCATGGCCTCAGCAGTTTGTTTGCCTTCGGCCGAACTCTAAAATCTCTCCTTTGTTGCATGCAAACCAATATTTATGCATGGATGTATTCGTTACATCCAGACGAACTCCATGAATACTTCAGCTCGAACTATGGTGGCTGGGAACTCAAAAACATTTCTCGGAGGCGCCTCTGGTTCATGGCGAGGTCGCGGGTGGCACGGGGTGTCCTCAGCTCAAGATTGAGGAAGACGATGATGCGACAACCGTCAGATCAGGCGTTTACTGAACTTTGGATGGCCGCGATCAGATCATTGCAGTCGGGATGCGATGAGCGGTCCAGATCGAGCGCGCGATGAGACGGACGGCCAGGATTCACTCCGCGGAAAAATCCCGCGTCCCACATCGAAATGGATCCCGGTTTTTCTGCGGTTTATCACCCAAGCGCTCTCCGCTACTCCTCAGTTGAACTTCTCCCTCCACGGTGCCACCTCGCACCGTGTTCTCTCTGCGGGCGCGCTCTTGCGCCCACCCCTGCCACTCGGGCGCGCTACTAGCGCCCTCTATGCGCTCTCGGGGGCGTGCTCCTTGCCTACCCGGGCGTGACACCCCCGCGTGTCCTCTGCCGCCTTGGGATTGCCCCACGAGATCCCCCTTGGGCGTGGCGCCTTAGGCCTACATGCCATGGGGTTGAACCCTCAAGGTGTCCATGGCTGGCCAATTTTTTTGGCAAAGGAATATAAGGAGTACTTTGTTAAACAACAAAGTAACCACATGAATATGAAATGCCAAATGCCAAGAGCCACTCCTTCCTCATCATTTCCTCTTCTTTATTTATTCTTCTTCATTAGAATTCCTCCAATTCTCATCAAAATTTATTCAACACTTAGGAATGGAATTCCTGAAGGGTATTTATCTTCAACCGAGCTCCTTAATCACATAAATTCTTCAATGAACTTCGTTGATCTAATTAGACATCAAATTGGAACATCTTCTGATTCACATGCACTAAGTGATAGTGCATGGACTTCTTCATCTCACTTCATCAACTTAGAAAGTGTGGATGGATATTCTTCATCTCCTCATGCATTGTCAGTACAATGCATGGTCTTCAAACAATGTTGTGACTTTGTATCCAGTTGATACAAGTTCTTTGAACTTAATGACCAGTTCATCAATCGTCAGATGTAATGATGATGCTCCATCATCATCCATTCATCATGTGGTGTAACTTAGTATCATCTTGATACAAGTATTGAAACATTATGATCAGTTCTACAATCGTCTGATATAGATAGAGAATGTTTCAAACACAACATCCGATGTCACTTAGTGAATCTCCCAAGTGACATGCATCTTAGTACCATGGCCATTCTCCTTCATCACCAACACCATCATAGCCTTTGTCATTCACATATTGACTCTCCTAGACATCCATTCATTCCATGACAACATCATGCCTTATTGAAAACAAATGCAACATAGTGCACTTCACATAACATTCATACGATTCCTTAAATGATTGTTTTAGTTCATGATGCATAAAAAAACAAAACTAAATACATTATTATTAATTAACTTTTTTATTTGATAGGATAATATTTTATTTGACCAATGAACAAAAAAAATGATAGGATTATTATTATGAAATTTAAAACTTTAATGTATGAATATTTTATTATATTGTTGTCATTAATATAATTTCTCAACATTATGAAAATGATAAAAAAGATGTTTTCTCCATATTAATTAATATCTATTGAACTAATGGCCTCATAAATAATATTTTATTTATGACTTGGAGGACCTCCATTCTTCAGTGATAAATCAATTATTTGTGATAAATGAACACATTCACTCAATATAAATATTTACACCATTCCTATAGGTATATATCACTACTTTACACTAATGTTTTAATACATAGAGACTTAATTACAAGGTATTCATTGTATGATTTCAACATTACTTGCTCTATTATCTATATGATTTTTTATGAAATCCTCTATCTATGATTGATTTAAATGTATCATGTATCAAAAAATCATTTACCATGATCATGTATAAATTGCCAGGACACAATTTAATTAATGTGGATAGAATGTGACACCCTGAATAACTAATGGAAGAACCTTGTATTCAATCGAATGTCTGACATAGAATACCAAGTGTGTAATGCAATATAATATCTAGAAAAATTATAATATATATAATAATTAAAATATATAATATGTAATTCAGAGCATGCAACAATTAGTTAGAGTGTGTCATATGCAAGAGCGACCACCCTTGATATCTTGCATGGTATACAAGACATAGTTTCACCAAACACCGATATATTATTAAAAATTATTATTATGTATACTGAGATATAACCTTGTAATTAGGAATACTATTAACTATCATAGTAAAATAAATGGTGAATATAAATGTAAAATTAATTTATGGGGAACCAATAAATGATAAATGAAAATAACGATGAATATGATATAAACATAAATATTATTTTTTTGATTCCAAATGACTTTTATCTTAAAAATATAATTAATTAATTTTTTTAAATAATTATAATGATATATTTATTTGATTTACTAAGACTAATTTTTTTATATTCATCCATTATGTTTGATATGAACATGATAAGAACAAACACTATATTACACATAAAAATAATGATTTTTAGGAAGTCAATTTTACCACCATTTAATAGAGAACATATTTTAATCTCAGTTTTATCACTTTTATAAGTTAATTTGGATAATATAAATATATTATTGTAAATATTGATATTGAAAGTTACTTTGGTTTATTTTTTTGTATTTTTCTAATTATTTTCATATTTTAATTATTAGTTAAACAACTGTATTTTAATTGAAAATTTTCTTTTTATATAATTTATTTCCATAGTTAGATTATCATTTTAATTTGTTTCAATGATTAAATAAATAAATTCTTCATAATTTAATACAATTTTTTTCATTTGAAGCAATTTCACAATTCTGTAGAATATAATAACTATGTACACTTTTGAATGTTTTACTTAATTTTATTTATTATTCTAGTAATGAGATTAAATCTTATTTAATTTATACCAATTCTAGGTTTTTAATTAGGATTTATGGATTACATATTTTTAATTATAGTGTTCAATTTTTTTAAATATATCCCTTTTATTTTTTGGAATTTATGAATAGTAATTTTGGTAATTACTTTTATTTCCATGGTGAAAAGGTATATCACATAAAAAAGGTAAAAATAACACTATAATGTGAATTAAATACCCTAAAATATGTCATAACCTTATTAGATAGTTCAAGGCGGACCAAGACAATCATTGGTTTGATATTTTGTCCTTTATATGCCACATGGGTGTGATTCAAATATTTATAACATTTAATTTTATTTAAAGGGAAAATATCAAAAAATTGTCTATTATTACAAAAATAACTTTTATTTGGGGGCATATAAGTGATCCCTTTGACTTTAGGTTGTCATTAGAAATCATAAAATATTTCCTACATCATGTTATTTTATTTTTTTAAATCTTAAATAATTAAAAAAAATTGACACAATGATGATGTAATAATAGATTTATGATTAATGATTCATAATAAATGATATTATAAATTTTAAAATAAATAATATTGGAAATATTTTGTTTCATAATCAAATTTTATGGATGACTATGACATGATACGATCGATTGAGTGTATTTTTTCAATGGAATCCAATTGTTATGAATTGTTTTTAAAATTCGAGTATGAATAGTATGAAAAATATACATAATTCATAAAATAACATTTAAAATATTATATTAGATGTTATAAAATACCTAAAAAACAAATATTCCACCATGTGGTTAGGATAAGTCCACATATTCAATAAATAAAACATTTATGGAAATTAAATTAACACCTATATAGTATATAAAATGATATAACTTAATTTTAAAAAGGGTTAAATAAGTGTTAAACAAAAAAGATAAGGAATACAAAAAATTATATAATTGTCTAATTTTAATTGGATGATATGGATTCCCACCAAAAAATATTATATTATAAATAAATTAGTTTTGGACTATTTGGAATTAAAATCAAATTTATATTAATTTGAAATTTTAAGAGTTTCCAAGGTTTCCCCTCCTCTCTCTTATTAAACGTACCGAGTATTCTCTAATACTCACACTTCAAGAAGATTTTTGTAAGTCCAAGATCATCCCAAAACCCTTACAAAACTCCCTACCCTCTTTCTATAATCCTATATAAGGGATTAAAGCCTCCCATAAAAGCCTTTTGGTATACTCTAATAGAAGATACATTATTAAGAGGTAGAACCTTCTCTCATGCATTTAATTTCATTTTCATTAACTACAACCTATAATTTGATTATTAAATAATTAAAAAAAATATCAAAAATATTCTAGGATATTTTATACTATATTTTCAACCTACACTTCACACAACTATATTTAATGGGTAACGAACATACTATTTTTGGGTACGATGAACTACTACATCACAAATCGATATTTGTTCAATTTTCCCTACTGACCTCATAGTGTCCATTATTATGGAAACTATATTTGGATATGATTTATATTATATTTATATTGTATCCATGCTTTTTTAATTTTATTTAGAACATATCTTTAATCTTTCCATGTTGTGTAAATACAATAATTTCTTTTGGGAAGTGTGGACTCCCTCGCCCTAAATGTGGTACGAATCATTCATTCCATACGTGGAACATATAAAGGTTGATTCTAATAAATATATGTAACATATATAACAAAGAAATTATACAAGAAGTATAATACCCATAACTATAATTTATCTTCTATTCTTTTTATACAACAATGGCTTGAAATTAGTGTTCATTTGTACGTATGGCCAACCGTCTCTATAAAAGGTGCATTTAATTTCTAATCTCCAAATATTATAGAAACTTTTAAAAACAAATTTATTGAGTATATAATATAATTATATAGTCATTTTTATTCTTCAGATATTATATAATGATCAATTTTCTCATAGTTTACCTAGGAATGTTGATTTTGACATATTAACCGAATTTGGTTGAAATTGCTGAAAAAAAGTAATTTTGTAATTGGATGTAACAATCATGGTGATAAGTGATATAAATGTAATTATAAACATTAAAAAGATTCTAAATCATATAGAAAATTAATATATGTTTGTTATACAGTTTTTTAAAGGACATTCACCCGAAAGGAAACCCAATGTATTTAATATCATCTCAATTTATACATCAATGAGATAAATATCACAATCAACAGTTAATTGATAATTTGTGGTGTATCTTATATAAATTTTGATATATTGTAACATGAACTCATTTTTATAAATTTTATTTAGATTTTTCATTTGAGGAATATCACTTTTGGATCTTTTGATTCATGTGTATGAGATTTCGTCTCAATTTCATATCATTGTGTAATATCGTAAAATTATGCACATAGTTACTTTTATATTGTGTATATTCTACCTTATGAAATGTTATATCACGAATCTCGTTATTTTCATGATATTATTTAATGTTATTCCTTTATTTGGACTATTAAAAAAACACGTATTTTGCATTCAATATAATAATTTGATAAGGAATATAATTTGATGTATTCTATATGAGGAATGATTTGGACATTAAAGGATTGGTGGGCCCACAAATTTAAATATCAACTCAATGCATATACATGTTCTCATGAGAAAAATAATTTCCCAAATGGTTTTCTACCCTAACTATTAAATCATTTTGTGAATGTTCTTTATGGTAATAGGTCCTCAAGTTCCTTATACATGATGTGTAACACACATAGTTTGAGGTATGTATCATTTTTTTTATTCTTTTTTATGTTTTCATAGTGCTTTGGATGATTTAGGAAGTGGATGGAGGTGGTTGGATGAGTTTTAAATATGTTTGGAGGATGTTCTAATGGTGCACGGTTTGATAATGGTTAGGGAAAACTGTGGGCGTTGTCCATGAAACCGTGAAGGGGGAGATAATAGGATTTTCATAGCCTACGTATATTTTGAAAAACCATGTGAGGAAACCATACAGACCCAATCTCTCGAGGCCGTGGTGTGGTCATGGTTAGTGCATAGTTCACCAAACTATGCATGCTAACTATGAGGCCACTTAATAATGGTGTTTTTAAATCTAGGCTCCCTAGTGCTTGGCCTATTTCACTCCAACCTCTCTCCCACTCAATCCTCACTAGTTATTTTGGGTTCTCAATGGTTTTAGGTGGTCTGCCACACGTTTTTGAAGAAAATTGAATAGGGTTCTTGGTAGATTGAAGTCAGTTCATCTCGGGTAAGTCTCCTCTCATGGTTCTTTGTGGTTTCCTTTAGATCTGCATCTCCCACTCTATCAGTTTTCTAGATCTACTCCTATCGGGTATAGATATCAGGTTTTGGTTTCCTTGGGTGTTGATTTCAAAGCCTGTGGGTTTTATGGAAGGAGATATTGAGTGCTTTCAATGACAAGTTTTCTGGGATTGGGATATTGTTACATGTGGTTCAAATTCACTAGAACCCTAAATGTAGGTGGCTTCTCTCTCGACTCGGCATGGCTTGATTTTAACCTTATATACAATTAATTTATTGTGCTTGAGATTAATTCATTTTTATGTGGAAAATTTTTTGGAATTCCCTTTGGTAATGTTTTGTTGTTTTTTTGGAAAAGGTTATTTTGGGGCGGAATGTTCTTGTTTCAAATTTTAAAATGGTGATTTTCAAATGGGTTTCATGAATTTTTTTTTGAAAATGGTTGATGATTGGTTTTCATTAATTATATTTTATTGTTGAAATATGATTTAGCATGGGAAAATAACTAAATGGTGATTTCAATAAGTTTTTTTTTGTTGAATTGTTTTGGCATGGGGTTGAAACAGTTATGTGTATATTATTATGCACTTGGTGAGTCATTCTTGGGTATAGAGTTTATGAAATGTGTGTATAGTGGGAGAAAAGTACCACTATAAAGAGTTTGGATAGTGGATGGAAGGACCAATATTAAGAATATGTGGATGGGAAGTGCCATTAAATTGGGATGGACGGGACGGGTCAGACTGAAGTGTCGTATTGATTGTTAAACTAGTCTGGGTTTGTGTAACATTATGTAGTTCTTTTTTGTAGATATTCAAAGTAGTAAGTTCTTGTGTTAATGTGTGTCAGAGTGATATGGAGAATGTCATGTTGGATGATCTTCATTATGTTACCTAGATTTCATCTGAAGTCTTATTGTAGTCATCCACTTGATAATCTGATTTTGAGTTGGTTTTATTTGTCATGTGGGATCATTATGGATTAGTAGGTAGTCTTTTGGTAATGCATGAGTTTGGTTGTTTTGTTGACATGCATCATGTAGATGTGGATTTTTTTGATGGTGGGTTTTTTATTAAAGGAAAATTATTCTCCAACTTATTATCGAATCCCTCGGCATTTTATTTCCAGCCTTTATAGCCTTGGGTACATTGCTCAACTCCATGTATTATACCTCCACCCACTCATGCCAATTAGTTGGGGTGGGGTGTTACAAGTGGTATCAGTTTTTCCATTCCATGGATTTTGAGTGAGAGAAGTTTTTTGATCCTTGGTGATTGATCTTTGGTCATGGTGTTTACATTCATTTTTGGTCTATTCTTTAATTAAGGTTGGTATCAAGGCATAGGATTGTCAAAACATTGACTTTACAGCATAAAAGGACGTAGCTAACCATTTTATAATGAACATCATGTTACTGAGGAGTTGGGAACATTAGTGTTTAGTGACACTTATAGGCATTGGGAATCTTATTGTCATGTGTGCACCCAACGAGATGAACATGGAATGCATCGTAGAAATGACTGCCCCCAAAGATATATATTTTATTGGATAATAATTATCTATGTTGTAATAATAATGTGTTGATTTTGAAAATATGCATTTGGTTTTAAAATAGAAGGATTTGAAACAAAGAAACTTGTGGTATTTTGAAAATGGGTTGATATTCAAAACATGGTGGATTTTTCAGAATAGTGGAACATGTGAAATGTGAACATCTGGAAAGCCTAGTTATGATAGTTGCAATGTATTGAAATTGAAAATTGAAAACCATTTATGGTAAGTGAGTGAAACATAGAGTTTTTTTATTGATTAAAATGGCACCGGGTAGACTTCGTAGAGAAAAACCAGAGGAAGCTACTGAAATTACGGTTGCACTTCAGCCCTATGTGAACTAGTAGCTAGAGCACAATATAGTGAAATAATTCCAAGCTATGGAAATTGGAAGTAATGCAGATGAACCATGTCATGTGAATCATGTGGTTCATTATCAAAGGCACAATCTACCGATGTTTAGGGGTGATTTAGAGCCCGAAATGGTTGAAGAATTGCTGAATAGAATGAATAGGATATTTGACTTCCTGGGATCACCAATAGATATTTATGTGAAGTTATCCACATATATATTAGAATAAATTTCCCTCCATTGGTGGGAGATGGCGGTCCAAGGAGAGACAGACCAAATAGTTATATGAGAGTGGTTTGTGGAATTTGTTATCAAACTATTCTACCCACATATGTTCAGAATTCAGAGTACAATATACTTCCATAGTTTGATGTTAAAAAACATGGTGGTGACGGAATATGCGGCTTTTTTTATGAAATTATTATAGTTTTCACCTGAGGTGGCAGGTGGTACATTTTTGAAGGCATGAATGATTGAATTTGGGTTCACCCACGAAATTCATTCCAAGATAGTAGGGATTTCTATAGAAGATCACATAGAAATGGTGAATCAAGATATAGAAGATGAGAGAAATCATATAAGGGATACAAGAGGGGGGTGTATTTTGGTTACCATGGGAAATACTGTAAACTCAAATGCTGAGTTCATGAGGAAGAGGGACACATAATTCCAGGATGGGATTACGGCTCATAATCCAATGGTAGGATCGGCGAATCTTCCTCTGAAGCCTCACAACAACCTAAAAAATTTTCAATGTGGTTCAACGAGCCACATCAAGAGGAATTTTACGACACAACCTCAATCATGTAATAATTGTAAGCATATGGGGAATTTGTAGCATTATAGGAAAAATTCTCCGAGTTCGGGTGTCTGTGACACTCCGTATCAGTCACAGGGGTATTATGATTCGACGGAATGGGGCAGCAGCTTATCCCATGACAGTGGAGTAAAGTGGGTGATGGTGACTCTCAGAATACCATGACCCCATAGCATGGTAATAATGATTTCATCATGGTATAAACGATGTATTTTGGGGCTGAGAAAATGGTAATAGATGATTAGTTGAAATCATCCATGGTGCGAGTTATAGTTCATATAAATTTAACATTGATGAAATCCTTGTTTGAAAATGGGTTCCTCAAATTCTTATTTTACTTATTACATCATTGATTTTTTTGGGATTAAATGTGGAAATTATGCATTCTATTTTGAAACTACAAATTCCATTGTGTCAAAGAGATTGATGAACCTTCAAAAATTGAGCAATTTTCGTAGTTATATATGACATTGAATTGATGTGGGGTTTTTCAGTGCTTGAGAAGGATGATTATGATATAATCCTATAAATGGATTGGATGAAACTGTTTAAATCCAACATCGATTTCAATGCACAAATGATTAGTTTTGTGATGGAGGATGGCATTAGACATCTATATATATGGGAGAAGAGTATAAATCTAGATTCAACCGATTTTTTTCACCTACTATTGGCATGATCTCATATCAATTAAAGGCCATGTCATTTTCCTCAGTGGAAGCTATTGATGAGGGTGTTCTTCCATTATCATTGGATCACTTTGTTGACATCTTTCCCAAAGAATTATCATGGATGTAACCCATGAGAGAAGTTGAGTTTATGACTACTCTCTTTCCGGGGATATGTCCAATCTCACTTATGTCTAACCGAATGGTTCCCGCTAAATTTCATGAATTAAATGTGATGTTTGAAGAGTTACAAAAAAAGGATCATTTGAACTATCACATCTCTATGTGTGGCACCAGTTTTGTTTGTTAAAAAGGAGGATAGATCATTGAGTCTCTGTGTTGATTACCGTATACTTAATAAAGTTACGATAAAGAACCAATATTAACTTCCATAGTTTGATGATTTGTTTGACCAGTTGTGTGGAGCATAGTGGTTTCCAAGATTAATATGTGGTTAGGGTATCACCAATTGCTGTTGAGGAAAGAGGATATCCCGAAAGCATCATTAAAAAGTAGATATGGACATTTCAAGTATGTGGTTATTCCCTTTGGTCTAATGAATTAACCAGTGGTGTTCATGGGATTGATGAGTTAGATATTCTAGATATATATGGATTATTTTTTGGTGGTATTTGTGGATGATGTATTGATGCATTCAAGGAAAAGGGTAGAGCAGGAGCAGCACTAGGAGATTGTGTTGGGGGTCTTAAGGGATCATCATTTGTATGCCAAATTGTTAAAGTGTGTCTTTTGGTTACAAGAGGTTCATTTACATGGAAATATTACTTATGAGAGGGTTTTTTAGTTGATCCAAAAAATATAGAGGTTGTTATCTCATGGAAACCACCAAAGAATGTTTTTGAGATGTGGAGCTTCCTCGGCCTAGCTAGGTATTATCGATGTTTTGTTTGTGATTTAATGTGATAGATGTCGCTATTGACATCTTTTACAAAGAATATTATCCCATTTAAATTAGATGAGAAGTGCCAGAAATGTTTTGAAGAGGTAATGGGTCCCCTTATATTTGCACCAATCTGGGTTTTATCTGAACTAAGGAATGGGTATGTGGTGTATTGTGATGCATCAGGATCATGTTTTTGGTATGTTATCATGTAGTGGGGGATCATTTGTTTGTTTATGGATCATGGAATTTGCGGATTCATAAGAATAACTACCCAAAGCATGATTTGGAATTGGCGGTAGTGGTTCATGCATTAAAAATGTGGTTTCATTATCTTTTCATTGTGAAATTCATACGGTTTGCCGACTGTAAGAGCATAATGAATATTTTATCACAAATTGATCTGAACATGAGGCAAAATTGATAGATGGAATATATAAATATGTTTGTTTTTGACATAACGTAAACACTGGGTATAACATATTTGATGGTAGATGCATTAAGTATGAGATCATAAGCTCAAGTGGTGAAGAAGATATTGGACAACTAGTAGTAGATGTCGGTCATAGCCGATATATGGTTGGAAGGTGAGGATCAGGGTGATAGAGTGGTCTTAGTTATATTTTTTTTGGTTCATGACATGGTTGTTTTCCTTAAAGATGCATATGCATCAGATTCAAAATGTATGACGATGAAGTCCAATCTCAAAGGTGAGGAGAACATTGAGAACTATGAACTAAATGGGAGTTCAGTCTTGTGTTTTCAAAATCAAATGGTGGAACCAATGGTTTGTCAGGAGGAACATTATAGAGCTAATCATCATTATGGGAGGGAATTTAATAATGGAATTTAGAAAATGAATATGGTGTTGAAGGTGCATTTTTGTGGGGCTTGTATGAAAATGGATGTGGTCAGGTTTGACTCGAGATACTTGACTTGTCAGAATGTCAAGGTAGAGCATCATCAACCAAAAATCATGTTGCACTTTTTACTTATCCCAGTGAGGAAATGGGAGCAGATAACAATGGATTTTGTGAGGGTCACCCAATAACAGCCCGGAAGCATGATGTCATAAGGGTGATTGTGGATCAGCTAACAATGACATCCCATTTCATCACGATTCATGAATCTCACGTAGTTGAGGATCTTTCCAAAATATATATCTAGGAGGTGGTAAAGTCGAATGGTGTTCAATATTTGATCATATTAGATAGAGATCCTTGGTTCACATGTCGTTTCTATAATTCCTTCTAGTAATCCCTTCGGACAAAGTTTACGATGAGCACAACGTATTATCCTCAGAAGGACAACAAATCTGAGAGGACGATAGAAACCATGAATGATATGTTATGGGATTGTGTGATGTAATTTTGTAGTTCATGGTAGGATTAATTAATATTAGTGAAGTTCTCCTGCAATAACAGTTATCTATCATTGATACTTATGGCTCTGTTTGAGGCTTTCTATGGGCGTATGCATCATTCTCCTCTATGTTAGGTCGAAACGGGTGAGACATCGATGATCGGACCAAGCCTTGTCCAAGAGAATATAAAAAATATCATATTTATCTATAAGAGGATGGAAATAGCTCTAAGACCTTTGAAATCATATGGGTACCATCATTGATGAAATTTGTCCTTCGAGGTGGGAGATCATGTGTTTTTTAGAACCTCTTCAATGTTGGGACATCATCAGTTTGTGAAAAATGGTTAGTTATCTCCCAGGAATACTGGAACTTTTGAGATAATTCATCATATATGAGAGGTGGATTATTATTTGGCCATGCCATCTTAGTTTAGTGCAGTGCACAACGTGTTTCATGTGTCATAGTTGAAAAAGAATCAGCCGAATTCTGACCATGTGATCTGTTGGGATCTTGTCAAGCAAGAACTGGATTCTTCTTTGGTGAGTGTTTCAATGAAGATAGTAGATAGTTAGGGGAATGACTTGGGTGTTAAAATAATCTTTTTATTTTGGGTTTTGTGGTATCATGGTCAGATTCAGGAAGATACTAGAGAGCAGGAGAAAGAGATGTCCGAGTAATGGACAGAGCTCTTTTTGCAATGCAATGGTTATCTACATTATGAGAATGGAATGTTTAATGGTGTGGAGAATATTTAACCTTTGATTTGAGTTATGGTCCCTTTTTAACATTTAAATTTTTTAATGTTTCTGGGATGAGTTTGGAAGACGATGGGAGAGTTTTTAAGGGGTTTGAAAAAGTTTGGAGGCTTTTTAAGGGAAAACAATATGAGAACGATTAGAGAAAATCATGAGGATTCTCTAGGAATCCATGTAGGGGAGTAAAGTAGGATTCCTACATCTTATGAATGGTTTTCCAAATAGTGCGAGGAAACTGTACAGAACCATTATCTAGAGACAGTTGAGTGTTCACGGTTTTCACACTGTTCTCCAAACTATGTCGACACATAAATATGTGATTTTTAAATCTAGGCTCCCTCATCCTTAACCTATTTCACACCACACTCTCTCCCAATCAATCCTCACTCAGCATTTTGGGTTATAAAAGGATTCAAGTGCTCTTCCATGCGTTTTGGAAGAAAATAAATGTGGATTCTTGGTGGATTAGAGTGTGTTATTCTGGAGTAAGTATCCTCATGTTTTTCTTTTTTTTTTCTAATGATCTTAATCACCCCCTCATTCATTTTTATAAATATTCACCAATTGTGTGTAATTTATGGTTTTTGGTTTCCTTGGGTTTTTATTTCAAGGATTCTTTATGTTATAGAGGAATATTTCGAGGGGTTTTATGTCACGTTATCCCGGATTGGGGTGAAATTACTTGGGGGTCGAATTCGTCAGAACCCTAAATGTTGGTGTCTTCTCCATCATCTTCACATTTATAGATCTGAATTCATGGTTACAATTAATTTATTGTTCTCCAAATTAATTGTGTTTTTATGTGATAAATTCGATGTAATTCCATTTGTAATTTGTTTTTGGATTTTGGGAAAAAGGGGTTTCTTGGACGAAATTTTATTGTTGTTGAATTAAAAATAGTTATTTTAATATATCATGAAATAATTTTTGAAAATGGTACATGAGTGGTTTTAAATAATAATTTTATCTTATTGAAACATGTTTTTTCATGGGAATGTAAATAAATAGTGATTGAAATAAATTGGAAAATTATTGAGGTGGTTTGTGATGTGGTGGACATGGCTTTTTGTATATTTTTGTGGCCTTTGTGAGTCGATAATGGGTATGGATTCTGTAAAATTTGTGTAATGTGTGAAATAAATACCACTATAAAATAGGATGAATAGTGTATGGAAGGACCACCATCAAGAATAAGTGGACATGAAGTGAAACTAAATTGGCATGGAAGGAACAGGTCAGATAGAAGTTTTGTCATGATTGTTATACCAGTTTGGGATTATGGAACATTGTGTTGTTATTTGTTTAAGTTGTTGATATGAAAAGTGGTAATTGGTTGTGTTAGTGTGTGTGAAATTGATATGGAGTATTTAATTTTTGTATATTTACCTTGTGTTACAAGGTTTGATAATGGTTTGTTTGTATTGTTTAAATTTTTTACTTGTTGATTGTTTTATATAACTTGTTTTCTAAAAATGTGCTATCTATTTCATCCTAGTGGAAAGTGTAGGGAATTCATTTGTGGAAAACCAATTTTGTATTTTTACTCACTGTATTTTTTGTAAGTTTGGTGATTTTGTAGATGTTGTACTCTAGGATACTCGTATGAGTAAAGCTTCCCATTTTCCTAGCAGTTCGGGATGATGCATGGGGATGTTGTGGTGCTTGGAGCTTGGAGCTTGGGTAGAGCAGGGGATAGTGTCCTAGTTCTCTTTGGGTTTTTTGTCGTCTTCCCCTTGGTATAGTAATTTTTACTTTTTCTTATTTTCTATGAGGGGTCATTATGGATTTCTTGGTTTTCTTTTGGTAATGTAGGAGTTTGGTTGTTTTGTAGACATGCATCATGTAGTTGTGGATTGTTTTGTTGGTGGGTTTTTTCTTAAGAGAAAATCATTCCCCAACATATTATTGATTCCCTCGACATTTATTTTCAGTATTTGGAACCATGGGAATGTCTCTTATGTACAATTATAATTCCTCCTCCCTCTCAAGATAATGATATGAGGTGGGATGTTACATAACACCCGTTAAGAAAGAATTTTCCTTATGGTGGGTTCAATTATTATTCATCATGGGAGAAAATGTGTCGACATATCAATGGATGTGTCTAATTTGTGTTCCTTAATTAATGGAATGTGGTTTATTTTAAAAACATTCCTTATTTAATTTTTCTTTATCCAGTTATTTGAATTCCGCGTATTTCAATTTATTACGTATCCATATTTTTTTCAAAATACATGGCCATTTTTTGGTTACATTTTATGTGTGTTTAGATATTTACTATGAAAAAATTATCACTCTCATTGATTTGTTATTTATTACAATATATTTTTTCCTTATTGATCATTTAGTCTCACCATTATTATGTTTTTTCCATGAATCCATGATCTATACGATGAATGTTATGCTAGAATATACTAGATAGATTAGAAATTACCCTCAATGTTTTAGAAAAAATACATATATGATGTAATTAATGTATTATGCTTTAATAAAATACTCATTTATGTATAATGTTTACCAAGAATTCTTAACTGATCATTACTTCAGGGATAAATTCCTTGTAATCATGCCAATGTAATTGATATTAGACATCTACTTCAGGCTATCGGGGTCGGGTCAATACAGTTTGTATCAGATGATGTTTAGTAGAAACCACGTGAACTAGAATAAGGAGAAAATATGTAATAAAACATAATACTAGGATTTAATTTGATTATAATTATAGTGGGAAACCATTGAATTTTGTTAAATTATATATAATGTTGGTCTTCATTGAAAAATATACTTTTCAATATAAAAAAGTGGGAATGGTTTGGGCACAGATGTAACTACGAGTAACAACTCTGACAAGGTTTTCATGGCCAAATTCGGGGTAACCAGGTACATGGAAACATGCCTTAGTGTACACATTTTGGGACAATTTTGGGGGATATTATTAGGATGATCCATATTTGTTTACAAACCATTATAAAAGATTTGAATAAATAATGATAATAAATAACATAGGCTAAACATATAAAGAGTTTTATATTTAATATTTGGTTTCATGATTGGAAATCAAACAAATGATGTTATGGATAGTCCTTATACCATTGAAAGACTCATATGGAAAGCAAATGGATGTTGTATTGAGGTTGTATTGAATAATTTATTTAAAGGTCTATTTTGAGTTTAACCAAATATTTAGGGTATACATCATAACAGTTTTGGAAATTATATTAATTAGGTTTTATAAAAAGACAACATGTATGTCAGCTAACAACCAATAAAATCTAGAGAGTCTGTGGTTCTTGAACCCATAATAGAAGGAAGAAAAGGGTATCAGAAAAACCATTGTCCAACAAAATGTCCTTGTTAATTTTTCTTTGTTTTCAGTTAAACAATTTGATGAATATATGATAATTATGAACCAGCTGTATAAATATTAAATATTTGGGTTTAATATATTAAAAATATATTTATTTAATAATATTGAAGGGAAAATTGTTACACTATTCACTATTACGATCCTTTAAAGGTATTTAGTGCTTCCAGCAAAAAAAAATACTTATTCATTGGTAATTAATTTTTTGATGTGAAAGGATTAATTACAATTTGATAAATAAAACACCAAACGATTAGTTTGTTCTTTTAAAATTTAAACCTATCATGTAATAATTTTTTCCTATATTTTTGGTTAGTAAAATAGTTACTCAATATTATGAAAATGAAAAAAATATGTTATCATAATACATTAAACTATTTTTAACCAATGGTTCTATATATTATATCATACATATTTGTTTAAGGCCCTAAACATTCAATTTTACAATCATTATTTTATTTAAGACCTAATTCACTTTATATAAATATATATTAATTTTATCAATGTATGTATCTCTACATTAAATTAATGTTATCTTACATAGATACCTAATTACATGGTAGTCCATGTATGCTTTATATTTTCCAGGCTCTATTTTCTAATGGTTTCTAGGAACAGTTCTATAGATGTTGGAAATAAATGTAAAATGTATCAAATAATATATTACCATGATCGTGCTTAAATTCCAAGGACACAATCTAACTAATGTGAGGAAAATGTGATTCCCCAAAAAACTAAAGTAAGAACCATGTATTCGATAGATTGTATTAAATGAAACACCAAGCACCTAACTAAATATAATACTTGAATACATTATAAATAATTTACTATGTAAAATATTTTTTCTGTAATTAAATACAGACAATACTAAGTTAGATTGTGTTACATGCAAGAGTGGCCTTCCTCGATAGCTTGCTTAGTATGGATGAACGTGTTTCACCAAACAATGATACATTTTAAAAATATTATTATTTAAAATAATGAAATATAAAATAGTTGTTATGAATATTATTAATTATCTTCTGAAAATATATGGTATATATAAATATAAAATTATTTCATCGGTAACAAATTAATGATAAATGAAAATAATATTCAATTAGATATAAACTAAAATGTTATTATTTTTATGATTCCAAAGGAGTTTTATCTTAATAATTACTTTTAATTCAAAATTATTAAATTATATATATATATTATACTTCAACATGAATATTTTTTATATTCATCAATTAGTGTTTGATATAAATTTGATAAGAAAAAACCATATTTTACACATAAAAAACGGTACTTATATAAAGGAAATTTTTCTGCCTTTCAAGGGAGATACATTCTTAAGACACAATTTTATCACTTTAATATGGTTTTTTGTACGAAATAATAATATTATTTTGAATTATCAAATCATATTTTACAATGTTTTAATTTTTGGTATTTTTCTAATAACATTCATTTAGAAATGAATAGTGGAAAACAACATTATAATTCAAAAATGCATTTTCTTCTAATTTATTTATATATTTATAATATCCTTTTAATTGGTTTAAAATTATAATAACATCAATTTTTTTATCATTTAATTCAATTGAATTCATTGGAATCAATTTGAAAATGAAATTAAACATAAAAACTATGTGAACATATTAATTTTTTACTAAATAATCATGTTTTCTATTTCAATCAGCAATATTATATTTTATTAATTAATAACAATTATTTGGTATGAACATTGAAAAATGGATTCCATATTTCAAATCAGAAGTTCCAAATTGTGTAAATAGATCCCTTTTATTTTTGAACGTTATGAATAGTATCTTTTATAATTATTTGTATTACCACGTTTAAAAGGTAAATCGAGTAAATTAAGGAAAAAATAATATTATTACAATATAAAAATACCCAAATATTTGGAAAAAATATAAGGTGTGGGTAATGGATGGCCAATAATATACATGGTCTGATTTCTTTAGCATTTTGATGCCACTTGGGCGTGATTAAGGCATTTACGACATTTAATTTTAAGTAAAGGAAAAAATATCTTAAACATGACTATTATTAATAAAACAATTTTAAAATTGGGATATATATGAGATAACATCTAATATAAATAGTAATTATAAATATTTTAATATTATATACATCATTTTACTTTATTTATAATTTTTAAACATCAAATAATTATATTTATTTATGAAATAATAATAATGAAATAATAGATTTATTATTGAATGAATAAAATAAATTATATTAAAAATATTAAAATAAGAACTATTTTAAATAATAGTTCTCATAAATTAATTTTATTGATTACTATGTCTTGTGTTTAATTATTTATTGTATTTTTTTAGGGAACCATGTTGTTTTGAATTTTTAAAAAGTCAAGTATGAATAGTGTAAAAAAAGTGGCTAAATCCTAACCAAAAACATAAAATAGTTTTTTAAATGAAATAATCTTTATAAAAATATATGATTCAACCAAGAGTTTAAGATAAGTCCTAATATAGAATTAATGACACTTTTAATGTTCTTATGAGATGTTATGATAATTACATTAACACAAAAAGTCCAAAAACATGATATCATAGTAAGATTAAAACTGGTAAAATATTGGAACAACAAAAAAGAATTGGGTTAATAAATATTTGAGACAAGTATAATTTTAATTTTATGATCGGTAATCGTCCCCAAATAATATTATCATAGAAATAAATTAGTTTTCAACCATTTAGAAGTGAAATTTAATTTATATTAATTTAATTTTTAAAGTGTTCCCAACGCCGCCCCTCCACTCTTTTATAAAAACGTGTAAACTATTCACTAATTTTCACCCATTAAGAACAATTCCAATACTCTTCCAAAATAACATTCCTAATCCTATATTCCAATCTTAGATAATAAAGCCTCCCATGTACGTCTTATGGAATAAACCAAATGAAATTAACTAATGAAGAGGTAACACCTTCCGTCATGGTTTTTAGTTTCATCACCATTCTCAGCTACATATAATTACTTTGTATAATATTGTACAATATAAAAAATATAATATGATTTTCTTTTGATATGGATTCAACCTAATAGTCACATACCTCTTTTTAATGGGTCATGAAATATTAATTCTGCTGTATGACTAACTACTGCCTCACGAAATGAGGATTGTTCAATTTTCCCTAACTACTATCAGGGTAGCCATTATTATGAAAAATAAATTTATATACAATATATATTATATTTATAATGTCTCCATTCTTATGTTATTTTTATTTATAACATACCTTTATGCTTTGCATGTTGTGTAAATACGATAGTTCCATTTTGGGAATTTTGGACTACGCCCTCTCAAAGTGATATGGCACGTTCATGAAATAGATGCAGAATACAAAGGATGATGTAAATAGAAATTTATAACATATATAACATTGATATTATACTGCAGTTATAATATACATAGGTACCATTTAGTTTTTATTATTTTAATACCCCAATGAAAGGAATGCAGCGTTTATGTGTACATATAGCGTACCGTCTCCATGAACGGTGAACTTCATTTCTAATATACATATATTATGGACAATTATAAATACATATTAATAAGGTATATAATATATTATTATTATTGTTATTATTATGTATATTATATATACTGACCCATTTGACAATAGTTAATGTAACAAAGCTGAATTTGATACAATAATCGAATTTGGTTGAAACACCCACTGTAAAATTAATTATTCATGTAGTTGTAAAAAATTTGGTAATATGTGAAATTAAAGAAATATTAAACCTGTAAAGGTTTCAAAATAATAATAAAATTTTCATGTGTTTATTATAAATAAAGTTAATTAGTGGTCACCTAAAATGAAACTCATTGGAATGATTCACCTATAACTATTTATATCCTTGACATAAATCTCATAATAACCACTTACTTATTTTATGTGGAGTACCTACTGCCCATTTTGAAATATTATATCATGAATTAATTTATATTTATATTATTTAGATGTTTCACTCGATTATTATCACTTTTTGATCTTTTTATTCATGTGTAATTTCTTTCTTATCAATTTTATTTCATTGAGGCATAGTGTAATGTTATGCACCTAATTTATTTTATATGGTGTATATTATACCTTTATACATGTTATATTGTGAATCTAATTATTTTAATGATGTAATTTAATATTATTCCTTCATGGTTATTAGTTATAAAATATGATTTTTTTAATTCTATATTGTTATTTGATAAGATATATTATTTGAATTATTCAGTATGACGAATAGATTAGTATAGAAATGATGGGCGAGGCCTTAACATTATATATCCGCTTGATGCATCGAAAGGTTCTTACAAGACAAAAAATTGGGAAAATTGGATTCTCCCCACAGTTTTAAATCATTATGTGAGTGGTCTTGATGGTAATATGTCCTCATTTTCCTTATACATGATGTATGTTAAGAAATGAATTCCCCCATAGTGGTTTCCGTTATTATACATCCATGAAATTTTACATCAACATATCTACGGATACATTCCATTTCAGTTCATTGATGAATTTCTGGTGTTTTATTTTCATGTTGTGTTATATTTAATATTCCTATATAGTTATTTTAATATTATGTAATTCTAGTGTTTAACTTTCCATATTATTTATAAAAATACTTGAATGTTTCTTCCTTACATTGTATGTCTCTTTATTTAATTATTATACCATAATTATTACTCTCATTGATTCATTGTTGATTCCACTAGATTTTACCCTTACAGAGAATTTGACCTCACTATTATTATGTTCATTCCCTATAAATACATGAAGCATACTATGAAATATTTTTTAAAATATACTATATAGATTAGAGATTATAATTTATGTTTTTCCTTTTGAAAAAATATATATATTTTTTAATTATTGTATTCATTATTAATATAATAGTCATTGATGTGTATGGTTTACCAAGACTACAAAACTGATCATTCCATTTGGGATTATTCCATGTAACCGTGCAATTTTAATTGATAATATTCCCCAGAATTAGTATATTTAGGGATGTGTTTCTATAGTGGTAGTAGAAATAATTATTCACATAAATAAATAACTATGTTGTATTTTATGTTTTCAATTATTTTATTGGATACAATTATGTTTTTTAATTACGAATAATTATAAAATATACAGTCCATTGGGATGCAATTACATTTATAATATGAAAATTTAATAAAGTAAACAATAACTCATTTCTACTGGGGTCGGTGTCATTACTGTTCATATCATAGGACGTTTAGGAAAAAAAATGGAAAATGGGTTTTAAAGAATGTGAATTGGGGAAAATAATACTATGATTGAATTTGAGGATAAGTATTAAATATCAAAATAATGTCTTATTTATGTAAATAATGTATAATTTTTCGTATAAATATATACATCTCTAGATACTACGAATGAGAATGGTTTTGTATAGATTTTCCAATGGGTAATATTCTTGAAAAATTAATATTGGGCTTGTATTGAGAATTACCTTGGATTTAAGAATAGGCTTTAATATGAACCAAGTTTGACACTCTATATGTATATGTGGTGGTTAATAATCATATTAATTAAAAAAAATTATGGTTTTGAAAATATATTTTTATTTTGAGAAAATTCTACCTAAATAATTGTTTAGGAATATAAGATTAGCCTTGCACATGTGGAAATTCAAAAGATACCAATGATTCTTTACCATTGGTTTGAAAAAACCATTCGGATAATGAAACTATACCAATGATTATGTGAATCCATTGCTATATGATAATATAACTTCGGGTTTTCCAACAATTTAAGGAAACTGTTGGAAAAAACAGACTCAATACCAACGATTCATATTAACTATTGGCATAGACCTTAATAACCTTCCCTCATGTCGACCTCCCATCATGCCTCACTTCTCCATTACCTACAACACCCACTATTCTCCTCCTTCCTCACTGATTTTCCCATCCCTACTCCCCCTCTCCACTACTGTCATCCCCCTCTTGCTCCCATCCCCCCATATCTAATCCCCTTCACCACTCACCTCTCATCACTCTCCACTCACCTATAGTCGATGTGCATCTCTTCTCCTCATCCTCTTCTAGTCAATAATTCCATACTTATTCACATATCCTCCTACTCATCTTTTTTTAGTTGATCATCCCCTCATAATCCGTACATTTTACCTAAGGTCGATCTTTCCTTCACTCGATGTAAACCCCCCAAGGTCGAGCATTCCCTGACCCGACAAGAACCCCTTTTGGTCAAGTATCCTGCCTAGCTCAAGGATCCCCACTATTATAGAATTCCCCTTTTAAATTTTTCTGATTTGGGTATTCTATGACGGTGAGTCCTTAATCATCTTATGGAATGGTCAACTGGTTCACTTTTTGGATTGATATTGGTTGATTTAATTTTTTTCAATTCATGATTTTTCACTTATCTTTTATATATGATTGATTTTGGTTTTCTAAAAATATAAAAATAGTTATCATTATTGTGTTCGTAGATATAAATCAAGGGAATTGCACATATATGATACTATGAGAACACGATTTCCTTACGATTTAGGTGAACAATATATGATTTTTTTCTAGTTCCACATAGAATATCATATTCTATGTGATATCATTTAGAGTTTATAAAAATGATAATAATATTTTATGTGTATAATTATTCATATCATTTATGATTTTTTGATGTAGTTGTCATGTGAATGGATTTTTATAATTTTCAAATGAAAATTTTATATAATGTATACTATTTTAATATGTACGTGATGTTTGTGAAGGGAAATTTTATTATAGATAATTGTGTTGTTATTTTTGGATTCACATATAGTTTTATCAGTGACCATATTTTATTAAATTATAAAGTGTTATATAGTTTATAAGATCCCTATAAATATGGAATTATCTCAAAGTAAAGGTGTTGATCCTTTTTTAGATTTGTGATTAATAAGAATGTATTTTCATTTTTTTGTATTTTCTCCATATTAATTTTTTCAATGGAATAAAAACACCATATGAAGGAATTGTTTTACAAAAATAATTTCATTCAAAAAAAATATGTGTGCGTGAAGTGTGTGTTATGTGACATTTACATTAGAGTGTTGTTTTGTATCAATGAGTATGGTAATAAGGTGGGTCTATCCACTTCTAAGTTATTACATTTATTCAGGATTTATTCTCCATACAAGAAAAAAAATTGTATCTCAAAAAATGATGGATTTTACCTGCTCTTTCTAGTTTCATACAATTTAAACATGTTTAGGTTGAGAAATCATGGTTTTTTATTCATTCACAGGTTCGTTACTATTTGAAAATTTCATATTTACTAGATCAATTAGAGAAATGTCAATGTTCTTCATCATTTTTGTTTTTCATTTTATAAATCATTACATTATGTGATCAAGCATTTTTTCTTATCATTTTCAACCTTATATATAGGTGTGGATCCATTTAAAGTGACTGATTTACAAATTGATAACATTGTCTCGTTTTCCTTTACACTAAAAAAATGATTTTTACTAGGAATTAATGTCATACATATGATAGCTCCCTGACCAATATGAATAAAACTTCACAAAACATCTTCAATTAAATTTGACATTCCTTAAGAAATCTCTTAGGATCCTCTAGTGAAATTTCATCTACTAATTCAATTATTCTATTTCCTTCTCTAATGGTTTCCATTTTCAGTTAATATTTTCTATCATAAACATTGTATATCATTATGTCTATTTTAAAATAGTCTATCCACAATCCATTGCATTATTGTAAATCAACATTAACGGTAAGGGGGGACTAACAGAAACATCCTTTAAAATCATGACACACCATCAAAAATTTCTAAATATTCTATTATGTACCCTTTCATGCTGTAATAGAATAATATTCTGTATACTAAAACCCTGTGATGATCATCTCTCTACAATGGCCACTTAGGAATGTCTTTTTCTTCTTTTTTCATTAGTCTACACCTCTAGGTAGTATTTTTTCTTTTTTACAACTTATTCAATCATGAAATCCTCTTGTCATTACCTTATTCCTCATTTTGATTTTCTAAATAACCAAACTCCTCACAACATGGACCATATACATTTCAATATTCACAAAAATTATCATGGATATTAATTATGATTCTAAGAGATTAATATCTATTCATATGTGAAAACTAATTTTGCACAATAGTTTGGTTATTAGTTTTAACTATTATATCATTTTATTATTATCTTAGACCACTTTTACGAGTATATATATTATACCAAACATCAATTTCCATGTGCCCAATCATCCCACGTCACAAATATTTTACAAAAATTTTATTTCATTCTCTTTGGAAGTAGATTTTCTCTATTTATTTTATTATTGTCCCTGGATAGATTAAACATAATAGTTGGTATTGTTTTGGGGAACTACACTTCATACATATTATCGAGCCTAGCATTAATGTATTGGTGAGTTTCATTATAGTTTATGTCATTGGGTTTCTCATAGACATTGATCATTGTACAACACATAAGAATAAAATAGACTATGAAATTATAAATTTGTTTGGGTAGTGGGATACATTATTCAATGATGATGAAGTACAAGAATCTCCAAATTTTCTAAAGATTTATTTATTACTAGAATGAATCTATTTTTAGTATAACATCATCAATTGGATTTTACTATTAACACGTTTCTTCTCAGTTCATTGGGGAGGTTTATCTTGGGTTTATTCTAGATTCATCAATTTTTCATCCAAGCTATAAATACATCAAAATGTGGAAATATTTAAAATACTAAATAAATTTTAATCTCTTACAATTATGATTTTTTTCATTATACATCTTTTTAGTCACATGTAGTAAACATAAATATCATAAAGCCTTTTTTATTTCACATATATTAAAAAATCCTTGATATTCAAAATGACAATATAATACACTTATAATGTCGTAAAGATTATATAATTTTCACTTTTATATACTAGTTATATTTTATAGATACTGAGCAATAATTAAATTATCTTTTGTCAGGAATCATTAATTGGTGAGCTTATGCTACTCAGATCCTTGTGGACTATAAAAACATATAATCTTCGCTAATCTAGAGAAGATATAATAGAGTAGTCGATTGCGATTATATTAGAGAATCTATTATTTACTAATCATACCATATAAAAGAGTAAAGAGTTTTGTAGTTTTGAAACAAAATCATGTAAAAATATTGTATCCCTATACATGGCAAGAGTTTAGTAGATGCATTTTTATTCTTATAAATAAATTACATTTTCTGATTGTATGGGGTACTATATATGGCCACATCATAACAAGACACTTTGTTCACATCTTAATTATGGATTTGATTGTAGGAGTAAATCATGACCCAATAATGGACCATTAAAGAATAACTCCAGTAGATTAATGACTATTCAAATTAATAATTTTATGTTTTAAAGGATCTAAAAAAGGGATTTTATGTTAGACTCTATGTATATATTGGTTGATAAAATTTTCTTGGGGTAGTTCAACTATAATGACAGATGCCACTATATAAGAGACATGGAAATGTCCTTGCCCCATTAAGTTTTACATTGTAGATCATACGTTTATAGTGTAAAGGTATGAATTTTATCTATTCTACTGAAAGGGTTGAAATTGGTGATAAAAAATATGGCACATTCAATGAAAATATGAATTAGATTTAACTATTATGTTTTTATGATATAATTGTTTTCTTTTTTATAGTAAATATACCTTTTTTAATTTATTATGCTGCGATATTTTCTATTTTATTTTTTATTTTGTTATATAATAAACTTTTTTTTGGTTTGGATAAATTATGAGTTTTATTTCATCTTCAAAAAATATATATACATGTAAATTTGTCCATTTAATTGTTATATATGATTTCCCAGCCTTACACTTCTAAATCCAGTGCTACAAATAGAGATTTTCCATCTTTAGAGAATATATTATTTCTCATATTATTTGTTTTTCTAGTTATTTTTGAATAAAATTAATACTTTCCTCAAGCTTATATGTCAAGACCTGGAATTTCTGTGTGCTTTTTTTAAATATATGGTAATTTTAGAAGTCTGAGAAAGTTGACGACACGTGATTCTGAGGCACGGTGTGCCCGAAATCAATTTATGAAGTTTTTTTAGGTACGTTCAGTAAACATATGAGCAGGTTTTTCTAACATTTGAACCAATTCTCAGAATTGAAATCTGATGACACCGTTGAACTCGTAATGCCGATATTCTCTTAAGAATGCATTCACTTCGACGTCAGTTGGTCGAGGGTGAATGTTAGTTTTCGAGGTTTTTAAGGATATAATAAAATAAAATAAACACATGTTTTATATTTTTTGTCTTTTATAACCACCCATGTGGATGTTGTAGGTGGGGACTATGACACCTTAACCTCCCATTAGAGGTTATGGTGGTGGGGCCCACCCGAAACTAACCTCCAACGAGAGTTGACGGTGTGGGGACCACCCAGGACGAAGTCCCCCAATTAATTGAGGAAAACCTCTCAACTCCCTCATAAATGAGGGATATTCTCTTTACCTCCCTTACCTTAATTGTGCCACCACCCCCTATTTTAATCGTGTCAACCCTCCCCCATTAATAAATTTAACCATCTCATCAATTAAATGATACAATTTAAATTTTAAACTCATCAATCTAAATAATAGATAATCTATTATTTGGTGGGAATATCTATTCATTTGTTGGAAACAGTATGGAAAAAGAGATTAGTTCCTCTCAAACTATGAACGCTTCCCCCACGATGAATGTTCCACTGACGAAGAACGTCTACCTCGACTTCGACCATCTTCCTCAGAACCACCATCGATGTAGGACATGTTCGTCTACAACGAATCAACGTTCACCATCTCGCACCAACGTCGACGAAAAATGAACAAGGTAGGGATTTTATTTAAGTACGATATTATTCGCTTGATTCTTTCCTACTGAAACAATGAACGTGGACAACTTATTATCCAATTTATCCCCGTATGATTTTCCTTTTGGGTTGGGAATAAATTATTGGGGAGGGATTATGGGAATTGACGTTTTAAGATATCTTCCAATGTCATACCATGATTAAGTTTTTGATGAGCCAAATTCTACCACTCTAAACGCGGAGGGTGTGGGAGAAAAAAACATGGCCTGACCCCCCGCCGATCTTCTTTGTGGTGTTTTTCGAAATAGTGACAATGGTGACGAAGGCAACGGCCGCGCCCCTGCAGCCTCAGTGACCCGCACTGCCCCCGTGGCATTCTGACCGCTGACCTGACTGGCCCTCGCCACCCGGCCGTGTCGCACCCCAGCCGCGCCGCCCTCACCTATCGTGCTCCCCTCACTGGCCATGCTGGTTACTCCACCGGCACCGACTGTGCGACCCTCGCTGGTCGTGACGCCCCCACTGGCCGCACAGCCACACCGGCAGCGCTGCCCTCACCGGCCGCGCTGCCCTCACCGGTGGTGCCTCGACATCGGCTGCGCTTCCCTTGTCGGTCTAGCCGCCCCCTCCGTCCTTTCCGCCCTTTCTGCTCGAACCACCTTATCGGTCGTGCCCCTGCGCTGTGGCCATGGCTCCCCGGCCAAACCGGTCGTGCCCTCACGGTGCCCTTGTCGGTCGAGCCGCCCCGGTTCGGGTCGTGCTGCCCCACGCCCTTGTGGCACTCCACGCCTTTGCGGCCTGTTGGGTAAGGCCGAGCGGGCAGGGCCATGCATGCAGAGCTAAACCCAATGGTCCGGGCCACCCATCGGTCCAGGTTGGGTATGGCCGGGTCAGTTTGACCAGGTTGGACTGGACCCAGGCCCACTACGACATGTTTACTTCTTTTGGCGATATCGTTGGCCCCAGATGTCTGTTTGACGAACCGTCAGTGGCACCAGAAGTCTTGGAGCATGAAAACCATTTGATTATACCCTAAAAATGTTTGGGGTATAATTGAGATACGTCCAGGTTGGATTTTATACGAATCCAACTGGGCCCCCAGGACTAAAAGTCTAATAACACACAGACCGGGCGTCCGATTGACTCGATTTCAATTGAGTTGAGACCCCAATGACATAGAAAACTATTGGAATACATCTTCGTGGGAATTCATGGAAGTTTCAGCATCGACTAGTAGCTTGTGAAGTTGATCATCTTGAGACAGACGAGATTTTTTGTGGGAAACTAGTAGCTGGATGAGACTTGGCGATTGTTGACCGATTGACTCAGAGTGACTCGACTAGCCTAGTGGGGAGCGACTAGTTGTGGCGGCAGAACAATGGTGGAGGAGCACCAGGTTCTTGTGTTAGACCCGCGGTACTCAACAAGAGGAGCACCTCTGCCCTCTTTGTGGGAGACCGCCTGGTATTGGTGACAGACCCATGGTGGCGAGCATCTCTGTGTGATGTAGCAGACCCACAGTACATGACAGGAGTACCTCCGCATTCCAAGGTTAGTGGGAAGTACGCTTGGAGTCGCTGCAGGCCCAATGTACTCGATTGAGCAGGAGTTCTCTAGGATCTGAGGTTTCAATAATTTGAACAAAAATCCCAGTTGAGCATAGTCATTAATTTTGTGTTTTTCCTCATGATTGATATCGATAACATGATAACTTAGGTATATGTATGGGCATATACCTATGTAAGGTTATATGTAAATTTCATACTTTTTTGGATTATTATGGTTGGATTTTTTGAGACCATGAGGGTCTTAGATTCCCTAATAAGTATCGTTATACTCACCCCTGCATGGGAAATTCCCACTCCTTATTGTGTTGGATGCAGACGACAGACAGTGGTGACAGAGGCTAAGAGTACTAGGACTGGATGGTACCCGGAGGTTGACCATCTGGCGTGTCTGTACATGGAAGAGACAGACATACGTGGAGTGTCAAGGAGGCGATCTGTACCTACCCTTCAATAAAGAACCTTGGAGGATGAGCCAATATATATTTTCCCTTTTCCTCAGTTGTACTTGTACTTTCAGTTTCTTATAATTTCCAGTTGTGCTTGTATTCTGGCCCATTTTTACTTACTGTACTCACCTTTTGGTTATACAGTTTACTCATGTTCATATCTACTATTTTTTAAAGGATATAAATGAAATTCCTTCTCAGTTTTAGATAATTTTTCCTTTAGTGCTAGGTGCCAGCCCCTGGCCTATGGAAGGAGGCTTGGGGTAGTCATGGCACGGGTCCTGACGAACAGGTCATGACAAGTTGGTATCAGTGGAGTCGGTTATACCGAAAAACAAAGGACAATAATATTTATTTTCTATAAAATAATAATTTTATGAGTAGTGAGTGTGGTTATCAGTTTAGGGAGTCTATTTTTGGTGCGGTGACTGGCGTATACATACACCAGGAACCTAACTTCTGATTTCCGACTCAGTGCACTAAAATATTGATTGCAAGTGTGTTTTCAAAACTTTTCATTACGACATATCAACCAAGTCATCTCACCAGGTTTATTCATTTGACCTAGTCTCATCTATTTCTTTTAGGATGCCTTTATGAAGATAGTCGGTTAGAGTTCTGAGAGTTGTAAGCTCAGATATCCCACTGAGCGACGAGGCCTCGATGCAGGACCCTCTTCCTGCAGAGGCACCAACGGTACCACTCCCTGTTGGGCCACTGATGCCACCAGCCCGAGCAGTAGACAATGTATGCCTCTTGAGCAAGTTGCATGACTTCCAGTGCCATAGGCTAACCAGGTTCAGGGGAGGGATAGACCCATAAGCGGCTATTGATTGGATGGAGGTTGTGGTTAGAGTTTTCCAACAGTTAGGGACACCAGAAGACCTCATGGTGATACATACTGCAATCCTTCTACAAGAAGCAACAAGAAGATTGTGAAGATTAATTATCTAGGTCCATGATGAAATGGTGCTTCTCTAGGTAGACTTCGGGAGGCTATTTCAGGTAGGGTTTGTCCCAACGACTCTTCTCACAGTGCACATACATGATCTAATTCATCTGCAACAGGGAATCATGATTATAGCTCAATAATCAGTGAGTTTCACAGACCTCTAACAATACTCCACCAATATGGTGGGAGACCCATTTATCAGGGCTCAGACCTTCTAGCATGGTCTCATATGGGATATCAGTGTTCTGATGATCTCACTTTGCATCCCAACACAGTTAAGGGTGTTAGTGAGTGCCATCCTAGTAGAGAGTTTCCATGTTGAGATGTCTCCAGCATTGAGATCCACCACAAGTCAACACGTTGCATATTCTACTGCAGCTGGTAGCAGACAGATGTAGTAGAGGTCAAAGAGAATGAGACCTATAGGTGGACGACCACATGAATCAGGATCAGTTGTGCGTGGAACCCAAAGCCGCGATGGTCATGCCAGAAGAAGGTAGTGTTACTCATGTGGTGGGCATGGTCAAATGGATTGTGACTGCCCGACCCACCATTCGTATGATTAGCAGATGGTCAAAGGACCACCCTAGAAGAGACATAGATTCAATCAAGGCTATCTATGGGGAGTAGGCAGACATGGCAGAGGAGCTAGTCAAACAGGTGGAAGTGGGTGATGTTTTGAGGTGTTACCACCACCACTACAAGGAGCTCCACCTCGACCGTAGGGATCAGGTGGAAATTGGAGAGCTCATCTCTATGAAGATAGGTAATATGATCATGGCGCTCTAGAGATGATTCGAGTTACGATCTGTGTCTACATAACCATAGATACGGTAATTATAGACATAGGTTCCAGTCAATATTTAATATCCACTGCCCTCGTTCGAAGCCCAGAGACTTTGAATTATTTATTGGCTTGATCCTTAGGGCTAGAGACTCCTACGGGAACAGATTCGACAATTACGCACTAGAGTCGGCAGTATGAGCTTCCTATAGGAGGCAAGAGTTTCGGCTGGGATCTCTTAGTAGCAGCATCGAGGCCTTACGACGTCATCTTGGTTATTTACTGGTTATCTACAGTCTATGCTCAAATAGACCGTATTAGGCGCAATGTGCAGTGTGTCCACATAGATGGGACACGTTTTACCTTCACCAGCGAGAAGGGATCATTTTCCACACATGACATACTTTCTCGGAGGAGAGTGCATCCGATCACACATCAGTTGGCTAGCCATACCCTCGGAGTTGTTGATGTGAAGAGTAAAACTTATCCTATAGTGGTGGACCAGTATGCGAATGTTTTCCCTGATGATGTCCCAGGTCTACCTCCTCGAAGAGAGGTGGAGTTTTACATTGACTGGTACCTCGGGATGACACCGATATCTACACCAGCGTATTGGATGGCTCCCGCGGGGTTTTGCGAACTGAATGTACATCGAGAGGACTTGCAGGGGAAGGGATTCATCTGGACTAGTGATTCTACGTGTTCAGCCATGATTCTGTTCACCCAGAAGGTAGATGGGAGCTTGAGTATTTGTGTCGACTATCGGTGCATGAACCAGGTGACTGTGAAGAACATGTACCCACTCTCGATTAATGACGACCTCTTTTATCAGCGAAGGGAGCACGGTGGTTCTCAAGGATAGACCTCAGATCATGCTATCACCAGCTCAGAGTGCGAGACAAGGATGTTTAGAAGATAGCTTTCAGATGTCGTTATAACCACTATGAATTCTTGGTAATTCCATTCAGTGTAACCAACACTCCAGAAGTGTTCATGGGACTCATGAACAAGATATTTCAGCTATACCTCAATCGCCTGGTCATAGTTTTCATCGATGACATTCTGATCTTCTCGATTACGGAGGAGAAGCATGCCTACCATTTGCGGGTAGTACTGGACACACTCCGAGAGCCCCAGCTCAATGGTATGATTTCGATGTGCCAGTTCTAGATCCGAGAGTTTCACTTTTTGAGACATGTCATCTCAGAGGCTGGAGTTCATGTGGATCCTATGATGATTGAGGCAATACTTGCTTGAGATCCACCCAGGAGTGTGATGGAGGTACAAAGTATCTTGGGATTGGATGGATACTACTGTAGGATTATTCCAGACTTCTCCAGAGTTGCAGAACTTCAATAAAACTTGTCTAAGAAGGGGCTACCCTTTGAGTGTTCATAAAGATGCCAGTAGATCTTTCAGGAGCTGTGGTAGAGGATGACTAGTTCCCCTATCACTAGGCTTCAAGATGAAGGCATAGAGAAGATAGTCTACTGTGACTCATCGAAGACTAGACTCAGATGTGTCCTGATGCAAGAGCGAGTAGTGATCGCGTATGTGTCTCAATAGCTGAGACATCACAAGAAGAATTATGGTACCTTGGACATGTAGTTAATAGCAGTGGTCTTCGCCTTGATGATATGGAGACACTATCTTATGGGAGAGCACTTTATAGTGTACTCGTATCACAAGAGTCTCAAAAATATCTTCAAACAAGAGGACCAGAACCTTACACAAAGATTTTGGCTTCAGTTCGTCCAAGACTATGAAATCGTGATAGTCTATACTCCTGGGATGGGTAACATTTTAGTTGATGCACTCAACAGGAGATCTAGTATACAACTGCTTGGAAAAGAGACCGAGCATTGGCCGCTTTACAGATATCATTCAGGGATAGGGATGGATCAACTTTTCTTCATTCTCTTATAGTCACTCTCCCACTTCTTCAACGAGTCATTAAGGCGTAGCATAGAGACACTGACATTGAGACATCGCGTGCAATGATATCAACATGATAGGCAACTGAACGATTTTCTAAAGGCAGAGAGCATGTCATCCACTTCAGAGGACATATAATTGTACCAGTGTAACTTATGGGGGAAGTGTTGAGAAAGTTCCACACATCCCCTCTATCGGTACATCCAAGAGTGTAAAAGTTATACCAGGACCTCTGACGACAACACTGGTGGCCGGGAATGCTGAAAGTCATTGCAAAGTTTGTCTCTCGATGCCTAACTTGATAGCATGTGAAGGAGGAGTATCAGTGTAGAGACCTGAAGCCTGACGTACATAGACTTTACAATACTTTTGCCGAATACTTAGTACATAACAAAAACACACACACAAGGATCGTAATAGTTTAGTGTCTTTGGAAACTCGGAACGTAATCTTCTATTCGTGGTGAAAGATCTTCAATATCTCCCATAAAGATCTTCCCTTTTTTTTACCTAAAAACCTTTCTTTATATCCTAGGGAAAAGAAAACATAAAAGGGTGAGCTCAAATGCTCAGTGAGGGTAAACAAAAGAAATATCAATCACATCATATACATAAGAACATAGCTTTTGGAAATCTTAACCTGCAAAAGAGCTCATAATATCATAACATGGGATAAATCATAGAAGTGAAAATGAGATCCTCATAATCATAACATAAAACTTGAAACTTTGTGGCATGCACACATAATCATGGAAAATCATTTCTTGTTAGTCATGACTCATTTCCAAGACTATCTTAGTAGACAAAGTCCCTTTCTGAACCGAGTTCACTCCTCGTTTCAGTCCAGTATCACTGAACCGAAATAACCTTCCGTTCCAGCCATGTCTATCTCATGAGATATAAAATCTTTACCCAATGCATTGGAGGGAGATATAGGTCCCACCCATCTCATAATGAATCCTTTCTTATGTGTGCCACAAAATCATAAATCATACATCATTGCATAACCCATGTAATAAAAATGGGATTCTTAAACAACATGACATCATAAAACCATTCATATAAGATAAAGGAATTCATAAACATAATTCCATCACAACATAGTCAAATCAATGTAAAAATATGGATAGAAACAGAACCCTTTATTATCTTAGATGAAAAATAATTTTGATAAAACACTTGAATTTAATTCTTGAGGAAAATATCCTTTTTTCATCAAAATCAATTTCTTTTCACAAAACATCATGCAATTTTAAAAGAAAAATATTTTATTGAAAATAGTCATGAAATATTTTGGAGGAAGGTTCATGAAAATAAAGCTTTATAAAACCGTAAAAATCCGTTCGTGCCGTATAAGTTAAAAAAACATTCTTCGTACTTTTGTCGGAAAAGTCAAAAAGTACCTCGTATGAAAAACGACAAAAGATTCCTTTCATGTCTTTTACTAAAAACTCACCGAAGGGTAAAATTGGATTTAAACAATTGTAGGTGGATGGAAATAATATTACATATTGAAGAAACATGGATGTGGATGATAAAATACACCCCAGTAAATACCAAAGTATAAACAATCTCGGATAAAAATGAGATTGTGATATTTCCCTTACCTTAGGTCCGACTTGCTTTGTAAGTGTCCGAACCTCCTGTATAATGATTTAAATCATGTTATTGACTTATTACAGAATCATATTCATTGTTATGATATCATATATGGTTCACTTATGACATTATATTACCCGTTCTTTTGTAAATTCCATGTTAAAGAAGCGTTTTGGGTAAAATCGTTTCATTTATCGTAGGTGTTTTGACTTGTTGTTCTTGACATCATTATTACTTATATCATGATTTACTCACTTCCAGAATATAAAATATTATTTATATATCATATATATTCAGTATATATATATATAATAGGTAGATAAATAAAATGAAAAACACCGTTCATGGAGACGGTAGTCCGTACGTACGCATGAACGATGTTTTCCTTTCCTTATTGTCTTGAAATGGAAGTAAGTAGATGACATACATATGTATATATATACATAAATCCAGTAGCTTTATAATGTCATATATTTCATTATTATTTCTTATATATACATTATAATCATTCTTAAATGGTTAACATGGAGAATGAATCTCATCGCATCGTGGAGACGGTAGTCCGTACGTACGCACGAGCGATGATATCATTTCTATAAATATTGAATTGAATTGGAGTGGATTATACAATATATCAGAATCAATATGATGTTGTAATAACTATGTATAGTTATTCTTTACACCATTATACCCATCCATGTAAGGTGGTGGTGGAAAATAAATTACACCACGGCGTGGAGACGGTATTCCGTACGTACGCACGCGCGGTGATTTCTTTTTCCGTAGGATGGATAGATGGTGAAATAGGGTTGTTTCATACTTATAATAACATATCAGTATATGAGTGATACTGATGTTATTACTTCATAATGAAACAACCTAAGAAGAAGAAGTGGAAGAAGAAATAAAGATGAAATAATTGGTAACGGTAATTACCTCTTCTTTGAAGCGCCTTTTAGAGACCTCCTCTTAGGGAACTAAAATTGGTCTTTTAGGAAGACCAGAACCTCTAGGATGTTTCTAGGGAAGTGGAGAAGAGATTTTGGCAGGGGTTGGCCGATCTTGAGTGCTCAAATTGGTGTGAGGAGGAGGGGGAGGAGGTTCCCTTTTATAAGGGAGGAGAGGGGCACCTTAGGAATATCTCAAAATATTATTTTATATTAAAGTAAAAATCGGTTTATAATGGTTACAAAGGGTCTTATTTCGAAGTTAAAGGGGGGATGGGTCTAAATCCTATCAACCAATAGGATTTAGACAAGTTTAGGTTCTTATTTTAACCTTATCAATTAGATTTAACTCTAAGTTAAATAATTTAACTTTTACCGTGTCTTTTTGTTTTCTTTCACTATATGGTTAATACACTTACTATAACATGCCAAAAGAACCCCAAATTGTTTATTATTAATATATATATCCTTATCTAAGTCATTTGGCCGAACATTAGATTTTTAGGAATAAAATAACAATTAATAATATAATATTTTATTTAAAAACTATTTTGTGTCAATTTTGAAACTATTTTATATATGATTTTCGTGAAAGTCATAACAGAATTATATGTTCGAACCAAGTTGATTACATCAACACTAATATATCATAGTAACCTAAAATATTAGTGGAATTCATAAAAAGTCTCAAATTACATTCATTTGAGTATTTATAACATCAATTATGTTAATATTTCCTTAAAAGGGTAATTACTGCATCATCGTTGTGTCATAAATAAATTAATTTATTTAAAGTCTAAAAATTATAAGTAAAATATCATTATATAGTAAATCTTTTTATCTTTCTAATGAATATTTATAGTCGAATTTATCTTATGTATAACCCCATATTAAAAATGTTTTAGTGAATAAACTTTGATTTTAACTCTTTTAACTCTTCTTTGAATTAAATAATAATAAATGTCCTAATCTAATCCAAGTGGGCCTAAATGATAATATTTTACACTTAAGATTGTTTTTGGTCGAGATACACTTGTACAATAGAATTAGGACATGTGTTAGGGTAATATTAATATCATTCTTACCCTTAATTACCCTATTTACTCTTAATCGTGGTAAATAAAAGTAAAAAGTTACTATTCACCAAAAATTATTTTCATCTCATTGAACCACATTTTACTTACTGACATCAACCGTGTCTCTCGGATTTTTTAAATTCCATTCACAGAAGCGGTAAAATTAAGTTTTATGAAAAATTCAGTTTTTTAACTACCACTTAGTAGTTTCACTATTCATCAAAAAATGAAGGTTTTCAGAAAAATGCCAAAATTTCATCCTAAGCTATATTTCATATTCCGAATTCAAAAATGAAGTCTATTTTACCAAATTCATAACATAGAAGTTGCATTAATTAATTTTATAATTAAATCCCGCTGTTAAAACAAATAGCGTGTTTTTAAGAAACAATATCTATCAAAAGATTGACACTTGTTTATGTCTGGTTTAAATGTGCAATTACATCCAATGACCAAAATTGTATTAAATTGTAAAAATATATTCTAAATATACTTTAAAACTACTCCAATTAATAATTTATCACTATTAATTATTTCGATTAAAAAAGTTGTTTTTTAATTATAATTTAGTAATTTTCACTATTCATCAGAATATGAAAGTTATCCGAAATGTACCAAAATTTCACCTTAGGCTAAATTCGATACTCCGAATCCAAAAATGAAGTTCATTTTGAAAAATAAGATTTACAGAATTTTAAAAAGTGGTTATTAATATTCATACCAGCTAGTTTTAATAATATTTTAATAGCATATCGTTGTTTAGTGAAACGCGGTATTGCGTATTACACACGCTATCGAGGAAGGTCGCGATTGCGTGTAATGCAAGGCAAGTCAAGGATGCGTGTTGTGCAAGCTCCTTTTGGTGTAGCGTACAACACAAGACATTAATAAAATTAAAAAGAATATTTTTTATAAAATCTTGGGCTGTTACATTCTACCCCCCTTAAAATGAATTTCGCCCTCGAAATTCGTCGGGGTTATAAATGGTTTACTATTTGAAAGTTTCTTTAATAGAAACCCACATCGTAAAAAGGAATATCAAAACCAATCTTTAAAAACAAAAGTATGAAACGTAACGGTTACCCAAATAAACTAATCATTGGGTTTCCACATAGGTGAAAATATGGTTATGGAAGAGAAATCTAACCATCATGTTCTGATGGAGAGTGGTAGAGAACATGGCTATGGAAAAGCCAATAATCACAAATCCATAAATTTGTGACGATCTATGGTACCATCCGATTCATCAGGTATAAGATCACTAGGACAACATTTTTGGTTTTCAATATCATTTCCCTAAAGTTGAAAATTTGAATTGGAATAAATACTTTCTTTATTATGGTACAATCTCACTATTGTTCGTGCCTAGAACAATTTCCACTTCATCTCATAAATAAATGAAGTTGAATTTGTTATTCGTGAAGTGTTAGCAGATCATGTGATAGAATGACGGGTCATTCCATCTGTCTCAAACAAAATGTTAGCAAAAATTATATACATAAGTCGATCTATAGTGAGATTAATCATATATAGTTCCTAAAATGGACTTATACTTCATATATCATACTGCTTAATATAATAAAACTAGTTTCTACTAAACAGGGACTTCCTGTAGGCCAGTTGTAGGCGATAAAGGCCAGTCGCACTTCGGTTGTGGGTTCGATTCCCACAGCCTTGTCCGAAGCGATGGGCTGTCGCCCGTCCTGCAGGTTGTCCTTTTTCTAAAATTATATTACTATAAAATCCCATAAATAATATCGAAAAAACTTCTATCCTTAAACAATACTAACTTATGTCAAACATAATCCATTCCAATCTTTAGTCCTATCCATAATACTGCAGTCCATTCTCATAACATAGTGAAAACGATTACCAGAGATTTAATACCATCGTTGATCCCCATATATCATAAGATATATCTTGTTGGACACATTCCAAACATTCAATGGACTTAATCTTGTACTCTCTTGAATACCCATTGAACCTTAGTGAAAACTTGAATGTAGTTAAAAGTTAACACTTTCCACATACCAAAATCCTCAAAATTCTATATACTCAAACCATGATATCACTTAGTCCTTATATCAATCATGAGCTCATGAATACTATCAAACATTTAATTTTCTCCTAATCCCTTCATTATGCGCATATCATCTATATTCCAAAAATATCTGAATAACCTTTCATGGATACTGGTATCATTAATCATACACTTTCAAAATGCAAGGAAAGACAACAGTGTAACAATCCATAGATGTCTCCTTATTCCAAAATTACACATGATAAACATGTAATCATTCCACTACATTCTCAAACCATTGACCGAGCTTCAAAAATTCTTTCATCTCACATATCATTTGTAGTCTCTTCATCATCATCCACATAAATACTACCCATATGACCATACTGATTCTCTTCATGAGTCTTTCCCTTAGGGTATTTGTTTGCATAATGCCCATACATTCCACATTTAAAACACTTAACCATTTTTGATGTCGTAGCAATACCATTATCCTCATCCATGGTGTTAACCGACCCTTTTCCTTTGCACTTACTTGCTTTGTGTCCTTCTTTTCCACACCCAAAGCATCTTCCAGTTCCCTTGAAACATTCTCCTTGATGCCTCTTCCCACATGATTTACATAGGGGAAATTGAACTTTCTTTCCTCTATGATCATCATGGAACTCCATCATTCTCTTATTAGTCGAGTCAGGAAACTTACCAAATTTTACTTTATTGATCATGTTGTGAGATTTCTGATTCGGCATAATAATGAGGTTTGGACATCCAAATCCCATTTCATTTGGTTGCTCATGAAGAATATCATTCCATTGTCCATCATATCCTCCATTATTGTGAATCATCTTGTTTCCAGCCATTTTCTAAAACCCAAACAGAATAGTGTTAGATGTAAAAATCATAATAAAGGGGGAGTAACTTAAATATCTATCATCTTTGGTTTAATCTAATATCGTTACCATAGTTCTAGGACTATATCCTATACGTATACTTATCCTTAGGGGCATCCCTAGACATACCTTAGAAATATCTCTAGGGATCTCACTAACGTTTTCGCATCCTAGTTTCCAAAGGTTGACTAAACCTTTCCTCTGATACCAAATGTAGAGACCCGAAGCCTGACGTACATATACTTTACAATACTTTTGCGGAATACTTAGTACATAACAAAAACACACACACAAGGATCGTAATAGTTTAGTGTCTTTGGAAACTCGGAACGTAATCTTCTAATCGTGGTGAAAGATCTTCAATATCTCCCATAAAGATCTTCCCTTTTTTTTACCTAAAAACCTTTCTTTATATCCTGGGGAAAAGAAAACATAAAAGGGTGAGCTCAAAGGCTCAGTAAGGGTAAACAAAAGAAATATCAATCACATCATATACATAAGAACATAGCTTTTGGAAATCTTAACCTGCAAAAGAGCTCATAATATCATAACATGGGATAAATCATAGATTTGAAAATGAGATCCTCATAATCATAACATAAAACTTGAAACTTTGTGGCATGAACACATAATCATGGAAAATCATTTCTTGTTAGTCATGACTCATTGCCAAGACTATCTTAGTGGACAAAGTCCCTTTCTGAACCGAGTTCACTCCTCGTTTCAGTCCAGTATCACTGAACTGAAATAACCTTCCGTTCCAGCCATGTCTATCTCATGAGATATAAAATCTTTACCCAATGCATTGGAGGGAGATATAGGTCCCACCCATCTCATAATGAATCCTTTCTTATGTGTGCCACAAAATCATAAATCATACATCATTGCATAACCCATGTAATAAAAATGGGATTCTTAAACAATATGACATCCTAAAACCATTCATATAAGATAAAGGAATTCATAAACATAATTCCATCACAACATAGTCAAATCAATGTAAAAATATGGATAGGAACAGAACCCTTTATTATCTTAGATGAAAAATAATTTTGATAAAACACTTGAATTGAATTCTTGAGGAAAATATCCTTTTTTCTTCAAAATCAATTTCTTTTCACAAAACATCATGCAATTTTAAAAGAAAAAGATTTTATTGAAAATAGTCATGAAATATTTTGGAGGAAGGTTCATGAAAATAAAGCTTTATAAAACCGTAAAAATCCGTTCGTGCCGTATAAGTTAAAAAAACATTCTTCGTACTTTTGTCGGAAAAGTCAAAAAGTACCTCGTATGAAAAACGACAAAAGATTCCTTTAATGTCTTTTACTAAAAACTAACCGAAGGGTAAAATTGGATTTAAACAATTGTAGGTGGATGGAAATAATATTACATATTGAAGAAACATGGATGTGGATGATAAAATACACCCCAGTAAATACCAAAGTATAAACAATCTCGGATAAAAATGAGATTGTGATATTTCCCTTACCTTAGGTCCGACTTGCTTTGTAAGTGTCCGAACCTCCTGTATAATGATTTAAATCATGTTATTGACTTATTAAAGAATCATATTCATTGTTATGATATCATATATGGTTCACTTATGACATTATATTACCCGTTCTTTTGTAAATTCCATGTTAAAGAAGCGTTTTGGGTAAAATCGTTTCATTTATCGTAGGTGTTTTGACTTGTTGTTCTTGACATCATTTTTACTTATATCATGATTTACCCAATTCCAGAATATAAAATATGATTTATATATCATATATATTCAGTATATATATATATATATATAATAGGTAGATAAATAAAATGAAAAACACCGTTCATGGAGACGGTAGTCCGTACGTACGCATGAACGCAGTTTTCCTTTCCTTATTGTCTTGAAATGGAAGTAAGTAGATGACATACATATGTATATATATACATAAATCCAGTAGCTTTATAATGTCATATATTTCATTATTATTTCTTATATATACATTATAATCATTCTTAAATGGTTAACATGGAGAATGAATCTCATCGCATCGTGGAGACGGTAGTCCGTACGTACGCACGAGCGATGATATCATTTCTATAAATATTGAATTGAATTGGAGTGGATTATACAATATATCATAATCAATATGATGTTGTAATAACTATGTATAGTTATTCTTTACACCATTATACCCATCCATGTAAGGTGGTGGTGGAAAATAGATTACACCACGGCGTGGAGACGGTATTCCGTACGTACGCATGCGCGGTGATTTCTTTTTCCGTAGGATGGATAGATGGTGAAATAGGGTTGTTTCATACTTATAATAACATATCAGTATATGAGTGATACTGATGTTATTACTTCATAATGAAACAACCTAAGAAGAAGAAGTGGAAGAAGAAATAAAGATGAAAGAATTGGTAACGGTAATTACCTCTTCTTTGAAGCGCCTTTTAGAGACCTCCTCTTAGGGAACTAAAATTGGTCTTTGAGGAAGACCAGAACCTCTAGGATGTTTCTTGGGAAGTGGAGAAGAGATTTTGGCAGGGGTTGGACGAGCTTGAGTGCTCAAATTGGTGTGAGGAGGAGGGGGAGGAGATGCACTTTTATAAGGGAGGAGAGGGGCACCTTAGGAATATCTCAAAATATTATTTTATATTAAAGTAAAAATCGGTTTATAATGGTTCCAAAGGGTCTTATTTCGAATTTAAAGTGGGGATGGGTCGCAATCCTATCAACCAATAGGATTTAGACAAGTTTAGGTTCTTATTTTAACCTTATCAATTAGATTTAACTCTAAGTTAAATAATTTAACTTTTACCGTGTCTTTTTGTTTTCTTTCACTATATGGTTAATACACTTACTATAACATGCCAAAAGACCCCCAAATTGTTTATTATTAATATATATATCCTTATATAAGTCATTTGGCCGAACCTTAGATTTTTAGGAATAAAGTAACAATTAATAATATAATATTTGATTTAAAAACTATTTTGTGTCAATTTTGACACTATTTGATATATGATTTTTGTGAAAGTCATAACAGAATTATATGTTCTAACCAAGTTGATTAAATCAACACTAATATATCATAGCAACCTAGAAAATTAGTGGAATTCATAAAAAGTCTCAAATTACATTCATTTGAGTATTTATAACATCAATTATGGTAATATTTCCTTAAAAGGGTAATTACTGCATCATCGTTGTGTCATAAATAAATTAATTAATTTAAAGTCTAAAAATTATAAATAAAATATCATTATATATTAAATCATTTTATCTTTCTAATGAATATTTATAGTCGAATTTATCTTATGTATAACCCCATATTAAAAATGTTTTAGTCAATAAACTTTGATTTTAACTCTTTTAACTCTTCTTTGAATTAAATAATAATAAATGTCCTAATCTAATCCATGTGGGCCTAAATGATAATATTTTACACTTAAGATTGTTTTTGGTCGAGATACACGTGTCCAATTGAATTAGGACATGTGTTAGGGTAATATTAATATCATTCTTACCCTTAATTACCCTATTTACTTTTAACCGTGGTAAATAAAAGTAAAAAGTTACTATTCACCAAAAATTATTTTCATCTCATTGAACCACATTTTACTTACTAACATCAACCGTGTCTCTCGGATTTTTGAAATTCCATTCATAGAAGCGGTAAAATTAAGTTTTATGAAAAATTCAGTTTTTTAACTACCACTTAGTAGTTTCACTATTCATCAAAAAATGAAGGTTTTCAGAAAAATGCCAAAATTTCATCCTAAGTTATATTTCATATTCCGAATTCAAAAATGAAGTCTATTTTACCAAATTCATAACATTGAAGTTTCATTAATTAATTTTATAATTAAATCCCGCTGTTAAAACAAATAGCGTGTTTTTAAGAAACAATATCTATCAAAAGATTGACACTTGTTTATGTCTGGTTTAAATGTGCAATTACATCCAATGAACAACATTGTATTAAATTGTAAAAATATATTCTAAATATACTTTAAAACTACTCCAATTAATAATTTATCACTATTAATTATTTCGATTAAAAAAGTTGTTTTTTAATTATAATTTAGTAATTTTCACTATTCATCAGAATATGAAAGTTATCCGAAATGTACCAAAATTTCACCTTAGGCTAAATTCGATACTCCGAATCAAAAAATGAAGTTCATTTTGAAAAATAAGATTTACAGAATTTTAAAAAGTGGTTATTACTATTCATACCAGCTAGTTTTAATAATATTTTAATAGCATATCGTTGTTTAGTGAAACTCGGTATTGCGTATTACAGACGCTTTCGAGGAAGGTCGCGATTGCGTGTAATGCAAGGCAAGTCAAGGATGCGTGTTGTGCAAGCTCCTTTTGGTGTAGCGTACAACACAAGACATTAATAAAATTAAAAAGAATATTTTTTATAAAATCTTGGGCTGTTACAATCTGGTACCACCAGGGTTGGTTCAACCTCTAGATGTTTCTGAGTGGAAGTGGGATGGGATATCCATGGACTTCTTGATGTGTATTCCTCATACATATAGGGGACATGACTTGATTTGGGTGGTAGTCGACCAACTCACCAAGTTGGGCAATATCCTACTAATAAGAGAGTGGGGTACAATAGAGAGCTTGAGACACACTTATGTGCAAGAGATTGTGTGGAAGCATAGAGCACCTTTGACTACTTTCACCGATCATGTCACATGTTTTACTTCCTGGAAATGGAAGGGTTTGTAGAAAGATTTCGGGACATAGCTTCGTTTGAGCACTGCCTTCCATCCTCAGAAGGATGGAAAGACTGAGAAGACCATTCAGACCCTTGAGGACATGCTCCGTGCATGTGTCCTAGACTTTGGTCACAGTTGGGAGGATCACTTGCCTTTGGTGGACTTTGTATACAAAAACAGTTATCACACCACTATTAGGATGGCACCTTTTGAGGCATTGTATGGGGAACCATGCATATCACCATTGTGCTAGACTATCCCAAGGGAGTCAGCACTCGTGGGACCAGAGATAGTATGGGATACCATGGAACAGTTGCAGATCATCTAGGAGTGGTTGAAGACTGCATTGATTTGGAAGAAGTCATATGCCAACAGGGTTTGGAGGCCTCTCGAATTCAAGGATGGTGACCATGTCATCCTAAGGGTCTCACCCAGATGAGGATTGTAGAGATTTGGTCAAGGAAATAAGTTATCTTCGAGGTTTATCAGACCTTTTATAGTCCTCATTAGAGATGGAAAAGTGGCATACATCTTATCTCTTCCACCTTAGTTGCACTGGGTGCATGATGTCATCCACGTATCCCAACTGAGGAGATACGTGCATGACCCTTCTCACATCATCGAACATGGCGAGATGGACGTTGACGATGGGTGACTTTTATGGAGGTTCCAGTAGTGATTGAGGATCACCAGGAGAGGGTCCTTTGTGGATGGTTGATACCTCTGGTGCACGTTCGGTGACAACACATGAACTTATAGGAGAGAACATGGGAGCGGGAGGCTCATGTGCATGCTAAGTACCCCCACTTTTTCCCTTATTTATGAGTTGTGTCTTACGGTGACGTAATGTCCTGAGTTGAGGAGAATGTTAACACCCGGAATTTCAATGTAATTTTTTTTAAATATATGGGAATTTTTCAATTCATCAAATGTTGACGACGCGAGATTCTGAGGCCCAGTGTGCTGGGAATCAATTTATGTAGTTTTGTTAGGGTACGTTCAATAAACGTATGAGCGAGTTTTTGTAACTTTTGAAATAGTGCTCGGAATTGAAATTTGAGGACACCATTGAACCCGCAGTGCTGGTGTTCACTTAAGCAGACTTTTTCTTCGACGATAGTTGGTCGATGCTGAAAATTATTTTTTGGGGGTTTTCATGGAAATAATAAAATAAAATAAATGCACGTTTTATTTTATTTTATCTTTTATAACCACCCATGAGGAATTTGGAGGTGGGGAATACCACACCTTTACCTCCCATGAGATGTTATGGTGGTAGGGCCCACTAGAAACTAGCCTCCCATGAGAGGTTACAGTATGTGGACCACCCAGGACAACCCCCCCCCCCAGTTAATTGAGGAAACCCTTTCAACTCCCAAATAAATTAGGGAGAGTCTCTTGACCTCCCTTAACTTAATCGTGCCACCACCCCCACTTTTATTGGTGTCAACCCTCCCCCATTAATTAATTAAGTCATCTCATTTAATTAAATTATACAATTTTAATTTCAAACCCATCAAACTAAATAAAAGATAATATATTATTTGGAGGGTCTATCTATTCATTTGTTGGAAAAAGGTTAGAAATGAATGATTGGAGCTCTTGAGAGAATAATCTCCAACGAAGAAATCCTCCTCCATAAAGAACTCTCCACGGATGAAGAACGTCGACCTCGACATTGACCTTCTTCCTCGACTACACCTTCGAAGTAGGATGTGTTCGTCAAAAATGAATCAACGCCCGCCTTCATGCGCTAACATATACGAACAACGAACAATGTAGGGATTTTATTTATGTATGATATTATTCCCTTGATTCATTCTAAATTAAAGAACGCTTACCAACTTATTATAAAGTTGATCCATAGATGTTTTTCCTTGCGATTTGGGAATAAATTGTTAATGAGGGTTTATGGGAATTGACATTTTAAGATATATTACATGCTCATTCATTGATTTTGTTCTTGGTGAGCCAAATGCTACCACTCTAAACACAGAGGGTGTGGACCAAACCACCATGGCTTGACCCCCCGCCGATCTTCATTGTGGTGTTATTCAAAATGATGAAATATGCGAAGAAAGAGACAAAGGCAACGACCGTGCCCCCGTGGCCTCATCGACCTATGCCACCATCGCGGTGTTCCGACTATCGACTGGATCGACACCTGTGCCCCTGCCGCGCCACACCCCATTCGTGCCGCCCTCGCCGATCGCGCCTCCCTCACCGGTCTCGTCGCCCTTTCCAGCTGCCCCGCCCCTGCATGTCGCACCACCCATGATGGCCATGCCCGCCGGCTGAACCGGTCATGCCCTCATGGTGACTTGGCCGAACCAGCCCCTTGTAGTGCCCTTCCGGGCTATGCCGCCCTAGGCTAGGCCGAGCTGCCCCGTGCCCTTGCTGCTCTCCATGCCCTCGCGGCCGACCGGTTTGTGCCTAGCGGGCCAGGCAGCACCCAATGGGCCACCCCATCCATCGGGCCAAGTCAGACCCAACGGGTCAGGTCGGGTCGGGCTGCATCAGTCCAACAGGGTTGGACTGGACCCGGACCCACTACGACCCAATTACATCTTTTGGTCAAATCTTTTGCATTGGATGTCCGTTTATCGAACTGTCAATGGAACTAGAATTCATGGAGAGTGACTACCCCTATGATTATACCTCACAGGTGTTTTGGGTATAATTGAGATATGGTCAGGTTGGATCTTGCACGAATCCAACCGGGCCTCTAGGGACTACAAGGCTAATAACTCACAGACTGAGCGTCCGATTTGCGCGCCGTCAGTTTCTTTAAGACCCCAATGATGTGGCGGACCATTGGGACACTTCTTAATAGGACTTTGTGGTAGTTGGAGCATCGACCAATATATTGTCAAGTGTATCTTTCAAGGAAGAGAGATATTTTGTTTGGGAATCTAGTAGCTACCTGATACATGACGACTGCTGAACAATTGACTCAAGTTACTTGACTAGCCTAGTGGGTAGTGTCTAGTTGTTGGGGTAGAACAATGGTGGAGGAGTGCTTGGTTGGGGCAGTTGACCCACGATACTCGACAAGAGGAATACCTCTGCAAGCTATGAGGGGGAGCGCCATGTTGTTGGGGCATACCCACGATTTGAAGCACCTTTGTGTGACGCAGCAGACCCACAGTACTCAACATGAGGAGTACCTCAGTAGTCCACATTTAGTGCGGAGTGTGCTTTGTGTCGCGACAATCCCACAGTACATGATTGAGAAAGAGTTCTCCAGCAGCTTAGGTTTTCATAATATGAATAATATCCTGGTTGATCTAAGTCAGTACTTTTTTCCTCATGATTGTGATGGATCACTTGATAACATAAGTATATGTACTGGCATATACCTATGTAAGCTTATCTGTAGATTTTATACTTTGTGTTTTATCCTTATTGGATTTTGGGAGACATTGAGGGTCTCGGAGTCCCTACTGAGTATTGTTATACTCACGCCTTCTTGGGTTATTCCCGCACATAGTTATGTTGGATGTAGATGATAGACAACGTTGACAGAGGCTGGGAGTACCATGACTGGACAATACCTAGGGGTGGACCATACGGAATGTCAGTACAAGAATGAGATGGACATGTGTTGAGTGCTGAGGAGGAAGTCTGTACATATGCTTCTGGTAGGAACCTTGGAGGATGGACTAGTTGTTGTTTGTCCTTTTATCTCAGTTGTACTTCTACATTCAGTTTATGGTACTTTCTAGTTAGGCTTGTATTCATGACCATTTTTACATATTTTACTCACATGTTGGTTATACAGTTACTCCTATTCATATCTATTGTGTGTGTTTACAGATTATAAAGGCAATGCCTTCCTAGTTTTAGGGAATTACGCATTTGGTGCTAGTTTCCAGCCCTTGGCCTATGGAAGGCGAGCTTTGTGTGGTCACGGCACAGGCCCTGGGGGACGAGTCATGACATTATACAGAAATTGTATCCACTTCAAACTACAACATTCTTGAAAATATTCTATTTTAATTTATTAAAGTACCATTCCTGCAGATCATTGAATGCACGATGGTTTGATCTTGAGAATACCAAAGAGAATAGTGTGTTGTGTTCTTGTTGTTTGGTTTATGCCACATTATATGTTAGTAATAATTTATCTTTTCCATATAATTTCAAATCACCCTATTACATTATTTTCTATGTTTCAAGATCATTACATAGTCTTCATGAGAACTCATTTTGCGGCTATAAATGATTGATGGAGACAACTATCCTGATGTACTTTTATGATTTTGTATAGAGTTACTGGAGTCAATGAACATTTCTATTTAACAATAATGATCAGTTCAAAAGTATAACCATACTAATATGAGTAGAATTAAAATTCCCTATATAATATAATGGGAAATTGATTCAAAATAATCCCAAAAAATAAAAAATAATCTACAACAAAATAGAGTATACATTTATAAAAATATTAAAATATATTTAACCACATATATTAAAAATCACCATGATGTAGTCAAAATTAATCTCACCCAACTTGTTCGAGCATTCACATAACTAATATAAAATGGAAATAATTAATAGGTTATAACATAAATAATTTTATGCATTGTGAATATATTAATTTTATATTAATAAATTGAGTAGTAACCATATTATAATTCGCATACTTAAAAAACTAAATAATTTGAATTGATCAAAGTGAATTTAATATATTGTTTGTTTCGATTATATTTTTAAAATAAAATGCTAATATTCTATATAAGGTTTGAGCCAAAAGGATTGTATACCATTAATATGAAGAGTAATTTTTAAATAATTAGAATTTACTATTTGATAGTATCATTTTGATACATATATCTATTACCCTTTCTTGTAGGAAATTTTTTTGACCCATGAGGCATTGTGGAACTTATATGTTTCGTGGTAACATGTATAGTCACAAGTGAAAAATATTTCATAGCTTACTTTTTATTTTATTTTATTCATCACATTGGACACTTAGGCCTTTTACATCTTTCTACGAACATATGGTAGTTATATTCTGCAAAGGGGTAAAAAAGGGCACTAGAGGTGTCTACGTAGTTTTCATTGCATGGGAGGGATATCAGGGTAGTGGGGTTATTTATTATTGTATTTTACTTATACCTTCCATTACACTTGAATACCCCTATTATATGAATAACTCATTTCACTATGACATAACCACTAATTCTGGTGCATCAAACCAGACAACACTACATATTTTCATTTATATTTGACCCAACTTTTCTTCTACTACAAAAAATAATCTATCTTCATCATGTTTCATTAACTGTATAAACTAATATTTCGATCGCCAATGCATAGGAAAAATGTTTTAAGTGTTGTACATCAACTTCTATTTATTGTGGATTATCATTGACCAATTTGAAATGTATATCTAGGGGTATAGTCATAGATTTAACCTATCTGATGCTAAAGTAATCCACTGTAATCAAAATTTATTCCAACCGTGTATGGTTCCAATTATTTGAACATAAGCTGCTTACTACCTACATTCGAAATACTGATTTAGCTGGGCCGAGATCCTTCAACTCCAATATATTATACATTTCATTCTTCATATCATATTCCATTTTCAGAACCAAATAAAAAAAATTATTTCATCATCATATAGAAGAAATACATTGAATCTCCCTTCACCAAACACCTTTATGTAAGATAAATTATCAATATTACACCAGATGATCTTCCATTTCATCATAAGGTCATTAAAAATCCACATACACATCCACTATCATGGAGAATGTTATAAACTATAAGGGATTCACATTGTCTTGAAAAAATATCATAGATCCCATTCTCCATAAAAAATAAAAATTATCCAGGTAAGTTGCCTCCTATATGTCCATATAAATCTATTATATATTATAATTCTATTATTTTAGATAAAATACCTCCCATAAAACCATAATGAATACCATTCTAATAGTCATATATTTCACATCTAGTGAAAAAATGTAGGATTTATGCTCATATTTTATTTATTGGAAATTCTTTATAACAAGTTAGTCCATATACCATTGTTTACTATCCACTCCTTCCTTCAATTGATTCACACATTAATTATAAAAAATATTCTTCCTAGTCAGCTTCTTTATAATCTCCCATGTTCCATATACATGGAGGGAATAATTATCATATCTTAAGGATAGATCTAAGAAATTTGGTTCTTTTATATTTCTAGCCTTTTTTGAGGATATCTAGCAATCCATATTCCTTGAGTGACTTGTAGTGAAGATAACTCTTGTATCTTTTCTTCTAGTCTCTTTCTTTAGTAGACCTCCACCACTCCCTCAGTTTCTCATCTCCTTCAGATATTGCATCTTATGAAGATATATATTAAATGTCTCTTTCTTTCATAAGTTGACACAAATATTTTATAGGGTTGTGGATTTATGATAATTGTTGTTTTTGGAAAAGCAATTGTAACTTGATTCACATCCATTGAACTTTTTAAATAGTCTGGTGTTTGTTGGTTCCATTTTCATTGTTGATTTTTTTTGAACATTCATAACTGTTGGATGAAAATTCAGTGGAACATCAGGCTCCAATGATACTTTTATATAACTAACATTCTCAACTATGATTCAATCCTTCAACATAGTCTATTAATTGAATGAAAATTTTCAAATTTTGAAAATCTCATAAGAATTTTCATCTGATAGTTAAAAAGATAAAACTCATCACTTATATGTCCTATAATGAATCATGAAAAGTACATAGCTTAAAGATTTTTCCTTTCATTGGTAGCAATAGGTTATAAGTGGGTGACTCAGAGACAATGATATGAGTAAAGTCATACTTCATTCCAAACCAAAAAACATTTGGTAGTTCTTAATCTATTGGCGAAAGGGATGTCGTGTTGATCAATTATATCACACAATTCACTACCATTAACCAAATATACATGGGAAATACTATGAAAAATATTATAATTTTATCAGTTTTATCCAATTTCATATTAATCATCTCCATGTATATAATATGTTCATGAGTAAATGTTATGGTTTTCTCAATCCATATGCACTTCCCCTAGTATATCCTTTGAAACTCTCTACTTTTATACTCCCCATAATTATGAGACTATAAAACATAACCTAAAAACTGATACCCTTATTTCTATAGGTCCCTTCATCAAACAATGGATCAAAACACCTCAGACATGTTCATGTTATAGAACACCCACACTTTTTATGCCTCATTTTTTATTAAAGTTACATGGAACAATTATACATTATTAAAATGAACTAGAGATAGCCCCATACATCTATATAAACCAACTCTAGCTTCTAGAACTTCAATACCATACCATAAATTTGTATGGAAACATTCAACTGATTTTTAAATATACTACATTCACACATCCCATAAACTATAATTAAAATTATTAACATAACATAAATAGTGATGATCTTTATCCCCTTCTCACTCAAGTGACCCATATGGATATTCCATAAAACTAAAAAATTCATGTATCTGTCATGAATTGCATCTTTATATATTCTAGTGTGGTAAAAAATAAAATACTTATCATTTTCAACTACAACAATGGAACATTGTGAAATTTTCAATGCACCATATATGAATGTTGTATTAAAACAAGCATCATATTTCCAATTAAAATTATGTTTTCTTTTAATCCTAGTATGCACTACACACCCCTTAACTCAGAAATATTCCTGTTTTAGATATGCCAGAATATGTCAAATTTATCAAAAAAAATTAGTGCATGATGATCTATATAGTTAACCTTTACATATCTTTTGTAAGTATATTTCTTTATACTTCCCAAGTAAGATGTTATGTGAGGTGAAGTATCATAGTCTATATCTATGACTCAATAGAATTAGAGACCCTAAAAAACATACCACTCTTATCTTATAATATAAGTTTAATGAATCAATATATGTATGTGTATCTTCCATATTTCAATATCCATTAATTGAAACCTTTTTTTATGTGTCATTTCTTCCCATAATTCCCAAACATGGGACTATCGTCTGATAAGCTACTCCCACAATAACATGTTCTGATTTCCATTTCTCTGACATTTCTATGTCGTGGAAGTCTCCATTCCTTCGATAGTATATGAATTTCTATATGATTCCTCCTTTTGATGATGTTCATCATTCTATTTGAGGTCATTAATGGTTACAGATACCTGCTTTGTTTATCTACGTGAATTACTCACTATGGTTTCCATCACATCCCATGGTTTTAAAAGGTTCGGACTCAAATTCCAACTCTTTTCTGTGATTGGATAGTTTCTCCAATTATAGAATCGCCACTATAATCCCATGTGGATAAAAAAGGACCGATCAATACAATAAAAATAGAGACCCACTATTCACCTACTCTAGAGCCCACCAATTAGTGTATCATCCCAAAAACCAATAAAATTGTATGATTAAAATAAAATAAGATCTTCCAAGTCTCTATGTTTCTTCTCCACCACTTGATGCATATATCCTTGCATGAACAAACTAGATAAACCAGTATACTCATGAACATGTTATTCAAGATCATTATTAATTATTAGGAATGATTAGATCTACTCGTCTCAAATAATCCCATAATATTTTCATCTATCTGGGTCTCTCAAACTCTTCATGACTCAGGAATAAATATATCCTCTTTCTTGAATGTATCTTGACTTTAATATCTTATTTAACTCCTCAATACAACATTGTATCAGGCTATCAACATTGTAATTCTCCCACTCACACCTCTTAATTTTTATATATTTATATATAAAATTTTATCTTGAATAATAGTATATATAGTGGAATTATCTAAATTCCATGATTTGTAGTAGCATCAATAACTAAATTTTTATATTGGTAAATGGAATTCCCAATTTATTTCTTAATTAAAACCCATTTTATTCTTAGAATACATACTCATACAAATACCATAACTCTACGGATATTTATATACTAAAATATACAGGAAATATATCAATTTTATTCTTTGTTATTTCTCATCCACATGTGAGTGGATTTATGCTATAATTACATGTCCCTATAAATTGGGGCATGGAACATTCATCCTTGAATTCGTTTCAAGATAATTTTTTATCGAATGTTTGGTCAGATTCATTTGAATGATTTTGATATTTTACTCCATGAATATCATTATATAATTTTCTCACATTAATATCATATTCTTTATATTTTATTCTTCTTAATTAAATTCTCATTTATGAGAATATTTTTCTCACTTTAGTCTAGGTTTTCCTCATTTCATAGGGATTGTAAGGATTGTAAACTACAATGTTCCTGTATATATGTTATGAATATCTCAAATTTTAATAATATCTAAAAATAATTTACTATGTCAAAATCATACATTACTTTTTTGAATATACTCATGACGCATTTAAATTCAAGTTTTACTCTTTTAAAATGGGAAGCTACTCTTTACTGGAAATGAATAATCATCCAAAATATCAATATAATCTAAAATGGTATAGTACACCCTGCAGATTATATTCTTTTATTATAATCTCTACTTTCATGGTTACTCCTTCATAGTGATTGACTCTTTATAACTGAATGGATACTTTTTTGAAAATCACTGGTTAGTCTTCTAGAATTAGAGTTAGTAAAATTTAAGGATAAAATCTAAAATCCATACATATCTAAATTTGTACAATAACCAATTTAAATAATTACTACAAATTTTTATAAACTCATAAACACTTAAAAATACCATCCAATTCGTTTTAATCACACAATGTGGAATCATTAATATATTGCTCACCTTGGATTGTTTCTCATCTTCTAGACCAAATAATTTCTTGAACACTCATTCTTCAATCTATCCATTAGATGGATTATTAAATTTCCATTAATTTTTTTAATCAATACACTCAAAATAATCACATTCCTTTACCATAAGGAAAAATTTAGCTATCATCACCAAAAATAATAAACTCCTTGATTTTTTCAATTAATGATCTTCAGACGATATCATGTACTTCTTTTATCAGTTAACATCGAAGCACCTTAAAAAAATCTACAACTCTTATACCAATATGTGTGTGTATTTTTTCAAATTATTGATAATAAATACAAAGTATATATTGGGATCTTCTCATAATATTTTACATGACTTAACAATTCCATCTTCTCCATATTTTACTCAAAATTACATCCTACAACACTTTTTCATAGAATGATAGTTTCACTGAAAACAAACCATTGAGTATTTGGTTAGTCAACATTATTTGTATTTGGGTTAACAAATTATATAAAATTAGAGATAATTAACCATGATATAAAGGTTGTGTATTAATATACTCAACATGTAATACTATTATGAAATAACTCAAATTAGGGGTTTTATAATATACTCCTCATAAAAACATAGTCTTCCCTCAAATCAGACGACAGATTATATAGAATGGATCATATATTATTGTACACAAATTTAGGTCATAGTGTTATTCTAAATTATGTACAGTGTTTGTAGAAAGGGTGATGTAAACCTTATGTGAATTATAGACCAGTGATATATAATGTAAGGTATTATGAATTGTGTTATTCTACAGGTAATTACAAGCCACTCCCTATATTAGGAAATGTTGTGCCTACTTCTGGAAATTGTAGGTTGATGGAAACTACTACCTACTTTTTGAAATTGCAGCATTATGGTAATTGTATTCTACTTGTTTTGTCATGTCATTGAAAGTTATGGGACAAGTGATTCTTTTCAAGTGTTATGTTTGAGTTTTCTGTGTTGTATTGGCATTTTATGATGACATGGGATTGAAGTGTCATGTATGTGTCTGTCTATATTATATTTGGGAACTTTAGAGTGTTATTGCCATGTTTTGTGTTTCTACATGATTTCATGTGGTTTTCTACATTTTTGTGTACGTAGGATTTCTAACATAACTCAAAATTCCTAATCTTCTGAAACTAAATAGAATACGTATGGTGTTTTGGATTCATATTTCAGATTCATATGATGTGAGTGGGTAGTGGGGAATGCATCTGTTCAATATTGTGTGTTGGATGCATATGGATTGAGAGGGATGTGCGGGATATAGGTATTGTTGTTGATAAATATACTATGTGTTGGATGATGTGGAAGATATTGTAGGGTATTGGGTGATTCAATTCTAATGTTGCTGGTGTAAGGAATGGGGGATGTAGTGGGGGTATTAAGTGACTCAATTTTTATGTTTTAGGTGACAGTAGGGGGTGAAGATTTCTGTTAAGATGGGTGGGGTTATAGTCTAATGATTTATAAACCATTGGTATCTATCTATTGTAGCGGTTTACCATGAAACATTGATAAAATCACAATGCGTCATCCTATACCAATGAATCCATTTGAACTTTTTGGAATATAAACTTCATCAACCTATAAAGAAAGAGTTATGAACCATTGGTTAAATAAATTATAGCATCATATATTCTAATAGATATGAACAGTTTATATAACCTTATTACAATGGTTCAGATGAAACCATTGGTAAATATATATTTTACCCATCCTTTAATAGAAGGATTATCTAAACCTTTGGTATATCATTTTCCCCATAGCCAATGTGCCAACAATTTGTCCAATAATTAAGATACCATATTCCAACCATTTTTAGTCTATCCCAACAATTTAAAACCATTGGAAAAGGTTATTTTTTATATAGTGATGCATAATGTTTTTTATATGTTTTACCCTTTTAGGATTATCCAATAAGTTATCATCTATTCTAGTTTATTATAAATGTTTAGAATTGGTTTATAGAAAATTTTATGGAAATTTTATCCATTTAAATACCACAATTATGGATTTTACTACATAGAAATATAATGATGCGGAAGTTAGATCTATTGTTGGAACTGATCAAATTATAAACAAGTTGGGCCAACTAACTCAATATGTGAGAAAAAACCATTCATGTATGTATAATCATACTGGTCCACCAAACACTTTAATAATGTTTGGCCACTTCATACATCAATAACCTCCATTATTCATTAATAATATAAATTAATATTAAGTTGGAAAATGTATATGTTCTATAGGGAAGATATTTCTTATATTGGGAAGTAATGAAAGCCAAAAGTTTGTTATGTATTATTATCATCTCTCAATAGAAGAAAATCAATGGTTGTTTTGGAGATCTAAGACCTCAATGATTTGGTGTTGAGCGGGTGTTATATCCCCTTAGTTCCTGTCTTGTGGTGACACAGTGGTGTGGGGGAGAGTATCTTGGAACGTGATTCACAGATACATGCTAAGTACCCAGATTTGATTGAGGTTTACGTCATTTCATGTAACAATTCCCTCTTTATGGTTGTAGAATATTTTTTTTATGAGATGAAATTCTGTGGTTAAATATTATGGCTTTATCTCTTTTGAGAAGTATCTCAACTGGTGGTTCTTCAAACATCATTTCTATATCCATTTATGTTAGTTTCAAATTTTTGAGGTTGGGAATGTGTTGAGATGTATATGATGTAATATCATAGATCTCTCCATTCAATTTCTTTGCTAAAATCTATTGTTTAAGGAATTAATGGATGTTAAGGTGATGTATCCCAAACACTTTACTAAATTTCTATTTCTTTGAACGGTGCCATTTGTGATACTAATGTGAACCATGTATTGGTGAGACTGATGTGAATAGTTCTATCAGTGAGAATGATGTAAAAGGTTCCATTAGTGAGACCGATGTGAACAGTGCATCAGTGGGACCTATGTTAAAAGTTTCATTGATGAGACCAATGTTAATGGTGTCATCGGTAAGATCGATGTGAACCATCCATCAGTGAGACTGATTTGAACCATTCCATCAATGAGACCTATGTGAATGGTGCCATCGAAGAGGCTGATGTGAATAGTTCCATCATTGATATCTATGTGAATGGTGTCATCGGTGAGACTAATTTAATCATTCATTTTTGAGACTGAGTTGAAAAGTTCCATTAATGAGACCTATGTGAATAGTTCTAGCGATGAGACTTATTTGAATAGTGAATTGTTGAGACCAATGTGAATAGTGCCATTGGTGAGACATTCTGTGAACAGTGCTTCCAGGATCTGTAGGTGTACAATGTTTTTGGGATTATTAGGTGTAGAGTTATTCCATGATCGATAGGTGTATAGTGTATCCCAGATCTGTAGCTTTTCAATGTTTCTAGGATTGGTAGGTGGATAGTGTTTCTAGGATCGGTAGTTGTACAATGTTTCTAGGAATGGTAGGTGTTCTGTTTTTCCAGCATCAGTAGGTGTATAGTGTTTCTAGGACCAGTTGGAGTATATTGTTTCATGGATTGGTAGGTGTATAGTACTTCCAGCTTCGTTTCCATCTTCTTAAAGTTTCACCCCTATAATATTTTCATTGACATTAAATAAATTCAAGGTCTTTTTAAGGGATTTAAGGTTTATTCTAATGCAATAACTCCTATATTAATTTTTATAATCTCAGGATTCCATTACATGGTCAAAATTTGTGGTTTACTACGATCCTCTTTTAATGGAAATTCCTGCACATCATAATGAAGTGCCCCAAATTCTTCTAAATGGATAAATATCTTCCTCCCCTGTTCTACTTCTCTTTCCCTGGTATGAAATGCTTGAAAAATTCCTTCTTCCCATTTGTGTGGTTTGATAAAACATTAATTCTTGGATCTCTTCCCATTATTGTTCTTCCTACATCATGTGCACCCCTTATTTTGGGGCATGCATCATGTGTCGATCTTTCATAAATAAAAGGTATTATCTAGCTATATTATTGTGTTTTCATCGACCATTTTCCATTGTTTCCCCATACCAAGTCATGGAATGTGATCTCCATTATTTTAATGGAGTTTTATTGGGTGTCTATTGGTTCTGTCAAGCCATGGAGTCCTTGGGTGGATGCTGTTTTTACAGGGGATTGTGTGGATGGTTCTCATATAAAAAAGTTCAAGAACCATTTGAGGTAGGGGATTTCTTACTTCTCTATTCATTTATGTTCAATCGTAGAGTTAATATTATATAGCAACTAGATCACAATGGAATTTACATAATAAATATTTGAAATGGACATATAAATTGATATCGATCATATTTTGGTGCCACTTATTTTTCAACATAGTGTGATATCTAGGATTTTTTTTGTTTAGCTAGTAATTATTGATGGAAAATGGAAAATAATTTAATCTGGGATTAATTATAATTATTTTTCATTTATAACAAGGAATGTAAATGAATCTAGTTTTTGTTTTATTGAATTTTATGATAATTATATATGTAAAATTCCTTGATATAGTTATGAAATATTTTTTTATGTTTCTCATAGTTGGAACTTACTAATAATGAACCGGTTAATTCAACATGTATTAAAGAACTGATTATATGATAAAAGATAATTTTTATTAGGATACTAAGTTACCCCCTTGCTTGTAAAGGCCAATAGTTTTATGCATGGAGCTATGAGATAATATTGAATATGATAAAAGAAAGGCTTTTTTATGATCCAAGATCCTAGTTGATATGATGTATTTTTTTACTACTTCTTATGTAGTGATGTGATCCTGGATGGCTGTTGTGATATGTCAGGGCAGGGAGGCCCATTGGTTGTGGCAGCAGTTGATGCCTAAAGTGGTGAGATGAATTAGTTTATGCATGTGGGTGTAATGGATGATAGTGAAGATGACTAAAAGGGTTGGATCTGAATGTTGGGATTCTTGATGAATATTGGTATTTGTTTGTCTACATTACATTCCCCACTGATCTAGGGTCTTTCTTACCCTCCATCTAAATGGAGAAATGATGCGCGGGGTATGCCACGTGCTTTCCTTGTATGACTTCTCGAGGGAGGATGGGTCGGAAATCTTGATTTATGTGACAAAAACCTGACACGTAGTTCAAATACCCCCATGTTGAGCCGCCGTGTGTTTAGTATCATAGAATTATTTTATATAATTCATGAGAATATAGATAATTAATAATTTTTTGAATAATTTATTAAATAAATGATGTTAACCCATGGTGTTTGAACATACTATGAAGAAATTCTGATGTTCAAATTTAAAGGAACATTTGACCATGTGTGTGATGCTAATGTAATTTAATGTGGGATTGTTAATGGTTAATGATTGATTATAGAATTAATTAACATAAATTGAAACTGATAAAAAATGGATAATGTAATCTAATGAATCTATTTAAATGGTTTTGTGCTAATAGGATACCTAGTATTAGCAATGAAATCCATGAGTATGAGATACATTCGATGTAGTTGAGTCTGAGACAATGTTTTCCCAATAGAATGGTTGTGAGATATATTATATCATGAAATTTTTGTGTTTCTATATACTACCCAACCCTTTTAGTTAGGGCGACTGACACCCTACAAATTATGAGCCCGAGGGGGTGTTTTCCCCAATATTCTGGTGGGATGATTGATGGATGACTACCCCATTTGGACAAGCTATCCTCTCTTGGTAGTTACTTAGGTTGGTAGGCACAATGGCTAGTTTCCCCTATATATGTGTGTAGATGGATGTAATGGATTTTGGTTATTCACCCAATTATATTCTAGATATACATTCCTAGGTACTACAATAGCTGTAACATATATATTTTTGATGGCTTGAGGATCCTTAATCAGTGTATGGGTAGTAATGGCTCGAGGATTGATAACAGACATATGATACACATTATTCGAGCATTGGTGCCTCTAGAAAACTAACTGTTTACTTTGATTACATTGACGTGGTATTTCTGTTGCACGAGGTTCATGTTGTGGTGTTACACATAATTTTCTACATGCATGAATTTTTGGAGAGAGATGCTTAGGATGTGCGATGTTTGGGAAAAGAGGAAAACCAGTGGGGAAGTGGTAACATGGTCTCATTGATATTATTTGTTATATTAAAAACTCATGTATTAGATACATTGGGAGTGTATCCATAGTGAGTCTGGGAATACAATATACCTGTTTAGGTGACGATTAATTTTTACTCCCTCTTCCCTGTACTTCAGCATGCTTTCATTACTTTTGCATGAGAGGCTCCGAGGAGGATCCTACTGAGTATACTATTATACTCACCCTATATATATTTAAACTATTTTTTGGTAACCTGAAGTAGCTTGGTGATCATGCAGTTTATTACTAGATTGGGGTTTCAGGAGCTGTTCGAGCTTCGTGGTTGCTGTTGTTTTTACATTATATTGGTACTTGCTGTTTTCCATTTTACTTGTTGTAGTTTTAGTATTTCATTACATATGTGTACATGGGTTTTCTTTTATATTGCAATCTGATTAGGAGGTGGATGGTTTTTATCTTATCTCTTTTTTCATGTTTTCTCTTAGTGGGTAACTCCTCTTATTTGCGTGTTTACCATACCATCAGTGCTAGTCTACAACCTGGGGCCTTCTTAAGGCAGTACTTGGGTGGTCACTATCTCCCTTCTCACATTGTTGGCCGAGGTGGGGTACACATTGTGGGTAGGGGTTGTTAGAAATATTATTTAAAAAATTATATGTATGAATAATTTTATTCAAGATACTTAAATTCCATCAATGACTTATTATATCTTTTTATATTTTAGGAAAATTATGAAAAAAAAGGATTAAAGAAATCATATGATATGAATGAAGAGATAAATTTCCCAAAATACCTTAATATCCATTGCTCATGGATCATTATAAATCCAATTAAATATGAAATGGAAATAAAACTATGATGTCTAATTTGTGTTATTCTTCTGATTCAAATGATGAATCTAATTTGAGCTTTGATTCTAAGCATAAACATAAAATAGTATGTATGATGCATCATAATGATGGGGTATAATATTCTTACCAAGAAATTATAATTCTGATAAAAATTCTTATGATTAAGATAATCAATGTTTTTTATTCTTCAAGATAAATTTGATTCCTTATTGAAGGACCATGAATAACAATTAAAATCTTACAATTCTATTTCTTTTGTAAAATATTTTTTTTTTCAAAATAAATTGTAGATAAAATATATAATTCTTCCAAAATTTATTATGATCTACATGAAATTAAAGTTTAATAATTACTTGATGAAGTTATGAATTTATAAGAGGATTTTATAATATGTTTAATATTCATTAAATCACATTCTTGGTAAAAATAAAATTCACAGAAGAAGACAATGAATTTTTCATATTGATGAAAACCCCATATTATATAGAAACATTGTTATTACTAGTATAAATACAAAAATCATGATCATTTTTAAAAGTTTTTATTTTCATATTAATGTTAGCTATGTGAAGAACTATTCTTTTAGAATACCAAATTTTTTGTTTTAAATATGTATTTTATTCAAAGTATTTATTTATCTTCAACAGTATAATATCTATTCAAAATTAAATGATTTGGTTATGTAAAACACTAAATGATAACACTATTGGAACAAAAAGATGACGGGTACCATAGGTCACTAGTGTATGATATTTTTGGAATAAACAAGTACAATACATCCTTAAATAATTTAATTGTTATCCCAAAATATTCGGAATGTCTAACAGTGGATTAATCAACTCTAAAGTAGTTCATTATTGGAAAATACAATGAAATTGAACTAATTTTCATAGATGTGTTTCAAAACGATCATCATATATTTATTTTAATTTCATAAAATATTCTATATAAGTGTGGGGAGAAATCATTTATGCCTAATTGTAAAATCCTTTCTCACACAATGAATCATTGTTTTAAAAATTAATTTATATACTTGAAATTATATTTTCATAACTATGTTTCTAAAAGAATAAAATTTATATAATGATATCTTATGAAAATAATATCTATGGAGTATAATACATATACATATTATAAAAAAATTAAGAAAATTTAATTTAATATATAAACATATCATTGTTTCTAAATTTTATTCTCTTACATAAAAGTTTCATTGAGAATAATATTATTCAGAAAAATGACATTCAAAATTACAATCTAAAATAATTAATCATCATTTTCGGCTTGATAATAATTTAGTCTTGTGAAAATCCTTAAAATAAAACATATCTCTTTACTCTTCATAACCCTAGAATCTTATTTCTAAAAAAAATTATTCCTCTAAAAATTTATTAATATCAAAGACATTGGAAGAAAGAATTTTTTGTGAATTAATGCAATCAGGAATACTATGATAACTAAAAACTATTTCTAAAATGAATGCTCTAGGTAATAAGTTGATTTTTTATGATTTACTTAGAGATTAGTCAGTATAATTTGTTATGGATTTGTTTGGAAAATATTTTGGAAAAGTTAAATAATATCTTCATTTTAAAGAACCCAAATATTTAACTTCTCAAATGGTAAAAGTTTTAATTACTTATTATGATATTATATTAAAGAGAGATATATTAAATTCATCAATATTAAATATTCATTCTAATAAAAATGTGTTTATGATTTCATTTAATGAGTAGTTAAAAACTTATATTTCAAATATATATATTGATACACTTGAAAGGGAGTTAAATAATATAAAAGAAAAATGAAATTTTAAAATAAACATTGAAGGATTTACCCAGATGATTATAAGATAAATGGAGTCACTAAGAAGATAATATGTTACTATGTTAGATATTGATGAGTTAAACGTGTTTTAAGTCAAAAACATTCATCTACATAATTGTTTGAATGATCTTCATATCAATTAATCATGGTAGAACATTTTTTAAATTATTTACTCGATACAAGTGAAAAGGATCAAATGATGAATTTTCATAGTTCCCCTCTATCCCTTCCTAGAATCCAAACATTTTTATATTCTATGTATCTTATTTAATATATATATATATATTAATTTTTTTATTTTTTGGTCTCTAGATTAGAAAAATGATAATAATTGATTCATAATTTCTCTTTGATTTTTTAAAAGAGTAGTGAAATTAATGAAAAAGTTATTTGAAAACTTTATTATATTCTTATTAAAAACATATTCTAAAGAAACATACACTTGTTTATTACAGATATAATTATTTAATTTTTCTACGAAGCATCATATATCTACCAAAACAATATATTTTTTAAGGTATGAAATTTTATTACAATATATATATGTGTGTGTGTGTAAAAAAATAATATATAATTTATTTTTACAAAATCATTTTTTATCGATTTATCTAATTATCCAAAATTGGGATATTCTTCCTCGTGTTTTGATTAAAAAATAATATTTTATATTTTATTTGGGTACTAAAAAACTACCAAATATAAATTACTAAGATGTTTCTTAATGTGATTTTTAGGATGTTATTCATTAAAATAATTATTTTTATTCAAGAATCATTCAAAAATCATTAATCAATGGGAGGATATTTCATTTTCTATTCTGGATAGGTTTGAATGGAATCTGGATACATTTTTTCCACCCTTTGTTTTTATATGGTATTCATGGTTTTGGAAACTCATTTTTGGAATAAAACATATTTATCAAGAACCCATCACTATTAAAAAAGTATGGATCAAAAATTGTATGTTTAAAAGAAAACCTGAATTTTATGAATAAACATATTGTATATTAAATCTACATTTGTAATCGACTGTACATTGTCAAATATAATTTTATAGATTATCGCTACAAAGAAAAAACGTATGTTTGACACTTTTAATGATAGAATCTAAAAATCAGAACAATGACCATGTTTTTTATAATTTTCCCAATTAAAAGAAATATATATTTCAAACTAGTTTTTCAAGATATTAATTTTTTTGATCTAATGATATAAAATCATTCATATTTATAAATATTTTTATTACTCTCTCAGAATTACTTAAATCCAAATATTAATTGATTAATATGGGTTATTTCCAGAGATGTTTGACATAAATCTATATAACTAATTTGTTATATAATAAGTTATTCATCTTCAAAATAAATATTTTTTATTCTAATATATATATATATATGATATTGTAAATAATATTGAGTTATTTTCATAAGAGTTACACATTGGATAAATAAATATTTTTATTGATCGAATAGTCGATGATACCATGTCTTATTGTTAAATATTCTTCTAAATGATCATCACAGAATTAGTGAACGATTCACTTTGGAGAAATTCATGTGAATTCATATTCTTTGTGTTTTCTCTATAACTTTTTATAAGAATAATAAGTGAAATTGAATATTAAATTACAACTTCTATGAATTGTTTAATATTAATCACATCAATCATTTTCTGTTGCCACTATAAGTAAAATCATTTCTCACAATAAAATCAATCTATATTAATTTTTTAGAGTATCGACTTCTCTGACTGGGTCATTATGAGGTTTCATCTTCATAGACTAATATATTTATATTTCAATTCCATTGGGAATAAATTTAATTCCCTGTGAAGCCGTTGTTTTAAATGTGTGAACTTTTTTTACTCTATTGTAGAAGATCATAATAAATTGACATACTCATGAAAATCACTAAGCTTGTGGAGAGAGAGTTTATAGAGTTTTCTCGGGGTTATTTTTAAAATTAACCACTATAAATTTGTATTTTCATTTCAAAATTTATTTCCACTCATAAATCATATTTAATATAGAAGTAAAATAATCATTTCTTATCAAGAGGGATGTTTTGACATAGTCTGTTTTTTAGAAGATCACATTTTACCCCATACACCATAACTTAGGTCTTCATCATCACCATTACATGATTATAGAATATATATTATTTATATGATGGTGATGACATCATTATAGTTTTGTAAATATGGTATCACATAAAACTTATTACTTTCCATTCTATGAGACTTATTAAAACATTGCAAGTGAGTACGGTAGAAAACAGCCTCATGAAGTTATGTGATTTGTTTTTCACATTCAATTTATATGAGAGGTATCAAGGATAATGTTAATAAATATAAGAAACATTTATTTAGTAATAATACATATAAAAATATAATATAACATCTATTTTCTTCACTTCCAATCTATTAAAAAACAATAACGTCTCTAATTCAAACCTACAGCCTACCACATCTTCTTAGCAATGTAAAACGTTTTTCATTTTATTCATACCTAGTATTTAATAAGGAAATGTTTATTTAATATAAATAATATATACGATATAATAATTAATTTTTAATGGTTAATTATTATTTAATTCCCTTTTAATACATCAATGGATAAAAAAATTATAAAGAACAATAATGTGTATATATTCCCTATCATCTACATGAATGTGGTATAACATTTTCCACCTATAAATTTTATGAATTACCCAAAATAACTTCATAATAAATATATATGATATTTATATCTAGGCTAAAATTATATATATGATATAATAATTATAAATGTAAAATGATCGTATTTATTGAACCATGATATACACGAAAAATGAAACAACTATTACCCATAAGAGTTATCTTACCAAACAAAATATTAATAAATGATTGATAAAAGGAAATAAGTAAATAAGATATTCTATTTTATATATGAGTAGGATTCTTTAATATATTTCAATAATGATATATTTTTCATCCAAGAGGTTAGGACACATAAGATGGAATTCAATAATGCTTTGAGGGTTTCCCATCTCACTTTTACATACATGAGACATATCCCATATTGAAAACATATTTTTTTTGACTTATACATACTAACCCTTTTGTATTTGAGTTCATGAATTTACATATCATCATGGTATTTATTGTTTAATTTTTTATTCTATTCATCGGTCTGATGATGAAAATGTTACCAATGTGCTAAAATATTAATATTTCAAAATAATATTCATTGGGCTTTTTTATAATTGAATTTTTATTATGGTTAATTATTTTATATATTCATAATAAGACCATTTTATATTATTAAACTCTTTTTATTCATGTTTTTTTCAAGTAATTTTACCATCCTTCGTTTTTCGGTTTATAAAATGATTGGGATTTGTTTATAAAAATCGGGAATTATTTCTCTCCTCAGTCGAAAATCATATTAATTCAAAAACATTGTTTTTGAAAAATGATTCAAATTTTTTTAAATTCATTAAATTATATTATTATTTAAATTTTTAATAGTATTATAAAATTTAAATTTTTCAAAGGATTATTCTTGTTTTTTAAGAAAAAAATACACATTTTTCATTTATTGATAATTTGTATCGAATCTTTTTTTAACATATACAATATGAACAGGAAGTCCATCCATCAATAATATTCAGATAATTAAACCTTCCATCATAAGAATCAAATTATATTCTCATAGAAAAGTATTTAATTTTTTTTATTCATTTTTAAAATGTTATTATCAATGATCAAAATACAATTTTCTTCCATATTGTTTTAAAATTAAAATTCATCTTATTCATATTAAACAAAAAATACAATATTTATTCTACATATGATCCAATGAGGATATTTTGTAAAGACAATAATATTTTTATTTATCTCGACTTTTTGTGATCATAATGATTAATTTTGTACAATTTTTTTAACATTCACCTTATTATTGTGGATCATTTATTATCATGTTTACGGAATGGGGAATGTATTAACCATTAATATACTAGTATTCAGTCTGAATATTTATATTGATAATATTTATCCCATTGTATATTATTTATACATTGGACTTATTTTGTGATGGGTTGGGCATGCTAAATCTTTCAATGAATCTATATGTCTCTTGAGACAATCAATATCGAGGTTTTGGATGGAGCCTTACTAAATTGTGTAATATTACATATAATGAGTTCTATATGGAATGTATATGATGCGAACAATTCTTTATTCCATCGTATTGAGATTATTTATTGATTTTCCACGTGATAAATTGATTAGTTAGAGTATCCGCAGTCATGTTTTGAGATCATTTGACAATTAATATAGAAATACGTGGTCATAATTTTTCCCTACCATATTAGGAATATATAATTGATTTATTAGAATGTGTTATTTTCATTTATATTTCCACATTTATGAGCATCAATTTATTCATATAATCTAGAAAACACATTCTGCTATAGATCTTTTTAGGTCATCCCTTTCTTATTTTTCACCATCTGGGATTCTACAATGAGTGTTATGATTGATATATAGGTTAATGCGAGATGGAATAGTGATACACTTGAAGAAAATACTATGTTTTATTTATGTTTTTAGTTTTATGGTGAGATTCAAGCATGTATAATCTTTACCATTAATACAATTCTATATGGGTTTTCTAGATATAGTTCCTCATATCTTATTCTAGGGTAATTAATTAACCATTGAAGTTATGCGACTAGGGTTGGAGCCATTATATAAAATAAGATTTAAATCAACTCCATGAATTCCTTAAAAAATTTTGACACTATGTAATGTTTAAATTGTTCAATCCAAATCCATAAGATGATTTTTCCTAGATAATCATTTATAAAAACATCTAACGATGAATATAAGGGAATATTATTTCACTAACATGGAGGTAGACACTATATATGATGTGGTGATTGGTAGAATAAATATTCATGAATGAAAACAATTTACCTTTTTATCATTTTTCCACACATTATTTAATGTCTTCCATGATTAGTAGAATTATTCACAAACAACCTCAAAACATGGGGGTTGACCTATCTGTTAGAATAGATATGGGATTAATTGTGTCATACCATATATACAACCCATCCTTAGTTATTTTTTGTGGACATAATATTCAATAAAATACTATCTTACAACCTTTAGTGGATATTTTTGTAATTGTTAGACTCACCTGTTTTGATAATCACAAATATGATTAGATATGATCTGATAATCTCAAATCATGCTTATCTATATAATAATTATGTTTCATAATTATGCCTTCATTTTCTAAAGTTAGTATCAATGCCAAAATAATCATATAATTTCATGGAATATATTATTCAATGATAATTTATTTTTACAATGATGAAGTATGATATTAATTCAATCTGGATTTAATATGCATAGAACAGTTACTTTGTAAGCATTTATGTTCTTAAGTCACTGATAGTTATAATTCTGACTAATATATACTATCTCACTGATACAAGTTCATTGTTAGACAAGTCCACCGATAGACTAAGTCTACTGATAAGCAAGGTCACTGATAGACACGTTGACCGATACAAGGTCACTGATATAAGATACTGATAGAATGAAGCTACCGATAGATGATGCTACTGATAGAGAGAGATACGGCTACCGATTATAACAATTATTGATAGCTAGAAAGAGCTACCAACAGAAATAATCCATTAAAAAGAGTTACTGATATAGAGATCAATTGACAGATGGAGCTACTACAACATGAGCTACTACTACAAGAGCTACCATTACATGTCTATCGATAGAGAGATACTAATAGAAGATGACTATTAACCATTCACTATTACTCAAACTCTATACATTTTCAATATTATTAACATAATGCTAACGATCATATTTTCTTAATTCAATGCAACTGCTATTAATTAATGTGGGTTGTTGGCAGGTCAGGGGACCATACCTCATACCTGTAAAAGGTAATCATTCCCATTGTCGGAGCTTAGGGAATAAAAATAATACGGAGCTACTGGAGAATATAAGATATATATGTAAGGAAGAACAAAATATACAAACGAGACATATATGAGAAGATACACATGTACATGTAGAGAAGAACACTCAGAGAACTCGAAGAACACTCATACACATCAAGTACAGAAGTTTAAAGAGGAGGTTCAAGTGCTACAAGGAATACTCTCACATTCAATCTGAACACATGTACTGAAAGTGAAGGAACAAAACCACGACACTCTATTTTCTAGACAACATCCATAGAAGGACCCAAAGCATCTTCTTCTTCAATCCATAGTAGTCCAGAGTGGCACTGACATCACACAAGAGCATTCTCAACTCATCTCTATATTATTTATCTATTGTGATCATTTTTATTACATTACATGCAGTGTGTGTGATTCTATCTGTTTAGACACACACTGACTCCTAAGATGAACTAGAGGATACTGAAATAATCACACTAATCTCTTTATACCTTTCTGTGTCCCACATAGAACTATGGTAGAGGTCTGAGGACCTGGATAGCCTGTGTGCTGTTGTCGTTGCTTTCCCATGTAGAACTGTAGTAGAGGTATGAGGACCTGGATAGTCTGAGTACTCTTATAAACCCCGGTCCAGGGTGTGGATCAAAGTATTGTATTAATTTTTTAGAGGACTTAGTCTTAACTTGAGTATTAACCTCTTGATTAAAAACTATTGTCCGTCTTATTTTAAGCTATTTTCAATATTCCGCTGCTAATTACATTGAAATTCAAAACTGTTTTAAAGTAAATATATTAGTTGAACTAGAAAGTGTTTGTAATTATTGCTAGCCAGTAATTTTGTTTCAAAAACGAAATTAATCTTCAGATTATGTTAACTGAGAAATAATCAATCATTGAGAAACTAATTGAACACTTAAAATCATTGTAAAATCACTACATTTTAACTTGTTTGTTAAATTGGGGGTTACTAATAGAAATATTTTAATCTAATTTTTTTAAAATGAACTAAATTCACCCCTATCTTGAGTATCCTCTAGGACAACATTTGGTATCATAGAACGTAGATAATAGTTTTTCAAAACACTATGTTTGGGAAAAGTTTTCAACTGTGATTTTTGTTGTATCTTAATGATCTCAAAATTCCTGTTAATTAGATATTTTAAAATATTTATATATAGTTTTTAAAACATAGTTATTATGGATTATATATTAGAATGCGTAGCTACCAACATTCCACCCTTCTCTAATGGTGTCAATTATTCCAAATGGAAAATAAAAATGAAAACCCATTTAGAAATTATATGACTTGACATCTGGACTCCTATAGAGACTTAGTATATGATTCAAGAAACTATTAGAACTACTTGGGATGAACCTATGAATACTGCTACAATAATAATTGTAAAAAAATTAATGACTTGTACTGTGCTTTATGAGATTAATAATTTAATCTAATGTCTTCTTGTCAGATAACTTATGAAATTTGGGATACTTTGGTTGTTTCACATGAGGGAACACCTAATGATAATGAAATGAAACTAAATATATACACTATTAAGTATGATAATTTTAATATGAAATCTGATGAATCTATATCTAATATGTATCTTATGATTAATGAGATAGTTAATACAATGATCTCACTGGGAAATGTTTTTCCAGAAAAAGTGAAAATCATGAGGATATTGAGATTCCTACCAGACAGATGGAGAGGAACATCAATTTCCATACGAGAATCATGTGACATTGTCCAGCTAATTATCAAGGACCTGATTGGAATATTGATGATGTATGAAGAAGAGATAAAAGTGAATAAAGAGGATGATTATGAACCCAAGATGAAGTCAGTGTCATTCAAGTCCACTACATCAAAGAGCAAGGACAAAGATAAGGTTCATGTAATTGAAGAAATATCAACTAGTGAAAATTCTAACTCAGATAGTGATGAAGAGATGGCTCAGATAGCCCGAAGATTCAAGAAATTTTACAGAAAGAAGAATTTTTTTTAAAATATGATTATAAGTGTATGTATGATCGAAATGGAAATTATTAGAAAGACTAAAGTAAAACTGATAAAGATGATTGAATTGTTTGTTATGAGTGAAAAAGAAAAGGGCATGTCAAAGATGACTTCCCAAAATAGATATTTAATAAAAAGTACAACTATAAGGATAAGAAATACATGAAATCCATGAATGCTACCTGGTGTGCTTCTAAGGATAGTTCTAGTGGATCCTAATCTTCTGATTTTGAAGAAAATAATCTTTCCAACTTGTGTTTCATGACTGAAACATCTAGGGTAACACATAATTCCCCTATAGACAATGATTATTATTCTGGTAATGAATGTGATTCAAATAATGATGATAATATGTCTAAATATGAATTATTTTAATAATGTAATATGTTATAAGATACTTGTAATGAGCTGAATGTTATGTACAAATCATTAAAGAGGCCGTATCCCTTGACTAGTATTGTTAGTTCTGATATTAGTATATAAAATGAAAAGAATGTTCAATTGTTAAAGGTGAATACTGATCTCAAATTTTCCAATGAGATACTTAGAGAATAATTTGAGATGATTACATGTGGAAATACCACACTCACTCAAATTCTTGGAAAATAAGTTGCACAAAAGTATACTACTGTTATTGGTTACCATCCTGCACATAGAAAGATTGTTAAAAATAAAATTATTCCAAAATCTAGATAGTATGCTGCTAGTTCAAGTTCTATAAATTCTTATTCTTTATCTAGCTATTAAAATTAATATAGGGAAAACAAATTATATTTATCAAAATATTTTGAATCTGTTAATTATAGGAAACCTATTAGACAAATATTGTTGCCTAATGTTTCACTTGGTAACTATTCTGGACCCAAGAAAATCTGGGTTCCAAAATAATCTTCTTGATAAACCTGTTTATTAGAAACTTGCTTGGAAATGTCTTGTAGGAAGATATTGTACTTTGAAAGTGGATGTTCAGGTCATATGACAGGGGACTGCTCATGCTTTAAGAAATTAATCAATGTTGGTGGAGGAAATTTCACCTTTAGAGATAACTCAGAAGGAAAAATCATCAGCTTAGGCAAGATTGGTAACACTGATTCAATTTTAATTTCTAAAGTAATATTTCTTGATATATTAAAATAATATATGGTATGTAGTTCTCTGTTGTGTGATGATGGATTCAATGTAAAATTTTAAAATGATTCATGTACTATTTTTAATTCTAAAAATGGTATGGTATTTATTACATTATGAAATGAAAATGAATACATTTTATATTTGAATTCCATAGACAAACAAAATGTTACTTGTTTAAATGCATTTCATAAAGAATCTAGGCTATGGAATAGAATATTTGGACACTACAATGTTGATTCACTCGGGAAACTAACTAGGAAAGATTTTTTTAGAGATCTTCCAAAACTATAATTCAAAATAGACAATGTTTGTAATCCTTGTCAAATGGGAAAACAACATAAATTTTCATTCAAATCAAAGAATGAAATTTCAACATCTCAACCTCTCGAGTTGGTTCATATAGATTTATCTAGACCATCTAGAGTTTCTAGCTTAAATGGGATGCTCTATGTCCAAGTCCTTGTTCATGGATTTTATAGAAATACTTGGTTATACATTCTAGCTTACAAAAGTGAATCTTGGTCATATTTAATTAAATATTCCATGTTTATAGAAAATCTATGTAGACATAAGATTAAGACCCAGAGAAGTGACCATGGCCATGAGTTTGAAAATAATGAGTTTGAGACTTATTGCTCACACAATGGCTACAGTCACAATTTCTTTTCCCCCAGAAATCCTCAATAGAATGGTGTAGTAGAAAGAAGAAATAGAAAACTTCAAGAAAATTCAATAACTATGCTTAATGAATATGATCTACCTGATTACTTTGGGGATAAAGAACTCAATACAGCTTGTTATATTATATATAGAGTCTTGATTAGACCAATTCTCAAAAGGCCCCCTTATAAGCTATTGAATAATAGGTAGCCTAAGGATAATTACATAAGTGTTTTAGGTTGTATGGTCTTTATCCTAAATATTAGTGATAATTTTGATAAGTTTGAATCCAAAAGTGATGAAGGATTCTATCAAGGTTATTCTATAACAAGAAAAGATTATAGAGTATTTAATAATAGGAACAAATGTGTTGAAGAATCTGTACACATCAAATTTGATGAAACTGATCCACATGAACCTAAGACCCCTCATGAAAATCTTGAAGAAGATATGTCAATTCTAAAACATAACGACAAAAATAGTGAACCTGTTGTTATGACAACATGTTCTAGAAATTTTCCAAAACCAGTTTCGGTTTAACCCGAACCTATAAATGAACATGAAATTTCTATCCCTACCATTACTAGACCAACCATGATCCTTAAAAACAATTCTTTAGATGATTTAGTATGATATTTAGATATAGGAACTCCGACTATAGCTTCTATATGAAATCTGGTAGAACATCAAGCATTTCATTCAGAGTTAGAACCTTAAAATATCAATGATGCTATCAATGATGAATTTCTGGTGATAGCTATGAAAAAAGAATTAAATCATTTTGAAATAAAAAAAGTTTGTGAATTAGTAGAAAGTCCTAAGGACACATTGACCATTAGAACTAAAAGGGGTTTTAGGAATGAATTTGATGAGTCTGGAAAAATAGTTAAAAATAAAGCTAGGTTAGTTGCATAGGGTTACAGTTAAGAGGAAGGAATAGACTATGTGGAGACCATTGCACCTGTTGCTAGGTTCGAAGCTATTAGGACTCAACATGCTTATTCTTCTCATCTGAATGTCAAGTTATATCAAAGGGATGTTAAATGTGCTTTTCTAAATGGTTTTATAATTGAATATGTTTTTGTTGACCAACCACCTGGATTTACTGATTCTCATTTTCCAAATCGTGTTTTTAAACATTCTAAAGCTTTGTATGGTTTAAAAAAATCTCCATAGCTTGGTATGATAGAAATTGTCAATTTTTTTCAAAAGGTTTTATTAGAGGGATTGCTGATCCAACTCTATTTATCAAAAGGATTTCAAAAGATTTTTTGATTGTACAAATCTGTGTTGATGATATTATTTTTGGATCATCTAAAAGTGCTTTGTGTATTTATTTTTCAAAGAGTATGAAATGTGAATTTAAAATGAGTTAAATGGGAGAACTCAAATATTTTAATGGATTTCATTTCAATCAAAATGAAAATGTTTTTATTTTAATCCAATGTAAATATATGAAGGATCATTTAAAAAGTTTTGGTTTGGATAGTAATAATGAAAGTGATACACCTATCAGTATCACTTGTAAATTATATGCAGATGAAACTGGGAAACTAGTGGATCAAACCAATTATAGAGGTATGATTGGAAGTTTACTTTTTCTTACTGCTAGTCGACCATATATCATGTTTAGAGTGTGTATGTGTGGAACATTTCAAGCTAATCCAAAAGTGTCACACTTAATTGCTGTTAAAAGAATTTTTAAATATATTAAACATTCTAATGATATATGATTATTATATCCCAAAGGACAATCATTTGATTTAATAAGTTATTTAGATTCTGACTTTTATGGTTTCAAGATTGATTGGAAGATCACTTATTGATCATGTGATATTCGAGGTAAGTTTTTTGTATCATCGTGTAGTAAAAAAGCATAATTCTGTTGAATTGCCTACTGCTAAAGCAGAGTACATAGCTGCTGGTAGTTACTGTGCACAATTTATGTGGATGAAACAGACTATATTGGAATATGGATATCAATTTAGACATATATCTATAAACTGTGATAACACCAGTGCAATCAACATTTCCTATAATCCTATGTCTGACTCTATGACTAAGCACATTGATGTAATACATCTCTTTTTGAGAGATCATTATCAAAAATGTGATACCACTCAAGAATTTATTTGTACTGAACACCAATTGGTTGATAAATTCACAAAGTCTTTGAATTATGAGAGGTTAAATTAAATAAAACATGAGTTGGGTATGATAAACTATTAACTGTTAGAACCTCATCATTACACATTACTGGTATGGACCACACGGTTATACATCACTGGTATGAACCACACCGGTATACCTCACAGGAATGAAACTCACCATTATACCTCAATGATATAAATCTCACTGTTATACCTCAATGATATGAACCCCACCATTATACCTCACTGTTATGGACCTCACCGTTATACCTTACAATTATTGGACCTCACCATTAAAAATCCTCATCGGTATATGTTACCACTAATTTACACTGTTTTAAACATCGTGTTTTTAGCCACCGAAATCTGTATCATTTTGTATTATATTAATGATGTTTCATTTATTTATTTTTTAATTCCTAATATATAAAACATTAGTCTTAACCTCATTTCAATCCACCTTGAACCCTTTACCTTCAAATCATAGCTCCCAAACGTTTATTTCTCTCTATCCATAAGCCTCGCGATTCATATAATGACATGACTGAAGAGAACAGTAGTTACTGAAGAGGGTGATAATCCGAATTCCAAGAGACTCAAAGGGGAGTCTAGTTGCGGAAGGTACATAAGGAAACCTATAAACCTGCATCTACGAAAAAAGGAATTAGTAGTTTAGAGAGAGCTATGTGCGGAATGGTTGATGACCCATAAGCCATTAATTCCAAGAGTGCTTGAAGTTCTAGAATGGGTTGAGTGCTTCTCAAAAAACAATGGACCATATTATCCTACATTGTTTAAATATTTCTATGAGTTTTTTAAATTTTAAAAATGGTAAAATGAGAATCGATTATTCACATTTGTTAAAAGAAATGAACTTTCATTCTCCTTATTGGAATAGGCTGAGTGTCTGGGGGTACCCCATGAAGGTATCTTCAATTTTTATTCAATGTATGTACCCCCCTACTAGTGATGTTTTTTAGTATGAAACTGGTTTGTAAGAGCTCACTCAAGATGGGACACGAAGAAAAGTTGTTGCTACATAAATGGATCATGAGAGCAAATTGTTCTTTAAGTTTATCTAGCATGTTTTAAGTCCAAGAAGAGGAGACTTTGGAAATATAAGGTATGAAGACATTAATTTTCTAAATATGCTAAGACATGGAGTAAAAGTATACTTGTGAAGGCTGATAATGGTAGAAAGGAAATATATGACTAGGCCGAAATAAAAAAAATGACATGTTCTTTTCCAAGTTGATATCATTAATACTAAATGTAAAGGGAATATCAAGATATCAAGATGATACTATAGTTGTGAAGGAAAACTAATATATCACCAAAACTATTTGCAAATACATAAAGATTAACTGGAACCCATGGAGAAGATAATGGGTCAGTGATGAAGGTAATTTGTATGAATAGTTAAATCTTATGTACCATCCCTTCAGGCCAAAGAATGTGAGGGATCTAGGTCTAGGACCTGACGAGGAGGAACCTCAATAGAATGATGATGATGCTGTAGAGGATACCTCTATAGATAACGGAGGGGATCTTGATTTGCTTCCAAGCCGTGCTGCTGAAATGGTTTTATATAGAAAAGCAAGTCCACCTATGACCCTTCCTAGAAAGGAAGTGGTTATGGGAGAAGTGTTGATGAAATCTCTGAAGGTGAGGAAGACCGGGCTAGATCAAACCGTGAGGAGACTACTCCAGCTTCCAGATGTAGTGATGATGAAGAAAAAGTATCTTAAAATGGAAGTACATGTTTGAGTCTCAGTCCTCTGATTGAGAGCACTATTATGCATGTTGAGGATGTTATTGATGTGGAAATACTAGTACCTATTGCTAATATAGCCCATCTTATGACACAAGGTTTGAATATAAATATGGTTGTATATGTCTCCTCTGAAGAGGAAATGGCTTTAGTTGGCACTGAAGAAGAGGAAGCTCCACTTGATGGGGAGAAACCTGTAAGGATACGGTCAGTTTCTATGACATATGAAGTGGAATATTGGTCTATGGATCTTGTATTTTTTTTATTGGCACTAGACTATCCTGATTATGATGATCGGACACCCATTAGAAGGAATCATGTGTCTTATGATATTTTCTTAGAGGATGTTACTACTCAACCAGTAGCTCCTCTAGCTCTGCCTGAAGACATTATGAGAAAAGGAGATCTTGAGGCACTGAAATATCAATTGAAAACATGTTTTTTGAAGTGCTATGTAAGATAGAATTTTCATTGGTATCTTCTCTGAGAAGTGTTGTTTCAAGTGTTGTGACAGAAGCGATGGATGAATTAAAAGAATGTAATAAACATGTTAAAAGTTTATCATAGGTTGTCGACAGTCTAAGGAAATCTATTGCATCATTTGATACCTTAATGAGTTCTAAATCTCAAGTTTATACTGACATCAAATACATTATAAGTGTAGTGAAACAAATATTTGATGTGTTTAAAGATATTAATAATACCATAAAAACACATGTTAGTACTCATGATTTTTTTTGTGAAAAATTTGATGAGTAATTTGACTCAGTCTTTCAATGAATCAGTAGCTTTTAATGTAGCACCTCTTGGTACATCCCATGTATTAGTTAACATGGAACAGTTTAGATCTATACTGAAATAAGAACATGGTATAGTTAGTGTCAGTAGCTCATCTGATTATCAAGTGATTACTACCACAATGGGTATCAGAAAAATCGTCCAAGACTATATGTGAGATGCTACTGTAGCCCAGAAGGATATCAAAGAAAAAATTAATTACTATTTTCAGAGAGTGTACACCAAACCTCAGCTAACCAATCACTTCAAGAAACTGTTAGAAAATATAAAACTTCCCCCAGTCACTCAATCATTCAAATAACAAGTTAGTAAGCTACAAGATTTGACCCCTTCTGTGGAAAAATTTATGTAGAACAAGGATGATTTCATCTCTACCATGGAGAGAGGGGGAGGTATCATTATGGATTTCAGGAATATCTTATTGTCATTCCTACATGTGGACAGTACACCTATCATTGTTCCTTCTACCTTACCTGCCACTGGTTTTGCTGGTTCCACACCTCGAATGACTGCTACTCAGGCACTCAGAAGCCTGGCTCCTATGATCACACAGAGGAGTACTCATTACAGACATGACAATGTTTTAGTAGCTGGACCACCATTGATAATTACTGGAGTACCCAAGCCTGGATGTCAACCTACCCAAGATCAGTCCTCTGATCCTCAAGGGAAATCCAAAGTGGCCACCCAGGAGGTTGATTGAATGAGGTTAGAGACATTGATAAGAATTTTTTGAATTTCTTGTATTTCTTTTATACTATCTCATGTAACTTTGTCTTGTGAAATATACATGTCTGTTTTATCTCTTCTACTATTATGATCTGAACCATTGTTTTTCTCTTTTTTCTAATCAAAAAGGGTGAGAAAAATTAAAATATGGGGAGAACATACAAATTATTATATGGGGAGAAAAATTAAAATCTTGGGAGAAATTACACTAAGGGGGAGAAAATTATAATATGTGTCTTTTGGGAAATAAATATTCTATTTGTTTTTAATCATATGTTTGTCCATAGTTTAGCTATGATACCTTTGAGGTGATATGATACATTTGAGGAGCTTTGATACATTTGAGAGTTATGATCTGAACACACTGATAAATTCCATTAGATGTATTTTAATCTGGTTCATTATAGTTTATTCTGGATTATAATGCCATAATTTTTTATTATCAAAAAGGGTGAGATTGTTGGACTCAACTATTTTGATAATCTAAAATATGATTAAAAATGATATGGTAATCCCAAATCATCTTTATCTATATAATAAATATGTTTCATAATTATGCCTTCATGTTCTAAAGTTATAATGGATGTCAAAATAATCCAATAATATCATGGAATATATTAATCAATTCTTATTTATGTTTATAAATAACGACGGATGATAATAATTCAATATGGAATTAATATGAATAGAAAAGATACTTTGTAAGAATTTATGTTCTTAAGTCACCGATAGTTATAATTCTGAGTGATACAGACTAGCTCACTGATACAAGTTCACTATTAGACAAGTCCACCGATAGAATAATTCTACTAATAGACAAGGTCACTAAGGCACAAGTTCACATATACACGGTCACTGATACAAGATACCAATATAATGAAGCTACCGATAGAATGGAGATACCAATAGAGGAAGCTACTGATAGAGAGAAAAACTACAACTGATGATAACAACTACTGATATCTAGGAAGAGATACCGACAAAATTACACCATTACAAAGAGTTACAAATACATAGAGATACCGACAGATGGAGATACTACTACATGACCTACTACTAGAAGAACTACCATTACAAGCCTACCGATAGAGAGATACTGATGGTAGATGACTATTAACCAGTCACTGTTACTCAAACTCTATACTTTGTGAATGTGATTAATATAATGAAAACGTTCATTTTTTCTTAATTCAATGAAACTGTTAGAAATTAATGTGGGTTTTCGGCATGTACGGGGACCGTAACTCGTACATGTAAAAGTTAATAATTCCCATTTCTGGAGCTAAAGTAATAAAAGGAATACCAAGATACTGGAAAATATAAAAGACATACGTAAGGAAGAATAGAATATACCTACGAGACATATACAAGAAGATACACACATACATGTATAGAATAGAACTTGAAGAACTCGTAGAAAACTCATACACATTAAGAAGAGAAGTACAAAGAGGGGGTCAATGTGCTATAAGGAATACTTTCACATTCTAGCTGAACCCTATAATGGATAATAATGAACAAAACCAAGACACTCTGTTTTCCAGAAAACATCCTGAGAAGGACTCAAAGCTTCATCTGCTTCAACCCAAAGGAGTCCAGAGCTCCATTGACATCACACAAGATAATTCTAAACTAATCTCTATATTATTGTTCTGATGTGATGATTTTTATTACGTTACGAGCAGTGTGTGCGTTTCTTTCTATTTGGACACACGCTGACTCCCATGTTGAACTAGAGGATACATAAATCCTCACACCAAACACCTAATACCTTTGTGTATCCAAAGTAGAACTATGGTAGAGGTCTGTAGACCTGGACAATATGTGTGTTGTTGTTGTTGCTTTCCCACGTATAATTCTAGTAGAGGTCTGAGGACCTGGACAGTCTGAGTACTATTGTAAACCCCAATCTAGGGTGGGGATCAATGTTATATATAAACTTTTTGAGAGGACTATGTCTCAACTTGATACTGAACCTCTGGGTTAAAAACTATTGTGCATCATATTTTAAGCTATTTTCAATATTCTGCTGCTAATTACTTTTATATTCAAAATTACTTTAAAGTAACTCTAATAGTGGAACAAGAAAGTGTTTTTAATTATTTCTAGCCATTAAGTTAGTTTAAAAAGCTAAATTAATCTTCAGATTATGTTAACTGAGAAATAATCAATCTTTGAGAATCTAATTCAACACTTAAAATCTTTATAAATTCAATAAAGTTTAACATGTTTGTTAAATTGGGGATTTCAAATAGAAATATTTTAATTATAAAATCTAAATAGGAAGTCAATTCACCCCCTATTATGTATCCTCTAGAAAATCAATTATTTTGGACATATACAGAATATTCATATATAAACTAGTCATCGGTAGTAGAGGTAGGTAGGTCACTTTCCATATACAGTGTCACCCTTCTATTCATTACAAGTGTAAAGAGGATGATGAATGTATGATAGAATTTTCAATTCAAGAATTTATATAAAAATATTATTAGAATAAAATGTGATTCCCAATTGATTGATTCAGAGTAGAGAATAATTGTTAAGGTCCTTCCCGTTATAGGGGATTATACTGATGAATTCCCTAACGAAATTACAGGTCTTCCACTTAAAAGATTATTTTAGTTCTGGATAATAATTATACCTAGCTCTCATCCCATATTTAAGACTCATTTATAAATGGAAACCATTGAGTTAGAAGAACTAAATAATTTTTTACAAAAGAATATTGAAAAATGTTTTATATGCCTACGTTCTTCACTAAAGGGTGTGCTCATCCTCTTTATAAAGAAGAATGATCGATCAATTTAATATACATATATATTATAATGAAATAACAAATCACAAAAAGGACGTGTATCCCTTACCATTAGTAGAATAAATATTCAATTAACATCATTAGAATCATTATTTATCTATAGTAGACCTTTCATTTTGATTTCACCTATTATCAGTAAAGAATATAGATATTCCCAAAACTACCATTGGAATACAGCATGGGTACTATATTATCATAACAGTTGCTTTGAAACCCACTAATATTCCTGAAATATTTTTGTACATCATCCATAGAGTCATTAGAGATTACCTCAACATATTTGTGGCAGTATTTATACATGATATTTAGTTCTAAAAATAATAATTGAGGAGTAAGTGGATCATTTCAATACTATTCTATAATATTTTTGATTGAATTATTTATTTTCAATGTATATAAAATGATTGTGTTTGATAAAGTAAGTATCATTTATTGGGAATATTATCTCTACTAAAGTTATATTTGTGGACCCTTCTATGAAAATTAAAATAGAGGACTAACCAAGAGAATCATGTGTAATTAATATCCATATTATGCTTGGAATAGTTTTTTTTCCTAGGATATGTGATGTTTTTTTTAAATTTTCATCCCACAAACCAAGATTTTATAGGAGGGATTAATGTTTTTCAATAATATTGAATGTGAGAAAAACCACAAATAGTTGAAAAAGAAAAATATCATTGCACTAGTACATATGATTCAAGAAAGATGGGAACACTTTTTAGTACGAAGTGATTATTTGATTAATGTATTAGGATATGTAATAATAAGAAATGATAAATTGATAGATTATTATTTTTATGATAAGAACAATCACACACGTGACATGGATCCCGCCACAAAAATATTCACATTCCTAATCTGGATAAAAAATTTCTATGGGATGAAGTGTAATAATATTTGGATCATATGAGCTTCAAATATATATTTTAATATAAAGATATTAACCTTATATAATGAGGATGTTTAAATATCAACAAGGACTAGTATTTCTAGACATAATAACATCATTATAATTAAAACAGAGTTATAGATTCTATATGTATGAAGCATTCAAAAACATTATCAATGATGATAATTGATAATCATCCAATCATCGGAGACATGGAATGGATGTGTATAGAAATTATTAAGTAAGGATAATATCATTCCTTCCTCAAATGATTTCTCAAACATACTTTTATGAGATTAATAAGGATGATCAAAGAGATGTGTTAGAATATTAGAATAAGATGGAAGCTATATAGAATGTGAAATCCTTAGTGGTTAAAATTTTTAAATAAAGAGTGGTAAGTTTTTTGTCATACTATATATACCATAAAATCCTATGATAATCAATTATATAATGAATGGTACCCATAGGTAAAACCTTCCCATCCACCTAAGGAGCATGGATATGTAACATGTTCTTCAAGAACCCAATTGGAGGGAAAATATAATAAAAGAGATTTTATATTATACATAAAAATGTATAGTATTTCAAAAAATGAAATCATAACTGAATAAGTCTTTGGGGTCGATGCATAAATTACCCATACCCAAATGGAAATGAAAAAACATCACCATGGATTTATTAATGTCCTTCTAAATACATCATGTGGAAATAATTCTATATAGGATGTGGTTGATCATATTTTGATGAAAAATAACATAATGGAAATTTAAAAGGACATTTCACTCAATCATAATGAAATGATATATATATCAGAGAAGTGGTGAATATATATTTAACACCATAATTCATTGTATAACACTGAGAAATTATATTTACATACACATTATAGAAATAGACTCTATCATACTATAAATACAGTAGGGAGAATCAGTATGACTTATCATTAATTAACAAATGATAAATTTTAGTAGACTGTGAGTACACTGTATAAAATATTGAAATAATTCTCAGTAGACTTCATTTGTGGATGGGATCAACAAATCCTTCTAGATGAGTTCTCATACAATAATAGCCTTCTCTCAAGAATCCAAATGTATCCTTTTGATTATTTTTATGGGATTATATATAGAAACCCTTCGTGTTGGGATAACTTCATTGAATGAATGATTTTTTCACCTATAATGTTTAAATATGTGTAGAAAATGATTGGATAATTATGAAACACATCAAGTCTTCTCACAGTCGACCTAAAAGTTATGTTGATAATTGTTGATTAGACCTGGAGTAGATAGATGGAGACAAATTGTTTCTCATTATATCTCTGGGGTAGGAGACATGTTATTTGGGAATAAGGGAATGTTATGGACCATTTATTTTGACTCATTGGAGGTTCCCAATTACTTAAGATATGTGGCCAATCAACTAGAACTATCACCATCCTATTCACAAGTGTGTAACACTTTTATATATCCCTCATGAAGAAGTAAATTCCAAATAACTCACATGTACTGAATTACAATACTAAATATTTTTGAAATGATATATCTTATGAATAGAATACATTGAATATGTAGGACCATTAAGATAAAAAACAACCGAAAAAATGATTTACCCAGTTAATGAACTATAGAATGACCATAAATACAGAGAGGTAACCTGTGAAGTATAATTGTTGATGATTCATTAGTTCCCTAACCTATTTCCACCATAGAATTTAATTTGAAACATTTAGTGCAATTTTCTACGTGGGGATGATTGTAGAACCTCAGGATTTCAAAATGGTAAACTATGTTTCATAGCATATACAAAATGAAACACCAATAATAAAATATTATTGATTATTTATGAAAATTATAACCCAGTACTTAAATGGGTGTCTATGAGTAGTATTAATCAATCAATTAAATATATATAATGATCACAACCAATTAAAATTCATTTATAAATTCGTAGTACATAATCACTCAATTTTTAAGAGACCATTATTCATCAAAAAATATTTTTTCATATAAAAGTGTTTCCATATTTATGAGAAAATATTATAAATAATTTTTTGGTAAATTCTATGAATTTTTTTAGAATTTTTTTTAAATTCTCATACTAATAATATATTTTTAGAAAATTTGTTGGTTTATCATAAAATATTTACTTTTTAGATAATACTATAAAATAATAATTTCAAAATAAATTGAATTTAATTTCAATAAATTAAGTACAATTATTAATATGTTTATATGAAATTAGTATATTTATTAATTATATATATTGAATTTAGTTAATTTTATTTAACTAATCTTCAGAATTCATTCTATTGGGTGTTTTCCAATAGGAAATTTTTTTATGAAATATATGTTAATGTGAATAATGATTATACATTTTAATTAATTAAAATAACCTAATGTTATATTATTTCAATGATATATTTAGTATATATATCAATAAATATTTGTTTAAATTCATTTTATATTTATTAAGTTTCATATTTTTACTATATTATCATCAAATGGTTGCTTTTTTTAAGAACACATTTTTTTGACACGTCTGTCAGTTAAATTTTAAAATAAATTCTACAAAATCATTTATATGAATTTTGAAAAATATTTTTAATATTTAAATTATTCATATTTTATATTATCTAATAAATACATCTTAATTTTCATTATAAAGAACAGTAATGATTGTAATAATCATTTATCAATGTAAAGGTACAAATGAGTTTACTAGGAGGTTAAACTAAAAATGTAACACAAAAAACTAAACCAAAAAAATGTATAATTCATATTTTATGGCCTTATTTAGTAATTATATCATTTATGAATCGAAAATTATCCTTTTTAATCACTGGTACATGTGAAAAATGTGTTTTTAATTCTTTATTTTAAAAATTACATTTGTGTCCTCTCACCCACCAATAAATGGACACTGCCTCAACTGTCTATTAAACACTCCCAAAACCAATGTATCATCCAATACAAGAACATATCCCATTCCCATATCACACCCAACATTATATATTCCTTGTTTTTATCAAAAATAAATCATAGGAAGGATTTTGGTGAAAAACTAAAGACAATGACGGAAAAAGCGGAAACATCCTTAACTTATCATATATGTATTTATTCCACTTCATGAACAATAAAATAAAATAATATCATTCACATATAATAAAATTATTATAAACCATATAAGAATTTTTTTTATGTTAATGGGTTGATATAAATCCATCTCTACTTTAAAAAAATTGTTAAATAAACTTTTGATTGTGTGATCGACAGACTACCATCCAATGAATCTATGAAATTAAATTTCCATCATCACTTCAAATGGAAGGATGTAATAATAAATAAATTTTTTATATATGATATTTTAGATATTATCATGCATATTGAATTATAATATAATATATAACATCATAATATCCATTCTATAGATAATATGATAACGTTGCACATGGAGTATTGTAAATTACACATGCATGGGAATAAGAAATAAATTGATGTTTGTATTTGACATTCAACAAATTTTAATCATTATATAAAAAAATTCAAATACTTTCATACAAAACCACCAATTTAATTAATGATGGTATCATTCATGTGTATAACTGACACCCACCTCGTGATGCTATGTGATTAATTTTTTTTAAATGGCTCATAGAGCCTATATGTAGTTGTTTTCAATGAAATAATATTATATTTATGATATACTATTAATTCTATAATTTTTAAATAACACATTCAATTTTCTATCATTATCATTGAAAAAAGTGGAAGTTACTCATGTGTATGTATGACTTATAATCTCTCGTATTGTAACATAGTTTGTTTCTCATAACCAAGATTCATGATTGGTTTTAAATTTTAAATAGGTCTATAAAATTTATAATTAATACATTATTATTATTGTCATGTTTATTATGAATTAATAATCTAGTCAAAAATTTTCTATATAAAAACTGATTTTGGACATATGAGCTTAAGATTTTCAAAAAATTCCATTTGATCCATAAAAATATAAGTAATTCAATATTACATGATAATGAATTATATAAAATGACTAAAAAATTTAAAAAAATTATTTGGAATGTCAATAATTAAGATAATTTTTTTTATGATATGTTACACACATGATGAATTAGGCTCGAGGTAAGGGATCATTCTAAACCAAAATTTTCTTTAGGTTAGGAAAATTCACCCTCTAACACACAATTTCTATATATAATGTTATTGAATTAATCTAAATTATTATATATGTTTGTAACATTTATATCTATATTAATTATTCTTCCTTTTAATGGATAATACATGACTAATACTAACTGCATAAATTCCTTCATTTCAAATTTTACATTGATTATACTATGGGATAAAATTAGGAAATCCATTTTTTTGACATGGTTAATTATAATGTTATGAAAATTGAGTTCATTCATTTATATGTGACACATATGAAATGAGAATGTTATGATAATTTTACCTAGATATTAGTTTAATGCGTTAAGTAATTTTATATTCTCATGAGATATCATGTATTAGATTAAGAGGTAAACCTATTCATTTATGTGTCTTTCTCAACCATGTGATGTTTTATAAAAAGTTAAACATGACACATGTTTATGTATTGTTATTTTATTTTTCCACATATTCTATTTTACCATGATATTATGATACCATTTTCATTATTTTATGCATCTATTTGATTACCCATGAGCCTTATATTTCATGATATCATGTTATAATTTTGACACCAATTTATGTTTCCCTGTCATGTTTATTCTCTTATTAGGTTGTTTAGTTCAACAAATTTATTATTTATTCCTCATGTAATCCTATGAATTTTTATAATATCAAATTGGATTTAGTGTTCATTATGGATAATAAATTGAGGATATCATGTTTTAGTTTCAATTTATGCATTATTAACCTAGTCATATAAATAGAAATTGAAATTTGGATCCTTTTTCAGTATTATCAATTACATTTATTTATAACACATCTAATACTACATGTAAAAAACCTATATATATTAACATTATGGAAATGGATGGATATGAAACATTATTCAGGATATTTTATTAAATATACTATGGGATATTACAATGGACTTTTATTTTTATTTCATAAGAATGTCTTTCCTTAAGAATGTCCAAGTTTTATAAATATGTATTACTGAGAATGAGTTTTGGGGAATCCATTGGCATTATTTATTATAATTACATGATAGGATCCAGTCTTGATCAAGGTATTTATCTTAAATTAAAAAATGACTCAACATGGTACCAAGGATTCATATAATAAATCTCATGAAAATTATAATTCATTTTATTGTATCCTTGGATAATAATTCATTTCCATAGACACATACCTCCTTAGATTAAGTACACAGGGAAATATAAATAATATCATGAGGCTAAGTATTAAATCATCTAACACATCATTAGGAATCTGATTGAATGTGAAACATGAAGTGTTCAACCCTTCGGATTACTCTCAAACCCCTAGGCCAATCAAAATTAATGGTCTGTGTGACTCAGTATGATTGATAATATCCAAAATTCCATTTGACATGATATATTTCATGTCATTAGATGATTAAGATACATGGAATCCCAGTTCTGTCCTAAAACTCAAATTAAAAGAAATATTATTACAGTTATTATTTCAATTGCAAAGTAGGTTGGATTGGAGGGGTACCTTATGAGTAACACGATATGGATCAAGTATTATTTTTTTAGTTTACTATCATCACTATTACAATACCTACACATTGATAAAATATTATAGTCATAGAATTGATTTCATATGACCCATCTAGTGGGGTACTACTAAATTTTACTAATGCTCTAATTGGGAATCCAACGGGTACTATATCAGAATTCATTGTTTTAGGTATGGATTAATGGAATTTCCCAACTATGGATACTTGATTTCTTTTCTAGTTTTGAGTATGTGAGTGGAAGACGGATCTATTAATTAGCATTCCCATAGTGAGTAATTTTTTCCATTTATCTGAAAAAATATAGGATTTATTGATGAATTCCTTCTTCCCTTTTTGTAATACCATTTTATTGTTTTCTTTTGTATCTAATTATATTTTTTTACTTAATCACCTACATAAATATCTTGTTGGATTATAAATTATCATTTCTTATTATTTCCATTGTTTTTATTATTATCCTACCACTATGTCTCATGTTGATAATGATTTCTTCGTCTTCCCACCAAAGCATTATGTACCCCACTACTATTCAGTATCCTCTGTTATACTACGATACTTGTTTGAGCCCACATGTCCCATAAGGTAATGTAAATTATATGTACACTTTGACATAATTAAATTATTTTTCCCATATGTATTTATCAAAAAATATTTAAAAAAAATATAACCACATATATCTTTTACAATAAAACACTGATGATGTCAGTAAAACTAGTTAAATTAATCATACAAAAAATATTTAATGTTCATATCATTTTTCAGTACGCCAAATTTAATTTTTTTTCATCTGAATAATCTCAATGAAATAATTAAATATCCATTCAGTTCAATTAATTTAATTTTTTATGAAATAATTCATATATAAAATATGAATTTTTGTAGAGGAAAAACAATCTATGTTATAGTGAGTTACCTATGCATTATAGGAAATTAATTATTCTATGGGGTATCCTTGAAATTATTTAATGAAAAATATTACTAAAATATTGAACAAAAATATGATCCTAAATACATTATACTATCAAGTGACCTGTGTAATTTATCTCTAATAATTCCAACCAATGATTTATGCAACCATTTCCAAGATGGTGTAATTTATTAGAGACAAACAAGATATTCTTTCACATACAGGATATATGTTCACATAGTATTTAAGAGATATTAAATCAATCATAATATGTATCACACGTTTTGGTTTTCCAGTACGTAAGAAATCATTTCATTTTCATAAAATACATGATACTATTGTATAACAAGATTATTGAAGAATCCATCCAATGATGTTACATCCATTAGAGTGATTACATTCAAATAGATTTCATCTTATATATTGATGAATAAAAATATTTAAATAGGATCTATATTTCATAGACCCCTATGTAATTAAAGGAAGTGAAAATTTAACCCTATCAGGTAAACATAAAATTATCCCGATTCCAATCAAAAATGAAATTCTAAAAAATATTATACACCAATATAATTTATTAATTATTGGATTAATGCATTATTTAATCATAAAATATGACATTTTAATGTCCACATAAACATTCATATTTCACTTGACAAATTTATGATCAAAATTCAATAAAATAGTATAAAATAAAATAATCACAACAATTCCAACCATAAATGAATCTATGTATTTTTTATGGAGATAAGATCAATTTAGTTTTTTTTAAAAATAATTATCAATAATTTTCTCATAGACTTTTATGAGATTTTACACAAAATTTTAGAATGTACATGTTAAAATAGATTTTGGGAGGTTGTTCTATTGAATAATCAATATCACCTTTATCAACCCTAATGTTTAAAAAGTTCCAACCATAATGAAATTTGATACTATAATCCAGATATATTTATTAATAATTACCCAATTGACCCAATAAACATTTAATGTCCAATAGAATTGTTAGTAACCGATTTTAAATTAAAAATATTGATTTTATCTTTAAATAGAATAACAATATCCATATTTCTTATCCATTATTAATATAATCTTATCACATGTTATCAACCCCTCAATTGGACTTCTACCAAGCCCAAAAAACCTTAAAATCACTAACAATATCCAATTTTTATTAATTTTGAGAAAATTTTAAACATAGGCTACTGATTATTCACCACACATTATAATAATTAATAACACTTATCAACTGGACCGAATATAATTAAATTATCTTTATAGAACATCACATACCAACATGTGGTAACTAACAATTCCTCATGATATATAACACATCAACATAAACCATCTATGGGATCCATGCACTATACCAATGAAGGAATGGATTTTGATCTTATACATGGAAGGAACTTAAAATCAATAAATTGTGTATGAAAATTTTAAAACCACACTGTTAGTTATCAAATAATATCTATTCTACAAACAAACCCTATTGGATGTCAATTATTATAATTTCACCTTCATACCCATGTTTATATGCCAAATTAGTGATGGACTTCATATTAAACAAAGGATAAATATGGGGACCTTCTATATCAATCTGAAATAATATAACACTTTAATAAACACATAATTTTTCATTATCAATTTACTCATATGAGAGTTATAGAAAAAATATCCAACTACATAGATCAACTATCATGAAAATGCATTAATGATCATCTTCATATATCATTTTTAATCGTTTTCAGGGAAAATCTCTAACTACATACTCCTCATTTCCCACACAATACATCAGTTTTACCAAGGTACTTTTCTTCCATCATTAGTTTTTAAAAAATTTAATTTTTTCCCTTTAAATAATCTTTTATTCTCAGTTCCGTACAAAATAATGACCATTTCTCAAATAACACATCAACTTTAAACACAAAAGCATGAAACATGTCATGTGAGAGGGTCAAACTCATATATCAGAAGACATGTGTAACATTGAAAGTAATTAATGAATAATATATATTCTTATCTATGTCTATTTATGAATTAGATAGTGTTTTGGAGGCTTAAATGGGAATAAATCCAATCTTAAGCATAGAATTCTCTAATATTTTTAAAATATTATTTTACCGCCTTTTGATGGCGATCCATTTTTAAATCAATATTTTGACAATTTTATAATCTCTATTTTTCAAAATAAACTTATTATTTGTTATTGGGACATTAAAATTTACTTTGGATAAATTTTTTGTATTTTTTCTGACAATGTTCATTTTTTAACGAATAGTGAAAAATACCTCATTTTACAACAAAAATGCTTTTTCATCTAATTTAATTATATGGTTAGATTACCTTTTTAATCGTTTTTAAAGTGTAAATTGAATATATATTTACCATTTAATCCAATATTGGTCACTAGAATTAATTTCACTTTTGAATTGGGCATAAACTAATGCCAAACTTTTCATAGATATTGTTTAAAAAAACCCCGGTATTTGTTTTGACAATTGGAATTATTATTAAATTAATTATTTCAACTGATGTGTTTGGAATTTGAAAAAATGAAATCCGTATTTGGAATCAGAAGGTCCAAATTATGTAATTAATACTCTTTTGTTTTTGGACATTGTGAATAGTAACGACGATAATTATCATTAATTATCTTGATTAATTAGTAATCGGGTAGTTAAGGATAATAAAATAATATCATAATAATACCAAATGACACCAACATGTGTCCTAATAATACTGGTTGTGTCATGGACGACCATGGGATGCCTTGTTTCATACTTGGGGACCCCATTGAATCACTTTTGTGTGATAATGACTTTTTATCTTTTTATTTTTTAAAGAAAGTAAATATTACAAGGAATGTATCACCTGAGTAAAACATTTTTAATGTTGTCTAAATAAATGATCTCTTGAAATATAAATAGTAATTGTAAATATAAAAATATTTCCTGCATCATAGTATTTTTTTATAATATTTTGACAATAAATAAATTAAATTATATATGAGACCATGATGATGCAGTGATTGCCTCATTATTTAACGATTTAAATAAAATGAAAAGATAATGTAAAATCTAAGACCTACAGATGCGAAAAACCTTTTGGATGGGTGTATTTCGAATTCTTATCACCTTATCCTCAAAATAAATCAATGTGGTACCTTTAAAATCGGAAACTCAATTGAAAATAAAGTAACATTTTATACCTTTCCAAGAGTGCCCCTCCTCCTCTCTTATAAAAGGACCCCACCTCTACCTCCTTACCTACACCTCACAAGCCTTTGGCTCAGACTAGATCTACTCCTTTTGTCTCTCCACATCCCTATCCTCGTCCTAGAAGCCTTATCATAGGCGGGATGCTCTTCAAGACACCCCTTTGGTTCAAACCAAAGGGAGTTACCCGATTTTAAGGTAATCTCTTCACTTGTGTTCTTTAGTATTATTTTTCTTCTCCAACCCCCTAAACTTTTTTTATTCATTTATTTTGATACAAAACCAGTATCTGTAATATACTATGATTTTTTTATAAGAATTATTATAGCTACACTTACACACACCTACATCTAATGGTTATAGAACTAATTGTTTCTGTGGATGGTGAATTTCTGCCTCACGAAACGATGATTGTTCAATCTTCTTTTAACAGCTTTAAAGTGGCGATTATGATGTCACTATATTTATATATGATATATAATATTTTTATTTTTTTCCTTATGCTTCTTTATTTTTCATTTATGGCATACCTTATGGTTTCCATTATGGGTAAACGTGATATCTTCATTTTATGAAGTGCGGACTACCGCCCCCTCAAAGTGATTTGATTCATTAATTCCATATGCGGGAAATATAAGAGATGGAGTTAATTATATTATATATGATATTATACTTGAAATATAGTATACCTTTACATCATTATGATTTCACTCCATTAAGTAAGAAATAGAAATGAAAGTAGCGTTCATGCGTACGTACGGCTTACCGTCTCCATGAATGGTGCATTTAATTTCTTACCTCTAAATGTTATGTAATATTATAAATGCATGTATATACTGCATATATATGATATATATGATATCTACATCATGAATATAATTCTGGATATAATGGTTATTTTACCCTGATGAACAAATTGTAATTATAAATAGTTTATTTTTGACTCAAGTACCAATGGTCGACAAAACAACCATTATTAACATAAATAATTACATAGTGTTCATAACATGGTAATAAGTGATATAAAAGGAATATTGAACTTTAAAAAGGCTCTTGAGCAAGTAGAAATTAACTCAAGTTTATTATTCAGGAGGTTAAAGAACGATCGAGTCAAGTCGGACCCGAGGAATGGGACTTCCTCTAAATCTCCTTTCATTGAGGCATATTTTTTTCTATACACAATTTTATTTTATACGGTGTATAAACCCCTTTAAATTTTAAATTATTCAGAAGGAATATTTTTATATGAAGCGTTTTACTAAATGAAAAAAGGAATGTTTTTTTGTCGTATGTATGCGGTGACAACGACTTCTCCGCCGTCGTTACAATTATTTGAGTTTCGACTTCCTCTACAAGCCATACCATTTTTTAATGAAAAATAAATACCATGTTTTACTATTATTTTATTTTATTATTGAAAATGGTTTACATAATTTTTTTATATCAATATGTTGTATTGATATCTTGTGACTGAAAAGTGGAAATGTTATGTTTCCTTTATGCATGATTTATGTGATATGATTATTTTATGGTTCTTGGGAATTATTATGAAGAGGGGTGGTTCCGTGATAAACTAAGGGAGGGTGATCCCGATATAGCTCTACAATGCATTCGGTAACGTGAAAGAGTTAAATGTTAAGGTTTTTTCTGAAGAGATTTAGGAGATATACTGTGATGGGTATTCCAAAGGTGACCATGAGGGTTACTCCCTACATAAGAATGTTATGAATGAATCAAGTTATCTTTATGTCTTATGATTTCTATGATTTATTCATGATTCGATGAGGTATGTTTAAATGCTTATGTTTTATTAGTAAATTATGATTTCATACTTGGAATAATGTTTTCTTTTCATATTTTTATATCCATTACTGAGCTTTTTATGCTCATCCCGTGTTTTTGAAATGTTTTTCATAGGTAAAGGGAAAGGTACATAATGTGCTGATAGTGTCAAAGAAGGGTCAAGAAAGAATCCATGATTTATTTTAAATATGTTTCCGTTGATGAGAAAAATGAGTACTATATTTTATGTAACCATTTTTTTTAAATGTGGAATATAATGCATGTTTTATGATCTAACTCTCTAAAACTCTAAACCTGAAAAGATCCTCGACGTGTATTCTTAATGTAACTCGAGATTAAGTAATGTTTAAGGCTGGGGCCTTATAGTTGGTATCAGAGGTTGGTTTAGATAACATTAGGAGTTTGAATTCTAATTAAATGATCATACAAAAATATTTTTTTATTGCCAAATTAAAATGATATATCATTTGAATATTACCATGTTGCTTCATCTAAGACATGTTTGTTAAGAATGGTTTTCCACAGAGGAAACAGGGAAGCAGTGCTAAGAAGGCATACAGAAGGAAATAACCTTCTGAATCATCATCCTGAGATGGTCGGAATTGGAAATCAATAGTTTGTTGCAGTAATTGAGTAGTTGACTCAAGTAATAAATGGTGGTGGTATCCATGCACGAGATTAGCCAGATCAACCATAGAGAAATATGTCAGTGGTGGAACATTTAATAAGGCAAAATCCCCCATCATTTAGAGGATCATCTAACCCTATGAAGGCTGAAGGGTGGATTAAAGCACTGGAGAAGATTTTCGATGTCATGGGGTGTTCTGAAAATCAAAAGCTTAGTCTTGCAATATACCGTTTGGAGGGTGAAGCAGATAAGTGGTGGTCGATGGTTAAAAACATCAGGGACGCTGTTTGAGATTGATGCTCTCGACTGGGATGAATTAAAAGGTATGTTTCTTGAAAAGTATTTTCCTAAGGCTGTTCGACTTAGGATGGAAACAAAATTCATGGAATTGAGGCAAGAGGATTACTTAGTGGCTGCTTATGAAGAGAGGTTCACTTGATTGGAAAGGTATGCTCCAAATTTTATCCGAGACCTTGATAGTAAAATCAATCGTTTTTACTCAGGATTAAATCCAAAATATCAAAGGGCATTGGCTTCTCATGAGTTAAAAAGTTATGAAAAGATTGTTTGATGTGGTAAGAAGGTGGAAATAGAGTTTTATGATGATCAAGTGTTCTATAACGACCAACAGAAGAAGATACCGAGGTGGAAGGAGAAAGGGAAGAATTCTTCAAAAAGGTCTGATGGCAAGAAAACTATGTTTCCAGTTTGTGATAAATGTGGTATAAGGCATGCGGGGGAATGTCTTCTGAATTTTGAAAAGTGCTACCGATGTGGTAAGATGGGACATAATTCTCATTATTACACTGAAAAATATCAGGGTGATGGTAAGACGAAATTTGATATATAGTTAGTGAAATGTTTTAAGTGCAATGAGATGGGTCAATATGCAAATGAGTGTCTGACAAATAGCTCGAGTAATAGGAAGAAGTTAAACTACAAGTAGAAAGAGGTGGTGAAATCCTTTGAAACTACTTCAGTAGATGTTGGGCCATCAAATGAAGTTGTATCATGTACTTTGTTTGTTTTTTCAGATTATGCCAGTTTGTAGTTTGATTCGGTGTCTACACATTCTTTCATCTTTGAAAACTTTTATAGTAAAATGGGAATACCATCTCAAGAAATGACTCCTGAACCTGTGGTAAAAACACCTAGGGGAAATGTTGAGGCAAAAAGAATTTATAAGAATCTTTTTATCCTTATCCGTGGAAATAGTCTACTATTGATAACATATCAAGAGGCTTAGAAACTTGTAAAAGATGCAAATGAATGTTACCTTTCACATATTATTGAAAACAACGTAACTGTTCAGATTAATGATGTGCAAGTGGTAAATGAGTATTCTGATGTTATTCCTAATGAGTTCCCTAGAATAATACAATATCGGGAAGTTGAGTTTACTGTTGACTTACTTCCTGATGCTAATCCAATTTCAAAACCCCCTTATCGAATGGCTCAAATTGAACTTTTAGAGTTGAAGGAGCAATTGCAAGATTTATTAGAGAAAGGTTTCATTCGACCTAGAACATCACCACGGGGTGTTCCTATCTTATTTGTTAAAAATAAAGATGGTTCAATGAGACATTGCATTGATTATAGATCCTTGAATAACATCCCTCTTAAGAACAAATCTCATTTGCCTCATATAGATGATTTGTTTGATTAGCTACAGGGATATCAGTTTTTTTTTCAAAGATTGACCTGAGATCGGGGTACCATCAGATAAAGGTAAAGGAAGCAGATATTCCAAAGATCGCGTTTCGTACAAGATATTTCCATTATGAATTTTTAGTAATGCCTTTTGGGAAAACCAATTCACCTGCTGTATTCGTGGACCTTATGAATATAATTTTTCATGAGTTCTTGGATAAGATTGTGGTGGTTTTCATTGATGATATTTTGGTGTTTTCTAAAAGTAAATAGGAGCATGAAAGTCATTTAAGGGTTATTTTGAAATCCTGAAAAGAAAATAAATTATATGGTAAATTAAGAAAGTGTGAGTTTTGGTTGAAACAAATTTTGTTCCTTGGTCACATTGTTTCTAAATATGGGATAACTGTTGATCTTGCAAAAAACGTTGTTGAAGAATGGACAAGACGCACAAATGTAACTGATATTCGTAGCTTCCTTGTTTTGGTAGGCTATTACTGAAGGTTTGTTAGAAATTTCTCCCAGTTATCTAGTCCAATGACAAAGCTAACTCTAAAGGGTGTTAAGTTTAGCTAGAAAAACGAATGTGATGATTGTTTTCAAGAACTGAAAATAAGATTGGTGAATGATCCAGTTTTGGAACTACCTTCCAGGAATGGGGAGTTTGTTATCTACAGTTATGATTCATTGAAAGGACTCGGTTTCGTCCTAATGTAGAATGATTAGGTAATTGCTTATGCTTCACGTCAGTTGAAAACTCATGAGGTAAATTACCCTACACATGATTTGGAATTAGCTACTGTTGTTTTCGCTTTAAAAATTTGGATGCATCATTTTTATAGAGTAATATGTGAAATATATACCAATCAAAAAAGTTTAAAGTATATATTCACTCAGAACGAATTGAACATGAGACATAAGAGATGGCATGAATTTATCAAGGATTATGATTGTACAATTCATTACCATCTGGGAAAAGCAAATAAATTGGATGATGCTTTGAGTCGAAAAAGTAATGCTTCATTAAAAATGTTGCATTTGGAAAGTGATACTTTGGTTACGGATTTGATGAACTTTGGAATAGAAGTTGTTGGTGCTGGATGTCCTTCTGTTTTGTTTTAGGTATCAGTGAAATCTTCTCTATCAGACGGAATTAAGCAAGCACAGAAGCAAGACAATGAGTTGCATAAAAAGGTAGTGATGGTTTAGAGGGGTAATTTTCCTGAATTCAACATTGATAATGATTGTGTTTTGAGATTTGGGAAGATATTGTGTGTGCCTTGTGATTCATAGTTGAATAGAGAGTTGTTATTTGAAACTCATAGTTCTCCGTTTTCAGTTCACCCAGGAAGTACTAAGATGTATAGAGATCTTCGAGAGTATTACTTGTCGGACGGAATGAAAAGAGATATTGCTGATTTTACTATGAAGTGTTTGAAATGTCAACAGGTTAATGCATAGTGGCAGTTATAGAAAGGGTTGCTTCAGCCTCTATCAGTACTATATTGGAAATGGGAGAATATATCCATGGGCTTCGTTGTTGGATTTCCGAATACACCTCGAGGTAATAATTCAATATGGGTTATTGTTGATCGCTTGACTAAATTTTATCATTTCATTGATATATGGGATACTTTTTCCCTAGATAAACATTCCCGTTTGTATCTTGGAGAGATAGTCAGGTTACATTGAGTTCCTCTCTCCATTGTATCTGATTGCGATCACATGTTTACTTCTAACTTTTTGAATGGCCATCAGAAGTCATTGGGTACTGAATTAAATTTTAGTACAACTTTTCATCCTCAATCAGATGGGTAGTCAGAATGAACAATTCTGAATTTGGAGGATATGATACGTGATTGTTCGATGGATTATCAGGGAAGTTGGTACCAACATCTTTCTTTGGTTGATTTTTCTTATAATAACAGTTTTCATTCTAGTATACAGATGGCACCATTTGAGGCATTATATGGAAAGCAGTGTCGAACTCCAGCTTTCTGGGATGAAGTGGGTGAAAGGAAGTTGATGGGACTGGAATTGGTAGAAGAGTTGGCAGAAAAATTTCAGATGATATAGAGGCACATGAGAACATCTTAGAGTAGGCAGAAGAGTTATGCAGACAACAGGAGGAAGTATCTCTCTTTTGAGGTAGGCGATCTTGTTTTTCTCAAAGTTTCACCATGGAAAAGTGTGATGAGATTTGGTAAGAAAGGAAAGCTGAGTCCATGGTTCATTTGACCATATGAAATTATGGAGAGAGTTGGATCAGTTTCATACCGAGTGGCTTTACTCCGAGTTTATCTCAAGTACATAATGTTTTTCATATTTCAATGTTAAGGAAGTACATGCCAGATCTATCTCAGGTTTTGAGACCAGAGTTAGTTCAGCTGGAAGAGAATCTATCTTATGAGGAACAATGTGTCCAGATTTTTGACCACAGGGAGCAAGTGTTGCGGAATAAGGTGATTCATCAAGTAAATGTTTTGTGGAATAACCACATGAGTGAAGAGGCAACATGGGAATCTGAAAATGCAATGAGGGATAAATACCCCCCCACTTATTCGATAAGTAAATAAATTGCAGGGACACAATTTTCCAAAGGGTGGAAGGATGTAACATCCCAAGTAAGTAATGAATAATATATATTCTTATCTATGTCTATTTATGAATTATATAGTGTTTTAGAGGCTTAAAATGGGAATAAATCCAATCTTAAGCATAGAATTCTCTAATATTTTTAAAAGATTGTTTTACCTCCTTTTGATGGAGAACCATTTTTAAATCAATATTTTGACAATTTTATAAGTGCTATTTTTCCAAATAAACTTATTCTTTATGATTGGGACATTTAAATTTACTTTGGAAATTTTTTTGTTATTTTTCTGACAATGTTCATTTTTTTAATGAATAGTGAAAAATACTGCATTTTACAACAAAAATGTGATTTCATCTAATTTAATTATATGGTTATATTATATTTTTAATTGGTTTTAAAGTTTAAATATAATATATTTTTACCATTTAATCCAATATTTGTCATTATAATTAATTTCACTTTCGAATTGGGCATAAACTAATGCCCAATTTTATATATATATTGTTTCAAAAAAACCCGCTATTTGTTTTGACAATGGGAATTATTTTAAAATTTATTATTGCAACTTCTGTGTTTGGAATTTGATAAAACGGATTCCATATTTGGAATGAAAAGGCCCAAATTATGTAATTAAGACTCTTAGGATTTTGGACTTTGTGAATAGTTACGACGGTAATTATCGTTAATTATCTGGATTAATTAGTAATCGGGTAGTTAAGGATAATAAAATAATATCATAATAATAAAAAATGACACAAAAATGTGTCGTAATACTAATGGTTGTGTCATTTCCGACCATGGGATTCCCTGTGCCAAACTCGGGGATCCCATGGAATCACTTTTGTGTGATAATGACTTTTTATCTTTTTATTTTTTAAAGAAAGTAAATATAACAAAGAATGTATCACATGAGTAAAACATTTTTTATTTTGTCTAAATAAATTATCTCTTAGACTATAAATATTAATTGGAAAGATAAAGAGATTTCCTGCATCATAGTATTTTTTTAGACATTAAATATATTAAATTATATATGAGACCATGATGATGCAGCGATTACCTCATTATTTAACAATTTAAATAAAATGAAAAGATAATGTAAAATCTAAGACCTAAACATGTCAAAAACCTATTGGATGGGTGGATTTAGAACTCTTATCACCTTATACATGAATACATCAATGTGGGACATTTAAAATCCGATACACATTTGAAAATAAAGTAACATTTTATACTTTTCTAAGTTTCCCCTCCTCTCCTCTTATAAAAGGTCCCACCTCTACCTCCTTACCCACACCTCTCATGTCTTTGGCTCGTCCAAGATCTTTTCATTTTGTCTCTCCAAATTTCACTCCTCATCCTAGAGGCCTTACCTTAGGCCGGATTCTCTTCAAGAAACCCTTTTGGTTCAAACAAAAGGGAGTTACCCGATTTTAAGGAAATGTCTTCACTTGTGTTCTTTTGTTTTATTTTTCTTCTTCAAACCCCTAAACTATTTTTATTAATTTATTTTGAAACAACACCAATATATTAAATATACTATTATTTTGTTATAAGAAGTATTTGAGCTACACTTACACACACCTGTATCTAATGGTTAAAGAACATACGGTTTCTGTGGATGGCGAATTTCTACCTCACGAAACGATGATTGTTCATTCTTATTTTAACACATTTAAAGGTGTACATTATTATGTCACTATATTTATATATTATATATAATATGTTTATCTTTTCCTTATGCTTCTATATTTTTCATTTATGTCTTACCTTATGGTTTCCATTATGGGTAAACGTGATGTCTTCATTTTAGGATGTGCGGACTACCGCCCCCTAAAAGCGATTTGATTCGTTAATGCCATATGTGTGAAATATAAGGGATGGAGTTAATGATATTATATATTATATTATACTGGAATTATAATATATCTTTATATCATTATGATTTCACTCCATTAAGTAAGAAATATAAATGAAAGTAGCATTCATGTGTACGTACGGCTTACCGTCTCCATAAACGGTGCATTTCATTTCTCACCTCTAAATGTTATGTAATATTATAAATTCATGTATATACTGGATATATATGATATATATGATATCTACATCATTAATATAATTCCGGATATAATGGGTATTTTACCCCATGAACAACTTGTAATTATAAAGAGTTTATTTTTGACTTAAGTACCAATGATCGACAAAACGACCATTATTAACATAAATAATTACATAGTGTTCATAACATGGTAATAATTGATGTAAAAGGAATATTGAACTTGAAAAAGGTTCTTAAGAAAGTAGAAATTAACTCAAGTTTATTATTCAGGACGTTAAAGAACGATCGAGTCATGTCGGACCCGAGGTATGTGACTCCGTCTCAAACTCCTTTCATTGAGGCATATTTAGTTGTATACACAATTTTCTTTTATACGGTGTATAAACCCCTTTGAATTTTACATTATTAAAATGGAATATTTTTATACGAATCTTTTTACTAAACGAAAAAAGGAATGTTTTTTTGTCGTACGTATGCGGTGACAACAACTTCTCCGCCGCCGTGACCATTATTTGAGTTTCAGCTTCCTCTAAAAGCCATAAAAATTTTTTAAATGAAAAACAAAAAACCATGTTTTACTTTTCTTTTATTTTGGTATTGAAAATCGTTTTCATAATGTTTTTATATCAATGTGTTGTATTGATATCTTGTGATTGAAAAGTGTAAATGTTGTGTTTCCTTTATGCATGTTTTATGTGATACGATTAAGTTATGGTTCATGGGCATTATTATGAAGACGAGTGGTTCCGTGATAAACTGTGGGCGGTTGAGCCTGATATTGCTCTCCAATGAAATGGGTAATGCAAAGGAGCTAAACTTTATGTTATATGAGAAGATATTTAGGGAATATACTGTGATGGGTATGCCAAACGTAACCATGAGGGTTACTCCCAATATAAGAATGTTATGAATGCAACATGTTACCTTTATGTCTTATGATTTCTATGATTTATTCATGATTTGATGAGGTATGTTAAAATGCTCATGTTAAATGAGTAATGTATGATTTCATACATGGAATAATGTTTTCTTTTCGTACTTTTATATCCCTTACTGAACTTTTTATGCACATCCCATGTTTTTGAAATGTTTTTCACAGGTCAAGGTAGAGGTAAATGATGTGATGATAGTGTCAAGGAAGTGTCAAGAAAGAATCCATGATTTATTTTAAATATGTTTCCGTTGATGGGAAAAATGAGTACTATCTTTTATGTAACCACTTTTTTTAAATGTGGAATGTAATGCATGTTTTATGATCTAACTCTCTAAAACTCTAAACCTGAAAAGATCCTCAACGTGTATTCCTGAAGTAACTCAAGATTAAGTAATGTTTATGGTTGGGGCCTTATAACATGACACATGAAATACATCATAATACATCAAATATAATATAAGACATTCTAATTAGAATGTTATTTTGTCGATTACTAATTATTATACAAATCATAGTGTTATCTTCCCTCTACTCATTATACATTGATATTCAAACTATAGTGTGACTTTTATGACTACACAATAACCTATATAGAACTCCAAATTTAAAAATCATTATACTTTATATTACCACGTTTATCTCTAAATATTTCCAAACTATATCCTAGTTATCTATGTAAGTTAAAAAATCCATCTCATAGTACATTATATAACCAAAAATGACACCCTTACCTACAAAAAATATAGATGAGAACAGAATAAACCAAAATATACTATTTAAAAAAAAATTATTAATTATTATTGTAGATTTTTTTTATTTTAACCCATATGATGCAAAATGGTCCTCCCATAAACTGTTAAAATCCACAAAATAAGAATTTTTATGTTTTAAAATATACTAATTGTACATTATATTATCTATATTATTAAATATTATACAATGTACTCAACATCACATATGCACGGGACTCTCAAAAAAGTCCCATTATACAAAAATAAATGTAAATATTTCATCTTAATGTGATACTATATTTATATGAACCCCATGTAGTTAGAACATCTCTAATACATACTAAGTAAACAATCAATTCACATGAGTAGGTCTCCCTAATATAGAGAAGGTTTAAAAACATTGTTAGACTATCAAAAATGATCCCTACTAGGTCATTATATTTATGTAATCTTAAAGTCATAGTTATATAGAATATCCTAACATTAACTCAATTTTATATTTGAATTGAATGTGGATATATAATAATAGTGGATCTCTGGTGATTACCCATATCATTTAGAAATGCAAGGAATCATAAATTATACCCTTCTAGTTATTTCTTATCACTAGTCTCCATGCCAGATATATTATATAATGATACATTTATCTCAATATAGTGTGTTCCATATTTCATGATTCATGAAAATCATCTATAAATTCCATTATAATAATGTGAATATAATTACAATATAATTTTATCATATATAACAACAACAACTCATAATATCCATCTCATAATGTTTTCAAATACATTTAATCTATATGTAAATACCTGATAGTTTGAGTCTATATCCAACATATATTTAGAATATCTATAAATTAATTACTTGTACATAGGGAATAGAAAATAATAATCTCATAGTTCTCCCATATATGAAATCATAGATCATTTAATATGCATATAAACCTCTCCTACTCAATATAATCATTGACCACTTATGCCTAAAAATTGGAACTGTGTGATGTGACCACTACATCAAAATTCAAATTGGAATGAATCATCATTAATTTTATATAATATTGGTACTTTACCAATCTACATTTCATAAAAAAATTACTATAGAAAATTATTATTTTATATTCTGAATTCTATATTTTATATACATATCCCATTGAAGATATGGAAGCACCGATAATTAAATTCAGCATCCCTAAAAACATTCGACAATTCATGGATCTGGTATCTTTCCACAATTAAAATTCATTTCTAGGAAATATATGTGATATCCTAGTCGTCAAGAGGTATAATGTCTCCAAATATAATTTTTATGGTTTATACATATTGAATATTTCAACCCTATCTTGGGAAGGATTTGTATCTATGAAAAAATTATGTCTCGTTTTCATTTCTTGAATGGTTTTATTGTACTAATCGTTTCATTTGAATTCAAACATCTTCATGGTTAGATTAATCATTAGTAATTCCTATCAATATTCATATCCAATGAACATATGATAATAACCTGCAAGTCAGAAGAATTTAATGGTATCAAATATGATATGAGACCTATCTAAAGAGTATATTTCCCCACCCAACCCATTTTATTTTGATATAAAAGACTTTGAAAACATATGACCAATTAATCTGATATTTCATATCAAAATTATTACTTTTACATATCATGATATATATAATTCCCCTTTTATATATCTATTATAAATATATATTTTTTAGTTAAATGTATATATTGAGAAAGCACCATGATATTGGTAAAGAACATTTATTATTTGAATTGCACTTGGACGCGACCACTCTTCATGTAGCGCTAGGTGGTGGCTCCACCATCTCCCACATCCTTCTCTAGAGTGGGGGGATTATCTTTATCCCTAAAAATCTAACCGACCTCCACCATTTTTCCTCTTCATGAACCCATATTTCTTCCCTCATTTACATGCTATCAATCTCATCATGACGGTTCAAGATTATCATAACAGAATCCCACAACTACTGATTTCACCTTTAGTGTTTTCAGAGGCATTACCACTTCTTAATATTTTATTGGTGGAACAATTCACCAGGTTAAACCCCTCAATCAACTTCTTTAACATGATTTTTTTTGGATTTTGGGGATTTAGGATTGGGAGAAAGTGGGACTTACCCACAAATATAACATGACAGTTCACTTGGAATTAAAAGTAGACTATATTCTTGTATGGTCTAGAGCCGTGAGCATTTGTAATGGGTGTGCTCTTTATTTATTTTGTTGGCTGTATGATCTAAACATGAATGATGATACTTCTATGATGGTGTTTTGGGTAAGTTTTCAAAAACTCATAATTTCATTTCAAAATCCCTCCATTTTATGCATGATAGAAAATATAGTAGGATGATATTTTTGATTTAATAGTATGACTGATTCTCTATGTCACCCAATATCCACACGCATTTTGGTGGTAGTTGATGTGTCAAGACCACCAGTGGGATAGATCAAGATCGATGTTTTGGAAGAATTCATTTGTAAATAGGAGGTTATGTTTGAATATTGAACTATGTTTTACACAGACTATAATCTCTTGGGGAATTTTATCTGCTCCTACCATCAGGGACACAAGGAACCGAATGATGGATAGGTTCCAATGTCCTCCCAGTGGTTCTATCAAATGGAATGGATTCCAGTGATACTCACACATAGATGGAAAAAAGATTGATCAATCCTAATACAATGGTGGAATATATATTCAATATGTTGATATACGAAATGTCCCGGTAGAATCTATTAGAGTAGGATGACCCGTGGTCAGGGGATCCGCTCTAATATGAGTCTACTACAATTCTTTCTTAGACAGGTGTTTCTCAGAATGAAAATAGACTTGAGACAGTGGAAAAAAGTATCAAAAATCATTGATCCAAAAACTACCATGATAACTAGGTGAGTGGGTGAATGTTGGGGGAAGAGCATACCAAATATTTATCATGTCCTCAATTAACATAAGTAATCGATATAATGGAATGGTATTTGATACTCGTGAATAAAAGTCTATTGGTATAGGGTGTCTCTAAATTCCATATTCAAGGAGGGGGTGGGGTTGGGGAGAGTAATGGAAGACATTTAGATGATAGTGAAAAGGGAGGATATATTATAAGGATTAAAAATACAAGGATGGAGAAGGGGAAGAAATAAAAATGGGGCCTAGGTAGTTGCATTGTGTGAAAGAAGTGGAAATCCAAAGCCATCAAGGACTACTCATACATTCCAAGACCAATGGAGAAAATGTCAACTAAAGAAGTTTGTACCAAGGTAATGGAGGTTGAGTAATCTAAAATAGTCTATGAGAAATCTTCCATCTTTAATTTTGTGAGTGTAAGTATAACAATTAATGGTTGTTGGTCCATGGATCATGATTTGGAGAATGTGGCTGAATAATATTCTTGGAACAAGGATGATGTGGTGGGTTCTAATAACCCTCTAACTTCTCCGTATGAGCTACCATGGAAGGAGGCTTATGTTTGGTATGTGCCATTGGTTAATATGGAATACATTAAATGAGTTGCATGTGAAGAGACCAAGATAAAATCAGTTGATCTTCTTATACACTCGGAGGATGATATAATGAAGAAGTACGAACAATTATTTCATATAAGGATGATGTTAAATGCATGAATGAAATATTAATCAATTTGGAAACAGGAAAATAGCAGGGTGATTCAATCATTAAGAAACATTTAATCCCAACAAGAGGCGTTAATCCTAAGAATACTATACTGGAGGAGTTATTGAATGAATGGGATAATGTGGCTTATCAATTTGAATATTTCATTATATAAAACCTTGATAAAAGGTATTAGAACATTCATGGAATTTTTTTTTGGGGGGATTCGTCTATTAGGTTTAAGTGGGACTTTAATAAATTTTCCATATTCTATAATTTTAATTCTTTTGGTTGAACGTGAAGATTTCACACTTTTCCCATAAAATTGCTCTAATAAAACTTTTCAATCATGGTAATGGAAATGAACATCTCAATTAATGATTTTTCAAATATATATGGATAACCATGTTTATTAGGATAATTAAATATTTTGATAATGTCCTCATGATTTTATATGCCCATTAAAACTTTTTTAGTCTGTATCTACTACATAATCCTATATAGTAAATGTCCTAAAATCTCACCCTATAGTAATAATATCCTGATAATATATCAACATTATAGATCCATTATGATATCACGAAATTATAAAAAAACATTTCTCAAAATGGGAATGTGTGTATTTATTCTTGATGGTAACATATTTCAACCTCTAGTAATACATGCACAATCTCAACATATAATTATTATTATTGGTGAATTTTTTCATGTCTTATTAATGGGATGTTATCTATCCAATGTATCACATAACCTCATGTTCCTAATTTAAAAACATCATGCCTTCATCAATTTCAATACCATAATATAAGATTGAATTAATACAAAATCGACAACAAACACATTATCAATTATAAAATTTAATTATCTATAATGGATTATTCATAAAACATTTCAAATGAAATGAATCCAAAAATTTATAGTATAAGGTAGTAAATTATATTCATCCTAATTCCATAATCATATAATGAATAATAATTACCATCTACGAAGTAATCATGCATTTCTAGAAAATGTCATGTTTTGTGGGACCTACTTAAAAGTTACACTATATAATAAATGTGTTGTTATCAGCTAAATAAACATAAAGTAACCCATCTTTTATTGAAATCAAATCATACTATAATGTGAGATGATAAAAATATTCTCAAAAAATTTCAAATCAATATATGTTCAACAAGAGAAAACTCATAGATTATCATGGCCACTAAAATTTATTTCATATCTAAAACACATAAATATTACCTCAAATACACCAAGGTAGTATTACTTGTTACCAAACTGCTCATACATTCAAAAAACAATATTAAATCATTTATGATTGAATGAAAATGATTATGTCAAAAATATATCAAATAAATGTATATGAAATGTTGAATTAATTGTTATAACTCTTTATATAATGTAAAATCACTCAACATTTTTTTATATTGTTCACTCTATCATATAACGGATTCCATAATCCATAATTATAGTAATTTCATCATGAATCCTAACTCCCATATGTAGTTATATCTTGAGAAAATGGCTATCCAACAGAACCTCATCCACCACCCTACCATAATTGGATTTATGATACACACATACCTCTTCAAGATGAATTTATGATCTATGATTTGAAATAATAAAAATATCCAGATACGTATTCATTTTTGGTTGAAGAAAAACTCTGAAAATATCACTAGTGGTGAAAATTATCTTTATTTGTGAATAACTTCATTTATTCTTTGGGATAATTTTGACGAATCATCCATATTTTGGAATATTGATAACACTGTAATAGATTCATTTATTCAAGGATATTGATAGACCCACGCACTTTACATGTTGTATATTACTTCCATGGAATGTTCTAAAAAATATATTTGTTAATGTACAAGATGATCAGCTCCTAATTCTAGTAATGTTTTCTATGTAACATGATCAGGTACTCACAATAAGGTTACAACTAAAACTGAGATTCTTTTAAACCACCTATAACTAATTTATTGTATTGAATTACTAGATAAAATTTCTTATTGTAAGCCTTATGAAAATTAAAAACAAATACTCCATTAGAGATTTAATGTAGGGACCCTATACTTTTACATATAACATTAAATGAATTTAATCATAATTATACATTTGAGTACCATCCAAGGATTGTATGTCTAGAATCTTCGAAGACTGCGTACATATAAAAAAAACATTGGGCTAAAAACAAATTTATTTATTCTCCATAAATAGCTCATAAAATCCTTTGAGACCTTACATCTACATATGGTACCCTAGAGAACACATGATCAATGAGATGGGCTAAAACACCCACTAAGGGATTGAAAAAGAAGATACATCATAAGCACATGAGTAAGGAGGCATGAAATAATGATATCCAAATCATGGAACATATGAATTCATATCATATAAAAATGGGATCATATAAAAATGGAATCATATAAATGTGGAAGAATCATAAAAAATGTATTTAGTACGGGTTAATGAAAACAATCAATCTCGATCCCCATTTTAGTACAGGTCAAGGCTAACAACCAATCCCATTTACCATCATAGTACGGGTAATAGATAACCGCCAATCCCATTTCCCATCTTAGTACGAGTCAAGGATAACCGCCAATCCCATTTCACATTGCATCTCATGATACATTACATTACCCAATTAATTGTAATGTTATATGGGTGCACCCATCTCAAAATATTCATGAATTTTCTTTAATCATAAATAATGATACATAATCTACCATACATTAACATAAGGGTACCCATGGAAAGAATTTGGTACCACAATCATGACATAAAGCATAACCAATGGATGTAAAATGATTGTACAATGAAAGAAATGGATTAGAACATACATGGACGTTCTAATGGTAAAATAGGCATATAAAATATTATGTGGTGTCAAAAAGAAGTGACAAAATATGAGACATTTATTTGAGAATCATTAGAATTTAACCATTTTTTTTGCGGTTTAATGGAAACTACAATAAAGATTTTCAAATAGAGAAGTGAAAAATATTTTATATAAAACCAGAATTGAACCAAGAAGGCTTTAATAATTAAAAAACCGATTTATAAAGAATGTTTTGGCTTAAAATAAAAGATATAGTGCATTTTAAATTGGGTAAGAAAATGGAATGTTCCATTAAAACATTCTTGCTTTATAAAAAGCTGTAGTGAGGGAATATTTTAAAAACATATATATATCCCCAAAAGAGAGTGATGAAAGCTTATTCATAAATTATTATTGAAAAACTATACAGAATTTATAATATGTACATTAATAGAATAGATAACACAATTTTGATATTAATAATGATAATGCAACCCAAAATTACGATGATGGTTCGAGTAGAATTCGTTACGGTTTATCGGCATGGTGTTGGGTTTACCTAAGAGGGATTGATGAGAGAGATAAGGGGTTTATAATAACATACAAAACAAGTGATCAGTATGGGGAGTTGAGAATATATAACCCAACTTTTGGGATTACACATAAATAGGCATAGCATAGAGGACAATACTGATTAAGGGAGAAATGGAGAGGACACCATACCATAAATATGGTGGTGTTATCCACTTGTTATTAATGACATGAATAAAAAAATTATGATTGGTAATTATTAAATCTAGAAACTCTTTTATATGTAATTGATTTATTATAACCTTTTTTGGTTCATTCCAAGCCATGTTAATTGGTATTATGTTTCAATTTCATTCTTTGGGCTCGTTAGTTTAGTTGGTTTTAATGACTGGTTTACTTATATTCATTTTTTAATAAAAATGTAAGAAGAAAGTGGTTTTATAGAAATGATATTATATGATATTAGTGAAAATACACAAGATTACTTGTTTTTAAATTTAATTTGTTTACTTAGAGTAATGTCGAACCATTATATATAACTTTACTGAAACGGGTTAGGGTTAATTAGTGGGTTTGATTACTAAGAACATGGTTTGATTTATAACTTACTACCATTTATAAAAATTATGACACAACCAAAACAAGCATATATTTCATATATAATAATCTGGTTTAGTCATAACACAAATTGTTTCATTTCCATAATTAATGATGATAATAGAAATTGATAAGCTATTTTCCTTGATTGTGCTAAATTAACACATCTCAAATAATGTTTTCATATCATTCAAATAAAAGTTATGGAAATGAGAGATGACAACTAAGTATACCATAATAATAATATAATTCCATTACATGTATTTTACTGGATTTATCGTTTCTTTTGGTTGAAGGAAGGTGAGAAATGAAAAAAACATAAAAAATGAATGAATTGGAAATAGAAATTTACCTCTTTAGTCTTCCTCCATTGAGAACCTCTTAAAAGATGATTTTTTGGTATTTTGAAGATACTAGGGGACTTTGGACATGGTGGAGGATCTTTGGAGTTATTTGTTTAGAATATTGGAAAGGAAGAAGGTGTGACAGGACTGAAGAAAGGCCGTAAGAATGGGTGATATTAATTGTGTAGGGGAGACGTTTTTTCATAATTTTTAATCATAATTTAATTTATTTATTCACAATTTAAGGTATATTAAGTATTCCAGGACCATTAATTGTAATAGATGAATGTGGGTTCGTGATTTTGGTGCTTACATCAATTGTGAAGTTAGGAATAGGGGATTTTAACTATAGTGTATTTATACAGTCAATTATTGTATTTTATTATTCACTAAAAATTCTAGTATCTCAGGAAAATCTAAAAAAATTCACCCTAACCATTTTTCGATGTGTAGAATCCAAAAAATAATTCCATATTTCAAAAATAATTTTCAATATATGCTTAATTTAAAATTAAATTAAAATCATAATTTATTATAAAACCCCATTTTTAAAAACATTCATTTACTTATTCTAAAATATTGGTACATCATATTTTCAAATGTATATTATTTTTATAATATTACCGGTAAGTTCACTATTCCTAAGGATATATCACTATTCGTAAGTGTATGTTACTATTCATAAAGGTAGGTTACTATTCATCAAAAATTATGTTTTCTATATCGGACTTTAAATAACTTAATGATCACAACGTTGTATGTCATATTTTCGAAATTCCAAAGACATAAGTGAAAAACATGAGTTTAAAGGATTCATAACACATAGTAGTTCATTGTGTTGTGATTTCATGGAATAATTATAAGAAATAAATTACCATTTACAAAACATTGGGTCATTACTGTTATCACATACGAACATAAGAAAAAAACATCAATTCAATGAAATATTTATTATATTCATTGAGGAATTGATAAAACTAGTTGATCTATTTATACACATAATTATGTTATATACTCGACATCTCTAAAATGAACATCATAATGATGATAAATGTAATGTATTTTTAGGACAAACCCATATAATATTTTACAATAAAGAATAAATACTACAAATTCATCTACATACCTTATAACATGAAGGTCACTGACTTCACCCACCACTCTTCTGGGATGTCATTATACTAAAACAAACCAACAATGAATATTATCATACTATTTTTTCCCTGTATAAACTTTTTATCATTATTAATAGAATGATGCTCTCTTTGGAACACTCAATTGAAATCCACGTTCAGGGAACCACAACTAAGAATCCCATTAAACAATAGTAAAGTGAAATTCAATTGTGTATCAATAAGAAATAAAGAAACCACTGGAAAATATTTTTATATATAATTTTATAACATATAATTTATTTTAAATTATCCAAATATATAATCTAGAAGATAAAATTGCCTAATATGTTTCCCAACAATTTGAAATGTTGAGGACAATTAATAATCAAATGATATATTCCATGGGGTTAGATTGACATTTATATCATCCCAAATAATAATTATAAAAATGTATGAACATAATAAAACATTAAATTATAATATAAAGTCAATAATGAATAAGAACCTAATAATTTCATATCAACATGATACAATAGATTAAATGGAATTATCATTTGATAAATGTTTTATATAAAAATACAGATCTTTATAAATGATTACCATATACAAAAATATACAAAGGAAAAATATGAATATTTTGAATTTCATAGATATATTTATATAAATAATATCTTATAGTGTCAATAAATCATCCATTATAGTGTAATTTATATCAAATATATCAGAATCCACTAAAAATACATTGAATATCACATATAATGTGTGTACAGAAACATATTAAAATACCACTACTAATACACATATATAATTAGTGAATAGTCACAAATTAATTTTCAATGTGATATGAAATCCATGATACTCAACATGAAACACTTATGGTGCATTGTCTCATGCTCAGTGAGTTACCATGATGAAAGAAATTATCTATTTCAGCCAATTATATTTGGATGGGATCGTTATTTTGGTATGCATGACATTATATTAGAATTCCCATGATACATAAAATAGATTATGGTGGCACCATGTAAGTACCCGATTATTTTTTTTAGGTATGTCTTCCTTTTCCCGGAGTTTTTGTGAAAAGGGGGGTTTCTGGAAAATTTTTAAGTACACTCCATTAACTGTCTAAGTACATGCGGTGTACTCTCTTCCAGTGGAAGGCCATGTTTTGGCTGTGTCCGGGCCACACACACAGTGTGTAGGGGTGAAGTGGAGGCCACTTAAAACAGAGTACAGAAAAATGGAGTACACGTCGTGTAACCCAGAAGTATACTCCGTGTTTTTTCATTTTTCTTTTCATTAAATGGATCTGGGTCGCGCATGATAGACAGAACACCCTCCTTCTTCAGGTTCTTAATCCAAGAGAAACTCATATGGCTGCGATTGTTCTTCGAGCCCCATGCCTCCGTCTAATCATTGTTTGAGCCACCGTCAATTGTGTTGGAACCACAGTGATGATTTCTTCCTTCTCCTAGATCTTTGTCTTCCAATTTCTTCTCTTTCTCAAGATATTGTGGGTTGAGCGTTTTTGATGTTTTCTCTGATCTTCGATGTTCTAAGGAGAATCAATTGCCGTGGTTCACGTATATCGTTCTCCTAGCTTTGAGGTAGGTGGTTCTTGCTTTTCCATAGGATGCCTATGAATAATTTGTGGAAATTACACCAATAACCTTGAACGGGGTATTGTGTGTTTCCTATTTTTCCCCTGCTGTTTGCCTGCTTTGCTTGATTGCTTGAGTAGAGGTAATTGCTTGTGAATAGGGTAATTTGTACTGTGTTCTGGACATTTTTCCATGCATGTTTTTCCTGTTAGGCATTTTACTAGTTTCCATGCCTAGTTGTAGGATAGTGGAATTGTTGTACTGTTATGATGTTATGCCTTATATTGATAGCCAAGTAGTTCTTGAGCTTTACTTGGGTCGATACGCATGCTATGCATGTTTGTTTTCCATAGGGCTATGAGAAACTAGTGTAGTGGACCATATGGAGAATGGACGTAAGGGCTTCTCTAGAGTGTCATTAATTTACAAAGCGAGACCATAGGGGTAATGGACGTTGAGTGCTTCCTTAGAGAGTCTATAGTTTCTCGACATGGGCCACAGAGGGAATTGACGTTGAGTGCTTCCATAGAGAGCCTTTAGTACACTATGAGACTATATGGGGAATTGATGGTGAGTGCTTCCTCTGAGAGCATATTCTTTGCTGATCCAGAGGGGTGAGACTTTTTGTGCCTCCTAGAGGGTTTCTAGTACTTGTAGGTTGAACCTAAGGGGTTAGACTGTGAGAACTAACTAGAGGTTACCTTTTTTTTCTACTTTCTCAAGTGGCTGTTTCTAGTTTGTAGATTATATGTTAGAAAATGTAGATTGCTATTGCTGTGAATTATCCTATTTACTACTTACTGTACTTTACCTTCCATATATTCACTAACTGTTAGGCACAGATCTTTGGGTGGTTGCCTATGGGGGCTTTTTCTCACACCCTATTTGGGTCATGTTTTTGAGTCCAAAAATATTATATTATTGTATGTATAGATGAGGAAAAGCGCCCTTCTTCTTCAGGGTCATGATTGCACAGAAGATGGAGAGCATTGGACCATACCGAGGCTTGCGATGCTGAGGAGTTGCTCATCTGTTTTTCTTATGAACATTGGTTTAGTACTGTATTCATCATTGTGACTTGTTTGGCTGTTTTCCTAGACATATATGTATCATGCATCATTTACATATATTTCTACCCCAGTTGTTTATTTTTCAGTCTTACACTATTATTGTTGTTGGATATTTACTGTTTCTGCTATTTTATGTGTTATTAAATATTCTGTGTACATTGCCAATGAGGCAAAAGTTTCCCCTCTATCACATCCAAGGCCCTCGCTGCTAGTCGGCAGCCTCTGGCGTTTTGGGAAATGCGCTTGAGGCCATGTGACCAATCGGGTACGGGGCACCTCTGGGTGGTTTCCATAACTGGGACATTACAATGTGGTATCAAAGGAGTTTTATATTCACTTTTTTTACTTTTAGGAGCCTTTAGCCAGGGATAGGACGGATTTGGTACTTGGTATTAAGCTATACTCGGTAGTAGTGAACCCATGTACACGGAAAATCCATACTGCCTCATTATTGCAGTTTTCTGGTTCTGAGATTTTACAGTTGATTTAATTTCACCTAGAGTGATTCACACGACTTGTGTTGTTATTGTTGTTGCTATTGTGGTTCTATTTCTGTCACAACTCGATGAGATGAGGTTATGTCATCTCATGCATCATATAGGTACTTGATAGAAATCACATGCCATGCATTCTTGCCATGCCATTTAGAGTGCATTAGCAATTGCATGTTGTTTTGATAGACTTTTTGTTGATTATCAATGATGTTGTCATAGATTCTATTGTAGAATATCTACTATTTGATAGAGAAATTGTTTGTTTTGTAACGTTCTTAAATGAACTCCAAATTTTGGTTCTTCAGATGTCATGGTCCCTCTTGAATCAGAAATTGGCAAATTGTTGACCTGTTTTCCATATATATGACTTTATTAGATGACAATATTTTATTCTTGGAGGGTATGGGCCCTCACGGATTGGAATTTGTCACCTCTTTGCTCGTTTTTCAGTGTTTTTTGGGCTTCGGTGTAGTTTCAGAGCTACTGCCCAAAAAACCCAAAATATATGGCATGTACTTTATATATACATGTCGTGTAGTTTTTAAAACCATGTCACTGACCGTGTGAGCAGAAACACAGGTTGTGAAAAATATCTTGAAACACACCGTGTACAGTAGGTACATGCCGTGTAGTAGTAAGCTATGTAACCGTCCGTGTCACTAACAACACGGGTCGGGGAATCTCGTGTCAAACACGCCATGTTGTTTATGAACACACCATGTATCATTGTTCCAGGTACCCATTCGTGTCTCGAACAACACAAGATGGTGTTCTCTCCTACTATACATGTCGTGTTTTTTCGGAACACGCCGTGTAAGGGTCAGCCGTGTACTTGGTTGTGTCGCCAACAACACATGTCGGTAAAATTCTTTGAGTACACGTTGTGTTTGTTCAAAACACGCCGTGTAGTCTCAGCCGTGTAACCGACCGTGTAACTAACAACACAGGTCGTTAAAATCTTGTCTACTACACGTCGTGTCCACAGGGAACACAACCTGTAGTCTTAATTTAAGAAGACCGTGTGGATTAACCGTGCAAGGAGACACGAGAAAGGAAATAGAGTTAACTACATGTCGTGTAGGGTTTATTGGCACCTTGTAGTCATATATTGTGAAACATGAGTGTTTTCTTCTCCTGTTTCTATTTTTTACTCCTTTTTTCTATGTCCTTGTTTTTATGATCTAAGGTATGCTTTTGATCTTTCAGAGATATGCCTCTGATACGTCCTCCAGTTGTATGTCAGTTGCATGATAGTGGTCAGATGCCAGATATGGCTGATCAGGGACTTCCTACCGATCCTCTAGTTAGGCCTGCCTTGGCACTTGTTGTCATACCATTTTTAGGCGCTGATGCATAGTTCAGGGAAGGATTTATGAGGATGATGCAGTCCTTTCAGGGAGCACCACCTCCTACCACGACTATGGCATAGTTGACATGGGTTTTCTAGCACCAGAATCCTCCTACTTTCTTGGGGGAATGAGGACCACAGGCTGCAGAGTCATGGCTAGAAGCCATGATGACTATCATTGAGCATCTCGAAACACCACCAGAGAGGCGGGTCAAGCTCACTACCTATTTTCTTTGAGACTCTGCCAAGAGGTTGTGGGAAGTGATCTCATAGGAGATTCATCAGCAGGTTATGGCCTGAGAGGAGTTCCAATGCATGTTCTATGACTACTTCTACCTGGAGACCCTGAGGGCCGATCAAGCTCTAGTGTTCATGATTCTAGAGCTTGGTACTATTATGGTCATGGAGTATTCATCTCGTTTCACCGAGCTGTAGCGTTTCACACCCCTCTGGGATGGATGTGGTGTGTTCTTAGCAATGAAGTTTGAGGATGGTCTCAGGCGCGAGATCCGATCGCAATTGAATATCATCCATTTAACTTCCATCACTTCCATCATCAACCAGGTGCTAATTGCGGATTGCAATGTGAGAGAGTCCAGAGTTGCGAGCCAGGGAGGTACGGCTTCCAGATCTAGTGTTCCTCCTGTTGATAGTAGGATGCGTCATATGGAGACTATGTGTTGTGATCCGAGGAGGCGAGATACATCATCAGGTAGTCGGGTAGTATCCTACCAGTGTGGAAGGTAAGGGCACATGAGGTCGCAGTGCCAGAGAGACCCAGTGTTGTGCCGATCTTGCGGAAAGATGGGTCACCATCAGCGTTTCTGCCAGGTTATCTCACCAGTAGCTGGTGATGGGGGTTCTTCCATGACTCCTCATTCATGAGAACCACCACCAGTTTCTCACCAGTCGGGGAACTGGAGTTCTTCCGTCCGTACAGACCGAGGTGGAGGTCAAGGCCATGGAAGTCAGTCACTAGTCCTTTAGTACCAGCAGGGAAGATCAGCTCAGAGTGGTCAGGCAGGGCCACATGGCCGTGGGGCAGGCTAGACATTTGCGGTGGAGCAGACCTATCAGGAGTAGGATCCCGGACCTTCTACCGTTCGAGGTACGATTTTAGTAGCCTCAATTTTAACTTCAGCCCTTTTCGATACTAGGGCTACGTACAGCATTTTCTCTGTTGCTATTGTGGAGAGCATGGGGCTCTATATATTTTCATCGGCCGACTAGTCGACACTAGACACACCATTGTGGACAAGGACATCTAGCATATATCAGTATAGAAAGTTCCCTCTCGAGGTTGAAGGGTATCATTTCCTATGGGATCTCTATATCCTGGAGATAACATGCTATGATATCATTCTTGGGATGAACTGGTTGGTTCCCTTCCAGGAAGTCGTCGACTGTTATCATCGTAGGGTGAGTTTTATCTCAACAGAGGGTGAATCTTTTCTTCATAAATGAAAATGGGATTTTCGGGTGAGTCGAGCAGGACTCAAGCCTCATGGGCTAGGAAGGGTGACAGCCCAGATTGCTAGTCTTTATCTAGATGACCAAGGGACTTCACAGTTAGAATTTCCTCCTGTGGTGGATTGTTTCAGGGATTCATTTTCACAAGATTTTTTAGTTTTTTTTCTGGATCATGAGGTATACTTCTCTATTGAGCTCGTTCCAGGAGCGGCACCGGTGTTCATTACTCCCTATAGGGCGGCTACACCTGAGTTGCAGGAGCTGAAGAAGAAGTTGGAGGAGTTACAGGAAAATGGTTTCATCTGACCCAGTACATCTCCTTGGGGTTTTCCTATCCTGTTGGCGAAGAAGGTAGACGATACTCTTAGGCTCTGTGTGGATTATCGGAAGCTGAACCAGTTGACGGTCAAGAACTGATATTCCTTGCCGAGGATTGATGATCTCTTCGATCAGCTTCGAGGAGCCCTTGTGTTCATGAATATTGATTTGACGTCCGATTATCATCAGTTTCGTGTTAGATCATAAGATATACCTATGATAGCCTTCAAGATCAGATATGGTCTCTACGAGTATACGGTTATGTCATTCGGTGTCACGAATGTGCCAACAGTCGTCATGGAACTGATGAACCGAGTGTTCCATCCTTACTTGGATTCCTTCATCGTGGTCTTCATGGACGATATCTTGGTGTACTCTCACACTCAACATGACCATGCCACCCAGCTTGAGATCATTCTGAGTACACTGAGAGAGCATCAACTTCATGCTAAACACTCTAAGTGACGCTTTTGGATAGATTAGATTTACTTCTTGGGTCACGTCATCTCAGAGGCAGGAGTATCGGTGAACCTAGAGATAGTGAGAGCTGTAGTTTCCTGGGAGCAACCAAAGAACGTTTTTGAGGTGCAGAGTTTCCTAAGGTCGTCTCGATACTACAGATGCTTCATTTAGGACTTTTCACGTCTATCAGCACCATTGACGGGTCTGACCAAGAAGGGGACCATGTTCTTATGGCTAGATTCTTCTTAGACAGCTTTTCTAGAGCTGAAGTAAAGGTTGACGTCAGCACCGATACTAGTCTTTCCAGTTCTAGGAAAGAGATATACTTTTTAATGTGATGCGTCAGGTATAGGGCTAGGAGCTGTGCTTACGCAGGGAGATGGAGTCGTTGCGTACGAGTCTTGGTAGTTGAGGACACATGAGAGGAACTACCCAATGCACGATCTATAGTTGGCAGCTGTTGTTCAGCCTTACGCTATTGGAGACATTACCTTCTGGGAAAACACATTTTGGTTTTCACCGACCACAGGAGTCTCACGTACATCTTCCCTCAGCGTGATATGAATCTGAGACAACACAGGTGGGTCGAGTATCTTTAGTCTTTCAACTTCGAGCTCGCCTATACGTAGGGAAAGGGAAATGAAGTGGGAGATGCATTGTGTAATGTCCCTGACCTGGGTGCCACGCAACGGGTGCCAAGAGCCCGGTTCGCCACGTGACCTCAAACGCATTTCCCCAAACGTCAGAGGCTGCCGAATAGCAGCGACGGCCTAGGTCTGATAGTGGGGAAACTATTCCCTCATTTTTCAAAGTGTAGCGTAGCGGAATACAGAATAAACATACAACGACAGTGGAAGCAGTAAACATACACAACTGAAATAAACTATAGTAGTGGATATAACCAATAGTATAGAAGTGACGATGTTATATGTTTCAAGTTCTAAGAAAATGGCCAGAACAAGTTATACATCAAAACAATACAACAAAATACAGAGTACAACAAAACAAGCAAAACGGCTGGCAGCGGCATCGCAAGCCTAAGCTCGGTCATATGCCCTCCTACTCCTCAGTAACAGTCAAGTACCTATATAGGGACTCTTTCCCCTATCTACACCTACAGAAACGTAATCTATTTAAGCCTAAAATAATGTGCCAAATATGGTGTGAGAAATATATCTCAGTAGGCACCCACCAAAGGCCTATGCCCAACTGCGTGTAAGCATTCAACAATAGTGTGCCGTAGTAAAATGAAATAAAGTAAGCAGTACTAAAAATTCACTAATTACCAGTTATATTTCCATTTTATTATTCATTTAATCCATTAAGTATTAGAAATCACCACAGTGCATTTCTACGTTAACAGTCCACGTCCTCAGACAAGAAAAACCTTACCCTCAGGTAAGCAGATCCCAACCCGAAGGTAATTGCCCTCATGCGTAACAGAATTTTTTCGTCATGCGTAGGTAGTGTCGCCCTTAGGCACATAGTCTACGGCCCTGAGGCACGAAAGAATTTTCCATCAGGCAGAAATAACTACATCCCTCGGGCTAAACAGTGCAGTGCCCAAAGGCTAATCACTATAATGCCGTCAATCTAAATAGGTAACCGGGCCATGCCCAACATATCAAAATGCAGTAAACAAGCAATTTCTCTCAGGGAAATTATATAATTACTACATTGAAGGCATACCATCAAGTATCCTGGCCAAATGGATAAATAGTGAAACACAACCCCCCCCCCCCCCGGGGTGGTTCCGGATCCAAGCAATGATCCCAACCCGCATTTTATCATCACAATTTAATCACCTATGAAATTCTAGGAACTAAATATAGCAACGACCTCAGCCTCACGACACCCCAACATAGGTTCATGGCACAAAAACGCACAAAACGCAAAATAGTTGGAAATTTACGCAAAGCCACCTACCTTATATGCCAATGAATGTTATACCCGAACGCCAAATCCAGAAACACCGAAGAATGGTGTAGATCTGACGAAGATCAGGACCCATTCAATTGTAAATAACATTCCCTCGGGAAAGAGTTGGTAGGAACAGTACTAGGAGAGGAGAGGGCTTACCCGTGTGGTTCCAACGAGATCGTCCGACACCGAATCGGATTCCATACAAACTCCCGGCGGATCTTCAAAGGGTCGGTCGTCCTCGTTGGCTCCAAAATGGCTCAACCGCCTCTTCTGCAAAATGAAGAGGCTACTGGATGTTTTTAGCCAAAAAAACAAAGTACACGACGTGTACTTCTTTCGTTTAACTATTCATTTGTTGGCACCGCCACACTGTTCAATCGTCGACATGAGTACACATCATGTACTCTAAAGTACACGGCGTGTACTGTCGCCCAGCTATCGGCTGCTCCACCGCCTTACTATTTAGGCATGCCGACTGACTACACGGCGTGTAAGTACCACTACATGGCGGGTAGTCGGTTCCTACACCCCGCGTCACCGACATGGATACACACCCCATGTAATCATCCCAAAATGGCGAAAAGTACACAGCGTGTGGAAAAGTACATGGTGTGTAGTTCCAATATTTAGGATTTTTCCCCATTTTCCATGTTTTCTCAAAAACACATAAGGAAAAGGAAAAAAATAAGAAGCTTGTAAATCAAAAATAAGATTCGGGTTCTTACAAACTTTCCCCCTTATAGCAATTCGTCCCCGAATTTCCCTTACCAGGGAGGGGAAGAATAAGCTCAGAACAGCTCTGGCCACTGAGCACGTACTTCGGCCTCCCGCTCCCAAGTCTCGTCCTCTACTCGGACATCCTGCCATAGCACTCGTACGAAAGGAAATGACCGGCCTCAGAGAACCTTCGTGCTCCTGTCAACGATACGAATCAGATGCTCCTGAAAGGATGCATCATGCTGAAGCTCAACCTCTTCTGGCTGAACGGTGTGAGATGGGTCTGAGTGGTAGCGACGCAACTGAGACACGTAGAAGACATCGTGCATGGCTCAGTACCGCTGCGATAACTGCAACCGATAGGCAACCAGCCCGACTCTCTCCAGAATCTCAAATGGTCCCACATACCTCGGTGAATGCTTACCATGTCTTCTGATCCGCTTGTGTCCCAGCCTCGGTGAAACACGCAAGAAAACCTGTTCCCCAACCACGAACTCCAAATGTCATCTGTGGTGATCAACATAATACTTCTGACAAGACTGGGCGGTATCCATCCGCTTTCGAATCAACTAGACCTGCTCAGATGTCTCGTGTAAGAGCTGTGGCCCCACTAAAGCTACCTCACCTACCTCTAACCAGCACAAATGTGATCGGCATGGCCTACCATATAAAGCCTCGTATGGTTCCATCTCAATAGTTGCTGTAAACTATTGTTATAGGCAAACTCGACTAAGGGTATATGCTTCTCACAAGATCCCCCAATGTCTAGGACGCATGCGCGCATCATGTACTCTAGCACCTATATCGTCCGATCTGACTGGCCATCTGTCTTAGGGTGGTATGCTGTGCTCAGAAGCACCTGTGTACCCAGTGCCGCCTAAAATCTCTGCCAGAAATGAGACGTAAAGAAAGCATCCCTATCTAAAATGATAGAACGAGGGACCCCATGAAGGCATAAAATCTCTCGGATATACATCCTTCTATTCTCGTCCACACCAAAGGTATCCTTGATCGGCAAGAAGTGAGAAACCTTCGTTAGTCTGCCCACGATAACCCACATGGCGTCATTGTCTCGAGGTGTCCTCGGCAATCCCTTCATGAAATCCATCGTGACATCATCCCATTTCCACTCTGGAATGGGCAACTGCTGTAACAGCCCAGCTGGCCTCTAGTTCTATGCCTTCACCTGCTAACAGGTGGAACACCTCGTAACAAAACCAGCTATCTCTCTCTACATACCCGGCCACCAGTACTGACGTCTCAAGTCTCGGTACATCTTTGTAACCACGGGATAAACTGCCCAAGCTGAAGCATTAAACTCCCACATCAGCTCCTCATGTATATCCCCTGGAACCCATACACGTCCATGGAAACGCAAAACCTCATCATCGCCTATCGTCCAACTGGGAGGAGGGTCCTCACTTGCCACCGACTCCAGTAGAACTAGGCCTTCTGAATCAGATAGTTGTCTCATCCTCACTCTGTCCAGGAGGTTAGATTTCTCAGCCAATGAAGAAAGATAAGCCTGCCCCTGACTGTCGTGCACCTCCAGATGCATCTCAGGGAACAAATCCATGAGCTGCCACTCAACACTGGACTCCTTCACTACCTGTATCTGAGTCTTTCTGCTCAGTGCATCGGCTACTGCATTACCTTTGGCAGGTGTATAGGCAAGCTAAAAATTGAAGGACTGTAGGTACTCAACCCACCTTCTCTACCTCAGATTCAGGTCACGCTGAGTAAAGATATACTCGAGGCTTTTGTGGTCGGTGAAAACCACAAAATGATCTCCCAACAGATAGTGTCACCAACATCGCAACGCATGAACAACTGCAACAAACTCGAGATCGTGCGTTGGGTAATTCCTCCCATGTGGCCTCAACTACCGAGACACATACACAACAACTCGGTCTCCCTGCATCAAAAAGGCTCCCAAACCAATCCGTAATGCATCAAAGTAAACTGTATAGCTCTTCCCCTACTTTGGGAGTATCATGATTGGTGCTGATGTCAACCTTCCCTTCAGGTCCTGAAAAGATGTCTCGCAAGCTTTTGACCAAACGAACATCACACCATTCTTAGTCAGACCAGTTAGCAGTACTGCTAAGCAGGAGATGTCCTCTATGATGTGTCTGTAGTAACCAACCATCCCTAAGAAAATCCGTATCTCAGACGCGTTCTTCGGCTGCTCCCAGGAAACTACTGCTCTCACCCTCTCTGGGACTACTACAACTCCCGCCTCTGAGATAATGTGTCCCATGAAGTGAATATGGTCCATCCAAAAGTGTCACTATGAGAGCTTAGCATATAGACGATTCTCTCTCAGTGTACCCAATACAATCTCAAGATGGGTGGCATGGTCGTGTTGAGTGTGAGAGTACACCAAGATGTCGTCCACAAATACTACCAAAAATGAATCAAGTTACGGATGAAACACACAATTCATCAGAGCCATGAAAACTGATGGTGCATTCGTCAGTACGAACGGAATAGGTGTATATTCATATAGACCATACCTACTCATAAAAGCTGTGAGAGGTATATCAGATGGTCTAACGCGTAGCTGATGATATCTGGATCTCAATTTTATATTTGAGAACACTTGTGTCCACGAAGCTGATCAAATAGATCATCTATCCTCGGAAAGGGAAATCAGTTCTTAACCGCCAACTGGTTCAGCTTCCGATAATCCATGCAACGTCAGAGGGTACCATACTCCTTCTTCGCAAAAAGGACCGAAGAACCCCAAGGAGAAGTAATGGGTCGGATAAAACCCTTCGCATGTAGCTCCTTTAACTGCCTCTGGAGCTCCTACAACTCAGGTGTGGCCATCCTATAAGGAGGAATGGACATCGGTGCTGCTCCTGGCACATGCTCGATAGAAAAATCCACCTCACGCACCAGAGGTAGACCTAAAAAGTCATCTGGGAAGACATACCTGAAATGATCAACAAGTGGAGGGAAATCCATCTGTCAAGTCCCCTGATCATCCAGATATAATCTCGCTATCTGGGCTGTGACTCCACCTCGCCCATGATGCTCTGGTGCAGCTCGACTCGCCTAAACATCCCACTCACCCTTGTATAGAAACTCTCCACCCTCTGGTGACGTGAAATGCACCCTGCGACGGTAGCAGTCTATGAAGGCTCGGAAGGGAACCAACCAGTCCATCCCGAGAATGACATCATAGCTCGTCATCTCCAAGACATAGAGGTCCCAAAGGAAGTGACGCCCATGAACCTCAAGGGGATACTCCTTGCACTGATGCACACTAGCAGTCCTAGTCCCCAACGGAGTGTCTAGCATCAAGATAACAGAAGAATTATAAACATAGAGCCCAAGGATCTCCACGACAGGTACAGATATGAAACTATGTGTAGAACCCATATCGAAAAGTATTGAAGAGAAGAAAAAAGCTACTAGAATAGTACCTCTGACTGTCAAAGGTCCGAGATCCTACTCCTGCTAGGTCTGTTGCACTACATATGCCTGCCCAGTGCCGCGGCCCTGCGACACAGCCTGGCTACCCTGAGCTGTCACACCCTGCTGCCTCTGAGATCCTGGTGTCTGGATACCACGACCACGACCACCATCTCTGCCTGCACTCCCTGACGTATTCCAGTTCCCTAACTAGTAAGAAGCCACTGGTCCTTCTCCCGCATGTGGAGTCTGAATTGAACCCCTCTCACTAGCCACTAGTTGAAATTCCCAACAAAAGTGATGCAGATGAACCATCTTGCCGAAATCTCGACACTCCACTGGGTCTCGTGGACACTGCGGTCTCTTGTGCCCCTCTCTGCCACACTAGTAGCACCTGACCTGACCACCTAAAGAAGCTGCCTGGCTGGTACTGCCACCCTAAGAGAAGTCCATCTGTCTCTTCCTCTTGCCAGCAAAAATAATACCAGTAACTGGTGCTGAACCGCCCTAGCCCACACCACTAGATTCCCGCAGGTTCCTCTCTGTAATCAGCGCCAGATTCACAATCGCGTGTATAGTAGGCAACTTGAAAAAATTTACCAGCACTTGGAATTCCTACAGAAGACCATACTCAAAACTTCTGGATCCCAACGTCTCATCACCCACAAGCATGGGTGCAAAAAGATGAAGCCCCGTAAAACGAGAAGAATAGCCCATCACCGACATGGCTCCCTACTGTAGATTCATGAAATTTAGAGCTCTATCTCCCCTCAGTGTCTCGTGAAAGAATAGGTCATAGAAGTCTACCTGAAAATCTTCCCACACCATGTCTCTGTGATGCTCGGACTGCGTGGTAACATCCCACCACCTCTTGGCGGAATCGCACCGCATGTAAGTCACGAGCGTGACCCTCCGCCCTAGAGGCATCTAAAGAGGCTCGAAAATAGTCTGCATCGATCCTAGACAAGACTCCACAGCCAGCAGTCCACCATCCCCCAAAAACATAGGCGTATGCTGCTGTTGGAAGATACGAGTCAGCTCAGCCATAGATGTGGCATCCTGCGGTGCTCCCTGAAAGGTCTGCATGAACCACATAAATCCTTCACGGAACTGCGCCTCCTCTCTTGTGTCCTGTATAACAGCTGGAGCCACATCTGGATCTGCTGGTGGATCAACTAGTAGCCCATGGCCCATCATCTCCGGATTATAATCTTCGCCGCACTCCTGGAAAACAAGTCACAGTCGTCTAGGCGGCATGAAACTATATGGTCAAAACCACGCCTCAGATTAAAGATTATTATAACTGATAAGCGAAGGAACGAAAAAGGAAACAAGAGGAATAAGGAATTCAAAATTGGAAAACAAGACTACACGGCGTGTACAATGACTACATGGCGTGTACTTGACTTCCCTTCCCCTGCCCGGGTCCTTCTACACGGCTAAGCCACACGGCTTCCGTTGAACAAAACTGCACGGCATGTACAGTGTTATTTTCCAACTTCCTGTGTCGTCTGTGACACGACCGACTACTTGGCTTGACACTACACGGCGTGTTACACCCGCACACAGCGTGTACACCACCCTGTTTCCCAGCCACACGGCTTACTCCACACAGTGTGTCCTCGGACCAGACTACACGGTGTGTCCCACAGGTACACGACGTGTTCAGGGAGAGGTGACACTGGCCCGTGTTGTTAGTTACATGGCCGAGTCCCCAGGTCACACTACACAGCGTGTCCATAATTGACATGGCGTGTTCTGTCAAGGAGTTCACTGACCCATGTTGTTAGTTACACGGCCGGACTCCGGGTCAACACTACACGGTGTGTACAAAAATTACACGACGTGTTTTACCCAATCCCTTCCCTACCCTGTGTCGCCGCCCACACGGTTTGTGACACGGGAAGAGACTACACAGCCTGTACTCAGGGTACACGGCATGTACTCAAAAAGTTCATTTTTCTTCCCAAATAGAAGAGCATACACAGCGTGTATCAAATACTACACGGCGTGTATACTAGGTTTCTGGATAGTATTCCTCAGAAACTTCCTCGGAACCTAGAAAATACTGAAACCAACACCTAAGTGTCAAATTCTGACCCGTGGGGGCCCATACTCCCCACAAATCAATATTTGACATCTTATATTTTTTATAACCAATAAACAGTCAATGATACACCAAATTCTGGTCAATGGGGGCCCATAATCCCCAAAAACCAAAGTTTGGAATCCATTCTATAAACAAGCTCAAACAAAAAATACCATATCACAAGGCAGGTATTTATCAAGCAGCTATCACAACTGCATGATTTTCTTGCACAAAAACTATCACAACAACATAGGAATTCATAATGCACCTACATGGCATGGAAACTATGAATGGGATGTGATATCTAGCATGTGCCTATATGATGCATGAGACGGAATACCCTCATCTCATCGGGTTACAACTAAATAGAACCCATAGATAAAATAAAAACTGCACAATCTCAAAGTGCGTCACCCAACGGTGAAAACATATCAACCATAAAATTGCAAAATCAAATGAATGCAAAATACGAGGTAGACTGGATTTTCCCTGTACACGGGTTAGCTACGCCTGGGCACAACTTATTACCAACTACAGTTCGTCCTATCCCTGACTACGGATCCAAATAGTAAGTCAAAGAAAAGATCCCCTCTGATACCACTTTGCAACGTCCATGACCCGGGTGCCATGTAATGGGTGCCCCAAGCCTGTTTCGCCATGTGACCTCAAACACATTTTCCCAAACTCCAGAGGTTTCCGACTAATAGCGAGGGCCCAGAACTGATATTGGGGAAACAATGCCATGATTTGTCAAAGTGTAGCACAACGGAATACAGAATAAACATAAAACGACATCAGAAGTAGTAAACATACACAACTGAAATAAACTACAATAGTGGATATAACCAACAGTATAGAAGGGATGATGCTACATGTTTCATGTTCTAAGAAAACAACGAGAACATGTTATACATAAATACAGTACAACAAAATATAGAGTACAACAAAACAAGCAAAATAGTTGGCAGCAGCATCACAATCCTAGGCTCGGTCCAATTCCCTGCTAATCGTCAGCAACAGTCAAGTACCTGTATAGGGACCTTTTCCCCTATCTACACTGCAGAAACGTAATCTATTTGTTCCGAAAAGCATGACCCAAACAGGGTGTGATAAATATATATCAGTAGGAACCCACCAAAGGCCTATGCCCAAACTGCGTGTAAGCATGCAACAATAGTGTGCAGTAGTAAAATGAAATAAAGTAAGCAGTACTCAAAAGTCACTAATTACCAGTTATATTGCCATTTTATTATTCATTTAATCCATTAAGTATTAGAAATCACCACAATGCATTTCTACGTTAACTGTTCACATCCTTACACAAGAAAAACCTTACCCTCGGGTAAGCAGAACCCAACCCGCAGGTAATTTCCCTCAGGCGTAACCAAATATTTCCCTTAGGCATAGGTAGTGTCGCCCTCAGGCATAGAGTCTATGGACCTCAGGCACGAAAGAAGATTCCATCAGGCTGAAATAACTACATCCCTCAGGCTAATCAGGCAGTTCCCATAGGCTAATCAGAACAATTCCCTCATGCTAAACAGGTCACCGGGCCATGCCCAACATATCAAAATGTAGTAAACAAGAAATTCCTCTCAAGGAAATTCTACAATTACTACATTGAAGGCATACCCTCGGGTATCCTGGACAAACGGAAAAATAGTGATACACACCCCCGGGGTGGTTCCGGATCCAAGAAATGATCACAAATAGTATTTTATCATCAAAATTTAATCACCTATGCAATTATAGGCATTAAATATAGCAACGACCTCAGCCTCACGACACCCCAACATGGGTTCATGGCACAAAAACTCAAAAAAAACGCACAACAGTTGGAAATTTACACCAAGCCACCTACCTTATATGCCAATGAACGTTATACCCGAACACCGACTCCAGAAACGCCCAAGAATGGCGTAGATCTAATGAAGAAAAAAAACCATTCAAATGTAAATAAGTTTAACTCAGGATATAATTTGTAAGAATGGTACCAGGAGAGTAGAGGGCTTACCCGTGCGGTTCCAACGAGATCGTCTGACACCGAATTAGATTCTAGACGAACTCCCAGGGGATCTTCAAAGCGTTGGACATTCTCTTTGGCGCCAAAATGGCTGAAATGCCTCCTCTACCAAATGAGGAGGCTACAGCCTGTTTTAAAATGAAAAAAAGTACACGACGTGTACTTCTGATAACATGGCGTGTATATCTTTCATTTAACTGTTCATTTGGCGGGACTGCCACACTGTTCAACTATCGACATGAGTACACATCATGTACTCTAAAGTACATGGCGTGTACTGTTGCCCACCTGTCGGCTACTCCACCGCCTTACTGTTGATGCCTGCCGACTGACAACACGGCGTCTATGTACCACTACACGACATGTAGTCAGTTCCAACACCCCGCATCACCGACATGGCTATAGACCCCATGTACTCATCCGAACACGGCCAAAAGTACATGGCGTGTGGAAATTACGTGGCATGTAGTTACAAAATTTAGGATTTTCCCCATTTTCCATATTTTCTCAAAAACACTTCAGGAAAAGGGAAAAAGAAGAAGCCCGTACCTCAAAAATAAGAACCGGGTTCTTACACGTTTAGTATGAGAACTCAAATTCAGGCACTTTAGGAGGCCAGAAGTGGGTGGCGTCTTATGGATCTGTTCTTTGAGATGCATATGGAGGTGCATGATATATATGAGCAAACTTACCTATCTTCTATAGTTGTTACCTCTAGGCTTCATGATCGGGTATGAATGAGGCAGCTATCATACTTAGAAGGCTTAGTCTTAAGAGAGTGTGTGTCAGGAGAGGATCCTCTTCTTGGATGGACAGTGGGAAAGGATGTGATCTTGCATTTCCAGGGACGCCTATGGGTGCTAGCAGACATACCCAAGGAGTTGATTAGTGATTTTCATTCCTATGTTTGGACAGTTCATCTTGGCATCACCAAGATGTATATGGATCTTCATCGCTAGTACTGGTGCCCAGGTAAGAAGAGGGATATTGCTGGTTTCGTCTAGAGATGTTCAACTTTACAGCAGGTGAAGGCAGAGCATCAACGACAAGGAGGACTTTTAAATAAGTTACCCATTCTGGAGTGGAAGTGGAAGGATGTCGCGATGAAATTCATGAACGGATTACCGAGGTATCCTCGGGGGAACAGTGTTTTTTGGGTTGTCATCGACAGGCTTACGAAGGTTGCTCAATTCTTACCGATTAATGAGACCTTCAATGTTGATGATCTGGGAAGACTTTACATCCGACAGATTGTGTGTCTGCATGGAGTTCCCTACTCCATTGTTTCAGATAGGGATGCGTGCTTTACTTCTCGGTTCTAGAAGGGACATCAGAAGGCTTTGGGGGGTTAGGTAATTTTGAGTACATCATACCATCCCCAGACAGATGGTCGGTCCGAGCGTATGATCTATGTGCTTGAGGATATGCTCTGAGCTTCCATTATAGACATTGGAGGTTCCTGGTAGAAGCATATCCCTCTGGTGGTGTTCTCCTACAACAACAGTTTTTGGGAAACTATTTAGATGAAACCTTATGTGACTTTGTACGGTAGTCCATGCTGATCAACCTTATTCTGGCTGGAGGTAAGAGAGGCAACTTTGTTGGGACCTTGCCTTGTTCAGGAGACCTTAGAGCAAATAGAGTTGATTCGAAAGAGGATGGCTTCAACACAGTCTTGGAAGAAGTCTTATGCTGATCAGAGGAGACGACCTCTAGATATCGAGGTTGGGGATCAGGTTTTCCAGCATGTCGCACTGAGATTGTGACACTAGAGGATTTGGAGACAGGGTAAGCTCTCATCGCGGTACGTCGGGCTGTTTGAGGTATTGGAGAGTGTTAGGCCACTTTCCTATCATTTGTAGTTACCTCAGAGATATCGGGCCATGCACGACGTCTTCCACTTTTCTCCGCTTCGACATTACTTTTCAAACTCGTCTCATTTCATTCCTCCTGATGAGGTTGAGCTCGAAGAGGATGCATCATTTGAGGAGAATTCTATACGGATTGTCGATTGCAGTACGGAGGTTCTCCGTGGGCAGTCTGTTTTTCAAGTATGGGTGCTATGGCAGCACGGGTGAGTATAGGACGAGACCTGGGAGATGGAGGCTGATGTACGATCACAGTGGCCGAAGCTGCTCGGGGTTTCTTCTTCTCCGCCTTGTTATGGAAATTCGTGGACGAATTTCTTTAAGGGGGATGTTTTTAAGAACATGGATCTTCATTTTAAAGTATGTCTTTCTTTTCCTAGAGTTATTGAGAAAAGATGGGTTTCTGGAAAATTTTGAAGTACAAGCCGTGTACTTTCTGAGTACACGTCGTGTACTCTCTTCCCACGCCAGGCCGTGTGCTGGCCGTGTCTGGGCGACACAGACGGTGTGTAGGGGTGAAGTGGATGCCGCTTAAAGCGGAGTACGGAAAATGGATTACATGCCATGTACCCCAGAATTACACGCTGTGTATTTTTTTTTTCATTAGATGGACCAGGGTCATGCCTGACAGACAGAACACCCACTTTCTTCAGGTTCTTCATCCGAGAGCGACCCGTACGGCCACGATTGTTCCTTGAGCCATTGTACCTCCATCTGATCTCTATTTTAGCCGCCATCAATTGCGTTGGAACCACAGTGGTGAATTCATAATTATCCTAGAGATCTGTCTTCCTGTTTATCTTATTTCTCATGATATCGTGGGTTGAGCATTTTTGACTTTTTCTCAGATCTATGACATTCTAAGGAGAATCAATCATTGTGGTTCACATATATCATTCTTTTAGCTTTGATGTTGGTTGTTTGTGCTTTTCTGTAGGAATCCTGTGAATATTTGGTGAAAATTCCACCAATACCCTTGAACGGGGTATTGCGTGTTTCCTGTTTTTCCCCTGTTGGTTGCATGATTCTTATGATTGCTTGAGTAAAAGTAATTTCTTTTTAATTGAGTAATTTGTACTGTGTTCTGGATTTTTTTTCATGAATGTTTTTCCTGTTAGGCGTTTTTCCAGTTTCCATGCCTAGTTGTAGGATATTTGAACTGTTGTATTGTTATGCTATTCTGCCTTAGATTGATAGCCAAGTAGTTCTTGAGGCTTACTTGGACCAATACGTGAGATACGCATGTTGGTTTTTACATAGGTTTGTGAGAACCTACTATAGTGGACCATAGGGAGAATGGATGTAAGGGCTTATCCAGAGTGTCTTTAATTTACAATGTAAGACCACATGGGAAATTTACATTGAGTGCTTCCTTAGAGAGTCTGTAGTTCCTCGATGCGGGCCACAAGGGGAATTGATGTTGAGTGCTTCCCTAGAGAGCCTTTAGTACGATACGAGACTATAGAGAGAATTGATGGTGAATACTTCATCAGAGAGTCTGTTCTTAGCTGAACCAAATGGGTGAGACTATGTGTGCCTCCTAGAGGGTTTCTAGTACTTGTAGGTTGATCCTTAGGGGTTAGACTGTGAGAACTACCCAGAGGTTACCTTTTTGTTCTACTTTCTCGAGTGGTCGTTTCTTGATTGTATATTATATGCTTGAAACTGTGGATTGTTATTGCTATAAATTATCATGGTTACTGCTTACTGTACTTTACCTGCCATATATTCACTGACTATTAGGCATAGATCTTTGGGTGGTTTGACTATTTGGACTTTGTCTCACACCCTATTTGGGTCATGCTTTTGGGCCCAAACAGATTATATTGTTGCAGTTATATATAAGGGAAAGTTCCCTTCTACTTCAGGTTCATTATTTCACTAAATCTGGAGAGCATGGGATCAAGTCGAGGATTGTGATGCTGAGGAGTTGCTCATCTGATTTTCTTTTTTTCTTTGGTTTAGTACTGTATTCAGCATTGTGACTTGTTTGGCTATTTTTTCTAGACATATATGTATCATGAATCATTTATATATATTTCTTCTCCATTTTTTTATTTATCAGTATTCTGTTGTTATTGTTGTTGGATATTTATTATTTATATAGTTGTATGTTTTGTTACTTCCGCTATGTACTCTGCTATTGAGGGAATGGTTTCCCCACTATCACATCCAAGGCCCTCACTGCTAGTCGAAAGCCTCTGGCGTTTAGGGAAATTTTCTTGAAACCATTGGACGAACCGGGTACGGGGCGCCTCTGGGCGGCTTCTGGAACTGGGACGTTACAAAACATCTCTTAATAAATTTTGCTAGTAAACAAAAAATGTTTCAACATTGAATAAGTATTCATTTATTTTTCTAAAAACATTATAATATACTATTATGCTAATCATGTTTTTAAAATTTTAAGGCATTAAAATTCCACCATGTAGTGTGTATAAATAATAATATAATGTGGTGATATAGTAAAAATTGTGAGTTTGAATAAATGTATGAAATTGTTGGTTTCTCCATAAAACAGTTGGCTAATAAAATCATCAACCCTTAGTAAAACATCCCCTGAATAATAGGCCTAATTTACTCATATCCACTCCCTATTATTAATCAATACATCACATCAACAACAAAATTTCATGATGAATTCAATCAATATATATTAACATTGTCCAAGGAAAAAACCCTCTCTTTCTCAGTCACATCTCATACATCACACTTCAGTATTTACTCCCCACTAATCTTGGTTAACTTTAAGTTGATTTGAAATAAAAGTTGTTTTTTATTAAAATAATGAAATATGAATAATAATCTATATTATTTTCAAATATTCTAATTAACCTATATCAATGACCATTGGTATTTTACAACTAATAATTGAATATAGAATAATAGTTCAAAGGATCACATAAGACCTCTAACTTATATCAAATAATCATAAAACAAATATAAAAATTTTAATCTATTCTTGATAGGAAATTAAATTTTAATCCCACAATTGAATAGATCTAAAATCAAAGATATTTCTATGAAATTCATGAAATTATATTATTTCATATCAACTATTGCCTTTTAGGAAACCAAACACAATGAGTTACCTTTTCATTTCATCTCACCTACTTATACATTCCAACATAACCCTTAGTATAAAAAATTAATATAAACAAAAGGATATTGTCTATGAGAACCAAATTCTAGAATAAATGTTATAAATCATAAATGATCGTTACTTTATGAATTCATAAATTTCCAATATAAATTATTTATCGACATTTCAATATGGATTTAGAGTGATATACGTTGGACAATAAAAACCAAGTTACATGATTCAATCTATTAATATGAAAAAAATCTCAAAAAGAGAGATCATTAAGTTGAGTGGTATGTAAGAAGATTTCATTTCATGTATTTTTATAATAATTTCTAAAAAAAATATTATAATTATTATAATAAATTCTGTTCAATATGATAATATTGTACTCAAGAGCTATCACTATGCACAATGTAGCCCCCAATCACTTGATCCCAAGCCCCAAACTATAGAGTCTATATATATTTTACGTTTTATATCATATGTATTATTTCCACATATCCTGAAATTTCAATCCATTACTTCACGATATCCATTGAAAAATTGTAATAACAAGAACACTGTCTCACTAGAAAACATCATTATATAACTCCTAAATTATTTAATCTTTCATAAAATCATATATTATTTAATATTAATGTTTTGTAAATTGAATTTTAGTTATACCTAAAAAATTTATACTATATAAAATACACGGTATAGGTTTATTTTTCTTAAATATCTTCTTTTTAATAATTAGTCATAATAAGAGGGAATGACATATATTCGATGTTGGTGTGTTTATAAAACTCATGAGGATTATTTTTTATTTTGTACAATGAATGGTAAGATATTAAATTTCTTAGGAAATAAAATTGTGAGGGAATTATTAGGGTTAGGATTTTTGGATTACAATAGACTTCAATTTTAAGAATTATCAATAGTTGTTGGAATTTTTTGGTTAAATTAGTTATTATAAAAAATGATTGATTTATTTTTTTATTTAAGTAATTAATTATTTTAAGAAAATAAATATTGTGTTATATTTCATTACTATTTATATGGGATTAATAATGTAAATAGACTAATTGATTAATATTCATCCCGTCAAATAACTCATTCCACCGTCAACCATTTTAATAATTTATTTCAAATGAATATTTCAACAAAACAATTAATAAATATTTTAACACCCCGAAATTCATGATTATGGAAATCATATTCGATTATATGTATGACAAGCAACACCATGAGTAGAAGAAAATATAATAGCCTAAGACATTATGATATTTATTTTTTTAAAACAAATTTAATAAATTCAATTACATGAATTAAAAATAGATTTGTTTTTATTTTTAATTTCATTTAATAATAGAATTATCTTTTATTGCAAGAAGATACAGTTTTTTTGAATTACTATATTCCATTATTATTATTATTTTGGGTGATAGTTTTCACATAAATGTTGGAATAAATGTAATTAATAATACTAAACAATTTACGAAATTATATTTTATTTAAATTTTTATTATTCATCTAGTGATTATTAGTAAAATAATAATCATATAAAATAAAAAGTATTGTTTTTAGGAAAACTATACATTCCAAAATAATGGATTTTTCTTTCTTGGCACAAAAAAATAATTTTTTTTCTGTAAAAATTATAATATTTTATTTAAAAAAAATATAATTTTTTAAATCATAATGCTAAAATTATAATATTTAGATATTTTTATTTTTAAAAAATGTTTTTTATGAGTGTTGAAAAATACATGATTTTAATTCAAAACTGACATTCACATTAATTTTTTTATATTAAAAAACATTATGATTAATTAATTTTTATGTAATATAATTTTAATTGAATATAAATTAATCCAATTTAGTCCATTATAATAAATTTAATTTAGATTTTATATATATAACGGTGTAAAAATTTGAACATTTTCAATTTTAAAAAACACACTCTTGTAACCTATCCATGATTATTTTAAAATTATAGTCTACATCATATGTGACATAATGTTGGGGAAATGGATTAGATATTTAGAATCATAATTATTTAGATTATCTAATACAATGAAAATAAATTTTTTCCCATAATTTTTAGTGAAACAAGTTAAAATTAATTATAATGATTATGGATAAAATTGGGGTTTTCACATTACATGTGTTGGTATTGAAATTAATTTTACACACATATTGGATATTTATTTAATAAATTAGATTTCATGATCATAATTATTCTGTATAATATATCTGATAAACATGAATTTAATATCATTCTTATATGATAAATTATGTTGGTAAATAAAAAGATACATGTTATCGTGGTAAAAAATGGTAAAATTTAGTAAACATAATGACTAAGGAGCAACACGATAAAATTTTATTCATTTTTTGTTAGTAGTGTTTTTTTAAAAAATAACCCATAATCCTAATTATTATTCTATTTTTGGGCTACATGGGGTAATGGATACCTCTCAATAGTGAATAGTTTTGAGTATTGAAAATAAATCCACTCCTCCTCAATATTAAAATCATGCTCTCTCCCTTAAATTATTCCCACCATAAAACCGAAATGGATCAGACAATACCTATCCAAATTATTTCAAAAAATCCCCATCAAAATCCTATAACCCTTATTTTTAACAAAATTCTATCATTTTAAATAATTTTTCGAAACCTAAAAAATGATACATGAAGAATATGCAATGGTCATCAAAACATTTCATTATTTCACTTCATTCACTACCTCTGTTATTTATTATTATACAATGTTGATATTATAATCTAATTCTGAATAATATATTAATATGTTTTTTGTTATTTTTACGACCTATAACAACCCAAACATCCCTCAAATGTGGTAAAAAAATCATGGTTCTTGTGTACGACGGACTACCGCTTGGTGAACCAATGTCATTCGTTTTCCCATTATTACCTCTTAGGGATGGTTATGATTATGGAAATAAATAATATACATATATATCAAAAATTTATACTTTTGGTGTAACTATAACAAATATATATTTATAAATTCTTTTTCATAGAAGATACACCAATATCACTTGTGTGTGTGGTGGACTAAAACTTCATTAAGTGATAAGATATGTCTTTCACTAAAACAATACATTGATGGTGAAAAAATAAATTCCATTATTATAGGTGATATAAATTAAATAATTACGATATTCAAAAAATATTTATCATTCTAGAAATAAATAAATATATATATATATATAATTATCATTTTTTTCATACATTTTTAACTGTGTCAGCGGGATGACATCATTTGCGTACATGTGGAAAATTGACGTCAATAGGAGTCATGGCCCTCTATTTATCACCACCACAAAGGGATGATATATAATAATAAATACTAAATTAATATGATAATAATTTCATGAATATTATTTTTTATATGGTAAAACTATATTATATGTGTTAGATAAGAATATTCTATGACATACAAACATGATAAAGAGTGTTGATTGACACCTTATAAATGATACTAATGAATGATTATTTTCAAATTTATAGTTATATGATATTAGAGGATTATATGTGATATTATAATTACAAATATGGGTCCTTTATAACTTGAAAAAATATTAATTCCATTATACTTGATGTAAAATATCATTAAACTATATAAAAGCCTAAATCAATAGATTACATTTTATCTAGTTATTCATGATCATTTTGAAGAAGTTGTATAAGTTATCTAACTATTGGTATTTAAAATAATACAAAAAAATGAAAAAAATATGACTTTATTTCAATCATCAGTAAAAAATAAGTTTTTATCTAAAACTGCATTTTCTAAAAATAAATTTAATAATGTTTTTGAAATTTTAAAATTGATATACAACATACATTTTTTCCAATTATTTTTTTTAAAAATTACTTCATAGGAATATTCTTTCCATTTTCCATTCAAGTAATTTTTCTAACATTTTAAATGTTAAAAATGAATTTTATTTTTACCTTTTATAGATGTACATAATTACCCTCAATCTTGGTCTTCATTACATTGAATCATTATTTTCATAGTTAATAAAATAACTATAAATAATTTTTTCTAAAATGTATTATCAAAGAAATATATTATCAAAAAAATTAATGGTTAATTTTAATGATAAATTTTTATTGATAATTTATTGTATTTCGATTAATCAATGACAATCACCCATTATTCTTACTCTAGTGGGTAAATGATGAAATCATCATTATTCTTCCACTATATAGTTTATGATCATTTTTAATAATGATTTTATTCGTATTAACTTCCTTTTTATAATTTTCTATTCACTAACATCCTTTGAAATATTCGCATGACATTGATCATTAGACATTAAATCTCATTCAAAATATAAATTTTGTTCATTATCACAATGATTAATAATTAAACCATTTCTCATATCTACATGTATTGTTTTACATTGATTCTTTTTTAATTGACTCGAAAAATATTATAAATATGATTCCTTTACTCAATAGAAATATTTGATGGGAAGTCATATCAACTAATGAATTAAATTAATAATTTCATATATGTAAAATTTCTTAAACTTGATGTGACAAGTGGGGAGAAAAATTATATATCCTCTCAATGCCTTAGTAGGTCTCATGAGGAAATTTACATAAGGTATAAATACACATGGTTTTAATTGTAGTATATACCATCCTGAGAATGGTACTATGGTAGACGTATAATGATATTGAGACATAACATCCAATAACTATTAAATCTATGATTTAATAGTTCATTTATTATTATATATGACATTTTCACTAGGACATTATCTTTGGATTATTTTTATTTAATTTTTTTTGATTAAATGTAATGTTTTTAATAATATTTATCATTCTCTATGGAATTTTTATTATCTTTTTATTTAGATTCCATTTGTTCTTAGATATTTATCTTTTCCATATTGATTATACATTAATAACATATTTAAATAGAATATATGCTTTTTTATATACATTTCCATGTTGATTAGGGTTATTGATTCATGATAGATTATAATAAACATAAACCTTAATGAGTGTTTTAGGTCACCATTATTTGTTCCCATTTCTTAGGAATTCAGGATTTTAATTATGATTGATATGCACAAATTTATTGGAAGGAATAATGATATGTATTAGAAATATTCTATTATTTTTTTTCTTATATAATGTATTCCCCAGCTCTATTAATAGTTTACCAATACTACTAAACCGATCACCACCACACCAAATATATATTTTTAGTAGGGCACTTTAATGAAATATGGGAAACCAAAGTTCAGAAAACATAAATACTACTACATGTTAAATGATCTAGAAAATTTATAAAACACAACACTAATATTATTTCACATAGACACTTGATATAATTCACAATCCAATGTACTAACCTAGGTATCTATATACTCATTGGTAAGCTCTTTAAGTTTGGTATCCAATTACACCATTATATATATGATTTCGTCAACATTTAGTATGTAATGGTTAAAGTATTAGGCCAGGATTTTGTCTTGTCTGTCTAACCACTCCCCTTAATCCTAATTGGAATCAACTAGAAACCTTCTATAAAATAATCCTTTTATCTCCTATTTGGATTCATTGACCCAGAAAGAAGTATCATTAATTTATTCCTTAGAAATTATGATGAGGTTCAAACTCCCCCTTCATCATCTTCCACCATTAATGTTTTCCCAAATTTCACTCCACATTTCCTCATCTATAAGGATTTTAATTCCTTTTTTACACCCTTCTTAGATGACCAAGTTTTAATCGGTTTAGGAATGTGTGAATAAAATTTTCATCACTTTTGGGATTTTCCATTGACCATAATACATTTCCCTGAGTATCAGTTTCAGTTTTTTCCTTTCCTTGTTATAGTTCAATGAGTACTTTTCACTTGAAGTAGTTAAAAACTATCCACTAAGAATTGGATATAATTATCGTCACCGAAATCATCCTCTTATAGAGCCAATGTTGGTTCTTAACATCCAAAACTTCAAAATGGTTTCCCAAATAAACCATTTGGCCTTCTTTGAGTGGGATCTGCCTACTCTTAGATATATACTTTCCTATTTTAGCCTCAAAAGAAGCCTTATTCTAAATACTAACATACATCTTATTAGATGAGGACTTTTTAACAAGAGTGTTTGAGTCCAAGGTCACCAAAACACTCACCAATCACAAACCTACCTTTTTTTATTTGTGATTTTGTATCAACCAACAAATACTTCACATGTATTGAATTCCCATATTCCATGGCCTCCACAATGTTTTGAACCCTTGTGGATGCTCTTCTAGGGGCCCTTAACTGATTAATGAATTGTTGTAATCAAATATAAAATCACTAACTATGCTATTATATTCAATACTGATCTAACCGGGATTTCCAGTGATCTACTCTTCATTAGAACCCAGATCATAAAACTGATTGAATACACATGGTTCCTGTTTTAAAATAGTAAACACAACATCCACCTTCGGATGATCTGTGAACCTTATATCCTAGCACTAAATAGAAGCTTATGGATCTGTTATCCACTGGTCCTCCACCATTGTTGTTTTATAGGTATCCACTTTTCATCATGCCCTAACATTGTCCTCCCCAATATTTGATTGGTTAAATTCTAGGCATTGAATATTTTGACCGGTATATCCTCCATAATATGGGGAGGGGAACTCTGAGAAAACCTAGAGAAGATTTGATAGAATATGGAATCTTTATGACCTAACTGATGACATCCAAAACAATAAGGGGTCCATGAATTTTAAAATAACATGTAATGCTGGTGGATACCTCCCTCAATACCAATGTTTATGGATTTGATTAGGCATTTAAGTATATCAACTTCAACATAAATACTAGGTGTGAGTGTGTGAAAAATATCCTTGATGTGGGAATCCTAACAGAAGAAGATGCCTAACCAAATACCAATAAACTGGAGGATCTGCAGGTACTGTAATAGAAAAACATGTCAAAGGAGGGATATATAGTGTATTAGGGTCATAGGTTCATGACTCAGAAGAAAGTCGAAAACTCGCTAGAAGAGAGAAAACTTAATCCCCTCCAAAGAGTGAGGATCAAAGAACAAATAATAAACCATTTCACATTCATTTGAAAAATGTATTTGTATGTGTCTAAAATATATAAAGCTATTTATCACTTGTTCCTAGTAATTCCCTGAAGAGAACACATATCGGTCAAACACATCTCCCAAGGAACGATTCAATATAAATCATGCTACCAAAGCGAGATCAAGTAATAATGAAATCTATGTTTACTACAAAAGAGAAATAATTACCAAGAAAACACCATTTGATTATGATTATACATTAGGTATTATTTCATTAAAAGGGAAATGGGGGTGAGGGGAAGAATCCATGAATGGGGTGAAAAGGGAAAACAAAAACAGAGTGAGCACAGTGGGGAAGATTTGTCTTCCCCCACATAAGGTGTGTTGAGGATGGGAGGAAGTGGTGCAACCATGAAATATGACATCAACGAAGACCGAAAGGGAGTGAGGAGTGACGACATCTCATCCTGATTACAAAACTAATACATCCTTCATGATGTTATTCTTCAATCAAATTCCAATGTAATAGCGTATGACACGAGATTTGCGCTACTGGTGTTTGGGTGCTACATGCGGTATTGAATGAAATTTTATATAAATTATTTAATGTAGATTTTGGAAGATATAGATTAGGAAGAATAAATATAAGAACAAATTTGAGGATAAGTATAGAAGAATATCTTATCGATTTTGAAATTTAGAGTTTAAATGTTTTTTTCCTAAAAAAACAATATTGTATTGATAACACTACTAGGTATGGTTCATTCCCAAATTATCCTTGGTGCAATTACTCAAAAATGGGAACACTGGACTAGACCAAATAAACATATAGTGCATGATATTATTCCTTACAATGCATGAAGTTTGACACACCGAGTTCATATTCGTTGGTTTGTTCAGATTTTATTTACTAACGATTATGATGTATTATAATAGATATTGATAATCAATAGCCTTGGATACAACCTAGACTATAGAAGGAACCTTGTTTAAATAAAACAGAACAATTATTTATGTATTATGATTCAAAAAAGTAAATTTTATATTTAGATTACCAATGATCTATTCGTTATAAAATACATGACTCATATTTGGGTTATGTTAGAATTATATATGTATTAATAAACTTAAGAGTTATGAATACCATACCTAGTTTTTAATATTAAGGGTGACCATTTGATTTATGTCTTAAAAAACTCTTTTTATTTTTTAGGTGTTGGGAATCTACTATGATTACAGACATTTTAATGGAAATATACTAAAATAATATATAAATATAGGAAAAATTATTTGAGTAATGATTGTTTTTCATTTTATAGAAATAATATTATTATGATATATTTACTTCTTGGTTTAAATAATAATTATTTACATTGTAATAATAATATTACTATACATTTTAAAAATAATGTATGTCGAACAAGAATAAAATTTTATTTAATTATTGACTTTATTTCTAGGATTCACTTATTATAGTATTTTTAATGTTATAAAAATAATATTAATGTGGGTTTATGAAAAAGACAATCAACCTGATGGTTGAAAAACATAAAATTCAAGATGACCATGGGACATAAACCCACAACAAATGTTTGATAAGGGTTTATCACATACCACCAGCTTATGTGATGTTCTAGTTAACATTTCATTTTTTCTATTTAAATGATTTCAAAAATACATATTAACGATAAATCAGTGGGGTTAATTTATAGGTTTAGATAGTAATATATTATAACTTATTTTAACTATATTGGTTTTATTATTAATTTATTGAGAATTAAGGAAATACCAATCATGCATTATGAATATTACTATCCATTAAAAGTAACCATTATTTCTTCTAACAAAAAAAAAATTAAATTTTATTTTTTATTTCATGGAATAAGAGATTAATTGGAAATTTGATGGAGATAAACAAAAAAATGAATATATTCTTATGAAATATAAAAATAAATAGTAATTATAATTTCATAAATTCATAGACTATAAAATAATTCATTATCATTATCAAAAAATAACATAGAAATGAAAATGTTACCATAATACATTCATTTCCCATAAATCATATGGACATTAAAATCCTTATGGATTTGTGGATTTTAGCCCTTATCATAACATTTATCATTTACTTTCTTATTATCAATGACATCAATCAATATCTATAATTATTTATTTTTTTACTCTATTTCCACATTATCACATGTGAAAACATGATCTCTTATGTAGAAACATAGTTCAATGATATTATATATTACCATGGTACATCCTAATATCTATTATCAAGATGTGTTTTTTTTCAAAAGTGGTACAAAAAAAATAAACCCTTATATTATTATTTTAAATGTTAAAATTTTTGGATGCAATTTATTTTTTATGGGGGTTTTAACACCTCTAAATTATTGAATATAAACATCATATATCATATTATGAATGCCAAACAACCCCATGATTGGAAACAAATACAACACCCTAAGAATATAAAATATATTTATTTTTTGTGTAAATTCATCTATTAAATATCATTCATTTCCCAAAAACATGATCTTATCTTTTCATAAAAAAAACATAGTCAATCCTTCCTTACAAGCAAGAATATGCTCTACAGAACAATAATAATATATTATTATTATTATTATTTAATATTATAGTTATCACATATACATTGGAATAAAGTAAATGAATATGACTAAATATATTATAGAAATAAAAATTTATTACATGTTTATTTTTTCTCTATTGATTCCTAATAAAATAAAAATAATTTAAAAGATAAATAGATGTTTTTTGGAAAAATAGTGTATTCCACTAAGAAAATTTTTTAGTGTATTCCACAGACAATTTAATATTTTTTGTCAATCATTTATAAATTTTACATGAACCAAAATTGTTGATTTTTAAATATTAGTATCCAAATTTTTTTATTTTTAGATTTTTTATTTTTTTTATTTGATTTAATTTTTTGATAAATAATGAAAAATTAAGTATTTTACTCCAAAAATACATTTTTATTTAAATAATTTATAATGGTAAATTATATTTTTAATTTTCATTAAAGTAATAATAGATCAATTATATATCTATTAATAACATTAATGACTTCAGAATATATTTCATATTGAATTTAGATATAAAATGTTGTAATTTTTTTAACATATTCACTTTGAAATACCACTTTTACCGACACACTGGCACGATAAATTTTAAATTGAATTCTACAACATAAAATAGTCTAATTTGGAAAAATATATTCCATATTTGGAATTATCATAATATATATTATCAAATAACGTAACCAAATTTTTTTTTCATTATGGAATAGTGTAACCATTTAATATTTTTTATCATGATTAAGGATAAATTGAGTTTTTGTACATTACACGGGTTTTTATTGAAATTAATTTTACACACATTAGATTATTTATTTAATAAATTTAATTTCATATTTAGAATCATTTGGCCAAAATTATCTAATAAAACATATTTTAATTGTATTAATGATGGTAAAATTTCCCAGGTAAAAAAATATTCAAGTAATCAAATTAAAAACTAAAATGGTAAAATTGAGTGAACTTAATGACTAATAAATATCATGAAAAAATGATATTATTTTTTAGGTAGTGGAGGTGTGTATAAAATATATAAATCCAACCCCATATTAATTATTATTTAATTTTGGAGCCACATATAGTAAGGGAGACCTCCCAATAGTGAATACATTAGATTATTTATAATAAGATCCCTCCTCCAATCCTAAAAAAGGGTACTCATTCCCATCACTTCTTCACTATATAAATTTTTTTTTTATAAAAATACCTAAAAAATCAAATTCAAACAGATAAAACCAAATCCTATAAGACATATATTGGGAACAAATCTGACCTCTGAACATTGTATAGATAAACTATGGAAGATAAAATATGAATAGGTATTTTTCTTTAACAACCAACTTTTTTTAGGTCCTTATCCACCAACATCAATTCCTATTGTACCATGATTATATAATGTCCTCAGTATCTTCCATATAGTAAGAAAAAAAATATATGTATGACCTAAAATTTCACACACATATATCAAATGAGTTTTTAAATCATCATTCATGTTTATGTCAGACTACCACCTTTTGAACTACTGTCAGTCATTTTTTAATTTTCACCTACTTAGGTCTTTTATGATGATGAATATAAATTATATAAATTATATTTATAAAATAATTTTACCTATATAGTAAATATATAAAATAATGTTTTTTCCTTTGATTTTTTAGATGATATGATAATGTTTCTAAGGTATACAGTGCACTACCACCTTGTGAAGATATGTTATTTGTCTTTCGCTATCACATCAAATGGAAGGTGATAAACCAAAATTTAAGGATTATATGCTATTTACAAGAAATAATTATGATAATTATAAAATATTTATCATTATTCAAATAAAAAATATATATATCATTCTCTTTCATTCATTTTCACACACGTAAAGATGACAACAACATATCGGTATGTGTAGACTACGAACTACACAAAACATTGTGACTCACTTTTCATCACCAAACAAAACAGATAATATGAAATTATAATTAAGTAATTAATATAATAATTATGTCAATATTATTGTTCAATATGTGATAAAACTATATAATATTTATAATAACTAGAAAATGGTTGACATAACACACATGATAAAAAGTGGAGATTAACACCAAAAATAATAAATATCATTAATTATTTTTATCCTAAGGTTAATAATATGATATAACAGGATCATATATGATATTATAATTATTAATATGGTTCATGTATGAATTAATTACATTTATAAAACAATTATAAATATGGTTAAATTCTTTTAAACAAAAAGTAATCATAACGTGTGAGATTTCATATCAAATTCATTTCATTGATCAATATTGTAATGTTAGGCATCTACTTTCTTTTATAATGTATATATATAGTAATTTTAAATGTAATATCATTAAAATATAATTATTCATGTTACTATGTGTTATAATTTTATTTATTTATTCCATCTTTATATAGAATAAAAATTACTGAGATGTATAGAATTTCATAACTCAATTTCCATTCATTGGGTTATATTATTTCATAATTTTCATTAATATTCTATGATTGTATGTATAACTACTTGGTATTTTATAATTTCTTAATACCTATTTTTTTTGTTTGATTTACATTATATATACTTAATTAATTCAAAAATTAATTCTCACTTCATTATTGTGATCTTTGAAAGGTTTTATATGACAGTATCATTTTAATTAGGATTCATTACTCTTAAATTTAAATTAATGTAAATTATAATATCATTATTTAATAAACCATTTTTTTATATTACACTATTACTATTCAAGATTTTTTTATTTATTATTACAATGTTCCCACCCTTTGGTACATAAAAAATCGAGAAAGTAATTTTTTTTAAAATCTTACGTCGATTCTCAATTCGTTCAAAATTCAATTTTCATCCAAACCCATGTTCCAATAATTTTTTTTATAAATATATTTACCATATAAAAATTATTTATTAAAAAAAATTTATCTTTTTTGTTCTTTTTAAAATATATTTAGAATGTAGTTATGTTTTTTCACAAAAAATGAACATTTATAACTATAATGACCCATACTTTACATACATTGTTAGTACTTAAAAATTTATGTAAAATTATTACAACATATAAAAAAACCACGAAAGGACCGTATAGGTATAGTGTATTTAGAAACAGGGAAACATAAACAACTGGTTCATAAAGCATCTACATTGTCTCCCATTTATTTCATCATATCTATAGTCCCTTTTGGAATATCTTACTTAATAACCTTCTTCCTGACCTGGGAAATGAAAACATACAAAATGGTGATCTCAAATGCTCAGTAAGGGTAAACAAAAGAAATATCAATCACATCATATTCATAAGAACATAACATTTTGTAAATCTTACCCTTCAAAAGAGATCATAATTTCATAACATGGGATAAATCATGGTAGTGAAATGTAATCACCATAATCATAACATAAAACATGAATCTTTGTGGCATACACACATAATCATAGAGAATAATTTCTTATTAGTCAGGACTCATTGCCAAGACTATCTTAGTGGATAAAGTCCATTTCTGACCCGAGTTCACTCCTCGTTTCAGTCTTGTTTCACTGAACCGGTTTAACCAGTCGTTCCAGCCATGTCTATCTCATGAGATATAAAATATTTAACCAATTAATTGGAGGGAGATATAGGTCCCACCCATCTCATAATGATACCATTCTTATGTGTGCCACAAAATCATAAATATATACATAATTTCATAACCCATGTAATAAAAATGGGATTCTTAAACATTGTGACATCATAAAACAAATTATATAAGATAAATTAGTTCATAAAAATAATTCCATCACAACATAATCAAATAAATGTAATAATAGGGATAGAAACAGAACCCTATATTATCTTATATGTAAAATAATTTTGACAAGACACTTGAACTCCATTCTTGAGGAAAATGTCATTTCTACTTCAAAAACAATTTTCCTTTCTTAACATGGCATAAAATTCTAAACTAAAAGTAGTAGATTAAAAATAAAGATGAAAACTTTTAAGGGAAGATTCTTGGAAATAATGTTTTAAGAATCCATTAATGCCGTATAAGTTATAAAAAACATTCTTCTCGTACTTTTTTCAGAAAAGTCAAAAAGTACATCGTACGAAAAATGAAAAAATATTCCTTTCATATCTTTTAATAAAAACTCATAGAAGGGTAAAATTGGATTTAAAAAATTGTATGTGGATGGAAATAACATTACATATTGAGGAAACATGGATGTGGATGATAAAATACACCCTAGTAAATACCAAAGTATAAACTATCTCGGATAAAAATGAGATTGTGATATTTTCCCTTCCCTTAGGTCCGATTTGCTTCGTAAGTGTCCAAACCTCCTGTATAATGATTTAAATAATGTCATTGACTTATTCCAGAATCATATTCATTGTTATGATATCATATATGGTCATATTCTTAGCTTCTTATTAGTAATATTTCATTGTTACTTGTTATTCGGGTGTTTGTTGCTTTTTGTTCTTATGCATGTTTTGTCGAATAAAATCTTATTCTTCATTTTGGGTTATAGATACATCATTTACATAATGGTATTAGTTTAATATATATCATATTAATTCATTAAATTCATTTATATATTCATTATGAAATGAAGATCATATAGAACGAGTCGCATCACATCATGGAGACGGTAGGCCGTACGTACGCAAGAGCGATGATATCATTCCCATGATCGTGGAATTTTATTGGAGTGTATGTATACTATTTCAGAATCAATATTACTTTACAATAATCATATATAGTCATTATTTACACCATTATACCCATCCAAGTAAGGTGGTGGAGGAAAATAGATTACAACGCGGCGTGGAGACGGTATTCCGTACATACGCACGCATGGTGATTTCGTTTTCCGAAGGATGGATAGATGGTGAATTAGGGTTGTTTAATACTTATAATAAAATATAATTATATGCATGATACTTATGTTATTACTTCATAATGAAAAAACTAAATAAGAATAAGTGGAAGAAGAAATATAGTTGAAAGAATCGGTAACGGACATTACCTGTTCATTGAAGCGCTTCTTTGAGACCTCCTTTTAGAGCACTAAACATGGTCTTTGAAGAAGACCAGGACCTCTAGGATGTTTATAGGGAAGGGGAGAGGAGAAATTGTCAGGGTTTGTCCGAGCATGAAGGCTCAAGGTGGTGTGAGGAAGAGGGGGAGGAGGATCCCTTTTATAAGGGAGGAGAGGGGCACCTTTGGAAAAACTAAAAATATTATTTTATTATAAAGTCATATTCGGTTTTAAATAGCTCCAAATTGATTTATTTCGAATCTAAGGTGTGTATGGGTCTAATTAAGCTCATCCAATATAATTTATACAGGTTTAGGTTCCTATTTTAACCTTATCATTTAGATTTAACTTTAAGTTAAATAATTTTACTTTTACCGTGTCTTTATGTGTTTTTACATTATAAGTTAATAAACTTACTATAACAAGTCAAAAGAACCCCAAGTTGTTTATTATTAATATATATATCCTCATATAAGTCATTTGGCCTAACCTTTGTTTTTGAGGAATAAAATAACAATTAATAATATAATATTTATTTTAAAAACTATTTTATGTCAATTTTGACACTATTTAGTAATTGATTTTTTTGAAAATCATAAAAGAATGATTAATTCTAAAAAATTTAATTAAATCAATCATAACATGTCATATTAACATATAAAATTATTGGAATTCATAAAAAGTCTTAAATTACATTTATTTGGGTATTTATAACATCAATTATGTCAATATTTCTTTAATAAGTTAATTACTGCATCATCATTGTGTCATAATAAATTATATTATTTAAAGTATTAAAATTATAAATAAAATACTATTATGTAGGAAATCTTTTTATCTTTAAAATTAATATTTATAGTCTTATTTATCTCATGTATAACCCTATATTAAAAATTATTTACTTATTAAACTTTGATTTTAACTATTTTAACCCTTCTTTAAATAAATTAATAACAAATGTCCTAATCTAATATATGTGGGCCTGAATGGTCATATTTTATTCATAAGGTTGTTTTTGGTCTAATTACGCTTATCCAATAGAATACGGACATTTTTAGGTTAATAATAATATAATTTTTACTCTTAATTACGCTATTTAATTTTAACCGTGGTAAATAAAAGTAAAAAGTTACTATTTCCCAAAAATTATTTTCATCTCATTGAACCGCATTTTACTTAATGACATCAACCATGTCCCTCGGATTTTTGAAATTCCAATCACCAAAGCGGGAAAATTATGTTTTATGTAAATTTGAAAATTCTCCTAGGAGGTGGGTAAAAGACGGTGAAAAGTTCAATAAACATTATATATATCTAAAATTATTATAAAATTACTCCAATGAATTACATTGAACATATATGGGTATTATGTATCAATTTTGACCTCAAATAAATTTAAATAAAATAAATAATTATTTAAATACAAAGTCGGTTTTTTTAATAGTAACCTAGTGTTTTCACTATTCTTCAAAAATTGAAATTTTTCAGAAAAATACCAAAATTTCACCCAAGGATAATTTCGATATTCCGAATCCAAAAATGAAGTCAATTTTGAAAAATAAAATTTACAAAATTTAGAAAGTGGGTATTACTATTCATAACGGCTAGTTTTATTAATATTTTAATAGCATATCGTTGTTTAGCACAACTCGGTATTGCGTACGACACAAGCTATCGAGGAAGGTCGTGATTGCGTGCAAAGAAAGCCAAGGAAGTGTTGTGTGTATTGAAAGATTCATTTGATGATTTATATAACATAAAAAACAAAATATTTCTCATAAAAGTCTCGGGTGTTACATTCTACCCCCATTAAAATTATTTTCTCCCTCAAAATTCGTCACTTGTAACAAACAGATGAGGATACCTCTGCCTCATCATATCCTATAGATCCCATATAGATTCTTCTAATTGGTGGTTCCTCCATAAAACTTTCACCAAGAGAGTGGTCTTGTTACGTAGGAATTTTTCACTATGATCGAGAATCTCTGTCGGCTGTTCTTCAAAAGAAAGATCTTGCTCCAGCGGTACAACTTCTGAGTTGAGTACATGTGAAGGATCAGGTATGTACTTTATCAGGAGAGATACATGGAACACATCGTGAACTTGAGAGAGATTCAGTGGAAGCGCCAATCGGTAGGCCACCTTCCCAAAACGATCCAGTATTTTGAAAGGACCGATATACCTTGGGCCCAGCTTTCCCTTCTTCCCAAATCTCATTACTCTCTTCCAAGGAGATATTCGTAAGAACACTTTATCACCCACTCCAACCTCTAAGTATTTTCTTCAGCTGTCATCATAACTTATTTGTCGACTCTGAGCTACTCTTATGTGTTGTTGAATAGATCTGACCTTTTCTACCATCTCATCAACAAGATCAGGTCCTAATAGCTTTCTTTCCCCAAATTCATACCAGCAAGTTGGAGTCCTGCATTTCTTTCCATAGAGATCTTCATAAGGAGCCATCTGAATACTAGAGTGAAAGCTATTATTATAAGAAAATTCCACCAAAGGTATGTGTTGATCCCAACCACCTTTCAAATCCATAGAGCAAGATCTCAACATATCTTCTAGAGTTTGAATTGTTCTCTCAGACTGACCATCTAGCTGAGGATGATAAGCAGTGATGAAACTCAACTCTGTATCTAGAGTATGCGGAAGACTTCGCCAGAACTTCGAGGTAAATCTTGGATCCCGATCAGATATAATAGAAAGTGGTACTCCATGCAATCTTACCACTTCTTTTACATATATCCTGGCTAGCTGATCTAGAGGGAAATCCTATCTAATAGCAATGAAGTGTGCAGAATTTGTAATACGGTCAATTATGACCCAGATAGAATTATTGCCTTTGGATGTTTTAGGAAATCCGGTGACAAAGTCCATATTGATGTTTTTTAATTTCCATTCGGGTATGGGTAATGGTTGTAACATCCCCTTATACTTCTGTCTCTCTGATTTAACTTGTTGACAAACCAAGCATCGAGAGACATATTCAGCAAAATCTCTTTTCATGCCATCCCACCATAAGTACTCGTTCAGGTCCCTATACATCTTTGTGCTTCTAGGATGAATAGATAATGAAGAACTATGAGCCTCATCCAGCAGCTCCTTCTTTAATTCTGGGATGGGAGGAACACAAACCTGATTCCTAAACATTATTATCCCATCATAATGAAGGTTGAATTCAGGAATATTTCTCACCTTCTTTTGTAACTCTACATATTCTTTCTGTGCCTCTTTAATCTTCACATGTATAGACGGTTGAACATTCATTTGAGAAAGATACGATTTTTCCCTTCCATTATAATTCCAAGATCCATCCTTTTTAAATCCATAAATATTGGATCTTTTGTGATTCTCATCATGGATAGGGTAGCATGGTCTTTTCGACTTAATTCATCTGACACCTTGTTTCCTTTCCCAGGGTGGTAATGAATTGAGCAGTCATAATCCTTGATTAGCTCCAACCATCTTCTTTGGCGCATATTCAGCTCCTTTTGTGTGAAAATATACTTTAAAATTTTATGATCAGTATAAATATCACACCTTTCTCCATAAAGATAATGCCTCCAAATTTTTAATGAAATGATTACCGCAGCTAACTCCAAATCATGAGTTGGGTAATTTTGCTCATGGATTTTCAACTGTCGTGAGGCATAAGCTATCACCATATCATTCTGCATAAGAACACACCCCAACGCCTTCTTGGATGCATCACTGTAGATCACAAACCTTTCTCCACTACAAGGAAGTGTGAGTACAGGTGCGCTGGATAACCTTCTTTTCAACTCCTTGAAATTCTCTTCACATTCCTCTGTCCAAATAAACTTAACTCCTTTTCGAGTCAACTTGGTGAGTGGATTAGATAATCGTGAAAAATCTTTCACAAAACGTCGATAATATCCAGCCAAACCAAGAAATCTTTGGATCTCGGTTACTGTTGTTGGTCTTGACCATTTTTTGATAACCTCTATTTTTGCGGGATCCATATACATCCCCTCTTTTGAGATTATGTGACCCAAAAATGAAACTTTTTGAAGCCAAAATTCACACTTGGTAAATTTGGCATAAAGCTTCACCTTTCTCAGTGTCTTCAATATAATTCTCAAGAGAACTTCATGGTCTTTCCTACTCTTTGAATATAAAATAATATCGTCTATAAAGACTACCACAAACTGATCAAGATAGTCTCTAAAGACTCTATTCATCAAATCCATGAAGATAGCAGGGGCATTAGTAAGACCAAATGGAATCACTATAAGTTCATAGTGTCCATACCTTGTACGGAAAGCCGTCTTTGGTATATCCTCCCTTTTGACCCTTAATTGTTGATACCCTGAACGAAGATCAATCTTTGAAAAGTATTGAGCTCCTCGTAGTTGGTCAAATATGTCATCAATGCGCGAGAGAGGATATTTGTTCTTGATAGTGATCTTGTTATGTTCTCGATAATCAATGCAGATTATCATTGATCCATCATTCTTCTTAACAAACAGAATAGGTGCTCCCCAAGGTGACGCACTAGGGCATATGAATCCCTTATCAAGATTCTCTTGGAGTTTCTTCTTCAATTCCTACAACTCAATTGGGGCCATTCTATAAGGTGTATTTGAAATAGGTAAAGCATCTGGTATGAGTTCTATTGAAAACTCAACTTCACGATTTGGTGGAAAACCCAGCAATTCCTCCGGAAAGACATCGTCAAACTACCATATAATGGGAAAATTCTTAATCGTGAGTTTCTCACCAACCATTTGAGATAAATAACCTTCATTTAGTGGAATCAAGACCCATAAGATGGAAGAAATTTCCACTGGAAGGTTATGTTCATCCTTGCATCGATAGATGATCATAGATTGATCTAGAATATTAAATGTGACTTCCCTTATTTGGCAATTGATATGAGATCCATATAGAGAAATCCAATCCATGCCAAGAATCACATCAAATTCCACTATAGGAAGGATCACAAGATTTGCAGGAAGCACATTCCCACAAACTTCAATCGGAGAAGAATTGTAAACTTTTGATGCAACTGTTGTGCCATTAGGGGTTGTCACAACTAACTCAACATCTAATTGTTGAGGTAATACGGTGATACCCTTAGAAAATTCTTCAGAAATAAAAGAGTGGGTGGATCCAGAATCAAATAAAACATTTTCTACTTTAGAGGGGATGGTAGGTGTACATTTCACCACTTCGTTATCGTACTCCACATCGCTGATAGAATTTGCATGTGACATTCCTTTGTCTTTAGCCTTATGAGTTTGTTGACGTCGACCATCATCATCAACCCTTGGATTTGGGAATTGATTGGAATAATGCCTCATCTCCTTTCACTTGTAACGTTGAAGTGTAGGAGGTGCACTCTGTGTAGCCTTTTCATTTTTCGCATCACTAGAAATATTCTTCCCATTGTTGAGGCATTCAAATGCCTGATGACCACCCTTTCCACATTTGAAACATTTACTTGTCCCATTAAGACAACTCCCTCCATATTTCTTTCCACACTTTGAGCAGAAGGGAAAACTCATATTATTTTCAGTGTTCTCGTTATATTTTCCTTTGAATTCCATTTTCCTCTTCTTATCAAACCCATATGACTGATGGGTTACTCCAATCTCCATCTCAACTTTGAGAGCACATCGAACGATTTCCTCATAGCTATTGAAGTCCCCTATGGCTAACGCCCTTTGAAGACTTGGTTTTAAGCCACTAAAGAATCGATCGATATTACTCTCAGGATGCATAATAATAATAGAAGCATACCATGCAAGTCTTGTAAAATTTGCTTCATAGGTACCAACAGATTCATCATCCTTTTGTTTCAGTTCAAGAAACTCCTCCATATTTTTTCGAAGAATACAAGGGAAATACTTATTGAAAAATAAGTTCTTGAACGTGTCTCATTCCATGGATTCAAATTCATCCCTTTGCCTTGTATTTTTGATAAGATTCCACCATTTATCAGCTTCACCTTCCAAGCGATAAACTGCTAAGCTCACTTTATCATGTTTAGAACATTGACAAACTGAAAATATCTTTTCAGTTGTACCGATCCATTGTTCGGCCACTAATGGATCAGTAGACCCACTAAATGAAGTTGGATGCTGCCTCATGAAGGATTCAACAGAATGTTGATCCTTCCTCTGCTCGTTTGGAAGTCCGTCATGATTCATAGCTTGAGAAAGTTGTGTGAGAATGGCTACAAGATTTTTCATTCCAGCTCCCATAATGTTTGGTTTCTTAGGGGGACAATCATTGCATTGCTCGTCGCATTCCGCATTAACATGGTTCCTTCGGGTTCCAGCCATTGACTAAAACCAAGAAGAATAGTGTGAGAAACACTAATTATAATACTAAAACCACATAATCAAGAATAAAATTTCACACTTAAGGTCTTATCCTAGGTTATTCGTCGCCATTTCTAAAACACTAAGATTGTGTTCAATGATTAGACATATCCTTATGATTCTTACTAAGGCTTTCATATCCTAGTTTCCAAAGGTTGACTATACCTTTCCTCTGATACAAACTATAATGACCCATACTTTACATACATTGTTAGTACTTAAAAATTGAAGTACACTTTTTACAACATATAACAAAACCACAAAAGTACGGAATAGGTATAGTGTCTTTAGAAACTCGGAAACATAAACAACTGGTTCATAAAGCGTCTACACTGTCTCCCATTTATTTCATCATATCTATAGTCCCTTTTGGAATATCTTACTTAATAAACTTTTTCCTGACCTGGGGAACGAAAACATATAAAAGGGTGAGCTCAAATGCTCAGTAAGGGTAAACAAAACAAATATCAGTCACATCATATTCATAAGAACATAACATTTTTGAAATCTTACCCTGCAAAAGAGATCATAATTTCATAACATGGGATACATCATGGTAGTGAAATGTAATCATAATAATCATAACATAAAACATGAAACTTTGTGTCATACACACATAATCATAGAGAATCATTTCTTATTAGTCAAGACTCATTACCAAGACTATCTTAGTGGACAAAGTCCATTTCTGAACCAAGTTCACTCCTCGTTTCAGTCCTGTTTCACTGAACCAGTTTAATCTACCGTTCCAGCCATGTCTATCTCATGAGATATAAAATCATTACTCAATGAATTGGAGGGAGATATAAGTCTCACCCATCTCATAATGATACCATTCTTATGTGTGCCACAAAATCATAAATCATAAATCATTGCATAACCCATGTAATAAAAATGGGATTCTTAAACATGGTGACATCATAAAACAATTCATATAAGATAAATGAATTCATAAAAATAATTCCATAAAAACATAATCAAATCAATGTAATATTAGGGATAGAAACAAAACCCTTTATTATCTTATATGGAAAATAATTTTGATAAAACACTTGAACTCCATTCTTGAGGAAAATAACCTTTCTACTTCAAAAACACTTTTACTTTCATAACATGGCATACCATTCTAAACTAAAAGAAGTTTATTAAAAATTAACTTTAAAACTAGTAATGGAAGCTTGTTTGAAATAATGTTTTATAAATCCATTCCTGTCTTATAAGTTAAAAAAACATTCTTCTCGTACATTTGTCGGAAAAGTCAAAAAGTACTTCGTATGAAAAACGACAAAAGATTCCTTTCATATATTTTACTAAAAACTCATCGAAGGGTAAAATTGGATTTAAAAAATTGTAGGTGGATGGAAATAACATTACATATTGAGGAAACATGAATGTGGATGATAAAATACACCCCAGTAAATACCAAAGTATAAACAATCTCAGATAAAAATGAGATTGTGATATTTTCCATTACCTTAGGTCTGATTTTCTTCGTAAGTGTCCGAACCTCATGTATAATGATTTAAATAATGTCATTGACTTATTATAGAATCATACTCATTGTTATTATATCATATATGGTCATATTATTAGCTTCTTATTAGTTATATTTCATTGTTACTTGTTATTCAGGTGTTTATTGCTTTTTGTTCTTATGTGTGTTTTGTCGAATAAATTCTTATTCATATTTTTGGGTTATAGATACCTAATTTCCAGAATGGTATTAGTGTAATATATATCATATTAATTCATTTAATTCATTTATATAATCATTATGCAATGAATATCATGTAGAACGAGTCGCAACACATCGTGGAGATGGTAGGCCGTACGTACGCACGAGTGATGATATCGTTCCCATGATCGTGGAATTGTATTGGAGTGTATGTATACTATTTCAGAATCAATATTAATTTACAATAATCATATATAGTCATTATTTACACCATTATACCCATCCAAGTAAGGTGGTGGTGGAAAATAGATTACACCACGGCGTGGAGACGGTATTCCGTACGTATGTACGCGCGGTGATTTCGTTTTCCGTAGGATGTATAGATGGTGAAATAGGGTTGTTTCATAATTATAATAACATATATGTATATGAATTATACTGATGTTATTACTCCATAATGAAACAACTAATGAAGAAGAAGTGGAAGAGGAAATAAAGTTGAAAGAATCGGTAACAGACATTAACTCTTCTTTGAAGTGCTTCTTTGAGACCTCCTTTTAGGGCACTAAAATTGGTCTTTGAAGAAGACCCTGAACTCTAGGATGTTTCTAGGGAAGGGGAGGGGAGAAATTGGCAGGGGTTGGCCGAGCATGAAGGCTCAAAGTGGTGTGAGGAAGAGGGGAAGGAGGTTCCCTTTTATAAGGGAGGAGAGGGGCACCTTTGGAAAAACTAAAAATAGTATTTTATTATAAAGTCGGATTCGGTTTTAAATAGCTCCAAATTGATTTATTTCGAAGCTAAGGTGGGGATGGGTCGAAATCCTCTCAGACAATAGAATTTAGACAAGTTTAGGTTCCTATTTTAACCTTATCATTTAGATTTAACTTTACGTTAAATAATTTTACTTTTACTGTGTCTTTTTGTGTTCTTACACTATAAGGATAATAAACTTACTATAACAAGCCAAACGAACCCCAAGTTGTTTATTATTAATATATATAACTTCATCTAAGTCATTTTTACGAACCTTATATTTTTAGGGATAAAATTACAATTAATAATATAATATTTGTTTTAAAAACTATTTTATGTCAATTTTGACACTATTTAGCAATTGATTTTTGTGAAAATCATAAAAGAATGATTAATTCGAAAAAAGTTAATTAAATCAAAACTAACATATCATATTAACAGTGAAAATTATTTAAATTCATAAAAAGTCTTAAATTACATTTATTTGGGTATTTATAACATCAATTATGTCAATATTTCATTAATAAGATAATTACTGCATCATCATTGTGTCAAATTTAAATTAAATTATATAATGTATGAAAATTATAAATAAAATACCATTATGTATAAAATCTTTTTAGCTTTCTAATGAATATTTATAGTCGAATTTATCTCATTTATTACCCTATATTAAAAATTATTTACTTATTAAACTTTGATTTTAATAATTTTAACCCTTCTTTAAATAAATTACTAATAAATGTCCTAATCTAATCCAAGTGGACCTAAATGGTCATATTTTATTCTTAAGGTTGTTTTTGGTCGAAGTACACTTATCCAATAGAATTAGGACATTTGTTATGGTAATAATAATTTCATTTTTACTCTCAATTACCCTATTTACTTTTAACCGTGGTAAATAAAAGTAAAAAGTTACTATTCACCAAAAATTATTTTCATCTCTTTGAACCACATTTTACTTACTGACATCAACCGTCTCTCTTGGGTTTTTGAAATTACACTCACAGAAGCGGGAAAATTATTTTTTATGTAAATTTTCAAATTCTCCTAGGAGTTGGGTAAAAGACGGTGAAAAGTTCAATAAAGTTTTTATATATCTAAAATTACTATAAATTTACTCCAATGAATTATATTGAACGTATATAGGTATTATGTATCAATTTTGACCTAAAATAAATTTAAATAAAATAAATAATTATTTAAATTAAAAGTTGGTTTTTTAAATAGTAACCCAGTGTTATCACTATTCATCAAAAATTGGATGTTTTCAGAAAAATACCAAAATTTCACCCTAGGATAATTTCGATATTCCGAATCCAAAAATGAAGTCAATTTTGAAAAATAATAATTTCAAAATTTCAAAAAGTGGGTATTACTATTCAAAACGGCTAGTTTTAATAATATTTTAATAGTATATCATTGTTTAGTGAAACTAGGTATTGCGTACGATGCAAGCTATCGAGAAAGGTCGCGATTGCGTGTAAAGAAAGCCAAGATAGTGTTGTGTGTAGTAAATGATTCATTTTATTATTTAGATAACATAAAAAAATTATTTCTCATAAAATTCTCGGGTGTTACACAAACCTTATAATTATGCCAAACAATTGTTATTTGTATTATTTAAAACATTTATGGAATTATAGTCCATCATGATGATAATTAATTTGAATCATTCATTGTTTATTTAAAATGATAGATTTTTTAAAAAAAATCCTAATGTTCTTTTCAAAGAGAAGCAACTAGAGAATAATTTTAAAAATAAAGATGATATTTTATTAAAAAATTAATGAACCATTGTTGATATTTCTATTAATCACAGAGAAAAAAGCTTTATTATTCATCCACAAATTAATTTTATGGTTGGTTAATGATTGTTTTAACAATGGCTGGAATTTAATTTCACTTCAGTGATTATTCTTGTGGTCAACAATATACTAATGAAATTTTCAAATATTAGTGATCATTAAAAATTAAATTTCCCCCAATGTATCCTTGTTATTCATAATAGATATTCTTCTTTCTCCACATGTCTGTCATTTATACATATAGTTTTTTATTTCAAATTTCATTGGAAATAATTTAAAAATATTAAAAAATCTAAATATGGACTCAATATGAATATATGATGTTAAGGATATTAAATCATGATTTAAATTTAGTTTTTGATATATTATGAATGCTATTGACCTAAGGAGACCCGTAGAGCCTGAAATTATATATCCAATTGATTATTTAGAATGTATAATTAGAAATACAAGTTAAGATACAAATAAATGGTGTTTCCCTATATTTTTAGTGTCTTTTGAATGTTCTTTATTGTAGTGGTATTATTTTACTGAGACATTACATATAATAATTAAGAAGTTTCTACATTAAGTGTTCAGTTAATATTTTCCTATATATTTTCACAATAATATTAACACTATATTCATTTAATTTTAGCTTATTAATTATGAGGAATTTTATTAAAGTTTATGAGAATTCTATGTTGATTATTCTTTTTCCATTTATTTATATAGATGTGTTATCAGTTAATTATCATTTTATTATGATTATTCCTTATCTAGTTATCTGAATGTATTATGTGGTCAGTTTTTTACATGTACAACTTAATTAGGGTTATTGATTCATGAGAGATTCCACAATACATAACCCTTATTACGTATTTGAAATCACCCTTACTTAATTTTCATACTAAATTAATCCAAGATGTTTACTATAACAGATATGATAGAATATTATTTTCATAATAATGATATTCAAGAAAAAACTAATTTTGGTAATTTTTTATTCAAATTCATCTTAAGACTAATATTTGTATATTTTTTTCAAAAGAATACTAAACATATCCATATGTTGGGATGTGATTGTTTCTATCTTAATTCAATGTAATAAAGTATATCACTAACTCAATCCTAATAGTGTCAGGGTTGCTAAAAATAATATTGTGGGAGTTAATTTATGGTTCTATTATGAAATTGGATGGAAAAGTAACATTGAATCTCCTTGGGTAAATCTATCATCCATTAAAATTTCAAAAACATCATAATTATTTTATGAAAAAATTACAAGGAAACAATGTTTCATTGAAATATCAAAGATCTCATTTGATATTGAATGGTTACATGGAGGGGGTGAACCAGTGACCGCAATATTTTACCATGGTTTACATTTTCATTCAAAATTTCACAACTTTTTTTGTTGAAACTATAACCAAGTATATATATATATATATATCATATTCATCCTCAACCATTATCTAAATTTTCAATATAATAATTGTAAATAACATCAGCATAAGTGGATTTTATTGGTCTTTAAACTACTACAAAACCCATCTCATTTCAGTGATAAAATCTTTAAATGTAACTTATTATATTATAATATAAAATAAATGATTATTACAAGTGACTAGTTATTGAAACATAATGTTCATGAATGGAACATGCATATCCTATATAGAAAATATTTTATATTTGAACGACTATTTCATCAATGGAATTGTTTAGATAGGTAAAACGTGTTTATTAAGGCTCCTTATTAAACAACAATATAGAATATAAATATATATGATATGTTAAAAACCACATACATGATGTACTTATTAAACTTCTAGAATCACATGGATATTAATTATTCATGATAATTAATCGTAAAGATTGTTTATGGAATTTGATAGAATACAATTGTTGAATCAGTAACTTATTTATCACCTTCATCCTAATATATGGTTATATTGATCTATTTTTTTATTTATGTTCTTCAACATATATGTAGTCACATAAATCCTTTATAAAATGTTCAATATAGTGATTTTTTTATTTAATGTTGTATTGGATTCTACCACTTATTCATAGAATATTCATATAGTTTAATTATCAAAAGTTTATCATACATTATTTTCTTTCTCATCTTATGATGATATATATTCATGATATAACATGGAAATTTTATCCATTATATTTTGACTTTGTATTGTCATGTATTTACAGTGATTTAAATAAATTAAAAACTCATATTTTATTTTATTTAATATCCCATGAATACAAATATGACCATATAAATGTGGTACTAAAATAATCATGACTCATTCCCCATTATATGTAAAATGATAATAATATTCATTTATATTATCATTCTATTCAGTATATACAATGAAATGACATGTTAAAAATATATATCCCGACATATCTACTTATCTAGCACCCGTAAAATAGAATTTTTTCTTCTAATGACATAGCATTTAGATTAACTACATTTATGATTAATGGTACACTCATATGCTCAATATATTTCATGTATTTTACATATCTATGACTGAATGTATAATAAATTCCCATAATATAGTGAGGAATTACTAGATCTATCCCTTCGACATCATGGAATTCTAAAAATGGCAACCATTATTAAACTATGTTGTGGTCGATGCTATTTTGATAATAACTAATACATCTTCAATATGTGGCATCATCAAGAAACAAAATTCCCATTATGATATCACCTTAGAATTGTTATCCTCTCAACATATTACATGCATAAAAATATCAGGAAAATCTTATTTTCAAGGATCTTAATTTTGTCATGGATTTAATAACAGTATCTCAAAATTATAGAGATATTAATTTATTTAAAAAATTACCAAATAATCAAATGAATTCAATCTATAATTTTTAATCTTGATATTTCATTTCAAATATAGCATTTGAAAGGTATAATTTATTGGATAGTGATCATATAAATATTTCTATCATTCATGTGTAGAATGTTTTACTATTCTTTATAATTATCATTATATTTATCCAATGCATCATGGAATTAAATTATTGACGGATTTTGAAATTTTATTAGATTTATTATTATAGAAATCAAAAATATGGTATCATTATTTGATCATCCATTTTAGAAGATAAATATCATCTCAAAATAATTAAAATAATGTATCATAATTAATTAGGGATGTTTTAATTATTGTAACATGAATCATACATAATCACATCGAATGTTTAGTTCAATATAATTTTTTTTAAAACTCACTGGCAATTCCATCTGAAATTCTAAAATGAAATATCTTTCATATAAAGTGATTATAAATTGATTAACTATATGAAACCTAAAAGTTTTGAAACGGATCAACCTAATGTTTAACCATTTACATTTTATATTGATCATATAGAGGGGAATATACCACATCAATTGAATGTATATAAAAACCAATAAACATATGTTTTACAATAAAATTTTGATTGACATGATTTTATTTCCTAATGATCACATCAACAATATACATACAATTTAAATAGAACATGTGAATTGGATCATAAACATGAAATAACAATCAATAATATCATTTGATCAACCATATGAACAATAATCTAACTATATAGTTTAATCATGTTGACTGGCCAAAGTGGACTACAACCATGTGGAATTATAATGTGAGAAATGTTTTAACTATAAAGATCTAACATGTGTCGAAATGGTCAATGGATTGTAAAAAATACCATATTATGTAATTATCAGTTAACATACTATATAGATCGACTAAAATGTCTCCATCCACTACATAATGGAACTTAAATATTTTTTAGATTACTCTCCAGGCCTACTAGATCCTCTTCAATTCAATACTAACCCTTCTAAAAATATAATCATAAAATGAGACATTTTAAACTAGTAGTATCAATATGGGCAGTTGGGTCAATTAATGGTTAAAAAATATAAGGCTACCATTTTTCTATAGAATCATATCATAATGAATCCCATGTACGGAGATTATAAAATCACATATGAATATTTTTGTATGTAATACATGGTTTCCTCTAATTGAAAAAGAAATTAATATCCTAAAATTTCATCTCATCATGAAACACATTTCGGGGCATTCTCCTTGAACCTCTCCAAAAATCTACTCTATATAGAAGAATGTATTTAATTTTCCAATTGTTATGGAAATAAATCTCTCACTTCTCCATTAATCCCCATCTAATACTCCCATAACACATATTTTAACAATTACGTATTGATAGAAAATGAGATATATGTAATGGAACATCAATATCATGCTTTGGATTCATTTTCAATACCATGAAAGTACAAAAATGATAATATGAATGCTAAATTTCTTATAACCTCATGTTAAAAAAAATATAATGGTATTTAGGGGGTAAATCTTTCCTTTTATCCATATTCATCATTCTAAATGGGTTAATTCATTAAAAAAATACTTATATAAGATCTATATTATTGATTTTTTCTCAAGTGAGATATCTATGACAGAACAGACAACATAAAAAATTATATTATGTTAATTCACATTATGTTTATGTGTGATAACCCTATATACAAAACAAGACATAATTCACTAAAACATGAAATTACCCCATAAATTCACATTAATATTATACCATTATCAATAAAAATTATTACATGTTCAATAGATTACTATAAAATATATACCATTAAATAAACAATATAATTGAATCAATAAATATTATTTTCAACACAATTTACTCCCATTTTCAAATTTCAGTTTTATTATCTATCTCTTCCCATTTGTAAACATAAATTTCTTGATAAAAATTGAAATGTTTCATTCCAAGAACTAAAATTTTCATTTAATTAAGGCTACAGTGAATTCCATATTCCATGTATATTGATATTTTAGATAGTTATGCTTTATATTTTATCCCACAATGGGGAAACACTCCCTTATTATATAATATTTTTTTAGTATATTCCATGAAGAGATAAATCACTTTCTTATCTAATAGTTACAAATTTCTATATATCCATATATTTTTATTTACTTAAAATCTGTTAATGTAATGTGTAATTAAAATAAAAAAAATTAAGAAGTAAGTTTCCATTTTTATATAATAATTATAATGGGGATGATAAATTGATCTCATCCTAAAAAAATATATAATTAAGGGTCTGAATTATCAATAAAGATTCATTCTTGATTCGGTATTGGCATAGAAAATATGAACATTACTTGGAAACATAGACTTCTTCATTCAATTAATTTTGTACATAGTTAAAAAAGTACTATTATATTTATCAAAAGGGGGGATAAGTTATATTATTCATTTTATATCGTCCTTTTCGGTTCAAAATATTTAGGCCATAATATTAATATAGTCATTAAGAAATTCCCTAACTATTCATTGGTAGTCGATTTATTCTTTGTAGCAATTATTGTCAAGTGAGACCTCATTAGTGTTTCCAAAATAAATTTTGTCAACCAAAATATTATAGATATCCATGAAATATATTTTATAACACTCTAATTAGCATTGAATCACCTTATAGAAACCAATATAATAAACTTTGAGGTTCTATTTTTAGGAATCCTTTTGTCTTCTTCACAATTACTTTCCATCCTCAAGAATGTCTTACTATAGCTTTCCACAATTGATCCCATTTTAGTTTAGTGGTATTTACATTAATTAAAGTGTTAAATATAAAATTTAATATGATCCATATTGTTACAACTCATTCTATAATAGAATAATTTCCTGGTTAGTGTCTCACCCTTCTCACCATCTAATATTTTATTCCTGGGAGTAGCTTTTTCAAATACATTATTAGCAATTTTATCTCTCATTGTAGATATTATTTCACGTTTTAGTTCAATTTTAGACATTCATGATTTTATATATTTATTAATATATATATGAAACCGGAAAGTAATATACCATTGTACAACTCAGTAATTTTTATTTATATTAAACATCTACAATTCAACAAATTTAAATCTTTTATAAATGGTACGATAATTCCTTTTCAACTAATTATATTTTAATTCATTATGTTACGTTTTATTATAACATTTTTATCTAAATTATACAATCCATATTTATTTTTGACACACTAAAACAGTCATCATATTATTATTATCTATTTTCCAAAACATCTATAAAAATAAATTGTTTCCCAAAAAATAATTCGTATTAATATACATGTAGGGTTTCAATTTTTTAGACCTTGAGGATATTATGATTAAACCTCAATTTATTGAGTTCAATTAGTGGTGAAAATTAAATAGACATATTTTTTACATTTATTTACATCTTGAAGAGTAGCACGCAATTTTTTCGTCCAAATTATTATGGAATGTTTCCCTTGACATACATATCTCAACAAATACATATTCAGTATAAAAAATGATTAAAATTTATGGATACATTTCAACATGACATAAGGGTGTATGATTTCCTAAATGATAACAACTACATATATCTAATATATATATTATTTCATAATTATATTATCTCATCTAATTATTTTTTAGTGGTATACATTTTTCCAATTTATTGTAGAGTTTCGTACTTTCCTTCTTCCTGGTTCATTAAATAAATTTTCTTCTATAGACATTTCAGGTTGAAGGTGTTATCCCCATATTACATTAATAAAATCCCTTATAACCAACAAGTATTTAATTTTAGAAATTTTTCCCCATGATTTGTTTTATATTCTTTTAGTTTATAATCAGGCAATATTTTATTTTCTTATTGTGTCCATATAACCATCTTATCTATTAATAAATAGTTTTTAAAAATTAATCCATGCATGGATTACTTATTTAAGGGAATGTTTTTTCACTACATTAATTTAAATATTAATTTTAAATTCTTCTTGAATAAATGAAATATTTTATCTCTAGAGTGTCCTAGTTTATTCCATGGATTTAACGAGATTTCTATGCGCACTTTGTGATATGAAATTTTTTTACTCATTGCATCATCCATTTTTAGCCTCATTTTATAGTGGTCAATTAGAAACAATAATTCCATTTATAAAATAATATATTTATATATGATTAAATCATCATGAAATTTTTTTATTCAAAATTTAAATTAATAATATACATTTTCATGAAATTTCTTAGTCTCAATTTATACTATCCACTATAAGAACTTATTTATTCAAAAGGATTATATTATTTATATTTGATGGATGAATACTGTTCATATTGAACAACATAAAATGGTGATTGATCATTATTTTATATTTTACTCAACCAAAATCCCAATTTTTTCATTAAATGTCCAAGAGTCTTTAATGAGAAAATTAATATAGCTTTGAGAAGTATAATGGAATAGTATTCTACCTAATGAACCCAAATTTATTATTAAATCTATACAACTTATAGTACTTTTATGATAAATTTGAATATTTTAGATCCAACAATACGAGAATCATGATATTCTTTATTACCTATTACTGAGGATAGTTAATCATTCAAAATAACTATGAGGGCTTAGATCATTGATGACAAAATTTAACCATGTTTTATTTTTTAAAAGTTATCCCCTAATTTTCACATGAACTTATATCATGGTTATGAGATATGTATCCTTGATTTTGTAACACTTTATGATATTGGAATATCTTTTTCACAGGATTAATACTTTATTCTACAACATATTCATCGTGATAAACTTAATGGAAAAATACATAAAATTTTGTTTTAGTATAATTAGTCAAATTTAATAGCAATAATTCCACATTAAAATTAAATGATTGTAAATAATTATAAATATCTAGAAAAGTGGATGAATAAATATTAATATATTATAAGGAAATTTTTCAATTAAAATATTCTATATCTTTATATATTTTATTTTAATATAAAATTTAATTTTTATATTTATTATAATATTTATTATTTAAATTTAACATAATTTTTAATTCAACACGTCAAAATTATCTTAGTGTAAAATTTTCATATTTTTCATAAATAATTGGGTTTTAAGAGATTAGTAATAATCGTTTTTACTAAAACAATATTATTTATAACATTATCATTAATTATTTCATATATATATATATAATTTTATACCAGAAATCTATTCAAGGAGTAAATTTATTCTATTTGGTACTGTAACATCCTGATAGTTTTTTGGAATGAAACACTATGCTTCTTTTGTGCTCAATTGAACAAGTAGATATTATTAAGTAACCATTATAACCAAGCTGTTAAATTAATGTATATGAATAAGAATAAATAATTAATGAAACAAATATAAATTTACAGCACAATGAAAATGTAAAAGTCAATTACTATAAAATAAAAACATTTTTTTGTAATGGAATTTTTATCTTAAGAAATGTGTTTTCTTAAAAAAAATATTTACATTTTCTTTTATGTGGAAAAAATATATCTAAATTCTGCCGATTTTATAAAATATATTTATAAAACTAAATTCATATTTGAAATTAAAATATCAAAATTATCCTTTGTTGTAATATTTATAATATTTGAAATTTTTTATTTTTTGTTAATAGTAAAAAATATAGTTTTTATTGTAAAATACGTTTTTATTGAATCTTCCTGAAATTATTTTTGAAAAATATTTAATATCAATATAATTATATTATATTTTAAATATTTTATGATATTAATATAAACAATTAATTTGATATTTTTTCAGGTTTATTATAAAAATCATTTTTAGTGTTTATATAGTGCATGTGCAGTACTGAACAAGTAAACATTGTCAACTTATATATAATAATATAGGGATAAAAATTATATTCTTATGCTATTTATTAATTATTATGTAATATTTTTTTGGGTTTTTAATATATAATTTTAGAGTTATATAAAATGACTCATAACCAAATTTTAATGCAATTCTTGCGCGAGAGAGAAAAAGAAAAAATAACTAGTGAAGAAATGTTTATGACATATATACGCATAAATGCTCAAAATGAATGAATATAAATGAATATTTTTTACTTAAGTAATTTAATTTTATGATATTAATTCATTTTAATTTTTATTAAATGAAATTATTTTATTCCTTTAATTTGAAATGTTGATGTAGTTCTTGTAAAAGAAAATGTAAAATAAATAAAATGATTTTAATTAAAATATTAAAAACTATTACAAGGATAAAAACATAACTAAATATTTTTAAATGATAAATTTTAGACTATTATAATTTTTTATTCAAATTTGACAAATTTCAGAGCCACCATAATCATATTAAGACCACTAGAATGTTTGGATTAAAAATAATAAACATGTCCACACCAGAAACATTAGTTTGTATAAAATTTTAATTTATGGTTTTCTGGGTGTAAATTTTAGAAATAATTAGCTTTCATACATATAAGGAAATTATAATTTTCTAGGAATGTTTTTAAATTTTAGGGAATAAATAACAACTGTAATTAACTTCGTAATAATTATGCGGTAATTATTTAATTAAAGAATGAATCAAATAATGATAATACATATAATAAAATAAAAGTAATTATATTTTTTAAAATAATTTATGAATTCCATATATTAATAAAATATTATTATGTTATAATGATACAAAATAATTTGAATTATAACATTGTTTAATTTTTTTAATTGTCAAATGTTACAAATAGAGTTTAAGTTAAAAAAATAATTATTCATGAATACAATATTTAATTAAAATCTTAAAAAAACAGAAATTTATTTAAAAAGATAAAAAAATGAAAATATTTATTCATAAATGTGATATAATATTCTTTTTATAACTTTTAAAATTCACTAACTATATATTAGACTTAATATAAGTTAACATTTTATGAAAATCCAAAAAGACACCTCACCTCAATTATTAAATAAGGCTCATGACTTCACTAATTTTTATCCCATTGAACTTTATTGCACAAAAATCCTCTGAAATATTATCTTCTCTACTTACCACTACAAATAAAAAAAGGTATTAGTTTAGGAATGACATTATATTTTATGGTCGTAATATGATTATCAATGTGATTAAATGAAGAAGATCAATATTAAGAAATGTATGTGAAAGGACTAACTCAAGGTAAGAGGATTGTTTTCAAATAATTATATTTATTATAGAACTATATATTATGATTTAAAATATTTTATTTTTATTAATAATTTTATTCATGTCCATCATCTATAATTTTTTGTGACGTATCAAGAAATGTTTTCCAGTAATATTTTTTGATGTTTATGTCATCATAAATGTAAGTATTTCTCCAGGAAAGATAAATATAGTGAAAATATAATGAGATTTAATTAAATTGAGATTTATTCATCGTGATAAGTATAAAAACTATTTTATTATATGAAAATATTAAATTTATGATTATGAAATGTTTTAGTGGGTTATTAATGAGAATGGAATGTCGTCTAGAATGTTTTTCATAAAATTCATAATTAGGATATCATATTAGATGATAAGGTATGGGGTGTGAAACCATGAATCTAAGGGGGTTGTTTCATAAAATTTATACTCTTAGAGACCACATGGTATTCATAAGAATAGTCAACTATCATTAAAATCAATAAATGAGTTATTATTTTCAATTTATTTTTAAAAAGAAGTCACATTGTTTTAGAAAGGTTATTTTTAACTAGGTTTTTTAAAATGATAATAATTTTATGGAATTTGAGAAATTATTTATTGTAAATTTAAATTAAAAAAATGTTTATAAATTATAAAAAAAGTTTTTTATGATATAAATATATTTTTTCTAATGTATTTAATTTTTTTTAAACATTGTTTTCAAATATCCTTATTAGGAAAAATAATTGTTCATTATATTTTTAAAAATATATTTGCAACAGGTTTTATTGAAAATATATCATGGAATTTTCTTCATATATAATGTTATCACACATGATGTTTTTTGGTTTTTTTGTAATATTTTTGTACCATTTTGATAATTTGAAATGTAATTGTCTATTCTTTAATACCTAGACTAGAATTGTTTTGGGAATGTTTTAAATGTTCTAAATTTATTCGGTTTCCTTTTATAAAAAAATACACTAAATATTTATCTGATGAAAGTAGATTAAAATATTTGGGGATTTAGAGTTGGTATCATAAATAACATAGTAGAAATAATATGTGATTAGGATTTGTATTTTTCTTATAAAAATCTATGAGATACTATTTTCTTTTTAACATCTAGATAATTATGATTCCTTAAAAAATATATATTTTTTTAATTAAAAATATATAAATTATAAATTTTATGTATTTTTAATGATTTTGGAGGACGAAATTTATTGAAGGAGGGATAATGGAACATCACAATATTTTTTAAAAGGAAACACTGTGCCACATCATGCTTAAATGAAAAAATAAATACTATTTTTTGACCTTTATAACCTAAACATTAAATTGATGTTTATGAATAGGAATAAATAATTTAGGGAAAAAATATAAATGGAAAACATAATTATAATTTAATGTTAAATTGTTTATATAATAATATATTTTTTATAAAGTCATTTTAATCTTATGAAATGTGTTCCCTACAAAAGAAATTCTTTTTATTTCTTTTTCTATAAAAATAATATAATTATATTATGGAGATTATATAAAATATATTTATTTAAAATAACTAATTATTTTAAATCAATATATCAAAATAATCATATGGTAAAATTTTTAGAATTTTAAAAAAAATTATAATTTTTGGTGAATAGTAAAAATAATGTTTTTAGATAATATTGTATTTTTCATGAAATCATCATGAAATAATTTATTTAAACTATGTAATGATTAAATAATGATATCATAATCTGAATACTGTAAATTATTAATTTATTAAATAAATTTTATACTTTTTCATTATAAGTATAAAAATATTTGTTTTTGCCAATGTAGTGCCTGCACAATGCTGACCAATTCAAAATTGGTAACTTATATAAAACAATTGACTGATAAAAATTAATTTTAGGACATATTTATTAATTATTATGAATTATTGATGTGTTTTTTTATTTTTTAATTTTATTGATGTTTAAAATGAGTCTTATTCAAATGCATTTTCAATTGTTTCAAAACATATGTGTAACACACCAAGATTTCATTGTATGTTATTTATTCAAAGTAATGCAATAAGTAGCACTACACGCAATACTGAGTTCAAGCGCACCACGCCATACCAAACTAGCCGTTCAAAAGAGGTTATGAATAGTATTAACTGAATTTTAACTTCATATAATCCTAATAATTTTAGAATCCATATTATGAGTTTCTTAAACATAATTTAAGAAAAAATTCATTTTTTTCATATAAAAGAATTATTTTTCAAAAAATAAAATATTACGGCCTTTTAATGGAATTTTTTTTTAAATCCAATATTTGAAACTTTTATATATTCAATTTGAAAAAATAAACATATTTTTTTTAATCGGGACATAAGAATTTAGTTTTAATAATTTTTTGGTATTTTTCTGATATGATTCATATTTAGGTGAATAGTAAAAATAATATATTTAAACTAAAAACAACATTTTTAATCAGAATAATTTATAGAGTTGAATTATACATTTTAATGATGTTTAAGTATACTTATATAATATTTTTACCATCAAATCCAATGATGGTCATTGCATGTAATTTCACATTAAAATTGTACATAAACAAGTGTCAATCTTTTGATAGTTATTATTACGTAAAAATAGACTTTTTTGTTTTGAAAATGGGAATTAACTTTAAATTAATTAATGAAACTTCTATGTTTTAAAATGGGTAAAATATAATTTCTTTTTGAATTCCTAATATCAAAATTAGTTTAAGATGAATTTTTGGTATTTTTCTAAAAACATTCAATTCATGATGAATAGTGAAGAACATTAAGTTATAGTTTAAAACCAAATTTTTTTATTTAGATAATTATTTATTTTATTTAAATTTATTTTAGGTGAAAATAGATACATAATACATATATAATTTCAGTATAATTCATTAATGTCAGTTTATAATAATTTTAGATATATAAAAAGTTTATTGAACTTTTCACCATTTTTCACCCACGTCCTAGGAGTATTTTCAAATTTACATAAAACTTAATTTTACCACTTATGTCCGTTGAATTTCAAAAATCTGAGAGACACGGTGCATTATTATGTATCATTTTAATGATCAAAAAACATCAAATATTGACATACTGATTAGTTTAGTAGCATTTTAAGTACTAGATACATTCATATGGTTTACATTATATCATAAAATTGAAAAGTAAAGCAACATTGTTTCCAAAGTCAGCACTAAGATCCCATAGACTATCCCTGCTAGTCAGTCATAACATACTTTTCACATCCTAGGGAAAATAAATCATTGAATGGGATGAGCTTATATGATCAGTAAGGATAACAATATTGTAGAAATTTTCATAAATACACATAAACATTGAAGGCAATGTATAAGACTAAAACAAATTCCTTTTAAACATGAAATTAAAATTAATATGGAAAATATAAAAATTAAATAATGTTATTTAATTATTCACATATATATTCTACTATTTTAATAATCCCATTCAATATCAATAGCCACTTTCATAATGATGGAATGTATAATGCCATACTTTCATAACCACATAGTGTATGCCTTATGCCAAGAGTACAAATAAGATTTTTTCCAGGCCTTGTCCGAAGACACTAGTTTGTCTCATGAGACATACCAATGAAACAAGGAGCTATAGAGGGATCCACCCATCACTTACTATGTCCAACACATTTCTCATCGGAAAAGGTTGAAGCATAATCTGATCTTTCATATTAAAACTAGCATGAAAAATGTTAATATTTTAACCACAAACCATGAATAGTATAAAAATAGCACATCCATAGTCAAACACAACTAATTCAATAAAATATGGGAGATTTTATTATAATATATCAACCTCAATAGATAATAATGGATGATATTGACATTGATTAAAATAATCATCAATACTCTTTGAGAGAAATATCCCACCTTTTCTTGAAAACATTTCAAAGTCTCACTATTTATCATAAAGCTGTTTAAAATATATTTTGGAATCAAAGTGTCCCATACCAAATTGAAACCTTTAAAAAGAATTTTAATTTTAAAACTTTAGTTCCTATATAAATAAATCCTTAATACAATTTTTAAACCATGTACATTAATGAGAAAGATTTAGAATAATAAATCTTCAAAACATTTTAAAATGATATTTTAGTTAGGGTTTCTAACCAAAAGAGAGAAAATTGAGTAAAAATAATTGAGGTAATCAAAACATTTTAATATCATGGGAATAAAAGGATTCATTATATACAATTTCAAATTACATTATATACACCATTTAAAAGTTAATTGGTTTATAACAATAAAGAAGTCTCAATGGAATGTAAATTGAGATGAAATCGCTTATAAAGACTATATCCTTAAGTTAAGGATAAATAAACAACATAATTATGTGTGAAAAATATAAATGACCTCCATATGATTGGATATTAATTGTAAATCAATAATATGACATTGAACTATATTCTTGTAAAAACAACACTGCTGAATTGGATGTTTAACTCAATAAATGGAGATTGAGATAAAATTACTCTTATAAAGTTCGTATCTATGAAATGGGAATTTATCAATGGATTGATTATGTGTATCAAAATTATATAAACTTAAATTGTAGTTGAATGTTCTACAAAAATAATAAATAGTGATTACACACATAATCATGGAGTAAAATAATCATTGAAGTATTCATAAAGATGAATGAGTGGAATTTGAAATTTGAAATTCCCTTACCAATTTGGTAACATACAAAACATATATCCCATGTAAGATGGATCATAAAATGAATATTTAATTAAAAATAAATTAAACTATATTACACAATGAATACAATCATTGGTCAATACATACGCCACACAAAAGGAATAGTGGCAGTGTGGTATGAATCTCACAGAAATAGGAAGTGAGATAAAAACCCTTACATTGTAGTAATCAATCGAGTCCTATGACCAAAAGTTAATAACAACCAAATTATTCATAGAACACCATAAATATAAATATAATCATTATAATATATATATCAAATGACATTACACAATACACCAAATTTAATAAATAAGTGGAAAACAATGAAAATCTCATGGAATTAAAAGTGAGATAAGAAACCCCTTAAATTGTATTATTCCTTGGTCAAGGGTAGGTTAACCTCTTATATAATGGTGAAATAATTGTTATTAAATTATACAATAATCATATACATTATGCTTCAAATGACTGATTATTTTAGTAACCTACGAAGTAATAGATACATTCATATGGTTTACATTACATCATAAAATGAAAAAAAAACTACAACCATATTGATTCAATAGACTACAGTCATATCCCCTCATACTACCCATGAAGGTCAGTCATAAAATACTTCTTCACATCCTTGAAAAATTAAACATAGAAAGTGGTGAGATCGGATGATCAGTAAGGATAACAATATCAGAGAAACATTCACAAATAAGCATAAACATTTAAGAAAATGTATAAGACTCAAACAAAAGCCTTTTAAACATGAATATCAGCATAATATGGAAAAGATAATATCAAATAATTCCATTTAATTACTCTCATGGTTATTCCATGAGTTGAGTAATCACATGCAATATCAATAGCCACTTTCATAATGATATAATTTATAATGCCAGACTTTCATAACCACATAGTCAAAGCCTTGTGCCAAGACTACAAATAAGATTTTGTTATGGCCTTTTTCCAAGACACTAGTTTGTCTCATGAAACCTACCGATGCTTTTAGGAGCTATAGCGGGCTCACCCGTCACATACTATGTCCAATGCAATCCTCTTATGAAAAGGTTTAAACATAGCATAAACATTCATATAAAAAATAGCATACAAAATGTCAATAATTTATCCATAAACCATGAATGGTATAAAAATTACGCATCCATAGTCCAACATATCACCAATCCTTCAATACAATATGGATTTTTTGTATCATAATAAATCAACTTCAAATAAACTTATAATCCGTCAAAGATTTTGACATAGATGAAATCAATAACTTTTTTAGAGAAATAAATCATTCTATTTTGAAATAATTTAAAATTCATATAATTATAATAGAAAAAATTTATTTTGAAAATTTTCTTATCAGCTTGTAAGGGAAGATTTGATGATGTTATAAAAGTTGAAAATAGCCACACCCTCCGTATATGTTAAAAAAATTACATTCTTACCTTAAATTTTTTCGAAAATGTTATAAAAGACCTTGTTGGGAAAACGAAAGAATTAATCATTTATAAACATCTTATAAAATTTCAAACAAGGGTATAAATAACATTAACCCATAATCTATAAAATAGACAGAATTTTTTGTAATATATTTTTAAGAAACATGGATGTGGATGATAAAGAGGTCCCAATAGATATTTACATAAAAACAACCTCAGATAATAAAGGGATTGTGAAATTAACCCTTTCCTTTTACTTTTACATGGTCAAGGGTTTGTTAACCTCATTATTAATGGTGAAATAAAGGTTATAAAATTATACATGAATCATAAACATTAATATGATATAATATATGATCTTTTAACATCGCTTTGTTAATAATATGTCACTATTATCGTTGTTTTGGGTGTTAAAAGGTTCGTTTTATTTTATATTATTTGTTATGTGAGTAAAATTTTCTATGCACGGGATGTATCTTATTCATATCCAAAATGATATCAAGTCTTTAAACATTATTTTTAATCATCTAATGAATATTAGTATTGAATGGATACGATGGGGCATGAATATTATCGCGTTCGTGGAGACGGTAATCCGTACGTACGCACGAGTGACAATATCATTATTTTGATATTAAAAAAATATATAATTGGATGGTATATCATATATACACAATAATTATGATGCTATATTTATTATTTACATCAATTAAAAATCATTATTATACCCATCCAAATAATAATGTATTGAATAATAATTACACCATGACGTGGAGATGGTAAGACGTTTGTACACATGTATGGTGACATGTTATTCAAAGGATGGATAGAATAATGAATATGGTTGTACAATATTTATAATAAAATCACAGTATATCGGAGATACTGGAGTTATTATTTTAAAATGGAAACAACAATGAAAGAAGAAGTGGAAGTAGAAAGGAACTTGAAAGAGGTGATAAAATATTTATCTCTTCTTCGGGTTCTTCTTTTTGATTTGATCAAAAGGGATCCCTAGGTTGGCTTTATACTAAAGTAAGGACTCCATGATTAAGGGAGGATAGTTGAGAGGGTATTTGTTTAGGGTATGACCGAAACAAATGCCTTTGATGGTGTGAATTAGAGGGAAGGTGGAGTTCCCTTTTATAAGATGGGTGAGGCGCACCTTAGTAAAAGTTAGAAATATTATTTTATAATAAAATCATTTTCGGTTTATAATGGATCCAAAATGTATTATTTAAAGTATGAGGTGGGTATGGGTCCAAAAACACTCAACCAATAGATACTATATAGGTTTGGGTCACTATATTGACTTTATCATTTAGATTTAACTCTTAGTTAAATGGTTTGATATTTACCATGTCTCTTTGTACTTGTATATTATATGGTTAATAAACATACTATATACATCCATGTGAACCCCAAGGGGTTAATTAATGAACTCCTATAATTATAATTTTTTTTGGAATATCATTATATTTTTAGGACTATAATATCAATTAATAATATAATATTTGTTTTAAAAACACTTTTATGTCAATTTTGACAATAATTGGTATTCTGTTTTTGCTAAATTCATAACAGCATTATTACTTCGAAAAAAATTCATCTAACCAACCATAATATTTAAAATTGACCTAGAAATTTAGTGGAATTAATAAAAAGTCACAAATTACTTCTATTTGGATATTAATAGTGTAAGGCCCCAGCCTTAAACATTACTTAATCTTGAGTTACTTCAAGAATACACATTGAGGATCTTTTCCGGTTTAGAGTTTTAGAGAGTTAGATCATAAAACATGCATTACATTCCATATTTAAACAAATTGGTTACATAAAAGATAGTACTCATTTTTCCCATCAACGGAAACATATTTAAAAGAAATCATGGATTCTTTCTTAACACTTCCTTTACACTATCATCACATCATGTACCTTTCCCTTGACCTGTGAAAAAAATTTCAAATACATGGGATGATCATAAAAAGCTCAGTGAGGGATATAAAAGTACGAAAAGAAAACATTATTCCATGTAATAAATCATACTTTACTCATAAAAATAAGAATTTTAACATACCTCATCAAATCATGAATAAATCATAGAAATCATAAAACATAATGGTAAATTGGGACATTCATAACATTCTTACGTAGGGAGTAACCCTCATAGTTACGTTTGGAATACCCATAACAATATATTACCTAAATGTCTTCGGAGAAACATTAACATTTAACTCCTTCGCGTTACCCAATGCATTGGAGAGCTATATCGGTCTCACCCACCCTTAGTTTATCACGGAACCAACTATCCTCATAACAATGCCCAAGAACCATAACATAATCGTATCACATAAAACATGAATAAAGGAAACATAACATTTCCACTTTTCAATCAAAATATATAAACATAACACATTGATATAAAAACATTATGAAAACCATTTTCAATACCAAAATAAAATAAATGTAAAACATGGTATTTAATTTTCATTTTAAATAAAATTTATGGCTTGTAGAGGAAGCCGAAACACAAATAATAGTCACGACAGCGGAGAACTTGTTGTCGCAGCATACGTTCGACAAAAAACATTCCTTTTTTCCTTTATTAAAACGCTTCGTATAAAAAGATTCCTTTGTAATAAACATAAAATTCAAAGGGGTTTATACACCTTATAAATGAAAATTGTGTATAAAACAAAATATGCCTCAATGAAAGGAGATTGAGACGAAGTCCCATACCTCGAGTCTGACTTTGTTTGATCGTTCATTAAATTCCTGAATAATAAACTTGAGTTAATTTCTACTTTATTAATAACCCTTTTAAAGTTCATGATTCCTTTTATATAACATATTACCATGTTATAAACACTATGTAATTATTTATGTTAATAATGGTCGTTTTGTCGATCATTTGTACTTGAGTCAAAAATAAACTCTTTATAATTACTAGTTGTTCATGGGGTAAAATATCCATTATATCCAGAATTATATTCATGATTTAGATATCATATATATCCTATATATCCAGTATATACAATCATTTATAATATTACATAAAATTTAGAGGTAAGAAATGAAATGGACGGTTCATGGAGACGGTAAGTTGTACGTACACATGAACGCTACTTTCATTTCTATTTTTTACTCTACGGAGTGAAATCATAATGATATAAAGGTATGTTATAATTCCAGTATAATATCATATATAATATCATTAACTCTATCCTTTATATGTCCCACATAAGGGATTAACGAATCAAATCACTTTGAGGGTGCCGTAGTTTGCACTTCCTAAAATTAAGATATCGTGTTTACCCATAATGGAAACCATAAGGAATGACATAAATGAAAAATACAAGATCATAAAGAAAACATAGACATATTATATATCATATATAAATATAGTTACGTCATAATTGTCACCTTTAAAGTTGTTAAAAGAAGATTGAACAATCATCATTTCGTGAGGCACAAATTCACCATCCACAGAAACAGTATGTTCTTTAACCCTTAGATGGAGGTGTGTGTAAGTGTAGCTCGAATTCTTCATATAAAAACATCCTAGTATATTTAAGATACTGGTGTTTTTACAAAATAAATTAATTAAAATAGTTTAGGGGGATGGAGAAGCAAAATAAAACAAAAGAACATTATAGAAGACTTTACCTTTAAATCGGGTAACTCCTCTTTGTTTGAACCAAAAGTGTTTCTTGAAAAACTTCCTGCCTAAGGTAAGGCATATATGATGAGGAGAGGGATGTGGAGAGACAAAATGAGCCGATATTGGCTGAGCCAAAGGCTTGAGAGGTGTTGTTATGGAGGTAGAGGTGGGGGCCTTTTATAAGAGGAGAGGAGGTGCACTGTTGGAAAGGTATAAAATGTTACTTTATTTTCAAATGAGTTTCAGATTTTAAAGGTCCCACATTGATTTATTTAAAGGATAAGGTGATAAGGATTATAAATCCACCCATCCAATAAGTTTTTTACATGTGTAGGTCTTAAATCTTTCATTATCATTTCATTTTATTTAAATCATTAAATAATGAGGTAATCACTGCATCATCATGGTCACATATATAATTTAATTTATTTTATGTCAAAAAATTATAAAAGAATACTATGAATTGGGAAATATTTCTTTCTTTCCAATGACTAGTTATAGTCTAAGAGATCATTTATGTAGAGAAAATTAAAAATGTTTTACTCAGGTGATACATTCTTTGTTATATTTACTTTCTTTAAAAAATAAAAAGATAAAAATTCATTATCACTCAAAAGTGATTCCATGGGGTCCCCAAGATTGGAACAAGGCATACCAAGGTCTACCATGACACAACCAGTATTATTAGGGCACATTTTGGTGTCATTTTGTATTATTATGATAAAATTGTATTATCCTTAACTACCCGATTAATAATTGATCAAGACAATTAACGATAATTATCGTCGTTACTATTTGAAATTTCAAAAAAAAAAAGAGTCTTAATTAAATAATTTGGACCTTCTGATTCCAAATATGGTTCCATTTTACCAAATTCCAAACACAAAAGTTTCAATAATTAATTTAAAAATAATTTTCGTTGTCAAAACAAATAGCGGGTGTTTTTGAAACAATATCTATGAAAAGTTTGGCATTAGTTTATGCCCAATTCCAAAGTGAAATTATTTCTAATGACAACTATTGGATTAAATGGTAAATATTTATTCTATTTAAACTATAAAACCAATTAAAAAGATAATATGACCATATAACTAAATTAGATGAAAAATCATTTTTGTTGTAAAATGCAGTATTTTTCACTATTCATTAAAAAATTAACATTGTGAGAAAAATACCAAAAAATTATCCAATGAAAATTTCAATGTCCCAATCATAAATAATAAGTTTATTTTGAAAAATAGAGATTATAAAATTGTCAAAATATTGATTTAAAAATGCTTCTCCATCAAAAGGCGGTAAAACAATCTTTTAATAATATTAAAGAATTCTATGCCTAAGATTGGATTTATTCCCATTTTAAGCCTCTAAAACACTATCTAATTCATAAATAGACATAGATAAGAATATCTATTATTCATTACTTACATGGGATGTTACATCCTTCCACGCTTTAGAAAATTGTGTCCTCCCAATTTATTTACTTATGAATAAGTGGGGGTATTTATCCCTCATTTCATTTTCAGATTTCCATGTTACCTCATCACTCATGTGGTTTTTTCCAAAAAAACCTTTACTTTATGAATAACCTTATTCCACAACACTTGCTCCCTGTGGTCAAGAATCTGGACCGGTTGTTCCTCATAAGATAGATTCTCTTCCAGCTGAACTACCACTGGATTCAAAACATGAGATGGATCTGGCATGTACTTCCTTAATATTGAAACATGAAAAACATTGTGTACCTGAGATAAACTCGGATATAAAGCCATTTGGTATGCAAATGATCCAAATATCTCCAGAATTTTATATGGTCCAATGAACCTTAGACTTAGATTTCCATTCTTACCAAATCGCATCACACTATTCCATGGTGAAACATTGAGAAAAACATGATTGCCTACCTCAAAAGAGAGATTCTTCCTCCTATTGTCCGCATAACCCTTCTAATTGATTTGATCTATTCTCATGTGTTTATTTATCAGCTAAAATTTTTCTACCAACTCTTCTACCAATTCCAGTCCCATCAACTTCCTTTCACCCACTTCATCCCAGAAAGTTGGAGTTTGACACCGCTTCGCATATAATGCTTCAAATGGTTCCATCTGTATACTAAAATGAAAACTGTTCTTATAAGAAAACTCAACCATGGAAATATGTTGGTCCCAACTTCCCCAATAATCCATCGAAAAACAACGTATCATATCCTCCAAAGTCTGAATTGTTCATTCTGAGTGACCATCTGATTGAGGATGAAAACCTTTACTAAAATTTAATTCAGTACCCACCGACTTCTGAAGTCCTTTCCAAAAGTTAGAAGTAAACCTAGGATCACGATCACATACAATGGGGAGAGGAACTCCTTGTAACCTGACTATCTCTTTAAGATACAAATAGGAAGGTAGATCTAGAGAAAAAAGTATCTCGTATAACAAGGAAATGAGCGGATTTAGTCAAGCGATCAACAATAACCCAGATTGCATTATTACCTCGAGGTGTCTTTGGCAATCCCACAACAAAGTCCATGAATATATTCCCCCATTTCCACTCTGGTACTGGTAGAGGCTGAAGCCTCTCTTTCAGTAACTACCACTATGCTTTATCCTATTGACAAGTCAAACACTTCATAGTAAAATCATAAATATCCCTTTTCATTCTGTCCCACCAGTAATACTCCCGAAGATCTCTATACATCTTAGTACTTCCTGGATGAACTGAAAACGGAGAACTATGGGCTTCACATAACAACTCTCTCTTCAAATGTGAATCACAAGGCACACATAATCTCTTCCCAAATCTCAAAAAATAATCATTATCAATGTTGAATTCAAGAAACTTACCCTTCTGAACTAGATATGTCTTTTTCTGCAACTTGCTGTCTTGATTCTGTGCTTGCTTAATTCTGTCTGATAGAGAATATTTCACTGATACCTGAAACAAAACAGAAGGAAATCCTTCACCAACAAATTCTATTCAAAAGTTCATCAAATCCTTAACCAAAAGGATCACATTTCAAATGCAACATTGTTAATGAAGTATTACTTTTTCGACTCAAAGAATCAGCCAATTTATTTGATTTTCCCGGATGGTAATGAATTGGACAATCATATTCCTTGAATAATTATAGCCATCTCCTATGTCTCATGTTCAATTCGTTCTACATGAATATATACTTCAACCATTTGTGATCTGTATATATTTCACACTTTACTCCATAAAAATGATGCCTCCAAATTTTTAAAGCAAAAACAACAAAAGCTAATTCCAAATCATGTGTAGGGTAATTTACCTCATGAGTTTTCAACTGACTTGAAGCATATGCAATTACCTGATCATTCTGCATTAGGACGCAACCAAGTCCTTTTAATTAAGCATCACTATAGATAACAAACTCCCCATTCCTGGAATGTAGTGCCAAAACTGGAGCATTCACCAATCTTCTTTTCAGTTCCTGAAAACAATCATCACATTCTTTTGTCCAAATAAACTAAACACCCTTCCGAGTTATCTTAGTCATTGGACTAGATAATCCTGAAAAATTTATAACAAACCTTCGTTAATATCATTACAAACCAAGAAAACTACGAATTTCGATTACATTTGTGGGTCTTGGCCATTCTTCAACAACCATTGTTTTTGCAGAATCAACAGTTATTCCATATTTAGAAACAATATGACCAAGGAATGAAATTTTTTGCAACTGAAACTCACACTTTCTGAAATTCCCATACAATATCTTTTCTTTTAAGGTTTTCAAAATAACCCTAAATGACTTTCATGCTCCTCTTTACTTTTAGAAAACACCAAAATATCATCAACGAAAATCACCACAAACTTATCCAAGAACTCATGGAAAATTCTATTCATAAGGTCCATGAATACATCAGGTGCATTGGTTTGACCAAAAGGCATTAATACAAATTCATAATGGCCATATCTTGTATGAAATGAGGTCTTTGGAATATCTTCTCCCTTTACCTTCAGCTGATGGTACCCTGATCTCTGGTCAATCTTTGAAAAATACTGAGCTCCCTAGAGCTGATCAAACAAATCATCGATATGTGGAAAAGAATATTTGTTCTTAGCAGTGATGATATTCAAGGCTCTATAATCTATGAAAAGTCTCATTGAACCATCTTTCATTTTAAAAAATAATACAGGAGAACCCCATGGTGATGTGCAAGGTCGAATGAATCCTTTCTATAATAATTCTTGAAATTTCTCCTTCAACTCTAAAAGTTCAATTTGAGACATTCAATAAGGGGGTTTTGAAATTGGCTTAGAATCAGGAACTAAGTCAATAGTAAACTCAACTTCCCGATCTAGTATTATTCCAGGCAACACATCAGGAAATACATCAGGATACTCATTTACCAATGGCACATAATTAATCTGAACAGTTCCATTGTTTTCAACAATATATGCAAGGTAACATTCATTTCCATCTTTTACAAGTTTCTCGGCCTCTCGATATGTTATCAATAGTATGGGTTCATTCTTGTACCCAAACTGAATGTCTTTCTGAAAAGATACTTCTTTAGCTCTATAGTCAATCTTAGCATGGGAAATAGAGAGCTATTCCATACCCAGGATAACATCAAACTCTACTAGAGGTAAAACAATAAGGTTTTTAAGTAGGTTCTTTCCACGGATAAGGATAGGAAGATTATTATAAATTCTTTTTTCCTCAACATTTCCCCCAGGCATTTTTACCAAAAGTCTAGGAGTCATTTATTGAGATGGTATTCCCATTTTACTAGAAACGTTTTCAGAGATGAAATAATGTGTAGACCTCGAATCAAACAACACACTGGAATAATCTGAAAAAACAAACAAATTACCTGATAAAACTTCATTTGATGGCCCAACATCTACTGAAGTAGTTGCAAAGGATTTCACCAACCCCTTTTGCTTGTAGTCTAACTGCTTCCCATCAGTCGAGCTCTTTGTCGGACACTCGTTTGCATAGTGACCCATCTCATTTCACTTAAAACATTTCACTAACTATAAATCAAATTTGGTCTTACCATCACCGTGATCTTTTTCAGTGAAATCACGAGCCTTATGTACCATATTACCACATCGGTAGCACTTTATAGAATTCAGAAGACATTCCCCAATATGCCTTTTACCACATTTATCACAAACTGGAAACTTAGTTTTCTTACCATCAGACCTTTTTGAAAAATTCTTCTCTTTCTCCTACCAACTCGGTCTCGTCTTCTATTGGTTGTTATAGAACACTTGATAATCGGAAAACTCCATTTCCACCTTCTCAGCACATCGAACAATCTTTTCATAACTTTTGAACTCACGAGAAGCCAATTTCCTTCAATATTTTTTCTTTAATACTGAGTAAAAATGATTGATTTTAATATCAAGGTCTTGGATAAAATTTGGAGCATACCTTTCCAGTCGAGTGAACCTCTATTCATAAGAATCCACTGAGTCGTCCTCTTTCCTCAATTCCAAGAATTTTTTTTCCATCCTATGTTGAAAAGCCTTAGGAAAATGGTTCTCAAGAAACATTCCTTTGAATTCATTCCAGTTGAGAGCATCAATCTCATCAGCGTCCCTGATATTTTTAACCATCGACCACCACTAATCTGCTTCACCCTCCAAACATTAAATTTCAAGACTAACCTTTTGATTGTCTGAACACCCCATGTCATTGAAAATATTATCCAGTGCCTTAATCCACCCTTCAGCTACCACAAGGTCAGATGATCCTCTGAATTATGGGGGATGTTGCCTCATGAAATGTTCCACTACTGACTTCTTCCTCTTCGGTTGATCTGTCTGATCTTGTGCATGGATACCACAACCATTTATCGCTTGAGTCAACTGCGCCATTACTGCAAAAAATTGTTCAGTTCCAATTCTGACCATCTCAGGATGCTAATTCGGAAGGTTATTTCCTTCTATATGCCTTCCTAGAACTGCTTCCCTATTTCCTCTGGGGAAAACCATTCTGAACAAACATGTCTTAGATGAAGCAACATGAAAATATTCAAATTATATATCATTTCAATTTGACCATGAAAAAATATTTATGGATGATCATTTAATTAGAATTATAACTCCTAATGTTATCTAAACCGACCTCCAATACCAACTATAAGGCCCCAACCTTAAACATTACTTAATCTTGAGTTACTTCAAGAATACAAGTTGAGGATCTTTTCAGGTTTATAGTTTTAGAGACTTAGATCATAAAACATGTTTTACATTCCACATTTAAACAAAGTGGTTACATAAAAGATAGTATTCATTTTTCCCATCAATGGAAACATATATAAAATAAATCATGGATTCTTTCTTCATACTTCCTTGACACTATCATCACATCATGTACCTTTCCCTTGACCTGTGAAAAACATTTCAAAAACGTGGGATGAGCATAAAAAGCTTAGTAAGGGATATAAAAGTACTAAAAGAAAACATTAGTCCATGTATGAAATCAAACTTTACTCATAAAACATAATCATTTTAACATACCTCGTCTAATCATTAATAAATCATAGAAATCATACGACATAAAGGTAACTTTAGGCATTCATAAAATTCTTACGTAGAGAGTAACCCTCATGGTTACGTTTGGAATACCCATCATAGTATATTATCTAAATATCTTTAGAGAAACCTTAAAGTTTAACTCCTTCGCGTTACCCAATGCATTGGAGAGCTATATCGAGCTCACTTTCCCTTAGTTTATCACAGAACCACCTGTCTTCATAACAATTCCCCTGAACCATAACATTATCGTATCACATAAAACATGCATAAAGAAAACATAACATTTGCACATTTCAATCACAAGATATCAATACAACACATTGATATAAAAATTTTATGAAAACCATTTTCAATACCAAAATAAACGAAAAGTAAAACCTGGTATTTATTTTTCAGTTTAATAAAAAGTTATGTCTTGTAGAGGAAGTCGAAACTTAAATAATGGTCATAGCAGTGGAGAAGTCGTTGTCGCCACATACTTATGACAAAAAAACATTCATTTTTTCGTTTAGTAAAATGCTTCGTATAAAAATATTCCTTTAGAATAAACGTAAAAGTCAAAGTGGTTTATACACCATTTAAAAGATAATTGTGTATAAAAAAATATATGCCTCGATGAAAGGAGATTGAGACGAAGTCCCATACCTCGGGTCCGACTTGACTTGATCATTATTTAACATCCTGAATAATAAAATTGAGTTAATTTATACTTGATAAAGAAACTTTTTAAATTTCATTATTCCTTTTATATAACTTATTAACATGTTATGAACACTATGTAATTATTTATGTTAACAATGGTCGTTTTGTCGATCATTGGTACTTGAGTCAAAAATAAACTCTTTATAATTACAATTTGATCATGGGGTAAAATATCCATTATATCCAGAGTAATATTCATGATGTATATATCATATATATCATATATATCTTGTATATACATGAATTTATAATATTACATAACATTTAGAGGTAAGAAATGAAATGCCCCGTTGATGGAGATGGTAAGCCATACGTACGCATGAACACTACTTTCATTTCTATATCTTACTTAAGGGAGTGAAATAATAATAATATAAAGGTATATTATAATTCCAGTATAATATAATATATAATATCACTAAATATATCCTTTATACGTCCCACATAAGGCATTAACAAATCAAATCACTTTGAGGGGGCGGTAGTCCGCACTTCCTAAAATGAAGATATCGTGTTTACCCATAATGGAAACCATAAGTTATTTCATTAATTCAAAATATAGAAGCATAAGGAAAACATAAACATATTATATATCATTTATAAATATAGTGACATCATAATGGCCACCGTTAAAGGTGTTAAAAGAAGACTGAGCAATCATCATTTCGTGAGGCAGAAATTCGTCATCCGCAGAAACAGTATGTTTTTTGACCATTAGATGAAGGTGTCTGTAAGTGTAGCATGAATCCTTTATATAAGAGAATCCTAGTATATTTAATATACTGGTGTTGTTACAAAAGTAATTAATAAAAAGAGTTTAGGGGGTTGGAGAGGCAAAATAAAACAAAAGAACATTAGAGAAGACTTTACCTTTAAATCGGGTAACTCCTCTTAGTTTGAACCAAAAGGGTTTCTTGAAGAACTTCCTCCCATTGATAAGGCTTCTAGAATGAGGAGAAGGATGTGGAGAGGAAAAATGAGCAGAGCTTGGCCGAGCCAAAGGCTTTATAGGTGTGGGTAAGGAGGTAGATGTGGGGGCCTTTTATAAGAGGAGAGGAGGGGCACTCTTGGAAAGGTATAAAATGTTACTTTATTTTCAAATGAGTTTCGGATTTTAAAGGTCCCACATTGATGTATTCCTAGGATAAGGTGATAAGGGTTCTAAATAAACCCATAAAATAGGTTTTTTACATTTTTAGGTCTTAGATTTTACATTATAGTTTCATTTTATTTAAATCGTTAAATAATGAGGTAATCGCTTCATCATCATGGTATCATATTTAATTTAATTTATTTAATGTCCAAAAATTATAAAAAAATACTATGATATAGGAAATCATTTTATAATTCCAATTACTATTTATAGTCTAAGAGATAATTTATGTAGAGAAAATAAAAAATATTTTACTCAGGTGATACATTCTTTATTATATTTACTTTCATTTAAAAAAAAGATAAAAAGTCATTATCACACAAAAGTGATTCCATGGGGTCCCCATGTTTGGAAAAAGACACCCCATGGTCTTCCATGACACAAAAAGTAGTATCATGACACATGTTGGTGTCATTTTTTATTATTATGATATTATTTTATTATCCTTAACTACCCGATTACTAATTAATCAAGATAAATAACGATAATTACCGTCGTTACTATTTACAAATTCCAAAAACAAATGAGTCTTAATTACATAATTTGGACCTTTTGATTCTAAATATGTAATCAATTTTACCAAATTCCAAACACAGAAGTTACAATAATTAATATAAAAATAATTCCTGTTGTCAAAACAAATAGCGGGTTTTTTTTAAACAATATCTACGAAAAGTTTGGCATTAGTTTATGCCCAATTACAAAGTGAAATTAATTCTAATGACCACTATTGAATTAAATGGTAAATATATATTTTATTTACAATTTAAAACCAACTAAAAATATAATCTATCCATATAATTAAATTAGATGAAAAAGCATTTTTGTTGCAAAATGCAGTATTTTTCACTATTCATTAAAAGATGAACATTGTCAGAAAAATACCAAAAAATTGTCCAATGTAAATTTCAATGTCCAAATCATAAAGAATAAGTTAATTTTGACAATTATATATTATAAAATTGTCAAAATATTGATTTAAAAATGGTTCGGCATCAAAAGGTGATAAAACAATCTTTTAAAAATATTAGAGAATTCTATGCTTAAGATTGGATTTATTCCCATTTTAAGCCTCTAAAACACTATCTAATTCATAAATAGACATATATAAGAATATCTATTATTCATTACTTACTTGGGATGTTACAAATAGTATCAATTATTTTAATATTTCATTAATTTTTTAATTACTGCATCATCATTGTGTCATTAATAAATTAAATTATTTAATGTCTAAAATATAAACAAATTACAATTATGTAGAAATTTATTTTATATTTATAATGAATATTTACAGTTGATTTTTTCATAAGTGTAACCCAATATTAAATATTGTTTTGTTATTAAACATTGATTTTATCCCATTTTACTATTCTTTGAATGAAATAATAATAATTGTCCTAATCATATCCATGTGGACCAAAGAAGTTCTTTATTATTATGGTTGTTTTTGGTCGAATTATACATATCGAATAGAATTAGTACATGTGTTAGTGTAATAATAATATCATTTTTACCCTTAAATACCCTATTTAATTTTAACAGCGAAAATAAAATAACAAGTTACTATTCACCAAAAATTATTTTCTTCTTATTGAACAAAATATTTCTAACTGATATCAACCACGTCTCTCGAATTTTTGAAATTCCAGTCACAGATGTGGAAAATTATGTTTTATGTGAATTTTCAAATTCTCTTAGTAGGTGGGTAAAAGACGGTGAAATGTTCAATAAAAAATTTATGTCTAAAATTATTATAAACATTATGTAATAAGATACATTGAAATTATATACATATTAAGTATCTATTTTGACCGAAAATAAATTTAAATATAATAAATAATTTTTTAAATAAAAATTTGGTTTTAAACGATAACTCAGTGTTTTTCACTATTGATAAAAAATTGAATGTTTTCAGAAAAATACCAACAAATCACTCTAAGCTCATTTCGATATTCTGAATCCAAATATGAAGTCCATTTTCTAAGATAAAATTTATAAAATTTCAAAAAGTGGGTATTACTATTCATAACGTCTAGTTTGATTGGATGTGGTGTGTTAGAACTCGAAGTTGCGTACTACACACGCTATTTTATTATTCATAGAGAAGTGTACTGTAGATGCTTGAGGTGTTACATTCTCCTATCCTTCAAATAATTTCTTAATAGAAATTTCTTGAGTATTACTGCATCAAAAGACACAGGAGGTTCTTCATCATATGTTCCTTGGGTTCCCACGTTGCCTCATCCATCTTATTGTTTCTCCATAGATCATTTACCAGATGAGTTTTCCGGTTTCTCAGCACTTGTTCTCTTGTATCAAGAACCTTGACAGGCTCTTCACAGTAAGATAGATCAGGTTCCAGTTCTAATTCCTCATAGGTGAGTACTTGCATTGGGTCAGGCATGTATTTTCTCAATAGTGATACATGGAACACATCGTGGACTTTGGAGGGAATTGGTGTCATTGCCAAATAGTAAGCTGTATCCCCAATTCGTTCTAGAATATCGAAAGGTCCAATATACCTTGGACTCAATTTTCCCTTCTTACCGAAATGTATAACAACCTTCCATAGAGATACCATAAAAAAAAAACATCTCCTACCTGAAATTCAAAATCATTCCCTCAGTTATTGGCATAGCTCTTCTCCCTACATTGATCTTATTTGATGTGGCTTTGGATTACCTTCACCTTTTCCATCATTTCCTCCACAAGTTCTGGGCCTTTGTGTTTTCTTTCACCAACATCATCCTAACAGGTTGGTGTGGGACATCTCTTTCTGAATAATGCTTTATATGGTACAACTTCTGTGAGTTGAGTTTAAAAAATGAGAGAGACATGGTTAATATACGTATGTAAAACATGGTTTAATAAGATGAAAATATTTTTCTGGTGAATAGTAACTTTTTTCTTTTATTTACCACGATTAAAAGTAAATAGTGTAACTAAGGGTAAAAATGATATTATTATTACCCTAACACATGTTATAATTCTATATATTAAATGTAATTTGACAAAAAATTTCTTTAGGAATAAAATATTATCCTTCAGGTCTACTTGGAATAGATTAGGACATTTATTATTATTTAATTCAAAGAAGAGTTAAAAGTGTTATATTCAATGTTTAATAATTAAACTAATTATAATATAGGGATACATATAAGATAAATTCAAATATAAATATTCATTAAAAATATAAAAATAAATACTAAATAATTTTATTTTATTTATATTTATTAGACATTAAATAATTAAATTTATTTATGACACAATGATGATGCATAAATTACTGTATTGATGAAGGATTAAATAATTGATATTATAAATATCCAAATAAATGTAATATGATAATTGTTGTTAATTATAATAAATTTCTACGTTAATATTACATATTATGGTTGGTTATAAGAATTTTTTTCGGAGTCATAATGTTTTTTTGAACATAGAACAAACAAAATACCAAATAGTGTCAAAATTGACATAAGAGTTTTTATAAAAAAATATTATATTTATAATTGATATTCTATTCCTAAAAATATAAGTTTCGTCCAAAAGACTTATATAATGATAGGTGTATCCTTAATGAACCACTTAGGGTACTCTTGGATGTATATATTATGTTTATTAACCATATAATATAAAAATACAATGAGACATGGTAAATGTCAAACAATTTAACTAAGAGTTAAATCTATAAGATGAAGTTAATATAGTGACCCAAACCTGTCTAAAACTTATTGGTTGAGTGGTTTTTGACCTATAACCACATTATACTTTAAATAATCAATTTTGGAGCCATTAGAAGCTGAAAATTATTTTATTATAAAATAATATTTCTAGCTTTTCCTAAGGTTCCCCTCACCCCTCTTATAAAAGGGAACTCCCCCTTTTCTCTAATTCACACCTTAAAAGACATTTAGATTGGCCAAAACTCTTCCCAAATACCCTTTAAACTGTCCTCCTTCCATCCTAGAGGACATCCATTATTCATAATGCCATCCTAATGAGACCTTTTTATCAAATCAAAATGATGAACCCGAAGAAGAGGTAAATATATCATCACATCTTTCAAATTCCTTTCTTCTTCCACTTCCTCATTATTTCTTTTTCCATTATAAATTAATAACTATAGTATCTTATATATACGTTGAGGTTATATCAAATATTGTAAAACTGAATTCATTATATTATCCATCCTTTGAATGACATGTCACTATACGTGCGTACGTAAGGCTTACCATCTCCACATCGTGGTGTAATTTTTATTCAATACATTAGTATTTGGATGGGTATAATAATGATGTGTAATTTATTTAAATAATATATATAACATGATAATAATTATTTATATATGATATACAATCCAATTATATATTATTTTAATATCAAAATAATGGTAATCTCGCTCGTGCGTACGCACGGATTACTCTCTCCACGAACGCGATGAGATTCATTCCCCTTCGGAATCATTCAAGAATAGTATTCGTTAGATGATTAAAAATAATGTTCAAAGACTTAATATCATTATGAATATGAATAAGATACATCCTATTCATAACAAAAATTACTTATGTAACAAAACATATAAATGAAAATGAATTTGTTAACACCTGAAACAAGGATAATACTAAGATATTATTAACAAAGCAATGTTAAAAGATCATATATGATATAATAATAATGTATATGATTCTTTTATAATTTAATAACAATTATTTCACCATTATAATGGAGGTTAACCTAACCTCGACCAATGAAAAGTACAAGGTAAGGGTTAATTTTACAATCTCTTTATTTTCGGAGGTTATTTTTACATAAGTATCTATTGGGACCCCTTTATCATCCACATCAATGTTTATTCAAAATGTATTTAAAAACAATATTTTTATTTTATCAAATATTGGTTAAAGTCATTTATACCCTTGTTTGTCTTTTGTAAGATGTTTATAAAGTAATATTTCTATCGCTTTCCAGACAAGGTCCTTTATAACCATTTCGACAAAATTAAGGTAAGAATGTCTTTTTTAACTTATATGGTGGGTGTGGCTATTATCTATGCTTATAACATCATTAAATCTTCCCTTACAAAATTATAAGAATATTTCCAAAATAAATATTTTCTTTTATAATTATTTTAATTTTAAATGAATTCAAAACTAAAAGGGATATTTCTCTAAAAAGGTTATCATTTCATCTATGTCAACATCCTTTGATGAATTTTTAGTTTATTTGAAGATGATTCATTATGATAAAACACTTTAATATTGTATTGATAGTTTTTGATATGTTTAAATATTGATATGTTATTTCATACCATTCATGGTTTATGGATAATGTATTGACATTTCAAATTTCAGTTTTAATAAGAATATTTATATTATGTTTAAACCTTTTCTTATGAAGAATGCATTAGACCTAGTAAGTTACGGGTGGAGCCCGCTATAGCTCCTCGATGCATCGGTAGGTCTCGTGAGACAAACTAGTGTCTTGAAACAAGGTTTTGAAAAAATCTTACTTGTAGTTTTGGCATAAGGCCTTGACTATTTTGTTATGAAAGTTTGGAATTATGCATTCCATTATTATGAAAGTGGATATTGATATTGCATTGATTATTTTACTAGTATAATATCAATGTGAATAAGTAAATGGAGTTATTCCATTTTTTTCTTTGCCATATTATGCAGAATTTCATGTTTAAAATGCTCCAGTTTTAGTCTTATACATTCAATTAAATATTAATGCATATTTATGAACGTTTCTGCTATATTGTTATCCTTACTGAGCATCTGATCTCACCCATTTCTATGTTTTATTGTTCTCGCGATGTGATGAAAAATATTACGACTGACCTGTAGGGATAGTCTATGGGATCTCAGTGTTGTCTATGAAAAAAATGTTGTTGTTGTAATCTATTTGATGATGTAATGTAAACCATATGAATGTATCTAGTAATTCCAAGGCTACTAAACTAATATATGTTTCGAGACATGATATTTTGTGATCATTCCTATGATACTTAATATTGCATCGACTTAGGGCTTCTGGGGCCGGAGCATTACAGTTAGTATCAGAGGAAGTATAGTAAAACCCTTGGAATCTAGATTTAGATAAACTCTGATTATAGAGAAATACCCTAAGATAGACTATGAGTATTAGTATATAATAACATCCATGAATTTTGGTAATGTTTTGATTTTGTGAGTTTACCCAGAAATACATCCCTATCTAGATACGAGCAGGTAGAGGTGGCTCTGGCACAGATGTACCTAGGGGTAAAACCCAAAAACACCGCTTTGATCTAGACTCGAATGGGTACTGGTGCATGAAAACAGGCCTTGCTGCACTCTTGGTTACAACACTCCCAGGGGATATTCTTAGGATAATTCTCATTTTCCTTAAAAACCATTATAAAGGGTATATGAGTTTATACTTCCTCAAATAAAATATTTTTATTATTATGGATTATATCAATAAACTGTTCAACTTACGTTAAATACTTTACATGTCTGGAATTATTCATTGAAATTCACAAACCAAGCTAGTGTATTCCAATGTATAGAAATGGCAGCCAGTAGAAGGAATGTGAAGTCCAACAATACATATGATCCAAAGAGTAAGAAGGATCATATCTTTCACGGTATTAATCCACAATTTACAAGGAAAATATTCTCCTATGTATTCCCAATATGTGAAGAAATAGTTTCTTGTGTTGATATGATAAGTAAAGAATTTTATGAATCCTATGGATTTGAAGGGAAGAAAGATATGAAAAGGATGGAAGAGAAAAATATGGATAATGGGAAGAAGGAAAAGAAGGATTTTCCCATATGTGATAAATGTGGAATGAATCACCTTGGTAAATGCATGGAGATAATGGGATTTTGTTATAAGTGCAGAGAAAAAGGACACCAAGTACATGATTATAGGGGTAAAAAAAGTTTCAAATGTAAATTCTTCATCTACAAGGCATTGAGACACTACATGAATCAATTTCCCAGTCATCAGAGTATACAACAAATGATGCTATTGGATAATAATGAAATTATGATACTATATCAGATGAAGAGGAATGACAAGTGTTCTTATGTTGCCTTTATACAATTATATCATTTGAGTGTTGTATCATCAATATACTGGTTATATGAATTATGGATATAAATAAGGATTGTACTACAGTACTATTTTATTGAGTATTTTAAATTATATGGTTCTAAGAAATGTGACTTAATAGTAAGCTACAATTTTTGGATAATACATGGTTGATGGAAAGTTAATCCTTAATATGGTCCCGATAATGAGGTAGTGATTTTGGAATAAGAGATGGTTTATTTGGATAAATTATATTAGTTATTTTTGTTTACCTTGAAACTGATAAATAATTTGTATATTTCATCATTGTTAGAGTTTACCAAATTTTTGGATAAAAAGAGTATATCCAGTATTCTAGAATCATCCAACGGTTGGAAGGCCTTCAAATTTTTCATTAATTTTTGATAAACCCCCCTTTTAAGGGAAGAAAGGGGAAACCTAAAGAAATCCTTGAATTAAGGCAAAATAACCCGAAGGAAAAAAGGATTAAAAACAAACTGACTACCGATAGTGTCCTTCCCCAGCCTATGATCATGTTGAGAATAATCGTTACAATGAATATCATCAAGCAAGTGTCATGTGTCAAAGCACCAGACCGATTCGATGACTGGTGTCATACCCTCTCAACAACCAAATATGACATGCACTACAATGATAAAATTTCATCTTTGAATCCACCTATGAGACCTGTTCCTGCGATCAAATATAGTTGCACTACTCACCTTCGAGATCAGATCAGACTCATAAAAACAAAATATCCACCAAGCTCATACGGACTTAACAACACCAGATTCACTTCATCAGCATTATAAAAATGCAGTAGCATAGATCCAGAAATCATCAATTCCAACTTCAATAAACCAGCTACAAGAAACCGAGATCATCATGAAAACTGTCATGACATCCATAGACCACCTCTAGACACTGGAACCACTGCCGAAAAACCCCCTACCACCATCCGCGAGAAACTCCCACCAACCGTATAAGCAACCCGAAGCAGTGCCAATTTCTAGATCCTAGTCATACAAGGTAAGGCAGAGAAACGAGGAGTATGGGACCTCAGAGACGAAGACTCCAAAAGAAACACCTTCAACCCTGCAAAAACCAATATGAAAAAAGGATACTCCCTCCACCGATCACCTGATCTGATGAAAACCCACACTGGATAAACACTGTAAATGCCTCTTGACCATCCCGAACCAGGACGAGGAGCCATATCTCGACTCCATATTAGTGTCACATATTCTGAGCCGTGTCGATCCATGAAATGGTGAGACAATGTTGCTGAGGTGAATGAACAATGTCGAAATGGGCGAGAAACTATTCCGCCAAGTCACATATCACAGAAAATGGTCGAAGACAGTTGCACCATACAAGGACCCCACCGCCAGAACCACACCGGAACTCCACCGAGGAGTGTCATCGCCAAGCCTCACATACACTAAGACATCCAAAGGAATCCAATGTGAACAGATCCCGGTCGGAGGGGGAAGGGGAAGAAAATATTGAGAGAAACCCTAGTCGTTGTGAGGATGAAGGAGATTCCGATCTGAGGATTTTGATATGTGGTCCATGAAAAATTATCCAGTATTCTATAAGGAATAAGGGAGGATGAATGAAATCAGTGTGTTTTTATGGTAATTCTCGATTTTTCAATGTTTTAAAAGAATACATGATTTAGGTGTTCACATGTTATTATGTGGCCAAAATAATCTTCAATGTGTTTACCTTACTTATAAATTTTGGACTGTGAGTTTAGAAATAAGTATTTTGGGTAATTCTAGTTTGTGATTATTTTCTAATTTCCATAAAAGGATAACCCGATGGTTTGGCAGAAACCTATCACTTCTGGAAAGTCCGCGATATTTGAACATGCATCCGAAGGGAGACAAGTGTGTATCACCTACCACTAACCCACATGATGTCTTGGATTGAATAATGTAGTTTTTTAATGGCATGGTGGATGAATTATAAAGTATTTTTTTTGATAACCTTATAGGAATAGTATAAATATAATATTTTTTATGTTCTATTATCATTTAGAGTTAAATATGAGTGTATGGTGGAAATTAGTTAAAGGATGGAACTCTAATTGTCAAGTTTATATTTTCTTCTTCTTTTATTCTATGAATAAATTAATTATTATACATTAGGTAAGGGATATTAAGACTAAAAATGAGTTATCCAAATACCTTAGGGTTTTTTGAACAGATGATATTTTAAATCATCATAGATTGATGGCTTTGAGGCCCTCAATTCTACAATTGTTTGTTACTGATGACCTTAATAACTCCATATAAATATTTACGTTTTCCTCCAATTATTTGTCTCTAATTTCCACCAAAGTTCTTCTAATTGAGATCATAATTTAGTGGTGACTTTTTCATTCCCATTTTCTTCTTATTATGACTAAATTTTATTAACCCAATTCCCGATGTGGGTTTTCCCACAACGGTATTTTGTATTTTCAACATTTTATTTTTGAAGAATTATTTAAAATTGTGATGATGAAATTTATTTAATGAGGGAAGAATGTAACACCCCATGATTTCATAGTATGTTATTTCTTTAATGTAATGAAATAATTTTCACTACAAGCAACACTGAGTTCAAGCACACCACGATTTACCAAACTAGTCGTTCAAAAGTAGTTATGAATAGTATTAACTGAATTTTGAATATTATATAATCCATATAATTTAAAATCCATATTATGAGTTTCTTAGACATAATGTAAGAACTAATTCATTTTTTTTCAGATAAAAGAATTATTTATCAAAAAATGAAAATTTTCCACCATTTAATGGAGAGCCCTTTTTAAATCCAATATTAGAAACTTTTTTTTATTTAATTTAAACAAATAAAATTATTCTTTAAAATCAGTACATATGAATTTAGTTTCAATAAATTTTTGTGTTTTTATGATAACATTCATATTTGGGTGAATAACGAAAAATATTATATTTTAACTAAAAACATCTTTTTTAATAAAAAAAGTTATAGTGTGAATTATAAATTTTAATGATTTAGATGTATAATTAGATTATATTTTCAACATTTAATCCAATGATGGTCATTGTAAATAATTTCACTTAAAAATTGGACATAAACAAGTGTCAATCTTTTGATAGTTATTATTTCTCAAAAATAGGCCTATTGGTTTTGACAACAAGAATTAATTTTAAATTAATTAATGAAAATTAAATGTTTGGAAATTGGTAAAATAGAATTTATTTTTGAATTCATAATATCAAAATTAACTTAGGTTGAATTTTTGGTATATTTCTGAAAACATTCAATTCTTGATGAATAGTGAAAAACAATAAGTTATAGTTTAAAACAGAATTTTTTATTTAAATAATTTTTTATTTTATTTTAATTTTTATAGATTAAAATAGATACATAATACATATATAAGTTCAATATAATTTTTTGGAGTCATTTTATAATAATTATAGATATTTAAAAATTTAATTGAACTTTACACCGTCTTTTACCCACCTCTTAAGAGCATTTGAAAATATACATAACACTTAAGTTTACCTCTATTGGGAGTTGAATTTATAAAATCTGAGAGACATGGTTGATATCAGTCTGTAAAATGTGGCTCAATAAATCAAAAATAATTTTTGTTGTATAGTAATTTTTTACTTTTTTTACCACGGTTAAAAGTAAAGAGGGTAATTAAGTATATAAATGATATTATTATTACCCTAACACATGTACTACAAATATAGGATAATTTTAATTTGACCAAAAACGACCTTTGATATCACATATGATCATTTAGGTCCACTTTGATTATATTAGGACATTAATTATTATTTAATTCAAAGATGAGTTAAAAGTGTTAAATTCAATGTTTAATAACTTATAAATTTTAATATAGGGTTACACATAAGTTAAATTAGACTATAAATATTCATTATAAAGATAATAATATTTCCTACAAAATTGTATTTTATTTATATTTTTTAGACTTTATATAAATAAATTTATTTATGACACAATAATGATGCCGAAATTACCGTATTAATGAAAGATTAAAATAATTAATATTATAAATATCCAAATAAATTTAATTTTAGACTTTTTATGAATTATACTAATTTAATTTGTTAATATGACATATTAGGGTTTTTTAGATGAATTTTTTTCTAATTAATAATGCTGTTATGAACATTGAAAAAACAAAATACCAAATAGTGTCAAAATTGACATAAAAGTCTTTTTAAAAAAAAAATTATATTATAAATTTATATTCTATTTAAAAAAATCTAATTTTCAGAAAAAAGACTTATATAATGATAGGTGTATCATTAATGAACCACTTGGATTTCTCTTGTAAGTATATAGTATGTTTGTTAATCATATAATATAAAAATACAAAGAGACATGGTAAATGTCAAACTATTTTACTAAGAGATAAATCTTAATGATAAAGTTAATATAGTGACCCAAACCTGTCAAAAACCTATTGGATGAGTGATTTTCGACCCATCTACAACTTAGAATTTAAAGAATACATTTTGGAGCTAATATAAACCGAATATTATTTATTTATAAAATAATATTTCTTGCATTTCATAAGGTGCCCCTACCCCTCTTATAAAAGGGCACTCACCTTTCTCTCTAATTCACACCTTCAAGCCATTTGGCTCAGACAACCTTGGCCCAAATACCCTTTAAACTGTCCTAACTTTATCCTAGTGGACTACCTTTAGTTATAAATCCATCCTAAGGTTCCCTTTTGATCAAAATAAAAGGAAGAACCTAAAAAAGAGGTAAATATTTAATCACCTCTTCCAAGTTCCTTTCTTCTTCCACTTCCCCATTGTCTGTTGTTTCCATTCTAATTTAATCACTGCAGTCTCTTATGTATACTTTGATTTTATTATAAATATGGTACAACCAAATTCATTATTCTATCCATAATTTGAATGACATGTCACCATACGTGTGTACGTACGGCTTACAGTGTCCACGACGTGGTGTAATTGTTATTCAATACATTATTATTTCGATGGGTATAATAATGATGTGTAATTGATGTAAATTATAAATATAACAATACAATGATTCTCTAAATATGATATAACATCCAATTATATATTATTTTAATATCAAAAGAATGATATTGGCGCTCGTACGTATGTACAGATTACAGTCTCCACGAACGCGATGAGATTCATTCCCCATCAGAATCATTCAAGAATAATATTCATTAGACGAATTAAAATAATGTTTAAAAACATAATATTATTGTGAATATTAATAAGATACATTCTATCCATAACATACATTACTTACGTTACAAATCATATAATGGAAAACGAATCAGTTAACACCCGAAACAATGATAAAACTATGATATTATTAACAAAGAAATATTAAAAGATCATATATGATATCATAATAAAGTATATGATTCTTTTATAATTTAATAAAAATTATTTAACCATTATATAGGAGTTTAACCTACCCTCGACAATGGAAAAGTTAAAGGTAAAGGTTAATTTCACAATCTCTTTATTATCCGTGGTTGTTTTTACGTAACTATCTACTAGGACCTCTTTATCATCCACATCCATGTTTCTTAAAAATATATTTCAAAATATTTTTACTATTTTATAGACTATGGGTTAAAGTTGTTTATACCCTTGTTTGGATTTTTTATGTTTTTTATAAAGTAATATTTCCGTCATTTTGAAAACAATGACCTTTATCACTTTTTCGACAAGATTAAGGTAAGAATGTCTTTTTTTACCTTATACAACAGGTGATTCTATTATCCTCCGGTATAACATAATCAAATCTCCCCTTACAAGATTATAAGAATATTTCCAAAATAAAGGTTTTCTTTTATAATCATATTAATTTTAAATTATTTCAAAACCGAAAGTGATATTTCTCTAAAAAAGGTTTTTCTTTTATTTATATCAATGTCCTTTGATGGATTTTTTGTTTATTTGATGTTGATTTATTAAGATACAAAACATACATATTGTTTTGATGGTTTTGTGATATTTTTGACTGTGGAAGTGTTATTTCATACCATTCTTGGTTTATGGATAAAGTGTTGACATTTTGTATGCCTGTTTTAATACGAATGTTTATGTAATTTTTAATCCATTTCATTTGAGGAATTCATTGGACTTAGTAAGTGACAGGTGTAGCCTGCTATAGCTCCTCGATTCATCAGTAGGTCTCATGAGACAAACTAGTTTCTTGGTACAAGGCCTTTCCAAAATCATATTTTTAGTCTTGGGACAAGGCCCTGACTATGTGGTTATGATAGTCTGGAATTATGAATTCCATCATTAAGAATGTGGCTATTTTTATTGCATGTGATTATTCGACTAGTGGAATATCCATGTGAATTATAAAATGGAATTATTTGATTTTTATCTTTTCCATATTATGCTAAAGTTCATGTTTAAAAGGCTTTTGTTTTAGTTTTATACATTTCCTCAAATGATTATGATTATTTATGAATGTTTCCACTATATTGTTATCCTTACTGAGCATATGAGCTCACCAATTTCTATTTTTTATTTTTCCCAGGATGCAAAAAAACATATTATGACTGACCTGCAGGGATAGTCTATGGGATCTCAGTGTTGTCTATGGAAACAATGTTGTTTTACTTTTTCATTTTAGGATGTTATGTAAACCTTTTGATTGTATCTAGTACTTACAAGGCTACTAAACAAATCGATCTTTCAAGACATGATATTTTGTGATCATGTCAATGATACGTAGTAATGCACCGACTCTTGGTTTCTGGGGTCGGGGCATTACAATATGAAAATAAAAACTAACAAATTAAGGATGATTTTTATGACATTGATATGGGTAAATGAGAATAATTAATGAATAAAAAAGATAACTATTAACCCTTTTAATTTATTTTTAAGATAATTATTCAATTTTTATTTTTATAAATGAAACAATTTTTTAACTCTTATGAAATATTGATGTAGTGCATGTACATGAAAAATAAAAATAAATAAAATGATTTTTAATTATAATTATAAATACTATTAAATATCAACAATAATTTAAACATAAGTTGGATATAGAAATTTGTGACCATTTCTTTATTCAATGTTTCATCATTTTTTCATAATTTTCACATTAATACATATAGAATATTTTTATTAAATGTATGCCAAGGTGTTCAAAATATAAAATTGAGTTTTTATAACATTTTAATTTAATCGTTTCCATATGTTTTTGTATGGGAATAAATATTTTTTGGAATGATGGTGAAATATATATTTATGTAAATATATTTTTAATTATCCGAGAATCAATAACCAACCTAATGGATTTTAAAATAATGATTTAATAATTTTCTTATTAATGAGTAAATCAAATTATTTATATGAAAAATAATAATATAAAAATAATTTGTTATTTTTATGAAAATTAAGGAATTCACAAGAATAATATGATATTTCAAAGATATAATAATTAAATTGGAATCAAATTTCAATCCTTGTTTTGATATTTTTGAAGACAAATGTTATGATTTGTGTTTAATTTGTTAAAATTGGTATTCATGTTTGCAATATTTTAATATAATATTTAAAAATAAAAAAATTATAGAAAATGACTAAAAATAAAAACATATAGTATATAATGTGATATCATAATTATTTTTTCTCTTTGTAAATTGATTAACCCTATATTTGAATTGATATAATTTAATATTTTTTGTAATTCCTAAATTACCGTTCACCTCCATTATAAAATGAGGACTATTATTTCACAAATATTCATCAACGATATCCTTATTTCTCGACTATCCTCTTATAGAGTTCTCAGATTAGGCATGAAATCATATTTTGTGGCCCTAATATGTTAATTAATAATATTTTCATAAGAATAGGTATACAATGAAATTTATGTGATAGTTCATAATCATTGTAAGGGGATTCTTTTGAAATAATTATTTTTATTATATAATATTATACTTACAAAGAAAATATCTTGTTATCATTTATAATTGTATATATTTCCATCACCTATAATTAATAGTGATGTATCATGAACTTTTAGGCAATCATCTATTGTAATGTTTATGTATCCTTAATTATATGTATTTCATCTTGAAAGGTTGATATCTCCCAATTATCATTAGTTTTAATAAAATTGAGATGTTTTGATTATTATAATTATTAAAATTAATTTGTTTTACTAAAGTAATTTTTGTATGATTTTGAAATGTTCTAGTGTGTTTTGAATGATAATGGTGGATCATCTAAAATAATTTCTTAAAATTTGAAATTAGGGTAACATATTAGATGATAAGATATGAGGGGTGAACCAATAAACATAAGGAGAAATTTAATACAAATGATAATACTAGTGGCCATATGGTTTACATTAGAGCTATCAATTATCATTTAAAACCACAAAAACAGTTATTACATTCAATTTATTTTAAAAGATAAATCCAAGTGGTTTTCAAAGGTAAATTTTAAATGTTTTTTAAAAATGTTATGTATATTAAGGTTTTTAGAAATTTGATTCATATAATCGTTAATGAAAAACATGTTTATAAATTATATAAATTGTTTTTTATATGAATAAAAATATTTTCTGTAGAATTTTACAATGTTTTTTAAAATGACTTTATAATTTTTTGAAGACCCCTTACTAGGACAAATAATTTATCATCCAATGTTTCAAAATTTATTTTCCATAGGTATAGTAATTTTTTTATGGTTTTCAATTAAATTATATTTTTAGAATAATTGATATTTTTTAATTTTTTTTTATAATTATCTATAGTTTGGATAATTTTTAATGTAATTTATTATTCTCTATGACCTAGATAAGAAATTTTTCAGGATTGTATTAAGTGTTTTGTATTTGTTCAGATCTCTTTTATAAAAAATTAATCACATTTATATGTGTTGAACCCGGAAGAGGGGGTATGGGGATTTACATGCATAACATATTCAATTTATAAAACCATCATATAACATTTTAGTAACATGAGAAATATCATTCAATAAATATTCTTTTAAACAATATTAAAAATTAATTTCAATAATTTTTCGGAATTATAAATATTGGATATAAAAATTTTCATATACAGAATTCAAAAATATAATATGTTAAATTTTTTATCAATAATTGTATCATTGAATCTATTTATGTTAATGGCCATGATATTGGTAAAAGGGTTATTTACATATAATTATTTTTTTAATGTTAAATATATTTTATCTGAAAAATTGTATTGATTTATTTTATGTAAAAATATTTAAATCATGTTTACACATATATACAAATGTTTTAACAAACATTTAAATTTAATAATTTAATTAAAGATAACGAAAAGCTCTTAATGAAAACATCAATTTTCCCTACTTTTCATATAATAATAAATTTCATAATTTTAATGATAATGTTCGATTATTTAGGAATTAATAGAGATTATACAGAGATTTAATTTCTAATTTATCACATAAATTTTGGTAATAATAGTGACATTATATTATAAATTAAATATAGATCACATGGTTAATAACCACTTACCAAGGTAAATAAAAAATTTGTAAAATATAAAAAAAATTAGTAAAAGGAATGAATCATTTTAAAAACATTTTTTCAAATGACTGGTAGATGATTATTTGGCCAATTTCCACAAAGAAATATATTATTTCATACTAATGGATCCATTGAAACTTAAATAGTATCATTTAATTATTTAAAAATAATTAGTTGTAAAAAATATCCCTTTTATTTTCTAATAACCGGGATCACTTCCAAAAAATCAGGATAGACCTGTCTCTTTGAATGTCATCCTGAAAATATGCCATTTTATTCCCCCTACAATCTTATCTAATGATCATAAGCCTTTTTTATTGATTATAATTTCATATTTCCTCCAATACCATGTATATTTTTAAGAAAAACATCATGCTCTAAATTAAATTACATCACTCTCTTCTTATAAGGATAAAATGTTGTGGTTTTCCACATATCAATATTTTTTCATTGATATTTTATTCTTTTTCACCAACTGTTTAATTTTTTTATATAAATTTTGTCAGTGGAGTTATAATTATCAAAATATTAATTCACATTAAGGAATATATAATTCCATATCAAATTATATCATTTATGGGCATTCAATTCAAAAGACAGCAATGTTGTAACGACCATTAATTACTAAAAAACCTTTTTTATTCTATAATGATTCTTCTTGAACATAATTAATCCAAGCATGGTTTCTTCCACCATTGTAATATTTTTTTACAAAATTTACCCCTCTATAATGGGTGAATGAATTTTTCTTTCAATGATCATGCATTTATCATTTAATAACTTATATATAATATATTTTCTATGAATAATCTATATCCTCATTAATAATGGTTTCATATAAGACTCTATTTTATCGTTTATAGCCAATGGTTACCATTATATTTGGAAACCAAGTTATATATTATCCCATTTTATCTTTAAAATTAACTTTCTCTATATTCATGATATATGTATTCTTACAACTTATTATAATGTGGGATTTTATCCATAGTTTTTTATTGTTCTAAAATTTCAACCCATTTATGATCTTATGTTTTACATTTCTCTCCACATATCCTCTAAAAACTAGTATATAATTTTCATGGCTCAATTATATTATATTTTTTTTAATATAATTGTTGTATAATTATATCTATTCAAATTTTATAAACCATTGTAAAATATTACAAGTATCATTCCTTTTATGAGTATAGTACACTTTTTTCCGAAAAACACCTTTTCTAATTACCCTAAACACATAAAAATTCTTCTTAAATAAGAATTCATTGTAGGTTATATTTTTTTGTTTCAAAATTATTTAAAAAATTTTATATTTGGAAATGAAAAAAAAATATTCTTACAAATTCCAAATTTATTATATTTATTTTACAAATTAATTCATTGTATTAAAAGTAATTTTAGTTGTTGGTGTTTTTAAGAAGCTATATATTAAAGGATTTTTATATATTATAGAATAATAGTATTTTTGAAACAATTTTTGTCTTATTAGAACCATTAGGCTCAATAGAGCAATTTTTAAACAAATTAATGTGCCAAATATTTTTTATTCTAAATAATAAACATTAATTTTTTTTATTCATTTTCTAACGTAATAGATATTCTTTTTTATTTTTTTTATAATTAGTTATTTCATTATTATTTTTCTTCTATTTTAATCTTAAACTATAAAGTTCCAAAATCATATAATGTTCTGTTTTATTAGTAACATTATAATAGGATGTATGAAAAATATATTTAGTTGACTAAATTTTTGGTATCATTTAATAATAGTTTGATATATTGTAATTCTATAGAATTTATAAATAATATGATTTTTTTTCTTGACATGGGTTTCTTGTTTTATGATAGAGGATTTATTTTTTTATTCAAATGTGTATGGATTTAGATAATGTGATGGTCTGCATATGATAAATACAAAAAATTATTTTGACCTGGTAAATCACTAACATGGTTTCTGTTTTAAAATACCATGTATCATTTTTCTTCTATTTAATTAATCCAATGCATTATATAATGGTTTTTATATTTTTTAAAAATGATGTGGAGTCTATTTTATTGTTTTTAAAACATATAATGTTTATACATACATGGATTTTTTTTCAAAACATAAATGGTTTTCAGGATTTGGTTTTCTAAAAATGTGATAAATTTTTATGGATACATTTTTTAATAGATGTGTTTTGTTATATGTTTTAAATAAATTCAATAATCCATGTAATATTCATATAATTATGTTATATGGATCTTGATTATTATCCCTTACTTTCATTCAATGGTATATTTTTTATCATTATTTTTTATATAGACTTATATAATTCCATATATAGAAGTATTATTGTTCATTATTATTTTTAATAAGATACATATCCCTAGATCATGTCATCTTTTCTTATTAATATGATATAACTCTTAAGGACATGATAAAAAGTCATTCCATTTTATTTGACTGATAAAACTCAATTATTTTCCTTCAATTCCACATGTTATCATGATAATTTCTATTTATTAGAATTCTGTAATAGAGTATGGTGTGGATCAATTATTGAGAAATGATCATATGTTTTGAAAATAATATGAACATATAAGTGGCCCTCAAAGATAATAAACAAGTTATTATTTGTATTCTGTGAGTTTTTTAAGGATTAACGTTTCAATTTTGGGAATAAACTAAAATAAATATGGGTTTTTATCACATTTTATGAAATAAATTATTTAAAGAAATTGTTTTTAGCACAATATACAATAGTTTCAGTATTTGATGCCTCAAATATTATATATAAAAATAACATGATATATAATTTTGAAATTTAAAAGAATAAAAACAAATTTTCTTTTTATAAGATTATTCTTCATCCGAAAATAACATACTAATTTCTATTCATATAACACTTCTAGAGTCATATTTTATAATCCCTTAAATTTAATGTGATTACAATTTCATAGTAAGTGGAAAATAAGGTCCTAGAATAAATCATACTTTTACTTGGTATATATAATGATTTTATAGGGTATAATAATGTTTTAGGGGTAGTTGATATATTTATTCATGGGATGTTTGAATAAATTGATCCTTTTTATCAAAAAAAAAATATAAATTAGATTGAGATAATATTTATTTAAATAACATGAGACCTGAATCTAATTATATTTTTTTAATGTAACTGAGAATCTGATTTCATTCATTGTATATTAAATGAAAAGGAATCTAGTGATACTGAATATGTATTTCCTAGACAAACTATAAAACTAATGATATATTCTTCAAAGATTGTTATAAAAAATGTTATAACAATAAGTTATGGAAGAAATATAGGAAATATAATTGAGTTCTATACATTTATCTCCTCGCATGAGACAAAATTTAATGATGACAACATAGAATCTAGGGGTTTTATGATATCCATTTAGGACAAACTCATCAAGTTCAAGATAAATAATTTTTCGAATTAGTCGATATGACATCAAACAATCTAGTGATACAAACCAATTGTGTATTGAGAAATATGAAATATGATCAATGTATAATTACTAGGATTAAGGCTAGCCTGGTTTCTAATTTATATTTACAAGGATGCAGTATTATATTATAAAGAATTATTTTTCATAGTTTTTAAAATAAAATCTATTATAGTATAATTATATTATGCATCTCAAATGAATTTTAATCAATATCAGAGAGATATAATATTGACTTCCCTATATGTTTACTTATTGATGAAACACTAAATTGAACAAAATATTAGATATGAAATCCCAAATTAATCCCATTATATATTCAAAATTAATAAATATCTATTGAAATTTAAACAAGAACCAATCATATGGTTTAAATATTATGTTCTTTTAATTCAAAAATTGTTTTATATTTTCTTTGGCATACCTATATTATATAATATAACTTTTTTCCTGATTTATTATTTAAAAAAAAAACTATATAGTTGATGTTAAATTTGTTTCAGATAATTAAAATATTTGTATTAATTTAATTAATATTATTGGAACTACATTTTTATTAATTATGATTATAGTGATAAATATTTTTTGTCTATATTTATCAAAAATACTTTTCGAAATGTTTTCAATCAAACAAAATGTAGTGTATATATATTGAAATGTATAGTCATGTAAAAAATAGGTACTATTTCACTCTAATTAATATTAATATAGCACATGATTTTTCGGATGTTAGAAAATATGGTAACAACATGTTATATAGAGGTATTATTAGTATCATTATTTTTTAAACTACTCAATGGAAAAAAAATTCCTTACTCTAATTTTTTCATGCATGATTTTAAATAACAGAAATGAATCATGTTTGATAATATTAAAATATTATTTTAATATTTATATGGAATCCTTATTTCTATCATTTCATAACCCAAAAATATATATTTTTATTTTTATTTCACATTTAGATGATAAATTTAGCGTGTGTGGGTTATATAAAATAGGATATATCTTTGGAATTAATCTGATGGTTTAGTAAAAATCAACAATGAGTTTCATTTTCAATCAGTGATATTGGAAAAATATAATCTAGAAGTTTATGTGAACATGTGTGGTGGATGAAACGTACTAAATGAGTTAAATGACTAAATTTTAATCATATTTCCAATTTATGTGATTATAATAGTTCTATTAATATTCCAAAAAATAATTTGAGTCACATTAGGGATAATAATATTTATATGTGGCATGTTTTTCAACAATATCATGTCCAATAGAAGGATATATCTTTGTAATTTTTTAGTAATGAATATCAATGTGAAAATATTTTCCCTAAATCACAATGAAATTCCATTTTTGATTTTATTATGGTGGATTTATAATTATTTTATTTTATTTAATGATATGTTTTTCATAGTTTAATAATTTCAATATATTTTATTTAAATTGTTTTTAATAAATATTTTTATTTATTATTGTATTTTAAAAATTATTTAATTAAAACAATATTGTTATATTAGTTTTTTTGGAAAATTCTTTTCAATATTAAAAACCCAAAGGAGTATTATTTATTTTTGGTTTGAGATACCACAATAATATGTTAATATTTCATTGTTAATATCTTTATATCCTACTGTATATTTTATTCCCTATAATCCTTAATGGATTTCAATATCCCATGATATCTATTTTCTTTGCTAAAAAACTCAAGAATCAGCGATATGGAAATTTATTGGAGAAAAAATTAAGATGTCCCAAGTTGATCGTCATGATTGGGGATATTGAGATTTTAATGGAATTTTAATCGGTGGAAAGGAAACAATTTCCAATGGATTTTCTAGGTGAACCCATTGTCGATGCATTCCTTATTATTTCATTTAATCGAGTTATTATTTAATGGTGAAAACATAGGGTGTGTTTTTTAGTAGAATATAAACGTGTTTATAATGATTAGCAGTATTTAACTGTTGATATGGTATATGTCATTTCATCAATGGTATGAGATAAAGAAATTTCATGTTCTTCTATATAAATTATTTGAATTATTCACTACCATTATGAAGGTATCCTCAAAATATTTCTACTACCTAATAGAATTTGTATTTTATAAATACAGGGATATAATAAATTTATTCTTTGGAACATATTGGGTTAGAAAAAAGTTTTCAAAATTATATAGACGTTTACCAGAGGGTTCTCAACAAATTTATTTAATAAAAAATTGTTCCAATGATTCATGTATAGAAGAAAATTATTTTCCCAAATATGATTACTGATCATTTAATTTTTAGAGACATCATGGTTAATTTATGTCGATTCACGATAAGTTACATTAATCCATGTTTTAAATGGATTCGAGGTTGTTATTATATCCATATGAAAGTATAATTTCTCAATTTATTTAAAATAAAACACTGGTCGATGATATCTAGAAAAGAAATAGATTCCACTATAGTATTGTTTAACCTATTGGAACAGAATAGAAAATTTAATTTATATACATAAAAATATATATTCAAAACATATTGGTATTGACAATGGGGGTCAATCGAGAGATCATTATCAGTGGTGGGGAATAAGTTTCTAATTTTCTAGTTTTGGTGGGATATCAAGTATAATATTCTAGTGATCCTAGAGTGTAAGGTAATTCTAAATGAATATTTTCCATGAAGAATAGTCTATTTGTGTAACTAACATTCATTTTAGTAGAAGAAGTGGTCATTTCGTATATTGAAATATCTCAGATACCATAGTGGGAATTTCCTAATTCCACACATCCTTTAATGAAAATACTATTGAAGATAGAGAAGCTTCTCTTATTTTAACACAAGGAATAAGAGAGGGTCCATTAAAGATATAATTGGTTGTAGAGGTTATTAAAACTAGTAAAACTATTCTTCAATATAGAATATAGAAAGCTAGTGTAGTTTTTTTAAAAATGAAATATTAATTGAGGATATTGTTATAGCGTGAAGTAGGAATGTGGTTCTTTTTAATACTCAAGAAGTCCAATCAAATGAGAATGTATAAAGTACAAAAACTAAAATAATTTAACTGATTAGTGATCAGAATGTTTCTCTTTTTTAAGAGTTATTGTAGAAGACTATATGAGTTTATGCTGATTAAATTATTTATTTTCTTGGATACCATCAATACCAATTTGGAAAATAAATTGAAATACAATCAATATAAGTGGATGGAGATAGGGATGCCTCTATCAATCTATTATTGAATCCCTCTATTTTTATGACTATCTTGATGAAAGGACTCAACCAATGATTTTAAAATTAAAATCATATCTTGAGATTTTAACAAATACTATTTATGTCATAAATAGTTCATCTTTTCCATGAATATGGTATGAAACTCTCCTAGACTAGCTGCAATTTCGGAAATAATGATTCGTATACAAATAGAGTTTGATTCATTTAAGGGAGATATGGATGATCAGATTATAAATTTTAATCATGAATCATTTTCAGATTTTGATTTTGGAGATCTCAATGAGTATTCAAAAAGGTAGATTGAATATAAGTGATCTAATTAAATCAATGAAATGCCATATACATCATGTAAAACGACATCTATAGATTTATAAATTTTAATTAAATATCTCACTATTTCGTATAAAGTGAGGAATTATAGACATATATGATTAGTGTATTGTAATATTTCCCATCACACACTTTTTGATAATCAGAATGATCTAGTAACAACGTTAACATATACATATATATATGTTAGATGTTCTCAAAATCATTATAGTGGAGTCATGGACATGTATGTTATGTCAGTAGAATCATCTTTGAGTTTTATGAATATAAATATGACTTATGTTATCAATTTATGACAATGATAAACCACTTTTTTAAATAAATGGTGTGGGTTAATAAATTATAATTGAAATATATTATTATATTAGATCAATTTTATTTATTAGACAATCCTTGATTCAATGACATCATAATCCTCATCTCTAATATAACATAATCACACACCCTCTTCGGATTTTGTATCATAGGTTTTTTCAAAACCCAGATCCATACATTTCATGAAATATAGTCTATTAATCTATATAATGAAATTATTTGGTTTAATTTTTTTAATTTTTTTATTTTCTGTAGTTTTAGGTCCCATTCTTACTCACATTTTTTTATTTGGTTTATATTTTTTATTTTTGTATATGTTATTCTATTCATGGTTTTTTTAAATAATAAAAAACTTTAATATAGTCAAAATTGTTTTAAAATATATTTGAGAAATATTTATAACATAAACTATTTTTCAAATCCATAAATTTAATTATTTTATAAATTCAATGAAAAATATGGATAATACAATAATTTTTTTATTGAAACACTTTTTATTTGATAAGAATATAAATTTTTTTTGATATTTATATTTTTGTTGTAATTTTCTATGAGTTTTTTTATTATTAAAAAGCGTGATATTTTTAGGTGTATGATTAACCAATTTTGTTACTTATATTATCCTTCATATTGATACTAAATAAATAACATCATAAATTTTACTAATGACATTAATTTTAGTGAATTTCAATAATATATTTTTGGGTAATATTATTTAATTTTAAATTTTTTTGGATGAATTTTCTTTATGTTCTTTGAAAATTTCAATGGTGCATAGAATCACTATTCTTGACACAATGTTTAGACTATAAAATAGGATTGGGAATCATAATTTTTTGAATATCCTTAATTTTTTTTACTTAAAATATTTTTCATCAACAGAATTTCCATTTAAACAATATTCTCTGAAACATAATTGTGATTGTTTTAGGCATATATTAATACATATATTTAAATTTGTTATATGGGAAGTTGAAATTTTTATATTTCATAAGATTTCATCAATGAAATAATTGGAATAAATATTTCAGTATTATATTTTGAAATAAATATTCAATTCAAATTAAGGAAATAATTAAATATTAATTATATATAAGGTATTTGTTTATTTCCAGTAAACATTTAAATTATAATTTCAAATGAACTGATTTCTTTGAATATCCTAATTTATCTTAGTATATATATGGATATGTCTATATATAATCAAATAATGTTCTAATAATTTTAAATAGGATTAATTTGAATTTATGTATGATATTAAGAAAAATAATATGATATATTCATAGAAATTATATGTAATAAATTAGAATGTGCGTCATTTTTTAAAATTGTTTTCAATTAAATATCCTACTATTTTTCCATTTATTTATATTTTTTATAGTACAAATTCATAAGTATTGATGTTGTTGTCAAATATAGAATTTTTATAATTTATCTCAATTTCATAAGAGGAATACACTTTAAATACATACGTGTTTTGATATGTTTTTATTATTTATTCGTCGAAGCTATTTTCAAGGACTACAAATTATAGACATATATGTTTATCATCTGAATATTTAATCAACATATAGATATTGAAATAATTTTCCTTTTTCTCATTGGGTTTCAATTAATACTTTCTCTATCAAATGTTAATATATTATTCAAAATCATTTTTCATTAAATAAGATATATATTTTATTATAATGATCTAATAATCTACCAGGTTTTAAAATAACTATGTGATGAACGTGAATACAAAAAATCAACCATTAGTTTTCTTTTTCATATTCTTCTTACCAAAATATAATGGAGGAATTGTGATTTTTCTATTAATGATGCTGAAATGTTTTAAGGATTTCCCTACCTACACTCAATTGATGAGGTCCCCAAAATAAGTATATGTTTTGGGGAAAATCAATTTCAGTAGATAAAGTGTTAGTGGATAGGGCTATGGGATCTTTTTACCTGATCCAAAATAAATATTTTATATTTTCATGTGTACTTTTTTAACTCCTACTAGTCACTATGTATAAATTAATACATAATTTTCATTGTAACAATAGATAGTGATATATATTGTTCTATCAAAATATTTCTAAGAGGGCATAATTCCCCCCAACTTCTGTATTTTCTTTTATTCCAACCAATATGTGGAACATATTCAGTATGCTTATATATAAAACCTATAATTCTATATAATTTTGTATATAATATTCCATGTATTTCATATTTTTCTTTTGACTTTTTAACATTCAATTGGTAACTCTATGGTGTTATATTTTAAATATATGACTTTCTAGAGTTAGAGAGGACTCATATGGTTATGTTCTTGGTAAGAATCATTGAATTAATTATTTAAATTTATATGATATAGATTCTAAATGATTACATATTAATCTTATATATAGTTATGGAATATTTAGTTAATATTTTTTATATTATTATATATTTCTCTTTAAATTTAAAATACCTTCTAATTATATATAATATTATAAATATATTGTCAGTTTCTAACCCATATAATATTATTTTTTGTATTCATTGATCATACTAAACCACATTATGGACCTTGGGTTGTCTTCAAGATGGAATAAAATTAGAGTTATTTTTATGTGACGGATTTTTGAATATGTTGTTGTTATGTTTTTTATATTTTTATAGGTAATGGAATTATAAAAACAAATAATATAAATTATGCTAATGAAACTACTGAAAAGAAAAATCACTAATGTGATCTATGGAAAGACTCTATTAATGATAATTATGAAGAAATTTACAATAATATATTTTCCATATGAGTATTATTGTAAACCGATGAATATAATATAATTTATGTTTATAATGACTGTTTGTTCTATTTAAGGGGAGTTTCCACATATATGGGTGACATATTTTATAATATCATCAAATATTATTTTTTAATATCATTTTTATAATTTCATTAATAACCTTGTTGTAAAATAATTTGTTTAATAACATCTTGAGGTTTATAAAGATGATATAATCCAAGAACCTAAGGTTGTGTGAAAGTGGATATAAATATTGTGTGAATGGGCTTCGAAGATTGAATTGTGAGAGTTGTAGAAATATATGAAAATGTGTTTTAGTGGTGTATCCTATTTTTTGAGATATAATACTACATATGTGATCTTTATATTTCATTTTAGATGATATATTAAGAAAATGATAACTTTTTCCATTTATTGGTAATTTTTAAAAGTATTAGAACATTAACGGTGGAATATATTCATGTGGGTTATTATATTATCATGATTAAATTGTCTATGTTATAAAGTTAATTTTTTTATGGAGGTACAATTTGATTCAATAAAGGATGACTAACAGAGGGATCTTTTAGTGATCTTTTTAAAGAATCTAGAATTCCATATAATGGTGTCTGGTTTCTAGATTTGTTTTGTTTCTCTTAATTTCATGATCAATGAGGTGATTTAAAACACTCATTTCTTGAGATCATAGTTATCGATGACTAAAATTTATTTTTTAATCATTTCATTAATCTAATTTATATATATATATATATATGATAGATATAAATAATGTAATGGAATCTATTGATAAATGAGGGTTCATCAAAGAAAATTATTCAGTAATGAAATTAAATATGTTGTGCTAGTGGTGGATGTTCATAATTATCTTGGAAATTTATGTTCTGAAATAATCATGCTATTCATCTACCAAAGAGATATAATTTCACAAGTATGGTTATTATGAAACAATTGAGGAAAAATTATTTCTGGATTCTCATATGAATGTATGGGCATTCACATATCTATATACCAATAATATTTGTGTTTTAAATAGTGGTCTTATTATAGTATACTTATACTTGGTAACCCCGTCAATTTTTTTAACCTCTATGAAAATAGTTTTTTAAAAACTAATAGGAATGTTGATTTGTAATAAAATTAGTATTAGTTGGTTATATAAGGTAAAATATAATTGAAAAATATTAAATTTAGGTATTGAGAGCTTAACATGGAGGATAGAGAGGTTACATGTGTGAATAAGTAGAGATTGATTTGTTTGATAGAACCATTAATCTACTAAATATCTATAGTTTTTTGAAATATATGTTGCTCAATCTATGATTTCCATTTACTCCATTATTTCTTTACTTTTAACTAATAATAGTGTTTCACATTCAATTAACAAACAATTCTTGGATTATGGTTTGAAATTATATTAGAGAAACATTTGAGTCCATTATAGTCGAGTACCTTTGTAGAAGGATATATGTCTTTTTAGGGTTTTAAGGGTGTTTAAAATATTAAAATAAATCATTTTTCATTGAACGTAGACATTTTATACATGCATTTATATAATATTTCACTTTTATTGTATTTTTTGTACTCAATAAAATATTCTTCGTATACATATATATATATCATTGGAGAGATATTTTTCCTTGAAATAATGGATAACATTGGGTGTTATTTATGGAAATAATATTTTTATGATGCATGGATTGATCCATATTCACTTACATCCATTTTTTGTGATTTTTATGTTTTATACATTTGAGTTAATGGTGGAAAATCATCCAAATTCTTTGACAAATTATACCATGGTTTTTTATACAGGAACACATCTCATTAAAATTATGAAAATTATGAATATATCAATACACTCTTGTGTTTTTTATTTCTATGGCCTCATATTTTATTTAAATCTAAGGGGTTATAATAGACATATTTTATCATTATAGGATACTCTTGGTTTTTAATAATTGATGAGGGTAGAAGTTTGTGGTTATTTATAGACAGTATGCTATTAAAACTAGGTTTGGGGATGAATATTTATTACCAACATTATATTACTGATTTAATTTCCCAGTAAAAATTAACGAGATTATTTTTATGGTGGAATAATAATCATGATAAACCATGATTAGGGACAAACATAAAGACAACCCGAGGATGTATTTTTGATATGGCTACTAATATATTAGGTTTATTTTATTTTTTACGTAATAAAGTTAACATATGAGTTTATGGGTTCAATGATTAATTAGTTTTTACTCTAGATTTCTAATTTTATTGATGTCATCATTTATGATTTTGAAGATTATTCTATGGAAAAAAAATATCACGAATATTATCTCAATGTGGTGGTGGTGATTCTCAAAGAACATATGCGTATAAAAAATAAATATATATCGATTAAATTCTTGTGATACTCACTTATAAGTTCATGTTGTTTCAGATGATAGTGTAGTAATATTAATATTTAAGATTAATGAAGATATAACATCAACCCCATTAAAGAAAATTTTTGAGTTGTAATGTCTTTTATTTATATGCTTTTATAGAAGGATTTTATTTTTATTCTCCAGGATTGTTTCTCGATTAACAGATTTTGTGATTAATAATTATTTAAGCAAAAAAATTACATTTTTTCAGTTATTGTTTATAATATAATTTTTTGGCTGACCCATTTCATGGATATCCAAAATATGTATTCTATATGAGTTATATTTTTTCACATAACATTCGAGACTTAGATGTACTTGGATGAAAAATATGAATGTCAAGAAAACTGGTTCTAGATAATTATATCCCCGTAAGTGTAACTATACTAATAATTACTTTTAGTCTTGAGTGGTTATACTTGTGTTGACTATTTATTAAAATTATTTTGTTAATGAATTTTATATATTCTAAATAGATCATGAGTTTTTAGGATATATTTTTTCAAAAAAATAAATTACTTTTTTGAAGAGAATATATATCTAATTTCATAAATTTTATGGATTAATAATTTTATATACACTCAGGAAGGGTAATGTGAAAGTAGATTCATTGAGGGATAACTCATATATAAATTTTGTTCTTTATATGAATGTATAATAGATGGTGATTGTTTAATTTTTTTCATTTATAAAACAATCAAGAGGGTATTTAGGTTGAATTATTACATTAATAGATGAAAATTCCTCCTTCATTGCTATGATAAATTGTTGGTTGTCAACAAAGAGACTATGTCGTAGATTGTGGTTAAATACAAATGTTATTTATGGTTTTTTAGATTGTTGTATAGAAGATGAGATTGATCATGTGTCTTTATAGGGGAGGCTATTTAGTCCATACTGTAAGTATAATGATGTTTTCAAGAGTTTCGTAGCTGTTATATGGGTTATAATTAGGTATCATAATGATGATAGATTTTATGAGGATTCTATTTTTCATGAATGGGATGATGTAATTTATAACTTAGTTTTTATCAAAATTTCTTTTATATAATCAAGTGATTGATAATCATTTGATTATGATAGGTTAGTAAAATGCCATAATAGTTTTCCAATGTATTTGAGAGGAAATTTACTGGTATTTTATTATAGGATTAACCATTTCTCATCGACCATTCAATGTTATCTGGGAAATTATTCATAGATTATTGATGTATAGTCATTTAATAATAACAATTTAATTGATATTAGTAGATAGTGTAGAATATATTGTATTTATGAAAGTATAAAATAATCATAATGTTAAATAAATAGGTAATTTAGATGTAGATCCATGATTTATATCACTAGTATTAAAATGATTAAAAATAACATTTGGATCTTTATTTTTCGTGATATCTATATTCCATCAATATACTAATAGAAAAACTGACCAGACTATTCAACTAGTGGGGAAAATGTTAACGTTTTTTATTTTTGATTTAGAGGATCATGGGTGGATCATTTATGACTCATTTTGTTTGTTAATAATATTATTCATTATTCTTCCATTATAATAGATCCATGGGAGCCTTTTTATATGTGACAATATATTTTATATCTTTGTTCGGTAAAAATTTATTATAAATAAATATTTATCATAAATATTGTGAAAAATATTACAAATCATATATATATTATTTTGGATCATATGAGGACTTATAAATGCAGTTAAATAATTACAAACTAGAGGAGTAGGTTTTTTGTTTTTTGATAGATATCTTGTATTCTTATGAGTTTCTCTTCAATGTGGAAATTTAAAATTGTGAAAGGGACTTTTATTTCCAATTTTCATTGTCTTATTTGAGGGGTTAGGGAATATTAGTGTTGTAGAATATGAGACATGTGTACCACAATAAATAGGAAAAAATTATATTTATTTATTGAATCCCATCCATAAATGTAATATCAAGGTCCAGTGTTTGTGATTAATGTATATAACACTGATATTTAGAGGAAATGAATTCTATTTACTATCACATTAAAAATGAGGATCACATAGATAACTCCCTAAATGGAAAATCTATTATCCTTGTCCAATTTCATTGAAAACATCGTTGAATAAAATAAATAACTTGGGATACAAAAACACATATAGAGGATCAATATACAATGATTAATAATATGTTATTACTATAATATGACATGAAATTTACAGAATTCTTGTGGATGATTTAATCAATTTGGCAATGAAAGAAAATTTTGTTTTTTAATAGAATTTGAATAAACTTTCATGTTTAACATTCTACTTGAAATGTATTATTTTAATCATTGGTGTAATTCTTGTAATTTTTTATTGATGTTAAAATATTTTAATTGTACATAATATTATCAGAAAATAATTTTTTATTTAATTATTTAAATAATTCGTTTATAATGGATTATTTTAAATCATAAAAAATGTCATAAATTTTTGGGGAATTAACAAATGATTATTAAAGGAAATAAGTATATATATAAATAATTACTAAGGATATAAATGATATCACGATAATAATTCTCAAAGGGCTCATTACTAGGAATATCAATTATTGAATATAGAGAGGCGTTATAATATTTTTGGGGAATTTACATCATGAATTTCGATATAAATAGAGCATTTAACAGTAATGATTCAATCTATTCATCATTTAAATTTCCCTTTGATGATTCATCTCACATAAAATCAATCCTTTTAATTATTTTTTGGTGGTATATTGATTGATTGGTGGAATAAAAATGGGACAATATGGATGATTTAGAACGACTAATTATTTGTGATTTATATTGATTTGAGGTCAGTAACTCATAATTAAAAATCATGTTAATTTTATTGAAAACTGTATTATGAATTTTTATTTTGTGATGGGTGAAAACAAAATGATAATATAGAATAACAATATGATGGTAAATTTAAAATAATATTTGACAAAAAAATATTTTGTTTGTTGTTATTTGAAGATATTATTAATAAATATATAGTGGATTATAAGAGGAAATTGGAACTAGAATAAATAATTATAAAAATTGATGGGAAATACTTTATAATTACTTAATAATATATATTACAAAATTTTAGTGAAACAGCAGAGAAATGTGATATGATTTGAAATGTTTTAAAATAACTAGGAATATTGATTATGTTGACAAACATTTTAGTGATATTAGATTTGAGGGATTCGTGAATAAAATTATAAAATGTGGTGATGGTTTTAAATAGGGTTTGTTTACATGATTGTGACTATAATAAAGCCTTGAATGTCAATAAAAATATATTACAACGTATTATATGAATATTAAATTGGAAAAATATTTATTTATTTCAAAAGGAAAAATCTCTATTTATTTTAGAAAAATATATACAAGAAATTTGGATTAATTGTGTACTACATCATTTCCAATAAAATTAATCCTAACCTGTACTCTTCTTAGATCTATCATAAATTATAAATTTCTTCATAACATAGTGAAATTAATCATATTAATGGCTGTTATCATATGCTCAGTAATGGTAAATATGAGAGATATCTAAAAAACAAGAGCATAAGGGTATGTGAACATTATGAAAACATTTGAAAATTGTACCTTGTATATCATAAATCATTAATATGATTCGTTGAATAAATTAAAAAAAATTTATATCACATTAATCATGATTCAATAAATTAACATAATCCATGATAGAGTTTGATTAAGATAATACATATATTTATTTCCATACACATATGATTTGAATATATTATATTAAGGACACCCACAAGACATTCATAACATGTTAGACATTGGATAACCACTCATGTACCTCCATCTGAATTTGGATAACCTCATGTGTACCCTATATTGGGATAATGTTCCATGTACCCTCTTTTTTAATGATTTGAATAACCTCTAATATAACCCATGATATCAAATAAAAATAATCATTACTCAATTTATTTGAGGGTTATATATATCCCACACATCACATAATTAAGATAAAATATATGTTTGATACAATATAATAATACATTCACCATATCATACCCCAAGAAAAGGAAACGTGTTTCATAATCCATTCATGAAATCATAACCCATGAAGAAAAATGGGTCTCACAAACACTCCCTCATATTAAAAGCTGTGAGAAAGAAATTTATTTCATAATTATCTTGAAACCATAGTCATAAATCATATAGATTAATTATATGTATTATAACATTGTATCGTATACCTATTAAGTAATAGTAATCAACATGGTTTTTTTTCATTGATGAATATAAATTCCATTAAAATATTAATCAAGCATTAATGAGGAAAATATCATTTCTATTTTGAAATCACATTTTTAAAATAGAAATACATCCCACATATTAAATAAATATTTTCCCTTTATTATTTTCTCAGAAATGTGTACAAAATTATTTTAATTATTAACATGTTATGATGATATGAAATAGATTTCGTTTCATAGACATTAAAATAATTTTTTCCTATCACATTTTGGTTAAAATGTAGAATGATACTTATTCTAAATTCCCAAATAAAATATATTTAAAATATTTTATAAAAAATACTAATGTGTAAATGATTATTTCCAAAAAATATAATAAATATAATGGAAAACTATAAATCATTTTAATAAATCATGTACATTGAATAGAATAGATTTTTTGACCCAATAGAGAAATAATATCGATTTATATAAAAAATATTTTTATATATTATGTTTTTTCATATATGATAATGAAATGAAACATCTATTAAATATAAAAAACTATATAAAATGAAATTATATGTGTTTATTAAGAGTTATATTTTATGATTTTACTATCTAAAACATAATAACAAACAATGTCGTCAAATAATGACATTATAACATAAACCCATTACAACGATGGAACATTTGAATTATAAAACACATGAATGAAATAATCTAGGAATCATGTTTTTATCCCATTATATTAATGAATATAATTGTAAAATACATTCATGGGATGTATATACACAACACAAAAGAAAGAATTGTTGAACATATCATATGTTTCACAAAAATTGTAGTGAGACAAAAATCTCTAACCTCATGTATCAAAATTTTTATCTAAGTTAGAACATCATTTTTTACTAAATTTTGGTCTATTATAAACCATATTACAACCAATCATATATACCATACTGTATAATGTTTACTTTTGACCTTTTATGACCCATTTCTTAACAGTGCATCGTCAAATTAATGTTTGGGGCAATATCTTATACGTTTTTCATTTATGTTTTGGTGTAAAATTTTTTGGTCCTTATTCATTGATAATGTTTAAATAATATCAAGAATGTTTACCATATTATAAAAATAATATATTTATATTATTTAATCATTTATAGTAATTAGTTAATGTTATATATTGAAAATTTGGATACCATTAATATATATGGTTTGTTGTATATATGCATGAATATTGTTTATATTTTCTCAGTGGATGGAATGAAAGAAATGTGATTAATATATCACAATTATAGATTAATATGTATGTCATATATATTATTTATATTAAATTTATATTCCATATTATAATTCAAGTTAAAATTTAATGTAAAATTAATCATGTCTCTTAGTAGAGGTAGTATTCCACATTTAAGCTTGAGTGAAATTATTGTTTTCTAATGTATTTTAATATAATATGGTATATGTAATAGAATAATTCAATAACTATTGATATTTTATAAATATAAATTATAAATGTTAAATATTTCTTTTTTCTATAGTAGTTATAGGTTGTGAGGGAAAATGAATTACATCGGTTCTTGAGGTCATAGTCCGATGTAGACATTATCGATGGATACATTTCCCAATTTATGGTGAAAAAGATGTATATAGGTTATAAAATTAATATATAAATTCCTAATTTTTACTTTTATTAATTTGGTTGTTATTTTTGTTGAGAAATATTTTACAGAATTATAATAATAAATAAAATTAAAATATTGGTTAAGGACTATTCATCTTATTTAGAGAGAATATTTTTATTTCCATCTAAAACATAATTATAATGGTTTAATAATAAAATAAGTATTATGTGAAATATATTGGGAATTAAATAATATTTTTTTATAGATTTTTGTTAAAATATTATTTAGATGTGTCAATAAAAGACATGTGTTGGGTCCCTTTTATATGTGGTGCAAAGAATACACTTGGAAATTCTGAAAAGAAAAAGTTATCCACCCATTTTGGACATAGAAAATGGATCCAAATGGATAATTCTAGGGAAATGTTAGATATAAGTTCCAAATATGGAAATATAATATGTGTTTGAACTTTTTTTAGGTCATTTTAACTCATGTATTTTATTTTGACACCCCCATCAATGCTAGTTAATTTTGTATTTACATTGACTATGGTAATTAATTTTTACTAAATTTACTATAAATTAGGAACAAATAATAAGTTTAAATTAATATATAAAATTATTTATTCATATTTAAAATATATTATTGATTTTTAAAATTCAATTCTTACTGGTTGTTGAATTGATTTTTAAAATACAAAAATTTTATAGGAAAAAATGGATTTCTAAAAATAAATGCTCATAAGTATAAAATATATTAATTTTAAAATAAATATAAAATATATTATAATGAAATATATTATAAAAATTATAACAATATTTAATCAATGTTAATTTATACCGGTTATAATAGAATATATAAATTTGAATATTAATTTATCAAAAATGAAATTTTCAATAAAATTATAAATTTTCCACTACTCATAAACTAATAAACATTTCAGAGAAACCCCAAAAAATCACCCTAAGATTATTTTTACATGTTCATTAAAAAAATTGATCATTTTTTCAAATAATTGATTTAATTTTTTAATTAATCAATTTATTATTTGTTCATTAAAATGAATAAATATAATTTTTAGAAAAAATGTAATTATTATTGAAGAATATAATGAATTTAATAAATTAATGTAAATATTCATAAATACATTTTCTTTATATTAAATTGTTATAATTAATTATAAATCTGTTTAAATTCCAATTGAGTATATAAATTTTAATGGAAAGTTTATAATGGTTATATTTAAATAATAATATTGATAGTATATTTTGGTTCACTAAAACATGGAATCTTGTGTAACACAAGATATCAATGATATTAAATTCAATTAAAAAAATATATTTTCATAAAATCATTTTTTGATACATGATATCCCCCTAAATTGTAATTACTCTATTGACATTCCATTACTCTAATATAAATAACATAGGACACATCTCCATTTAAATATCTTTAGGTTCTCTTGTTGCATCCTCAAGATTGTGGTATCACCATATAACCCTGACCTCATGAGTGGTCTTCCATTATAGAACATTCTATCTATGATCCAAAATCTCAAGATGTTGTTTTCCACAAGAGGGATCATAATCGAATTTTGAAAATTCTAACTTCATTTCATGTGAAGAATTATGGGTACACATCTCCTAGATATATATATATATATATATATATCTAATTGTGGACAAAATAGTGGTTTTGTAGAGGTTCTAAGAGATAACTATTTGGCCCTATTATTTCTATGGTAATAATTATATCATTTTATGAAAAAAACATAATAGAGATAAAAATATATGATAAAAAAGTTTAGTATCATGGGAAAATTTTTCTCATACATAACTTTTACATCATAAAACAAAAAAAATTATTAAATTCCACCTAAATAATTTTTTTTTTCACCGTCACTCTCCTTTTTATATGTAATCAGCTAAGTATATACATTAATGAAATGGATGAGCTAAAATTATAGTATAAGGATAAATGAGGGTAATGAATCAATATAACATTTTTGAGAATAATCATCAACATTAAATCAGAATCAATGGATTGTCATATCCATCATGAGGGAAACATGTGGCAAATAATTTGAATGTGTAAATTCATAAAAATGAAACATCAAATTGTATTTTTCAAATACCACAATGAGTTTTGTCAAAAGATAAATTAATTTTCACACATAAGATATGTAAATGGCCATAAAATCATTAATGTGAAAAATTCTTGCATCATGTCCATTCATAGTACACATTATCTCAAGAGATAAATCACAGTATCCCATTCCATTTAAAGAAAATTTAATTTTGGGCATACGCATCACAACATAATAATTACATAATAATGCATGCCACATAGAAGATATAACAACCATGTTCATCAAGTAACCCATGAAAATGAATAGTATTCAAAACGATTTCATAGGGAATAAATTTATGAATAAGATTTGGGTTTATAAATGATAAAGGGGTAAACAATACTAGAAAATGATTCTTCATTCTTGAACATAGAACAAACAACACAAGAGAAGTCAAATATCTTTTTTTGAAATAAGATTTCTATTTGAAAATCATTGTATTAGTCATAAAATCTTGTACGAAATATTTATATCCTGGAAAATAAAAGGAAAAGTAATAAAATTATAATTATAAAACATTATAGTATTATTTATTCAAAGTATATCATCAATGAGAGATAGCCAATAGTAATATAGTTGGGTTTGAGAATTCCCTTACCTTAATTTCTACTTTAATTCGTCTCTTTTGTGCCTCCTAAATAATAATAATGGATTTTTTTTAAAAAAATTATCCACAATTCAATCATTGTCACTTATAAAACTATTTATCAAATATAATCCTGGGATTATATTTCATAATATATATTGTTGAAATTGAAGCCTCTTGATATGATGTTTCTCTTAAAAACGTCATGATTTTCTTTTACTAATCTAGTTTAATTAAAATTCATTTACAGGAAAAAAAATAAATAACTATATAATATTGTAATAAATTTATTTATTTAGTTAAATATTATATACTATTAATACTCCCCATCCATAAAGTGGGTAATAGTAATTGTATTTGACATGTCTCCATAGGTTGTTAATAGACCATTGATAGGACATTGTCAAAAGGGAGGGAATGGGAAGTATGAAATATATATTTTGATAAGCTTTATATTTATAGTTAGTTAAAATAATTAATCTCATGTTACCATACTTAATAATTATGTATATAGTGTATGTTTTTTAATGTAATTTAGAAAAATAAGAAAGAGATGAAGAAAAGAGAAAAGATCTAATAGAGGCTTACTCTCTACGTAATGTAGATTCTCTTGTACAACACTATATATATAATTATGGTTGGAGTTGGATAACATTAGAATGTCCTTAGGTATTCTATAAAGATTTAGTATGAGGATATGGTTAGATCCTTGGATTCAGAGGTTATGTTTATTGTTATTTAATTTTACATTTAAAAAATAATATATATCAAGGAAGAATCATAGTTTACGTGGAAGATTATTTCCTTATTAAATCATGAATGTTATAATTTAATATAAATAGGATATGTTAATAAAATAATTAGAATATTAAAATGAAAATCATTAGATTTTAGAAAATTATCAAAAACCCCCTTAGATAATTTCAATATACTTATTTACAAAATGATATATATTTTATGAATATAAATTTCTAAAAAAGGAAATTTTACTTATTAATATAAAAAATATGATTTTTATCCAATACAATAAAATATGATTTATTAAAATTATTATAATATTTTATTAGAGTTTTTTAGACATGATCTTAAAATTCTTATATTTATCAAAATTATATATGTTAAAACATATTATTTGTACGTAAAATTACTATTAAATTAGTTTTTTCACTCTTCCCAATGGTTGGGTTAAAATTTCCAATAATCTTGTTACTTTTCCAATAGTCATATAACAATTCCAACAGTCACATTACCTCATATACATTTTATGTCATTATTTAACCAAATATTCCACTAAACACATATCAAGGTTATATATTTCCATTTTCTAAAACGTTTCCTTGTTTACTAATAATTTGTTTATTCTCTATATTATTAGGAGTTGGGGTGATGATTCTAATAGATTGTTGTGATACATATTTTCCAATTTTATCTATTTTATGTAATATTTTTTTCTTACTGTAATATTTTTATTTTTATCAGTTTCATTAATAGTTAATAAGAAAATATATCTTAATGAAAAAAATTATCTTCATTATCTTTACAATACTTTATATTATAATATTAAACTCATTTATTTCAAGTGTAAAATATTATTTTTAAACACTCAGTAGGTAAGTTCATCCCCACAACAGTAGTTTTTCATTAAAATTTTGACTCATATTTTATGTTAAAAATAGATTACAGTACTTCTGTTTCAAAGATTCCTCTAGTTCCCTTGTCTCCTCTTCATTCTTATGGTCCCTGCATGACACATTAAAAAAATTTCTTTTTTTATAGAAATTTTTCTCTATAATCCAAGACCATCATGGTCATTTCATCATATGAGAGGTCATTTTCTTGTTATAAATACTCTCGATTTTGTTTGTATGATGTGTCTTATATGTACTTCCATGAGTGAGATCAAATAAACATGTCGTGATCTTGATACATACATGCTGGATGTATATGCTGATAGGAAACATCTCATGTTCGATCAGGGATTTAAAATGGGTAAATATACCTTGGGATTAGCTTACCATTCCTTCCAAACTGCATGAATCTCTTCCTAGGTGATATTTGATGGAAAAATTTGTCTCAATCATTGATCTCCAAGTCCCTTTGATAGTTTACTTGATATCACTTTTACTAACTCTTAGTATCTATTATATGATGTCATATGTCTATAACTATATCTTTCATCTATTATAAAATTTCAATTCTATGTTGCGTTCATACGCCAACATCATCATAATAGAATAGACTTATACAATGATTTCTATTTAGAGCTTCATATGGTTACATTTTAATACTTGTGTGGAATATTTTATTATATGTGTATTCATCTAATTTTATATTCTAATCCCTACCACCTTTTACTTCCATTTAGTGGGATAATTGAAAATCATTGAGAACCTGAATAGATATTTAATATTGGCCATCAGTTTGGGGGTGATACACATTGTTTAAATTCAATTAAACTCTAAAATCATGTTCAATAATTCTCTAAAATTTATATGTGAACCCTTTTCCATGATTAGGGATAATAAAATGTGGAACCCCATACTTCCTCATTACTACTTTAACTTAAATCTTATAAAGATTTTCAAGATAGAAATCCACCAAAATTGTGATACAGTTGTAGTATTGGTGAGTATATCCACTGCAACCCATATCAAATTATTTTATTTGAATGCTATTAGGTTACCAGTGGATAATTCCATAGTAACATTCACCCATTTCCACATGGAAAATGATAATGTTTTCATCTTCCATTTGTACATTTGTCCTCTTGATTTAGCTTACTTACAAACTAAACACTATGACATATAACCCATGAACTCATTATTCCTGTTTTCCCACCAGAGCTAATCATAAAGTTCAGGATATATCTTGGTATATCCTGTATAGATATAGAATGATGAATATGGGAATTATCCAATATCTCATTCTTTATCCCAGGTGATAAAGGCACACAAAACATCATTCCCAACATAATCGCACAATCATCATCAATGTAAACTTGTTGTATTATCCCATCATTTACAACATTCACCATCAATTGTATCAAAATATCATCTCTTTCGGTATCCATGATCTTCTCTAGAATAGAAGATTGGGAAATAATTTGATAAATCTAAGGAAAATTCCATGTATTTATGATTTCAAAATCCATCAATTGAACAACCATGAAGACATTGACATTCTATAACATCATCACAGATATAGTAGAATGTTCTTTTCTTATAAGAGAAACATATTCCATATTGTCCAATCTTGGATTCTAATAAACTGATAAATCAGAGTTCTTAATTATCTATAACCATCCAATTTAATTCATGTGGATATCCTTTTTTAAAATATACTATTTATATATTTTTTATCTTCATATATATCACATTTTTACCACAGAGTTATTTGAGGCAAATCTATATAGTGAAAATCGCATCTGTTATCATCAGATCATGTGTTGGGTTTTTTTTCTCTTGGATCTTCAATTTTTGGGAGGCACATGGTGTCAGGTTAACAATTTGAGTATGTACAATCCTCTGGTGTCTTTTGAAGGCTCAAAATAAGCTTAAATTTTAGAGTGTCCAATCTTCTGGTAGATCTATCATTGCACGTATCAGGAACCTACTTTTGGGTATAGTCAAGCTCTTTGATGAATGGATGGAGGCTCCTAACTTGTAGTGCCTACATCTTAATGTTCCAGTCTCCCAAAATCCCAATAATGTCTCAAGGTCCCCTTGGGTGTGATATACACTTCCTGCATACATTTTTATACATAATAATAATGGTTCCTATCACTTGGGATCCATCGGTGGAAGTGGGGTTGTTTGAGTCTCCAAAGGCACAACTATTATAGCCTTCTCTACTTATATGGGCATGGGTCTTCTATCCAGGAAGAATCCATTACCACTCTAACAAGCATCACCCTTTTCCAACATTACAATATCATTCTATCTTAGGTGGATACAAACTCCCGGATTCTGCATAATTTCTTAAAGGGTGTTGGTTCCATCCCATGGACAATATCCTACACCATTAGAAAGTGCATGGGAATTCTTCTCAATAACAATATAAAATTTCATCAAATGGGATGTGAAGGGAAAAAAGTGGTGAACCACCTAACCTTTTTTTCGAGCCCAACTCCAACATCTACTGCATCTCAAATGTGGACCTCTTGAAATCAGATTGTGTGGATCTCATCAAGGGGGTTTCTCTGAGGTTACATTACATCAAACCACCATTAACTTGTCCCTATTATACTTTGTCCATGCATGTGTTTATTATTTTAAATACTCTTCCTTTTATTTACAAATACATAGATGATGATGATGATGAGTATATACACAAAAAATTCCTTTTATTGAAGCATTACAATTTATCAAAAATATTTGTCAACTTTTTGATTATGCGAGGGAAGTTGCGGTGATTAGTCTCTTCTTGATCACCTAAATAAATTCATCATATTCTTCTATATAGACAAAACATTACCCCATTTCATGTTAAAATAGTAATTCGTATATATAAATGGGATAACATCACAAAAATTGTTAGTAGTGCCCATCCAATCAAGAAAAGATACAAAATTTAATGACTCTGGTGGGTTTTGTACATTCCTCAATTGGATTTTTCTATGAATGGTCCATATAAATTCTCTCACATGGGGTCATGTTTCTAGAAAATGTTACATCTAAATCCGAAAATCACACATTAGAATTTAGCAATCATTTTCTATTTCCTTAATTACTCAAGCACAATTCAAATATGTTCTTCATGTTCCTATATTAGTATGTCTTAAATGAGATTATCATTAATAAAAACAAAAAATTAATTGGTGAGTATGTCTCTTAAGACTCTATTAATCACATCCACTGAAATTTATGGGGCATTACTCATTCCAAAAGGCATCATTATGAAGGCATAGTCCCAATAATATGTATATAATGATGTATTTCAAATATCTCCTTATTCACATTCAGTTTATGATATCTATAATTAAGATACACCTTTCGGAATTAATGAGATCCTGGTAGTTGATCAAACAATTCATAAATTCTTAGAGGTGGATACATGATCATTATGGTGATTATATTTATCTACCAATAATTAATACACATCTATATTGATCCATCCTTCATTATTAAATTATGAATTTTCACTAACATAGGTGGTGCACTATGGAATATGTACCAATTATCCAAATTCTCATGCACCTACATCATTAACTACTCATGTTCAATCAGGTCCATCTTGACCAAGAATTTTTAAATAGTAGTTGTTACAATAATAAGGCCTATTGATATATATATACCACACTATCTATGGGAACCCTATTTGACTATTTTGTAAATAAATCAATGTATTCATTTATAATGGGAATTTCTTCTTTGTTGATACCTTCCTTTGTCTTAACCACTAAGGAAAGGTATGCTTCTTCACAAGGTATCAACACTCATACAACTAGAGTATTTTCCAAAGGAAACATGATATTCATTGAATTTTTTTAGGATCATTGGATGGTTGTATATAAAAATAGATTTCTTTTTCCGAATAGTTGATTAGCAGTTTTTATAATGAGATACAATCAATTCCTAGTAATGCATGGAATTTAAAAAGGGGGTTATTACAGGAATTGCTAGAATAATATTCCCATATATACTTATAATAAAATATTCCAACACATTTGTTACAATTATTTAATAACATGGTGTTTTAAAGATATATCTACTTCATGTAATCAAGGATTTTAATCAACAGTTATAGAAATCATGTAGGATATAACATAATGTACATAACCAATGTAAAATAAAGCTTCATCCATTCTTGAGTTAATTTTATGTGCACCTTGTATGAATTATTTTTTATTCCATCCATAAATAGTATGTATCTCATTATATTTCCCTTTTTCCGTTAAATTTTGAGGCTATTGGCACTAATTACTCTCAAGTACTCATTTTTTAAGGAGTTATCCACCATAGTTCCCTTTAACAGTACAATTGAATGATTGATCTCTGTGAGGATTATGAGTAGGTTCCTTCCATTCCTCTATATTGGTGGATATCTTCATCATGTTTTAATGAAAATCATGATATTGAAGGCTTAATGTCCCACACATGAAGTAGTTTCTCACCCCGTTGAGGAAATCCCCATGATGAATTTTCCCACATTTTTTACATGTGGGTAGTAGGTTCCACTTTATTCCATTATCGTTTGACCAACTATTTAAAACTCCATTATTTTATTCTATCCATAGGTCTAGTATTCGAACTCAATCTTTACTCTGATAGAACATTGGAATAGTTATTCATAACTTCTAATGTCACATATTGCTAGAGCCTTTCAAAGGTGTGTTTTTAAAACACTAATGAATCTAACTATTTTTATATCATTAATATTAAAAATACACGAGACATATCTTTCTAGCCTTAGTAATATTTAATCATCTATCATGGTAAGATCAACATCATTTTTATTTTGATCAAGGAATTATATCTCCAAATTTGTTCAATGTGTTCGAGGGAAATACATAGTAAGAAACATTTTTTAAGTCTTCCAACTCGATCTCACAAATCTTATCCTTCTGGTTTTTTTCACTATCTACAGCCATCAAGGATCTTTTTATCAATCAAAATGATAATCATCTATAGTCAACATCACCTTTTTAGAACAATTTTTCATATAAAATATGTTCTCTATTGAGTTAACCAATAGTTCCTACAGTAGTGGATTAGAATTTCCTCTAAATGTAGATATAAATTTCCTTATAAATAACTCAATGTCTAGTTGATCCTTTATGGGTTAAGGAAGTAGTTTCACATGGTTTAGGTAATTATTCATGTCCTATAACTATTGGTTTGTAATTACCATGATTATTTTAAGTCAACTTCCCATGGAATTGTGAATGTCATTCAGAGAATTATTACATTATCCCTCACATGGCTTATTGGCCTGGTGTCTCCTAGTTCCCACCATTTTCTAAAATATAAATGGTTTGAAAAAAACATAATAGTGAATGAAATATATTTCCTTGTACATTATTAATACTAAATTAATATCTTCTGGGATCCCTATATTTATAATTTTCTAAAAAGATTCTTCTAGGATGCTTTAGCTATAAATTGAGTTATAATTATCATTTTCGTTGTTGTTTTATAATCCAAATTCCCAAATTAGCTAAACTATGCTCTATTATATACTATATAGACCCCACTATTTCATTCATAATTATTACATAATTTTAAGATAAACATCACAATAGATATAAAATTCCATTACTAAAATGATAAGTTTCTTAGCAAAATTTGGATCACAAATAAAATTAATATTTTAAATGTTAAAAAATAATTTATTTCCTTATTATCTATCTTTTTAGTGGCCCAATCATTCTCATTAGTACAATTAATCACTTTATTATAAACATCAATGATATGGGTGAGATAAAATCACAGCTAGAGGACGAATGAGGAATATGAATCAATGATACATGGGTAATAATAATCATTCATCATAAAATAAAAATAATTTTATTCTCATCAATAACATGAAGGGTGGATGTAATAATGGTAATGAATTTGGTGATTCATAAAAATGATACATCTTGTCATTGTGGTCAAATTCCATTCATAGTTGTGAACAAATTTAGAATCATGTTCATGCATAACATGTGTCAATAAGCATAACATAATTATTTGAAATTAATATTGAATCATAATAATTCATAATGAACATTATTATATGATATTGAAAACATAAACTAATTCATTAGAGGGATATATAATATTTATACCTCTATCCACATCATAATATTTAAATAATCATGCATGACATATAAAATTTATAAAAAACATTAACATGAAGTAAACCATGGAATGGATTGGGTTTCATAATATAATTATAAATAATTTATACATAAATACTATTGGTTTATCCATAATATAATGTGGAAAACATAATTCAAATAAGTATCATCTTTCCTGACTAAGAAGAAATAACTCATAGAATAAAATGACGTCTTATAGGAAAGGGATGTTTTTGTTAATGTATTTGTATTGGTAATAAATTAATTTATGAAAAAAATTTATCATTAAAAAGAAAGGGGAGGAATAATGGAATTATTTTTAAGGAACACTATAGTTTTATTCGTAAACATGATTTTTTCAAATAATGAAAACTCAATAAGATGTGGTTGGGTTTAGGAATCCTCATAACAAAATTCAAACTTTATTTTATTACTTTTATTCCTCATGAATAATATGAATATATTTATTAAAACATTAATCCATAATTATATTATATTGATTTATAAAACTATTTATGAATTATATTCATTGGATTAAATTTATTAAATCTTAGTGAATAAATTGATGCGTTTTGAGATATTATATTTTATAAAAGTGTTCTAGTTTTTCATTGATTTGTTTATATTCCATGAAATTAATTTGTAGAAAATTATATTTAACTCCAAAATATTAGAATAAATGAAGTTAATTAGATAAATTTTACATATAATTAACACAATCCATCCATGAATGTTTCGATGAGAATTTTATTTGAAATGTCTTCATTCTCGGTTGACCGGCATTTTATGGGATATCGTCAAAAGTGCTAGGATGGGAAGTATAATGTTTATAATTTTCATAAATATTATAATTATAGTAGGTTGAAATAATTTATTTTAAAAAAAAAATTACATTATTTTATATATGGTATATGGTTTTTATTGGAATTGAAAAAATAGAAATACAAGAATAAAATAGGAAAGAGTTAATAGGGACCTACTCTCTCCTCGGTGCAGTTCTCTTGTACGACAATAAGAATGCCTTATAGGCTGGATTTTGATTTCTCCAAAATGATCATATGTATTAAAATGTAATATTTTGTGAGGATTTATGAATATACAGGGCTCTAGAATGGTTGGAATGAGTTGTTATTAAAGGGGGTAGAGGTGTTATTTATATTTAAAGAGATGGATAGTATTAGAAAAAAATATTAAATAAAATAAGATATCAAAGGTAATACATGATATAGTAAGTTTTCTACATTAAAAATCATACATTAAATTAATATAATGTGTCTAATAAATTAAAACCCCTTTATTAATATAAATCTTTAATTTATTAAAAAGTTAGTTAGAGAAAATAAATATTTTGTATTATAAGGAATCACTATTAACTATATGTTTTTGAAAGATATAATCAGGTTTGTAACCTATGTTTACTATATATTAATGTCAAATATTTGAAATATAATATATCATTTCATTATCTTATGTTCTATAGAGTATTATTTCATAATTACATCATGAATGATATAATTTAGGATACAATGGTTATGTGAAAATATATATATATATTACCATTCCATTTAAAAATTAATATATATTAGAAAATTACAAAATAAATAACCCTAGGATATTATTTTCATTATAATTTCATAAACCATATTCATTTTATCAAAATAAATTCCATAAATAGGTTATTTTAATTTTAAATATTAAAAATATGATTTTTATATAATTCATTGAAATAATGTATATTAATTATATGCTTATATTCTCTTTGAGTTATTTAATCATGATATTTATTTTTATCATATTAATATATTTTTAATTAAATAAATTAATCAGGATTAATAATATATATATCAAAATTTATTATTTTTTGGTAAAATTTCTATTCCAATGGTCATTTTACAATTAACAATAGTTGGGTTTCTATTCCCAATAGTCGGGTTTCTATTCAAACTATCGCATTACGATATAAATAGTAAAATTACCCAGTATGAATAGAAATTCATTACTGAAGTCATTATTATAAAAAATTCATATCATATTTCTATATTTTTGTTTTATATAATTTTTATTGTTTTACTAATATTATTTAATTTTCTAAAATGTTTGATGTTTGAGGGATCATTCTAGAAGGTCAAGGAGATCCCTATTTTCATAATTTATCTTTTCTAATTTATATTTTTTTTCTAGTTGTAATGTTTGTAATTTTATTTAGTTTTATTGATAATTAATGTAAAATATTTTATTGCTGGAATAATATTTTTTTTCTATTTCATTAATTGTATAATATTAAATTTTATATCATAATAGTCATTTATCTCAAGAGAAAAATATCATTTGTAAAATATATATCATTAAAAAAATCCACTCCACATGCCCAATTGAGGAACTCATAAGGTACAATTTAACTATGGTTCCTCATTCATTTCTTCTCAAATCACATAAAATTATTCCATGGAGAAATGTATAGAAAAAACTTCCCACAAAATTTAATATTTAGATTACATAGATGATTTTCAACATAAAATTTCATCAACTATGAGATTCCATGAACTGTTACTGAATGTATCTGCACTTTCCATCCATTTTATCTAGTCCCAATATGTTTCATTCTCTATATTTATCGTATAATTTTTTATTTTTCACTTATTTCAATAGATATATTGAAAATGAGCTATCAGAATGATAGAATGAAAGATATCATTGAATGAAACTCAACATGGGGATGTTGATGATCTCAAACATCATATAGATCCATAAAACATGATATGAGCATATCCTCTAGGATTATAAAGAGTATCGTAAATTATAAATATTTCTAAAGATGATTCAAAGTGTTGAAACTCAATTCTATATCAAGATGTTGTTGAATAATTCACCATATCATCAAGTTAAATCACCCATCTTGATCTAAAAAAATTGAATGTGGTACTCCTTGTAACCATACCACTTCATTAAGGTGTATCCAAGAAAGATGATCCTATATGAAATATTCCATAATATCAATGAAGTATTCTTAATTCAAAAAGAAATAGATAGTATCCAATAAAGTGTTATTCCCTTAAGGTTTTCTGGGGAGTACATAGAACAAATCCATGGTGATATATTCCCATTTCTATTCTAGTATGTGTTATGGTTGTAACATCCACTAATACATTTTTATCTAAAAAATTAAATTTTAAAATTTTAATATCAAAGGTATTATCTATAAAATATAACATATCATTCCATCTCACTAGAAATGATCATTCATATCATTATACATGTTTATACTCCCATGGTGAATATAGAGTGATGAGCTATGAGATTATTCTAACATCACTTTTTTCAAATAGGGAAACAATGAATCACTAACACCATCCTAACTATTATCATTCCATCCAAATTATGATTAAACGTACGGATTATTCTAACTATCTTCTTCCACTATCCATCTTTGTTTTGTGACTCTTTAAAATTACCTTTCATATATGATTGATCAATTATTTGAGAAAGATTATGTTCCCCCCCCTTACTTCATTATTACATGATAGAACCTCAAAAAATCAATAAATATTGGACATCTTGTGTTATTTATCATAGTAAATCTATCATGGATATTTCAACTCAATGCAACGACCACCTTTTTTGCTTTCCCATGTTGTTAATGTATTGAACTATCATTATCCTTAATCAACTCCCATCGTCTTATCTAGTTCATATTCATCTCTTTCTATGTGAATATATACATTAAAAATTTATATTCAGTATATACCGGACACCTTAATCTATATAGATAATGAATCTATATCCTTAATACACCAAATACCATAGCTAACTTCATAGACTTTTTTTTATAAAATTTCCCATAAAGAATAATTATTTTTGAAACATATGTTATAACCATGTCATTCATCGTGAGAATAAATGTTAACACCGTACTTAATGTGTCACTATAGAATGAAAACGCATGTCTCTTATAGTGTAATATATGAGAAGTTTCACTAACAAATCATATCTTTAGTTCGACAGAATTTCCATCATGTTAGTCTATCAGGATAAACATGGCTCCCTTATAAGTAAATAAGGTTAGTGAAATAAATAGTCACGAGAAATTATCCAACATGCATTTATAATATCCATCCCATCTATGAAAACATTATATCAATGTCAATGTTTTTTCAGGGAAAACATTCAATCTCATATAACCTCTCTAGAGATTAAATGACACCAAAATTAATTCATTTATATTAAAAAATCACCCATGTTAAAATATTTATTAAAATTTTATTTTCGTATGTTATTCGACATAATTATAAAATGATCTTCATTCAATTCCATTGTAATAGACAGACTTGGGTAAAACAAACCATACATGTGAGGTGGCCACCACATGGTGAGGTAAAGAAAAAAACACAGCCAAGGTTGAATATAACAATTCAGTACATAAAACCATTGTTCTATGTAGAATTAAAAGATAAAATTAGATCATTATAACCCTGTCTAAATTATCTAAACCTTAATGAATTAATATAACAACATCGACTGGTCTCTCTTTAGCCAATAATCACCTCTAAACTACCCCACATTAATAGTGAAGAAGAAAATAGATGTGGATATGCTAAAAGATACCCTTTTCAATTCATGTATCCTACAACACAACATCGAAATATACCCCCAGGGTAAAATTATTATTTCTGAATAATTCTCTATGGATAACACCATATAGAATATATAAGCTCTACTAACAAGAATAAAGTTGTTTTAGTTTGTAAAAAAAATTACATTTCCTAAACATAAATCCAATTTATTTGTAAATCGTTTTCTAAATTGGATTTATAAAAAGAAATTAATATTACAAAACATGAAATATGAATAAATGAAATTTTATAAATTGGACATTACATACAAGAATCAAGAGGCCCTAAAGTAATCACGCATCAATTATATAACATATAACAAAAATCTATGTGATATAGCCTCCAAATAAAATGTATAAGCAGAAATCCATTATAAAAATAATAATTAGAAAAATTACAATAAATAATAATTCACCACATACTAGGCCATGTCCAATATGAAAATCAAGAGCATATGCATTCATAACATTGGACACAAAAAATTTCAAGTCCTAACATAGTCTATCAACATCCAAAAGGATACCTCCTAGTGGATCCACTAAAAATAATGCAACTCATGACTTTTTTTGACAAACCCATGTTTATAAATGTGATAGTTGTATATATAAATTTCAAAACCTTGCTCACAATTTTAAAATACATTTCCAAATCCTATCCAATCCACTTCACTTTTTGAAACCCATTTCCAAATAAAAACATATGTTTTCAATGAAAAACTACCCATTAAAAATTTAAATATCCAAATAACCATTTCAACCACATCTTAAATCAAGTAAATGAACAATCCAAATGAATTTTCCTAGGAAAAAAATAAATACATGAACTCATTATTGAGAAACAGTAACCTCAAACTAGTATAAACCAAACTTCTTCATAAATGTTGATTATAAAATGTGAGATCAGAATTCCATAGATAATGTTTGATGAAAAACTATGAATGATAGATATAATAAACAATATGATAATGAATATGAACCCTAATTGAATAAAAATAACTAGACACTAAAAAATAAATGAATATCTAGGAGGAATTATTACTGGATGAAATAGACCATAACTTCAACAAAAATTATCAATCACAAAACAAAATTATCTAGAAGGGTTTATAGTCCACAAAATATCCGCTCGGATTTACATGGTCTAGTGGGCGAAGGGTTTAAAATGAATAAATTAGTAAATAATATGTTGTTTTCCAAAAAATATAATCCCATTAATATTATTGAGTTTGAAAACCCATTACATGTCATGTAATCCATCAATCTCAAATACTCCAACAAAACCATCACCATTTTACTAAAATCTAAATTTTTTAAAATACATGATGTGAACCTGTTACACAGTTTTAAAATTCATTACTCCATGTATGAGTTAATAATATTTTTAAGTTGGTATTACAATTCCATGTAATGTAGTTACATGGAATATAAACCCCAAAAGCTGACAAAAACTGTGTGTTTAAGTAGAAGAACACAATGACCCCTCTTTTAGTGTTCAATGAACATAGGAATAACCTCATTATGTTTTTGACACATTTATTTTTGTTTCCATTAATTAAAATAAACAAAAATCCATAAAATATAGGTAACACTACTTTTTAATGGAACTCCATCCCTGATAATCTGACAAACACACCGAAACACGAATGATAAAAAAATTATACATAATGGAGTAGAAAAAACGAAAAACGTGGTGTTATAGTCTCCCCACTATAAACAATTTCTTCCCCTAGAAAGCCCCCAGATTATTAAAAATTTAAAATTTGAAGTCCAGTACTACCATATCATCAGTTACATATCCCACATCTCATGATTGTACCATCCATACTACCACAATACCCATAATAGAGGAATTGTTTTATTACATATTACCATCTCTCTGTGATCTATAATTTGAACTAGATTCTCAATAAAAGTGGGCTTGATCTCGTGATTTACAGCATCCTATATAATATAATGTGAATGATCAAGTATATATATCATTAGCTAGGAATTGTAAAACACTATGTGATTAGATGTATAACTAGATGGCATGCTCAAAAGATAGGTCACCCTTACCAATAATCCAATGATCTCAATGGGGCACATAAACCCTAGTGCTAAATAACTATATATACCAAACCAATGATTACATAATAAATTATAAAATATACAAAAAACCCAAATCACCACACTCTAAATCAGGTGTCCAATGAAAATGTTCCACATATGATATCTGATGAATTTATACTAGGAACAATATCTTATAGATGAACTACACCATCTATTTTACACCCTGAACCAGACTCATCCCAATCAAGGATATCTCTTTCAACTCTTCCTAGTATAAGAGAGATCTATATTGTTTCCCTTAAAATTAATCAAAGGGAACCATCCTAATAGATTCCTTATATGTATTTTCATTGGAAAATATGACCATAGGAAAATTATTTTCCCATGATTCTATATAATCATGCACAAAAAACTAGAGTATATCCTAAAAATTAATAGATGTTTATCTATGAATGTCTAAATGAATGTAGAAGATATGTCATGATCAAACTAATAAATGAAAAATTTTATTATGAAAAATAAATTCAAAACATAGAAGAGAACCTCATGTCCCTATTAGATACCACTGTACATGGAACCCTATAATGCATCACAATCTCTCAAACATACATGTCCCGGAATTAGTCTACCATCATAATCACCAAGATTTGGAGGAACTTGAAAAATAGTTATGAGTCGATGAATGATCAACCAAATTAGAATCCTTCCTAGATAATGATTTTGGAAAACCAATATTTAAATCCATTAAAACAACATACCACTTCAATTCAATAACATGTAATGGATGCAATAAACTGGAAGGTCTATAGAATTCTTACATAATTATATAATAAGAATAACACCATGATAGAAATTCCAAAATCTACTAACTTATCCCCTTCCACTAATACCAATGTCTCATGCCATGATAAATATTGGTTTAAACAATGTTCACATTCCTATAAGATTAGAATCCACTATCTACAAATCATTCATTAGGGAAAATGGAAAACCCAACCTACGAAGGAATAACAAAGTGAAACTGGGTGATAGAGTCCACTCACCTAAGGACTCCGCATGGAAAAGGATTTCAATAAATCATAAAAACATTTTGTATGTTAGCTACTCAATCTAAACTCGGTCATCCAAGATCATTCATCATTCATCGAATCTGAGAACACCTGTCCACCCCTAACTTTCACTCCAAATCTAATAACAGAAAAAAAAAATCTCATCTGATATAAATGCTCAACCTATTCCTTCATTGTTTTTTTGTAGTTTTCAAGTCACTTAAATAATAGAAACACTTATCTACCCATGAGTGAATGTAATTCCAAAATCAAAGGTCTGCAGATACTATACCAAACATCACTGTCACATGATTTGATCCATTAATGATAAAATATATTTTTCCCTTATTTTATAATCATACAATAAATAAAGACTGAATTATATATTGAAATCACATTATGATGTCATTCATAACTGTTTCCAACTCAACATCATAGGTTAGGTAGTTCATGTCAAGAAGTCATAACTAGGATGGGTCATATGCCACAACAAAATTCTCTTACATTAGGAAACATTTTAAACATATACCAGATGCATCATAGACACCATCATAACCCAAACTCAGCTATAAATGAATCAAAACAAGTGATGAATTCAACCTTGTTTTCATCTACTCAAAAGTCATCTGATAGTTTCTATTCCTCTCAAAATTTATTCCCCTATGGGTTAAAATAGTCATTCAAGATATGATATTGGAGAAATTATGTTCTAACCACCCATATTAACCAACCAAAACCAATATAATTCAGATATGAAACACATTTATGGAATTATTCAGGAAAAAACATGTATATTTTCCTGATACATTGATTCTCCGATTTGGAATATAACATGACCCCGAAATATCAAAACCCTTGTACCAAACCCATATTTGGAATTCATAACATATATATAATGTTACTTCATTGTTTGAAGGGTGATGTACAGATGGTCCATATGCTCCTCCTCTATCATGTATGAAACCAAAAAATCTTCGATGAACATAATTATAGTGGATTCAAAGAACTTAAGAGTGATATGTTTCATCAAAACCATAAACATCGTATTGTCATTAGTCAGACCAAATGGCAGAACTATACACTCATAATGCACATACCAATATCCAAACAATATATTAGGTGTATCATTTTATCATACCATCAATTGGTGATACCCTGACCACATGTCAATCTTTGAAATCCAATATCTCCCCTATAGGTTGGTCAAGAACCTGTAGAGACATATTAATTAATATTAACTTATTTAACTTGTGATAGTTAGTAAAAATGATTAGGAACTAATCTTCCTTCATAAAATATATAAATTTGAGAACCGTGGTGACATTCTTTGATAAATAAATAATTTAGCCTCTATATTTTCAGGATGAACGTTATATTCCACCATCATAGTAGGAACCATTAAACAATATGTAATATGAATTGAAATTGTACCTAGGAGCATGTTAATAGTAAACTCGTCCTCTCTCTATATAGGTGAACAATAAAAATTATCTGTTAATTCCTCAACGTAAGGGCACACCACTGCATAAATTCAACCACCTTAAAATGGGTCAACTTCATCTGGAAACATCTCTACCAACTATTATGAGATTATCTAAGAATAAGGTAAAAAGACCATTAACTTCTCGATCTATAGTCCCACTCACATTGAAATACATGACTGACCTCATCTTTAAAAAATTAATATTCTAATTAGGGATGAAATATTATCTGGTCCTTAACCTTTACAGTACAATACATGCTAATAATCCAGTAAAAAATTTCATGCTCAAGCACCAAAGACTCCCATTATAACTCAATGTTTTTTTAAACACTTGAAGAATGGGAATTTTGAAAAATTATTCAATCTAATTTCCCGAAGGTGTTGAAAAATTCAAAAAATAGAGAATATGATATGAATTTAAGCTCAAAAACCAAATAAATTTGGCAGTACAAGGAAACAAGTAGCAGATATCTCAAAAAAAGATGATATTATATAATATAATATAAACATTAAGACTCTAATAGTAGATGGACTAGATTTATATCCATCTTTCATATAATTTGTTAGATAAATATTTATGATCTTATCACCAAGAAAATCCACCTTGGACTATGGATTTGACTCACCGCCAATGGATGAATATGTAAAAATCTATGAAACCATGTTGAGAGTGGATCCCCCCTTAATTAAATAAGACATCCATTTAATGAAAATTTTATTATTAACCAATATTTCACAATGATGACAGGACCTAGGAGCCTTTTCATACTATGGCAGAGCATAAAATTTCCCCACACTGATTGATAATATAATATGCTTCCCATATGAAGCCCCTAAAATTGGACCTCAAGAAAACTGACTACCCTTACATTTCCTTTTCTGGATAGATGATAAACTCTAGCTAATAATTGAACAAATTGAAGATCTTTACAAAATTGTCAAACAACCTATGTCTACCTTAGCCAAATATTATTTTTCAAATACCTCCACAATGTTCATATGGAACATTACAATCAATATAAAACTTATATAAAGCCTCATACCCAACTCAATCCCCCAAGAATTAAGTTGGTCAATAGTTATGAGAAATAGTGTCAGATACACCATCATAAAAAAAGGATAAAATACACTAGAATTGTATGATTCCCCTGATCGAAGGTCAAAAACACTCGACAGATTATTTCACATAACATTTCGAGTTAAAACATCTAGTTTCATATTTTCATATTAGATGACCATGTTATGTACTTGTGAAATATAACTTACACAATATAATCCCACAATCTCCTTCTCAGTCACTCGAGAACATATTTGGAAAAACCAATATTGAATACATCAAGAATCATTATGAAAATGATGATCCTATAAATACCATTAATCAATAACTCATATTAATTTTTCCCCTTATCACCATATAAAACATGTGTATGATTTTTAGTAAACTAAATGCAATGATCCACCAAATGTAAAGGGTTCCTCAAACCCACTTAACCTAGTGACTATATAGTTCACCCAAACAATTATTTTAAAGATATATCCACTAGAAAATTATCATGAAGAATCAATCTCATATCTACATCTCTTGACATTTGAAGACTTATTCGTAGATTATTTTTTTATTAAACTAAATAATATAACAAATTATTTCATCTGCACATTCCAAAAAAAAATCAAACTAATTTCATAATTCAATATAATGTTTTATGAAAACTTGAATTTAAAGAAATTAATAATTCTTTTTTTGAGAATGAAATTGAAAGAGGTTATATGACAATTTAAATAAACATCTTAAACATATCTTTTAAAAGTCCCAATACCCAAGTATCAAACCTAGTAAAATGTCCAAAACCACCCATGGAAACTCTTGTTTTGTCATGTATGTGTGCTGGATAGGAACCATTATTGCACATAATATCTGAATTAAAATGGCCCCTAATACTATCTTATTAAGACATATATCCAAATTAATTAAATTCTATCAAATATCAGGTTAAGACATATCTATGATACAAAAATTGAAACAGTCCATCCCAGTTCATACAAAACTTACACCTTACATGAAAAAAACACAGTGAGGTAAATACAGAAATGGAAAAATTTAATGAATATAAAAAATAAAGTCATAATACTAACGTATTATGTTTACTAAAAAGATACAATCAGGTCTATATAATATGATGAAAGTAGGCTTAATCAAAAATTATGAATTAAAAAAGACAAAAATATCTCCACGTGACCAAATATCACCTTTAAACCATCCCTCTATGAATGAAAGTAACATAGGACATGAAAAAATGCTACATTATTACCTTTCCATTAAATGTATCGAACACTAGAACATTTGTAACATTCCCAAGAGAAATTTTCAAGTCAAGTATCGATGCCCAATATGATAAAAACTCAAAATCTATATGTGTTCAAATAAAAAGAATTATTTAGTTTTAAAATTTCAATCACCAAAATATTGAAAATAATTTCCATAAATACAATGAATTGGTACATCATTTCCCCCTTGGTTTTTATAAAATCATATTATATATTAAAACTACAAATATTATATGTATAAGGGACATAATTATGAATGAATATTTGTTTAATCAAGAGGTAATAAAGTAAAAATATATATACCCAACATAAAATATCATGAGATGTTATGTGATAAACCTAATAATAAAACATATGAGTATCAGTCCATGACATAATAAATCACGATATATATAATGATAAAAGAAAAATCACCTCATATTTGGCCCCGAACTGTTGGAAAATACATATTAGAAACTCAAGAGAAGAACCTGGAATAACATTGGATGTACAAAATATTGTGTCAATCCACATTCCATCGACATCCAAAAGGATAGTTCATAGTGGTTACATGCACACTAAGTCCAGCCATGCCTTTTAACCAATGAAGCCATGGTATTAGAATGTTCCAATTTCCAATATACATTCAAAACAATAATCCAAATTTTATAGAAAATTTTACAAGGAAATAAAATCCACTACAATGTTTTAAAAACCATTTCCAAATAAAAAAGGTTATTTTAAAAGGAAAACCCCATATAAAAACATTTTCCCTTTCTAGAAACCCATTTAAACTACACATCAATTTCAAACAATGAACAAACCAAATTTATTTATCAAGAACAATAAAAAATTAATACCATTAACCCATTATATAGAAATAGATACTCAAATCATATATAAACCTAGCTACCTTCGACTATGTTAATGAGAATCTATTAGATTTCACATTGAAAGAAAAGGAATGACAAGAAACTACTAAAAATAAATAGAAAACCTTGTCCTATTTAAAATATGAAACCTAATAACATACGAAGAAATATATATGACCAATGGAAAGAAGAACAATAAGGAAAAATTACCAATTGGAATTCACCACCACCACAACAATGGTAAATAACTTAAAAATTATATAGAATTGTTAGAGGCCTCCAAAATCACCCTTAGGATATTATAGGTCAAGAGGTAGAATTTCTATATTTGAATGAAATGACAAATAATTCATGTAGCACCCTAGAAACCCAACTCATGACTATTAGACGGAGTGAAATCCCACAAAACATCTTGTAATCAATGAATCTCAACATTACTGGAAAAAATGAATACCTATTAACTATAAACATGATTTTTTTACAATAAATGGTTTGAAATTAGTACAATAAGTGTAAATACTTCAAGACATATATCAGTTCATAGATTCATCTAGACCATGGATAAATGTCTTGTATCCCCATTACATGGAACGTAAAAACCATGTAGACTTTATAGATTGTATGTTTAAGTATAAATACTCAATTACCTCCCTCAAAGCATTATCCAAAAATGAAAAGAATGTTATTAAGTCATTTTCACCTTTATTCATAGACTCCACCAAATAAAATAAACATGCATCCATAAACATTTGGATATTTTCCTTACAAATGATCTCCACCTCCGATATGACTACCAAGAAACCAAAATAGGATGATAATCTACTAATAAAAAACGGATTACAAGAAATGTATTGTGGGGTGTTACATCCTTTATATTTGCATATATATGAATATAATCTATTCAGACTAGTGAAACCTGATCAAGGTAGTTACTATAGCCTATATCCCTTAAAACCGTGATAATATTAAGGGAATTAGTAATACCAAATTGAATAATTGTATATTCATAGATTCTATACCTTTTATGGAATGAAGTCTTATATATATTAAACTTTTTAACCCCCAATTAAATAAATCTATAATGAAATCCAAGCTTGGATAAATATTAAAATTTACTAAGATCACAAAACAAGTAATAAATATGAAACATAAGATACTTTTTATATAGAGGGAACTTTTCCACATCTGTACAATCAATGCAGAGTCGCATTGATCCATAATTATTCTTAATAAAAGGAAAAGGTTCAACCAATAGTGAAACAATTTTCTAAATAAATCCATATCATATATTCTCCATTATAGGAATCCTACATTCTAAAATCACTATATATTGAATTATTATAGGGAGTCTATGTAATTTGTGTAACATTTTATACGAGTTAAATTGAATTGTCATATTCATAATATGGTGGGAGAGAATGAAATTCTTCATGAATGACAAAAAACTCTATAAAAATATGTGTATCATCGATGATTAGTTACTACCCAACCATATGAAATAAACACCCAATTTTTATATTATATAAGACCCATACATTGAATTTAATATCCATAAAAATTTTGAAAATATTGTCTCACTGGTAGATGATCAAATATTGCTTCCTAATATCATATATGACATCCCTACCCAAATAAATTTATGTCTACCTCATAAAGGGAACATAAAATTCATGCTTATTATGACATAAAATTTTATAAGTGGGAGGATATCATGATTTTTTGGATTAAATTTACCACAATCATTATCTTGGGAAGAATCGTATTTATAGGATCCGATAATTTTAATATATGGTATTTTACTACAAATACCACATATTATCATTGATAATTGAAATTTATATTTATAATAACATTTAAAAATTAATTTAAAATATATCAACTAGTATACATATATATTTTATATTAATAATTAACACATCATACTAATCATTCTACTACAATTAAATACAAAGACCAAATAGTATTTCTTGACCGTCAAGCACGATTAATCAAATTGATCAGGCTGGAAAAAATATTTATGGGATGTCGAAAAATAGAAAACAAAATTTCAAGATATGACACCTTTGGTTTATGAAAATCCATCCATGGTCACCATAAAATCAAATACTTGATGATTTTTCATAAAGTGACTATGAATATTCATAACATGTCCCAACGGAGAGTCAAAATATGTTCCCATCATGGACCATTTTCATCCACTTGGTGAGAAAAAGATTACATTTACAATCAACCATATTTGTAGTTATTAACTATGAAACCACCTATCCCAAAATGTTGTTAATTAGGTGTTCTATCCAAAACTGGAGGAATGATTGGTGCCTGCATAGAGTTTTAGATCAGATCACAGAATTTCATTTAGATTTCCTGCTGTTCATAGTTGTAGTTCATAGAGAGAGGTAAAAAAAATTACATCTCTTCATGATTATCCTTTTTGGGTCATTTTTGTCTATGTATAGTTTTTTACAATAGGTTTCACATGATTTTTTCAAAACATATTACCCTATGGAACGACCATGTGGTCTATTTAGTGTGTTATAGGTATGGTGAATGAAATTAAAATGGTTTTCTAAACCATGAAACAACTATTTGGGTTTCTCTATAGTTTTTGACAGATTCATTATCTTTATTTCCAAAATGTTTCTATGTCCATTTAAGGAACCCCAAGAGGTGATAATGGGCATGTGGTGGTCTAGGAGAGTGTATCATTTTTTTAAACTATGAATTATTTTAGGAGTAACAATGTGGCTTGATGATTTTGGTGGGAGTGGATCTCACATGGTTGGGATGAAGTATTCCAAAATTGTTAAAGTTTTCTATATGTTTAATAATATCAGTATTTCCCATATTCCACTCCCAAATTATGATGGATTTAATCACTCTTATCCCACACATGTGTCAGGAAAACTGTGAGATCCCTTGGTGGTGATATACCATCCTATTCCCTTGGTTACTTCCCTTCCATTACTATTTTCAAAGAGGTTTGAGGTGATGTTATCCACATGTTCCCTCCCTCCTCCTTCTCTAAATAATATCTTTTGGATTGAATTTTTCTCTTAATCCCAATGTATAATGATGATATATTTTAGGGTTCTATGTGGGTCTAATGATGTGAAATTTATTTTCAATGGTTTATTGCCACTATTGTTAATCCCATTGATATGGTTATCATTGAAAGAGATTTGTTTCAGGATGTTTATGTTTGGTTACCACTTTATTTAGTTAAGTGTTACTATGAAATTGATTCATTTTGTTATTCTATCCATGATTTCACTTACTGAATTCTTATTTTGGTAAATTCATAACATACATGGTTTCCTTGTGAATATTTGAAACCATTTAATTGAGGATAATTGTTTGAAAAAAAAGTTCATGATAATTAAATGTTTTAATACATAAATAATTTTTTTTATTATGATACTAATTTTTCTATTTAATTATGTATTTTTGAAATGGTTTTCGTGATGTTAAATTGTTATTAACACAATTTTTTGTTTTTAGTGACTGAAAGTAATGCTCAAGATGGAATTTTGTTTTGAATTAAGGCATCAACTTCTATGTGTATTTTAAAAAACAAATGCTCAATTTATTTCAAATAGTGACATCAAATGAGTGTATGGTTAACCACATATTAATTTTTAAGGAACCTTTCTGAATTTTTTTTAATATGGATCATCATTCAGACTTATTTTTTCTTGAAAGAATAAAACCCTTTTTTAATAGTATCTTTTAAATGTTTTAATAGAGTTTTTTGGTTTTATTGGACCTATTAATTAGTTTTAGGTTTATTTTAGTGAAAATTTTGATATAAATTAATTATTTGATCATGTGTTAGATTTAAATGGAAGAGAAGAAATGTGTCTATGTGACTTTGGAATTTCATAAGTTCATGGGTGATTTCATACATTATCCCATTGGGGTTTTGATATTATATTGTAAAATTTAAATGGGATTTGTATTTCAATGAATGTTTTAGTGTTAAAGGACCATTTAGAATATTGGTTTTTGTATCTAATTTTCAGAATTCAGATGTGATTTCCCCTTTTTGTACCCCTTATGATGGTTTGGGATCACTATGTGATTATTTTTCATCCCCTTTTTTAAAAACGTTCACTTCAATGATTATATACATGATATGTGTATTGATATTATTATCACTGGGTGTTATGTCCGAGCGATGTTGATATTATGTCATTTGGTTTGAAATTTATCATTTCCTCTATGACTCACTTCTTTCATTAATCTCAGTATATAGGGTACTAAGTGGAAGATCTATCTCGTTCCTCAAGTTTTTTTAGACGCCAATAGTTGACCACATGTCAAGCCAGTAACAAGGGCTATGTGGAGTATACCATCATAATAATTCCGGTGTCGTAAAATTATATGGAGTTATGTAAAATACAAATTTTCTTATTTATTTTGGGTGTTTATACCATTCAGTGGTTAGGTTATTCTCATTTTAGTGAATTTATGTCAGACTATAACACATTTTTTTTAACATCCCAGGTAAATAAAGAAGAAGAAAATTTCATATTTTATTTTCATATATGTGAATTAAATATAAATTTTACATTAAAGGGAATAATATGTCTGATGGAGTACCAGAAACACAACAATGTGTTTCTCTGAAGTCTATTGTTTCACACAAAGCTAAGTCATACTGAAAAATAATAATATACTATTATTTTAAATTTTAGTCAATGACAGGTTGTTGTATTGGAGAGAATGAAAAGAAATTACTACAATATGATTATAAATGTTTGTTAAATGTTTTTACAGTTATCCAATAAAATTTAGAGGGTTAATATGTAATTGAATCTAATTTTAAGAACAAATACTCTAAAATTCGTTAAAAGGTCAATTTGCCACATTTTGATGGTGAACTCTCATTAAATTTTGTTTTGGTACATTTAATATATTTTAGTTCACAAAATAAAATTCTACTTTTAAATCAAGACATCAAAATTTTCTTTGGATAAATTTCTTAATCATTCTAATAAAATTCATTTTTTAATAAATAGTGAAAAATACTGTATTTTAATTCCAAACCGCCTTTTAAACAAATTAATTTATATGGACAGATTGTCTTTTTAATCATTTTGAAAGTTTAATTTGATTATATTTTTACCATTAAATCTAATATTTTGCATTGGATGTAATTTTACTTTGTAATTTGACATAAAAAGTGTCAATCTTTTCATAGATATAATTTCCTAAAAACATTCTTTTTGTTTTGCAAAGTTAATTAATTTCAAATTAATGAATTCATCTTCGTTGTTTTGAATTTGGTAAAATTGAAATTGTTTTCTAATTTGGAATATCAAATTTATCTTCTGCTGAATTTTTGGTATTTTGCTGAAAACCTATATTTTTTTATGACTAGTGAAAAACTAAATAGTAGATAAAAACCCTAATTTTTCATTTAAATGAAATTTTACAACTTCGGTGAATTGAATTTTAAAAATCCAACATACATGGTAGTTATCAGTATATAAAATATGGTTCAATAAGAAGAAAATAATTATTTGTGCATAGTAACTTATGACTTTTATTTACAGTAGTTAAAGGTAAATATTGTAATTGAAGGTAAAAATAATATTATAATAATATAAACATACCATAACATTGGTTCTATCATTATTGTATTAGTCATGAATGACGAATATAATCCATGGGTGTGATTTTTGTCCTTTGAAATCCATTTTGTTAAGATAACGACAGTAATAACATTTTATTTAAAGTAAAAAAATAAATATATCATAAATTTGTATTATTTTGTAAAATAAAATTAATGTTGGGTTATATAATTGATATATTTGACTTTTAATATTCATATTTAATATAAAAGAATATCATACATCATGGTATTTTATTTAAATATTTTATATATAAAATAAATAAAATTATTTATGACATAATAATGATGCAGTGTTTACCTCATTAATGAATAATTTAATTAAATAGGATTATAGAAATTAAAATAATATCCAAAACCATTCCAATTCTTATTGGATGATTTTATTACCAACAAGAGTCATTTTATCTTCTACTTTAATAAGTTTTGGACCTTTATAAACGAGAAAATCATTATTTAATAAAATAATATTTTCAAACATTCCTAAAGATCCCGTCCCCCTATAATAAAAATACATCACATATAACCCATTACTAACCCATATCAATCCCCTTGGATCATCCAAAATCTACCCAAATAAGCTCTCATGATCCCTTTCTTAAACCAATAATCCTTACCTTACGAAGAAGTCACTACAAAAAAAATCATTTTGGTTCAAACCAAAGGGAGTTAACTGATTTATATGTAACATCGTTTATTAAGTTCATTTATTTTATTTTACTTATAAAACCCCATAAAACCCTCCATTGAATTATTTTATAACAACAAAAGTATCTTAAATATAATTGGTTGTTCATATGAGAAGGATTCAAACTACATTTACACGCACCTCTGTCTAATGGGTAAAGAACATACTGTTTCAATGGATGATAAAATACGGCCTCACGAAACGATGATTGTTCAATATTGTCCTACCACCTTTTATGGTGGACATTAAGATGGAACTATTTTTACATATGATATATATTATATTTATATTTTCTCTATACATCTGTATTTTTCATCAATAATTTACCTTTGTGGTTTCTATAATTGTTAAATACAATAATTTCATTTGAGAAAGTGTAGTCTACCACCACTCAAAGTGATATGTCTCGTTCATTCACGTGTACGTACGGCTTACCGTATAAATTGAACATTGCATTTCATTTCTTATCTCGAAATGTTATATAATATTATAAATACATATATATATATATATTGGATATATATGATATATATGATATCTAAATTAGGAATATCATTTTGGAGATAATGTTATTTTGATCACATGAATAACATTAAATTATAAGAAGTGCATTTTTTACTCAAGTACCAAATATTGAAAAACAATTTTTTATTAACATAATTTTTATATAATGTTTATTACATGGTAATAAGTGATAACAAAATTTAAACCCAAAAATTGTTGTAAATAAAGTATAAATTTACTTTTTTTTATAATTCATGAGATTAAATAACGAATGGTTCAAGGTGGACACAAGTTAAGGGTCTTCATCCCAATCTCCTTTCATTGAGGCATATTTCAAATTATACATGACTTAATTTTATATGAGGTATAAAAAACTTTTAATTTTCATTTCATTCAAAGGGAATCTTTTTCTACGAGTCATTCTTATAAATGACAAAAAAGAATGTCTCTTTTTAAAGTAAGCATTGACAGCGTCCTTTTCTACCGCCCCGAGTAATATTTGATATTTGGCTTCCATAACAAGCCATAAATTTTATTAAATTAATATAAAAAACGTATAATCATTTCTGTATTTTGGTATTGAAAATGGTTTTGATAATGTATTTGTTATGTCAATATATTTAATGGATATATATTTAATTTAAAATGTGTAAATTTTATCAATCATGTATGTTTGTTTTTACTGTCATGAATATTTTAGGGTTCTTGGACAGTGATTACGTAAAGGGGTGGTTCCATGATAATCATATGGTGGGTGAGCCTGATATACCTCTCTAATGCATTGGGTAACGTGACAGAGGTAAAGGTTAATGTTTCTTCTATGAGATTTATGTGATATTCTGTGATGGGTATTCCAAACGTAACTCTCTATGTAGTTGTGATAGCTAAAATGTAATTTAGATATGTATTCCACAAGTTACCTTTATGATTTATGATTTCTATGTTATTCCTAATACTTATGGTTTCATGAGGTATGTTAAATATCTTATCAGTGGTATGTATTGACAGACTAATGTTTTCTTTCACTATTTTATAAACCTTACTAATCTTTTTATGCTCATCACAATTTTTTGAAATATTTTTCATAGGACATATATATGATTAGGTTAATGTATTTGATCTTGTAAAAGTCATGCCGTCAAAAACATGGAACTAGACATGATATATTTTTACAAGTGTTTTTATTTTATGAAAAAATGGAAACTGAGTAGAAGTGTCTACTTTATAATTTGGGAGTTGTAATGTTATTTTTATGGCCAAATTATCTAAAACTATAAACCTTAAAATATCCTCAATGTGAATTATTCATTTAATTCATGATTATGTAATGTTTTTACACTGTGTCCTTATAGTGTTATTATAGGTCGGTTTAGAAAACTCTTGAAGTTAGGATATTGTTAAATTAATATCCAATAATTATTTTTTATTTATGGTAAGATAGAAATTGTATATCATTTAAATATTAGCATGTTAATTTGCCTAAGGTATTTCTATGTTGAGCATGGTTTTCTATAGAGGAAACCTGGCAGCAATGATTGGACGACATCAGCAAGAATACAACCTTCTAAATTAGAAACCTGATATGGTTAGAATTAGAACTAAATAGTTTGTGGCAGTAATGGTACAACTGACATAGGCTATAAATTTTTGGTGGTATTTATGCATGAGATTATCTAGATCAACCACAGAGGAAAATGTCAGTAGTGAAGCATTTCATAAGTCAATATCCCTAATCATTCAGAGGATCATCAAATCCTAATATAGAAGAAGGGTGGATTAAATCACTAGAATAGATTTTTTATGCCATTGTGTGTTTATAACATCAAAAGGATAGTCTTTTTTTACCATTTTAAAGATGAAGCTGATAACTTGTGGTTTATGGTGAAAAATATCAGGGATAGTGAATAAATTGATGCTCTTGATTGGGGTGAATTCAATGGTATGTATCTGGAGAAATATTTTTATAAGTTGTTTCGTCTTAGGATGGAAGAACAATTCATAGAATTTAGGTAGGAGGATGAATCAGTAGCCAATTATGAAGAAATATTCACTCGACTGGCTAGGTATGCTCTAAATTTCATATGTGATATTGATTGTAAAATAAATATTTTGCACTCAAGATGAAAGACAAATTATCGATGGGATTTTTATTATCACGTGTTCAATAGTTAAGAATAACTTGTTCGATGTGTGACAAAGGTGGAAATGGGGTTTGTTGATGATCTGGTGTTCTTTCACAAACAATATAGAAGAGTTTTAGGGGGCATACGAAAGTAAATAACTTTTAAAAAAAAATATAATGCTAAGAAACATAAGTTTATAGTCTGTGAAAATTGATGTAAAAAGAATTATAGGGAATATCATTTGAATTATGGTATGTACTGCAGATGTAGAAAATTGGGGCATAGGGCTCATAATTGCACTGAAAAAGATCAGGTTAATTGAAATACAAAATATGATTTACTGTCAGTAAAATGTTGTAAGTTCAATGAAATGGGTCATTATGAATATTAATGTCTAATGAAGAAATCAACCGAGGGAAAGCAGTCAGACTATAAGAAGAAAGGGGTGGTGAAATCATTTGCAACTAAATTAGTAGATGTTGGGACATCAAATAAAGTAGTATCAGGTACACTGTTTGTTTACTCAAATTATGAAAATGTGTTGTTTGATTTAAGATCTACACACTCTATCCTTTTTGATAAGTTTTCTATTATATTGGGAATTCCATCTCAAGATATGAATCCTGATGTTCTGGTAAAAACTATGAAAGGCAATGTTGAGACAATAAGAAATTTTAAGAAACATCTTGTCCTTGTGTGAGAAAAGAATATACCTAAAAAACTTATTGTTTTTCCTCTATTATAGTTTGATGTTATTTTGGGTATGGATTGGCTTTCTATTTATCATGATATGACGGTCTGTAGAGCTAGAGAATATTTATTTAAGAAATATTTTTAGTTTTTGTACAAGATTGAACACTTACTTTTGATAACATATCATAAAGCTAAAAAACTAGTAAAAGATGGAAATAAATGTTACCTTGCATATATTGGTGAAAAAAATGGAACTGTTCAGATTAATGATGTGAAAGTAGTAAATACGTACCTTGATGTTCTTCCTAATAAGTTGTCTAGTATTATACATGGTCGAGAAGTTGAATATATTGTTTACATAGTTCATGACACTAAAAAAACTTCCATAAACCCTTATAGAAATGATCAAATTGATCATTTAGACTTAGAGAATCATTTTCATGAGTTATTAGATAAAGTTTTATTTTGACCTAGAACATTAGCATGGGGTTCACCTGTCTAGTTTGTTACGAAAAAATATGGTTCCATGCGACTTTGCATTGATTATAGAGTCTTGAATAGCATCACTGTTATGAACACATATCATTATCCTCATATTTATGATTTGTTTGATCTGCTACATGGATCTCATTATATTTTTTTGATTGATTGGTGGTTAGGGTAACATCAGTTGAAAGTAAAGGAAGCATACATTTCAAAGACATCATTTCACACTAGATATGGCTATTATTAATTTGTGGTTATGCCTTTTGGGTTAACCAATACAACTTCTGTATTCATGGATCTTATAAATAAAATTTTCTGTGTGTTCTCTGATATGTTTTTGTTTGTCTTCATTGATGATATTTGGTTTTATTCTGAATGCCAAGAAAACCATGAAAGTTATTTATGTTTTGTCTTGAAAACCGTAAAAGAAAATAAAATATTTGGGAAATTCCAAAAGTGTGAGTTTTTGTCACAAAAAATCACATTCCTTGGTCACATTGTTTCAAACAATGTCAAAACTGTTGATCCTGCAAAAACAAAATATGTTGAAGAATGGCCATGTCCCAAAAAATTAATTGAGATCCATAGTTTTATTGGTGTAGAGGTTTATTATAGGAGGTTTGTTGAAACATTTTCATGGTTATCTAATAAAATGACTAAGTTAACTCTCAAATATGATAAGATCAAATGAAAAGAATAATGTGAGGACTGTTTTCAGGAATTGAATAAAAGATTGGTGGATGCTCCAGTTTTTTCTTTGCCTTCTAGAAATAGTGAGTTTGTTATCTACAGTGATGCTTTGTTGAAAGGACATGGATGTGTCCTTATAAAGAATGATCTGGTAATTTTTTATGCTTCACATTAGTTGATACCACATGAGTTAAAATACCCTATACATTATTTGGAATAAGCTATTGTTGTTTTTTATTTAAAAATTATGAGGAATCATTTATATGGTGTAAAATGAGAAGTATATACTTACCACATATGTATAAATTATATATTCACTCAGAATGATTTAATCACGAGACATAGGATATAGATGGATTTAATGAAGGATAATGATTGCAATATTCACTATCATCCAAGAAAATAAAAAAATGTGGCTGATGATTTGTGTCGAAAAATTAATGGCACGTTAACATTTTATTTTTTGAACAAGATACATTGATTAAATATTTTTTGAAACATGTCATTGAAGTTGTTGGGATAGAAAATTTCTCTGTTTTTCTTCATGTTTCATTGAAATCATGTCAATCAGATAGAATTAAGAAAGTTCAAATGGAAGATATTGAGTTGCTAAAAAAGGTAGAGTTGTTTTAGAAGGGTATATTGCCTGATTTTAACATTGATAATGATTGTGTTTTGAGGTTAGGGAAGAGATTATGTGTGCCATGAGATTCACAGTTGAGAAAAGAGTTATTATGTGAATCTCATATAAGTGATGGTGTTTTAATGGCAAGTGGTATTACATTGATTGCATGGATATTTAATGTATTATTACATATTTTTCATTGTTCATCATGTCAATAATGTAATAATGTCCTAGAGTATTTGTTGCATTGATAAGGTCATGGTTGTTCCCCGCTATGATGAGAACCTTGAAATGCTATAGAAATATTCTTAAATTTTGTTTTGCAGTTGGATGACATGATTTGATGGGCACATATCATGTAGACCATTAGGTGTGAGTACTCATAAGTAGATGAGAATTCCCCTAATGATATTCACACTTGGTAATCTCCACGAATGAAGATTATGAGAAGAGACCTGCTAGATGAAATTCCCCATGTTTTGGTGTCATCTGATATTTCTATCTATGAGTGTCTGTAATGATCCTTAGACATTAAGATTATCATTAATATGTGCCATGACTTATGCACTTTGATTTACTGATGAAAACCTTCAAGCAGATAGTTGGTAGGAAGTTGGGTACGTTGGGTGCGTCACGAGTGGCATGTTATGAAAGGATAAGTCAATGAAGGATCTGTCCCATCCATTTATAGAAGTTGATATCTCGGCCCTTTGATTGAAATAAAACCGTCAGGCGAAATTCTACAACAATTTTGTAAAGAAGTGTTTATTTCAGGTAGAAAATGAACGATGTATCAAGCATTAACGTTGATGACATAATCATGAAACTTACTTGATGAGATATTGCGATAAAGATATTATATTACACAATGAGAATTCGTATGTGGATTTAGTTCTAGAAAAATTAAAATCTTTATCTTGGTTCAATGACCCAATGCTAAACAATACTGTTTAACTTTAGGAAAGCCTGCTTAATTCCAACTAGAAAGAATCCCAGAGAGTCACAAAATAAGTGTTTTGGGTGGTCTCGGTTAAATTATATTTGAATTTAATTAATCAAATAAATATTATTATCAAGTACATGGAATAATTTTATTCAAGATAAGATGGTCCTAAAATTAAGTAAAATATATTTATTTATTTTATCGAACATATTGGAAATATTTATTTACTAGTTTGTAAATAAAATATTTATTTAATAGAATAAATTATTTATTTATTTATTCTGGTGTTCAATAAATGGTAGTGGAGTTCGAGTGGACCAAGGTCGGTCCGGTTGAAAAATATTTATTTGCAAGATAGTAAATAATTATTTAACGAGTTGTCACATGTTAAAATAATGCTGCTACTATTTTATTACGGGGAATTTTATTTATAATTCAATTTTCTGCTAGTTGGATCACTATAAATAATGGCTTGGTATTATTATTAAATGCATGGGTTTTATCTAAGTTCATGAATGTATTTAATTTTTGATATGCAATTAAATATTTCAACGGAAATTCCATATATATAAATAGGAACGTACCCCTATTGTGCCATACACCACACCATGCACCTGGTGAATTGAGAAATGTGGAGCCAAATAATTTCTCTCTCGAATCCTTTCTCTCCCCTCTCATGATTGAGAGACGTTCATCAAGGCTGAATAACAAGCAATAAAGAACAACGGACACAAGACACTGACTTCACTGGGCTAACACCCAAAGAACGAGTAGTGTCGATCAGAGGCCATTAGAGCATTTGTGGATCACCTCTAAAGGTATTCTTGTTTGAATCCTTACAACCACAATGAGATAATCTGGAATGGTCAATCCAGATGATCGACATCATCAACAAATAAAAATACGAAAAACACATGTATTATTTTTCATTATGAAATTAATTTATTTAATTATAAAAATCATTTTCAAGATACTCACTAAAGGTTTTGAGGACTCTTTTTTCTTTATATAATTTTGTGATTATAGTCCATGGAGATTGGCGTTCATCGTCGTATTGATCCCATAATAATAATTGATCACGGTAAAAATCAAAATTGGGTGAAATCCCAACCATGCATTCGCTGCACCCGGATCCTTTAAGTGATATCAGAGGGGTTACATAATAGTTTATAATTATTAAAATACATCGTTGATGAATTACACATTTAATAATGTATTTGTTTCAATTCAAGTTAATCATTCTGCAAATCTGAATCTCGAGATCTATTCCTCCTATTTCATTTCTTGTTCACCTTTTAGAACTAATATTTTCCATTAATATTAATTAAAATAAAATAGAGGATATCTTCTAGAGGTTACAAATCCTCATGGTCGTACAACACCAGAACATACAGCATGTATTCGGCACTTAACGCCCTGTAGTCAAGATTCAATGCAGTATACCTGTCATCCAAACCAAGTTGTGTGTTGTAGTCTTTCTAACTGTCAAATGACTTCGTGTGTTGACCAGGAACAGGTGGCACGTGGTTTCAAGATTATAAATAGTGTGGCCCAATGGGAATGATGTGTAGTCCCTTCAGGTTTGGGTTGGACCATGTACCCCATATATGTCTTGCCCGGCTGGAGACCACGTAACGAGTATCTATATGGTGTGTGGCCCACTGGACACACAATGTACTCCAAATATTTCTGAATTACACTCTCACGTTGTTTCCCTGGGCGTGTAATTCGGATAGACGGTTAAAACTATTACACATCACGTAGTTAGAATTACATGTCATGTACTCATCCAAATTAAGCATATTTTTTTAAATTTTTTGTTATATTATACAAACCTTTGAGACGTGTACCATTAAGCTGGTGTAAATCTCGGGCACAACACGTGATATTTGTTTTATATAAATGTTTTTAATTTAGCATTTTTATTATTTTTATTTCTACTCATTGGTTAGATACGAATAGTAATTCACCGGGTTGCCTCCATGGTATAAGTTACATACAAAGATAATTTTAAATTATTTTATTTGTTTAAAATTATTATGGATTTGAATCATAAGGAGATTCCAAAAAGGATTTATGATAAAATGATTGATTAATTAAAGATGATAATTTATTGATTCGAGCGTGAATTGTCTTAAACGAGAATGATTAAAAAATAAAATGTTGTTTTTATTTATGTGTAAACATTATAGCATGTATGGATGATCTTGGGCTAGACCAGGACATTTTTATGTGGATGATTTATTTTAATTTATTTCTTTAAATTAAATTTATTGGTCTGTGAGCCTTCTCCTCATTAATAAGTAGGGCCTGCATGACCAAGGTTTCTTTTATGAAATTCCCACTTTTACCCCTCACCTAAAAATGAGTTAAAAAATTCATATTTTATGGATGGAACCACCAAGCTTGTGGAGACAGTTCAAGATGGAGTCACGGAGAAACCAATCCCAGGAGAAACAATGGTTGATAGGTGGAAGCTGTAAACACAAACCCAAAAGGTTCAAGTTGTTTCTCCCCTAGTTATGGGTTAGTTTTTCAACCACTAGATATACTAACCATTAGAAAATCTCGTGATAATTCCCTTTATTTTATTTTATTTATTTGAGTTTCGTGGTATATCATTATGAATGTGTTGGCACGATCACATTATTAATGAATTAAACAAGCACGCAAGAGGGAACTAAATAAACCATACATATGTATAAATATTATCTAGACATGATTAATCACCTATGTAAGTTCCACTTAATATTCATAATCATGTGATAATGATAATAATAAATTCACACAGAAGAGATAAAAATCCCACAAATAAAATATTAAGTCATAACATGCGTTCTGTTCCTTGATTAAAGGAAAAAACACAATAAAACAATGTGTTTGACCAACCCTTGTTAGGACACATACATTTATATAGGGAGCCCTTATGAAAGGTTTCAGGTTTAATTATCCATATTACATCAAGAAGAGTATCACTTTCTAGACTTTCTGTAATATTTGATGCTGGAGTTGATGAAATCCAAAGTCATGATTTCAGGATTTGTGAGTCAACCCAATATATCCAGGGGCTGCAAGCCCATAGTTGGAAATGACCTGTCTTCCTAAATACCTTCTAATAAATTGACCAACCCTTTATGGGGTTATTTGTAGATGAATATGGATCCGTTCACTAGAATTTCATGGAAACAGGATATTCCGAGTTCAATTGTGAGGTCCATTGGGGCTGGATAAAATAGTGGGGGACATAATAAACATTATTATTTCTTATAAAATGTATCAAGAAAGTACTAATGATATTTTATTTTAATTGTAGAATAAAAATGAAAATCTCATCAACCACACTATCCCTATAATCAATTTTGGATAAAGACAACATATTCATCGGCAGTAACTTCCAAGAATGGTTTAGACGCCTTCGAGTTATCCTATGCCCTGAACGGATGTCTTATGTGATGGAGTCAGCATGACCTGATCCACCTTCTAAGGAGACGACTGATGAGGATATCCTTGTCTATGAGAAACATATGAACAATGTGGTTGATGGTCAATGGTTGATGTTATCATCATTGTCTAGTGATCTCATGAAGTCTCATATAAACATGGATGCTAATAGAATGCTCGAGCTCCTCTATGGTCTTTACTATGAGAGAGAAATACTGGAAAGGTTTGAGATCTCTAATGAACTCTTTTAGAGTAATCTTGGAGAAGGTTCCCCAACTGGGCCTAATGTAGTTAAGCTCATTGGCTACATTGTGCACCTAATGTTTATAGGGTTTAAACTCCCCAAAGAATTGGGCACCAATCTCATTCTCGCATCACTCCCTCAGAGATTCTCTAATATTATTGTCAATTTCTATATGAACCACATTGATAAGTCTCTATCTTATCTTCTTATCCTCATTCGCCAACTGTAAAAAGATATGAAATGGGAAAAGCATTTGGTTCTTATGGTGAATAAGAGGAAAGGGAAATCGAAGAGAATTAAGCCCAAATCTTTTTAATGACCTTCCAAGAAATGGAAGATCAAAGTGAAGGCAAGGTAACAAGAGGTTGTTTGTTTCACATTTGTCCAGAAGGGCCACTGGAAGAAGATTTGAACCTAGCCTTAGAAGCAAAAGGAAGCATCATGTGTGTTTGTTATCAAATGCAATCAATATATTTCTAAAAATTGGGTATTAGGTATAGCTTGGGGTGCACACATATGTATCCAAATACAATAACTAAGTAGATTCATGAAGATTGATAGAGGGGACATAGATCTATGAGCAGCCAATGGAGCCAGGCTTCCTTCAGTAGCTCTTAGGGACTACAACCTCACGTGGCCAACTGGGATGGTCTTGGTGTTAAAGTGTTGTTTTTATGGTCCTTATGTAACCAAATACAAAATTTCTGTATCCAGAATAGATATAGATGGATTTTTATTCATGTTTAGAAATGAATGTTGCATCTTCTATAAAGATAGCATTTTTTGGTAGGGCAAATTTTTACAACAATCATTATGTGTTGGATTACACAATCCATGTAATGGAAATTGATGACAAAGATACTTCACATGACTCATACCACATCCATCTTTAGCATCATCAGCTAGGTCATGTAAGTCAGAAATGAAAGAGAATGTTATATAAAGATAGATCATTAGATTATTTTGAACTAAAACCACTTGGCGTATGTCATGCAAGTTTACAAGGCAAAATTACAAAAGCCCTGTTTGGTGTGAAAGGTTAAAGGGCTAATGAGCTTCTTGAATTAGTTTATACTGATGTGTGTAGAAAATTTATAGATGAAACAAGGGGTGGGTACTCATACTTCATAACTTTTAGTGATGATTTTAAATGATATGGATATATCTACTTAATGAAGTATAAGTTTGAATCGATTGATAAGTACAAGGAATACATGAATGATGTTGAAAACCATATTGGTAAGAAGATTAAGAAACTCCACTCAGTCCGATGTGGAGAATATCATAATCAGGACTTCATTGGTTAATTACAAGTGTTTGGGATTCTATCCCAACTCCCTCTTCCTTACACACTTAATTTGAATGGTTTAAGTGAAAGGAGGAACCGCAACTTATTAGACATGGTGAGATCATTGATGATTCATTCATGTCTTCAATTATCCATTTGAGGATATGCATTACAAATAGTGGGAAACATACTAAAACAAGTACCAACAAAATATATAAATGGAATTAAATACAAGTGCAGGAGTGGAAGAAAAGAAATGTTATTGAATTTACATGTGTGGTGTAGCAAACTGTTTTTAAGGTATCTTCAGGTAATAAATTCTCACCCCGAGGTTCAAAGTGTACCTTTATAGAATACCCTAAGGAAACAAGGTGATATTTCATATAAAACCCCTTACAAAAGTTTTAGTTTTAAGGAATTCCTAATTCCATGAGAGGGATCAAATCTAAAAAAGAGATAGTTGGAGTGAGATAGACTTTGATGAAGTCGAGGCTCAAGGTGCACAAGAGTTGGTACTAGAATAGATTTCACAAGGCCACATGGAAGAAGAATCTATTCTCGAGAAATAAGTACTACATAGGAGTACAATAGATGTTAGATAATTGAAACAGTGCTATTTTATAGTTATTGTGGATGGTGACTCCTTATTAGTTGATAATAATGATCCTCTAACTTACAAGGAAGCCCTTAGTGGCACAAACATTATGTTGTGGAAAGAATCCATGAATTCTAAAATGGATTCCATGTACCAAAACCAAGTCTGTATTTTGGTAGATCCTCCAGTTGATGTAATGAAAGTTGGTTGCAAATGGGTATTCAAGAAGAAACTGGACATGGAAGGAGAAGTCATTACCTATAAGGCACGACTGGTTGCAAAAGGTTTTAACCGGCGTCATATAGATGACTACGATGAAACCTTCTCACCACCTGCAATGCTGAAATCCATCATAATTATACTTTCTCTTGTGCCTTACCATGACTCTGAGATTTGGAAAATGGATGTCAAAGCAGCATTCCTTAATTGAAACCTTCAAGAAGATGTCTTCATGACACAACCTAAAGGGTTTGTGACTCCAAAGGATGCCAATAAGGTATTCCAGTTGTAGAAATACATTTATGGATAAAAGAAATCATCCAAGTCATGGAACATTAGTTTTGATGAAGCCACAAAAGAATTTGGTTTTATCACAAATGAATATGGGCCTTGTGTATACAAACAGTTTCGTTGGAGTGTAGCCATTTTCCTAATAGTAAATGTTGATGAAATATTACTCAGTGGAAATGAGATACCAGTCTTGCAGTATATTAAGTCATGGTTGAATCAATGATTCTTCATGAAAGGCTTGGGAACGATAGCATATATTCATGGGATCATGATACATCGTGATAGATCCAAGAGATAGATTTCCCTAAGTCAAAGTACATACATTGATAAGATACTGAAGACATTCAGAATGGAACAATCCAAGAGGGGATTGTTTCCAGTGTCACATAGCATTAATCATTCCTAGAAAATGAGTCCTCAAGCACATGAGGAATGAAATATAATGGAAATGAGTCCATACCCATTAGAGATTGGTTCAGTCATGTATGTCATACATTATACTAGGTTGGATGTCTCCTATTAATTGAGTGTTGTAGGTAGATATCAAGCTGACCAAGGTGACCACCATTGGATGGCAGTCAAGATTATCCTAAAGTATCTAAGGCATACTAAGGATATGTTCCTTGTTTATGGAGAAGATAAAGAACTAGTCATCAGAGGATATGCATATGCATGTTTCCAGACTGGTCAAGATGACATGAAGTCGTAACCGGGATACATCTCCACTTTCAATGGATGTGAAATTAATTGGACGATCTCAAAGCAGAGTGTGGTCGCAGATTGTACAGCATAGTCCGAGTATATCACAGCTTCTTGAGACAGATAAAGAAGTAGTCTGGATTCCAAGATTCATCCACGATATAGATGTGATACCATGCAGTAAAGATCTTGTCACACTATACTATGTTAATAATGTAGCAGTGGCTCTCGTAAAAGATCCAAGCACATCATTGGATGAAGAACATACATTGGAAGTATCATCTCTTGAGAGATTTTTCTTCGATAGGTGAAGATGAAGTGAGCAATATTTACATGGATGAAAACGGGGTGGACCCCTTGACTAAATCTATAGCATTCCGTCTTTTTATAACATAACATTCATTCCATTACATGGAACTGGGGATCTTTAAGGTTTAGTGTCTTGGAAACAAGGAACATAATACATGAAAAGAATAAAAAAACACACTTCTTAAAAACTTGAAAGACTTATCCTTAAGTTCATCCTAGGTTCATTACTGCATCTCATAACCTGGGGACATACATAAAAAGAAAGGGTGAGCAGAAGGCCTAGTAATGGAAACAAAAGAAACATTTTACATGTGAACTTGAGATACTTCAAAAAGGACATGAAAAGAGATTTAAGGCATGAGAAAGAAATCATGAGATACATCATAGTAAAAATAACATTTTTCATAACTTGAATATGTGGCTACAACATTTAATATTGAAAATCGTTTCGTTTCACCAAGGTCCATCCCCAAGGTGTCGTTAAAAATTACCAAGGTTATTCACCAAGGCGTCATTAAAAAATGGTCATCTCTAGAGATTAAGTCTTTACCCAATGCATTGAAGCGCTATCAGGGTGCACCCTTAAATTTGCCTTTATTATCATGTGATCCACACATATCATCCTCAATCATTTCATAAAAAACCCATATAGAATAAAATAAATGGGTTTCATTTCATAATCGTAAAATTTTAAAAACTGCTTTAAAGACATGATCTTTATGTCACTTTAAACCCACGGAAAGGGAACGCGGGTTTCACGTATGTAAATCCCAGAATATAAAATAGAAAATTTTGATACATATGTGAATACCCCTATATAAATACGAGCTTTGAGTATTCACTTAATAAAATAAAATATCTTTAGAAAAAGAGAGAGACATTTTGAGACGAAAATTCTACAGCATAACGGCTATGTTACAAGGTTTTTAGAAAACATTGAAAAGAGAGGGGACATGGGTCAAACATTCATAAATGACACATAAAACAGTAGAGGGACAGAATATAATGGATTTATGAACATGGTAATGAAATTTGAAAATATACCATATGAAATGAAGAATATGAAATGAAGACAAAAAATATGATTTCTCTTAAGAAAATTCGGCAGCCTAACAGCGTTACATAAACTTCAACCAAAAATGAATTGATGAGATCAAATAGGGTCTCCCATCATATGAAAAAGATCAGTATGATAGATATAGAGATAATACCCCAAACTAATAAAAAGGAACTTTCAAGACATAACATGGAATTAGAACTTTGAAAAAGCAGAAAGGTGCAAGGACCACTTAAAAATTCAGCAGTCTAACGACGCCACTTAAACTTCAAAATAATGAATTGAAGAGATCAAATGGGGTCTCTCATAATATGGTCATAAATGATCAGTATGATAGATATAGAGATCATTCCCCAACATAAAAAAGGAACTTGAAAGGATTTACATGAAAGTAGAACTTCAAAACGAGAAGGGTGAAGAACCACTTAAAAATTCGGCAGCCTAAGGGCGCCACTTAAAACTTCAAAATACTAAATTGAAGAGATAAAATGGGGTATCTCATCATATGGTCATAAAATATCAGTATGATAGATATAGATATCATACCCCAACATAACAAAAAGTAACTTGAAATAATTGACATGAAAGTAGAACTTCAAAACGAGAAGGGTGAAGAACCACTTAAAAATTCGGCAGCCTAACGGCGCCACATAAAACTTCAAAATACTGAATTGAAGAGATCAAATGGGTTTTTCATAATATGATCATAAAAGATCAGTATGATAATTTTAGAGATCATACCCCAACATAATAAAAAGGAACTTGAAATAATTTACATGAAAATAGATCTTGAAAAATGATAAGGGAGAAAGAATCCGTTACAAAAATTTCGACAGCCTAACGGCGCCACTTAAAACATCATAAAACGAACTAATGAGAGTAAGAGGGGATCTATAATTATGTGAACATTAAAAGGACAGTAAGAGGTGTATAAAATAACACCCTTTAACATATGAAAATGGATCATAAAAGAAATTACATAAAAGAGATTTCTTGAAAAGAAAGAGAGAGATCAGATCCCTTACCTTAAAACGTAACTCTTAAAACTCAATGGTTTGGGCCTTGAGGGCTTGGGAGAACCTTGGGAGGACTCCTTGGAAGTTAATGAGACCAAAAATTTGTTGGGGGAGACTGGGGAGTCGAAATGGATGAGAGGATGGATTGGTATTTATAGGGAAAGTGAGGGGACAAGGCATTAATGGCCAAGGGACACCTCAAAAGAGTTTTTCTCAAAACCATGTTCTCTCCCTTGGAATTTACCATGGAGTTAGGCCACATGGGGCCCCCAAAACAAAAATTCATCACACTTGGCCGGCCAACCCTGAAAATATCTCATGACATCATCATGACACAGTTATGATGTCATTAAACATAATGAAACCCTAAAACTGTATTTTTACTGTTCACTGAAAATTCAACATTCTCAGAAAGATCCCAAAATTTCACCTTAATCAAATATCAATGCTCTGATTTCAAAAATGAACTCCATTTTATAAAAATAATTTTCTAAATATTTTTAATCTATTTTTTAAATAATTACACTATTCATCGAAAATTCATTTTTTTCAGAAAAAACTCCAAAATTTACCTTTACATAATATCGATGCTCTGAGATGAAAAATGATATCCATTTTATAAAAATAATTTTCTAAATATTTTTAATTTAATTTTTAATTAAAAAAAACTATTCACCCGAAAAAACTAATACTTGAATAATAATTTATGAAACCGTTATTTAACCATTTTATTGAATCACGCTACTTAATCAAGGTTCCTAGATTATATTAAAACTTTCTTTAAGTGAGATTACTAATCCATTTGGTCACATTACTAATCCTAAGCATAAAATCACTATTTATAATTTACTATTCATCAAAAATTATGTTGATCTTATTAGACTATAAATTTCGTACTGAACATAATTGTAGAAGACCATTTTTCGAAAATCATTACACATTTTTAATTATTTAAGGTTTACATAAACATTTTTAAAATATCCTTTTTCTAAAATTAATTAAAAATGTGCATACTGTATTTATCTGGAAATTAGATAATTCATAAACTTCATCATAAGAAGAAATCCCAATTTTAATTTAAAACAAAGGATTACACAAGGCAGTTACGGTCTCCTTACATAGCCCCTTATCACACCATCATAAGACATATGTGTAAGGTGTGCTAAGGTGAGAGAATTTGAGGGAGGCTCGGCCAACATCGCACGAGTAGTAATTTCTATCAGTTTGAACTTATCACAAAGGCGATTCCGTTCTAGCTTCACCCGATGAAGTTCATCTTGGTTTTGGTCCAGAGCAAAGCCCAATGGTGCTACCTCCTTCCCAAGTTCTGTTAGATGGGCTTCGATCGGTCCAAGACTACTGGGTGAGGCCATCAGAACTTCTTTCTATATTAATTAACCAAGATTATTTGTATTTAGAGACAATAATCAAAACGTTTAGTTTCCAGTGGTCATATTGACCAATGGTCATATAAAAGTCAAAAACCCAATGGTCTCATTTTAATTATACTCATATTATCAAATGAAAAAAAAATTTGTTGAGTATAATAAAAATAACACACACAATTAGGAAACAAGATTTATTCAAAATTTCGGGTTGTTACAATCTTCCCCCCCTTAAGAAATTGCATCCTCACAATTTTTTAAAATTGGGTTTTGAAATTTCATTGAAAGTCCCACATCGGAAAAGGAGTCAGTAAAACTATTACTTTAAATGAAAGAAAGGGAAGTACAAAGATCACCCGAGTTAACCCACACTATGATTCCATGTTGGAAAACATGGACATGGAGGAGAAAACAAAGGGTCATGTTCTGAGGTGGAGTGATAGAAAACATGATTAGGAGAAAGTTAACCATAAGAAAATCCAAAACTTATGATGTGTGTAAAAGGTCTTTGATTACCTAGTAGGAAACGTAAACCAACAACGTTTTTGTTTTACGTTCCTTTTCATAATTTTGAGAAATTCATTTACTAAATAGAACAAAAACATAAGAAAATATACTTACCTTCATGTAGAGTTTCATCCATTAATATGTTTCTACCAAAACTAATCTTTTCTCCAAACGATGATCATTAAAAACTACTTGGTCTCATCAAAACACAAGAATCATCTTCTAGAGAATCACATAATCCACAAAAGATTAACTATCTATTTCATCTATATTTAAACATTATCCCAAAAATAGAAAGGGTAAGGCAAAACAACTCTTCAAAAAGAAAGAATCCCATAGGAATGGAAACTACTTTTAAATCTTCAAAGTTCCATGGTACTACCCAAATTTCATCATAGAACATTCCATAAATAATGGTCCTTAAAATTACTCAAAATAAACCAAACTAAGATTGAAACCCAAATACAAGAGGGATTTGATAACATAGTCTTCCAAAATAATCTTCATTGTTCATCTCCAAACAACATCAACCACTCCTAACATCTTATAACAAAAGTAGCTAACCTAAATATATTTTACCCAAGATAGGTTAATCATTCCCATAAGTAACCTAAATTACTATAAGTCCACCTTAAATTCATCGATTCTTCAAAATATAAGTCAACCTTACTTCTCAATGAAATTAACGTAGTAATCTATTTACCTCGATCATATAGGGTCCCCAAAATAGTGAACGTATTGCAAAATAATAATCATATTTTAATCCCCTAATCAAAACTTTCATATTAATATGGAAATCGTCACATTTCTTATCACATTGGTTGTTGGGACATGTTCTTCCATTTCCCGCCATTAACTACGAAAACAAAGTACAATTAGGGGATTTAATACTTAGCCAATAATCATGAAAAGGAACTTAACGCATATAAGGATAACATGTAGAAGAAAATTATACCCTAAATTGTGATCCCCTGTATTTCAAACTAGGTTATCCATAATCATATATCCTTATGTGAATATTTATTTTATTTTATCTTTGTTCCTTTAATAATGGTTCATACTAAGCTTATGAATTTACCAAAGCATATCCCCTGGGAGTGTCGTAACCAAGAGTGAAGCAAGGCCCGTTGTCGTGTACCAGTTCCCGTTCGAGTCTAGCTCAAAGCGGTGTTTTCGGATTTTAACCCTATGTACATCTGTGCCAGAGCCACATCTACCTTCTCGTATCCAGACAGGGATGTATTTTCTTGGAAACCCATTACTCAATACTCACCAAAATACTAGGAGGATTTGCTATATATAAACTTTTCTATAGGATTATTCCTAATGTTTTCATATCCTAATTTCCACAAATAACTAAACCATCCTTTGATACCAACTATAGCATCCCGTCTTTTTATAACATAACTTTCATTCCATTACACGGAACTGAGGATCTTTAAGGATTAGTGTCTTGGAAACAAGGAACATAATACATGAAAAGAATAAAAAAACACACTCCTTAAACACTTGAAAGACTTCTCCTTAAGTTCATCCTAGGTTTATTAATGCATCTCATAACCTGGGGACATACATCAAAAGAAAGGGTGAGCAGAAGGCCCAGTAATGGAAACAAGAGAAACATTTTACATGTGAACTTGAGATACTTCAATAAGGACATGAAAAGAGCTTTAAGGGATGAGAAAGAAATCATGAGATACATCATAAAAAAATAACATTTTTCATAACATGAAGATGTGAATACAACATTTAATATTGACAATCGTTTTGTTTCACCAAGGTCCATCCCCAAGGTGTCGTTAAAAATTACCAAGGTTATTGACCAAGGCGTCATTAAAAAATGGTTATCTCTAGAGATTAAGTCTTTACCCAATGCATTGGAGCGCTATCAGGGCGCACCCTTAAATTTTCCTTTATTATAATGTGATCCACACATATAATCATCAATAATTTCATAAAAAACCCATATATCATAAAATAAATGGGTTTCATTTCATAAACATAACATTTTAAATACTGCTTTAAAGACATGATCTTTATGTCACTTTAAACCCACGGAAAGGGAAAGTGGGTTTCACGTAAGTAAATCCCAGAATTTAAAATAGAAAATTTTGATACATATGTGAATACCCATATAGAAATAATAGCTTTGAGTATTAACTTAATAAAATAAAATATCTTTAGAAAAAGAGAGAGACATTTTGAGACAAAAATTCTGCAGCATAACGGCTATGTTACAAGGTTTTTAGATATCATTGAAAAGAGAGGGGACTTGGGTCAAACATTCATAAATGACCCATAAAACAGTATAGGGACAGAATATAATGTATTTAAGAACATGGTAATGAAATTTGAAAATATACAATTTGAAATGAAAAATATGAAAGGAAGACAAAAATATGATTTCTCTTATGAAAATTCGAGAGCCTAACAACGTTACATAAACTTCAACCGAAAATGAATTGATGAGATCAAATAGGGTATATCATCATATGAAAAAGATCAGTATGATAGATATAGAGATAATACCCCAACATAATAAAAAGGATCTTGAAATACTTGACATGGAATTAGAACTTTGAAAAAGCAGAAAGGTGCAAGGACTACTTAAAAATTCAGCAGCCTAATGACGCCACTGAAACTTCAAAATACTGAATTGAAGAGATAAAATGGGGTCTCTCATCATATGGTCATAAAAGATCAGTATGATAGATATAGAGATCATACCCCAACATAACAAAAAGAAACTTGAAAGTATTTACATGAAAGTAGAACTTCAAAACGAGAAGGGTGAAGAACCCCTTAAAAATTCGGCAGCCTAAGGGCGCCACTTAAAACATCAAAATACTAAATTGAAGAGGTAAAATGGGGTTTCTCATCATATGGTCATAAAAGATCAGTATGATAGATATAGAGATCATACCCCAACATAACAAAAAGGAACTTGAAAGAATTGACATGAAAGTAGAACTTCAAAATGAGAAGGGTGAAGAACCACTTAAAAATTCGGCAGCCTAACGGCGCCACTAAAAACATAAAAATACTGAATTGAAGAGATAAAATGGGGTCTCTCATCATATGATCATAAAAGATCATTATGATAAATTTAGAGATCATACCCCAACATAATAAAAAGGAACCTGAAATACTTTACATGAAAATAGATCTTGAAAAATGAGAAGGGAGAAAGAATCTGTTACAAAAATTTCGGCAGCCTAACAGCGCCACTTAAAACTTCATAAAAAGAAATAATGAGAGTAAGAGGGGATCTCTCATTATGTGAACATGAAAAGGGAATTAAGAGGAGTATAAAAGAACACCCTTTAACATAAGAACATGGATCATAAAAGAAATTACATAAAAGAGATTTCTTGAAAAGAAAGAGAGAGATCAGATCCCTTACCTTAAAACGTAACTCTTAAAACTCAATGTATTGGGCATTCAGGGCGTGGGGGCACCTTGGGAGGCCTCCTTGGGAGGTAATGAGACCAGAAATTTGTTGGGTGAGAGTGGGGAGTCTAAATGGATGAGAGGATGGCTCGGTATTTATAGGGAAAGTGAGGGGACAATGCATTAATGGCCAAGGGACACCTCAAAAGTGCTTTTCTCAAAACCATGTTCTCTCCCTTTCCATTTACCATGGAGTTAGGCCACATGGGGCCCCCAAAAAAATAATTCATCACCCTTGGCCGGCCAACCCTTAAAATATCTCATGACATCATCATGACACAGTTATGATGTCATTAAACATATCCAAACCCTAAAACTGTATTTTTACTATTCATTGAAAATTCAACTTTCTTAGAAAGATCCCAAAATTTCACCTTAATAAAATATCAATGCTCTGATTTCAAAAATGAACTCCATTTTATAAAAATAATTTTCTAAATATTTTTAATCTATTTTTTAAATAATTACACTATTCACCGAAAATTCATTTTTTTCAGAAAAAACCCCAAAATTTACCTTAACATAATATCGATGCTCTGAGTTCAAAAATGAAATCCATTTTATAAAAACTATTTTTAATTTAATTTTTAATTAAAAAACACTATTCACCCGAAAAAACTAATACTTGAATAATAATTTATGAAACCGTTATTTAACCATTTTATTGAATCACACTACTTAATCAAGGTGCCTAGATTATATTAATACTGTCTTTAAATGAGATTACTAATCCATTTGGTCACATTACTAATCCTAAGCATAAAATCAATATTCATAATTTACTATTCATCAAAAATTATGTTGATCTTATTAGACTCTAAATTTAGTACTGAACATAATTGTAGAAGACCATTTTTCGAAATTCATTACACATTTTTAATTATTTTAGGTTTACATAAACATTTTTAGAATATCCTTTTTCTAAAATTCATTAAAAATATGCATACTGTATTTATCCGGACATTAGAAAATTCATGAACTTCATCATAAGATGAAATCCCAATTTTAATTTAAAACAAAGGATTACACAAGGCAGTTACGGTCTCCTTACATAGCCCCTTATCACACCAGCATAGGACCTAAGTGTAAGGTGTGCTAAGGTGAGAGAATCTGAGGGAGGCTCAGCCAACATCGCATGAGCAGTAATTTCTATCAGTTTGAACTTCTCGCAAAGGCGATTCCGTTCTAGATTCACCCAATGAATTTCAGCTTGGGTTTGGTCCAGAGCAAATCCCAGTGGTGCTACCTCCTTCCCAAGTTCTGTTAGATGGGCTTTGATCGGTCCAAGACTACTGGGTGAGGCCATCAAATATTCTTTCTATATTAATTATTCAAGATTACTTGTATTTAGAGACAATAATCAAAACGTTTAGTTTCCAGCGGTCATATTGACCAATGGTCATATAACAGTCAAAAATCCAATGGTCTCATTTTAATTATACTCATATTGTCAAATGAAAAAAAATGTTGAGTATAAAAAAAACAACACACAAAATTAAGAAAACATGATTTATTCAAAATTTCGGGTCGTTACAAAAGCCTTTACTCATCAGAAACATGATTATCATGTGAGGCCTAGTGGACTGAATGTCATAGGCAGTTTTATGTAGTCCATGTGAAAGTTTTTAAGAGTTGGTGTCCTAGTACCAAGTGGTTTTACATTGATTACATGGATACTTAATGTATTATTACATATTGTTCATTCTTCTTCATGTCTAAAATGTAATAATGTCCTAGATTATTGCTGCATTAATAAATTCATTGGAGTTACCCACTATGATGAGATCCTTGAAATGATGTAACTATATTCTTAAATATAGTTCAGCAGTTGGATGACATTCTACGATGTGTCACATTTCCTGCAGACCGTTAGGTGCGAGTACTCATAAGAAGATGAGACTTCGTCTCATGAAGTTGTCAGCTGGTAATCTCTAATATTGGAGATTATGATATCAGACATGCTAGTAGGAATTCCACATTTTTTGGTGTAATCAGAATTTTCTATCTACGTGCATTGTAATGATCCTTAAACTTTAAAATTTTCATTAATACATGTCACAACTTACACACTTTTATTTACTGACTAAAACTGTCATGTAGAATGTTGGTGGAAAGTAGGGTATGTTCGGTGCGTCATGATTGGCATGTAATTAATGGATAAGTCGAGGAGGGATATGTCCCTTCCATTTATGGAAGTTGATATCTGGACCTTTAGAATGAAATAAAAACTTCACTCAAAATTCCAGGTCCATGGTATAATGATGAGTTTATTTCAGGTAGTCAAAGAACTACGTATCATGCATAAAAGTTGATGACACAATCATGAAACCTGCTTGATGAGAAATTGTGAAAAAGTGATTATATTACACAATAAGAATTCGTATGAGGATGTCGTTGTTGAAACTTTACATTCTTTCTCATGGGTGCCATGACCCGTTGTTAGACAATACTCTTGGACTTTATGTAAGGTCGCCTAATGCAAATGAGAAAGAATCCTAGAGGGTCATACACTTAGTGTTTTTGGTGGTTTCAGTTAAATTCTATTTGAATTTAAATAATGAAATAAATATTATTCTCAAGACTGTGGAATAAATTTATTCATGTTAAGATGATTTAATAAATTAAATAAATATATATATAAATTTTATTCAACATTTAATAAATAGTTATTTACTAGTTTGTAAATAAAATATATATTTAAGAGAATAAATTATTTATTGATTTATTTAGGTGTTCAATTAATATAAGTGGCATTTGAGCGGACCAAGGTCGGTCCTGTTTTACAATAATTATTTTCAATGTGGTAAATCAATATTTAACTATTTGGTACAAGTTAAAATAACACATCTATTATTTTGTTATGCGGAATATTATTTATAATTCTGTTTTGTGTATGTTGGCACACTATAAATAATGATTTTGTATTAATATTAAATGCATGGGTATTCTCTATGCTCATAAATGTATTTAATTGTTGATATGAAATTAAATATTATACCTGAAATTCTAAGTATATAAATAGGCTAGTGCCTCTATTGGGCAATACACCAAACCACATGCCTGGTGAATTGAGAATTGTTGAGCCAAATAATTTCTCTCTTGAATCCTCTTCTCTCCCCTCTCATGAACAAGAGATATTCATCAAGGCTAGAGAACAATGGATCAAGAATGAGTGACACAAGACACTAGCTTCGTCGTGATAGCACCTAGAGAACAAGTGATGTCGATCGGTGTCCATCAGAGCAAGTGTGGATCACCGCTAGAGGGATTCTAGTTGGGATCCTTAAAACCGCAATGACATAATCTAGAAGGGTCAATCTAGATGATCAACATCATCAACAAATAAAAATACCAAAGACACATGTATTATTTTTCATTATGAAATTAATTAAATTAACTGCAAACATGATGTGAAAGATCCTCTCAAAAGGTATTGAGGAATCTTTGTAAATTATTTAAATATTTGATTATATTCCGTGGAGATTGGTATTTATAGTCTTATTGATCCCAGAATAATCATTGATCATGGTAAAAATCAATATTGGGTGTCATCCCAACCACGCTTCCGCTATGCCAGGATCCTTCACTCAGAGTTCCCCATTTTTATTTCATCATATTAGTACTAATATGTAAATAGATCTTCAGGATTGTTACTAGTAAAAGGGAATGAAAATTTTTATTTCTAATTTTGTTGTGAAGTGTTTGAATTGTAATCAAGTAAAATCACATCGAAATTTATCAAAAGGGATGCTTCAGCCTAGAGAGGTTCTAGAGTGGAAATGGGAAAATGTATTTGTTGACTTTTTTGTGGGATTAACAGAGAAATATCGAGGTAATAATGAAATTTTTCTTATTTTTGATCGATTGACTAAATCTGATCATTTACTTCCTATTCGAGATACTTTGTCTCTTGAACAACATTCAAGGTTGTATATTAAAGAGATAATCATCTTGAATGGAGTTACCCTCTCCATTGTATCTAATCTTGATCGCAGGTTTACTTCTATCTTTTAGAGAGGCCCTCAGAATTCGTTGGGTACTGAATTAAATTTTAGCACAGATTTTCATCCTCAATTAGATGGAAGTCAGAACGAACAATTCAGAACATGGAAGATATGTTACGTGCTTTATCAATGTATTACTAGGGATATTGGGACCGAGAACTTTTTTTAGTTGAAATTTCATATAATAACAGTTTTCATTCCAGTATAATAATGGATACACTTGAGGCATTATATAGGAAGTTGTTTCGAACAAAATATTTTTGGGATGATGTAACTGAAATAATGTTGATGGTACCAGAAATGGTAGAAGTAATGGAAGAAAAAAGAGTAGTTGATTAAAAAGAATGTGAGAATAGCTTAAAGAAGGCAGAAACGTTATGCGGATAACTGGAGGAAGTATATCTATTTTGAGGTAGGTGATCATGTCTTTATTAAAGTTTCCGCAGGTAAAAGTGTGATAAATTTGGTGAGAAGGTAATGTTGAGTCTAAGGTACATTGGATATTATGAAATACAAGAGAATGATGGATCAATTGCCTACAGAGTGGAATTACCTCCATGTTTATCCAAGGTACACAATGTTTTTCATGTTTCTATGTTAAAAAAATATATGTTAGATTCATCTCATGTTTTGAGCCTAGAGGTAGTTCAGTTGGAAGAGAATTTGTCTTATTAAGAACAACCAGTTCAGATTCTTGACCAAAGATAGTAGGTTTTGTTGAATATGGTAATTGATCAGGTAAAGGCATTGTGAAAAAACCATATGGTTGAAGAGGTAACATGGGAATATGAAAATGATATGAGGGATAAGTACCCTCATTTAGTTGATATGTGAATAAAACTGTGAGGATGTAATTCCCAAAAGGGGGAAGGATGTAACAACCCCATTAAATAAAGAATATGACATTTTCATATTTATTATAAATTTTGTGAATTAAATATTAATTTATTTTAATGGAGATGTTATGTTTGATGGTGTACCTGAAACACAAAAATAGGCTTCTTCGATGTATAATGTTGCACACAATGCTGAGTCAACAAAAAATAATAACGTAATATTATTTTAAATGGTAGTTATCGCTTAACCATTATATTGGTGGGATTGAACAGAACTAACTACTATAGGATTATACATGTTTGTCAATTTTTTTAAAATTTATCCTATAAATGTTAGAGGTATAAAATTAGAATAAATCTAATTTTAAGCCTTAATACTCTAATCTTCTTTAAAAGTAAGATTTACTACCTTTTTATGGAGAACCCTCTTTTAATATAGTTGTGGTCACTTTTATATGTTTTATTTTACAAAATTATATTCTTATTTAGAATAGAGACATCATAATTTACTTTGGATAATTCTTTTCTGAGAAAATTCATTTTTTAATGAATTTTGAAAATAATATATTTTATTTGAAAAATGCCTTTAAATATAATCTATTTATATAGTTGGAGTACCTTCATAGTTTGTATTAATTTGTCTTTTTATTATATTTGTACCATTTATTCCAATGATGTTCCTTGGATGTAATTTCACTTTGAAATTGGACATATACATGTTTCAATATTTTCATGGTTATTATTTCATTGAAACACGATGTTTGTTTTGAAAAAAAAGAATTAATTTTAAATTAATTATTGCAACTTAAATGTTTTGAAATGGTTAAAATATGCATCATTTTTTAATATAGAATATCAAAAATATCTTAGGCTGATTTTTTGGTACTTTTCAAAAAACCATAATTTTTTGATGAATAGTGAAAGCACTAAAAAGTAGTTTATAAAAACAAATTTTCATTTTAATGAAAATTTACCGCTTATATGAATTGAATTTCGAACATCTAACATAATTGGTTATTATTAGTAAGTAAAATGTTGTTCAATATGATTAAAATATATTTTGGTGAATAGTAACTTTTGATTTTTATTTACCGTGGTTAAAGGTAAATAGGGTAATTATAGGTAAGAATAATATTATAATAATATTTATTTACCTTAACACTTGTTCTAACATTATTGTATTATTCATGTACAACCAATAAAATTTTTGGGTGAGCTTTTTGGCCTTTGAAATCCATTTGGGTAAGATAATGATATTAGTAACTTTTTATTTAATGTAAAAATAAAATTATCATAAACATGTATTGTTTTTCAAAAACTATTTAAATGTGGTGTTATATAATTGACATATTTAACTATAAATATTCATCAGAAATCCAAATTTTTTTACTACATCATGGTATTTTATTTATAATTTTTAGACAAAATATAAAAAAAATTATTTGTGACACAACAAAGAAGTAGTGTTTATTTAATTAATTTATGAATTTAATAAATAACATTATAAAAATAAAACAAATATCCAAAACGTGTCTAATTATTATTAGATGAATATATATCTAACAAGTGTCACATTATATATGACTTTAATATGTTTTGGTCTTTTAGAAACTGAAAATCATTATATAATAATATAATATTTTCAAACATTCCTAAAGAGCCCATCCTCTCTGTTATAAAAATCCATTACCTATAACCCATTACTCACACCTCTTAAGAATATTAGCTCAACCAAAATCTACCAAAAAAATTATCTCAAAATCCCTATATTCATCATAGAAGCCTTACCTTAGGTTGCAAACACTTGAAAAAATCTTTTGGGTTCATACTAAAGGGAGCTACCCGATTTTAAGGTAATGTATCCACTTATGTTCTTGTCTTATATTTTACTTCTACTACACCTTAAAATCATTTTATACCTTTATTTTATAACAACACAAATATCCTCAATATAATTGATTGTTGATATGAGATGGATCCAAACTACACTTACACAATCCATCGTCTAATAGATAAAGAACATACTGTTTATATGGACGACGAACTACTGCCTCACGAAATGATGATTGTTCAAACTTCTCTTTACACCTCTTATGGTGGCAATTAATATGTCACTATATTTACATGTGATATATATTATATTTATATTGTCTCTATACATCTATATTTTTTATTTATATCATATCTTTATGGTTTCCATAATGAGTAAATACCATAATTTAATTTGAGGTAGTGCATACTACCGCCCTACCAATGTGATATGACTCTTTCTTGAAATACGTGGGACATATAAAAGAGGTATTTATGAAATTATAAATGATATTATACTGGTATTATAATATACCTAAGGATTATTATGTTTTCATTCCATTAAATTATGAAAGAGAAATGAAAGTAGCATTCATGCATACATACAACTTATTATCTCCATGAACGGTGCATTTCATTTCTTATCTTCAAATGTTATTTACTATTATAAACACACACACAGACACACAAAAACACACAAAAACACACACACACACACATATATATATAATGATATATATTATATCTAAATCATGAATATAATTCTGGAGATAATGTACTTTTGACCACATGAACAACTTGAAATTATAATTTCATTTTTGACTCAAGTACCAAATATCTACAAAACGTGTTTTATTAACTTAAATGATTATATAATGTTTATAATGTTGTAATAATTGATAAAAAAGGAATAATAAACATGAAAATTATTCTGAACCATGTAGAATTTAACATTAGTTTATTATTCAAGAGATTAAAAAATGAACGAATAAAGTCAGAGATGAGGTAAGGGACTTCGTCTCAATCTCCTTTCATTGAGGAATACTTTTATTTATTCACGAATTTCTTTTATAAAGTGTATAAATACCATTAAATTTAATTTCATTCAATGGGAATATTTATCTACAATATGTTTTACTAAACAAAAAATAATAATGTTTCATTTTAAAGTAAGTAGGGATAACAAAATTTTCCCCCGCCTCGAGTATTATTTGATCATAGGGTTACATAACAAGTCATAATGTATTTAAAAGGAAAATAGTTACCATTTACTCTTTTATGTATTTTGGAATTGAAAATAATTTAGATAATGGATTTGTTATGTTAATATATTTATATGATATATTCTGTTTGAAATGGTGAAATGATATCTTTCCTTTATGTTTTTTTATGTTATGAATATGTTATGGTTTTTGGCCATTGTTTACATATATGTGTGGTTCCATGATAAAAGGCTGGACGATGAGCCTGAGGTAACTCTCCAATGCATTGGGTAATGTGATAGAGTTAAATGTTAATCTTTCTCCAAATAGATTTTGGGAATATACTCGGATGGTTATTCCAAACATAAATCCCTTTGAATTTGTGATAGCTACACTGTATGTATGATATGAATTCCACATGTTACTTTTATGATTTATGATTTATTTGTCTTATTCATAAATCTTATGATTTCATGAGGTATTTTAATGTTCTTATGAATTGTATGTATATAAGGACTAATGTTTTCTTTATTTATATTATAACCCTTACTGAGAATTTTTATGGTCATCTCATGTTTTTGAAATTATTTTCACTAGAAATAAAGATGATTAGGGTCAGGGATTGGATCATGTAAAATTCATGCTGTCTAAAACCTGGAATTAGACATGACTATTTTTTCAAGAGTTTATATTTTAAGAAAAAATTGGGAACTGAGTAAAAGTGTTAATTTTTAATTTTTGAGATGTAATGTAACAGTTATGGCCTAATTATCTAAAACTAAATACCTAAAATGATCCTCAATGTGAATTATTCATTTAGTTCAATAGTATGAAATGTTTTATAGTTGGGTACATATATTTGTTTTCACAATGAGTTACTGATCGGTGGTAATTTTATCTAGTTCTTATTGTATTATTTCCCCTTATTTCTTTGATATGATGTCTTCATTATATTGTTTTATTTTTCATACAATTGTATACATATTTGATTTCTTTTTATTATTTATATTTCATGTGTGAATGGTACCTTCTATTGAAAATGTGTTTTCATATAAATTTGAGAAATCATTATCAAATGAAATACTCCTCTTGAGTTATTTTTTTGAATTCCGAAATGAGTTTAAGGTTATTGAAATGTATTATATTGGTAAATAATTTTAATGATTCATTATTAATTCTGATAAAACATGTATGAGTTGTACTTGAGAAGTATTAATTTTTTTGTGTGGTTCTCAAGTTTCATTGTCCAATGGATTTTTAAAAAACACATTTGTTTTGTTTTTGTAATGTTCTTGAAGTATATTTGAATGTGGATCACTGAAAACATTTCATACATTATATATAAGTAATGATTATTTCATAACATTATATTCAAATTAGAATATTTGAATTTCCTCATGAAATTAGTTTCTTTGTTATGACATGTTATGCTTTCCTACTATGATTTTAGTCTTAATACTATTAAATGGTAGGTTCATTGTTCATAGTGGGTTTTTTCTTAGTCATCATGCATTATGTGTGATGAGTTGGGTGGTGGTCATCAATTGTGATTTTCATGGAGTTGGTTTCAGATTTGACTCGAGTGGATTGTTATTTAGTTTTTTAGATGGTGTTGTATATTTTGATTTATTTTTTGCATTGTTGTATACATTGATTTGGTTATTGATCTTATATAGGAAAAATGGGAAAAATACTAGTAGTTGGTTATCACCTGTTTGGTATGAATCTTACCTATTTTTGATTATTTATTTAATTATTCCACTAATGTTTCTCTGACATGAGAAAACAATTCTCTATGGAGTTCCTATATAATACTCGAAGCTTCCACGGTATGATTCATTTTGAATAGTGGAATAACTTTCACTTTACGCAACTTCGAGTTCCACCACACTATGACCAATCAAATTAGTAGTTATGAATAGTAATACCAACTTTTTGAAATTTTATTAATTTTATTTTTGAATATGGACTTCATTTTTGGATTCGGAATATCAAAATTAGCATAGGGTGAATTTATTGTATTTATCTGAAAACATTCAATTTATGATGAATAGTGAAAAAACAAAAAGTTATTGTTTAAACAGAAATTTTATTTAATTAATAAGTTATTTTATTTTAATTTTTTTTGATTAATATAGATACATAATACCTATATATGTTCAATTTATTTCATTAGATACATTTTATAACAATATTATATATATAAATGTTTATTGAACTTTTAACATCTTTTACCCAACATCTAGTCATATTTACAAATTTGCATAAAATGTAACTTTACTACTTTGGGAAATTGAATAATAAAATCTGAGAGACGTAGATGACATCAGTAAGTAAAATTTGGTTCAATGGGATGAAAATAATTTTTGGTTAATAGTAACTTTTGAATTTTATTTACCACAGTTAAAAGTAAATAGGATAATTAAGGGTCAAAATGGTATTATAATTACCCTACCACATGTCCTAATTCTGTTGGATAAGTTTTTTTTACCAAAATAAACCTTAGTAATAAAATATGATCTTATTTGATCCACATGTATAAGATAAGTACATTTTTATTCTTTTATTTAATGAAGAGTTAAAAGTGTAAAATTAAATGTTTAATAATTATTCTATTATTAATACTAGGATATACATAAGATAAATATGACTATAAAAATTATTTACAAATCTAGATAGATATACTAAATCATGGTATTTAATTTATAATATTTAAACATCATATAATTAAATTTATTTATGACACAATGATGATGTTGTAATTACTTTATTAATGTTTGATTAAAATAATTGATATTATAAATATCAAAATAAATGTAAATTAAGGCTTTTGAAACATTCCACAATTTTTCTAGATTAATATGAAATGTTAGAGTTGATTAAATAAATTTTTTCGAAGTGATAAAGTTGGTATGACTTAAAAAAATGACAAATAGTGTCAAAATTGACATAAATGATTTTTTAAAACAAATATTATATTCTTATACGATATAATATTACTAAAATATAAGTATTGGCCAAAATACATAGATAAGTATATATATATTAATAATGAACCACTATGGGTTCTCGTGGATTTCTATAGTATATTTATTAACCATTTATCCTAATAATACAAGAATACATGGTAAAGGTAAAACTTTCCAACTATGAGTTAAATCACAATAATAAGGTTAATATAATGACCTAAACATATCTAAAACCTATTTGTTGAGAGGTTTTAGACCCTTCACCACCTTATCCTCTAATAAATTCCTTTTGGAGCCACTATAAACTAAATATTAGTATATAATAAAATAATACTAAATGTTATATCAAAGGTGACCCTCCCATCTCTTGTAAAAGTGTACTTCCCAATATCTCAAAATCACACCACCGAGGCCATTTGGCTCAGCCAAACCCTTCTCAAATATCCTCCCAACTACCCTCACATCAACCTAGAGGCCTTATTGTAATCATAGTGTCATCCAAATGATCCCTTTTGATCAAATCAAAAAGAATCCCCTAAATAAAGGTTATAATTTCATCACCTCTTTGAATGTTCTTTTCATATTTCACTTCCACTTTCATTGTTGTTCAATACCAAAATAATAACTCATGTACCAAATACTTACTATGATTTTATTATAAATATGGTGTAATGTTATTCTTTTTCAATCCATCCTATTAATGAAAAAGTCACCATATGTGCATACATACAGCTTATCGTCTACTTGTCGTGGTGTAGTTTGTTATTCGACACTTCATTATATTGATGGGTGTAATAATGATTATAATTGATGTCAATAATAAATATAACATGTTAATTATTTGGTATATATTATATGACATCCAATTACATATTATTTCACTATCAATAGTGTGATATTGTCGCTCGTGAATACGTACGGAATACCGTCAACACGAACGCGATGAGATTCATTCCCCATCATTGTCATTGATGAATAATTATCATTTAATGATTAAAAATAATGCTTAAGAACTTAATATCATTAAAAATATGAATAAAATACATCATATTCATAAAAACACCTGACTGGCTTAACAAAACATATAAAATAAAATGAATTAGTTAAAAACCAAGACAATGGTACTACCGAAATATTATTAACAATGCAATATTAGATGATCATATATGATATCATATTTATTAATGTGGTTATTTTATAATATAATACCAATGATTTAACTATTATATATGAGGTGAACTCACCCTCAAATAAGGAAAAGTATAAGATAATTGTTAATTTTACAATCTCTTTATTTATCTGATACTGTTTATACGTAAGGATCTACATGGAATTCATTTTCATCCACATCTATGATTCATAAATTTGTATTTAAAACCAATTATGATATTTACTATAATATGAGATAAAGTCATTTATTCCTATTTAGAATTTTTAAAAAATGTTTTTAAAGGAATATTTTCATCTACTACCATACACGGAACATTATATCCTTTTCGAAAAATAAAGGTAAAAATGTTTTTTAACATATACAGTGGGTGTAGATCTTTTCCACCATTATAAAACCTTTTAATCATCACTTACAAGCTTATAAAAGTATTTTAAATATAAATATTTTCTTTTATAATTACATGAATTTTAAATGATTTCGAAATAGAGTGATATATGTCTCTCAAGTATTTTTCATTTCATCAATGTCAACATTCATGGATGGATTTAACAGTTGTATGAAGTAGATTTATTAAGATAAAATCTTCCATATTGTTTTCAAGGGTTTGTGATATGTTTGACTGTTGATGTAATATTTATATACCATTGATGGATTATGGTTAATGTATTAACATTTTGTATGCTGGTTTTAATATAAACGTTTATGTTATGTCTCAAACTTTTCATATGAAGAATTCATTGGACATAATAAGTGAAAAGTGGAGCCTACTATTGCATGTAGATGAATCAGTATGTCTCGTGAGGCAAACTACAGTCTTGGCACAGGGCCATGAAATAATCATATTTGTAGTCTTGGCATGAGGCCTTGACTATGTAGATATGATGTTCAACATTATGAATTCCATTATTATGAAAATGGTTATTGATAATATATGTTGTTATTAGACTAGTAGAATATCCATGTGAATTAGTAAATGGAATTATTTGATTTATCTTCTCAATATTATTTTAAAATTTATGTTTAAAAAGATTTTGGATTAGTCTTATAAATTTCCTTAAATTTTTATTCTTATTTATGATAGTTTCCACTATATTGTTATCCTTACAGAGCATTTGAGCACATTGTTGAGTCAATAAGGGTTCCTTATAACTTTTACATTCCTTTATGTTTTGAAAATCACCCAAACTCTATCTTAAAGAAAATTTTATTTCCTCTGTGATTTTTCTTTTTGAGGAAAATTTTCCTTCCCTAGGAAAATTTTCCTCATACCATTATTTTCATTGTTCATTTTATAGTTTCCCTTATCCTAACTAGTTTTATTTCTAATGTCTACCAATAGTTTTCATATCTAAAACCTCATAATTTTATAAATTATAATATATAGAGTATTCTGTATTCAAATTCCGAAATCTCTAAAATTCAGATTTTGAATTATTTGAAATTCAGATTCCAAATCCTCTGAAATTCAGATTCCGAATTCTCTAAAATTCTTATACAAAATTCTCTGAAATTCTGATTCCAAAATCTATGAAATTCTGATTCAGAGTTCTTCGAAATAAAAATTGCGAATTCACTAAAATTCAGATTCCGAATTCTCTGAAATTCAAATTCTGAATTCACTGAAATACATATTCTGAATTCCCTAAAATTTAGATTTTGGATTATCTGAAATTCAAATTTTGAATTCTCTGAAATTCAGATTCTGAAATCTATGAAATTTGGATTCTGAATTCTATAATGTTGGGAATATATATTTATCAGAATTCAGATCCAGAATTTCTCAGAATTTAGACATCACATTCCTCAGAAATCAAACTCTGAATTCATCAGAGTTTAGACTCCTAATTCCCCAAAATACAGACTCCAAATTCCTATGAATTTAGAATCTGAATTCATTTGAATTCAGATTTTGAAATCTATTGAATCTTGGATCTGAATTCCATGAAAATAAAATCTGGTTATTTATGATTTATAGTCTCCAAGTGTTTATTTTCATAGACTCTAAACTTTATTTTCCTTAGACTCTGTAAAATTGAATTTAGTTAAGAATACATATTTTCTATACACACGTTATAATTATGAAATGATGTTGTACTTCATATTTTTAACTAACCATTGAATGGGTTACATGTGTATAGGTCCCTTCAAGATTCAAGGAAAATATGACAGTTGGACCAGGGAGCCGACCATTAGAGAATTTCCAATAAATAGGAGCTCATTTAAATGAGCTCAACAAAAACTGAGATTACATTGATGAATAGAGATTACATGCTGATGAAATAATTTCTAGGGAGAAGGACTATCATGCCTTGTTCATACTAAACATCTTTTTCATCTTGTTTTGTGTGACTCTGATTGTTGTTATATACAATCGAATACTTTCAGGGATAGGAAGGAAGAGGTGCCAACTACCTTAATGTTCAAGGATATTCGGGGATAAATAGATATTGGTGTCGACTACCTTAATGTTCTAGGTCTTGCGAGGATAACAAGACATATTCATATATTCCTATAGAGGTCTTACCCTTGTGTGAGTTAGACAAAATTTAATCAAAGTATAAATAAAAGGACCTTTATCCAAGGTTGTTGGATACCCAACTCTTTGTGTTAAAAAATTTCTTACTTGTAACTTTTTTTGATTCAATTTCATATCCCACTATAATTTTTTAATTTAAGAAAGTAAAACATTCTTATAATTTCTTGTTCTTTTTTGTACATTGATTAATAATATCCTACACACTTTAAGGTTGAATCTTTTCCATGTAAACTTTTATAAAGTTTAATTTCTGGAACCATATTTCCAGAAACTATCATGTTTGTGGAACAAGAAGAGGTCATGTGAATTTACATGTTTTAACTTTGTTAAAAATTGTTTTCCTTATGGTTAAAAAAATGTGTTTATACTTACAATTCACCCCCTCTTGAAATTGAGAATCTACATCAAATTTCGATCAAAAAATTAGTATCAAAGGAGGTTTTTGAAGTACATATTTTCGCATATAAGATTTCCTGCTCATGTTTTCATTGTTCTAAATATTTACCATGTTTAGTATTTTTATCCTTGTTTACAAACATTTAATATTAACGTATTTTGTTCGAAGATTTTTTATTTTAGAAGGTAGGAATGAATAATTCTTCAATTGGCATTCTAAATCCTACTAGACCACCTATATTTGATGGGAATGATTATGAATATTTGAGAGATCTTATGAAAACTTTTGTTAATAATTCTTGAGTGGAAAATTTTGTTATTCTTATTAGAGATTAAAAGAGTCCTCAATAGTACGTCAAAACATTTACTAATCTTGAAAAGTAAGACTATCAACTATATTATAAGGTATAGAATACTTTGTTGTGTTCCATGAACCAAAATATATATAGTCATATTTATTCTTTTCAATCTGAAAATTGTATTTGGATTAAATTTGAGGGTACTCACTTTTGTACGTATGAGGTTATGGAAACTAGAAGAGCTATTCATAGAGCAGAATGTCATGGATTTATATTCCCTTATGGAGAACCAGTGTGTCTGGTACAACTAAAATTTATGAATATTGATAACAATTTACAATCCATGGGTGAGAAAGGATTAGATTTTGAGGAACTTGAGTACAAGATTATAGACATCATACCTAATGTGTCAGAATCGAGGAGAACATATATTTATGAGAATTGGAAAGTATCTCAAATTACTATTGATGAGATTTTTGGAACTATTCTTCAATAAGGGACCATAGTGAAAGATATGATGATATGAATAAAAATATGAATGGAAATTGAAGTTTAGAATTTATTACAACTAAAGTCAATACATGTGAAAGGGTTAAAAGATCCATGTCAAAAAAGTCATGTTTTATCTAAATCTGGCGAAAATGAATACTCTGAGAATTAGAAAGATAATCAAGCTCTAAGGATGAACAAGATAGTTGGGAAGAAATAATTTTAATATATATTTAATAATAATTAATGAAAGGAAATGAAATACTATGAAGTCACTTGTTATGAATGCAAAAGAGCAGGCCCGATAAGGCCAGATTGTCTTATGATTAAGAAAAAGGATAGAAAGGAAAATAATTCTGAGAGAAATATAATGAAGTACATCAAAGATAAGGCCAATAATTATTTGAAAGCTAAAGACACTTGGAGTGTCCATGGTGGATACTCTTATAATGAAACCTTAAAGTATAAATCTTCTAGTCATAAGAATATTGGGTTACTAGCCAGACTACTTATTGAAAATCATTGTCTAATGGCTAAGGTATGCAATGTAGAATCTCTATCTAATGTATCTATAAATACTAATTCTAGTTATAATAAATATTATAAATCATCAGATGAAGAAACTTCTTCAAATTAATATAATACATTACATACTGATGAAGACGTTTATATGTCTACAAAGCTTCTTAAGAATGAAAATTCTAATGTCATGAAAAAACATGATAAGGAAAATTATAGAATTTGTATTCTTACTAATGAAGTATCAGATCTTTTTAAAAATCTTGATAAGAAAATTTATTATTTTGAAATTATTTCAAAAAATTGAAGAAGTTATTTCTGAGAAGGATTAATTTTCAAAGGTTCCTGAAAATGTAATTTCTATGAAAATTTTTTAGAGAGTTACACTAGTTCTAAAAATAATGTTTTTAAGATAAAAACATTGTTATTTAACTAAAGACAGAAATATTTTCCTTGAGGAAGTGTTTTTGAAACATTACCTTAGGTAAGGAAAAAATTGATATGATGTATTCCCAAATTCGATCTCTAATGAATAATTATGGATTTGGTTATACTAATTTATGAAGTAGTTTTTAGTAATAATTATTTTGTTCATCAGAGTGCTCCATTATGCACTGAATTTTAGTGTGGTGGTCATTAGGAAAAAAAATTTCTTTAAACAATGTTCAGTCTTTATGTTTTCATAAAAGATATTTTTCTAAGATAAATGTGGATACCTTAAATTATTCTTTATAAATTCTCCTAATCTGTGATGGTTTGGATTCTGAAAGACTAACAGTCTTATTTTTAAAGAAATTAATTAATGTACCCGAAAAAATACATAGTACATGGATAATGGATGTTCCCTCCATATGAATGGTAATAAAAACTTCTTTGAAAATATTATCAAGATGAAAGGAGGTAATGTAACATTAGAAGACAATGATAATGAATCAATTATTAGTATATGTAACATTGATCTTCTTGGAGAAACCTTTATTTCAATAATTTTATTTCATAAATGTCTAATGTACAATCTCATTAGCATAAGTCAATTATTTGATGAAGTTTACATTGTGAATTTTAGGAATGAAAATTGTTTAGTACACAATTCCATGGAAGAGTTTATTATTTCTTCCAACAAGTAGGAGAGTGTATATAGACTAAACATAGAAGACTATATGAGCAAATATATACCTTTTCTTAGTGAAATGGAATATCATTCTTGGTTATGGAATAGAAGGTTATAACACTGTAAAATTAAGAACCTATTGAAACACTCTAAGAAAAGACTAGTTTATGATGTAATAGATCTTATATTTGATTTTCAAAATATTATGATATTTGTCAATTTTCAAGGCAACATAAATCCAAATTCAAATTAGTCAGTGAAGTCTCATATACAGATACATTACAGTTTCTGCATATGGAGATTTTTAGTCCATCACAAACTGGAATCAATGAAAGAAAAATATTATGTATTTTTGTAGTTGATGATTACACTTGATTTACATGGGTCTACTTTTTAGAAAAGAAATATGATACTATTTCTTATTTAAAAAATTTTGTAGACTATGTTAAAAATGAGAAAATCCTTCCTTTGATAACTATTCATAGTGTTCAAAGTGGATAATTTCAAATTTCTTATTTTGAAACATTTTCCAGTTGAAATGGCCTTACTCAACTTCTTAGCACCAAGAACCTTTTTACAAAATGATGTTATTGAATGAAGAAATCAATTTCTTCAAGAGATAACTATATCCATGTTGAGTGAATATTTGATAGTGATATACTTTTAGGCTAAATCTATTAGTACTTCTTGTTATACTATAAATTTATTTTTGATTACAACATTTCATAACAAACCCCCTTATGAGTTATGGACTGGTAGAAGAACTAGACATTCCTACATCAAGGTATTTGGTTGCAAAGAATTCATTCTGAACACAAAAAATAATTTAAATAAATTCACACCAAATTCTAATGAAGGAATTTTCCTATGCTACTCCATTATTTCAAAGGCATACAGATTTTTCAATAAAAACTCATTAACCGTTGAAGGAAAAGTAAATGTAAAATTTTATGAAACTAATACCTTTGTTTTTTAGGAAACTCAACTTACATATTTTTATGGGTTTTCAAAAACTGATTATCAACCATTTGATAGAAGAGAGTTCTGAGAAGGAAAATATTCAATATAATATTTCTAAAGAATTTACCCCAGATGATTTCCTACCATATGTTGATGAAAGGGTTTTACAAAACCCAAATTAGTTATTTCTTAAGAATCACCACAGTGATATCATCACTGGGGATTTAAATCAATATGTAATGACTTCAATTTTTTAAGGAAATGATGTATAACATCTAGCATTCCTTTCCTAATTATGACCTAAAAGCACTGATGAGGCTTTCGGTGATGATTATTGGAAAAAAGATATTAATGATGTGAAAAATTGATTTCAAAAGAATAATATGGACCTTTGTTGAAAGACCTGTGGAAACATCTGTTATTGGAGTTAAATGGATCATCCGAAATAAATGTGAATAAAATGGAATAATAGTAATAAGTAAAACAAGATTAGTTTCCAAATTCTACAATAAACAAAAAAATAATAGACTATGATGAAACATATGCTCTAGTAGCTATACTTGAATCTATTTTCATTTTACATTCCATTGGAGCATTATTTAATTTTAAAAATATTCAAATGGATGTTAAATGTGATTTCATTTATTGGTTCTGTTCTAGAGGAAATATTTGTAGAAAAACCACATGGTGTTGAAGATATAATTCATCTGGAACATGTTTTCAATATTACCAAATCATTATATGGACTTAAACATGACCCTATATTCTGTTATGATAAACATACATGATTTATGTTACAAAAAAATTACGTTAAGGGAAATGATAATAGAACACTTTTTATAAAGAAATATAAGAAAAATGTTTTGATTGTTCAAATTTATATTCATGACATTATATTTGGTTCAACTCAACTATATTTAACTGATTCATTTGTAAATCTAATGAAATATGAGTTTGAAATGACTGTAATGGGTGAGTTAACATTTTTTATTGGTTTTCAAATATCTCAAAAACCAAAAGAAATTTAAATATATTTACATAATTATATTAATGTTCTTCTTAAAATTTATGGATATGACAACACTAAGAGTATAAGTACATCCATTGGTAACTCAATTTCACTTTATCTTGATGAATCTGGGAAACTCATGGATCAAACATAATTTAGAGGTATGATAGGTAGTCTACTATACATGAAAATAATTCATCAAGACATAATGATTTCAGTATGCTTATGTTCTAGAAAATTATCCAATCATATGGAATCTCATTTAAAGGATGTGGGATTATTTTTTCGCTGCATAATGGGAATCATGGATTTATGAATGTTTTATACATTTAGAAAATAATTTGTTTTTTATTTTTTTTTTGGATGCTGACTTTGGAGGATGTATAATGGATAAGAAAAGTACTTCCAAAACGTGTAATTTCTTTGAAGATTCATCAGTTTCATTGTCATGCTAAAAACAATACTCAGTGTCACTTTCCACTACCGAAGCAAAATATGTAGCAACTGGATACTGTTGTGCTCAAGTGTTTGGGATAAAACACACACTCACAGAATATGGTAAGAGTTTTAAAAAACAAAAATATTATTTAATAATACTAGTGTCATTTCCTCATGTAAAAACCATGCACATCACTCTCTTTTAAAAAAGAGATATCAGGCATCACTTTCTTAAGGACAGACATAAAAAGGATATATCATTCTTCAATTTATCTCAAAGCAAGATCAAATCATGGTTACTTTCACAAAATCTTTACCCTCTGATAAATTTGAATACATTAAGAAAAATATTTGAATGATAACCATGAGGTAATCTTCCATATTTACCCATTGTTGAAACCTATCTAATTGAAGTAAGAAACTCTTTTTCATAGGGGGTACATTTTCTTGTTAATAAAAATTTTACGTAGTCAAAATTTTCCGTAGCCAAAATTTTTTGTAGTCAAATATCTTTAGTAAAATTTTTCATAGTCAAAATTTCTGTAATCGAATTTTCATAATCAAGATTTTCGTTAATTTTCTTTAAATTTTTATGAAATGTAAAGTTATTCAAGAAAAATTTTCCTCATTATGAATAATATTCATAGTAATCCGAAGGTATATTTTCTTTATTAAATTTTCTTAATCATCCTTTTACATGTAGGTATTTCTTTCTTGTTTAAGTAACTTTTCTGGATTTACTTTTCCTTAAATCCAATGGTTTATCTGAAAAATTATAAATGATCGAAAACTATTAAAATACTTTTCATGTTATCATCTCAACTGTTAGATTGTAAAGACCCGCAAATTTCAAGGAAATTTTTTTCTTAATTTTCTTTGGAATTTTACAAGAGCGCAGCTTCAGACGACACCTGATTCCGAGGCCCGGTGTGCCCGGAATCAATTTCCGAAGTTTGGCTCGGGTACGTTCAGTGAACGGACGAGCGGGTTTTTCTATCTATTGAACCGGTGCCCGGAATCGAATTCTGAGGGCACCGATGAAATCGCAGTGCCGGTATTTGCTTAGAAACGCCTCTTCCGGAGTTGCGTTTGCTCAACCGTGGTTTTTAAAATTTTGGGCATTAAGTCGGAAATAAAATAAAGGTTGTGTGAGAACTTTATTTTATTTCACTTAAGCTGCTTGAAAGTCACTTGGAAGCCACTTGAACTGAGTTAAAGCGGATAGGGTGCTATCCGGAAATACCCTACCCCTTGGTAGGATATTTGTGCGGTGGGCCCCGCACGAGCCTCGCCGTTTCTTTCGCTAAGTAACGCACCCGCGAAAACCCGTCAAAATAACTGAAAAGTCAACCGACGCGTTTTCCTTAATTCTTAACAGACCATTTAATTGGGCGGTTTATTTCGTGAATTAAATGGGCTGTTTCATTCGTTGAATTAATTCAACGAATTTAATGGGTCGTTACTTACGCGTTTGCATTCGTTGGAAAATTAAAAAAATAGACAAACTTGTCTATTTTGGAGGATTGCTATCGTTGTGCGAATCCTCTGAGCCTCCACCCTCCCCGCGAAGAACGCGAAAAACGCGAAGAACGCGAAGAACGCGAAGAACGCCAGAACGGGAATTCGACGACGCACACCGTGATCTGCGACGTCGACGAGCTCTACCCGCGACGTTCTTCGGCGACGCCTCTTCTTCCGCGACCGATCCTCGTTCGGCAACTAAGGTGAGAAACGGATCGTTTAATTCCCCCTTTTTAATTTCAATGACAACGGATTTAATTAATTAAATCCGTTTGTTCTAGATCCGGAGATCGTCGGTGCGACGTTTTTCCCGCGGTGCGACGAACGTCTCTTCCGCGACGACGTGACGATCCCCTCCTTTCGCGACGAGCGATTCCGCGACGACCTCACGTCCGACGGCGACTTCGAGGTAGGGGTTGTTGGAATATTTTATTTCCCGTGTTTATTCTTTTTAAATAAAGAACCCGATCACGGAACAATTTTAATTTATTTAAAATTTTTGATTGGTTATTTCTTTTCCTCCCGTTGATTTTATGACTAACGCGGAGGGTGCGGGTCTAACAAACAAGACCCGGAAACCCTCCGCCGATCTTTTTGTTGTGCGGATTTGGCGGACGACGACGAACCGTGCGGCAAGGGCGATCCATTGATTCCGCAGTGAAGATCGGCCCCCGGGAGGAGCAATGGCGCAGACGGGAGGCAAAACGGGCCACCAGAGCAACTCCGGCGGCCCGCGGAAGGCGGCGGCGGTGCGGGTCGCCGGCGCGGCGGTGCCCGGCGCGCCGCCGGAGGAATCCGCCGCGGCTCGGCCGCGGCGGCGGCGAACCGCCGGACCGCGTCCGCGGTCCGGCCACCCAGCACGCGGCCCGCGCGGGCCGCGTTCCTCCAAGCCGCGGGTCAAACCCGCGGCGGTTTCTCTTCGGCCGCTTGGCCGAAGCTGAGCCGGCTGGTCCGGTCGGCCGGGCCGCGCCCAGGCCGGACCGGACCCGGCCGAGCCGGGTCGGGCTGGGTCGGGTCGACCCGGTTCGGCCGACCCAGGGGGGTTCGGGCCGGGTCGCCCCGGGCCCAGAACCCCCGTTTTCGGGCCCTCTTCGGTCTTTTGCCCGTATCATGGGCCTGGACCTCCGATTGACGAACCGTCAGTGGCTACGCAATCCTTGGATCGATACGGTCGTTTCGGTATATTATACTCAAGGTTTCGAAAGACTTTGGGTTCGGCCGGGTTGGTTCGTACACGAGACCAACCGGGCCTCGGAGCGGAAACACTCATAACTTGAGCTACGGACGTCCGATCGACGTACCGTCAGCTGTGGTAGTTTCCTCTAAGTGAGACGGAACTTCTGGCATACTCCGCCCGAGGATCGGACACAGGCGGAGTACGGTCGGGTTGGTTTTTCCCTAAAAACCAACCGGGCCCCTGGGACGAAAATGCCAATAACTCTCAGACCGGGCGTCCGATTGACGCGTCGTCTGTTGCGTTGAGATCCTATTGTCGATACAGAACTTTTGGATACATCAACTTCGGACTACGTGTCAGTTGATGTATCAGCCTCTCGGCTCGTGGAGCGGACCCTCCTAAACGAGCTCGCTGTGTGCGGGAACCCTAGTGCTGGTTGTGACTTCGACGACAGAGCAGAGATCCTCCGTGGACTGTGACGACGACAGAGCAGAGATCCTCCGTGGACTGCGACGACGACAGAGCAGAGATCCTTCGTGGACTGCGGCGACGACTGTGCAGAGATCCTCAGTGGACTGCGTCGACTACTGCACTCAGCGATCCTACGTGGATTAGTGCTACAGGTCCTGTGTGGGCCCGATCCTTCGTGGGTCCTTACTACCGGTTCTGTGTGAGCCACTGCCTACAGGTTCTGTGTGAGCCCGATCTTGTGTGGGTCTTTTGCGGGGGTTAGTACCTATCGATCCTTCGTGGGTCCGACGACTTAGATGGATCAGTGATCATCTTTGACGTCATCCGAAAAAGTATACCTGGTTGAGCTGAATCTTATGTTACTCTCCTTTGTGGATTGTGTTGAACTATCCTATGTGGATTTACTATTTACTGTATACTCTCCTTTGTGGATTTGAGTCTTTCTTTCCTGTGTGGATTGAGTTGTTCTTGAGCTCGTGAGCAGAGCTAGAATTGGGGACTTAGGTATATGTATGGGCATATACCTAAGTCGAGTCAGATGTTACTTCGTGATTGAACCTTCCTTTTGTGTTATATCCTTTGTGGATTTCGGGAGACCTTCGGGGGTCTCGGGGTCCTTACTGAGTAGCTTATACTCACCCCTGCACGGGCTATGCCCGCACCTTGTTGTGTTGGATGCAGACGACGGACAACGCTGATCACGGTTGGGGCGTGGAGCAGGACAGTACCTGGAGGCAGACCACTGGGTGGGACGTGCTCGGAGCGGACGTGGGACCCGAGGAGCCCAGAGGCTATCTGTACCCACCCTTCAGGTGGGATTGCCAGTGGACGACACGAGGCCGCCGTCTTTTCTTCAGTTGCTGTTCTTTTCCTTTTCAGTTGTACTTTCAGTTGGGCTTGTATTCCGGCCCCCCTTTACTTTTCTGCAATTGTAGTTGCTTTCCGCTTGCTGACTCTGTGGTGGTTGTTACTTATAAAGGCAATGCCTTTCCTGTTTACCGGGATTTACGCCTTGGTGCTAGTCGCCAGCCCCTGGCCTATGGAAGGCGGGCTTGGGGTAGTCACGGCATGGGCCCCGAGGTCGGGTCGTGACAAATTGGTATCAGAGGCGGTCGGTTCTACCGCAGACTCTGATCGTCTTTTCTTCCTATATGAAGCAATAGTGTTTAGTGTATTGAGTGTGGTTATCAGTTCAGGGAGCCCAGTGTTGGTGCGGCGGCCGACGTATCCGTACACCAGGACCCTGACTCCTGATTTCCGACGTAATGCATGAAAACATTGATTGTGTGTGTGTTTCAAGTTTCTTTGTGATTACTTGTGTCAGCTCACCGGGTATACTGATCTGCTTCATGAAAGTCTCAAGTTTTCCTTGTGATTACTTGTGCCAGCTCACCAGGTATACTGTTCTGACTGTGGTGCTCTTGTTCTCCTTTTCAGGATGGCCCCGTGACGACAGCCAGCTAGGGTTTCGAGTGTAGGGCGCGACGGCAGCCCACCGAGCGACGAGGCCTCGGTACAGGGCCCTTTGCCAGCAGTGGCACCAGCGGTAGCTTTACCCGCCGAGCCACTGATGCTACCAGTACCAGACGCTGACGATGCACGTCGCCTCAGGGCACTGCATGAGTTTCTGAGCCAGCGACCGCCCAGGTTTCACGGTGAGGCGGACCCCCAGGCCGCCGAGGACTGGCTAGAGGCGGTGGTACGGATCTTTAGGCTAGTGAGGACACCAGCGGATCTCATGGTGATTCTCGCGGCGAGCCTCCTGCAGGCGGCGGCAGGACGATGGTAGAGCTTGATGCTCCAGGTTCACGATGAGGCATCCTTGCTCTGGACGGATTTCGAGAGCCTCTTCCGCTCTGAGTTCGTCCCAGCCACCCTCCGAGCGGTGCGCATCCAGGAGCTTCTCCAGCTGCGCCAGGGCAGCATGACGGTCGCTCAGTACGCGGTGAGGTTCACTGACCTATCTCGCTACTCGACCGACATGGTACGTGACCCGTTCTTCCGGGCCCGGACCTTCGAGCAGGGCTTGCGGCAGGTGATTCGGGCGTCGCTGATCTCCCTCAGCATTCCGACCCAGGCGGGAGTACTGGAGCGACCCCTCCTGATCGAGAGCTTCCTGGCAGAGCCTTCTTCAGCAGCGAGACCTAGCGCAGGGCGGCAGGTAGCTGAGTCTTCGGCAGCAGGTAGCCGACAGATGACTCTCGGGTCCAGGCAGACCAGACCCCTACACAGACGGCCTCAGGACACCGGCTCAGCAGTGCGGGGCACACAGCGGAGTGCCAGCCTTCCGAGAGGCAGGCTGTGCTACTCCTGCGGCGGGCAGGGTCACATGGCTCGTGACTGCCCGACTCGCCGATCAGAGGAGCAGCAGACGGTGGAGGGGCCACCCAGGCAGAGGCAGAGGGTCGACCGTGGCGGTCCGCAGGGAGGAGGCGGACGAGGCAGAGGAGCTGGCCGAGCAGCGGGTGGTGGGCGACGCTTCCAGGCTCTACCCCCACCACCACCAGGAGGGCCACCTCGACCACAGGGATCTGGTGGGCAGGGACAGGCCCAGCTCCAGGCAGTGGAGGCCTACGACCCCGACATGCCAAAGATGATTCGAGGTACGATCTGTGTCTATTCCACCCTTGCTGCAGTACTTATAGACACGAGAGTGAGTCACTCTTTCATAGCCTCTACCCTTGTTCGGATCTCGGAGATTCCGACTGAGCCGTTGGCTCGATCCTTACGGCTAGAGACTCCTATGGGAGCAGACTCGACGATTACGCACTGGTGCCGGCAATGCGAGCTTACTCTAGGAGGCGAGAGCTTCGGCTGGGATCTCCTTGTAGCGGCGTCGAGGCCTTACGACGTCATCTTGGGCATGGATTGGATATCCACAGTTCATGCCCAGATCGACTGTTTTAGGCGCAAGGTGCGATGTGTTCGCACCGACGGGAGCAGGTTTACCTTCACCGGCGAGAAGGGAACCTTTGCAGCACAGGATGGACTTCCGCGGAGGAGAGTGCAGCCCATCTCTCATCAGTTGGCTAGCCTCATCCTAGGAGCAGTGGACGTGCGGAGTCCAGTTTTTCCTGCAGTGGTGGACCAGTACGTGGACGTCTTTCCCGACGACGTTCCAGGGCTACCTCCTCGTAGAGAGGTAGACTTTTACATCGACTTGTACCCCGGGACAGCCCCGATATCTACTCCAGCATACCGGATGGCCCCCGCCGAGCTTTGAGAGCTGCGGGTACAGTTGGAGGACTTGCAGAGCAAGGGGTTTATCCGACCCAGTGTTTCACCCTGGGCTTCCCCGATATTGTTCGCCAAGAAGGCGGACTGGAGCTTGCGACTGTGTGTCGACTATCGTCGCCTGAACCAGGTGACAGTGAGGAACAAGTATCCGCTGCCACGGATTGATGACCTCTTCGATCAGCTCAAGGGAGCGCGGTGGTTCTCGAAGATAGACCTCCGGTCAGGCTATCATCAGCTCAGAGTTCGAGACGAGGACGTGCAGAAGACGGCCTTCAGGTGTCGGTATGGCCATTATGAGTTCTTGGTTATGCCATTCGGCGTAACCAATTCTCCAGCAGTGTTCATGAGCCTCATGAACAGGATCTTCAAGCCATACCTCGACCGATTTGTCGTGGTCTTCATTGACGACATTTTGGTATACTCGACGACTGAGGAGGAGCATGCCTACCACCTGCGAGTTGTGCTAGACACACTCCGAGAGAACCAGCTTTATGGCAAGCTCTCAAAGTGCCAGTTCTGGTTACATGAGGTCCACTTCTTAGGGCACGTCATCTCTGAGGCGGGAGTTGCAGTGGATCCCGCGAAGATCGAGGCAGTGCTAGCTTGGGAGTCACATAGGAGTGTGACAGAGGTGCGGAGCTTCTTGGGCCTAGCCGGATACTATCGGAGATTTGTGCCAGACTTCTCCAGAGTTGCGGCACCACTCTCAGCCTTGAAAAAGAAGGGGAAACCCTTTGTGTGGTCAGACAGATGTCAGCAGAGCTTCCAGGAGCTGAGACAGAGATTGACCAGCGCACCTATCTTGAGGTTGCCTGAGGAGGGTGTTGGATACGTAGTTTACTGCGACGCATCTGGGACTGGACTCGGGTGCGTCCTGATGCAGGAGCGGGCCGTGATCGCCTACGGATCACGTCAGTTGAGACCGCATGAGCAGAACTACGCCACTCATGACCTGGAGTTAGCAGCAGTGGTCTTCGCTCTGAAGACTTGGCGGCACTATCTGATGGGCGAGCGCTTCACAGTCTTTTCTGACCACCAGAGTCTCAGGTATATCTTCTCTCAGAAGGACCTGAACCTGAGACAGCGGAGAAGGCTTGAGTTCCTCCAGGACTATGACTTTGAGATAGTCTATACTCCTGGGAAGGGGAACATGGTAGCTGATGCCCTCAGCAGGAGGATGGGCATTCAGCTACTTGAGGAGGCGACGGAGCAGCTAGCCTCCTTATAGATATCCTTCGTGGATAGAGACGGGGCAGCCTTTCTTCAGTCTCTCACAGTCTCTCCTCCACTTCTACAGCGGGTCAGAGAGGCTCAGCGTGGGGACGCTGACTGTGAGACCCGGCGTGCACTGATATCCTCAGGTCAGGCGCCTGATGGCTTCTCCCTTGGAGCAGAGCACGACATCCTTTTCAGAGGACGTACCTTCGTACCAGTCGCTTTACGAGAGGAGGTGCTGAGAGAGTTTCACACTTCTCCCTTGGCGGTGCATCCCGGAGTGGCGAAGATGTACCCGGATCTCAGACGACAGCACTGGTGGCCGGGCATGAAGAAAGCTGTGGCAGAGTTCGTTTCACGATGCCTCACTTGCCAACAGGTGAAGGTAGAGCATCAGGTACCAGCAGGCTTGGTACAGCCCTTGGAGGTCCTGGAGTGGAAGTGGGACGATATATCTATAGACTTCGTGACTGGACTTCCACGCACTTCCAGAGGTCACGACTCCATTTGGGTGATTGTCGACCGACTCACCAAGTCGGCACACTTCTTACCCATCAGAGAGCAGGGCTCAGTGGAGAGCTTGGGACGTCTTTACGTCTAGGAGATCGTACGGCTTCACGGTGTGCCATCGTCTATCGTCTCCGATCGAGATGCTCGTTTCACTTCCCGGCTTTGGAAGGGGTTGCAGGAGGCATTCGGGACGCGGCTCCATCTGAGCACAGCCTTCCACCCTCAGACGGATGGTCAGATGGAGAGGACAATACAGACACTCGAGGAAATGCTCCGTGCATGTGTTCTCGAATTTGGTCGCAGCTGGGAGGACCACCTACCCTTGGTGGAGTTCGCGTACAACAACAGCTACCACTCCACCATCGGGATGGCACCATACGAGGCGTTGTACGGCAGACCCTGCAGATCACCGTTGTGCTGGACAGACCCTGGGGAGTCAGCACTCGTGGGACCAGAGATGGTCCGAGCCACGACAGAGAAGGTCCAGATCATCCAGGAGAGGATGAGGACAGCTCAGAGCCGGCAGAAGTCATATGCTGACAGGAGGCGGAGGCCACTAGAGTTCGAGGATGGCGACCACGTCCTTTTGGGTGTCTCACCTCGACGTGGTTTACGGAGATTTGGCCGATGCGGCAAGTTGTCTCCACGCTTCATCGGGCCTTTCCAGGTCCTCAGCAGGATAGGAGAGGTGGCTTATCGCCTGGCTCTACCACCTCAGTTGCACCGGGTGCACGACGTCTTCCACGTGTCTCAGCTTAGGAGATACCTGCACGACCCGACGCACATCATCGACTTTGGGGAGCTGGACGTGGACGATGGGGCGACTTTTGCGGAGGTCCCAGTGGAGATCGAGGATCGACAGGAGCAGGTCCTACGTGGGCGGTCGATTCCTCTTGTGCGCGTCAGATGGCAGCACGGGAACCTCCAGGAGAGCACTTGGGAGCGGGAGGCTCAGATGCGTGCTCAGTACCCCCATTTGTTCCCCTAGTTTTTGATGTATCTTTACGGGGACGTAAAGCCCTGAGGTGGGAGTAATGTAAAGACCCGCAAATTTCAAGGAAATTTTTTTCTTAATTTTCTTTGGAATTTTACAAGAGCGCAGCTTCAGACGGCACCTGATTCCGAGGCCCGGTGTGCCCGGAATCAATTTCCGAAGTTTGGCTCGGGTACGTTTAGTGAACGGACGAGCGGGTTTTTCTATCTTTTGAACCGGTGCCCGGAATCGAATTCTGAGGGCACCGATGAAATCGCAGCGCCGGTATTTGCTTAGAAACGCCTCTTCCGGAGTTGCGTTTGCTCAACCGTGGTTTTTAAAATTTTGGGCTTTAAGTCGGAAATAAAATAAAGGTTGTGCGACAACTTTATTTTATTTCACTTAAGCTGCTTGAAGTCGCTTGGAAGCCACTTGAACTGAGATAAAGCGGATAGGGTGCTATCCGGAAATACCCTACCCCTTGGTAGGATATTTGTGCGGTGGGGCCCGCACGAGCCCTGCCGTTTCTTTCGCTAAGTAACGCACCCGCGAAAAACCGTCAAAATAACTGAAAAGTCAACCGACGCGTTTTCCTTAATTCTTAACAGACCATTTAATTGGGCGGTTTATTTTGTGAATTAAATGGGTTGTTTCATTCGTTGAATTAATTCAACGAATTTAATGGGTCGTTACTTACGCGTTTGCGTTCGTTGGCAAATTAAAAAAATAGACAAACTTGTCTATTTTGGAGGATTGCTATCGTTGTGCGAATCCTCTGAGCCTCCACCCTCCCCGCGAAGAACGCGAAGAACGCGAAGAACGCGAAGAACGCGAAGAATGCCGGAACTGGAATTCGACGACGCACACCGTGATCTGCGACGTCGACGAGCTCTACCCACGACGTTCTTCGGCGACGCCTCTTCTTCCGCGACTGATCCTCGTTCGGCAACTAAGGTGAGAAACGGATCGTTTAATTCTCCCTTTTTAATTTCAATGACAACAGATTTAATTAATTAAATCCGTTTGTTCTAGATCCGGAGATCGTCGGTGCGACGTTTTTCCCGCGGTGCGACGAACGTCTCTTCCGCGACGACGTGACGATCCCCTCCTTTCGCGACGAACAATTCCGCGACGACCTCACGTCCGACGGCGACATCGAGGTAGGGGTTGTTGGAATATTTTATTTCCCGTGTTTATTCTTTTTAAATAAAGAACCCGATCACAGAACAATTTTAATTTATTTAAAATTGTTGTTTGGTTATTTCTTTTCCTCCCGTTGATTTTATGACTAACGCGGAGGGTGCGGGTCTAACAAACAAGACCCGGCAACCCTCCGCCGATCTTTTTGTTGTGCGGATTTGGCGGACGACGACGAACCGTGCGGCAAGGGCGATTCGTTGATCCCGCAGTGAAGATCGGCCCCCGGGAGGAGCAATGGCGCAGACGGGAGGCAAAACGGGCCACCGGAGCAACTCCGGCGGCCCGCGGAAGGCGGCGGCGGCGCGGGTCGCCGGCGCGGCGGCGCCCGGCGTGCCGCCGGAGGAATCCTCCGCGGCTCGGCCGCGGCGGTGGCGAACCGCCGGACTGCGTCCGCGGTCCGGCCACCCAGCACGCGGCCCGCGCGGGCCGCGGTCCTCCAAGCCGCGGGTCAAACCCGCGGCGGTTTCTCTTCGGTCGCTTGGCTGAAGCTGAGCCGACCGGTCCGGTCGGCCGGGACGCGCCCAGGCCGGACCGGACCCGGCCTATCCGGGTCGGTCCGGGTCGGGTCGACCGGGTTCGGGTCGACCCGGTACGGCCGACCCAGGGGGTGTTCGGGCCGGGTCGCCCCGGGCCCAGAACCCCCGTTTTCGGGCCCTCTTCGGTCTTTTTCCCGTATCATGGGCCTGGGACCTCCGATTGACGAACCGTCAGCGGCTACGCGATCCTTGGATCAATACGGTCGTTTCGGTATATTATACTCAAGGTTTCGGAAGACTTTGGGTTCGGCCGGGTTGGTTCGTACACGAGACCAACCGGGCCTCGGAGCAAAAACGCTCATAACTTGAGCTACGGACGTCCGATCGACGTACCGTCAGCTGTGGTAGTTTCCTCTAAGTGAGACGGAACTTTTGGCATACTCCGCCCGAGGATCGGACACAGGCAGAGTACGGTCTGGTTGGTTTTGCCCTAAAAACCAACCGGGCTCCTGGGATGAAAATGCCAATAACTCTCAGACCGGGCGTCCGATTGACGCGCCGTCTGTTGCGTTGAGATCCTGTTGTCGATACGGAACTTTTGGATACATCAACTTCGGACTACGTGTCAGTTGATATATCAGCCTCTCGGCTCGTGGAGCGGACCCTCCTAAACGAGCTCGCTGTGTGCGGGAACCCTAGTGCTGGCTGTGACTTCGACGACAGAGCAGAGATCCTCCGTGGACTGGGACGACGACAGAGCAGAGATCCTCCGTGGACTGCGACGACGATAGAGCAGAGAACCTTCGTGGACTGCGGCGACGACTGTGCAGAGATCCTCAGTGGACTACGTCGACTACTACACTCAGCGATCCTACGTGGATCAGTGCTACAGGTCCTGTGTGGGCCCGATCCTTCGTGGGTCCTTACTACCGGTTCCGTGTGAGCCACTGCCTACAGGTTCTGTGTGAGCCCGATCCTGTGTGGGTCTTTTGCGGGGGTTATTACCTATCGATCCTTCGAGGGTCCGACGACTTAGATGGATCAGTGATCATCTTTGACGTCATCTGAAAAAGTATACCTGGTTGAGCTGAATCTTATGTTACTCTCCTTTGTGGATTGTGTTGAACTATCCTATGTGGATTTACTATTTACTGTTTACTCTCCTTTGTGGATTTGAGTCTTGGTTTCCTGTGTGGATTGAGTTGTTCTTGAGCTCGTGAGCAGAGCTAGAATTGGGGACTTAGGTATATGTATGGGCATATACCTAAGTCGAGTCAGATGTTACTTCGTGATTGAACCTTCCTTTTGTGTTATATCCTTTGTGGATTTCGGGAGACCTTCGGGGGTCTCGGGGTCCTTACTGAGTAGCTTATACTCACCCATGCACGGGCTATGCCCGCACCTTGTTGTGTTGGATGCAGACGACGGACAGCGCTGATCACGGTTGGGGCGTGGAGCAGGACGGTACCTGGAGGCGGACCACTGGGCGGGACGTGCTCAGAGCGGACGTGGGACCCGAGGATCCCGGAGGCTATCTGTACCCACCCTTTAGGTGGGATTGCCAGTGGACGACACGAGGCCGCCGTCTTTTCATCAGTTGCTGTTCTTTTCCTTTTCAGTTGTACTTTCAGTTGTTCTTGTATTCCGGCCCCCCTTTACTTTTCTGCACTTGTAGTTGCTTTCCGCTTGCTGACTCTGTGGTGGTTGTTACTTATAAAGGCAATGCCTTCCCTGTTTACCGGGATTTACGCCTTGGTGCTAGTCGCCAGCCCCTGGCCTATGGAAGGCGGGCTTGGGGTAGTCACGGCATGGGCCCCGAGGTCGGGTCGTGACATAGATTTAATCCGATGTATTTGAACTATTGGATCAATCACGGAAGTTGAGTTGCCTCCCCAATAGCCTATATAAGGACCCCCTAATGGTTGACCCACTTCAATATCCAGGCTCTGGTGTGTTTAATCCCTAATGCTCAATTAAGGACGTTTCTAATTTTTAAGGTTATCTCAATTCCAAATGACAATATAAGCCACTCCTCAGATAGATATGTCTTCTGTAAATGAAATATCTTAGTGGGAAATATACATAGAGAGGTTATTTTATCCCAAATTTGATGAAAAGTTTGATTCCATAATTTCAATGAATATCAATTTTAAGGGCTTGGAGAGCCTATGTATATCCAAACCTAGCACACATGACCCAGTGTATCTTGAATTGTTAGTCGAGTTCTATGAATCAGTAACTTTATTCAACGATGGAGGAAGAGATATGTTCTCTTTTAAGATCTATTGAAAACCCTACTCACTTTCTTATAATATGGCTACCAACCTAATTATAATTCCTTATGAGGGATAACCTGAGTTTTTCTATCACAAGATATTAATTGTAGCAGGAAATTTTGACAAGGATAAATCTATAGAGTGTCTTGTATAAAAGGTAGTGAAGACCGTAAAAATTATACATCTCTCTAAAAATCATTGGATTCATCAGCTATGGGTTTAGGGATTTCTCATTCTAAGAAAATTGGACTAGGATACAATGAAGAAAATTGGTATCTATGCATTATATTTTTTTGTAAACCTTAAGAAAATCAATTTACTATAGTATGGTTTGCTGAAAATCAATAATATCAATAATGGAACCCTCTAAAATCGTAGATTATTATGTATCCGACTATTCTTTGGACAATTATAATGTTTTGTCTTCAGTATTTCAAAATTCCTTATAGTTCAAAGACAGGGAATTTCAATGTGTTGTTGCGTAGTGACGATACTCTAAGGAGAATGAAATTTGGTTTTTCCTATGATTTAGGAGAATTTAATGATTTATTTGAAGCTTAAATGCATGATCTAGCAATGATATTGAAGTTGGATGAATCATCCCTGAAGATTGGAAAGAAGAAAAAGGCCAAGGAACCTGAAAAGAAAGAAAAACACATGTGGCTAAGGAATCACAATCCAGACCACTGTAACCAAAGAAACAAAAGGATTATCCTGATGAAGTAGTGGCTAAGTAGAGAGAAGAAAAGAAAAATAGCAAGTATGGGGATACTAATTTTAGGATGGTTCCTGCTAAGGAAAAAGTGTTAATGATAAAATTTGTTGAAGACCTTGAAAAGCTACAGAAAGAAAAAGAAACATAGAAAGATGTTATCAGATGTAGAAATTGTTCAGTCACCTCTCAAGGATGCTAAGAAATAATTTGAAAAAATCCCAGTGCTAGAATAATTTTTTATAGAATCACTTCCAGAAACTCAGGGATTGAAGCTAGTGATTCCAGATCCAGAACAAGAAGAAGAAATTTTTTAAGAAGAGGAAGAGGAAATAAAAGTTGATGAACAAAAAGGTGATGAAACTGATAATTTCGTAAAGAAATTTTAATATTACCAAGACAAGGAAAGCCCCTTTTTAAAATAATCGATTCAGACTTCTCAAGTTGAATCCTCAAAATTTGCTACACTAGGGAATCAAGAGAAGGATCACGAAGATGTAAACAATCCTTATAATGAAGAATATAGTAATCATGATTTTGTTCATCTGGGAGATCAAGTGATTGATGCTGAGAAAGAGGATGTTGATGAAATTAAACTAGTTCAGTTATTAGATAGGGATTATGAATCACATAATCCAAAATATATCATTCAGATATATGATAAGGGAAATAAGGTGTTGGTACACACCCCTAAAAAATTTGTTTTGAAAAAGAATGTTAATGGACATTCGTTAAAGAGGAACGATGGTGAGTTAGAAAAATAACCCTCACCAACCATATTTTGTGATTCAGAATTGTCCTCTCTTAAATATGAATTTGTGGTATAATCTTTGAAAAACATAGTTGGTACTATTCAATTATTTCCAAGTATAGATTCTAGGTGTTAGTTTCTACTGCATTCATTCGATAAGAAATCAGATTCAGTTCTCATGCTTATGGATAAATTTGTCTGTGTTGAGGTAGATTTCAAATACATTCTCATTGGTTATGACGCTCATAAGAGGTCATGAAAGATGTTTATGAGCCAGTCAATGAATATTTTAAAATAACTGAGAGATTTTGATGAATTTCAAGATAATGTGAAAGGTTTCTTTGACACTAAAGATGGAAAGCTTAATGATCTTTCTAAGAGCTTTGAGGAAAAGCTGACACTTGAACAGACTACATGGAAGTATGAAGTTAAGGGGCTGAATTAGAATCGTAATTCTATGTCCTTAAATTGGAATATAGAAAGGGATCTAAAAATAGAATTTTAAGAGAAGCTGGTTAAGTAAGAATAAGTGTTCAAAGCTCAAGAAAAATGTACTAAGGCTTAGGAAAAAATGATTAGAGCCTTGGAAAAGAAAAGTGAAGATCTGCATCAGCTGCTAATGCATGTGGAAGAAGATTGCAAGGATCTTAAGAATCATAAATCCATTTTCAATAAGTTGATTCCTAAGTCCAAAGAAGGATACTTTTCCCAATTTCGATTTTTTTAATTTCTTCAATGAAAAACTTCTTTCAATATTAATGGAATTTTGTTTGTTCTTCAAATATCATTAGGTTGCTGAGTACAATTATTTCAGGTACCATTTTTTCATTACTTTAATTCATTCTTTAAATCACCAAGGGGGAGAAAGTCATATTTAAACGAATACTATGTAATGGTGATATTTCCCTAAATAAGGGTGAGTTCATTTAAGGGAATGTTCTTATCAATGATTATTTTCGTATACAAGAAAATATATAATCTCATTGAAGAAATCAAGAATAAGATCCTTAAGGGATTCTAAAGGCTAAGAGGGGTTAGTTGTATTCACAATGATCAATAAGTAAAAGGGGGATATGTTTTTTACAAGTCCATAAATAATTCTATGTCCATATATTCTTCTTTATAAGGATGTTTGTGCTTTCCAAAAAGTGGAATATTTTTGAGTCAATATGGTTTCCTTATGAATTTTCCATTCTTATATGTTTTGGGAATAAAAAAACACTATCTGAAGGAAGTTTTTTCCTTTAAGATTAACTTTATTATGGAAAATTTTCCTTCCCAATGGAAATATTCCCTTTACCTTAGTTTTTAATTGTTCATTTTTTTAGTTTCTCTTATCATTAATCCTTTTATTTATAATGTCAAAAAATCGATTTCGTCTCTAAAACCTTAGAATTCTATAAATTCTAAGATATAGAGTATTTTTTATTCAGAATTTTAATTCTCTGAAATTCAGATTCCAATTTCTCTGAAATTCATATTCTAAATTCATGGAAATACATATTCTGAATTCTATGAAATTTAGATTCTGAATTCTCTAAAATTCAGATTCCGAATTCCCTAGAATTCTGATCCTAAATTCGTTGAAATATATATTTCAATTTCTCTGAAATTTACATTCCCAATTCTCTAAAATTCAGATTGAAAATTCTCTGAAATACAGATTCTGAATTACATGAAATTCAGATTCCGGTTTCTCTAAAATTCTGATTCCAAATTCACTAAAATTTAGAATCTGAATTACTCAGAATTCGAACTCCAAATTCCACATAATTCAGACTCTGAATTCCTAAGAATTCTGGCATCGAATTTCTAAGTATTCATATTCTGAATTCATTAGAATTCATGTTTCAATATCAATAGAATTCAGGTTCTGAATTCCTTGAAAACAGAATCCAGATATTTATGATTTATAGTCTCCAAGTGTTCATTTTCATAGACTCCAAAATTTATTTTCCTTAGACTATGAAAAATTGAATTTGGTTAAGAAACCTTATTTTTCTTACACTGTTTATAATTATGAAATGATGTGGTACTTTCTGTTTCTATTGATCTATTTTATGAGGGACACGTTTATAGGTCCCACCGAGATTCACAGAAAAATATGGACATTAGAAAATGGAGCTGACCATTGGAGAAATTCTGATAAATAGGAGCTCATTTAAACGATTTAAAAAAAACCAAGACAACATTGATCAGTAGATATTAAATGATGCTAAAGTAATTTCTAGATAGAGAGTCTATCATGCCTTGTGCGTACTAAACGTCTTGTTCTGCTAGCTTCCTGAGACTCTGATTGTAGCTGTGTACAATCGAGGAATTCTGGGTATAGGAAGATGGAGGTGTTAACTACCTTAATGATCAAGGACTTCTGGGTATATGAAGACAGAGGTGTTGACTACCTTAATGTCTAAGGGCTTGTGGGGATGGCATAAATAAAATGTACTCACTATAAGAAACATTAATGACTTTCTGATTCCTTTCTATGTTTACATGTTTATTTTAATTGAAACTATTACATTATTATGTGCACGTTGTGTAAAATTTAATGAATATTTTAAATGAAAAAATTGTGTTTTCCTTAAGAAATATGGTCGTAATCTATTTAATATTATCATATATTTCCATATACATTTCTGGAAAATATGTTTTGAATTTAATAAAATTATACAATAATTATATTTTTTTGGATGTCTTATGATGATTTTGACTAGGGAATGTATTGGTATTCTGTGTGAATAGTTCTTCTAATATAGGCAATTTATGATATTATTAAGGAATGTTAATAAATATGTTTTTTAATATATATGATGAATCAATCAGACATAAGAAGTGATGAGAGGGTCCCATTATATCCCCTATATGCAACTATATGTCTCAGGATAAATATTATCTGGGGATTTGGCCAGGTCTTTACCTATATTTTGAGATGTTATTGAACATGTTCATGATAGTATTTTTAGATGTTTTGTTTGGGGACTCATCTATAATTTTTAGATATTCAAATTTACGCATTCAATAATTATTAATTGTGTTATTGTTTTCCATGTGATTATTATATTTACTATACATGTATTATTTTCTATCTCATGTGTTTTTATGTGACATTACTATATTATAATTTATTAATACTATATTGTTCATTCCATTTTATATTCCCATGTATGAATACACATACTATGCATAAAACATACCAATTTTTTATGGTTCCTTTCCAGATTTTTAATTTTTTTTGTGATTGATATGTAGAAATATTATAAAGAGAAAAATGGGGATCTTGAAGAATATATAATTATATATTTTCAGTATTCAAATTTAATGTGTAATTTATTTAAGTATTTATTTTCCATAAAACAAAACTATTTAATTATATATGATGTGATTTCTTGTATCATATGCCTAGATAATAAATTAACAGTTGAATTCATGATTTGATAATCTGGGTATTTATATTTTGAATGGGTTATAGTTTTGTAAAAACCATTGGAAACTAGATTTAGGAAAAAATATAATAGTGAAACATAACCCTATAATAGAATTTGATAATATTTATAATGAAACCAAGCTTATTATTTTGAGATTAGTTATACATAAATATTATTTGTATGTTAATTTTTTAAATATTTTGGAAATTATAAAATAATTTTCTTAATAATATGATATATTATAATGTATTATGTTTTTTTATAAATGGATCCCAGTTGGAGGAATGAAAATTATATCAATGATCATAATATATATAGGGATTAGCCTATAAGGAGAGGAAATTAAGCTGTAGATGAAGCTACTGCCAGATATGAAGAAGATATAACTATATTGGGATATATAACCCTTGTTATGGATAATAAAAATTCCCATATATATGAAACTACTAATCCTTGTTGTTGAGTAATAAAGTTAGAATACTTTATTCATCGACAACCACCATCATTGAATATTACTAAAAATCTATTTTTGGTTGGTAAAGGGAAAAAATTCATCGAAAAAATATTTCATTAATTGGTATGTAATGAATGGGAGAAAGAAGATATGATATTTCATTCTCTCCAATTAAGAAGTTTATTGGAATTTTTCTTATGATTAAATAACAACAAACAATTAATAGAGAAGAGGAAGATAAAAATGTAATTAAGAATGAATCCTTCATGTCAAATACATTAAAATAGAAAGAAAATGTTTAAGCCAAATGGTCATTTGATGAATAATTACCATCTAATAGAGATGAAGAGATGGAACATCAAGCCAGAAAGATTCAAGGGTTTTAGATGAATAAATAATTCATTAGGAAACTAAGTTACAATGTACAATATGATAACATAGAAAATTGGAATATTGATTAGAAGAGGAATGATTATAAAAATGAGATAGAGTGTTATGAATGTAAGAGAAAAGGGTGTGTCAGAATGGATTATCCCAAAATTGAATAATTTATTAAAAAACTTTATATGATAGGAAAATAAATAAATCTATGAAATAAATCTATAGTTATTATGTAGATAGAACTTTTTAATCTAACAAGACCTATGGGTAAAAACAAGTTAGAGAAAACATGTGTTTCATGACAAACAGTTTTAAGGTGACAAATGACTTTTCTACTTCACCTTCTAGTATTTATAAAAAATCAATGGAGGAATATAATGGTGAAAATATGTCTGGTGAAGAAAATTATTAATATTTTAAAAAATATATAAGATACATTAAATGAGATTAATGATATGAATTCAATTTGAAAGACATGTTAGGATTTAACTAGTAATATTAAATATGACCCCACTTTAGAAAATTACATAATGCACAATTTTTTATGGAAAATAATTAATTTAAATTACCTAATGATAAATAGAAAAAATAAATAAAAAAATACCTAATAGAAGATATTATATTACATATATATGAGGAAAAAAGTACTGAAATACATCACTGGTTTATGTTATCAATAAGGATAAATAAGAATTATAAATAGTAAATTTATACCAAAATCTAATTTTAGAATACATACTATATGTTATTATTCAATTAGGCCTATTATATTTTTTATTTAAATTAGTTTACAATCAACATATATTACTCCCAATATAAGAATATGGGATATTATAGACTGTATTTATAACATTTCTAGTCCCAATAATATTTTGGTATGAAAGTAATTATTGGTGTAAAAATTATTTTTAAGGAATCATTCCTAAAGATATCAAGTAAATGTATATAGTACATTGATAATGGTTATTTCAAAAAAAATTGATATTAGACAAGTATCGAAAATTTGATAAATATTGATGGCGTAAATGTAACCTTTGGTGATAATTATAAATGTTAAAATTTATCCTTGAATTAGATAGTAATTATAACTCAATTTTAATTACTAATTTACTATTTATAGACGGTTTTAAATTAAATGGGTTTAGTGTCTCATATCAATGTGTTGATGGATATTATGTTAAATTTTAATGTAGATCATGTTATGTTTTAAATTCAAAAAATTTATTAGAGTTCACAACAATAAGGAATTAAAATTATTCTTCTGTTATTATAGACTCTTAATTTCATAAAAATTCTTCTCGTCTATGTAACATTCATAAAGAATACATTAAATTTAATAAGAGACTAATAGACTGAAATCTTTATCCACAATGAAATGTAACTAATTATGTTTTAGATAATGTGTTATCCATACATGAATTCCCAACTTATAAATTTGTTTACCCCTATCTTCAAGGGAAATAATATAATATATCTGTCAAATCAAAAAAGTAGTTTCCACTTATCAATTAATATATTTTGTTTACATAGAAATGTTTTGAACATCTAAATATTCTATTCTAAATTGGAAGATATATGTCAATGTCCTTATGGATAATTTTACTATATATAATTGGGTATTTTTTTAATTGAAAAAATATTGTTAGCTCTTATATTACCACATATTCTAAATCTACATAATTTCAAAGTGGAAAAGGTAATAAAAAAATATAATCGATCACGTATGGGAGTTTAAAAAAATACTTTCATTCCTTTTTTCTAAAAAAATGGATATAGTCCCAACTTTTCTTCTCTTAAGACCCCAAGATGAATGGTGTTATAGAAATAAAATAAATTAAACTTGAAGCCTAAGGGGAATTAATTTAGAGATTTTTTTTGAAGTTTAATTATTCATAACAATACAGATAGTCATGAAAAAATTTACTACATGACTATTGAAGGGATTTACCTTGGTTGTTAATATTTTTGTCACTCTTATAGAGTTTTCAATAAAAAAATCATGACTATGGAAGGGGATTTGTATGTAATGTTTTATGAAAAATATAAACATGATCTGAAATCCCCCATAGAAAACCTTATAGATGATTTTTATACTCTAGAAATTAATTAAAATATTTTAACAACTCTATTGAAAATGCAATAAAATCATCTACTTCTGAGTATCATTCACAATCTACCCCAAAACCTATAGATGATGACAGAATGATATGAAATTCGTCCCAAATATAAATTGAGACTTCTAAATACAACCCCCTTGATGTTGTACTTGGAAACCAATATAGAGGAACAAATACTTGATCTTCTCTTAGTAATCAGGATGAACATCAGGTATTCTTATCATATGTTGAACCTAAGACCATCATTGATACAATTAATGATTAATTAAGGGTGATGGATATACAAGAATAAAATAACCTATTTGAAAAAAAATTATTTTTTCGATATTTTTTATAGACTTAAAGACACTATAACTATTGGCACAAAAGGGGTACATAGAAAAAATATTGTTTAATATCTAAATATTGATATAAATAAGACTTGGTTTGTCACACAATGTTTTAGTCAAGAAGTGGGTATTGAATCTTAGGAACCCATTCAAACTGTAGACAGACATGAATAATTCAGAATAATTCATACCAATACAAACATTTGAATTACATGACATATCAAATGAATATCATAAGTGATTTATTGAATTATTATATTATTGTGGATTATTTTCTGAACAACCCATGGTTTTCAAAATCCTTATTTTCCAAATAATTTATTTAATCCAAAATAATATTTATTTTATTTAAAACTAACTCTGAGAGAATTATATGATATTCTTAGATCCTTTATAATTTCTAAAGATTTATTAAATTATATATTTAAGCCAACTCTTCTTATAAAAATAATTAAAAAGATTCTTTTTTGTTCAAATCTATAATGATGATATTATCTATGAATCATATATATATATTAATTTCTTACTGATTCTTTGATGATGATGAAAAATGAATTTTAAATAAGTTTAATTGGTGATCTAAAATTCTACCATTGTTTTCATATTTTTCAAAATAATGAAGTAGTTATTTTAAATATAAGTAAATACATTATGTTTTATTTAATAAAAATAAATGTAGAGAAAATCCCATGAGTACCACATATAATTTAGATCGTTACGAAGATAGTAAACTTGTGGATCTATCAAATAATTGAGGTATGATTGATTGTCTTTTCAACTTAACACCCATCCAACCTGATATTATGTTAAGTGTGTCTGTATGTGATCATTTTCCGGAAACCTAAAAAGTACCACACATACCTTAAATAAAAATAATTTTTAGATACCTAAAATATAAAACCATGTTACGATTTTTCAATAATAGAGAAAAAAATTCATAGAGATTTATTAAATGGATAATTTTGAATCATAGTTATAAAAAGAAACTATTGAACATGTCATCTTTTTTGAATGTCTCTACTATTATGGTGTTGTATGGAATAACTTTTTGGCACTGTTTACAATGAAAACATAATACATAGAGGATGATAGTTTATATTATTAGATTTTTTAGACAGAACACAATATACTAGACTACAACTATAAATTAATTCATTTACTAATAAATTTCAACCACACATGTGTGATAATTATAACAATGAACTCAGTGTGTCACTCTAGTAAAAATCTCATTTTTTTATACTGCTATTTTTTGTGATAAAATAAGAAAATGTTATATAACTTATGAATTCATTGGATGTGAACATTATATTGATGATATTATCACTAAAGAAATCAATTCTTTGACAGTAGACATCATCCTATATGAATATGGAGTTAATTTTTTTTATATAAATTAATTTTGGGAATATATTACTAAAAATTACTCATCGTCATAATTTTCCCATCATTGTAGATTACACACTGTTAGATAGCCCACTTTTGGATGACCACCCATTGGTAATAACCCACCATCATAATTTTTTTTTGGTTTTCATTTGATCATGTTATTTATTTTTAATTTAAATATATAATTTTTATTTGATATTTTCAAATCCCTAAATGATATAAATTGTTTATTTTTTGTTGTTTTGATGCATTTTCTTATAAGATCCAATTTATATGAATGAGTGGTTATTTTCTATGATCATTAGTCATTATACTAAAATATAAACTCAGAAATCACATAATAGATCATTATATTAATTTAAATCATGAGTGGTTGTTTTCAAAAAAAATCACTAATGTTGATAGTGATATATGATTAGGAATGGATGGCCTAGATCTCTTTTAATGAGATACTATTTTAATATAAGTTTTTTTAAGAGTTTTTTTACTATTTTGAGATTAGTTTTGGGGAAAATAATGATCATATTATATGCATGATAATTGTAAAATAAGTAGTTTTCTCTTGGAATAAATTTTCATTGTATTCTAAAGTACCTTATCAAGGAGTTTCAAGTTTCTATAAATTTTCAATTCTAACTGAAATTGATTAATTTGTTATGATAATTACTCAGTTCAATGTAATAGAGATAAAAGTATTAGAATATCTGATACAAAATAATGTAATGGGGAGGGGAGATTTCTTTTTTTTCTTTATACAACAGATGTTATGTCCAAGAAAAGGATACATCATCATGATATTATATCCTCATGTATATATTCAATAAATGATGAAAATATGATACAGAATCAATATATATATAGGTATTTAATGGTTCTTTTGATTGATATGTGAAATACATAATCCAATTACAACACCCTCATGTATCAAATATTAAATCGGCCTTGCATGATGCCGAATTGTATATTGATAGGGATGAGGATTCATATGTGAATTGTACTGTTTTTTCTAGACCAAAATCATTTTTAAATTAATTAAAATGAATTGAAACATGTGTATGTGAAAATTGGTTAGTGATGTTGATAATCATAATGGAGACTTAATCCTATCGATCATCCATGCATACCAAAAAATAATTATTTAGCTTGGATTGGATCAAGATAATGTTGTAGAATACATAGATGAAGATAGGTAATAAAATGAGGTTGTTTAATCTTGTGAAAAGGGGTTCTTAGTTTTTGAGGAAAGTGGCATGTCATTCCTAATATCTCAATTGTCACTTTTGGTCCGTCCAACCATCCTAGATCTATAAATATTAGAAAAACACATTTTAGTGAGAAGGATAATGATGATGAAGAAGCTTAATTAATAATGAAATATAAATATAACAGTTCTTCTTGTAATCCATCTAAGAAAGATCTTATTTTATCATATAATTCAAATGAAAGTGAAAACGATAATTTAATTAGTTAAAGTTGTGATGATATGGAAAATGGATATAACATACAAGGTGGATATTTTAGAAGTGAGGAAGATGAGAAAGATGAATATGATGATGATGTTGATGATAGTAATGATGAATTTGATCATTATGTTGTTGAATATAATGAGATGGCTCAAACCCACCTTCCTTCAGAATTTGTATCTACTTCTACTAGTTCTAAGTAGAGTTAATGTTTGGGGTGAAATATTATAATGATTCTATATATGAGTTGAGTGAATCTGTTGTGGGGAAGGAAACTCCTATTTTTTAGTCAACAATTTGATCCTGAAGACATTAATCCTATAGTTATTTCTTTACCAAAGTTAATGTATTTGTTTTTTATGATTGGGAATGATTCCATAAATATGTGTGGTTTTGTTTTATTTTATCTAACCCAAATGATGATGTGATCATTCCACCAAATCATGGTCAGCATGATATTCTAATTTGAGATTATATACATATTAAGGGTCCCATGGTTTACTATATAGATGTTACTAGAGAGCTTCATAGATTTTTTTAGATGTTCCATAGGTTTTTGAGTTTGAAGATGTTAATGTGAGGCCTTATGAGAGATAATATACTCATCTATATATGGATTCTCCTTCTATAACTGTAGATGTTCTATATTTATCCAAACATGATTCCTTTAGAGAGAGGTTTTTTTTCTAACATTGGTAGGATTTTTAGGATATAGGAATTTCATGTCACACAACTCATTGAGAGAGAATCTTGATACCATTTTGATTTAGTGGTATGACATATACAACCACAAATTATTCTTAATATATAGGATGTTTATATAGAGAACATGAATTTACCCAGTTAGTTCGAGTAATTAATGACTATGAAGGAGGAGATGTAGACATATTTTTCAATGAATTATCTTCTTTATCAAATTTTTGTAGACTATTTGTGTAGTGTCTTTTACTTCCATTGATCCACCTCTATCACCCTCGGTAGATATAGAAAAAAAATAAATCGAATTTTTAGGAGGGTCTTCATGAAAATTTTGCAGCGGCTCCTATTAATCCGTAGGAAATAATGAGGATGATCAGAAATAATAGTGATTGTAAATATAATATTGTAATGGAACTCCTAAATTTTGTGTGATCCGATCCAGAAACAATAAAAAAAACCATTATGTAATACTATACATAGTTCTAAACAATTTTTGGGATTAACACACACATTATGTTTTTATTTGAGAACCTCTAAATTACACCATCCATTTAAATATTCAGGTAGAATGTTAATCCACTGATTTTTATGAGCCCAGTGACTATGTTTTTTGGAGGAAAAAAGGTAATTTGTGTCATGGAACAAGTAGATATCAAAAATATAGATTTTATCAATATAATTATTCATTTTACCCATTTTTCTGGAACTATATTAGTTTCTTATGACTTGATTCATATGACTACAGATCTGAATTCCTTATTCAGTTCCCTAGAGGATTTTAGATTATCTATTATTAAGGATTTTAATTCTCAATTACATCATATGATTCAACATCCCATTTTTTATCCTTAGGGTGTATTGTAGAACCCTTGGATAGTGAACTTTAGAGAAATTACATCTTCTTCCTCTTTCCAAATATTCAATACCATAGCCTCAGCCTCTAATTTTCTTCCCTCTACCCCTAGTAGGGGAAAATAACCTACTGATCATAGTACCTAGTATGATAATTATATTCAATTAGACTCTTGTATTTGATGGGTAAATTTAATATCATTTATTTTATATGTAATGATATCACTCTTATCCTCAATGGAATTTCTATTCTTATTCATATTTTTCATCCTTTTCATGGTTAAGTATACAAATACTTCTTTTCAATTTGTGTTAATCTAAAAAGATAGAGAATGTATCTTGAATTTTTGTTATGAGGTGAACAAATTAGAAATTTGTTTTACCAAAATGACTATGATATTTATAATTTAAATGATACCTTTATACAATCTTTAATTCTTATTTTATTATAATGGTAAAACATTTATCTTCCAATCCATATATTTTATTTTTAGAGCATTATGGGGATCTATTTTGAGGCAAATATTATTCCAAAAAATATTTTAAATTTCTCATGAATTGTGATTATAAAAAAATGGAGGATTTTTCTCACTCAACATACAAAATTATCACTAATCATTTTAACTTTTTAAATAATTTACTATTTTATGATAGTGTTTAATCAATTAATCATAAATTAAATAAATCTAGATATGTGTTGAAAAGGGTCACCACAGGTGATAAATCTATGAGGGGAATGAGACATCATCTTGAATGAATCACTAGTAAGAAGGAATCACTATCTATAATGACATTTCACTAAGAGAGACTTACTACCAAGAAAAAGACTCAGCACTAAGCTTGAGTCAATAGAGAATGTAAGCCACCACAAAACTTGAGTCAATGTTGAATATGACCTACTTCCAGACTCGCATCACCACAAGAATGATCTAACTAATATTCATGACCTACCTTTAAATACCATACTAATGAACATGAGTCAAAATTGAATATATGTCACCACATAAAATGAGTCACTTCCAGATGACATATCTCCAAACGATCTACTATTGGCCTGACTCACCATTGGAATGACTCGCTATTATCATTTAGCAACATTATTGTTCAATGAAATATAAACTGGGTATAATCAATGGGTATTTTATTCAAGGTATTGGGAATAATTATTTAATGATTATAATTTAATTAATGTATTGAAAGATAAAAGTCTTTTCCAAATAATTGTATGATGACAAAGATAATCATGATGAATTTTCTTCAAACAGACTCTCCATGTTCTTGTGATTTAAATTTAACGTATTCTCCCTCATGGATAGGTACATGTTCTACCCAAAATAAATCATATACATTCCTAACACATGGGGGTCATTCCATGAGATCTTACATGCTTTATTCTTACATGTTTTATAATGTGAAAGAGTGAAGCTTATGGAATACTCAATCCATTCCTATAGTTATAAAAAGGGAGATTTAAAATAATTTTTTACTAAAAAATTAAATGAAATGGAAATATATCCACTCTAAGACACATCCTAAGAGTCTCAATATTATGAATCACTCAAACCGAGTAACAATACTTTCATTGTATTTGGAATATGTCCTAATTCTGTTGGATAAGTTTTTTTTTTACCAAAATAAACCTTAGTAATAAAATATGATCTTATTTGATCCACATGTATAAGATAAGTACATTTTTATTATTTTATTTAATGAAGAGTTAAAAGTGTAAAATTAAATGTTTAATAATTATTCTATTATTAATACTAGGATATACATAAGATAAATATGACTATAAGAATTATTTACAGATCTAGATATATTTACTAAATCATGGTATTTTATTTATAATATTTAAACATCATATAATTAAATTTATTTATGACACAATGATGATGTTGTAATTACTTTATTAATGTTTGATTAAAATAATTGATATTATAAATATCAAAATAAATGTAAATTAAGGCTTTTGAAACATTCCACAATTTTTCTAGACTAATATGAAATGTTAGAGTTGATTAAATAATTTATTTTCGAAGTGATAAAGTTGGTATGATTTAAAAAAATGACAAATAGTGTCAAAATTGACATAAATGATTTTTTAAAACAACTATTATATTCTTATATGATATAATATTACTAAAATATAAGTATTTGCCAAAATACATAGATGAGTATATATATATTAATAATGAACCACTAGGGGTTCTCGTGGATTTCTATAGTATATTTATTAACCATTTATCCTAATAATACAAGAATACATGGTAAAGGTAAAACTTTCCAACTATGAGTTAAATCACAATAATAAGGTTAATATAATGACCTAAACATATCTAAAACCTATTTGTTGAGAGGTTTTAGACCCTTCACAACCTTATCCTCTAATAAATTCCTTTTGGAGCCACTATAAACTCAATATTATTATATAATAAAATAATACTAAATGTTATATCAAAGGTGACCCTCCCATCTCTTGTAAAAGTATACTTCCCAATATCTCAAAATCACACCACCAAGGCCATTTGGCTCAGCCAACCCCTTCTCAAATATCCTCCCAACTACCCTCACATCAACCTAGATGCCTTATTGTAATCATAGTGTCATCCAAATGATCCCTTTTGATCAAATCAAAAAGAATTCCCTAAATAAAGGTTATAATTTCATCACCTCTTTGAATGTTCTTTTCATATTTCACTTCCACTTTCATTGTTGTTCAATACCAAAATAATTACTCATGTACCAAATAATTACTGTGATTTTATTATAAATATGTTGTAATGTTATTCTTTTTCAATCCATCCTATTAATGAAAAAGTCACCATATGTGCATAAATTAAGCTTATCGTCTACTTGTCGTGGTGTAGTTTGTTATTCGACAATTCATTATGTTGATGGGTATAATAATGATTATAATTGATTTCAATAATAAATATAACATGTTAATTATTTGGTATATATTATATGACATCCAATTACATATGATTTCACCATCAATAGTGTGATATTGTCGCTCGTGAATACGTACGGAATACCGTCAACACGAATGCGATGAGATTCATTCCCCATCATTGTCATTGATGAATAATTATCATTTATTGATTCAAAATAATGCGTAAGAACTTAATATCATTAAAAATATCAATAAAAAACATCATATTCATAAAAAAACCTAACTGGAATAACAAAACATATAAAATAAAATGAATTAGTTAACAACCAAGACAATGGTACTACCGAAATATTATTAACAATGCAATATTAGAAGATCATATATGATATCATATTTATTAATGTGGTTATTTTATAATATAATACCAATGATTTAACTATTATATATGAGGTGAACTCACCCTAAAATAAGGAAAAGTATAAGATAATTGTTAATTTTACAATATATTTATTTATCTGATACTGTTTATACGTAAGGATCTACATGGAATTCATTTTCATCCACATCTATGATTCATAAATTTGTATTTAAAACCAATTATGATATTTACTATAATATGAGATAAAGTCATTTATTCCTATTTATAATTTTTATAAAATGTTTTTAAAGGAATATTTTCATCTACTACCATACACGGAACATTATATCCTTTTCGACAAATTAAGGTGAAAATGTTTTTTTAACATATATAGTGGGTGTAGATCTTTTCCACCATTATAACACCTTTTAATCATCACTTACAAGCTTATAAAAGTATTTTAAATATAAATATTTTCTCTTATAATTACATGAATTTTAAATGATTTCGAAATAGAGTGAGATATGTCTCTCAAGTATTTTTCATTTCATCAATGTCAACATTCAGGGATGGATTTAACAGTTGTATGAAGTAGATTTATTAAGATAAAATCTTCCATATTGTTTTCAAGGGTTTGTGATATGTTTGACTGTTGATGTAATATTTAAATACCATTGATGGATTATGGTTAATGTATTAACATTTTGTATGCTGGCTTTAATATAAATGTTTATGTTATGTCTCAAACTATTCATATGAAGAATTCATTGGACATAATAAGTGACAAGTGGAGCCTACTATTGCATGTCGATGAATCAGTATGTCTTGTGAGGCAAACTACTGTCTTGGCACAAGGCCATGAAATAATCATATTTGTAGTCTTGTAATGAGGCCTTGACTATGTAGATATGATGTTCAACATTATGAATTCCATTATTATGAAATTGGTTATTGATAATATATGTTGTTATTAGACTAGTAGAATATCCATGTGAATTATTAAATGGAATTATTTGATTTATCTTCTCAATATTATTTTAAAATTTATGTTTAAAAAGTTTTTGGATTAGTCTAATAAATTTCCTTAAATTTTTATTCTTATTTATGATAGTTTCCACTATATTGTTATCCTTACAGAGCATTTGAGCACATTGTTGAGTCAATAAGGGTTCCTTATAACTTTTACATTCCTTTATGTTTTGAAAATCACCCAAACTCTATCATAAAGAAAATTTTATTTCCTCTGTGATTTTTCTTTTTGAGGAAAATTTTCCTTCCCTAGGAAAATTTTCCTCATACCATTATTTTCATTGTTCATTTTACAGTTTCCCTTATCCAAACTAGTTTTCTTTCTAATGTATACCAATAGTTTTCATATCTAAAACCTCATAATTTTATAAATTATAATATATAGAGTATTCTGTATTCAAATTCCGAAATCTCTAAAATTCAGATTTTGAATTATTTGAAATTCATATTCCAAATCCTCTGAAATTCATATTCCGAATTCTCTAAAATTCTTATACCAAATTCTCTGAAATTCTGATTCCAAAATCTATGAAATTCTAATTCAAAGTTCTTTGAAATAAAAATTGAGAATTCACTAAAATTCAGATTCTGAATTCTCTGAAATTCAAATTCTGAATTCACTGAAATACATATTCTGAATTCCCTGAAATTTAGATTTTGGATTATCTGAAATTCAGATTTTGAATTCTATGATATTCATATTCTGAAATCTATGAAATTTGGATTCTGAATTCTATGATGTTGGGAATATAAATTTATCAGAATTTAGATCCGGAATTTCTCAGAATTTAGACATCACATTCCTCAGAAATCAATCTCTGAATTCATCAGAGTTTAGACTCCTAATTCCCCAAAATACAGACTCCAAGTTCCTATGAATTTAGAATCTGAATTCATTTGAATTCAGATTTTGAAATCTATTGAATCTTGGATCCAAATTCCTTGAAAATAAAATCTAGTTATTTATGATTTATAGTCTCCAAGTGTTTATTTTCATAGACTCTAAACATTATTTTCCATAGACTCTGTAAAATTGAATTTGGTTAAGAATACATATTTTCTATACACACGTTATAATTATGAAATGATGTTGTACTTCATATTTTTAACTAACCATTGAATGGGTTACACATGTATAGGTCCCTTCATGATTCAAGGAAAATATGACAGTTGGACCAGGGAGCTGACCATTAGAGAAATTCCAATAAATAGGAGCTCATTTAAATGAGCTCAACAAAAACTGAGATTACATTGATCAATAGAGATTACATGCTGATGAAATAATTTCTAGGGAGAAGGACTATCATGCCTTGTGCATACTAAACATCTTGTTCATCTTGTTTTGTGTGACTCTGATTGTTGTTATATACAATCGAAGACTTTCAGGGATAGGAAGGAAAAGTTGCCAACTACCTTAATGTTCAAGGATATCCGGGGATAAATAGATATTGGTGTCGACTACCTTAATGTTCTAGGTCTTGCGAGGATAACAAGACATATTCATATATTCCTATTGAGGTCTTACCCTTGTGTGAGTTAGACAAAATTTCATCAAAGTATAAATAAAAGAACCTTTATCCAAGGTTGTTGGATACCCAACTCTTCGTGTTAAAAAATTTCTTACTTGTAACTTGTTTTCTTTCAATTTCATATCCCACTATAATTTTTTAATTTAATAAAGTAAAACCTTCTTATAATTTCTTATTCTTTTTTGTACATTGATTAATAATATTCTACACACTTTAAGGTTGAATCTTTTCTATGTAAACTTTTATAAAGTTTAATTTCTGGAACCATATTTCCAGAACCTATCATGTTTGTGGAACAATAAGTGGTCACGTGAATTTACATTTTTTAACTTTGTTAAAAATTGTTTTCCTTATGGTTAAAAAAATGTGTTTGAACTTACAATTCAACCCCTCTTGAAATTGAGAATCTACATCAAATTTCGATCAAAAAATTAGTATCAAAGGAGGTTTTTGAAGTACATATTTTCGCATATAATATTTCCTGCTCATGTTTTCATTGTTCTAAATATTTACCATGTTTAGTATTTCTATCCTTGTTTACAAACATTTACTATTAACATATTTTTGTTCGAAGATTTTTTATTTTAGAAGGTAGGAATGAATACTTCTTCAATTGGCATTCTAAATCCTACTAGACCACCTATATTTGATGGGAATGATTATGAATATTTGAGAGATCTTATGAAAACTTTTTTTATTAATTCTGGAGTGGAAAATTTTGTTATGCTTATTAGAGATTAAAAGAGTCCTCATTAGGACGTCAAAACTTTTACTAATCTTGAAAAGTAGGACTATCAACTATACTATAAGGTATAGAATACTTTGTTGTGTTCCATGAACCAAAATATATATAGTCATATTTCTTCTTGTGAATCTGAAAATTGTATTTGGATTAAATTTTAGGGTACTCACTTTTGTACATATGAGGTTATGGAAACTAGAAGAGCTATGCATAGAGCAGAATGTCATGGATTTCTATTCCCTTATGGAGAACCAGTGTGTCTCGTACAACTAAAATTTATGAATATTGATAACACTTTACAATCCATGGGTGAGAAAGGATTAGATTTTGAGGAACTTGAGGACAAGATTATAGACATCATACCTAATGTGTCAGAATCGAGGAGAACATATATTTATGAGAATAGGAAAGTATCTCAAATTACTATTGATGAGATTTTTGGAACAATTCTTCAACAAGGGACCAGAGTGAAAGATATGATGATATGAATAAAAATATGAATGGAAATTGAAGTTTAGAATTTATTACAACTAAAGTCAATAAATGGGAAAGGGTTAAAAGATCCATGTCAAAAAAGTCATGTTTTATCTAAATCTAGCGAAAATGAATACTCTGAGAATTAGAAAGATAATCATGCTCTAAGGATGAACAAGATAGTTGGGAAGAAATAATTTTAATATATATTTAATAATAATTAATGAAAGGAAATGAAATACTATGAAGTCACTTGTTATGAATGAAAAAGAGAAGGCCTGATAAGGCCAGATTGTCTTATGATTAAGAAAAAGGATATATAGGAAAATAATTATGAGAGAAATATAAAGAAGTACATCAAAGATAAGGCCAATAATTATTTGAAAGCTAAAGACAATTGGAGTGTCCATGGTGGATACTCTTATAATGAAACCTTAAATTATGAATCTTCTAGTCATAAGAATCTTGGTTTACTAGCCAGACTACTTATTGAAAATCATTGTCTAATGGCTAAGGTACGCAATGTAGAATATCTATCTAATGTATCTATAAATACTAATTCTAGTTATAATAAATATTATAAATCATCAGATGAAGAAACTTCTTCAAATGAATATAATACATTACATACTGATGAAGACGTTTATATGTCTACAAAGCTTCTTATGAATGAAAATTCTAATGTCATGAAAAAACATGATAAGGAAAATTCTAGAATTTGTATTCTTACTAATGAAGTATCAGATCTTTTTAAAAATCTTGATAAGAAAGTTTATTATTTTGAAATTATTTCAAAAAAATGAAGAAGTTATTTCTAAGAAGGATTAATTTTTAAAGGTTCCTGAAAATGTAATTTCTATGAAAAATTTTTAGAGACTTACACTAGTTCTAAAAATAATGTTTTTAAGATAAAAACATTGTTATTTAACTAAAGACAGAAATATTTTCCTTGAGGAAGTGTTTTTGAAACATTACCTTAGGTAAGGAAAAAATTGATATGATGTATTCCCAAATTCGATCTCTAATGAATAATTTTGGATTTGGTTATACTAATTTTTGAAGTAGTTTTTAGTAATAATTATTTTGTTCATCAGAGTGCTCCATTATGCACTGAATTTTAGTGTGGTGGTCATTAGGAAAAAATTGTTCTTTAAACAATGTTCAGTCTTTAAGTTTTCATAAAAGATATTTTTCTAAGATAAATGTGGATACCTTAAATTATTCTTTATAAATTTTCCTAATCCTTGAAGGTTTGGATTCTGAAAGACTAACAGTCTTATTTTTAAAGAAATTAATTAATGTACCCGAAAAAATACATAGTACATGGATAGTGGATGTTCCCTCCATATGAATGGTAATAAAAACTTCTTTGAAAATATTATCAAGATGAAAGGAGGTAATGTAACATTAGAAGACAATGATAATGAATCAATTATTAGTATATGTAACATTGATCTTCTTGGAGAAACCTTTATTTCAATAATTTTATTTCATAAATGTCTAATGTACAATCTCATTAGCATAAGTCAATTATTTGATGAAGTTTACATTGTGAATTTTAGGAATGAAAATTGTTTAGTACACAATTCCATGGAAGAGTTTATTATTTCTTCCAACAAGTAGGAGAGTGTATACAGACTAAACATAGAAGGCTATATGAGAAAATATCTACCTTTTCTTAGTGAAATGGAATATCATTCTTGGTTATGGAATAGAAGGTTATAACACTGTAAACTTAAGAACCTATTGAAACACTCTAAGAAAATACTAGTTTATTATGTAATAGATCTTATCTTTGATTTTCAAAATATTATGATATTTGTCAATTTTCAAGGCAACATAAATCCAAATTAAAATTAGTCAGTGAAGTCTCATATACAGATGCATTACAGTTTCTACATATGGAGATTTTTGGTCCATCACAAACTGGAATCAATGAAAGAAAAATATTATGTATTTTTGAAGTTGATGATTACACTAGATTTACATGGGTCTACTTTTTAGAAAATAAATATGATACTATTTGTTATTTAAAAAATTTTGTAGACTATGTTAAAAATGAGAAAATCCTTCCTTTGATAACTATTCATAGTGTTCAAAGTGGATAATTTCAAATTTCTTATTTTGAAACATTTTCCATTTGAAATGGCCGTACTCAACATCTCAGCACCAAGAACCTTTTTACAAAATGATGTTATTGAATGAAGAAATCAATTTCTTCAAGAGATAACTATATCCATGTTGAGTGAATATTTGATAGTGATATAATTTTAGGATAAATATATTAGTACTTTTGTTATACTTTAAATTTATTTTTGATTACAACATTTCATAACAAACCCCCTTATGAGTTATGGAATGGTAGAAGAACTAGACTTTCCTACATCAAGGTATTTGGTTGCAAAGAATTCATTCTGAACACAAAAAATAATTTAAATAAATTCACACCAAATTCTAATGAAGGAATTTTCCTATGCTACTCCATTATTTCAAAGGCATAAAGATTTTTCAATAAAATCTCATGAACCGTTGAAGGAAAAGTAAATGTAAAATTTTATGAAACTAATCCCTTTGTTTTTTATGAAACTCAACCTACATCTTTTGATGGGTTTTCAAAAACTGATTATCAACCCTTGATAGAAGAGAGTTCTGAGAAGGAAAATATTCAATATAATATTTCTAAAGAATTTACCCCAGATGATTTCCTTCCATATGTTGATTAAAGGGTTTTACAAAACCCAAATTAGTTATTTCTTAAGAATCACCACAGTGATATCATAACTGGGGATGTAAATCAATATGTAATGACTTCAATTTTTTAAGGAAATGATGTATAACATCTAGCATTCCTTTCCCAATTATGACCTAAAATAACTGATTAGGCTTTCGGTGATGATTATTGGAAAAAATATATTAATGATGAGAAAAATTGATTTCAAAAGAATAATGTATGGACCTTTGTTGAAAGACCTGTGGAAACATATGTTATTGGAGTTAAATGGATCATCCGAAATAAATTTGAATAAAATGGAATAATAGTAATAAGTAAAACAAGATTAGTTTACAAATTCTTCAATAAACAAAAAAATAATAGACAATGATGAAACATATGCTCTAGTAGCTATACTTGAATCTATTTTCATTTTACATTCCATTGGAGCATTATTTAATTTTAAAAATATTCAGATGGATGTTAAATGTGCTTTCATTTATTGGTTCTGTTCTAGAGGAAATTTCTGTAGAAAAACCACATGGTGTTGAAGATATAATTCATCTTGAACATGTTTTCAATATTACCAAAGCATTATATGGACTTAAACATGACCCTATATTCTGTTATGATAAACATACATGATTTATGTTAAAAAAATTACATTATGGGAAATGATAATAGAACACTTTTTATAAAGAAATATAAGAAAAATGTTTTTATTGTTCAAATTTATATTCATGACATTATATTTGGTTCAACTCAACTATATTTAACTGATTCATTTGTAAATCTAATGAAATATGAGTTTGAAATGACTGTAATGGGTGAGTTAACATTTTTTATTGGTTTTCAAATATCTCAAAAACCAAAAGAAATTTAAATATATTTACATAATTATATTAATGTTCTTCTTAAAATTTATGGATATGACAACACTAAGAGTATAAGTACTTCCATTGGTACCTCAATTTCACTTGATCTTGATGAATCTGGGAAACTCATGGATCAAAAATAATTTAGAGGTATGATAGGTAGTCTACTATACATGAAAATAATTCATCAAGACATAATGATTTCAGTATGCTTATGTGCTAGATAATTATCCAATCATATGGAATCTCATTTAAAGGCAGTGGAATTATTTTTTCGCTGCATAATGGGAACCATGGATTTATGAATGTTTTATACATTTGGAAAATAATTTGTTTTAAATTTTTTTTTGAATGCTGACTTTGGAGGATGTATAATGGATAAGAAAAGTACTTCTAAAACGTGTAATTTCATTGAAGATTCATCAGTTTCATTGCCATGCTAAAAACAATACTCAGTGTCACTTTCCACTACCGAAGCAAAATATGTAGCTACTGGATACTGTTGTGCTCAAGTTTTGGGGATACAACACACACTCACAGAATATGGTAAGAGTTTTAAAAAACAAAAATATTATTTAATAATACTAGTGCCATTTTCTCAAGTAAAAACCATGCACATCACTCTCTTTTAAAAAAGAGATATCAGGCATCACTTTCTTAGGGACAGACATAAAAAGGAGATATCATTCTTCAATTTATCTCAAAGCAAGATCAAATCATGGTTACTTTCACAAAATCTTTACCCTCTAATAAATTTTAATACATTAAGAAAAATATTTGAATGATAACCATGAGGTAATCTTACATATTTACCCATTGTTGAAACCTATCTAATTGAAGTAAGAAACTCTTTTTCATAGGGGGGGTACATTTTCTTGTTAATAAAAATTTTACGTAGTCAAAATTTTCCGTTGCCAAAATTTTTTGTAGTCAAATTTCTTTAGTAAAATTATTCATAGTCAAAATTTCTGTAATCGAATTTTCATAATCAAGATTTTTGTTAATTTTCTTTAAATTTTTATGAAATGTAAAGTTATTCAAGAAAACTTTTCCTCATTATGAATAATATTCCTAGTAATCTGAAGGTATATTTTCATTATTAAATTTTCTTAATCATCCTTTTACATGTAGGTATTTCTTTCTTGTTTAAGTAACTTTTCTGGATTTACTTTTCCTAAAATCCAATGGTTTATCTGAAAAATTATAAATGATCGAAAACTGTCAAAATATTTTTCCTGTTGTCATCTCAACTGTTAGATTTAATCAGATGTATTTGAACTATTGGATCAATCAAGGAAGTTGAGTTGCCTCCCCAATAGCCTATATAAGGACCCCCTAATGGTTGACCCACTTCAATATCCAGGCTCTGGTGTGTTTAATCCCTAACGCTCAATTAAGGACGTTTCTAATTCTTAAGGTTATCTCAATTCCAAATGACAATATAAGCCACTCCTCAGATAGATATGTCTTCTGTAAATGAAATATCTTAGTGGGAAATATACATAGAGAGGTTATTTTATCCCAAATTTGATGAAAAGTTTGATTCCATAATTTCAATGAATATCAATTTTAAGGGCTTGGAGAGCCTATGTATATCCAAAACTAGCACACAGGACCCAGTGTATCTTGAATTGTTAGTCGAGTTATATGAATCAGTAACTTTATTCAACGATGGAGGAAGAGATATGTTTTCTTTTAAGATCTATTGAAAACCCTACTCACTTTCTTATAATATGGATACCAACCTGATTATAATTCCTTATGAGGGATAACCTGAGTTTTTCCCTCACAAGATATTAATTGTAGCAGGAAATTTTGACAAGGATAAATCTATAAAGTGTCTTGTCTAAAAGGTAGTGAAGACCGTAATAATTATACATCTCTCTAAAAATCATTGGATTCATCAGCTATGGGTTTAGGGATTTCTCATTCTAAGAAAATTGGACTAGGATACAATGAAGAAAATTGGTATCTATGCATAATATTTTTTTGTGAACCTTAAGAAAATCAATTTACTATAGTATGGTTTGCTGAAAATCAATAATATCAATAATTGAACCCTCTAAAATCGTAGATTATTATGTATCCGGCTATTCTTTTGACAATTATAATGGTTTGACTTAAGTATTTCAAAATTCCTTATAGTTCAAAGACAGGGAATTTCAATGTGTTGTTGCGTAGTGACGATACTCTAAGGAGAATGAAATTTGGTTTTTCCTATGATTTAGGAGAATTTAATGATTTATTTGAAGCTTAAATGCAATATCTAGCAATGATACTGAAGTTGGATGAATCATCCCTGAAGATTGGAATGAAGAAAAAGGCCAAGGAACCTGAATAGAAAGAAAAACACATGTGGCTAAGGAATCACAATCCAGACCACTGTAACCAAAGAAACAAAAGGATTATCCTGATGAAGTAGTGGCTAAGTAGAGAGAAGAAAAGAAAAATAGGAAGTATGGGGATACTAATTTTAGGATGGATCCTGCTAAGGAAAAAGCGTTAATGATAAAATTTGTTGAAGACCTTGAAAAGCTACAGAAAGAAAAAGAAACATAGAAAGAAGTTATCAGATGTAGAAATTGTTCAGTCACCTCTCAAGGATGCTAAGAAATAATTTGAAAAAATCCCAGTGCTAGAAGAATTTTTTATAGAATCACTTCCATAAACTCAGGGATTGAAGGTAGTGATTCCAGATCCAGAACAAGAAGAAGAAATTGTTTGAGAAGAGGAAGAGGAAATAAATGTTGATGAACAAAAAGGTGATGAAACTGATAATTTCGTAAAGAAATTTTAATATTACCAAGACAAGGAAAGCCCCATTTTAAAATAATCAATTCAGACTTCTCAAGTTGAATCCTCAAAAATTTCTACACTAGGGAATCAAGAGAATGATCACTAAGATGTAAACAATCCTTCTAAAGAAGAATATAGTAATCATGATTTTGTTCATCTGGGAGATCAAGTGATTGATGCTGAGAAAGAGGATGTTGATGAAATTAAACTAGTTCAGTTATTAGATAGGGATTATGAATCACATAATCCAAAATATATCATTCAGATATATGATAAGGGAAATAAGGTGTTGGTACACACACCTAAAAAATTTGTTTTGAAAAATAATGTTAATGGACATTCGTTAAAGAGGAACGATGGTGAGTTAGAAAAAGAACCCAAACCAACCATATTTTCTGATTCAGAATTGTCCTCTCTTAAATATGAATTTGTGGTATAATCTTTGAAAAACATAGTTGGTACTATTCAATTATTTCCAAGTATAGATTCTAGGTGTTAGTTTCTACTGCATTCATTCGATAAGAAATCAGATTCAGTTCTCATGCTTATGGATAAATTTGTTGGTGTTGTGGTAGATTTCAAATCCATTCTCATTGGTTATGACGCTCATAAGAGGTCATGCAAGATGTTTATGAGATATTCAATGAATATTTTAAAATAACTGAGAGATTTTGATGAATTTCAAGATAATGTCAAAGGTTTCTTTGACACTAAAGATGGAAAGCTTAATGATCTTTCTACGAGCTTTGAGGAAAAGCTGACACTTGAACAGACTACATGGAAGTATGAAGTTAAGGGATTGAATTAGAATCGTAATTCTATGTCCTTGAATTGGAATATAGAAAGGGATTTAAAAATAGAATTTTAAGAGAATCTGTTTAAGTAAGAATAAGTGTTCAAAGCTCAAGAAGAATGTATTAAGGATTAGGAAAAAAAGATTAGAGCCTTGGAAAAGAAAAGTGAAGATCTGGATCAGCTGCTAATGCATATGGAAGAAGATTACAAGGATCTTAAGAATCATAAATCCATTTTCAATAAGTTGATTCCTAAGTACAAAGAAGGATACCTTTTCGAATTTCTATTTTTTTAATTTCTTCAATGAAAAACTTCTTTCAATATTAATGGAATTTTGGCTGTTCTTAAAATATCATTAGGTTGCTGAGTACAATTATTTCAGGTACCATTTTTTCATTACTTTAATTCATTCTTTAAATCACCAAGGGGGAGAAAGTTATATTTAAACGAATACTATGTAACAGAGATATTTCCCTAAATAAGGGTGAGTTCATTTAAGGGAATGTTCTTATCAATGATGATTTTCGTATACAAGAAAATATATAATCTCATTGAAGAAATCAAGAATAATATCCTTATGGGATTATAAAGGCTAAGAGGGGTTAGTTGTATTCACAATGATTAATAAGTAAATGGGGGATATGTTTTTTACAAGTCCATAAATAATTCTATGTCCATATATTCTTCTTTATAAGGATGTTTGTGCCTTCCAAAAAGTGGAAGATTTTTTAGTCAATATGGTTTCCTTATGAATTTTCCATTCTTATATGTTTTGGGAATAAAAAAACACTATCTGAAGGATGTTTTTTCCTTTAAGATTAACCTTATTATAGAAAATTTTCCTTCCCAATAGAAATATTCCCTTTACCATCGTTTTTAATTGTTCATTTCTTAGTTTCTCTTATCATAAATCCTTTTATTTATAATGTATAAAAATCTATTTCGTATCTAGACCCATAGAATTCTATAAATTCTAAGATATAGAGTATTTTTTATTCAGAATTTTAATTCTCTGAAATTCAGATTCCAATTCCTCTGAAATTCATATTCTAAATTCATGGAAATACATATTCTGAATTCTCTAAAATTTAGATTCTGAATTCTCTAAAATTCAGATTCCGAATTCCCTAGAATTCTGATTCTAAATTCTTTGAAATATATATTCCAATTTCTCTGAAATTTAGATTCCCAATTCTCTAAAATTCAGATTAAAAATTCTCTGAAATACAGATTCTGAATTACATGAAATTTAGATTCCGGTTTCTCTAAAATTCTGATTCCAAATTCACTAAAATTTAGAATCTGAATTACTCAGAATTTGAACTCCAAATTCCACATAATTCAGACTCTGAATTCCTAAGAATTCCGACATCGAATTTCTAAGTATTCATATTCTGAATTCATTAGAATTCAGATTTCAATATCAATAGAATTCAGGTTCTGAATTCCTTGAAAACAGAATCCAGATATTTATGATTTATAGTCTCCAAGTGTTCATTTTCATAGACTCCAAAATTTATTTTCCTTAGACTATGAAAAATTGAATTTGGTTAAGAAACCTTATTTTTCTTACATTGTTTATAATTATGAAATGATGTGGTACTTTCTGTTTCTATTGATCTATTGTATGAGGGACACGTTTATAGGTCCCACCGAGATTCACAAAAAAATATGGACATTGGAAAATGGAGCTGACCATTGGAGAAATTCTTATAAATAGGAGCTCATTTAAACGATTTAAAAAAACCAAGACAACATTGATCACTAGATATTAAATGATGCTAAAGTAATTTCTAGATAGAGAGTCTATCATGCCTTGTGCATACTAAACATCTTGTTCTGCTAGCTTCCTGAGACTCTGATTGTAGCTGTGTACAATCGAGGAATTCTGGGTATAGGAAGATAGAGGTGTTAACTACCTTAATGATCAAGGAATTCTGGGTATATGAAGACAGAGGTGTCGACTCCCTTAATGTCTAAGGGCTTGTGGGGATGGAATAAATAAAATGTACTCACTATAAGAAACATTAATGACTTTCTGATTCCTTTCCATGTTTACATGTTTATTTTAATTTAAACTATTACATTATTCTGTGCACGTTGTGTAAGATTTAATGAATATTTTCAATGAATAAATTTTGTTTTCCTTAAGAAATATGGTCATAATCTATTTAATATTATCATATATTTCCATATACATTTCTTCAAAATATGTTTTCAATTTAATAAAATTATACAATAATTATATTTTTTTGGATGGATTATTATCATTTTGACTTGGGAATGTATTGGTATTCTGTGTGAATAGTTATTCTAATATAGACAATTTATGATATTATTAAGGAATGTTAATAAATATGTTTTTTAATATATATGATGAATTAATCAGACATAAGAAGTGATGAGAGGGTCCCATTATATCCCCTATATGCAACTATTTGTCTCAGGATAAATATTATCTGGGGATTTGGCCAGGTCTTTACCTATATTTTGAGATGTTATTGAACATGTTCATGATAGTAGTTTTAGATGTTTTGTTTGGGGCTTCATCTATAATTTTTAGATATTTAAATTTACGCATTCAATAATTATTACTTGTGTTATTGTTTTCCATGTGATTATTATATTTACTATACATGTATTATTTTCTATCTCATGTGTTTTTATGTGACATTAATATATTATAATTTATTAATACTATATTGTTCATTCCATTTTATATTCCCATGTATGAATACACATACTATGCATAAAACATACCAATTTTTTATGGTTCCTTTCCAGATTTTTAATTTTTTGTGATTGATATGTAGAAATGTTATAAAGAGAAAAATGGGGATCTTGAAGAATATATAATTATATATTTTCAGTATTCAAATTTAATGTGTAATTTATTTAAGTATTTATTTTCCATAAAACAAATATATTTAATTATATATGATGTGATTTCTTGTATCATATGCCTAGATAATAAATTAACAGTTGAATTCAGGATTTGATAATCTAGGTATTTATATTTTGAATGGTTTATAGTTTTGTAAAAACCATTGGAAACTAGATTTAGGAAAAAATTGAATAGTGAAACCTAACCCTATAATAGAATTTGATAATATTTATAATGAAACCAAGCTTATTATTTTGAGATTAGTTATACATAAATATTATTTGTATGTTAATTTTTTAAATATTTTGGAAATTATAAATTAATTTTCTTAATAATATGATATATTATAATGTATTATGTTTTTTTATAAATGGATCCCAGTTGGATGAATGAAAATTATATCAATGATCATAATCTATATAGGGATTAGCCTATAAGGAGAGGAAATTAAGCTGGAGATGAAGATACTGCTAGATATGAAGAAGATATAACTATATTAGGATATATAACCCTTGTTATGGATAATAAAAATTCCCATATATATGAAACTACTAATCCTTGTTGTTGAGTAATAAATTTAGAATACTTTATTCATCGACAACCACCATCATTGAATAGGACTAAAAATCTATTTTTGGTTGGTAAAGGGAAAAAATTCATCGAAAAAATATTTCATTAATTGGTATGTAATGAATGGGAGAAAGAAGATATGATATTTCATTATCTCCAATTAAGAAGTTTATTGGAATTTTTCGTATGATTAAATAAAAAAAGAATTAATAGAGAAGAGGAAGATAAAAATGTAATTAATAATGAATCCTTCATGTCAAATACATTAAAATAGAAAGAAAATGTTTAAGCCAAATGTTCATTTGATGAATAATTACCATCTAATAGAGATGAAGAGATGGAACATCAAGCCAGAAAGATTCAAGGGTTTTAGATGAATAAATAATTCATTAGGAAACTAAGTTACAATGTACAATATGATAACATAGAAAATTGTAATATTGATTAGAAGAGGGATGATTATAAAAATGAGATAGAGTGTTATGAATGTAAGAGAAAAGGGTGTGTCAGAATGGATTATCCCAAAATTGAATAGATTATTAAAAAACTTTATATGATAGGAAAATAAATAAATCTATGAAATAAATCTATAGTTATTATGTAGATAGAACTTGTTAATCTAACAAGACCTATGGGTAAAAACAAGTTAGAGAAAACATGTGTTTCATGACAAACAGTTTTAAGGTGACAAATGACTTTTCTACTTCACCTTCTAGTATTTATAAACAATCAATGGAGGAATATAATGGTGAAAATATGTCTGGTGAAGAAAATTAATAATATTTTAAAAAATATATAAGATACATTAAATGAGATTAATGATATGAATTCAATTTTAAAGACATGGTAGGATTTAACTAGTAATATTAAATATGACCCCACTTTAGAAAATTACATAATGCACAATGTTTTATGGAAAATAATTAATTTAAATTACCTAATGATAAATAGAAAAAATAAATAAAAAAATACCTAATAGAAGATATAATATTACATATATATGAGGGAAAAAGTACTGAAATACATCACTGGTTTATGTCATCAATAAGGATATATAAGAATTATAAATAGTACATTTATACCAAAATCTAATTTTAGAATACATACTATATGTTATTATTCAATTGGGCCTATTATATTTTTTATTTCAATTAGTTTACAATCAACATATATTACTCCCAATATAAGAATATGGGATATTATAGACTGTATTTATAACATTTCTAGTCCCAATAATATTTTGGTATGAAAGTAATTATTGGTGTAAAAATTATTTTTCAGGAATCATTCCTAAAGATATCAAGTAAATGTATATAGTACATTGATAATGGTTATTTCAAAACAAATTGATATTAGACAAGTATCGAAAATTTGATAAATATTGATGGTGTAAATGTAACCTTTTGTGATAATTATAAATGTTAAAATTTATCCGTGAATTATATAGTAATTATAACTCAATTTTAATTACTAATTTACTATTTATAGATGGTTTTAAATTAAAAGGGTTTAGTGTCTCATAGCAATGTGCTGATGGATATTATGTTAAATTTTAATGTAGATCATGTTATGTTTTAAATTCAAAAAATTTATTAGATTTCACTACAATAAGGAATTAAAATTATTCTTCTGTTAATATAGACTCTTAATTTCATAAAAATTCTTCTCGTCTATGTAACATTCATAAAGAATACATTAAATTTAATATGAGACTAATAGACCGAAATCTTTATCCACAATGAAATGTAACTAATTAGGTTTTAGATAATGTGTTATCCATACATGAATTCCCAACTTTTAAATTTGTTTACCCCTATCTTCAAGGGAAATAATATAATATATCTGTCAAATCAAAAAAGTAGTTTCCACTTATCAATTAATATATTTTGTTTACATAGACATGTTTTGAACATCTAAATATTCTATTCTAAATTGGAAGATATATGTCAATGTCCTTATGGATAATTTTACTATATATAATTGGGTATTTTTTTAACTGAAAAAATATTGTTAGCTCTTATATTACCACATATTCTAAATCTACAGAATTTCAAAGTGGAAAAAGTATTAAAAAAATATAATCGATCATGTATGGGAGTTTAAAAAAATACTTTCATTCCTTTTTTCAAAAAAAATGGATATAGTCCCAACTTTTCCTCTCCTAAGACCCCAAGATGAATGGTGTTACAGAAAGAAAATAAATTAAACTTTATGCCTAAGGGGAATTAATTTAGAGATTTTTTTTGAAGTTTCATTATTCATAACAATACAGATAGTCATGAAAAAATTTACTCCATGACTATTGAAGGGATTTCCCTTGGTTGTTAATATTTTTGTCACTCTTATAGAGTTTTCAATAAAAAAATCATGACTATGGAAGGGGGTTTGTATGTAATGTTTTATGAAAAATATAAACATGATCTGAAATCCCCCATAGAAAACCTTATAGATGATTTTTATACTCTAGAAATTAATTAAAATCATTTAACAACTCTATTAAAAATGCAATAAAATCATCTACTTCTGAGTATCATTCACAATCTACCCCAAAACCTATAGATGATGACAGAATGATATGAAATTCGTCCCAAATAAAAATTGAGACTTCTAAATACAACCCCCTTGATGTTGTACTTGGAAACCAATATAGAGTAACAAATACATGATCTTCTCTTAGTAATCAGGATGAACATCAGGCATTCTTATCGTATGTTGAACCTAAGACCATCATTGATACAATTAATTATTAATTAAGGGTGATGGATATACAAGAATAAAATAACCTATTTGAAAAAAAATTATTTTTTCGATATTTTTTATAGACTTAAAGACACTATAACTATTGGCACAAAAGGGGTACATAGAAAAAATATTGTTGAATATCTAAATATTGATATAAATAAGACTTGGTTTGTCACACAATGTTTTAGTCAAGAAGTGGGTATTGAATCTTAGGAACCCATTGAAACTGTAGACAAACATGAATAATTCAGAATAATTCATACCAATACAAACATTTGAATTACATGACATATCAAATGAATGTCAGAAGTGATTTCTTGAATTATTATATTATTGTGGATTATTTTCTGAACAACCCATGGTTTTCAAAATACTTATTTTCCAAATAATTTATTTAATCCTAAATAATATTTATTTTATTTAAAACTAACTCTGAGAGAATTATATGATATTCTTAGATCCTTTATAATTTCTAAAGATTTATTAAATTATATATTTAAGCCAAGTATTTTTATAAAAATAATTAAAAAGATTCTTTTTTGTTCAAATCTATAATGATGATATTATCTATGAATCATATATACATTAATTTCTTACTAATTATTTGATGATGATGAAAAATGAATTTTAAATAAGTTTAATTGGTGATCTGAAACTCTACCATTGTTTTCATATTTTTCAAAATAATGAAGTAGTTATTTTAAATATAAGTAAATACATTATGTTTTATTTAATAAAAATAAATGTAGAGAAAATCCCATGAGTACCACATATAATTTAGATCGTGACGAAGATAGTACACTTGTGGATCTATCAAATAATTGAGGTATGATTGATTGTCTTTTCAACTTAACACCCATCCAACCTGATATTATGTTAAGTGTGTCTGTATGTGATCATTTTCCGGAAACCTAAAAAGTACCACACATACATTAAAAAAAATAATTTAAGATACCTAAAATATAAAACCATGTTACGATTTTTCAATAATAGAGAAAAAAATTCATAGAGAGTTATTAAATGGATAATTTTGAATCATAGTTATAAAAAGAAACTATACAACATGTCATATTTTTGGAATGTCTCTAGTATTATGGTGTTGTATGAAATAACCTTTTGGCACTGTTTACAATGAAAACATAATACATAGAGGATGATAGTTTATATTATTAGATTTTTTAGACAGAACACAATATACTAGACTACAAATATAAATTAATACATTTACTAATAAATTTCAACCACACATGTGTGATAATTATAACAATGAACTCTGTGTGTCACTCTAGTAAAAATCTCATTTTTTATACTGCTATTTTTTAGTGATAAAATAAGAAAATGTTATATAACTTATGAATTCATTGGATGTGAACATTATATTGATGATATTATCACTAAAGAAATCAATTCTATGACATTAGACATCATCCTATATGAATATGGAGTTAATTTTTATTATATAAATTAATTTTGGGAATATATTACTAAAAATTACTCATCGTCATATATTTCCCATCATTGTAGATTACACACTGTTAGATAGCCCACTTTTGGATGACCACCCATTGGTAATAACCCACCATCATAATTTTTTTTGGTTTTCATTTGATCATGTTATTTAATTTAAATTTAAATATATAATTTTTATTTGATATTTTCAAATCCCTAAATGATATAAATTGTGTATTTTTTGTAGTTTTGATGCATTTTCTTATAAGACCCAATTTATATGAATGAGTGGTTATTTTCTATGATCATTAGTCATTATACTAAAATATAAACTCAGAAATCACATAATAGATCATTATAATAATTTAAATGATGAGTGGTTGTTTTCAAAAAAAAATCACTACTGTTGATAGTGATATAAGATTAGGAATGGATGGCCTAGATCTATTTTAATGAGATACTATTTTATTATAAGTTTTTTTAAGAGTTTTTTTACTATTATGAGATTAGTTTTGGGGAAAATAATGATCATATTATATGCATGATAATTGTAAAATAAGTAGTTTTCTCTTGGAATAAATTTTCACTGTATTCTAAAGTACCTTATCAAGGAGTTTCAAGTTTCTATAAATTTTCAATTCTGACTGACATTGATTAATTTGTTATGATAATTACTCAGTTCAATGTAATAGAGATAAAAGTATTAGAATATCTGATACAAAATAATGTAATGGGGAGGGGAGATTTCTTTTTTTTTCTTTATACAACAGATGTTATGTCCAAGAAAAGGATACATCATCATGATATTATATCCTCATGTATATATTCAATAAATGATGAAAATATGATACAGAATCAATATATATATAGGTATTTAATGGTTCTTTTGATTGATATGTGGAATACATAATCCAATTACAACACCCTCATGTATCAAATATTAAATCGGCCTTGCATGATGCCGAATTGTATATTGATAGAGATGAGGATTCATATGTGAATTGTACTATTTTTTCTAGACCAAAATCATTTTTAAATTAATTAAAATGAATTGAAACATGTGTATGTGAAAATTGGTTAGTGATGTTGATAATCATAATAGAGACTTAATCCTATCGATCATCCATGCATACCAAAAAAATAATTATTTAGCTTGGATTGGATCAAGATAATGTTGCAGAATACTTAGATGAAGATAGGTAATAAAATGAGGTTGTTTAATCTGGTGAAAAGGGGTTCTTAGTTTTTGAGGAAAGTGGCATGTCATTCCTAATATCTCAATTGTCACTTTTGGTCCGTCCAACCATCCTACATCTATAAATATTAGAAAAACACATTTTAGTGAGAAGTATAATGATGGTGAAGAAGCTTAATTAATAATGAAAGATAAATATAACAGTTCTTCTTATAATCCATCTAAGAAAGATCTTATTTTATCATATAATTCAAATGAAAGTGAAAACGATAATTTAATTGGTTAAAGTTGTGATGATATGGAAAATGGATATGACATACAAGGTGGTTATTTTAGAAGTGAGGAAGATGAGAAAGATGAATATGATGATGATGTTGATGATAGTAATGATGAATTTGATCATTATGTTGTTGAAGATAATGAGATGGATCAAACCCACCTTCCTTCAGAATTTGTATCTACTTATACTAGTTCTAAGTAGAGTAAATGTTTGGGGGTGAAATATTATAATGATTCTATATATGAGTTGAGTGAATCTGTTGTGGGGAAGGAAACTCCTATTTTTTAGTCAACAATTTGATCCTGAAGACATTAATCCAATAGTTATTTCTTTACCAAAGTTAATGTATTTGTTTTTTATGATTGGGAATGATTCCATAAATATGTGTGGTTTTGTTTTATTTTATCTAACTCAAATGATGATGTGATCATTCCACCAAATCATGGTCAGCATGATATTATAATTTGAGATTATATACATATTAAGGGTCCCATGGTTGACTATATAGATGTTACTAGAGAGCTTCATAGATTTTTTTAGATGGTCCATAGGTTTTTGAGTTTGAAGATGTTAATTTGAGGCCTTATGAGAGATAATATACTCATCTATATATGGTTTCTCCTTCTATAACTGTAGATGTTCTATATTTATCTAAACACGATTCCTTTAGAGATAGGTTTTTTTCTGACATTGGTAGGATTTTTAGGATATAGGAATTTCATGTCACACAACTCATTGAGAGAGAATCTTGATACCATTTTGATTTAGTGGTATGACATATACAACCACAAATGATTCTTAATATATAGGATGTTTAGATAGAGAACATGAATTTACCCAGTTAGTTCGAGTAATTAATGACTACGAAGGAGGAGATGTAGACATATTTTTCAATGAATTATCTTCTTTATCAAATTTTTGTAGACTATTTGTGTAGTGTCTTTTACTTCAATTGATCCACCTCTATCACCCTCGGTAGATATAGAAAAAAAATAAATCTATTTTTTAGGAGGGTCTTCATGAAAATTTTGCAGAGGCTCCTATTAATCCGTAGGAAATAATGAGGATGATCAGAAATAATAGTGATTGTAAATATAATATTGTAATGGAACTCCTAAATTTTTTGTGATCCGATCCAGAAACAAAAACAAAAACCATTATGTAATACTATACATAGGTCTAAACAATGTTTGGGATTAACACACACATTATGTTTTTATTTGAGAACCTCTAAATTACACCAGCCATTTAAATAGTCAGGTAGAATGTTAATCCACTAATTATTATGAGCCCAGTGACTAAGTTTTTTAGAGGAAAAAAGGTATTTTATGTCATGGAACAAGTAGATATAAAAAATATAGATTTTATCAATATAATTATTCATTTTACCCATTTGTCTGGAACTATAGTAGTTTCTTATGACTTGATTCATATGACTACAGATCTGAATTCCTTATTCAGTTCCCTAGAGGATTTTAGATTATCTATTATTGAGGATTTTAATTCACAATTACATCATATGATTCAACATCCCATTTTATATCCTAAGGGTGTATTGTAGAACCCTTGGATAGTGAACTTTGGAGAAATTACATCTTCTTCCTCTTTCCAAATATTCAATACCATAGCCTCAACCTCTAATTTTCTTCCCTCTACCCCTAGTAGGGGAAAATCACCTACTGATAATAGTACCTAGTATGATAATTATATTCAATTAGACTCTTGTATTTGATGGGTAAATTTAATATCATTTATTTTATATGTAATGATATCACTCTTATCCTCAATGGAATTTCTATTCTTATTCATATTTTTCATCCTTTTCATGGTTAAGTATACAAATACTTCTTTTCAATTTGTGTTAATCTAAAAAGATAGAGAATGTATCTTGAATTTTTGTTATGAAGTGAACAAATAAGAAATTTGTTTTACAAAAATAACTATGATATTTATAATTTAAATGATACCTTTATACAATCTTTAATTCATATATTATTATAATGGTAAAACATTTATCTTCCAATCCATATATTTTATTTTTAGAGCATTATGGAGATCTATTTTGAGGCAAATATTATTCCAAAAAATATTTTAAAATTCTCATGAATTGTGATTATAAACAAATGGAGGATTTTTCTCACTCAACATCCTTAATTTTCACTAATCATTTTAAATTTTTAATTAATTTACTATTTTATGATAGTGTTTAATCAATTAATCATAAATTAAATAAATCTAGATATGTGTTGAAAAGGGTCACCACAGGTGATAAATCTATGAGGGGAATGAGACATCATCTTGAATGAATCACTAGTAAGAAGGAATCACTATCTATAATGACATTTCACTAAGAGAGACTTGCTACCATGAAAAAGACTCAACACTAATCTTGAGTCAATAGAGAATGTAAGCCACCACAAAACTTGAGTCAATGTTGAATATGACCTACTTACAGACTCGCATCACCACAAGAATGATCGAACTAATATTCATGACCTACCTTTAAATACTCTACTGATGAACATGAGTCAAAATTGAATATATGTCACCACATAAAATGAGTCACTTCCAGATGACATATCTCCAAACGATCTACTATTGGCCTGACTCACCATTGGCATGACTCGCTATTATATTTTTTCAACATTATTGTTCAATGAAATATAAACTGGGTATAATCAATGGGTATTTTATTCAAGGTATTGGGAATAATTATTTAATGATTATAATTTAATTAATGTATTGAAAGATAAAAGTCTTTTCCAAATATTTGTATGATGACAAAGATAATCATGATGATTTTTCTTCAAACTGACTCTCCATGCTCTTGTGATTTAAATTTAATGCATTATCCCTCATGGATAGGTACATGTTCTACCCAAAATAAATCATATACATTCCTAACACATGGGGGTCATTCCATGAGATCTTACACGCTTTATTCTTACATGTTTTATAATGTGAAAGAGTGAAGCTTATGGAATACTCAATCAATTCCTATAGTTATAAAAAGGGAGATTTAAAATAATTTTTTACTAAAAAATTAAATGAAATGGAAATATATCCACTCTAAGACACATCTTAAGAGTCTCGATATTATGAATCACTCAAACAGAGTAACAATACTTTCATTGTATTTGGAAAATTTCCCTTTCTGTATTTTTCATTTAACTTTTCTACAGTGTGTTGTTTGTCTAGTAAATGAAAATAAAAAATCTATTTCACTATTAAAAGATAAAAATATATATTTTATAATATATATATTTTATATATATTCCAATAATTTTTTTGGAAACGTTAATTGTGTGCTCTATTTTTTTCTACTCATAGTTTTGGGAAAGTGGTCCTTGCCAAAACTGAACAGCCAGTAAGGTATTTTTTGTATAATTTATCAAGGTTTTGGATAATATTACATTTATATTAGTTTTTGGGAATTAATTGATTTCAATGAGGTTAGTATAATGTATCATCATGATACTAAACCACTGGTTTTATTACACTGTTTGATTTTTTTGTTTCATTCTTTAAAAATCCTCAAACAATATATTTTTATGCTATTATAAAACTTGTACATTGATTATTAATATTAAATAGTGTTTATATATTTATTTTATCAAGTGAATTGATTTCAAATGTTCATTTAACAATATTATTATTTTATCATATCACTAATCAAGATTTTATGAATTTTAAATGATGAAAATTATATTAATATTAAATTTTGTTAACTGTGTGATTTCATTTTAAATTGGGGGATCTTATTTTTACTTGTTCTTAAAAAAAAAATTTGTTAGGTGCTCAATTCACCCACCTATATAGTTACTCATTCTGACCAACATGAAGTGTGAATCCATGTTTACATGGATATAATGTTATTCTATAGATAACGTACATAATCCAAAAAGAATGAATAATTGATTCATTCAAAGGTTAAAGCCATTCCTTTGATGGGAACTATTCTCCCAAACCATGTAATCATATGAGGACATTACCTCGTGTTATATGATGATAGAAAATGAATTGTCTTTTTCTTATGACACCATGTATTAGGTAGATAATTATTAAATGAAAGATAAGAAAATGGTTAATTCGAAGAAGAGAAAGGGGAATCTTATAACATGAGATACATATGGAATGAAATCCCCACATACATAAATTACATGAAAAGGAGTTTATTACATGTTTTTAGAGTAGTTAAACCAACATCATGATTTTTAGGGAATGAATTAGTATACCAATGTCAAATGATTCAGAGGTAATATGATGGGGAACTACTCTAATGATTTTCCTCATATTCAAGGGAATGTTCTGTTTAAAATGTTATGGGAGACAAAAAAAATTATCGTAATAGTAAAGGTTGATGTTTCAAATAATTTCATAGTTTGTAATTTAATCAAATCCAAAACATATCTGATGCATTAGTTTATACTTAATACTAGGAATATTTTATTTCAATGATGTTTACTAAAAAAATATATTATTAGGACCTTATGAAATGGTTTATCATATAATACCCCTAAAGAATGTATCACAATGAAAAGGATGTAACTACATGTTTAAATTTTGAAAGATAAACGTTTCCAGTTTTTAGAAATAATAATTATACCAATGGGTTACATTTTTTTAATCCTTGGAATGGACTTGATTTCAAAAAAGGATGAATAAATTTATTGGAACAAGATGAAAATTAATATTCATGACAATAATGTTGAACTTATCATATTTAGAGGGGACACTTCATCATCTTATTATGGTTAGATCTCACACATCATCTTTTCTACATGAAATAATGGAGAATATGACTGGAAAAAATTAATATGAGAATGGTAGTCTTAAAATTGTTAATTTACAAATTGTGTAGGAATACATTAATTTATTTCCTATGGAATTATTTCATACATACACCAGAAAATGTGGTCATGATTTCCATTAAATTTATCCATGATGTAAGTCTAATATCAAAGAACCACTTTAGAATGTATATAGGGAAATTATTTAATTAATTAAACAAGTATATGATTTTTGTAACAATGCATTTTTATTCCCTATTGTTTCACCATCGGGAACACTTATTCTATTAATCCACAATATTGATGGATTTACGAGTTACATCCATGACTATATGAGAATCAATGATATTATGATATCAAAGAATGGTTATATTCTACTTATTGTTGACTTATTCAATCTAATTCATTGATCTAATTATTTTTCGATGATTTATCTTCATTAAGGGTATCATTAATTTTGATTTATGAAAAGGGATATTTTTATGCTAGCATGTAGATGAGGAATGAATATTATAGGTTAATAAAAATTCAAATTGTATTGTCAAATTTACTCTTTTCATTTTTTCAGAAAATTAATATAGTATTCAAGGGGTATCATGATGATTTTTTGTGCTATTTATTGAATATCTTGGAGTAATCTATGATATATGAGAACTGTACAACTTGTTTTTGAATCATTCTTGAGACTCATAGATCTAAATAGTTATATGGGAAATTCTGAAAGTGTTAATTCTTGCTTTAAAATTATTTTTTTTGTTATCATAGTTTCTACAAGGATATAATATTACTAGATCATGTGAAGGAAAAATAAATCCATGAATGATATAAACCATTAAAAAATAGATATATGTAGATTCATTGGTAAAAAATGTTACAATCAGGGATTATATCTCAATATTTCTGATTTAGATTACAATCAGACCAAGATTAAATTTGAAGGGGTATGTTTATTTAGAAAAAATGAATATAAAGAATGATTTGAATAATTGAAGAGGATATTGGTGAATTCATCGATCATTACTCTATCATCTGGAAAAAGTGTATTTTTTTATATAGTGATTCATTCGGAATAACCAATGTTGTCTCCCCATAAAAAAGATATAGTTATTAATTATTTATCACGGTATTTGAAAAATATATAATACAACTACCTAACTCGTGATTATTATTTAACATCAAAAATCCTGATTTTAAAAAAATCTATAGAATATCATCTTTGTGAAATATTTTACATATAAAAATATCATAAGAGTTGGAAAAATATATTATTATAGAAATGAATCCGCACACAATAAAGGATATGGTGAAATCTAATCAAGGATTTTTTTTATCAATACAATGCCACATAGTGAGGGAAAATAAGGTAGGGAGTTCATTAAGCATGATGGATTATGGTCTTCCATCAAAAATAAGTACTGAAAATGATCATTTGTTGAAGGATTTAGTAATTATCTATAAATTTATTATTATGGAAGGTGAAACATCACTCACTTTTCAAATAATTGTAAAATCATCTTTTTCAAAATATATAAAATGTTCTCATCCTGATGATGAGAATTTTCAAAAAAACTAAATTTCGTAAATGATGGGAAATCCCTAAAGTTAATTTATAATAATGGGGTCCTGAAATTTGAAATGAGGCTATGTGTTCCATAAAATCCTAATATAAAAATTATATTATTATATGATTCTCATATCATAAATTTCTCTACACAACATAGTTTCCACAAGACATGTAGTGTTTTGTGGGAACATTTTTTGATGTATAACATGAAGTGGGAAATAAGTTATTATGTGTCTACATGATTTCATTTCAATAGGGGAATTCTGAGTGGAAGAATCCTGGAGGATCCATGTATCCTATTCCTATTCATATAGGAAAATTAGACGAAATAACTATAAAATTCGTAACAATATTACCAAATAATCCAATAAATAATTACTCAATATGGGTTATAATAGATCAACATACCATATCTACACATTTCCTTGATTTACATAATTATCATTCTCTTGAGAAAATTGCATGAATAAATATTAATAAAGTATTATGAATTCATAATGGACTTATTTAAATTGTGTATAATAATGATCTTCAATTTACAAAAAAAAACTTATAGAAAAGTATTTAGAAGGATCTTGATACCATGCTCTATCTACGTACTGCTTATCAACCTCAGACTAATGTGATGTCCAAATTGACTATAAAAACATTACGTGAAATTTTAATGTCATCACTAAATGTATTTAAAGGTATGTGGGATTAGTAATTAACCTTGGATGAAAATTACCTTTTTGAATTTCCCCAATTTAATTATTTAAATAGAACCTTTTAAAGCATTATATGGAATGAGATAGCATTCACCAAATTGTTGGGTTGATGTTGGTGAAACTAATCTTGTATGTCCTGAAAATATGGAGTAAACAATATAACATGTTTAATCTATTGAATCTCAATTCAATTTATCTCAATTTATGAAAATATAATTATAAATAACCAATGTAATGATTAGGAATTTTAGGTGTTAGATATTTGGTTCTTGAAAGTATCATCATGCAAGGGATTTATAAGATTAGTGAATAAAGGAAAACTGAGACCCCATTATAGAGGACCTTTTGAAATTATCTATATAATTGGAGTAAGGGAATTATATATGGAAATTACACCTAGACTCTCTAAATTTCATGACGTGTTTCACATATCGTTGTTAATGGAATATATGAAAAATCCAATGTATGTGATGACCTATGATGAAATATAATTGGAACCTAATTTATCTTAATTTGAATATAATATCCATATTCAAGATAGTGTCGGATAATTGGTGAGTAATTGAATGAATCATCTACTAAATATGTTTTTGATAAATCATTTGATTGAAGAGTCAACATAAGAACCTGGAGAATTTTTTTTAACGAAATACCAAATTCTATTCATGAGGTGAGATTCAAGAAATAATCAAATAGAAAAAATTTATTGTGGGAAGAATGTAACAACCCAAAAAATAATAATTTTTCCTTTACAAAAAATATAATATCTTTGATATCCTATGGTGCATGTTACTCGATGAATTCAAAAGAATATTATGTTTGATAGAAAATATTATACGCAACACCACGATTCAAATAACAATTATATACTATTAAAATACTATTAATTTATCATAATATCATTAAATTGGAAGATATAATTTTCATCTGTAAAAAGTATGAACCATATTATGAATTATATTTATATAAATGTGTTAATATATACAAATTTTTTGATTAATGTTTTGCAAATAAACACAAAAAAATTAGTAAATTCATTATATATTTATGTAATATATGTATCATTTTTTAAATATATAATATTTATTTGAATAAAAGAATATATATTTTGAAAATTTCATACCAAAATTTAAATAAACTTCATTTTTTAGGAAATTTAAAAATGTATTCACATTATTGTGAATAGTTAAAATATTGGATGTTAGAAAAAAATATAATTCTATTTTTATCATTTAAAATGTTTAATTTTGTTTTTAAAATTTATTAATGTAACCATAGTCATATTGTATTTTTTTGTAAAATTATCTTCATTTGAATCAATTTTATTGTATATTTTATTATAAAAACATGTTTATATTTTTTCTAATAAACTATTTTCAATGTGTTTTTTGGATATTTTATTTTTATTATAATATTCCTAATTATTATTCTGAATTTTGAAAAATGGATTCTATTTTTGGATTCATGTGGTAAAAATTATGAAAACATGAACTTTTATTTCTTGGTCAATATGACTAGTGACCATAGTAATTAATTTTCAACATAGTAAGGATTAAATTACAAAATTATTGCTAAAACAAAATTATAAGGAAATGAAAAATGAACTAATAATTTCTTTAATACTATTATACGAATAAATGGAATCCTCACACAACTATTATTTGGTTATATGTAATTTTATAGCCATTTTATTTGTATATTTTTCTTTTACTTATTTTTATTCCAAGAAAAGTGAAACTTGTCACACTACTGTTTATAATAACAATACTATTTTCAATATGGGGATATCTAAACTATATCTTCGGATAATTATAAAATTTTAAAATATAATATAATTATCTTCATCGTGGTAATATATTTTTAATTTTTACTGATGAAATAAGTACATTAAATTCTTATAATATGTTGTGGTAGTCATTATTCAATAACAAAAAAATAAAATTCTGATATTTAGAATATTAAAAGAAAATAATTTTGAGATTAAAATTTTGATTAGAAATATTAAGAAATTACTATGAATGTTTACGTGTGTAATAATTCTTTTATATATATAAGTGTTTTCATGATATTATTAATGTCATTGTATTGGATTGTTTTAGAAATTGGCATTATTGACATTTTATAATGTATAAAATTTATTAAATGATATAAAATTAATAAAAATAATATATTTGGTAATGGTTGATAATAAAAATAGTGGTATTTTATAGGACATATATACATTTATTCTAATTATATTTTCCTTCTATGTGTGAAAACCCATATTGACACGGGAAATTAAAAAAGGGAAAATGAGGGTTCATAATAATATGGGTTAAAACATTGATAAAACGTGTCTAAGTTTTATTTTATTATAAAATATATGCATATTATCATGATATAATATATATAAATTATTCTTTAACTATATAATATTTATTTTATATTTATATTTATTTTATGTTTTTTGATTTTCCAAAATTCCCCCTCACCTCAATTATAAAAGGTAACCTCATTGGTTAATTGTTTACACCACATAGCACCATATATGTCTACCAAAACCTAACTATTACTCTTTTCAATATAATTATACATGTTATTAGGTTTCTATACCTTCCAAATTAGTAACCATGGGTCCCATAATAAGATATATAGTGGAAGTATATTGATGAATAGATAATCATCATTAATAACACTTTCATGTTTATTTATACTTCTTATTCCACTTATTGTGTTTTACCTATCCCAAAAAACAACAGTATCATAAATATACATAGATGTTATTTTTATTATGATAGAACAATATTTAATCTCTTTTCCATCAAACTAAAAGATAAAAAAATTGCTCAATAGTATGTATAGATAACTATCACCTTGTAGTGATGAATTTTGTTCCCATCACAAATTGCATGGATCATTATAGAGATAAAACTAGTTAGTATATATTATATTTATTACATGACAATGAATCTTAATTTATTAATTATTTCACATCTTCCTTTATTTATATCATTTAAAAAGTTAATTTTGTATTCATTTTAATGTACTGTCGACCACCTTAATGAAATGTGTAATTAATTTTTCTATATTTATATTAATGGACCAACCTATATATATATATATATAAGATACGATATTGATTCCATAAATAATATTATTATTATGATGGATACACGATAAAATTAAACAAATTAGAACTATAAAATCAAGACATACCTGATACTCAGAGCAGTATCCACTTGGAACATTGATTCTAACAAAAAATTCGTATTAAATAAGTGATGGAATAGTATTTGTAAATAATATATGGTATTATATATATAATTTTGGTTTTGAAATATATTTATAATAATTATATATTTATTATCCAAATCATTCAAAATGTATAAATGAAAATCGAATGAGGTAATCATTTGTTACACACTCTAACCATTACTTAAAAAAGTTTGTTTTTAACTCTCATTTGTCGATATTGCACATAAATCTCATTATTTATAATATTATTCAAGATTTTTTTTATTATTAATATCCAATTATAGTTTTATTTCCATTTTACTCTTTTTTGTGTGTTAATGTTTTAAAAAAAATGAATATTCCTTTCATTTTCTAAATAAGGTACGTTTCTACTTTTTTACAAAAGTGTAAAATGAATGTTTCTTTTAAGATATATGGTTCAAATGGAATTTTACACTTCCATGATTTGTCAATTATTTCTATACTATATTACAAGATTACAAGGATATATTCATATAAATTTACATCATTATTTTGTAAATAGTTTATATATTTTTTAAAACTATTTTTAGTGAAAAAAGTGTCTTTTCCTTAATAAATATTCATGTGTTCTCTTTAATTTATTTTACCCTATGTCAAATTCCTTTGTGGAATATTATTTTTGTGATTTAATATAATGATACCAATAAAAAAATTTATTTTATTTTTTATGAACAATTTGTTTGGGAAATTATGGAGATTCTAAAGGATTAGCTCATCCAATGTTGTGATTTCTTTATTTTGATAAGGCATATTGATTCAATTATATTTTTTGAATCACATGAGGATTTAATCAAACAAAATATGTTATGTGTGGGGAAATTTATATCCCTTTTATGAATGATTAGGACTTATGAAAAAATATATATTCAGTTTTGGACAAGTAATTACCAATTTCTTTATATTTCATAGGTCATTTCATTGATTATATTTTCAGATGTCTTGGATGAGGGATTGAAAGTATGATTCAATTGTATGACATTATGCTTTCTATAAATTGGAATTCAGATATTGAGGAAGATTTCATTATATGATTTATTGTCTATATATGAATTTCCCAATCATGTCTTTGTTTATTTTTAATTACATGATTATCATTTATTATTACAATATTAATCATTCTTTTTTAGTTTTTCTTATATGCATCGCCCTTACTAAACATCTATGATAACCCATTTCTTATGTTTTTCCCATATGATTATAGGGTGTGTATTGTGATTGATATTCATAGATATGATAAATTTTATAATTAATTTCTCAGTGAAAGTATTATGTTGAATTTTATGTTTTCAAATGTAACGTGTATTTTTAGTATGTGTCTATTTTTCCAATACTACTAAACTATTAGTTAATTTGATTTTATATTGAATGTATCTTATTCCAGGATCATAAAGTATCCTCCAATTTTCGGATTTGGGAATTAGGTTCTTTATAGGCAGTATTATATTATATTATTTATATACACCGTGATTATTTCCACATACTCTTATGCTCATATTTTACTCAAATAAGATGATCGATTGACATCTCTTTTGTTTACCACATTCTTAGAATTTGAGCTCAACATTTATTATGTTTCAATTCCCCGAGTTATAAAAATGTGTATCATTTATGATATATCTAAAATGAAATGAAGCATGAAGAATATTTTTTGGATATATTTGTTAATTATTATAAAATATTTCTATTATGTTCCTAGGAACTAATGAAACTAAACATATAGGTTCTGTGAGTATATTTTCTTATGATATGTAATGAGTAATCCGGAAAAAATTATTTCATATGTGTGTTATGTAATTGGGTTACATAAATTAAACATAAGATTGAAATGGATTTAGGAATATTCTTTTATAATTTATATTTTATTATATTTTTTATTTATATCTTTTAAAGAATCATTATAATTATCTATTCGCAAGAAATTGGGGGACTTATATGGAGGATACTATTAGCTATATTTATATGGTAATATTTATTTTATTATATTGGGTTTAGGATCATAGATATTGAGTTTTTAATGGTGGTATATGACCTTCTCTCAAGACACTAGGGATATGTTTGCCTGGATTTTTGTGTCATATAATTTTTTTGGTATAAATTTTTATTATTATACAGTTTTGTTCATCCTCATTGGCATAGTGTATCATTTTCTACTATATGGACTGTATTTTGTCAAAAAAAATTATTTTATTATCGTTTGAAACATTTATATATTATTTTTTTCTTATATATAGAGTTTTATCTCTAAATGGAATGTGAGATATATTTAGGTATGATAATTTACCTTTAGTACTAGTAGTGAACTTAAGAAACAATGATTTTTGGATTTTAGGGTTTCAATCGATACCATATTATGATAAAATGAAGTTAAAACAGAGTTCGGTTATGATAAATCATACTGTTAATATTTTTTTTTGTTTTTTATTCAAATATATTATAATGTAATTATGTAGAAATATGTCAAAAGTATGGTTCTTAATGAAAAAAAATGAGTTTTGAAAAAATACATATATTTATGTACGAGATATGCATCTATGATAGGATTTAATATATAGGGAGTGAATGCTGGGTAAAAATGAAAACATTAATTATTGATAATATAATTTTAATAATACTATATTTAACTCAACTAAATTTTCTCTAATTGAGATTTTTTAAATTATAATATTTGTTCAATGGGGTTATATATGGTAAACTAGTGATATTTTAAATATAACTTTTTAAAATAATGTAATAAGTTTCAATGATTAATTTAATTTATGACAGCATAGATTTAATATTAATAGAAATTTAATCCAACTATAATGTTTTATAAAATAAATTTTTGGTTGTGAAATATGATGTGATGTATCAAATTGATAAATATTTGGAAAATGTGTTTTTCTGATGAAATATATGACAATTATATAAGATAATTGTTTTAAAAATTTTATAATTATTTAAATTTTAAATTTATTTTTTTAATAAAATTATATATGTGTCATTAATGATCATATATTTCAATAAAATGAAAAACAAATCATATTATTAAAATAAATTTAAAAAATCTTTTTGATATTTCTATATCTTTGGTATATGTTGAATTTTCATATTATTATCTTCAAAGGATGTTGTTATACATGTGGTGATATATTCTTATGGAAAACATATGGATGCATGTTTCCATGCTTAAGTGAAAAAGTTATCTTCTTTACATTATGGAAGAAACTAATAAATGGTTTTGATAAATTTAATTTCAAAAAAAAATTATTTAATGAAATATTTTTCTAGTAATTAGTGAAATTTTAATTAATCAAGAGAAAGTTGAATTTAATATATTAACATTTAATTATTCAAGAACACCATTTTAATTTAAAGTGATTTTAGTATTTTTTTTCCTTTTAAAGATAATTTTTTTTCGATATCTTGTCATATATTTCACACCGAGCATAAAAAATCACAAAATAATATTATTAAAATATTTTGTTTAGAACCAATACATTGGGTTACTGAGTATAAATGAAAACATTAATTCTTGTAAATTTATTTATGATATTAGTATATTTATTTTGATGAAATCCTTTCTATGTGATATTTTTAATATTATAAAAAAATTAAATTGGTTATTAAATATTAACCAAATGATATTTTAAATAAATGTTTTTAAAATACTGTGATTAGATTCAAGGATTATTATAAATGATTTTAAAATTGATTTAATTGGAATTTAAATGTCATCCAACTAAATAATGTCATTTTTTGAATCAAAAATAAATTTTCTTCAAAAATGATTTTCATTTTATTAAATTTGTAAATGTTTTTATTAATTACTCACACACATATATATTTTATATAAAAAATAGGATCCCATTTTTGAAATTTTCCTTAAATAATAGGATTTGGATGAATTTTTTATATTCTTCAAAACAATATTCATATTTAGGTGAATAGTGAAATTTTCGATTTTTTTATAACTTCTATTTCTTTTCATTAAATCAAGTAATTTAGAACTACCATTTTTTTTCATTATGATTTCAAAGTATCATGATATTAATTTAATTATTAAAATTCTAATTTTTTCAATAACAATAAATATTTTAATTTATTGTGGTATTAGATCATTTTTATGATTGAAAATATAAGTTTCTAAAAACTATTATCCCAGGAATGTTACCCATTTATTTTAATTTATATATCAAAAAAGTCAAGAAATTGATTTATGAGAAATAAATTCTAATTTTGGAATCATTATTTTATAATTTAGAAAATACGGCCCTTTTAGTTTTTGATATTATGAAAAACAACCATTTTAAATATTTTTCACCTCTATAAGGGTAATTTAATATCATTTACGCTTCAATTAGAATGGTTTAAAAATATTAGAAATAATTATTTTACATGTTGTATATGATAACTATTTAACACATAATAATATTAATTCCTATTTATATGTAGTATTAATTTATTTCAATTAATGTTTTTATCTTTTATGTGTTTTTATTCAAATGATACCTAAGTAGTAAAAATTTATTTATCTATCTCATATTTATTAAATACTGTTTACATTTAAATTTTTACTAAAGTAATTGTATGATATGTTCTCATGAAATAATATCTATTTTTATTTATTATAATTATTTTTGGAGTTTATATTTTTTTCTTCCAGTGTTTTATCACTTTAAAAAATAAAAAAATTAAATTATGATTTTAATATAACTAAAAAATATTTTCACTTTTATCAAAAAACCGTTCCATTAATGTATATTTAATATAAATATATTTTATGAATACTATTTTATTTAATATAATTAGAAAATAAATTTATTTTAACCACAAATTACATTATTTCAATGATTTAAATAGTAACATCTTTTCATTTTCAAAATAAGGTACTTTTCGTCATATTAACAGCAATGTAATAGGAATTTATTTTCTAATTCTTAAGAAATAATTGTATTTCCCCAAAATCATCAGAATTATTTTATTTTAAGCTTCCATTTTAGGGTTATATATTTCATTTAATATATAATAACTTTTATAATATTTAGGGAATTATTTTTTAAAATATTATAAAAAAGGTTTATTATTTTGTTAATGAAATGAAAATAATTTGGAATTTTTCTTATAACTTAATTCTCAGAAAACTCTCTAAGAACATTTTTCCTCTTTTCGTTTTATTTTCATGATAGATTGGTCTTACTACAAAATTTTATTTTTAAAAGAATTTTTTGCCTTCATTACTCATTTAAATATTCATGTTTTGTGGTAATTAACATTGTTATGATAACATTATATAATACTCCTTTTCATTTCAATAGACATTATTTTCTTCTTCCATTCAATATATTAACAATCATGGATTTATAAAAAATTATTTTTACAAATTTAATGTTTTTTAATTAACAAAACATTTTTATATATGGAAACAATTTATGAAATTTTATTATGTAAAATATTTCATTTACTAGGGGATTTGTAATATTAAATATTTCTATTTCAATAAGGATATTTGTTGACTTTTTATTCATTTTGATAATGAATTTTATTGGTCATTAAAATGATGAGGAATGCATGTGATGTGAAATTGATAGGTGGGTCACAATTATATATATCCTCTTGATGTGATCACATGTATCATTAAAGAAATTTGTGGTCATATAAGATGGATATTTGGTTAAAACCAACACATTTAATATGTTATTATTCTTGGTTAAGGGTAAATGATGGTAAGATTCATGATATCTTCACAGAATACATGATGTGAATTTCAGGATTTTCCACATTTATAATTTCATATTATTGTGAATTCAGTTTCCATTATCCATGTTATTATTATTAGACATGGATGTTTATTGAAAAAATATATCAAATTGAGTATTTTTTTCATCCTTTGTACATTATATGATATAAAAAGTTAATTCATAATAGTTTCTGTTTTAAGAAATCCTACTAAGAATCTATGCTCACCCATTATTTTATTTATTTTCTATGGGATAGGAAGAAGGATTTTATGAATTAACAAAAAGTTTAAAGAATGTTTCTTATTCTATATTTGTATATATGATAATTAATATTGGAATCAACTATTTTTATAGTATAGAAATATTATTAAACTGACCAGACCTATGTTGTGGTTTCCTCTGTATTGGGTTGAAACACCAGATTTCTGTTTCTTTAGTAATTTTATTATAGTTAGTATCAAATAAAATTTACTAGGAAACTTGGGAACAATATTTAAATTTCCATTATGATAAATGTTTTTATGTTTATACAATAGAGTTTTTAGAAAATTTTCTAAATTTTTATGGTATATCTCAATATACATGATAAATCTAGGCTACATATGTTACATTGTATAGTGATCGAACCTGTATAAGGAGTGAAAGTCAAAATTAATATTCAATGTAGAGGTTACCTTGTTAATTAATAGAATATAATTATTATTGGAGATGAGTAGATCATGTATATGTAATAGAAAAAATCTCATGTGATGGTTTAAATCCATTTCGGTATGGAGTAGATAAATAAATGAGAATAAGTTGTGAGTATATTGGTCCATATATCACACGTTGGGGAAAATAATATAAACATGAATTTATTTATAAAACATTTTTAAATTTTGGGGTTTCATGAATGCTCATGTGAAAAATTCCGTGGAAGAAAAAAATATTTGGTATCCCATTCATCCTGACTATGGGAGGAATAACATCGATAAATGCAGAAAAGGAATATTGTTTTGTTACGAGGATGGAGAATAATAGATAACTACCAGAAATTCATTTTAAATAAACTATCAATTAAATTATAGTTATTTAAATATAATACGATAATCAGTTATTCAAACTAGTTCTAAAATCATAAAGGAGGACATAGATAATTTCTTAATTGACAATAGAATCAAAATATTTAAAATATTATGATGGAAAAGAAAATAAATTTAGAACAATTCAGGACAATTTTTTAGGGGAACGAATATTATGATAAATGTTTTAATTGTTAATATTGACTTAATAGTTCTTCGTTTATTATAAATATTGTCTCCTTGGATGGAATATAAAATGATGTTTCTAATTGAATGGGAAATCAGTGAATTTCGAACATTGAAGAATAAAAATTTTAATAATTTTATCTATGGAAAATTATGTTATATAGGAAAATATATGATTATGGTGTACTTTAATATATCAACTATAGTTTGTTATCCAATTTAATAAAAAAATTAATGGATTGTTCTTATAATATTTTGATATATTGTCAAATTTTAAAATATGAATTTTGGGAATGTGTGTTGAATTTAATCAATAACCATAAATTTGATTTCTATTATTGTGTAAAATTTTCAAAAATATTTAACAAATAATTAACAAAAGAAGATTATTTTTATTTCATTATATTTTAACATGATCATTCTCAAATATTATTCCATTCTGTAGTTGTTTATCTGGAGAAATTATGTTTTTGAATATGTGATTGGGATGATACTTATAAGATTTTGTGATTATATAAGTGATGGTGGAAGTTTTTTTATTCCAATTTATTATTATTTTATATTGTGCTAACTATTTCTGTTTTAGAGATAAAAAATAAATTTTCATATAATGGATGATTTAAACATAATTTTAGTTCTTCAGACATGAAAAATTAATTATAAAAATGTTTATTCCCATTGAAGGCCGAACTCATGAATATAGATTGGGATGAAATCATATAAGAATATTTTGAAATTTCATAAATCCCAGTGGTATTGGAATTTATAAAAATACTGAAAACTGAGGATTAATCTATCATTACTTATGTGGGACGTAACAATTAACATCAAAGTTAAATTTTTTGAAATACATTTTCAAGAAAGATATTTTAATTTGTATATACATAATATACCTCATGGCCATATCCTAGAAATTAAATTAATTTATAAAATATATATATGATATTGTTATTAAATTGTATTCAATTGATAATATAAGAAAAAAAAATTGTTGAAAAAATATATATATGTAGTGGATAATGTAGTATATTAGTTTATTAGTCTACATTTTAATTTTAAATGAACACTACGTTCAGTAGAATGTATTACAAGAAATATTAAAACTAAAAAATACTTAATTAATATTAAATAAATATAGTCATTATAACATCACTATTTGATTTTATGTTATGTGTAGAAAAAAACATTATAATAATTATTGGTAATTATTTTATATAATTAAATTTTGTTAATTAATTCAAAATAAAAAAGTAATAAATTTTTCGTATATAATTTTTATGCCTGAAAAATTATTTTCATTAAGAAATGGTTTTTTTGGCTATTATGCATGTAAATTTTTATTATTTACTACAACGTGTGTAATTGTATTGGAAAAAAACTGAGAATCATTTTTTAAATTAAAATATAATAATAGGATATGAATTATTTTTTGATTATTTTCATGGAATGATTGATTTTTTCATTTATAATCAAAATTTTACCGTTTTTAATACAATAATTCTATCTCATTATGTCATGTAATGTAAAATCATATTAATATTTTGAATTTGTTTTAAATTAAATTAAGATTAATTCTATTAAAATTAATTATAATAATTCAATAGGAATCAAATTTATAATTTATTTTTTTATAAGTTCATTTTTATTCGTGGAACACAATTTTCTACAAATTTTTTTTCATTTCATTTTTCACATTTATATTAATATTAATTTTCTAAAAATTCTATTAATTAATTCATATAAAATTGAGTCTATTTATTAAATATATATATTCATATTTGGTAAATAATCCTCTTTTATTTTTTACAATATAAATAGTAACTCTGGTACATATTTTCCACATTTCTAATGGTATTTCCATCTCATATCAACATCAATGATACACATTAAACATTATACACACAATATATTTTTCATGGATAAAAACTACCCCTTTGAAATATTATATAATCAATTCTACTTTATTCATTTAATTTTTTCATGTTACCATATGTATAGGGGTTTGATTCAAAATTCCCCAATGTATTAAGGATTTGTTTAATAATATCAATTTTAATAATTATTTTATGGAATTAAATTATTTTAAGTTATTTTGATGATATATTCTCCATTATGTTAATAATTTTTCATCTCCTCTAGTAATTTATTAGGATTCCCTATTTTTATGAAATTTTTTAATCTAATTCGTACTATAAAAGATCAAGAAAATATGTTTCATAAAATATGATCATATTTCCTATTTAGTCAATGCACTATTATTTATATTTCATTTTTCATTAAATTTTTTTAAAAATAATAATTTCTTTGAGATTTTTTTTTAAAAAAAATTCAATTATTTTAATTTTTTCAATTTTTTAAAAAGAATCATCATATCATTTCAAAATGATGAACTTTTAAAACATTTTACCATATTTTTCAATGGAGAAATTATTTTTATCATCTAATGAATGTATAAAATTAACCTTAATCACGATCATTCATATTTTTGAATAATTATTTACATTAATACATTTTTATTTTCAAGGAATATATTTTTCTCAATATTTTGAAATCTGGTATTTAATATTTTATTTAAATAATGGGGTATTATTTCTTTTAAGGAATGAAAATAAATTAAATGGTATTTATAAAATAATTATTAGGAAAAGTTACATGGAAGTTATTTTTTATCTATTTATAATTTATTCATCTCAATTTACAAAGAAAATGATTTTACTAAAAATTCATTATTTATGATAATTTTGTAGTCATATTTTGTCTTTTACTAATTATACACGTTTTTGTCATTAAATATCACAAAATCATATTCATAATATCTCTCCATAATTTCATTTGACATTTATCTATTCTCCCTTTATATATTGTAATTATCATGGATTTATACAATATCACTTACACTACATTGATATTTTCATAACCATAAAATGTGTATATTTTTGGTATTAGTTGACATATTCTTATTATGTATCTTATTTCATTGACTAAGGAAATATAGATTTTCCATATTAATCATTCAATATAGATAATTGTTGACTTAAATTTTATTTTTATAATTAGTTTTGTTGATCATTAAAATTATGAGAAACTGATAAGACATTAATGTGATGGGTTTGACCTGACAATAGATATCCCATTAGTGAATCAATATTTCTCACAAGGAAAAAAAATTGGATACAATATATGGTTTTTTGGTTTAAAGGTAAATATAATTTAAGAATTGAATCTTGTTAGAGGGGCCCTAAAATAATATTTAAGATATCTTGGTGGATTCTTTGATATAATGTTCACAAAAATTCATATGTATAAATGTATTTTAGTTATTATTTAGTTTCTATTATACATATAAATTCTATTATAAATGTTTTTTATTGAAATTATTTAATTTTACTGAATATCATGTGTTTTTATTGCCCACTAATCCATATTTAGTATGATTTTTATTTCAAATAACTTTTATTTTATTCAAATCTTATTGATCATCTATTCTTAGTATTTACTTGTTTTTAGTGCCCCATTATGTGGATAAATATATAATAAATGAATTATAAGATAAAATAATTTTTTTATTACCTTCTTTAATATTTCCAACGTAACATAGGAATTATATTTTTATTTTACATTTTAAAATTAATAATCTTATTGACACGAAAACATTTGATCCCTCATATAGTGTACTAATGTAATAAATTAAACACTAGCTCGAGTTTCTATTTGGTTTTGGAGCATTACATCCATCCTTGAAAATTAAAGGTGAATTTTAGGTCATTCTATGATACGTTCTGTGACATTGTTGCTGTGTTTCTATTCCACCATGACAAAACTAGATCACTATATATAATTGGAACTTCTCCCCGTACACCAATGGTTGTTGTATTGTGGTGAGGGTAAAATTATAATTTTGATAGAAAATACCCTCAATAGTGAAATAATAAAAATATTGAATGAAATATCCCGAAGAAAACATCACAATATAATATCTGTATGAGTTTTAAAATAATCATTACATAGTAAAATGTAATAAAAATAGTCATGCCTTAAAAAAATGATCCCCCAGATATGCCAATCAGTCCATAATGTTATAATATTATCTCTTTTTATTTATTTTATACAAGTAATTTGAATTGAAAATAAATGAATGAGGTCTACAACACCAGTCTACATTCATAGCTTAGTACCATCACACAAAACCAATACATCTCAACCATATTCAGCATTAAATATATTTCCATTACTAAGGAATAAAAATACCATGTCTTAAACAATATGATGTCTATCTATGATGGTGTGAGTACAACTCTTTAAGAAACCAATAAATGATATCCTTAGGATTTCCAGTAAAAATAGATGTGTCTGTGAGATGAAATTATACTAAATAAATAAATAAATTGCCCATCACATCAATGAATGTCAACAGTTATACAATGCATAACCAAATTTTCATCACGAAATTATAATATGGAATGAAATACCCATGGTATGAACACAACTCAATTGTCATTGTTATATAACTTTAGGTCTCATAATCAATATTAATAGTTCAATTTCATCATAGTTCTATAAGTGAATAATATTTCAATAATTTGACATCATGGATGAACAAGACATCACCAGCTGATCTTGGTATAAATAAATCATTTTGGATTATATAACACAAAAACCTATCTCCAATTGGGTGAATTGTCACACTGTAAACTCTACTTGGTCAACGAATGACCCTCGATGTCACTCTTTGGGTGGATAATATAACACCAATAATAGTCTCCTAGTTAATGATTTTTCATCCAAAAATATTATATATGTGGAAAATTTAACATTGTTATAACATTTTATGATAATGATAACCAACAATATAAGTCTCTAAGTGGAATATTCACCATCATGACAACTTACATAGGTAGATAATTAACCATTTTTATCAATTCTGGATGATTCGTAACCACTGAACATCTATTGGTGTATGAGGTACCACTAATAAATCAACGTTAATTAAAATAAAGGATCCCCATATCTATTTTAGTGGATAATATAACTCTATTAACCCATTTTGGATGATTTACCAATAACCCATCCCTATAGGTGGATGAGATTCCATTATTAAATCATTATGGTGAATTATTTATCAATTATATCCAACTAAGAAAATTAAAATTAATTAATGTAGAAGGTTCACCCACATGATAAACTACCCAACATAAAGTCACATGACATGGATTTCCAACCCTTTTCTTATCACATTATCCATGCATTCCTTAAAAAGTAATGGTTTATAACACAATAAGAATCTTATACGAACATTTCTCACACATAAGTCACTCATTTCAATTTCAAATTATTATTTCCATAATTTAACCTCAAATTAAATATTATTACAAATCCATGGATTTTATGCACAACACTTCTTGGACCACTAATGGACCTAATAGGTCTAAAATTCTGTGTAACAATTATGTGGAAAATATTAATAGAGATTGGTGTTAATATACATGAATGGGGATTCTGGTATTTCATATAACACATAGAAAAAATGTAAATACTACAAATAAATAATAATCCCACAAGCATCAATATAATGTATGTCCGCTCATCAAACACTCTAACTGACTTAGATTCAAATTGTCGAAATTTAGAAATCATGGAAAATTAAGAGGGAAAGGTGGATAGATTGATCTATGAAGACCTCATATAATATAATGATAAAATACTAGAGCATTGACAAGAGATATTTTCCCTAGGAAACTACATACTATGAAGGGATTGTGATGGTATTTAGGTGTAGAATAAAACAATACAGGGTGTAATATTAGTTATATTAATACATTTAAAATTTAAATTAAAAATATGAAGATACCAAATTAGTTCATTATTTTGGTTCCCCAACCATTCACCTGACAACATATAGCTACTTCACTCTTTAGCTCAACCATTTGGTACTAGATATAATACCAAAAAGTACATAGTGGCTTCAATAATTAGGAAAACAGTTGTTGTACATACTTATCAAACCTAAAAGAGACCTGGAATCCCCTACTAAATCCCACAAAACTGAAATGAAACTAAAATATACGAAGTTTACAATAAAAATTGTAATTTTACCTCAAGTGTATTTTTTTTAACAAACACCCCACCATGTAAAATTTCATTATCAAGATACATTAACAAGAATCCCTAAAACTCATGATAAGTGTGCTTTGGGAACTTCCCCTACATATCGATATTACTCTCCCATGTCTCCTATTTGACATTCCATTACATCCACTATGCTAAAATGGGAGTAACTTTCATTATATGTAGATTCCTCTCACTATTATCTGTTATATGAAATTTTCATTCATCGAATGAAATTTTGGGATCAAACCTCATTTCATGGACAATTATCAGGTGATATTTCCCAATATGGTATCTCTAAAGATGAGATACACTTAATATGTCAGGAATATAATCAAATCTCTCTAATAGAGAAAACCTATACACCATAGTACAAATCAATAAAATAAAAAAAAAGCCTAGTAACATGGAATATAAATTCCCCTAACTATGAATTTGTATGTGTGTGTGTTTGTGAGTCATCATTTGTTAAAAACCCTTAAAACCCCAATTTAGAAAAAAAAAATTATATGATAGTATAAAACATTATCAAAAGCTCTTTTCAAAATCAAATTGGTCACTAAAAACTTCCTTTTCAAATGGACGTGATATGATGTATTCAATGTGACACTAATCAAAAAATATGTGACACCCCTGCCTCAAGTTAATAGATAGAAGATTAGAAAAAGCTAACATACAAGGACTCAAAAATGATGTATAAATCATTACCTTATAACTATTTTAATATTTTTACACTGTTAGTGTAAGTTGGATTAACCATGTACCACAAAAATCAAAAATGCATACCCAGAAAATTTTCTTCAATACCCAGATGGTATGATTGGGTTACCATTCAGTATATGGTGATGGTATCTTCTCAAATTCACTAACATATAAAGAAACATAACTATACCTATTAATAGGTGATCTAAAAAACAATAATTCAAATCAGATATGATTATCACAGCACAAAAACTATACACCATGATCAAGTCTAAAAAATATGACCATCAGAATTCTGATTTTTATACTAATAAACATATCCCATTTTTTTATCCATGTCATACAAAATCAAATGGAAATATTAGATAACATAAATTCCCAATGAATTCTTTTCTTATTATTTTAGAAATTTAGAATAACACCTTTCATAATAATATCCATGTATTCTAGTGATCATTTTTCCACTATACCAAGCTTTCCATTTTTCCATAATAAGCCTACTTTTTTAATCTAAATCATTCTTAAAACATATCAATGAAATTTGGAAATGTGCGATGAGTAGAAAAAGCTCACTAATAGCCAAAAAATTAGAAAACCATTAGACTAGTGGAAAATATGAAAACCCAAAAAAATACCTTTATTATGAAAATCATTGAGTAAAAAAATTAATCTTATCAATATGAAAAAAACTACTTCCTTAGTGTAATTTTTTTTAAATAATCATAAAAATAGAAACCCTTGTAAGAAATTTGGGAAATTATATTCAAAAACCATTTCCACTCATTTCAAAAAGTTACTAGAACATAGTAAAATCCAATGGAGAAATTTTCTTGTTTAATACCCAAATATTTTCAAATTAATAAAACAAATATTAAAAAATACAATCAATAACAATATTAAGATCACGGACGATATAATCTATATTATGTTCATCCATTTTTATAGGCTGTAATGAGCTCACATGTTAATCTAAGTTGTACCACAATAACCCATTCTTAATTATTTATAAGTATAAAATAATTATATATTGTATACCAGGATCAAAAATTCATATTTTTTTTGTTAGTGTCGCCCATTTTCATTTGCATATCCCAAAAATATAACAAGAATAAAAAAACTTATGCTCATGAAATTATATCAGTAAACACATAAAAACACTTTTCAACATATATGAAAAAAAATCACATACCAACAATAACCATTTGTATTAAAACAACATTTTGAATCCTAAAATATAAAAAAATGAGAAGACCATTTTTCCTTTCCAGAAAATATGTACGAATATGAAGTAATAAAATCATCAAAAAACACTTTCAAAAATAATAAAATCGATGAACACCCTATAGCTTTATGTATAACATTCCATTTTATTTTTGAAATGAATGTAAAAGAAGATTATAAAATTAGAGAAATGATTCCTTTTGTAAAATACTTTAAGCAATTAAAAAGCTACAAAATATTTATTTTGAAAATAATTTATTCCCATAAAACTATATCCTTAAAATAATTTTTTGAATTTAGTTTTTGGAAAATATTTGGTAAATAAATTTATAATATAATTAAAATGATGTGTTATGTTAAGATGTCTCTTACCATGACACTAGTTCATCAAATACATTTAATATCTTCCTAAATTATAAACATATTTTATTTTATAATTTTATAAATATTAGTTCGTAGTTTTTTTAATACATTTATATTATTTATTATGATGTTATATTATGTTACATAATCATTTATATTCATCTTAGACATTTTAATTATATTCTACTAATATGTCCAAAATAAATTTGTTCGTTTTACTAAGGTAAATAGTTTAAATGTCCATTAATCATGAATATAATAATAATTATATAATATATTTATTAATAAACTGAGAATAATTTTATATCCATCTTGGAATGTCTTACAAGGAAAACATATCCCATCACATTGGGGAGCTGAAAATCCACATGTATGCAAGAACAATAATATCATTTTTCAACTGATGGAATGGTAAGAAATTATATAATGTATTATATATATATAATGATAATTATTTCATTAATTTCATATAAATAAATAAAATTATTCCTTATGACCTACTATAATTGGGCTCATAGAAAAAAAATTACATATGTTTGTGAGGTGGTAGTTCATTGTACTTTTTTATTTTTCAGTTTGATAGAAGACTGAGATTTTATGAGGTTAATAAAAAATTATAATAATATCTCAAATTTGTTTTATATTAAATTTATTATTTCACTATGGTTATAAGTATTTTTAATTACGTAAAAGAATAAATAAAACTAAAATGTTCAGTTAAAATATAAATGTCGTATTCAGAAAATATAATTAATTATAATATAATACCACTAAGTATAGAATTATTCATAAACTAACAACACTTAGACATCATGATGAATTTATGAAATGGATTTAGAATATAATTTTCTATTATTTGTTGTTCAAAATTTGTGAGGAATAAATGAGAGGATGTTCCCTTTTATAGGTTGAGGAGGTGCCCCTAAAGAGTTAGATAATGTATTAAATTATTATAAATTAACATTAATTTTCAAGTGGAACCAAATTGATATAATTATATGATATGATTTGAATGTCACGAACCATCCCACTGGGCCCTTATCTTGACTACCCCAAACCTGTGATCCATAGGCCAGGGGCTGGTGACTAGCACCAAAGGCATAAATCCATAAACTGGGAAGGCATTTCCATTAAAAACTGAACACACACAATAGAGTATGCCACTGGATGTAAAATACACAGTAAATCTATATAAAAAAAGGGTGCTGAAAGTAAAGGGTTTCAGAAATACAAGCCCGGCAGTAAAATACAAGTACAGCTAATAGAAGAAGTATAGCAGCTACTAGGTCATATTCCAGGGTTCCTACCTAAATGTTAGGTATATATGGCCTCCTCAGCACACCATGTTCATTCATCCACTCCATGTACCGTCTCGCCGAGGTGTCCACCTTCGGGATCCATCCAATCCTGTTACTCTCTAACTCAGTCAGCGCTGTCTATCGTCTGCAACCAACACAATGGGGTGTAGGCATAGCCCGTGCAGGGGTGAGTATAAATATAATCATTAGGGACCCCGAGACCCTCAAGGTCTCACAAAATCCAAAAAGGATAATCACAAAGTATGAAATAAATGGATAACCCTTACTCAAGTATATTCCCATACATATACCTATGTTATTTGGTAACCCGCCTCTATCATGAGGAAAACAAAAAATACATTGACTCATCTAAAAACCAGGATTTTATTCAAGGGTGGTAACATGTAACACTTTAAGTCAAACTGTAGAAACCTTGGCCGCTGGTGTACTCCTCCACTATAGAGTATTGTGGGCCTACCGCACCCCACAGAGGAGCTTCCCACAATCTTGGACAGATGTGGTACTCCTCCTGTCGAATATCATGGGTCTTCTGTATCACACAGAGGTGCTCCCCACTGTGGGTCTGTCATGTCACACAGAGGCTCTCCCCCTCATAGCGTGCTATGATACTCCGCCTGTCGAGTATCGTGGGTCTACCGGGTCACACCGAGGCACTCAGCAATGTGGGTCTGCCGCATCACACAGAGGTGATTCCCACTGGGATAGTCGAAACACTTCGAGTCAAAAGTTTACCTGTCGTCAGGTATCAGCCAGCTACTCGGTCTTTGTACTCCCCTCACTCATCACCAAGAGGATCTGCTCCACGAGATACTAGTGGATACTCCAACTATCACAATGTCGCATTTGGATGTATCTCAATGGTTTACCTCATCATTGAGGTATCAATGCAACAGACGACACTTCAATCGTACACCCGGTTTGTGAGTTATTGGCATTTCTGTTCTAGGGGCCCAGTTGGTTTTTTAAGTTCAAACCAACCCGAACGTATCCCAACTATGTTGAAACATCATTTGGGGTACACGAAAAGAACCATATCACACTAAGATTTTCGTCGCCATAGACGGTTCGTCGATCAAACACTTGTAGCCCAAGATATGGGAAAAAATGTGTTAACAGGCCATAGCGGGTCCGATTCTGGTGCGACCTAGTAGGACTGACCCGGCCCGACCCGGGTTCAGACCGGAGTCCGACCAGGTCCACGGGTCTGACCCAGCCTGAGGGGGATGCCCGGCCTGAGGGGGTGTCTCTACCCGAGAGTGGACCAGGGGGCCGCATTGGGTCCATCCCGGCGGCCTGCGCTGGGTCTGACCGCCCGACGACCCGACAGTCCGCAGGGTTCCGCGTCAGCCGTGGCCAAGGGGAAGCCACACGACCTCTAGCTCCTGAACTGCTTAAATTTTTGGGTGGGGACCCTAACCGGAACTAGGTGGAACTGGTCAAGATCACTCGGGACCCTTCTACGTCATGCTCCACCAGGATGGCCGAGCGGCCAGCCGCTCCAGCTTCTCCACCATGGCCTGCCCTGACCGTAACTCCCTTTTGCTCCGCGCGGGGTGAATGTGTCGCGCCGCCTCTATCGCGTCCCATCCTGGTCGTGTCCCCCTGCTCCTCTGCACTACATGATGACGCCATGCCACCCCCTCCGTGGCCAGGCCTGGTCGTGGCCCACTGCTCCTCTGTACGACCAGACGGTGTTGCGCCCTTCTGGTGACCCGGTGCCATTGCGCCACCGGTTTCTTTGCGATCGGCCCGACATCGACCGTCGTTTCTCCACCTCTGTCGTCAACAAATGAGAACAATCAAAGGAGAGGGTTGTTCTGTGTTTGTGTGATCTGATACCTCCATTTTATGTTGATTTCAATAGGAAATTCTCAATCTATAAATTAAATGACGTTTAATGGGAACAAAATCAACTCAATACCCTTATCACGTTTTTCGTTCGTTGATTGTGGAAGGAGAGTTCAGAGAAGACGAAGTCGAAGACGACATGGTCAGCCTTATTTGTGGCCGATGGTTTCATCCCTCGACCGATGGTTCTTCATTGTCGGAAGAAGTGTCTTTCATCATTCGGTGACCATTCTTCATTGGAGTGTTATTCTCCTTCCCAAAGCTCCACCAAAATGCCAAGCCAATGATTATAGAAGCACTTGTCTATTATTTTTTAGCACAAGCATACAAAAATTTGCATTTAATTAAATGAGAAAACTCATTTAATTAATGGGGTGGAATTGATTCAAATTCAAAATTAGGGGAGGTGGATAGTTTCAATTAAATGAAGAGTGTTGGAAAAAAATAAACAATAGAAGATTAATGGATTATCCACTTAATTAGGTGGTTCCACAGGGTTACAATCCCAAGTGGTCCCCACAAAAAAAATTTCCTCCCAAGCGAGGTTATGTGCGGGTGGTCCCCACCACCATAACCACTCATAGGAGGTTAGGGTGTGGTGGCCCCCACCCCCAACCTCCACTTGGAGTTTTTAACCACCAAAATAAAAATAATTTTCACATTTTATTTTTAATTTAAAAAAATTATTTAAAACCCCAAAACTAACATTCATTATCGACCAACTCCCATCAAGGTGAAAGTATTACTAAAAGAATACTGATAATGGGATTTCAACGGTGCCCTTAGATTTCAATTCTCTGCACTGGTTCAAAAGTTATAAAATCATACTCACAGGTTTATTGAATGTATCCAAAAAAAACTTTAGAAATTGATTTCGGGCACACCAGGCCTCGGAATCATGCACCGGAATTTTTTGCGAACTCGTAAAAATCACATTAATTTAACAAAAAAATAATTTTTACGAAATATCTATTTTTTAAATTGTAAGATTCTAGTACTCTAATACAAATAATATTGGAATTATTTTTGTTATTTTTTCCCCTTAACTTTATATTTGTTAACTCATGTTAACCGATTTTTCTATTCAAGTGATACTTTAATTATTTTGACATTCAGGGTCATAAGTGTCACTATAAAAGGAGAATATACCCACAGATGTACCATGGAAGATATTAACAACCATATTTATTTCACTTGTTTGAATATATGTTTTTTCATAAAATTACATAATTTATTTAAATAATGACTATTATAAGATGTATTAAATGCCATTTTATAACAATTCACATATTTTATCATTAAAAAGAGCAATTAAGGTATTTAACTCAAATATATAATATGTAAAAAAAAGTAAATATAAACTATTATTAACCATTTGATACATTAATTAATTCAGAAAAAAATATTTTTATTACATCAAATATCATTTTATTTAATTTTATAATATTTTAACATGCACTTTGTTGGTGTTGCCTATTAATTTATGGTATTTATTTAATCCCTAAAAGTTTAAAATATATTGAAAATTTAAAAATAATATTATTACACTTATTTATCCTCAAATATTAATCAATATATATCACTATTCTTATTTTAATATATATGATATATTAAAAAATTAAGAGAGTTACATTATATATTATGTTTACTAAAAATAATATTCAATTATTTTAAGAAAAAAATCAAACAATTCAATAAATTTTAATATTTCATTAGTGTGGTTAAACCCCAATAATAAAATATATTAAAAGAAAGTGTTGGAGTCTTTTTTAGACATTTTCATATTATTATTTTCCTTAACTAATGAATTTACCCTTATATAGGTGAATAATATTTACCACTCTTACTATCCACAATGAGCTAATATTTAATTGAACTATTTATCAAGTTTCCACCTACAAAAAAATTATGATTTTTTTTCGAATTAAATTTCATGAATTATCTTAAATTTATATAATATGTAAATGAAACACATAATGATAAACTATTTTTGGACTATTTTTTGTGGACATAAATGAACATATTAAAAATTATTTATAATTATTAACTATATATAACTAATAAGATTAATTATAATAAAAGTGAATTTTTTTAATTTATGAATTAATTAAAATCATATTTTTAATTTAAAATTTAAATAAATTAATGTTTTAAAAATTTATCTATTTTCTCTATTCATTGAAAAAAATCAATATTTTAAAAATAATCCCAAAACATTACCATAATAAATATTTTATATACAGATTTAAAATGCGATATCTTATCTATCAAAAAAAATTTAAAAGATCTATTAATTATTTATAATTTTCACCAAGAAAATGTAGTAAAAAAATTTCGAAATAAATAATATTTTTGAAAATTTAAACTGCTTTAAAAAATTTGTGTTAATTTCATAAGAGTTAATTGATACCTTTTTAATTTAAATTTATATAAAAATTCATTTATTTCGTAAATATTATTCCTATTTAAAAATTTAATAACAAGTTTATACTATGAAAATTTAAATAATCATATTTCATTGTATATTTAACATCATTTTTGTGTTCCTTGTGTGCTATTATAAATTCTCTTATTTTAAAATGGTCATGTTATTACATCCCTCCAAATAATTTTTAACCATTAAATTTGTACTTTATCTTAGTAATCAAGATGATTAAATTTTATGTTTCTATTTTTGTAAACCTACATCATAACGGGGTTAATAAAAAATCAACTTAAAAGATGTAAATGAAAATATAAGGGTCATAAAGAATAACAAAAAACTATGTTTCTAATTAGGAGAACATTACTCAAAGGTAAAAATATGAACATGGAGAAGAAAATTAATTTCCAACTGATGGATAGTGATAGATAATGTTATCACTGTAACACCCGTGGATTATAAAATATGAACATTATGATTGAGAGCATGTATGTCACACAATAACTAGTGTAGAACATAATATAAGACCCCAATAATTAATGATATAGTTGTTTTTAAATTAAATTAATATCATCGATTTATTCCAATACACCCAACACTTGGTTTGATTGAAACGTGACACTCTATAAAAATTTTAGTATAAAAAAACAAAAATTATAATGTTTCCATTAAATTTAATAGTGAAAATAGTTATTATAAATAAGGAAATTAATATGTTCTATAAATTTTTTATATACATCAAATTAATATTTATTTAATAGATTTAATATGATAATCATTTAATGAAAATGATTATATTCTAATTTTTTTATTTTTGACTAAAACATGATTTTGTTCTGATTTGTGGATCTTTTATAATTAATTATTTCGACATTTATAAATTGTATTTTATAAATTAAAATTATTTTTTAAAATCTTCATGTAAAAATTTCCTTAGCTTGAAATTTTCTTACTTTTCAGAAATAATTCACTTTTCGATGAATACTAAAAATTAATCATTTTTAATTAAAATATCCATTTTAGATAAATTATTTATACATATTAATTATATATTAATTTATTTTAATGTATAATTAGTTTGAATATATATTTATTTATCTAATTTATGTCATTAGAATAATTTCCATATTTTATTTTGATATAAAAACATTACAAACAGGAGAACATTTTTATAAAAACCAACATTCCCTAGGCCTCTATAAGATTAGATTTAAATTACAATATTCTACTTATATGAATGTAATTTTTAAAAATGGTTTACATATTTGTAATAAGATTAATATTTATTATATATCTAGTTTAAATTAAGTTTTTATCGTAATTAATTTTAAAAGTAGTAAAAATATTTACCATGGTTAAGGTGAAACATTATTACATAAAGTTAACAAGAAAATTTAAAATTTAATTTAAACCCAAAATTGAATAAAATATATTGGATTTTTTTTAAATTATATATTTTATAATACTTTTTTTATAATAATTTTCATACAATTTTGGAATAAAAAAATTGATATTAAATCATTTTCATTCAGGAAATTACAAGTGTGCCACTCACCTCACTTATAAAAGGACACACCTCTCATCTGATATTCACACATTCAAAACCGTTGGGTTCATTAAATAACATTAAAAATCAATACCCAATATTTATACAATCATCCTTGATGCATAATGATTTATAAAAATCCATCATATGAGGGATTTTGGTGAAAACGTAAGGAGGTTAACTGATGAGGTGGTAGTGTTCTTCTACGAGTGTTTTTATTTTTTTTCTTACTCCACCTTGTTAAATTAATATTAAAACATGATTATATTATATCCCTAGTATCTTAAATATATATATATCTTGTTATGTTATGTTAATTACCAACAAACATCCTCACTTCCATCAATTGTGTTACTAAATCTCAATTCATGTATAAAGTAGTCTACCACCCTGGGAACCAATGTCATTAATTTTCCCATTTCAATAGCTCACAATTGGTTATTTAGATAGATATAATATATATATATAGAGAGTATATTTTTTATATAAATATAACCCATTAATCTTTATATCATATATAAATTTTTATTTTTCATTTCGTTGGGGATACGATAGTGTTGCTCATGTGTAAGATGGTGTACAACCACATGAAGAGAAGTGATTAATCTTTTAATAACACTTTACTAAAAAAGTAATCAGTTTAATTTTAATGATTATAAGTTATATAAATTAAATAATTATGAAATTTAAAAAATATTTATTATTATTAAATTATAATATATCATTTTTAATTATACACAAAAAATGATAACATTGTTTATTTATGTGTGGATAACCGCATTCACAAAGAAATGTAAATATGTTTATCTCACCACACTACATGGATGATATATAAAATCATATTTAAATAATTAATATGTTATATATATAATATTAATATCAACCTATATTGATAAAATATTACTTAACCACCTTCCATACTGATCATCGAAAATTTGAAATGTCACTAATGCGTACTTATGACTTACCGTCTCCGTGATTGAAATGTAGTTCATTTTTAAAAATTAAGTACCATTATTGGTTTTCAAATTAATATTTATTTATATTTATGATAAATATATCATCTTTATTGTTATTTATATTTTTAAATAATTAACTCTTTGACCAAATTCAACCTAACAAATATATTTTTGATACATAAGCCAAATATCATTAAAACCTAGACCTAAAATTAAATTATTATCTACTCATATACAACCTTGTAATTAGTGAAATTAATGGAATAATAACAATGAAATAATTAATTAAGATATTATATAATTAACATAATTTAATTAATCAGGAAGATAAATATATTTCTTGATTATTTGAATATAATGTAAGGATTTCTCGTGTAACTTTTACTCTCAAGATGCATACACAATAATCACCGCTCAATTATTTTGTATGGTTTATGTAATTTCAATTTTTATTTTATATTATGAATTAAATCATATTTATTGTATTAATTATTTCACGTAATTTCATTTATTTAATCTGGTTCATAACAAAAATGTTACCAAAGTGGTAATTGTTTATTTCATAATTTCATCATTATTCGGGATTGTTTTTTTAGTTTCCCTTGGGGAATTATTTAATATTTATATATTAAAGTTAATATATTTTTAACCATATGTTTATTCCCGAAAATATTCATGTAATATGACAATATTACTTCTCATTGGTAAATTAAATTATTAACAACATGTATTTAATAAAATATTATATTATTTCTCTCTTTGGAAGGAAATAAATTTTCATCAAAAACCATGTTTTATAAAAAAATTAAAAATTGATTTCATCCTTTTAAAAATAATTTATGACATAAATTTTTACCCATTTATAATTTTTTCAATAAATTAATGTAATCATCATTTCATTTTAATGAAATTTCATTTTTTTGGATTATAGAGAAAATGTGAGTAGAATATTTCTTTTAACATGTATGGTATAAATGGAATTTTCCAACGTCAACCAAAATAAATTTTTTATAGAATATTTTTTATGATTTCAATGTTATTTCTGAATAAAATTGGTTATTTTTTTATGTATTTATTTTAGAAGTAATATCAAATATCAAATTTTATCTTCCTAAAAAATGAGTTTATAGAACATTTCCTGATATTTATACTCATTAATGAGATCAACCATTTTATTAACATATGTTACATTGGTGAAATGTTGTATTTATATCATCCTTATTATATATTTCAATGGTTAATGATTATTTTGACTGAATATTTAAATTTTCATTGTCATTATCTATATTACTATAGATGGTTTATGATGATGTTTATTAATTTGGGAATGTATTAACATTTCCAAAGTGATTTATTAAATATGAATGTTTATGTTGATTTGGTATCACCTATTTCATGTGTAGAAAGTATTTGACATCTGTTGTTATGGTAGGTTCCTAATGTAGATCCTTTAAGTATCAGTAGGAATCATGGGAAAACTATTATTAGGATTTGGCCTAGGCCTTACCCACTTAAATATATATCTTGTTCTAAGGGCCCGACTGTATTATATATCTTGAAACAATGCATTTATGGTATGTATTAGATATCCATAATTATGAATTCCATAATTATAAATTCAATTACTAATATTGCAAGTGATTATTCAATTAGGTATAATATACGTATTTATGTTTTAATCCCATTGATTATTTATATGGCATTAATTGATCATTATTTATTTCTTCGTTTTAGGATCATGATGTTCATCAAACTGATCTTGTTTTAGTTATTTTACATTTCATATTTATTATTCTTAATATTTTTATACCTTCAACAGTATGCTTTCACTTGTCGAGCATCTAATCCAACCATTTTCTTATGTTTTATTTTCCGTAGGATATAAAGAATTGTTTTGTTATTGAAATGCATGGATACATTAAAGGTAATAATGGGATTATAAAAGATTTTTTAAACTTATTTTATGTTTTAAAATGTAATGTCAATCTGAAGTATAAAACTTATTAACCAGGACTACTATACTTTTAGTTCCTTGGGGATGCAATTCATTGTAACTTATGACAACATATTAGCATAGACCATAAGTCTAGGATACTATTATTGGGGTAACTATAATTTGTATTATCGAATGTTTATTAGAAACACTGAGAACTATATTTAGGAACACATAGACTATGGATCATAACCCAATGATAGATATTGAGGATAAATATATAATAACATTCAATCATTTTGGTAATTAAGATATTATTTAGTTTTTCTAAGAAAAAAGATTCCTAGTCCTGGTACATCAAATGGTTGTAGTTGTGAAACAGATATACATGTGGGTAATAACACTTAAAATAGTTTGTTGAGCATGAACCAATTCCCACCAAGTGCATGATAATGGACCTAACTATACATGTTGATTGATACTCCTATGGGATATACTTCAGATAATTCAAATTATTTTTACAGACGATAATGATGGATTTGAAATTAAAGATATATCTAAAGAAACCATGGTCAAGACTATGATATTATCTATTTATAACATGAACAATTTATATTAATAATTTCACCATTTTTGGGATAATACATTATTTTTCATAATGATATGATATAACCTATTGTATTTAATGAATTATAAATTAAACCTATAAGATATAATGTGAAATAAATCAATGCATGAAAACAAATGATTAAGAATCATCATTAAATTGATGATATCAAGTAAATATTTCAATTTTATATAGTCTCCCAAACATTATAATTATAAGTGGAAATATAAGAATATGTTGTCAACACATAGGATTAAACCTACTAGTAATATGTATTCAATGGGATTCTAGAGAAGTAGAGGGTAAACAAAAAATATATAAGTGGAATAATAGATTAAAATGTTTTCCCAAATTTGAAAAATAGGTTTATTGAAATCCCCTTGTAATGCATTCAAATCAATAGTAACGGTTCCTATAATATTTGGGTAATGATAAGGGTTGATGTTTTCCACAACTATGAAAGCTCAAGGATTATTTATTTCAGTATATACTATCGGAATGGGGACTCACTTGTGGAAGAGACTATGACATTTATTAATGGTTTGTATATTTATCTTTCATCTAATATTTCTCTCATTGAGATTGAAATAGATTCTATATTCATCTTTGACTCTCTGCATGGGAGGTTAAACTCCCACTGGTCTGTTTTCTATCATATCTATAGATGTATAACACTCTTTATATGAGCTACAATTATCCATACATAATATTAATGAAATTATATTCCACATTTCCATGATTCAAATCAAAACACAATTATTGTCATTATTATTTTTTTGAATCCAGATTATCTTCCTCCAGACTATGAAAATTTGGTTGGGGGAAATTTCATTAGAGTTCATTATTATGGGACTCAAAATGTATTGGGAATGAAACAAATTTTCTATGTTTAATCAATCAATTGTATGAATATATGGTGAAATAGAAATTAATACCCCACTCATCATGGAAATATAGCACAAAATAATCTAAGAGATCATGTTCACTTTTATATTATTACCATATATGAAGTGGAATGATTAATGTTCTTATATTTGGATTAATGAATTGTGTTATATTAGTATTTAATCAATGATATTATGGTTATATGAATATTGAAATTTATAAGGGTTGTACTGTATAACTATTTAACATTGGATATGAGGAAATATTTATTATGGTATCGATGAATAATAAGAGTGATTCAGTGAAAAGTCCAACCTCTTATTAAACAAATTATTTGTAGAGATAAACAACAATATGTTCATTATGACTATATAATATGTGTTGATTAATGGGTTACTATTGGTGAAAATGAAACTGGTTATATGTTTGATTGTTTATTTCATAATTGTTGTTGTTTTCCTCAAGAATTAATTTATGTAATATATTTGATGATGTGTGATTTTAATTTTGGAATCAGACATGAATAAATTATTTTTTTGGAGGTCAATGTATTGAAATATTTGGAATATGTCATTATTATCCACGTTTTTTATTGTGAACTATATTTTTGAATTATTGAACCTCCTATAATAACATTGGACATTTCATTTGAATAAACCAATTTTGGATGGCTCTTCCTGAAAGATTTTTATAGAATAGAATATTTTTAACTCATTGTGTGGTTGGGTATCTTATGGTAACCATTTTTGTTTCATAAAATATCTTGAGATTGGAGGAATGAATTTTTAATCTAATGGTCTATTAAATGCCCTCTGGACATAAAAATATATTTTGGATATTTATTTCGAGGTGTAATAATTGAAATGGGTAATGATCATATCATAGAAGAATTATGAAACTATGATTATTAAATTTAAATATAAAAGTATGTATATTTCCATATATTCTTAGATAATAAATGAATTCCTCTACCTTTTGATAAGTATTTTCAAACCAAAAAAATCTTAAAAACTTCATTCTTGATGAACGGATTTCTTTTTCACCCTTTACATTTTTTTGGTTGTATGGTCCTTATCTTCATTTTGATCACCCCCATTATTAGGACAAATAATCTTATAAAACCTCATTATTTTTTTGATATTTTCTTTCATGTATATATCATTTCAACCCAACTATGGGATCTTACTTTGAAACATATTTTTGTAGTTGTTCTAGATGAACATTATAATTCTATTTGCATATTTTCAAGATAATATTTTATTAACAATTCCCATAATGTGAGTTTTATGATATGTTATTTTTAAATGATAACATTTTGATTAGTGATATAATGATTAATTTGAGATGTTGAAATTTATTTATGGGGTTAGAATATAACACAACGAGATTTTAAAATACATACATCACATTTGATAGTATATATGACACTAAACATAGTGTTTATAAGCCAATATAACATCCTAATACATAATGATATATCTATTTTTAAAAATATCAATCTCTTCAATGACATGTATTTCACATAACAAAGGGTTTGAATGAAACATGATACTTTATAATAATATAATTATTTAAACACTACCATTCAATCCTAGACATTAAAATTGTTTATATGGAATATAGACAATAATTATTAACATTTCATGATTTTCACATGTATAAAATAAATAAAATTATTATTTATTTACTAGATACAAAATAACAATCATTTAAATTAAAAAGTAATATTTTTTTGAAAAAAATTGAATTTCTCAAAAAATATTTACTCACCCATTTTGGACATAAATTATAATATATTTAAGAAGAAAATTTGTAAAATTTATTTCAAAAAAATAATAATTTTTTTCCAAAAATACCAATAAAAATTATCTTATGGTTGATTTTTTTTACTGAAACGTTTCATTTTCAAATAAATAATAAAAAATTAAAATTTTAGTTGTATATTCCACTTCACATTAAATTTTATATAATGTTAAATTAATTATTAAATTTATTTCAATGTAAATTTACGTTAAATATATGAATATTTAACTAATTTAGGTATTTGGTATAATTTTATTATTTAATTTAGATAATAAATCATATAATTTTTTGAATATCTTCTCTTTAACCCATGCATTCTCATCATGTCTCTAGGATTAATTTCAAAGTAAAATTTCCAAAATATATGAATGGAAATATTAAAAGGGGATTTATTATTTTGAATCATAATATTTAATATTATCTTAAAAAAATTTCTATTTTTTTGGAATTAATGATTAGGATAACAAGTCAAATTTATTTACAACTTTTATGAAAAAAATGGATATACTTGGGGATAAATGAAAAAAATAGTTAAAATCTCCCACAATCATGTATAAGTTATCCGTTATGGAAATATATAGACCATATCTTTTCAATTACATTATAATATAAAATTATTAACATTCCTGTAAATTTAAAATTAGGGTTACGACTTTTTCTTTTCAATGATAACAAGTGCTCCACTGGACTCACTTTTAGAATAAAATCCATCTCTCAACTTCTTCACACTATAAAATAGTTTTTTTATCCACCACTTTCAACCCAACATACTTCCTTATATACATCCCCTCATTATTGAATAATTTTTTTAGAATAAATCCTACCAAATATGTCTTTTTTTGAAAACTTGAATAATTTACCCGAAAAAGAGTTTATGTTCTTCAACAAGCCTTTTTTTATATCCTCAAACACCTTCCTACATTCAGAGTAATATATGATCAAATAAAAAACACAATGTATTAAATATACATATTTTTTTTATTTCATGTCTATGACCAAAAACATCCTCACTTACATCAATTGGGTTATGAAATCTTCTTCCGCATGTACAACAAACTTGGGCATCATGAACAAATTTCATTTGTTATTCCATTTACACATGTAATAGTTAGGTGTCATTATTAATTTATAGTATATATGTATATATATATTATTTAAGGCATAAATATACATATTAATTAAATGTTTCATATATTCAATTTTACATTCTATTCAATATGAAATATGATAATGTCACACGAGTGTATGACAACCTACCACCACGTACAGCGATGAGATTTATCATTCACTGATGAATTATATGGATGGAAATTAATATACTAATAAAGAATATATGTGATATAAATTAAATAATTCTGATATAAATTATATACTAATCATTCCAAAAATAGAATATATCATTCAATTTCCAACACTAAAAAATGATATTGTCGTTCATGTACATGTGGACTGCAGCCTTCACAAAGCAATGAAAATATCATTTAATCACTCTAAATAATAGATAATATAAAAAATTATATTTAGATAATTAATATGGTATATAATATTATTATCATTTTTGAAAGATTATATATTATTTAACTTTTTTTTCAAACTAATCATTGAACGATGGGAACGTTTCTCAAGTGTATATATCGTCTACAATCTCCAATATGGAAACTTAGTTCATATTTCATCACAAAAATTAATTATTGGTCTTAAAATTATGATTTAGGTATATATATATTAATTTTTTCATTATTACTGTTCAATAGTTGTCTAAATAATGTCCTCTTCAATGATAGTCAACCTGCCAAATCATTTTTGAGACATAAGACAATTATCATTGAAACATATAATGAAATAATAATTGATTAAGTAATATTATATCTAATATAAATATGTGAAATTGAATAAATAATAAAATTTAAAGTCATCATTATAAATTAAAAAATTAACACAATATTATAATTCAAGAAGATAAATAATGTACATGATGAGTCATACTCAATGTTTGGGTTTTGTCATATCACTTTTCATTTTGTATCACACACACAATAGTTACAACATATTTCATTTTATTCTTTTATATACATATATTTTTTATTTTATTTAGTGAATTAATTTAAATTAATATTTTTTCATGTTTCATTTAATGTTATTTTCATTCTTGGGACTTATAATACAATTTTCTAAAAAAATAGTAAGGGTTTATTTCATAAATACTTCATTGTTTTGGATTGATTTTTTTAAGTCAAACTTTGGGGGAATTAATTAATATTTATATCTTAAAATAAATATTTTTTATTGTAAATTAGTTATTCGTGAACTTTTTCAAAATATAGTTCCATTTTCCCTCCCTTAAGTACTAAAAAATATTAATATAATTATTTGAGAAAATCCAACACTATTTCAATTCTTAGTCAGAAATACATTTTCGTCAACACTAATTTTTTCTAATTTTTTTCAACTTTTAATAATGATTTATTAAAAAAAATATCACATTTTAAATGATTAAGAAAAATTTAATGGATTCATCATATATTTTTCAAAAAAACAATTTTTATTTACTAGAAAAGTGAATGGAATATTTTTTTAACATGTATCACACGAATGGAATATTCCCCCTTTATGAAGTATAGATTTTGTGAAGAATATTTTTCATGTTTTAAAAGGTTATTTTATAAAAACTGGATCACTGTTGATATTTTATTTTTATAATTTTTTTCAAAGTGAATAGTTTATTTTCATCAAAAAAATTTACAGCCTTTTATTGTAATTCAAATCATCAACTAAATAAAACCTTTATTAATATTAAGATATTATGGGGATATGTTGTGAAGACTCATCCTTAATATTTCATATTATTTTTTATGATCAATTTCATTATGGATGTAAAATATTATTTCCTTTCACCATATTATTATGGATGGTTTATGATTATGTTTATTGATTGAGGAAAGTGTAAACATTTCAAATTATAGTTTTTCTATATGAATGGAAATATTGATTATTATTTAACCAGTTTTTATGAGGAATTAATTGAACGTTATAATTTATGGGAGATGCTCTTAATAGACCCTTAATGTATCGTTAAGTCACATGAGACAAACTAAATTGGGTTTTGGTAAAGGCATTACCAATTAGTACTATTGTCATTCCACAATTCCTCGATGGTATTATATGTCTTGGTAAAAGTCCTCCACAACATGTTATAGATGTCCAAAATTATTCATTCCATCATTATGTATTTATTAATTGATATTCCATGTTATTATTTGACTTTATATAATATAAATGTTTACATATCTAGAATATGTGATTTTATATGTGGAATTATTTTATTGGTATGTATTCATACCGTATTATACTAAATGTGTAAATTAAATGGAATGTGTTTTAGTTATTTAACTTTTAATGTTTATTATTCTTTATTTATTGATAGTGTACACAATATTGTTACCCATCCTAGGTATTTGTGTTCTCCCATTTTTATATCATATTTTTTCCAAGACACCACAAATTTTTTATGATTGGTTTGCATTGAAAAAATAGAGTAATAAAATTATAAAATAAAATTCATTTTCTATTTTGTGTTTTAAAATTAAATTTAACTTAATTGAATATATATGTCTACCCAAAATACAAAAAAATCAGTCATTTGGTATTTGATACCTTTTATATTATGCCAGTGTAAGTATACACTATCGCTGGTATACTTCCATAGAGGTCACCACAAAAAAAGAAGATATTAATAACCACAAAATCATTAATAAAAAAGGTGTTATGAATACCATCAATTCATCATAAATTAAGAAAATATAATAAAACACTTATTATATATCCTTTTATAGGATGTGAGGAATTCCATTTTATTCTGTAGAATAATCATTAGGAAATATACATACATGATCTTCATTAAATCCATAAGAACACAATAATCCTTTGTTTGTGGGTCTCAATTAGTTTCAACATTTATCACATCATTCACTCGAATAAATCTGTTATAATATTTAATACCTATATCAAACTATTCTATATACTATTAATCTAATGGTATATAATAATAATCCAATTTATTCCTTATATTATTATTAATACGAACAATTATTAACACATGATAATATAATATTAAATATTTAAAAAACATCATATGATAAAATTAAAAAATGATCTTAGAAAATTCCCCAATAACATTAATGGTTCAATGAAGATAATTCCAAAAATAAATAACCTATATCCAAATTATCATGTACATTACAAAATATATAGAATGTTTTATCTTTGATGGTTTTTATACTGTTTAGAATATATCCCAAAAATTTTAATATTTTTCTTCCTATATAATCTATCATGTTTAGTCACATTTTAAAACTAAGGGACATATATGGATCCATAGAATGATGTATCTCCCAATATATCGTCAATCACCATAAAATCTTATCATATAAAACATCAAAGGGGTTTCTATTCCTTTGAACATATTACCCACCATAAAATTATGAACCCAAATAAAATCAATAAATATTATCTTAAACCCACCAAAAATAGTATTGGTCTCTAATGTTGTCCAAACCCCCATATTATGACAAATATAACATGCTCCACCACATAAGCCAATATATTGTTTAAAAACACAGTCATTTCATTTTTATATTTGAAAATAACTAATGTGACTAAATTTTATTCCTCCATACAATAAAATATCAAGATCGAAAATTTTATCACTTACATACCCAAAATACCATTTATTTTTATAGCGTTAGAAAATTGGTTCAAACTATTACATAACAATATCCATGTCATTAAGTGAGCATTTTTTTCAACTTTAACCATGTTTTATTTTTCAATATTATGCCTTCATAATTAATCAAACTAATAAATAAACATAATGAATAAAATTTGAAAAATTATGATGATTAAAAATAGATTAGTAAGGTAAAAAAATTTAAATTCATTATTCTATTGAATAATATGATAATCCATAAAATATTTATCTGTATGATGATATGCATTGACAAAATAAAATAAGTCATATCGATCTAAATAATAAACTCTTTTCTCTCTAAAATAATTTAATAACTATAGAATGAATATAAAAAATATTATAGTAAGATTAATGAATCATATTCAATACCCATATTCACTTTTTTTAGGAACAATTTGATCCTAGTTAAATCTATTTCAGAATCCACCCATGTTTACTATGTCCTTTCACCTCCGATGAAAAGGTACAATACCTAACAAATTGTGTTCGTATATCTGGCTCACACACCATATAAGTTGTATTCGAATCATATGTTATTAATTTTTTTTATTATATTCACCCATTAAGGTATGTAGTATTGGTCTCACCCATTCATCAATGTTGTATCAGACCAGCATGATCATAAATATTTTATCATGCTCACTCATTCATATAAGCTATACCAGAATCTCCCTTTTCATATATTATAAAATAGAACAATACGAAGAATGAAACATTTTATTATTTATATTTTTCATCATAATACACTTCAAAATATTTTTAACCTATAAGAGAAACACTTTGAAATATAAAAATACCCATTCCTCTTAATGGAAATTTTAAAATTTAAAATAAAATAATAAAAGTAAATATTTTTTCTTTATAGAAAAAAATAATATTTATAAGGGATTAGAAACATAAAATAACTATTGTAGTAGTTAAAAAAACCATTTACACCGTATACATTAAATTATAATAATATATTTTTCATTTTAAAGGAACGTCATAATTTATTGTATAAAATATATAAAAGTATTCATTTTGAAAAACAATATTATGATATTACAATGAAACTTAAATTTTTCCTTAAAAATAATTTCTATACTTATAAATTTATCTAGAAAACAATATTTTATGAACATATATATAAAATAATATCATTTATAAAATAAATATTTAGACTTTGTAAAATTAGGTTTTAAGGTAATGTATCCCTTACCCCGAGTCTGAATCACCCATTATATTGTATATCTACCATAATAATAATTTTTTGATAAAAATTTACTATAATAAAAATATTTCCTAAATTATTATTACATTTATATTATTAATAACCCTGATATATTAAATTAATTAATCATTTCAGTTTATTACCAATCATTTTGGAAATGTTTAAGTCTTGTATCCCAAATTACATCTGAAAGATGAGTATTTTCATATTATTAATTAATTCATCATCATTATAATAATTATAATGAAATTAGAATAATTTTTATAAATTAAAAAAAATTTTATAAGCATCCATGAATGTAATATAGTAGGAATGAATCGAATCACTTCATGGATGTAGTAATCCACACATACATAGGAAATACATTACCATCTTCCATAGGATGAAAATGTAATACGTTAAATGATATAATACAATTCCATAATTAAAATAATTTTATGAATACAATATTCCTCTTAAATCCATATATAAAAATTTCAATGAGTGTTTTTATGGAAAACAAATTAAATTATATCATGAGGTAGAAGTCCACCGTATAAATGAAACATGGTTTCATTAACCATTTTATAGGAGAATGATTTTTAAGGTTATGAAATTAAATTAATAAAATCTAATTATATTGGTGATAAAAATTTTATATTAATATAGTGCTAAAAAAATAGGGATTTTGAAGAAAAATTTAAATAAAAAAATTTGGTTAAATGATATATCTTTCTTTATAAAACTTCCTTTGTTTTATAACTTAATCCCTATAAGAGATTAATTAACCTCAAAAATTACCTCCATGAAATTATTTTTTTAAGGTATATCTGTAGGACATGGATGAACTAGTGTTCAGAAAATGTGTGATGAATAGGGGAGTGGAGATTCCATTTTATATGTTTGGGGAGTTACACTCTTGGAATTAAATAATGTTTTAAATTAATATAAATTATTTCTCATGGTGATGTTTTTCCAAATTGATATAACTAGAACATAATATGATAATTCTATTAAACACAATAACTTGAAAAATAAATGTTTTGTACTATTTAGGTGTCAGGAACATAATATAAATTAATTCTCATGGAGATTCCATTATATTAATGTTTTGTACTATTTAGCTGTAAGGAATTTTAAAATATTTTTTTTGTGGACTAGTAATTGACCATGGTTTATATTTTAAACTATTTCCCACTAAAATTTAAAATTATCGGATTTTAAATAATTATTTATGATTTAATAAAATATTATTTCTAATTAAAAATATTTATTGTTATTTTGAAGAACTATTCACTGATTTTGACTTTAAAAAAAATATTGTTATTTTATTATAATATAAATTATTTATTGGTTAATTATAAATTGTTATTTCCAATGAAATCCATGAGACACCACAATTAATAAAAATATTATTACTTTTGTATTTTTAATATCATTTACATCATTTTTATTCTATTTTAATTGATGTATATCAACATTCAATAAGCATTAATAGTAATTAAAATGCAATAAAATTTGATAATAAATCATCATCACTAAATAATTCATTATTCTCAAAATAAAATTTAATATTAATTACAAACTTATTTTTACCCCTATCTAAACATATTTTAGAAATTTGATAGTTAAAGAGTGACATTTTATATATTTTAGTACTTGAATAAGATATATATAATTTTCAATGAAATATAGAAAAATGATTCCATAAAAGAGAATAATTGTTGATTATGTTTAAGAAATTTAATAAAAAATATATTAAATTAATGTTTTAGATATATATTATTTATCATTATATTTTTATTTTTACCCTTAATTATCTGATTTACTCATATCGAGTTAATAAATATTTCCCCCGGTAACTATTCCTAATTACCCAAAAAGTGAACTATTAACTATATTTTCATTTATTTATTAAAAATATGAAATAGATTTTTCTTTAGATATTTTCTATATGTGATTAAAATTAAATAGTTATAAATAAGTAAATAAAAAACATTTTTTTAGATAATTGGGTTTTAAAGGCTAAAAATAAATATATACCAAAATCTTATTAAATGATACTATATAATATTTCATTAATTGAATTATTTCTAATTAATATATTATTATTTTAATTTATGATCATATTAAATTCATAACATAATATTTAAATAAATATAAATTATAGGATTACTAATATACTTATTTTTCATTGTTCAATAAAAATCAATCTCTTTAGAGAAGTCCCAAAATTTCACCCTAAGAAAATTTTAATAGGAAAATTAAAAAAATAAATTATTTTTTATCAATTAAATTTTAAAATATTCCATGTATTTAAAAAATATTCACTCTTAAATAAAAATAATTCTTTTTTAGAATATATATTTATGAAGCATAAAATGATATTACAACAAATTGAGTGTTCATTTTCTAATCATTAGTCAATAAATTGTTTATTAAGTTGGACGTATAAATATGTTAAATAATTTTGTTAAAACAATTAAAAAATTCCATTTTAAAAACTAGGTTATAATGATTATATTTAAATAATAATATTCGAATGTTTGTTTAATGTCATTTTTTCAGGTCTTGCAGGCTAAAAAATATATTATTCTGGTACAATACATGGGTTATAAAAAAATTTATCTTACTGACCTTATTAAGATATATTATCTTCCATCTATTTAACTAGCACATTTTATCTTTGTATTATATCTCTTTAATTGTTAGGACATGTTGCAAATTATCCAACTGGTACCTGACAACCTGTATTATATCACTAACATGAGACAACCTCAGAAATAAATTCGTGATATCTATGGTCACATCAAGAAACATACATTATAGAACATATAAATATTTATTATGAAAAATATATAGAACATTTTCTTTATTTTTTTGTTTTAATAGAATTAGAAAACAACATGTTTTCTGTCATTCTTTTTCATAGTCCAAAGAAACTTCCTATGATTATCTTGAAACAAATATGTATGCGTAGGGTGAAGGATCCTTATTATGAAATGAGAATACCAAATCCTCACCACATTCATCCATATAGGACTAAAAAATATCACCATAGATAAATAATATGATCTATGCCATAGAGCCAATCAGTTTTTATCTCATTTCCACATATATATCCACAATTCATCATAAAATCAAATTAAAAATTTATTTTCCATAACCCTATCAAAGAGTAATGATTTTATAATCATGTGAGTTAGGTTCACTCATACATAATAACCTAAATAAATAATATATATCTTAGAAAAGAGGCTCGACATATGTATCTTGATTTTATCCAAATAAACCACTAAAAATATTTTGTCCTAATTAGAGCATCTATCAAGAAAATCAAATTTTCAAATGTATACCCTCTCATGAAATCTAAATACTTCTAATACATGAAAAAAAATTGTAATTAAATGTTTAGTTCTCTCATGGGGAATATATACTCTATAATTCCTAAATCAATATACACCATTATATTCTCACTCAATAGGTAATCGTTATAGAACCTCAGTGTATGCATTATTATTCCAAATTCGATGAATATTCATTGATGTTTTTATCATGTGGGCTCAGATTCCAAGACTCATAAGGTACCATACACGAATAAATTATAAAAACAACCCCTATCCTAAATCCTAAAACATAAAAAAAATTAATTTTTATTTTCACTATCATTTACGGACACGATCAACGCAAACATCACTCTCCCATTTAGTTCCTAAAATAAAATTTTATATGAGTCTACAAATATGAATAATAACACCTTCTCGGTTAAGTCTATAATTGATACTCAAAATGGCCCAAGTCTTAGATAATCCTTTGTTATTTGATTATCAAACTTATGAGACAATAAATCTCTGTAATGTCCTGGATTTTTTCATGTATTATTTTAATATTATATGGGAATTAATTCGAGACCAGGCTTTGAGACGACGTCCAGTTCCGAGGCCCGATGAGCCCGGAACAAATGTTTGAATTTAATTTAATAATTAAATAATGAACACGTGTGTTTTTTCTGAAAAAGTGGAATAACTCATAAACTGGTGCTCGGATCAAAAAACTGAGGGCACTGTTGCATTCAGAACAGTGATTTTACTTTAGGTGGGGCCTAACATCAGCCGGCGCAGGTCGGTGGTAAAAACTGGTTTTTGGACGTAACAGTAATAAAATATTTAATAAAAATATTTTGTTCTACAGTGAAATCTTTTTAAATATGTTGCAGCGGATATCTTCTATCCTTTTTAATTAAAGGCTTGCACAGGGGTCCAGGGTTACAAACCTCTTAACCCTATATCCCTTTGCAGCTCTGGAGGCTATGGAGAAGACCTCCCGACGCGGCGACGACGTTCGTGACGATTTTCACTAGCGACAACGACGTGGTGACCGGATCTATTCCAACGAATATCGCGGGTCCAGGTAGGATGTTTGTTTAATGATTTATATTCCCCGTTCTTGATTCCTATGACAAATGCGGACTAATCCACAGACAAATTAGAATTTGGAACGCTCATTTTGAGGGATGAGCTATTTGTGGGAATCGTGGAGATTTTATTCTTGAAATTAATTTTGGTTTTCATTCAACCTTCTAGCGGTGACGAACCAAGATCAAAATGAACATCGATTGAGGCTCAACCCTCTCGATTGTTGTGTTTTTCTCCCCCGGTTCCTATGCGTTTTGAAGGAAATCGATCGTTTAACATTCTTTTGTTGGACCAGCGATCTAAAATCAAAGATCCAATATCTAGATGACCTAGCGGTGGTGTGACGGTGATGGCGGCAGACGAATCGATGTGGTTCAGAAATTTTCGTTCTCCGAGCATTTTCGTGAGGGCGGATCGGGACGCACCATCAAGGCCGATCAGAAGCCCGAAACTGATGGAATCGGTTTTTTAGGGGTGGGATGACCCCAAATCAAGAGTTTCATGATGATCGGATGGTTGGATCAAGAACCAGAGGTTTTGATGAAGCGCGAGGAAGAAGACGGTGTTTCTGGAAATATCCCGACTACACGCTGTGTAGTATGGGCTACACGGCGTGTGTTCGTCGGCTGATCACCTAGCGTGTACCCCGGGAGTACACATACACGGGTTGGGTACACGAACAAGGAACAAGGTGTGTATACCCCTCCTCAGCCAGACCTGGAAAGATTCATGGGATACCCTGTGTACTGGTACATGGGATGGTGACACGGACAGGGACATAGACCGTGTACGGGCACATGGCCAGCATACACGGAGCGAGCCCAGGTGCTTGGACACGACGTGTGATTATTTTTCATTCCATGTAGTTACATTTTATGTGACAAGCCGAATGACACGGGTCATTAACATGGGCAGTAAACGGAGTCAAGGAACACGACATGTGATTCTTCTACACGCCATGTAGTTTAGTTTTACCCATCTTGAACGGATGACACGGGCCGTTTACACAGGCAGTACCCGGGGTCAAGGAACACAACATGTAACCATAATACATTCCATGTAACAATTTATTCATGTCTTGAGCCACTTTTCTTATGTGACATAGACTAGTTTTCTTAGGTTTTGTACCCTTGGCCTTTTCCCTAAAGGTTCTAGTATCATTTCCTTTATACATGGGTATGATCCCTTCAGTAGGACTTTTTAAATAGAGTTGTTGGAATATCCTCTGTGAGACTTAGAGTCGGATCCTCTATTCATTATTGTAACCCTAGGTAGAGTTCCTGGTATCGACTTGACCAACTTTACCCAGGCACGGATCCTTTGCTTAGCGGATTAGCTTAGACTGAGTTGTCTGAATCACCCTATGACTTCATTGTGATCCTCATCTGAGCATCATGTTCTCAATGTAATTGTGGAGTGTGTTCTCCCGGAACGAGTACTGCATATCTCTCCATTCAGACCAAGGATTGTGTTCGCCTGTTTGTATTCTTAGTGTAATCTTAGAGCTATATCTTAGTGGTGGTTTCGCGACGGTCTGTTGTGTATGAGTATATCAGGATATTATTATTATATGTTACATAAACATATACCATGTAAAGCTGATTGTACCTTTCTTTTGTGGTTTTAACCTTGTTGTATTCCTTTGTGGTTTCGGGTGTCCTACTGGGAATTGTTATACTCACCCCTGTAGGGGCTTTTCCCACACGTGTTGTGTCTTGTGCAGACGAGTGAGCCTTTGACAGGATTCTAGGCGGACCAAGACCAAACGGTACTCAGTGAGATCAGACAGGCTGTGGTGTGTTCCTATGACTACCGACTGTAGTCCCAGCACCTTTCTTTACAGGTTGGACTTTGTTACAAACTCTCTTTTGGTGGGATTGTACTTTTGGACCAGGTTTTTACATTCTTGTACATTACATTCATGTGGTACTCAGTTGGCTGGGTTTTAGTATATGTAGGAATCTTTTACTTTTAGTAGTTTTTACTTTTTCATCTTTGTGGGCTTGGAGATGTGCGTGCATGTGTACAAGTTTATAGGCAATTCCTCCCATGTTAATAGCATGCCTACTCGGTGATAGTCACCAGCCCCTGGCCTATTGGAGGCGGGCTTGGAGAGTTGCGGCTCGGGCCCCATTGGGATGGGTCGTGACAGAGAGTGGTATCAAAGGTGGTCGGTTCTACCTTAGGACCGAGAGTCTGTTAGTTGGATTGGGGAAATAGTGTTAAGTGTTTTGAGTTCGTCTTTCAGGGAAGGGACCCCAGTGTTGGTGCGGACGGCTGATGTACCCATACACCAGGACTCTGATAACTTTCTTTTCAACTCAGAACATGAGAACACTAGGTGAAGGGGAAAAATAATGGTACATGGATCATATAGAAATGGGTTGTGGTTTCCTTGTCCTTCTTGAGTCAGCTCTCCAGATATACTCCCTGACTAAGATACATCTTGTTTCTTTACAGGATGGCTCCACGATGCGTACCCTATAGGATCCAATAGCTCTATCACGAAGATGACCCCCTCAGTGATGAAGATTATATATAGGGACCAGATCCCGCAGTTATACCTTCAGGTGGTGTGCCAGTTATCCTGCCACCTGTAGAGCAGTGTTTAGTGCCTGCTGTACCAGTGGAAGAGGAGTACAGGCTGAGTGCACTCTACAAGTTTCAGAGACCGAGGCCCCTCAGGTATTGAGGTGATCCTGACCCTCAGGCAGTAGAGGACTGGCTATAGGCACGGGCCAGAGTCTTCTGTTTGGTTAGGACACCAACAGACCAGATGGTGATCCTGGCAGCCAGCCTTCTACAGGGCTCGGTAGGACGATGGTAGAGTTTAGTTATCCAGACCCATGATGAGGCGACTCTTGCATGGTCATAGTTTGATCTTCTCTTCAGAGGGGAGTTTTCACTGGTTACAATGAGAGAAGTACATATACAGGAGCTTCTTCAACTCTAGCAGGGAACCATGACGGTGGCTGACTATTCATCGATATTTACCGACCTCTCGTGGTACTCGATTGATACGGTCAGAGATCAGTACTTCAGAGCTCGGACTTTTGAGCGGGGAATTCACAGAGATATCCAAGCAAAAATCATCCCTATGATAATTTCTATTTATGCTGGGGTGCTCGAGCGGGCTTTGGTGGTCAAGATCTTCTTGGTAGAGTCGAGACAACCAGTAGTTGTCAGTAGTGGGAGAGATGGAGCAGAGACCTCGGCAATAGGGAGCCGAAATCAGGGAACTATGCGTGGGAGACGTTTTCATAGGATATCCCAGGATAGGGGATCTACCATATAGGGTTCACAGGGTGAAACCAGCCAGCCTCGAGAGAGGTGATGCTACTCATGTGATGGCAGGGGATATCTCGCTCAAGATTGCCTGACCCGTCATACTACCGACATGGGAGTAGTTGATGGACCACTGAAGTAGAGGCAACGTGTGGAGCAGACTGATCCGCGAGTCGACGGACGCGGTAGAGGAGCTGGGAGAGCAGCTGGAGGTGGTTGGCGTTTTGACCCTTTGCCACCACCACCCCCAGGAGGTCCACCTCAGGCCCAGGGAGCTGGTGGACAGAGGCAGGGATAGCTACATGCGGCAGAGGTTTATGACCCAGGTACTACCAGAATGATTAGAGGTACTATCTGTGTTTTTTATACTTTGTATGTCGTATTGATAGACACAAGTTCTAGTCATTCCTTTTTGGATGCTTATCATGTTTGAGACCTTGAGATTCCAGTTGAGTCGTTGACTTGAACCTTACGCTTAGAAACACTGAATGGAGAAGATTCAGAGATCCCACACCTTTGCAGACAGTGTGACCTGACCCTTGGAGGCGAGAGTTTCAGTTGGAACCTCTTGGTGGTAGCGTCGAGGCCTTATGATGTCATTCTTGGTATGGATTGGCTATCCACAGTTCATGACCAGATTTATTCTTTAGGAAAAGTGTGCGGTATGTTTGCAGTGATGGAACGAGGTTCTCTTTTGTCAGTGAAAGAGAGACCCAGGCAGTGCAGGATGGACTCTTTCATCAGAAGGTGCAACCGATTTCACATCAGTTGGATAGCCTAGCCCTTGGTGAAACAGACGTTACGAGTTTCCAGTTTCTAGCAGTAGTGGCTAAGTACGAGGACGTCTTTCCAGAGAATTTCCCCGGACTACCTTCCCATTGGGATATAGATTTCATCATTGAGTTTCAACCTAGGATGACACTGATATCAGCATCAGCATATCAGATGGATCCTGCAGAGCTTCGTGAGTTGAGGGTGCAGTTGGACGACTTGCAGAAGAAGGGATTTCTGAGACCCAGAGTTTCACCATGGGCGGCCCCCGTGCTATTTTCCAAGAAGGCAGATGGAAGCTTGATGCTATGTGTGGATTATCGGTGCTTGAATCAGGTGACCGTGAAGAACCGGTATCCACTACCGAGGATCGATGACCTCTTCGACCAGTTGAGAGGGGAATGATGGTTCTCTAAGGTTGATCTATGATTAGGCTATCACCAGTAGCGAATACGAGATGTGGATATACCGAAGATAGTTTTCGGATGTCTCTATGGTCACTATGAGTACATGGTGATGCCCTTAAGCATGACGAAGGCCCTGGTAGTGTTCATGGGACTCATGAAATATATATTTCAGCCCTATCTAGATCGGTTCGTAGTGGTCTTAATCGATGGTATCCTTGTGTACTCTGCATCCGAGGAAGAGCACGTGAGACACCTAAGGATGGTTCTGGACACACTCTGTGAGCACCAGTTGTATAGGAAACTCTTGAAGTGTCAGTTCTAGATATGGGAGGTCCACTTTCTGGGACATGTTATCTCAGTAGATGGTGCAGCAGTGGACCCAGCCAAGGTGGAGGCGGTACTAGCATGGGAGCCACCCCGGAATGTGACGGGGGTGCAGAGTTTCCTTGGGTTGGAAGGCTACTATCAAAGATTCATTCTTGATTTCTCCAGGATTTCAACACCCAAGAAAGCTTTGACCCGAAAGGGGAATCCCTTCGTGTGGACTGAGATATGCCACCAGGCTTTCCAGCAGTTGAGACAAAGTCTGACCACCGCTCGATCTTGAGATTACTAGAGGAGGGTGTCAAGTACATAGTGTTATATGACACATCAAGAACCAGGCTTGGTTGTGTCCTGATTCATAGGAAAGTGGTGATTGCCTATGGCTCACGTCAGCTGAGGCCACACGAGCAAAACTACACAACCCATGATCATGAGTTGGAAGCGGTAGTCTTCACGTTGAAGATGGGGCGGCACTACCTGATGGGTAAGAGGTTTACCATCTACTCTGATCACAACAGTCTCAGATATATCTTTTCTCAAAAGGATATGAATTTGAGACAAAGGCGATGGCTTGAGTTCCTCCAATATTATAAATTTTCGATCGTTCACAAACCTGGGAAGGGGAACGTTGTGGCAGATGCACTCACCAGGAAATCCAGTTTGTAGTTGCTCGATGAGGCGACAAGGCAGTTGTCCATTTTATAGTTATCCATCATGGACAAAGATTAGGGAGCCTACCTTCAGTCAATGGATTTTACCCCTCCACTCTTACAGTGATTCAGGGAAGCACATCTCGAGGATGCTAGCTGTGAGACTCTATGTGACCAGATATCCATAGGTGATGTTGCTGATGGATATTCAGAAGGTGGGGAGCACGCTGTTCTTTTTTAGAGGACGTACAATCGTACCAGTGACGTTACAGGAGTAGGTTCTGAGAGAGTTCCATACATATACTTTGGTAGTGTGTCCATGAGTGTAAAAGATTTACTAGGACCTCTGACTTCAGTTCTGGTGGCTAGGGATGAAAAAGAGTGTGGCAGAGTTTGTTTCTTGGTGCCTTACTTGTCAGCAAGTAAAGGCTGAGCACCATGTACCAGCAGGATTGACTCAGCCCCTTGAGGTGCTAGAGTAGAAGTGAGAAGGGATATCCATGGACTTCATGAAGGGTTTACCACGTATGTCTAGGGGACACGATTCCATATGGGTGATCATTGATCGACTCACCAAGTCGGCCCACATCCTAGCTGTACGGGAGCAGAGTTATGTAGAGAGCATGGGATAACTCTACATGCAAGAGATAGTTCGACTTCATGGAGTTCCATCAACGATCATCTTAGATTAGGATGCTCGTTTAACATCCCAGTTATGGACGGGATTGCAGGAAGATTTTGGTACTTAGTTACACTTGAGCACAGTGTTTTACCCCCAGACTGATGGTCAGACAGAGTGAACCTTTCAAGTCCTAGAGGATATGCTTCGAACTTGCATACTTGAATATAGTCATAGCTGGGAGGATCACCTGCCACTGGTGGAATTTTCGTATAACAACAGTTATCATTCCGCTATTAGTATGGCACCATTCAAGGCTATGTACAGGCGACATTGAAGGTCACCACTTTGTTGGACTAACCTAGGAGAGTCAGCACTCATAGGCCCAGATATTGTGAGAGCTACTACAGAGAAGGTTCAGGTTATCTTGGAGTGGATGAAGACTGCACAGAGTCGGAAAAATTATTATGTAGACCAGAGTCGGAGGCCCTTGGAGTTCATGGAATGGGACCATGTGTTTTTTCAGGTCTCCCCTCGATGGGGATTGCGAAGATTTGGCCGAGGCGGCAAGCTATCTCTGAGGGTCGTTGGCCCTTTTCATATTTTGAGTATATTTGGTGAGGTGGCATATCTCTTGGTTCTACCTCCTTAGACGGACCGTGTAAACAACATCTTCAATGTGTCGCAACTACGGAGGTACATGCATGATCCATTGCACGTCATCGACTGGGGCGAGCTGGACTTCGATGATGGAGCGACCGTTGCTGAGTACCCAGTGGAGATCAAGGACTGGCAGGAGAAGATCCTTCGTGGATGAGCTATTCCCTTGGGGCATGTCTGGTGGCATCATGGGAATCTCTCAGAGAGCACGTGGGAGCGGGAAGCTCATATTCGCGTGCAGTACCCACATCTTTTCGAGTAGCCCTTGTTTTGGATTTTCAGGGACGTAAAAGCCCTAAGGTGGGTGTGATGTAATGTACCAGATTTTTCAATGTATTATTTTAATATTATATGGGAATTAATTCGATACCATGCACTGAGACGGCATGTAGTTCCGAGTCCCGGTGATCCCGGAACAAATGTTTGAATTTAATTTAATAATTAAATAACGTGTGTGTGTGGTTTTCCTGAAAAAGTGGAATAACTCCTAAATGGGTACTCATATCAGAAATATGAGGGCACCATTGCATTTAGATCAGCGATTTTACCTTAGGTGGGGCCTAACATCAGCCGGAACAGGTCGGTGGTGAAAAACTAGTTTTTTGACGTAATAGTAATAAAATATTTAATAACAATTTTTTGTTCTGCAGCGAAATCTTTTAAAATCATTTGCAGTGGATGTATTTTATCCTTTTTAATTAAAGTCTTGCATAGGGGTCAAGGGTTACAACTCTCATAACCCTGAAACCCTTGGCGGCTCTAGAGGCTCTGGAGAACACATCCCGACGCGGCGATGATGTTCTTGACGATTTTTTCCAGTGACAATGACGCGAAGACCAGTTCCTCAGCAACAAATGCTGCAGGTCCAGTTAGGTTGTTTGTTTGATGATTTATATTACCCTTTCTTGATTCCTATGACGAACGCAGATTAAACCATGAACAGATTAGCCCATAGATCGGTCATTTTGCGGGATGTGCTATTTGGGGGAATCGTGGGGATTTGATTCTTGAAATTAATTTGGGTTTTCATTCAGCCTTCTAACGGTGATGAACCAAGATCGACAGTAACATTGATCGAGGCGCGTCCCAGTATATTGTTGTGTTTTTCTCCCCCAGTTCCTACGCGTTCTTCATGTGTGTTCTACGTGTTCATGGAGGTAATTGATCGTTGCACATTCGTTTGTTAGCGCAATGATCTGAAATCAATGATCCAACATCGAGACGACCTACCAGAGGTGAGATGGCAACATCGGCGGATGAATTGAGGTGGTTCAGAAATTCCCATTCTTCGAGCATTTTCATGAGGGCAGATCGGGACGCACCATTAAGGCTGATCAGAAGCCCGAAACCAATGGAATCGGTTTCATAGGGGTGGGACGACCCCGAATCAGGAGTTTCATAATGATCGGATGGTTGGATCAAGAACCGTAGGTTTACCTAAGCACGAGGATGAAGACGGAATTTCTAGAAATTTCCCGACTACACGTCGTGTAGTATGGGCTACAGGGCGTGTGTTCGTCGGCGGATCACCTGGCGTGTACTCCAGGAGTACATGGACATGGGTTGGGTACACGACCAAAGAACACGGCGTGTATACCCCTCCCTGGATAGATCCGGCCAGATACACGGGATACCTCGTGTATTGGTACACAGGTAGGAGACACAGACATGAACATAGACCGTGTACGGGCACATGGCCAGTGTACACAGAGCAAGCCCAGGAGCTCGGACATGGCGTGTGATTCTTCTACACGTCGTGTAGTTACATTCTATCTGACATTCCAAATTACATGGGCCATTTACACGGGCAGTACCTGGAGTCAAGGAAGACGACATGTGATTTTTCTACATGTCGTGTAGTTGAGTTTTACACAGCTTGAACAGATAACACAGGTCGTTTACACGGGTAGTACTCGAGGTCAAGAAACATGGAATCTAACCATACTACACGTCATGTAACAATTTCTTCATGGATTAAGCCTCTTGTCTTCTGTGACTTGGACTAGTTTTCTTAGGGTTCGTACCCTTGCTCTTTTCCCTGAGGGTTTTGGTATCATTTCCTTTATAAAAGAGTATGATCCCTTTAACAGGACTTCCTGAATAGTGTTATTTGAATCCCCTCTACGAGACTTAGAGTCGGATCCTTTATTCATTCCTAGAACCATAGGTAGATTTCATGGTATCGACGAGACCAACATTACCCAGGCGCTGATCCTTGGCTTAGCAGATTAGCTCAGACTGAGTTGTCAGAATAACCCCATGACTTGGTTGTGATACTAATCTAAGAATCATGTTCGCAAAGTACATGTGGAGTGTGTTCTCCCAGAACGATTACTTCATATCTCTCTCTTCAGACCTAGGAGTGTGTTCTCCTGGTTGCATGCTCAATGGAATCTTCGAGCTGGATCTTAGTGGGGGTTTCGCGATGGTCTTTTGTGTATGAGTATATATGGATATTCTTGTTATATGTTACATAAACATATACCGTGTAAATCTGATTGTACCTTTCTTTTGTGGGTTTACCCTTGTTGTATTCCTTTGTGGTTTCGGTCTAGAAGGGTATATGTAATAGCTATAGAAGAAAGAAATATCTACCTCTGTCTGTCATGCACCTCCAAATGCATCTCAAAGAACATATCCATAAGCTCCCACTCATGGATGCCCTCCTGAACTGCCTATATCTGAGTCCTCCTTCTCAACTCAACAACCACTGCATTTCATTTTCTATCCCTGTAGGAAATCACAAATTCAAAATAGTTATGCTACATAACCAACCTTCACTATCCTAAATTCATATCATGATATATAAAAATTTACATGAGACTTTTTCGGTCATAGGAAACCACAAAACGCTCTCCCTACAGATAATGTCTCCAACATTGTAAAGCATGCACAACTACAGCTAATTCGAGATCGTGCATCAGGAAATTCTTCTAATGTGGCCTCAACTACTGAGACTCATACACAATGACTATTTTCCCATGAATAAGAATTGCTCCCATCCTGACACCTCATGCATCATAGTAAATAGTGTATCTCTTTCCCGAAACTATAAAAACTTATATCAGTGCTAAATGCAACCTCCCTTTCAGCTCATAAAAGTCAAAATTAAAAGAATCTATCCACATGTACTTTTCAACCTTCTTTTTCAAGTATGTCCATGGTGCTACTAAGCATGAAGAGTCTTGTATAAATTATTTTTATTATCAAAATAGACCCAAAAAACATTGTACCTAAAATTCATTCTTCGGATGGTCCTAGGAAACCGCTACTCTAAAATTTTCTATGTCAACTGATACTCCTATCTTTGAGATGACATGACCATAGAAGTGAATAGTTTCTATCAAAAAGTTCTGATGTTTGAGCTTATCATGTAACTGATTCTCTCTTAGTGTACTAAAAACGTTCTAAATATGGGTTGAGTTGTTGTTTTGGGTGTGATATTACACTAAGATACCAACCATGAAGTCTACCACAAAAGAATCCTTGTATGTATGGAACACTCAGTTCATCAGTGCCATGAAAACATCAAGTACATTCATGAGGCATAATGGAATAAACACATACACGTATAGACTATACATGCTCTAAATTGAAATATGAGGTATATCTAATGGTATTATGGGAAACTGTTGATAAATGGATCTCAAGTCAATCTATGAGAACACATGGGCTCTAAAAAGTTAATCAAATAGACCATCAATAATATGCAAGGGATATCATTTCTTGACTGTAAACTGGTTCAGCCTCCAATAATCCACGTATTTTTTTAGAGTACCATCCACCTTATTCGCAAACAGGACATGGAAACCCTAAGGAGACGTACTTTGTCAAATGAAACCCATTGCTAGTAACTTCTTTAACTATTTCTTGTGCTCCTATAATACAGGTATATCTATCTTATTATGAGTAATGGACACTTGTGCCACTCCTGGAATAATCTCAACAGAGAAATATACCTCTAGTTGTATAGGAAAACTAGAAATGTTTTCTGGAAAGATATACTTAAAATATTCAACCATTGGAGGAAAGTCCCTCTATGAAGTCCCCTAGTCATCTAGATATAAACTAGCGATCTGGTTTGTAAATCCATTCTACCCATGATGCTTGGGTCAAGCTCCACTCTCCCAGACATCCCATTCACCCTTGTGTATAAAATACCCACCATCTGTTGATGCGAAACATACCATACGATGATTTATATCAACAAAGGCATGGATGGAGACCAACCATTCACTAAAGAGAATGAAAATGAAGCATGTCATATCAAAGAAATGTAGGTCCCACAAGATGTGACACACACCAACCTCTATAGGGAACTCAATTCACTACTGTACACTAGTCCTCTTAATCCCCAACTGAGTGTATAATGTCATAACATCCTCATTAGAATAGATACAAAGCCCAAGGCTCACGACAATGGTGTCAAACATAAAACAATGGGGAACCTCGGTATCAAAAAGATAATAATCTAAATCTAAGGCAACTAGAATCATACCCCTAACCATTGTGGGTTCGAAGCCCTTCTCATGTTGGGTCTGCTCCATTGAATGAGTACGACCTGCACTGCGACCTTATGACCCCATCTAAATTCACTGAGCTAATCCACCATGTTTTTGTTGAAATCCTAACAACTAGATACCACATTCATTCCATCCTTCTTACCATGAACGGCTAGATGAAATCCAGTTCCCTAACTGATGATAAAGTGGTAGTCCTACTCCAGAATGTAAAGTCGTTACAGAACACCTATCACCAACTTCTGGTTAGAAAAACCATCAAAAAGTATCTCATCTACTTGGATCACTGTGCGTTGACTCCCTAGGGTGATTCCTACTATCAGTTAGAGGAGTACCAACACTGGATGCCAAACCACCTTGGCTCACATCTCCAGACTCCCTCAAATTATGCTCGGTGACCGGTTCCTGTTTGACCACAGAATATATAGATTTCAACCTGAAGATGTGAAACTTGTATTAGATGTAGTGTATAAGACCATCCTCCATAATCATGGCCCAAAATAACTCATCACCCCAAAAATGTGTGTGAATCATTGTAGCTCTATAAAGATAGAAGAATATGTCCTGGACAAATGAGTACCCTATTCCAGACCCATGAAATCTCAGGCTTGGTCAACACTCTAGGTCTTGGGGTAGAAAAATTTCATAGAAGGTCTAATGGTTCTCATCCCAATCCATAAGTCATTGGTGTATTGCCAGGGATATCACATCTAACCATCTATTGGTGGAGTCTTGAAGCATGTAGATTGATAGCATCACCCTCCAATCAAGAGGTGTCTCATGATTCTCGAAGATAGAAAACATGGCTTCTATAGGGCCACAACACATAAGGTAACAATGATTTTCATATACCTAATGAAACATTACATATTAGTAATACCCTATCAAATGGTAGATATTCAATAAAGACAACTATCAAAACAACATGCATGTCTAGAACAACATCTATCCTAACAACATGTAGTAAGTAACACACCCTTAATGGTATGAAAATAATTCATGACAAGTGATCTCAATTAAGTGCCTATATGATGCAAGATATTGAATACCCTCATCTCATAATGATTAAATAGAAATAGAACCTTAATAATGTAACACCATAATATTTTACGAGACATATTCTTTTTAATTTCATTGATGTCTTCTATTATACACTACACTGAGATTATATTGGGCCATACTCAACACCATATTAGCATGCAGTATACGCAACACTATTCTTGGATTGTGTTTCAAAAAATTTCATGTTTTTTTGATAGAATTCAATTCATGAAATTATGAGTACAGATTTAGTTTGATATATAAATGAATTAAATATTGATTACGATATACACAACATCAAAGTAATCATTCACTACACACAACGCTAACTTGTCTTTTGTTACACACAAGAGAGACCATCCCCGATAGCTTACGTTGTACGTGATACCGAGTTTCACTAAACAATGATATATTTTTAAAATATTAAAATTTAATGGGATATAAACTCACTGTTAAGAATATTATAAACCACATTACGAATTTTATTTGACATTACCATTCATGTTACATATGATATGAGAACAAAATCAAATTTTCAGATAAAAACTTATAATTAATGAAGATGCATTTTTACCGCCTTTTGATTACATGCCCATTTTAAACCTAGTTTTTGACACCTTTATAAGTTATTTTTCCCATATAAAAATCTTCTTTAGAATCGCTCCATAAAATTATACTTAGGATAAATGTTTTATATTTTTATGATAACTTTCATTTGTTGATAAATATTGAAAATACTATATATTTGAATTGAAAACATATTTATTAATTCAAATAATTAATATGGTTAAATTATATTATTTAATGGTTTAAAGTATAAATTGAAACTATTTTATTTTTTAAGAAAATTTAGGTCTTTTTCATTAATTTTAAATTGAATTCATATATAAAACATTTCAATATTTTGCATTATTTAAAACAAAAACCCATTATTTTTGACAATGGGATTAATTTTAATTTTATAACTGCAAATTCTGTGTTTTGAATTTTGAAAAATGGATTCCATATTTGGAATCATAAGGCTAAATTTGTATAAATAAGTAAAAATTAATGTATGTCATTATGAATAATAACTTCTGTAATAATTTTATTTACCATGGTTAAAGGGTAAATATGGTAATTAAGGGTAAAAATAATATTATAAAAAAATTAAACTACCTTGAAACATGCCCTAATTCTATTGGAGGATATATTTCCGACCATGGGCATCCTTTGGTAGATTTTGGGACCCCATTAATTTACATTGATGTGAAAATGAGATGTTATAAAAATTAATTTAATGTAACGATAATTATAACCTAAACATATATCTTATAATAAATCAATTATAATATGGTGATATATAATAGATATATGTGTCTATAAATAGTAATTATAGATATAAAAGACTTCCTATATCATGGTATTTTATTTATAATTTTTATAAATTATATAAATATGTTTATTTTTGACACGAGTATGATGTAGTGATTACCTCATTAATGAATGATTCCAATAAAATAATTAATATATTTTATAAAAAATGTAATTTGGATATTTTTATTTCATCCAAGAATTTTCTAGATGACATTGACATATTATATCTGATTTAATTCCTTTGGTTTGATCTAATAAGGTTGATATGAGTTTTTAAAAATGTCATGTATGAATAGTGTCCAAAATTAACACAATTCCTAAAATAAAATATAGAATAGTTTATTAAATGATATTAAATTCCTAAAATTATAATATTCATCCAAATGTTTTATATAAGTCCTTATATATCATAAATAAATTTTTTTGGTCTTCTGACAAGATATGGTAATTACATTAACCCACAATGTGTAAAAAACATGATATCACAGAAAGATTAAAATGGGTAAAATCAGTGTAAAACAAAAAAGATAAGGATAAAAAAAATATAACAAACCTGTCAAAAAAATATTGGATGATTTCTATTCAAACCAAAATCATTTAATGTTAGAAATAAATAAGTTTTGTATTATTTTAAATCGAAATTTATTTTAGAAAAAATTAATATTTTGGAACATTCCTAAGGTGTCCCTCTCCACTCTTATAATGGGCCGCCTCCTTCTTCTCCACATCACTCTATTTTGACCATTAAGGCTCATCCATACCCTTCCCATTTCTCTTCTAATCATCCCTAGTTACACTCTATAGGTTCTGGTCTTCTCAAAATTCCAATCCTGGTTCATTAAGAGGAAATTTAAAGGAGGCACGTCAAGGAAGAGATAATTTCTTCTTCCGATTCATTCAAATTAATTTCTTCTTCACCTTCCTCATCATAAGTTGTTTAATTATAAACTAAGAACATCAGTATCACTAATATACTGATATGTTATTATAAATATGAAACAACCTTATTTCAGCTTTTATACATCTTATGAATAACATAATCATCGCGTGTGTGTATGTACAGATTACCGTCTCCACGCCATGGTGTAATCTTTTTTCACCACCACCATACTCGGATGGTTATAATGGTGAAAATAATAACTATATATGATTATAATAACATTATACTAATTCTTAGATATTACACACCATCCATTTTAGTACCGTTCAACAACAATGGGAACGATATCGTCGCTCGTGCGTATGTATGGACAACCGTCTCCACAACGCGATGAGATTCATTATCGTTGATAACCATTCAAGAATGATTATAAAGTATATATATTAAATAATAATTAAATATATTAAAGAATAAAGCTATTGGATATATATGTGTGTGTCATTTACTTACATCCATTCAATTTAATAAGAAATCAAAAACAATGATCAAGCTAACATATGACCTACCATCTCCATTAACAGTGCATTCCATTTAATTTATCGATATATTATATATTCTTATATACTGAAAATAAATGTTATAAAAATAATGTTTAACATTATTGATGTAATTAAATAATGATCTATGTAATCATATGAATAATAACAAGTCCAAACACGTACGATAAATGAAACGATTATTACCCAAAATGTTTCTTTAAATGGAATTGACAAATGAATATGTAATATTACGTCCTAAGGGAATAATATATGAAATAATAAATATCATTATTGTTGTTTTACAATTTAATAATACGTCTAAACGCAATATATAGGAGTTTTGGACACGTACAGGATGAATTTGACCTAAGCTAAGGGATAATTTGGCAATCTCATTTTTATTTGAGACTGGTTATGAATAAGTATTTACTAGGGTTATATTTATCATGCATGTCCATGTTTTATAAAAATATTTTCATAAAATGTTTTGGCCAGCAGCGAGTGTCTTATCCCAAGAGCCAAGCGCACCTTGAAGAAATCGGCAAGCAATTTCTTCTGGTTGATCTGGCTGCACTCTCTATGGACTAGCACCCCGAGTTTCAAGTCCACCACAAGGCCCTCCAAAAGAAATGCTTTCAGAGTTTCAAGATACTCTGATGGATCATCATAGAGGCTTACCTCCATTCTCAAGTCTGTGGTTGGGGGCATTTTGTTTCCTCCTTTTTAGTCCAATCTGGTGGCAGCCCAACCTTCTAAGCGATTTTGAGGACATGCTTCCAGGAAGGTTCATGGTCAACATGGACGACATAGTAGACAAGGAGGGCGATCTGGATCTCCTAAATGGAGACTTACATCCTGAGGGCGTGCCAAAACTTGTTGGACACATTAGTAAGGATTACTTGTCAGTAGAGGAACCTACTTGGTCTCCCTACACCCACCGAGGAATTAGTAATCAGTCAGAATGCTGGTAAGGGAAAATAGCATGTCAGAGCTTCCAAGAACTCCGAACCGTATGCCTTAGTGCAGAAGATAGGAGGAGGACCCTGAGAAAGCCACATTTAACCAAAAACATTCTTGAGGAAAAGAAGTTGGTCGGCGCACTCTTGGTTGAACATGTTGTAGAGCGATGGCCCAACTACGGAAATCCCAGGCCAACACAGCTGGGGAAAGAACAAATTCCCCTTGGCGAGCCTCCCCCAGGAAACCATGATAATTATACTACCGCTGACATGGTTGAGGTGAGAGCTCACTGAAAGAGGGCGCGGTATGTATCTCCAAGACCTCTTGAACGGTGAGGCAATCCAAGGGATCCAGCTCGGGCTTTCCCTGCCACCACGAGGGTCGTCCTGCTAGCCGCTCTACGAGCCGGTGAGCCTTTCTATTGTCTTGAAGAACCCACCAATGCTCTTGTAGATAGGGATCCCCATCAAGATAGGGACCCAGCCCAGACGATCCAATGGAAACACTCATTTCTTTCCTAGAGGCATTAGAAACACAACAGGTGGAAATCCCACCGAATGGCAAGCCATATCCAGCATGGGTGGATGATTTGTCGGCCCCTCTGGGTTTCATGAATCCCACCTTATCCCCTTTTAACGGGACAGGGGATCTCTCGAAGCACCTCGCCCAATTCAACTCAAGGTGTGCGCCATGTTATGGACTCCAGCGCAGAAGGAGGATACCAAGCTCCGTTGTTTTGTTCAGACAATGGAGGTCTCAGCATTCGTCTGGTACGACCATCTCCCCATCGGATCTGTAACCAGCTGTGAGGATGTTCGTAGGAAATTCCTTTACCTGTTCAACTCTACCACCTAGAAAACGAGCATCGTGGACCTCTTGAAGTGAAAACAAAGGCCTGATAAGCGATTTGAGGACTTTATCACCTTATGGAAAGTGCTCACATACTCACATGACATGCCACTAAATCAAGAGGAATTACTGACGTTGTGCAAATGTAATGTCAAGACAGAATTGGGTTTTTCCCTGATCACCCAGAACAACCCTGGAGGATTTTGAGACTTCTCCGATAAGGCCCAGTTCCTGGAGGAAGCCCTGCAACATGCCAGCGAGGCACGCCCATTTCCCCCTTTAATTCCAGTAAGGAGGGATCCCAGAGATGAGCCCGCCTTAGTGGCCCAAATAGAAGCCCCATAAAACTAGAATTGCTACCTGTGGCACCATCCCCATAGCCTCGCAGAGGCCCTCCAACTCTGGAACAGACTCCAGCTCATCAGTTTCATCCTCAGAATTGGTAGGTTGCCCTATGGAATGCACTGCCACCACCTAGGAGAGAAAACTAGGCTCCACCTCTTCAACATGTAGTTCTATATCCTCGTCAGGGTCAGGCTCCAAGGCCCCCCTTCCCGGATATGAGAAACTGGACCTACTCGTTCAATGAGAATCATGTCCGTGGTTATTTCTGTAGTGCCTTAGAGTAGGGGATTGTACACTTTTATGATTGTCGAAGGCCGGAAGAGGATAATCTCACTGATCGCCCCAACTACCGCCCTTATCATCGGATCCTGGGGAACACCCTCAAGTAGTGATTTGTGTTCAATAATTGGCTTCATGACCAAGTCGATAACAGCATAGTCAGGCTAGGCTCGGCTCCGGCACAAGTGGTAGTTGTCTTTGTATGTCCAGATAGCAGTACCGATAACGAAGGAGAGTGGCAGCAGGTTTCTAACCATGGGTCCCAGAAGTGTGATGATTGAATGGATCCTAGAATAGTCGCCCATTCCCATGGAATCATTCGAGTATGCTTGAATCAGCCGCAGCCTTCAGAAGCTACGACCACCACTTCAGCATCATCATCTCAGCTGGCCTCTTCCCAGAACAGCAAGCATCGGCGACGCAAGGTAATGCAACGTTCCCTACCAATGTCGTCATCATCCCACAGTCTTGGAGACTTCATGACCCCATAGAAGGTGATTCCTCCCAGAATCTGCGCAATAGTGGATGAATCGTCATGTGATAGTCAATGGTATGCTTCAGTTAATACCGTGGAATTGTTAAACCCTTATATGACTCCCGATGACAGGGAGTGCCAGGCGAACCTCCCCAATGTCCCTAGCCGATGCTAAAGTCGGTCGAGCCACAACCATATGGGTGGTCGAGGCACATTATTTGGAACCTCTAGACTGGTCGTCCATGCCACTGAGACCCAAATGCAGGCCTCGCACAAGGCTCTACACGTGCAGCCCTCTCATCTGGTGTCATCAGGGCCACCTCCCCCATCGTTTATGCTACTGGATTAGGCAGAGCTACATTGTCCAGGCCGCGACCAGCCTAGCCTTGCTACAGGACATTCTCAGTCGTCATGTTCTTATCCAGCAGCTACACTTTGAGCATCAACTAGTGAGCAGCATGATATTCCCAGCACCAGTCGTTCATCGGCCCGGCCGGCAGGGCCCCCTTTGCCTCCTGTCCCAGAGCGGCCTTTTACAAGAATGATTTTGAGCCTGGCACGGAAATATAATGTCCTCAAGAACCTTTACATCATCCCAGTGAGGATTTCTATCCTTGAAGCCCTTCTCTTGTCATCAGATATGTGCAAGGCACTCGCTGAGCCTTTGAGAAGTCCCCACCAATTTGAAATGGAGGTAGCAGCTGCATAGGCTTTCCATGCTGAAGCGGTCGAGAATTCTAAATGTCAAGCTGTCATTTTCATTCTCAAGAGAAGATGAAGGCTCTCCCATACATGGGAACACCCTCCCACTGTACATCACTGACCAATTCAATGGCGTGATGGTTCACCTCTATCTTGTTGACACCAGATTTTGGATTAACCTTTTCCCAATGCGGACACTTCGGAAGATGGGGTTATCTGAAGGCGACCTGACTCCATCTGATTTAAGAATTCAAGGATATGAAAAGACAGAGCAGATCCCAGTAGGTAAGATTTTTTTGAAGACCACGTTCAGTGGCCATGTTTCTAGTACTGATTTGTTGGTGGTCTCCCAAGAAACCTTGTACAATGCATTTATGGGAAGACCATGGCTCCATCTGCATGCCGCGGTCCCCTCATCGTATCATCAATGCATCAAGTACTCCTTCAATGGTTGAGTAGGCATTCTCCAAAGAGATGTGTCTCCTATTGCCTCTTCTGAATCCCACTATGTGGATGTTGACTATTAAAAGAGAAAGGATAAAAAGATTCATGAAAGTGAGGTTGAACCCTTCACAGTCGCAACTGACACCTAGGTAAGTCTGGATGATGAATACGTCTTCTCGACCCATCAATTGGAGGCCACAAACCCCGACATGGGGAAATGTTTTGTTGTTTCAGGTACATGGGGGAAGTATATTCCCAAGTCTAAGAGATAGTGTAACATCACCTCATACTCTTAATCATATTAGGATCAGGTGATCCTGGATCCTCCTACCCTAGTACGGTATCTGGATGTTTGCCCCATGGCAACGACAGTACATCATACGTGTATGTTTCACCATGCCATAATTAACCAGCTCAAGCTGACGCGCCAATATTTCATTGATATAATCATGTGTGGCCCCTTGTGCAGAAGACCAAATAAGATTGGGTCGGCAGCCTTCATTTTCATGGTTTCGGCAGTACCAGAATCCCCCAATGTAGTGACCATTGCTGCCCTGGCCGGTACCAGCCTCCTGTCAGAATATGCCAACCCAGAGGAAGCTTCCCCCATGGAGGATCCCTCCTCCAAAAGAGAAGAAGAGTATCTATAGGACTCTCGCCCCACCATTGAATAGGGAATATCTGCTATGATCGATGAACTGGTAGAGGTGAACCTTGGTTGCGAGGTAGACCTGAGACCCACATTGATCACTGCCACCATGTCCCTCGAGGAGCAGTAGTGGTACATAGATTTCTTGAACTAACATCGTGATGTGTTTGCCTGGAGCTATAATGAGAATCCATGACTAGATCCTTAGGTAGTCTTCCACTGCCTCAGTGTTATGGTAAATCATTGCGGGTTCAAATAACCTCTCGGAATGATGCACCCTTCTCAAAGTGCCATGGTTGAGGCTAAAGTTGAGAATCACCTCAGATCCAAATTCATGAAGGAGGTATAGTAACCCCAATGGCTAGCCAACATTGTGCCAGTCAAGAAGAAGAACATACATTTCAGATTCTGCATCAACTTCCATAATCTCAATCGGCACTGTCCAAAGGGCAATTTTCCACTCCTTGTGACAGAATTTTCGATCGATGATATGGCTGGGTTTCAGGCCGTGTCCATCATGGACGGGTACTATAGATATAATCAGACCTGGATGGCCCCAAGGATAATGATTCGATAGATTTCAAGGAACCCCAAGATACTTTCTATTACCAGGTTATGCCCTTCGTCCTGAAGAATGCATGTGCCACTTATCAGCGGGCCATGCCCCACATATTCATTCCAATCTTCGGGACATTGGTGTAATTCTATGTGGATGACATTGTGGTCAAATACTTCCAAAACTAGGACCATCTCAAGGTACTTGAGAAAGTGTTCAGCTTCCTCTGTTACTGTTACATGAAGATGAACCCGTTGATGTGTGCCTTCGGGGTCACCTCTAGGAAGTTCCTTGACTTTGTTGTCTAGTACCGGGGCATCGAGATCGACCCAGAGAAGATCAAGGCCATCAGCCAGATGCCTCCCCCGAGCAATATTCAGGATCATTAGAGATTATAAGGCCACTTAGCCAACATACACTGATTCATTGTGAATCTGTCCAGCAAGTGTAAGACTTTTTTTAGGTAATAATGAAATTTTCCGCCTACGAATGGGACAAAGAGTGCCAGATCGTGTTCGAGTAAATCAAGGAGTATCTGGTCTTGCCTTATATCTTGATCCAACCCATATCTATAAAACCATAAATCCTTTATGTTACTACCCTAGAATGATCTCAGAGTTCCTTTCTCACCCATAAGAACAATGAGGGAACAAAAAAAGCTTCTACTACCTCAGTCTTATGCTCATCGATACGGAGACCAGATACTCCCGCTTTGAAAAGTGATGACTTAAACTCGTATTTTCCCTATAGAAATTGCAACACTACTTGCAGCACCATGAGGTAATGTTGGTGTCTCGGGTAGACCTATTGATGTATATTCTGAACTGCCCCATGTTGACTGGTCGTCTTGCACAGTGGGCAGTAATCCTCCAGCAGTTCGATATCTGGTTGTTCCCTCAGAATGCTATCAAGGGACAAGCATTGTAAGACATCCTTTCCACCCATCCGGCTCCCGAGGACCAGTCCCTTGACGTAGAGTTTCTCCCTTGAGGCAATCCTATTAGTATATCATGCCTTCCCATGTTGAAAGATGCACTTTCATGGTGCTTCCCAGAGCCCCACGGGATGGAGAATCAATGACCCCATGATCAATAGGGTAGGAATGGGTATTGTCTTTATTACCCAGACACAAGCCATTTTTCCATAATCATTAATGTTGTCAGAATGTTGCACCAACAATAAAGAACAATATCAGGACCTCATCACTGGCCTCATCACTGGCCTTCGAGATCGATGTGCCCCATTTGCATGTGAAAGAGGATTCTGAACTAGTCATCAAGAAAATAAACGGTGGCTATGTCATCATAAATCCAGAGCTCATACCATTTGTGGGGCACACCTTCCAGCTAATGGCCTAGTTTCCATCTCGGTCATATGTTACTCATTTCCTTCGATCTCAAGATAGTCGAGCTGATGTATTGGCCGACCGAGGATAATCACATGCAGAACCCTGGAAGGATGATCTGATTATACACGTTGAACATTATATAGTCATTTCTCTCGTCACCCCAGATGATGACGACATCCTGTTGGTAATCCATCGTACCGTAGGAGCCACCACGTCAGGACCCTCGGGTTTCTCAGATGCAGTGGCTGATGTGACCCTCGACTGGAGAGTCCCCATTGTTGAGTATATCTAAAGTGGTTACCTCTCGGGGGATTAGGCCGAGCGCGAGCGAATCTGACGCCACGTGTAGTATTTTACCCTCCAGAGTGGTCCCCATCATGAGAAGGTCCTCTAAAAGCATGGGTTCTATAGTGTTATCCTCCATTGCATACAAGGAGTCAAGATTTCGCAAGTCACACAAGTGGTTAACACACCTTCTTGTGGGGCTCACCAGACTGGGCCAGTGTTGTCCCATCAGATCCGGAGACTGGGGTACTTATGGCTCGCCATGATCCATGATTGCATCAATTTCTCCAAAAGATGTCATGCATGAAAAATTCATGCCGTCTTCTTGCATCATCCACCGTAACCTCTCCACTCCACCATGTACTCTTGGCCGTTTGCGGTGTGGGGACTCGATGTCGTCAGATCAGACCCAACGGAAACAACTCACCAGTTTAGGTTCATCCTAACTGCTAAGGATTTTTTTTCTTGTGGGAAAAGGCAGTTCCGCTCAAGGAGGTAAAGGATCATTCAATCGTCGACTTCGTGAGCTTTAATATCATTTACTAGTTTGGATTCAACACATATTTTCAAGCAGATGAGTTGAAGAAGTTCTATGCCAAGTACAACATCTGTTCGAACCATACCTCTCTCTAATACGTGTTGGAAAATGGGTAGATTGAGGCATTCCATAAGACCCTCTTAATCATTTGGCAGAAAATGATTGGTTAGAATAAGAAGGGTTGGCCAGAAAAGCTCCTCAATGCCCTCTAGGCCAACCGGACGACCTCTAGTAATTCCTCCCACCTGACCCCATATTCCCTGGGGTACGGAGAAGAGGTTATCCTACCCATCGAGATTCAGTTTCCTTCATTACACACAATGGTATATGACCAGAAGGTGCCAGATAAGGTAGCTGAAATTTGTTTGGAACAATTGGAAGAACTTGACGAGGGTAGGCTTTGTGCCCTGCACAATCAAGAAAGGCATCAGAATAAGACAGCTAGAGCCTTCAACAAAACGTTTCACCTCCGCTCTTTCCTGCAAGGTGACTTGGTATTGGCCCACCGGACACCAATGTTCCCTAGTAGGAAACTGCCCATGTTGGAGTCTAAATATGAAGGACCCTGCATAATCAACATGGTTTACCCCAATGAAGCATACTACCTGTTGGCCATGAATGGTGAGCACATCACTCCTCCCACCAGTGCCAAGATCCTAAAGAAATACATTACCTGAGCAAGATTGTCCTACATGACCTTAAACTAGACGGTCCCACACGACCCTAAACTGCAAGATGGTCTGGAACAACCATAAACTGCACGGTCTCGCAGGACCCAAAACTGCATGATGGTCCTGCATGACATTAAACTGGACGGTCCCGCATGACCCTAAACTACATGATGGTTCTGAATGACCATAAATAGGATGATCCCGCATGAGCCTAAATATCATGTTGGTCTTTCACAACCTTAAACTAGATGGTCCTCCACGACCTTAATCTGCATGAGAGTTCCACATGACCCTAAACTGGTTGATGGTCCTGCACGACCTTAAACTGTACAGTCCTACATGACCTTAAACTGCATCATAGTCCCTCATGACCCTAAACTACACGATGGTCCTACACGACATTGAACTGGATGGTCCCACAAGGAATTAAATTATATGACGGTCCCACATGACCCTAAACTGCATGATGGTCTTGCATGACCCTAAACTGCCATGTCCCGCATGACCCTAAATTGCTTCGTCCTGAATGACGTTAAATTTTGTGTCGTCTAGTAAGACGTTAAACTGCATCCTTAGAACTACATATTTCTTCATTCCCATCCTCATGGGATATGTAGGAACAACCAGAAATTTTTTCTCTTGGCCCAGCCCAAATGCCAGAATCTCCCCTCGGGTCAAGTCATATGGTGTGGTGCATGCCATTTCCTCAATTTATAAATATCTCATCTCAATTACTCCATACATCCCACTCCCCAGTGGTGTCCGCCCCTTTCACCACCGTTCTTGACATTATGATATATGAGTACAACTATCCTTCACCCACTCCTCTGATTGGGACTCGATCATCTCTCCCATCTTGAAGGGCCCCCGAGCGGCATGGATTCTAGGCACAAGGGTTGTCCTACCACTTTGGTCCAACGCCCTCGATGGTGTTGGGAAAAAAATTGATACAAATCCTATGTTGTGAATATCGTCAGCGGTCGATGCTCATTTGTTGTTCCCATTCCAGGTCACTAAATGGACTATGTGTTTTGAAAATTGTCAAAAGATATCATGTGTCATTTGGGCCACCCCAAGATGTCCCAACCATTGAGTGCAGTGATTCATTCTTCCCCATTATATCTCCAATCGATGAAATCCCCTCAGGTGATGCCAGATACTATACCCTTATATGGTAGGGAGACTTGAATCTGGCTCGTTTTTTCACACACCAAGCACTGCTCATGTGGGCTTAGGATCTGTGATGAGGTGGTAACCGCACAAGAGGTTTTGTGGCTACCATCAGTCGAGATGCCCACCCTCAGGCCCCTTAGCACTTTATGGCCCCTTATCCATTTCTGCCTCTTGACCATGTTCTCATTCAGGGTTGTACAATGTGGAACGAGACTTTTTCCTCATTCACATCAGGTTACTCGTTGTACCGTACACCTCTTGTGTGTAGGGTATCTTACCCATTTTATTCCTCACTGCAAGATGTTAAACTACAAGCTGGTTGGGCCTTTCCGACCGAGGCCCAGCCTCACCCCCCTTGGAAATTTCTATCCAAGGCCCAACCTCAGCCCCCTTAGCCTTTTCCGCCCAAGGCCCAGCCTGAGGCCCCTCAGCCCGTTCTAGCATCTGGCACAGGTTCTCATTCAGGGTTGTACGGTGTGTTATGGGACTATGTCCACATTCACGTCGGGTTACTCATCGTGTTGTACACCCCCCCTCTATGTTGTATCATATCCCTATGTGCGTTATTTTCAGAACTACGGGTCGTATGATACCCATCCTTGTGGGAAACGTAGGATCAATCGAGCATCTTGTCCTCGGGTTCAGCCTCATCTTGGCCCTATGGCCTACATTTTCCTAGGGAGAGGATCATTTGGTGTGGTATAGAATTATGTTCTCACTCAAGTAGGCTATTGTAACAACCATGCCATCTACCCCCTCCAGAGAGATTTCCAGCCCCTTGTGCTATACTCGTCTTCCTAATTCGGACGCTCCCAAGATGGGCCCCAGGGTCCTCTTCAGCGGTTTACTAATGTGCCCAAGGGTACTCTGGTTCAGCACCTAGAATGTCGGATTCTACCCAAACATGCTTTCACCCATTTCTCGGGCTTTGTGTTCCCCTTCATCAGGGATTCCATAAACATTCAAATCCCAAAGGGACCCCCAAACAGCATGGATGCAAGACCTAAGGGTCCTCCTACCATTACAGGCCAACATCCACAAAGGTTTCGAGCAATAAATTGATAAGAGTCCCGCGTTGCGAACTTGGTCAGCAGTCGATGCTCATTTTTTGTTCCCATCCCTAGCTAAAGCGATATGGATGTTGTGTTTCAAACACGGTCAATATTTATCCTCCATCGTCATGTCAACCCCATTAAGCCCAAAATTTTTGTTACACAATTCACATCCTTCTTCACCTCATCATGTCAAGGTAGAATTCTGAAACTATTGGTATTATTCCTTAGTTCACATCCAAACATTAGGAAGAGAAAGTTGGGATAAGGAAATAATTCAAGGGGTCACACCAGTTTCACCTTTCCATGTATTCCACGTATTACAAATACCTTACCCTCCCTTGTTTCCTACATCGAGTTTGAATCATGTAGGCTTAGGGATCGAGGTAAGGTATGCAATTACATGGAATAGTCTCGCTTCTCCATGGTACATGTTCAATGTCCTTAAACTATGATCCTTTCATATTGAAAAATTTAGTGAGTACTACTCACAACTTGATTCCTATTCCAAAGGATACGTAGGAACACATGGACACCTCGTCTATGGGTTCAGCTTAATTGAGAGCTAGCCTCTCCCACTTTCCACCTTTCATCCTTTCTTGGCCTCACGGCCAGAGGTTTCTTTATCGAAATCGCGTGTAGTGCGGTATGGGATTATGTCCTCATTCGCGTCGGGTATGCTTTCTTACACCGTACACAATCCTCCATGAACCTCATCTCTACATCCGGGCCATATGACTTTATACTATGATACCTAGTCCCACGTAACATTAAACTATTACATCTATACTACACGAAGTTAAAGTGCATAGTTGGTCCCATCACATGACCCTAAACTGTGACAATATCGTCCCAGCTGCAAGATGAAAAACAGAACTACATTGTGATGTCCTCACCCAAGAGAAATCATGTTTGCTAATGGTCAAACACCATACCATTTTTCAAAACTTTTTTTTGCTTGATTCTACTTCTGATACCGATATTCGTTATTCTAGGCTTATCACTTCATTAAAAAACACATCCATTCACCCTAAAGGAAAAATAAGATCTATTGAATAACACTTCTTTTTTGTGTATGGTCCAGACCCACACCACCTTATTATACCTGTCATTGGTATCCCATAGTGCCATCTTAAAAACTATTTACAACATGATCCTCATTTTCATAGTGCACATAGGAATTCCCGTGAACATTGCCTTGGGCCCAGCTTAACTCTCATTTTCAGTCTCTCGACCTAAAACCTCCTCAGGGAACACATGGTAATCTGGACTCTGGGTCTTCATTCACATCGGGTTTTATAAGTACCCCACCATATGTCTTCCTCATTCCTCACCATCCATGGTCCAAGCTCTATGACCCTAAATTAAGATCACATTGCGTCCTTTCCATAAGACATTAAACTCCATGAAATCTTCAAAAACTACGTGTAGCATGATTCCCATCCTCATGGGATATGTAGGAACGACCAAGCGTCTTGCATTTGGGTCTAGCCCAGGAATAATAAATCCCATTCCCCCTCATTTTCTGACCCCTCTATTAACCCCTTTTGGGGAACCAAGTAACTGCACATTTACCCTGAACAAGTCTAGGATGCCCCACGATAACTTTAGGAAGCTACAGTTTCCTCACCAGAGATGTCATGTTCGAATTATGCTTGATCCTTGATCATATCGATTTTTCCACCCAATGTGTTTCCACCATGGTGGCGTAATACCAAGATTGTTGGACCCCATTTGAACAACCCATCACTCCACCATGAACACTTTTCGTGCCCCTTATTCAGACCCTCGTCCCTTTCCATATCTGAAGAAACCCCCTAACAGTATGGAAGCTAGGCCTATGTATCACCTACTATCATGGGCTAACATATTTTAGACTAATTGATGACATTTTGAGTTAGGATCTGTGCTTCAAACATGGTCAGTGGTCGGACCTCATTTAGTATACCCATTTTAGGTTAACTCATTTAGGATAGAGTGTTTCGAACAAGGTGAACAATTATCCTTCATTGTAATGCCTCCGCCAGAGTGTTCTGAATCCTGGGTACCATGATTGACACCTTCCATTCCCATCTGTTTGGATTGATTCTAGTGCCCATTGAGGTACCCTATTCGTGCACAAGAGCACACTGGGAAAATGGTAATTCTGCTGTTCTGAGAGCTTCATTCTCCATTCAAGTCTCTCCCATTTCCTCTCAAAAATCAAGACCGGTTTTTCAAACCCCAGATGCCCAAAGCCTGGTTTCCACTCTTAAATTTGGATTGAGTGATAAGGTTTTCATCCCCTTTTTCTCTCATCGGTCCAGACCCATGTGAGCTTAGGGAATGATTGTTGGACGCTCCACAAACATCACGAGAATGAAATAAACCAATGTAAACAACGAAACTCATTCATGCTATGACATCAAACAATCAAAACATGAAAGTACATTTGAGGGTTTGTAATCATTATAGTACCTGAGGGTCGACTCCCCCCATGGAATGGTTGACCTAGTTGAAAGAGTGTAGAAGCTCTGCCACCCTCTAGCTGGTGGCATATAAGAGTTTCTGCCTCCTGTTCGGCTCTTGCTCCTCCTCGGCAGTCAGGGGGCTCAATGTGTTGGCCGCAATCTGGGCCTGCTCTACATCGGTCTGGATGACGGTTATCTCCTCAAAGGATCTCTTCATTCCCTATTCGGCCTCTTCCAGTTGGGCCTTAAATCGCAATATTAGGCCAGATTGCGCGTTGAGGGAGGTCGAGTGCTCGTCCCCCCGATTCTACGGCTGTTGGACCTCATCTTCTGCCTTCTGGAGCCTCTTGATGTTTACCACCTTCCTCCGCTACCATCCCACACTGAGTCCATGGTCATACTCCCGAATCATTTATGCCATAATATATTGTATGAGCATATGAGGATGCTGGGCATCCACTCCCCCCACACACATTTCACACGGCCACGAGCAAAGTAAGTCCATATCATCCAACCATAGTGCTCTTTGGGGTGCCATTGTTGGAGTGTGTGATTAGCTGCCACGATCAGTGATGAAATATCTTGATACACTCTTCATCGGAGGTCATCTTGTCCATGTCAATGGGGTTTTTAGGCTCATACATGGGGAACACCACCACAAACTCTTCATCAGGGTCCATGTTTAGTACCTGATCGGGCGTGGAGGGACATGGGATGTCCGACCGATCCTCATCATCAGACCCCACCTCAATGATCTCAGGCCCTGCCCCACTGACAGTCCCACTGGTGATCAGGAGCGCCATATTTAGGTCGTTTTGGACCTCTTCCCCCATGACCACCGACATTTCCCTATGAATGACACCGCCAGAATCCCCGACCAATCTCGCCAAGGAGGGCCATGCCATTTGAGGAACTATACACCGAAAAAAAGAGGGGGACATTAATGTCAGATAGAATTGTCAAGGGACTTAAGTCATGAAATTGGTTGAAGGGACATACAAAGATCTAATTCCTAATCTCGATCATGGGTTGATGTCATCAGGACCACGAAGCATGGCCCCCCGTATATGGTTGGAAGGTCTGAAATCTCTGGAGGGGTTGCCTCAGGTATCCTAGCTCCATTATAGGTCATAGTAGATGCGAAGACAGGCAAAGATCCCGAGGTTTCCACATCTATATCCACTAGAGGATGAGAATGAGTTTTGTATATAAGACTCTCTTGCACAGTTCAAATGTTAGCAAGATTTCTGGAATGACCTCAAAGAATGTCCTGGAGAAAGGGGTTTCAGATTATACCTCAAGGGCCTCTGTGACCTCTTCATGATCCGAGTCTTGATCTCCAACATTTCCCTCCTCTAATGGGCTCCCTCTCCCAACCTCGTCTCCCCTGGAGGACTCTTCTGATTTTTTTGACAGAGGGAAGCGCTTGCTCAAATCAGTGGATAACAACTGTGGGGGAGTACTACAATTGAGAAACTCCTTGATGCGATCTTCCATTGGATGAGGAGCACCCGGGGAGTGCACGAAGTCCTCTAACTCAGTCAGATTTTGTTCCGCTTTAGATTAGGACACTGCAAAGATGGAACTGATGGGGCTATTCCCAAAAAATCCTTCTCAAGATGGTTTAAGTGATTCCAAAACTCAGTGGGACCAAGGAATTTCCTGTTTACATCCCAGATGTTCTAGGCCTCCGGAAAGACAACATTCTCTGGCATGTCTATATGGCGCAGCCGCTTCCCCATAGTCTGGGTGGTTATCATGTAGAATCCTCTCGGTGGCCTCCCCTCTGGACAACTCATCTCTTCTAGAATCACCGGGTCAGTTGCCACTACCAGATCCACTACCACTGCTTCCCACTAAACAGGTGCATGCCTCGCCGCCACAGTAGCCCTGCCACCACGGGATGCCCTTTCTACCTTCTGGCCCCGATTTCAGGGAAGCTCAGCATCACTGACTCGAATGGTTGGTTGTTTCAGCATCTCCCCTCGGTAGGCCGCCTCCCAACTCTGGGTATATTCCTTTACCAACCCGAGGAAGACATTCGATGGTGAAAAATCATTCCACATTTTCCCATCTTCCAGCATGAACTAGTGCCACATCAGCCTCATCATGCATGAGTGTTCTTCATGGCGCACCTTCAGATAGACATATGGGGTCACTCACTGCATACACCAGAATTTCCATGCAAACCATGTGTGGTATATGGCTTGAAGAGGGGCTTACGGTCTACCCTCACTACTTGGAATCTATCTCGAAAGGCCAGGAGATAGGATTGGTGCTCTTCCGTCCCATACCTTCATTAGTGAATACCCTCGTTGGAAATAGAAACAGGTGGAAATTGAATTCTTCCACCCTCCACACCCGGTTTAAAATTGATGGTGCGGTCAGCTTGGTCGGAAATCTCCCCATGACATTTAGGATCGATGGGCAGAAGTTCAAGCCTGGGGTAGAGAGAGGGTTTTGGTATTTGTAAACCCCCCTGATATGTGTCGCAATCCACCCATACAAGAGGTGGAATGGCCCACATAACCTCTGCGGCCTTTTCCCCTTACTGATATTCCAGACCACCTTATACAGTTTTGCGAGCATTGGGATTCCTAGGTTGACCTGCCCTCCTGTTACCATTGAGGATGCCATGATAAATGTGCTTGGGAATACTCCCAGGTTGGTATCCCTCACTAGAAGGATCCAACAAAAGATAAGAGCCTTGATGAATGCAGACATCCTGACTATTGGTTGTTTCTCGGTGCTGATGCAGAATCCCGCGTCTTCCAATGGTTGTTCTCCAAAAGGTTCCAGTACGAGTGCTCTTTACTCTGAGCCCCCTTCAGGCATTTCTAATGCCTCACTGGAAACTGCCTGTTTTCTCGGAAGTTCAAGAATTTTTTGAGCCACTGCCTGAAGTGGATATCCCTTACTGATTCCTTGTCCTCCCCAAGCACAAGCTCCATCAACATCATCGCTAGCCCTAAGTTTCTCTGGATTCTCCCATGCACTCATGACTAGGAGGAATTCGTCACACATACCCCCCATTATCGGGACCCCTGAGATCTAGTGGACATTTCACATGCTGATACCGACCTCCCCATGGTGTATGTGGTTGGTATTGGTCCTCAACGACCATCTGTTCAATAGCACTGGAATTAGCTATTTCAATTGATATATATGGAATTGGGAGGCACAGGATGCCTCATACAAACCCACTCTCCCCAGCTCATCCCTCACCTCCTCACACGAGGCACCTACCCAATAGGCCCAGGACCAATCGTTGGTGAAGTTTCCACCCTAGTGTAGGTCCCATTCCTCAGACCACCCCTTCCTCAGGTTCCTCAATGTTGCCTTCAAAATTTCCTAGTACAGAGGGGGATACTTCTACAGAAATAATTCATTCCTGTCGACATTATTCAGGTAGTTGTATATGAAATCATCAATGATGTGTGTGAAATCCTCCAGGGCATGGCCGTTGACCGCCCTAAACCATCGATGATGGCACGGCCTGCTCTTGAACTAGTAAGCTGGTTTGTCCCGACTTCCTTATGGGATGATGACATCATCCCTCAGCTGAAGCCATACAAATGAAAACCTATTACACAATGGGATGTTCTTCTGGCTCTCCTACAGCAGTTGCCCCAGCGAATCATGGTCGGAGTGGCTCCATACCAACTCCCCCATACCCAGACTGTTCGCCATCTCCTCCCTCTGGGAGACATCAGCAAGGACTCCCCAGGAATCTTTTTGATGAGCCACTATGTTTTGAAATTTGGGAGATTTTCATGTTGGTTCATGAATCTTGTTGGAAGAGGACGTTCGCGGAGAACGTTCACGATGCATGTTTGTGGAGCCATGCCTCCTCCTTCAGGCGCAGATTCGTGAAGCAATGAGATGCAAAGTCAAAGACTTACTAAAGTGCTGCAAAGCAGAAGGCCCAATTCACATAGAGAAATCATGGAGTACGCAGAGCTACGCGAATCGAGAGTGCTAAATTCAAAAATCACGGAGAGGAGAAAAGGAAAAAGAGAGTTTAGGTCAAATATTTATAGGCGAGGGACACCTAGAGCATTGCCTTGCATCTCTACCGAAGTGAGATTCACGGTGCATCTGAACAGAGTGTCGCTTTCCGGCTTGGAATACCCTCTATGTGAGACAGTTTTGCAAAACAACCAAGGATTTTGGAGTTCTACCCTCAGACTTCGACCCTTGATTTCTCTGCGACTCCATGTCTGCAGGGGGGGATTTGTTTATGCCGAAATGTGGGGATGAGAAGAAGACAATGACCCGATAGATGCCTCAAAAATCCCCTTTGTGGAGCCCCATTTAATATTCACGACCTGCTCCTTAGAAAGGAGGTGGGATGCTACGCGAATGCATTTGACGTTCGCAACCTGCGGCGGAGCAAGGAGGCATGCCGCTCCTCTAACACATTTGATGTTCGCGACCCTCAATGGAGAAATGAAAACTCGGGCTTCACACCAAGCGTGCAGTTCTTCACATCCCCTCTCCCATATAAATATCGTCTTCCCCCCAAGTCCGGGAGAAGGAAAATCCTACCATTCTACTTCCAAGCTCTGGAATCGCGAAGCATCCTTCTGCTCTGCAAACCACGAGTTGTGCGAGGTACTTCTGCTCTGTGAAGTTCCTCCCCTTTGTCGCAAAAGGGATTCCTTTTGGGGAACCTAAGGGCCTCTTCAGAGTAAGGGGATCCCCAAGGGGACCTGGGTCGTCATGGAGCATTTATGATTTGTGAAACACCATTCACGTACACATGATCCACATTCTACAGTGGGGTCACTTTACTTCACGAAGCACATTACATCACAATACCCTTCTTCGTGAGGCACATTTTCTCTGCAAGGCAGTGCTCCATGAATTCCTTTCCACTTTGCAAAGCACCTTCTATATGCACCTCTTCCCTATGCTTAGTCTTGGACATACTACTTCGTGAAGCAGATCCCTTTGCAAGTACCCTTCACCAAGCGGAGAACTAGAGCTTCACAATGCCCCGGCCTATGAACCCCTCTACTTTGCTATTCATTTTATTGTGCGTCCATCTAGGTTTTCATGATATGATTTCAATGTAACTTGAAATATATTGGCGGTTTCGTTGCTTCGCCTCATGCTTCCTCGCATAGGCATGCTAAGGGCTATTGCTTCTTCACATAGCCACACTAATGTGGACCCCCCCTATGGTTCGCTCCATGACACCCCTTGGCCACGACATTTCTTAGCCCTTCTATTCACCAAGGAGTAGAGGGTACCAGTTGTTTATATCCTATGGGTGTGGATAATACCCTCTATAGTCCGAGCTGCAGGACATTAAACTGCCAAGCACCATCATCTGATCTGCATGACTCTAAACTTTCAAGCGCCATCGTACGAGCTGCAGGACGTTAATCATCAATGCACCATCGTCCGAGCTGCATGACGTTAAACTATAAAGCACCATCATCTGAGATGAAAGACATAAAACACCCAAGAACCATCATCCGAGCTGCAGGATGTTAAACTGCCAAGCACCATTTTTGGAGCTGCAGGACGTTAAAATGCCAAGCACCATCGTCCTCAGTACATGACGTTAAACTGTGACCTCGACCTTTCCCTTGCACGTGGGGTGCCCCCACCTTGGACATTCTCAATGCCTACTTGTCCACACAGGGGATGATATCCTCTTTATCAGAGTGGCGTTTTATCTGCGGGGAAAAGGGAAACAACCCTGGTGTAATCCCCTAGATCTCTTGCTGGAGGTAGCATAGCTACTCCTCCTTTCTTCTTCGGTCCCAAGACCAGGGGAAAGGGACACCGATCCCCCTCCTATAATCAATACGCAATACCTCTCCCGCTAGGTTTTGTTTCCACCGGGCCTCCATTCAAGAGTAATTCCCAACCTCTTTGGGCTGAAAACCACGCAAAATCTCATGTGTCCTCTTTGGGCCGATCCATGCGTAAGCCCCACTCCACATCCCATAGATACACATTACAAAATGTGATCATCAGTCCTTTTCTTCCTCTTGTTTCTCACACGGAGCGTGACTCCCGTTGGCTTAGAGTAAGCATAAACCATGACATCTTATCTACCACCATCCATTTCACCTGAACTATGTGGTCGTTGATCCTTGTTAAGGCAGGGTATGTAGGAAGCCTCCATGAGGTTCAATCCCACCACCCATGGGACCCCAGGTCTCCCTTCACGTCAGATCACCGATGCCATAAGAACTACGTGGTCTTTGATCCTTGCTAAGGCATGGTACGTTGGAAGCCTCTCTAAGGTTCAAGCACACCAACCATGGGACCCCACGTCCTCCTTCATGTCTGTTTTCCGACGCCACTTGAACTACATGTTTATTGATCCTTGCTAAGGAAGGATATATAGGAATCCTCCTTGAGGTTCAAGCCCACCACCATGGGACCACAGGTCCTCATTCATGTCAGTTCGCCAACGCAACCTGAACTATGTGGCCTCTGATTCTTGCCACGGAAAAATATGTAAAAATCCTCCCTGATGTTCAAGACCACCATCCATTGGTCATTCCCACCCCATTCACGTCAGTTCACCAACACCTAGGGCCGCCTCAGAGCATAATCCCCAAATTCCCCCATGAACAACATGGCCTTTGATCCTTTCCCAAGGGAAGGTACGTAGGATGCCTCCCCAAGGTTCAAGCCCACCATCCACTTGGACCCCATGTCCTTATTCTCGTCGTCTCACTGACTCCTGCCCCATACCCAAACCACTTGGGCTTTGATCCTCACCAAGGGAGGGTACATAGAAAGCCTCCTAGAGGTTCTAGCCCAACAACCAATGGTCCTGGCCACTTCATGTCAGTCCACCCCCATCCTGCTTGACATTAAACTGTATTCCACTTTTGACCCCCTATTCAGCGGCGAGCCGTTGTCACTCCATTAAGCGGTAAGCCATTGTGATCTTATTCAGCAGTAAACTGTGGACATTCTTATCCAGAAGTAAACCTCTACGACCCCATCCAGCAGCAAACCATTGATATCCCCAATCGGTAGCAAGCTGTCGTCAGATGAGCTATGTTGACTTTGATTCCCTGCCATGGGGATACACAGAAATCCTCTTCATGGTTCAGACCCAAAAACATCGTCATCCTCATGGTGATTGCATCCCATTCATCATTCACTTCATTCAATCGCTCCATCATCCATCTTGATTCTTACCTGGGATACAACATCCTGGTAGGATCATAATGCCTCCTACCCCGTTCCCCTCAATAGTAACCAAGAGGTCAACCATGAATCGACCCCAACAACAGTGTTTCCCCCCTAGGGGTGGCACCTATCAGATCCACTCTAGTTAGTTTTCTGATCAGTCTAATCCATCTCTCTTGGAAAATAAATGTGTAACATACCCTGTGGTAACCATGGGAAGCTGAGGAAAACCTCAGTTACATACCCATGGCATACAATTCCATGCATTCTATGTGGGATGAATCGGGCTTCCACACCCACGAGAAACCATATAATAAGGGGAAGAAAACCCAGATGCACCAGTATTTGAGTACCCAGACATGCCAGTGATGCCCAACATGACTACTCTCCTGACCGAAGGTTTCTACCCTGACCGAACCCCTTGGAATGTCCAGAAAGAAGTAGTGTAATTAACTGGGGTCCATGAAGATATGGAACTAGGAATAGTCTCACGAACAAAATATTAAGTCTCTAAGGGAGACCCAGACTAGGTGGAAATCTCTGAGGAGGAATCCACTAAAGGAAGAACCGACATCCCATCATTCCATTTCAATCAAGGAGCAAACATTCCTAGACAAGGAGCGGATGCTGCCAACCTTTGGAAAGCGGGAATGCAGGGCTACAAAAACACGACCCTCATCCCCAAATGATATAGACAAACGCGCCTTGAAGAAAGCATCATAAACATCCATTCTATCATGGTTAACGTTCCTTCATGATCCATGACTTACATACTTCCAGGATATATGTCATTGCTCAAGATTTTGATATTTAATTTTTTTTTCATTTTTTTACTTTAAAATGTTTATGTTTTGTTTTATGTTCTCCTTGTTTACCCTTACTGAGCATTTGAGGTCATCCATTCAATGTTTTATTTCCCCCAATATATAAAGAAATTTTTTAGTTAAGAAAAAAAGGTGAAGATATTTATGGGAGATGTTTGAGATCATTCTCCATGATTGGAAGATTCTGTTTCGAGTTTCCAAATTCACTAAACTAATACCGTCATTGACCGTCAGTTTTTTTTCACATTTTAAGTATTCCATAAAATTAATGTAATTTCCATTCACGTCAATCATGGGGTATCTAAAAATAAAATCAATGAAAATAGTAGAATACAATTGGGTCAACCAACGGTGAAAACATGTAAACTGTAAAAATTTCAAAACCAAAAAAATTAAAACATTCATTGTAAATTGGATTTTCCCTATACATGGGTTACAAACCACTTGGAACATATCATTACCAACTACACATTCCTTTATATCCATATCTATAGGCTCCAAATAATTACAAAATTTAGAAAGGAAAAAATCCTATGATACCACTTTGTAACATCATGGTTTTGGGGGCCTCCAAAAAGGTTCCCCATACCCAATTGGTCACATAACCTCAACCAATTTTCTTGAATGCCAGAGGCTGTTAAATTTCATTGAGGGAATTCGACGTGGTAGTGGGGAAGCTATGTGTCATGACCCGTCCCCTGGGGCCCCTGCTGTGACTACCCCAAACCCGCCTTCCTTAGGCCAGGGGCTGGTGACTAGCACCAAAGGAATAATTACCTAAGACAGGGATGGAATTGCCATTATAACATGTAAACACACAGAGAAGATATGAAAATGAGTAAACTGTATAACCAATAAGTGAGTAAAGTAATAAAAAAATGGGCCAGAATACCAGCCCAACCGGAAAGTACATGAAACTAAAAGTACAAGAACAACTGAGGAAAAAGGAAAAACAACTACTGGGTCATCCTCTGAGGATCCCACCTAAAGGGTAGGTAAAGATCATCTTCTCATCACTCCACATCCATCCATATCCTCTGTGTACTGACTCATCCTAAGGTCCACATCCCGGTACCGTCCCAACGTGTTATTCTCAACATAAGTCAATGCTATCTGTCATATCCATCCAACACAACGAGGTGTGGGCATAGCCTGTGCAGGGGTGAGTATAACGATACTTAGTAGGGAACCCGAGACCCTCAATGTCTCACAAAATCCAAAAAGGATAAACCATAATGTCTAAAATCAATAGATAACCATACATAGGTAGATTCTCATACATATACCTATGTTATCAAGTGATCCATCTCAATCCTGATAAAAACACATAAAAAATGACTCAGCTCAATAAGGATTTTATTATAGGGGTAGTAATATTTCGAACACTAGGCTACTAGAGAAATCCTCTTCTATTGAGTACAGTGGGCATGCCACCACAAAAAAGCACTTCCGACTAACCTTGTACTACTGAGGTACTCCTCCTGTCAAGTACCGTGGGTCTACTGCATCACACAGAGGTGCTCCCCACCGTGGGTCTAGTGCCACAACCAGGCGCTCCCCCACATAGCCTGCAAAGGTACTCCTCCTGTCAAGTACCATGGGTCTGCCGCCACAACTAGGCGCTCCTCTGATGTGGGTATGCCACCAAAACCAGGCTCTTCCCACTGGTCAGGTCAAGTCACTCCGAGACAATTGGTCAGTAGGCATCAAGTCTAAGCCAGCTACAAGGTTCCCGCACAATTTCTCGCTCATCTCTGTAATATCCGCTCCACAAGCTACTGGGTTATGCTCTAACTTCCAAGAAGTTCCAAAAATAAGTATCCCTAAGGTTTTCCACGTCATAGGGGTCTCAACGCAACTAACGGCGTGTCAATTGGAATCCCAGTCTGTGAGTTATTAGCTATTTAGTCCCAGTGGGGCCGGTTGGATTCGTGCACGATCCAACCAGACCATATCTCAACTATACCCCAATCATTACTAGGGTGTAATCAAAGGTACCTCCTTGCACCAAAATTACCAGCACCACTGACGGTTCGTCAAATGGACTATTGGTTCCAAAGATATGGCCAAAAGAGAGTGAAGAGGTCGTAGTGGTCTTGGGTCTAGTCCGACCCGGCCTGATCTAGTCTGGGCCAACCCGGTTCGGGTTGACCCTACCTAACACGTTGGGTCTTGCATAACCCATTGGGAGGCCCGCCCTATAGGTTTGGCCTGGTCCAGTGGACCCAGCCCAGTAGGCCACAAGGGACCGCGGAGAGCCGCAAGGGTGCCAGGTAGCTCGGCCCGGCCCAGGGTGGCTCGGCCCAGCCTAAGGTAGCTGAGCCTGGAAGGGATCTATGAGGTTCTGGTTCTCCTAGGGCATCGCGAGGCCGCGGCAGTTTTGGCTGGGGAAAGCGCGGCTAGGGAACAGGGGCGCGGCCAACGTGGGGGTGCAACCGGCGAGGGTGGCGCGTCCAGCGAGGCGACACGACTGGTGAGGGAGGTGCTACAGTTGTGGGGGTGCGGTGGGAGAGGGTGGCGGGGCCAGAGAGAGGGGTGAGGCGGGAAAGGTCAGCAGAGCCGATGAGGGAAGCGTGTCCTCCAAGGTGGTGCGGCCAGCGAGGGTGTGCGGCCGGCGAGGGAGGCACAGCCGGTGAGGCAGTGCGGCCGGCAAGGGCGGCGCTGCCTATGAGGGTGGTGCGTCCGGCGAGGCTGCAAGGGTGGCACGGTCGGGGTGCAGTGTGGCCGAGGCATGGGGGATGGTTTAGTCCATTGTCGGAATGCCGTGGGAGCGGCGCAGGTCGCTGAGGCCATGGGTGGCGCAACTGTCGGCTTCCTCGCCATCGTCTCCATTTCAATGAACACCACAAATAAGATTAGAGTGGTGTCAGGGCATGTTTGTTTGGCCCACACCCTCTGTGTTTAGGGTCTTAGTAATCATCTCATCAAAAACAAATCACAAAAATACTCCTGGAAAAGGACGACATAAACATACTTCATTTTAAAGAAAGGAATAACATTGGAATAAATAATACATAAATTAAATTAAACCCATACCCTGTTTGTTGTTTTCCAATGTAGTCGTTGGGGAGAAGATGGATCATTGGGAAAAGACGGATGTCGGTGTCATCGGTATTTTCCTCAATCTTCGGTTTGTGTGTCGATTCATTGTAGTCGAAGACATCCTACATTGGAGGAAGTCCTGAGGAAGAAGGATGAAGTCAGTGTCAAAGTTCTTCATCGGTGGAGCATTCATCGTGGAGGAAGCATTCTTCATTGAAGATTTTTCTCTTAAGAGACATAATCCTACTTTTCCATCATTTTTCCAACAAATCAATAGATATCCCCTCCAAATAATAGATTATCTATTATTTTTTTTGATGGGATTAAATTCAAATTTTAGCACTTAATTAAATGAGATGGCTCAATTAATTAAAGGTGGAGGGTTGACACCAATAAAAGAGGGGGGGTGGAGGCATTAAGTTAAGTAAGGTCAAGAGACTCTCCCTAATTTATGAGGGAGTTGAGTGTCTTCCATCCATTAATTGGGGATTTTTGTCTCGGGTGGTCCCCACACCGTAACCTCTCGTGTGATGTTAGGTTCGGGTGGCTCCCACCACCACAACCTTTCATGGGAGGTTAAGGTTTGGTGGTCGCCACCACTAACATCCACATGGGTGGTTATAAAAGATAAAATCAAATAAAACATGCATTTATTTATTTTTTTATTTTTTTCCATGAAAAACCCTAAAAACTAACTTTCACCCTCAACCAACTAACATCGAGGTGAACATCTTCTTAACCGAATATTGACGATGTGAGTTTAACGGTGTCCACTGATTTCAATTCCGAGCACTGGTTGAAAAGTTAGAAAAACCCACTCGTACGTTTACTAAATGTACACGAACAAAACTTCAGAAATTGATTTCGGGCATACTGGGCCTCAGAATCATGGGTCGTCAATATTTTCAGACTTGTAAAATTCCCATATATTTAAAAATATTTACCTGGAAATTCCAGGACCTTACAGTATGCACTCATTTGGATAGAAACATTGCATAATACAATAATAAACAACAGTAGAAGGTGTAAATCCCTAAAATATATGTAAATAGTGAAAGAGTAATAGTAACGCATCTACAACATGTATAATTTAATGATGTATGTCACATGTATCAAGGAAAGTAGACAAATAAGTCACAATTATTGAAATTCAACACTAAAACCATTGTACTAAAATCTAAGTAATCTCCAATAGCATTGAAACCCTTAGATTGGTCCCATGCTCATTATCTCCATATCCATCAAGTACCTGATGTAGAAGGTTGCTTGACCTTATCTATATTTAAATCCTTTTAATCTATTTAGGAACCAAATAATTACCCAAAACGTGTGTGAGAGAGATCCCATTTGGGAACCACCAAAAGATTTGTGCCTAACTGTCCGTGATTATATATAGCAGGTAATATGTGAAACAATGATATAAACAAGGAAGTACTCAAAATTTAACCATCATACAGTTTCCAATTACCTTAATTTAAATTTATTAATTATTAAAACCATTAAATTATGAAGAACCTCAAGATCGAGCATAATATATGTATCCTCTAGGTAATAGAAAAACAGAAGTCTCAGAAGACTATGTAACAATCATGTAACACTGAGTCCAAGATTGTTATTTGGTTTTTCAGATTTGTCAAAATCCACCTTCAAAATATGAAATTGTCCTTCTTAGTGGCTCATAAAGTCTAATACCTATGATCTAGTGTTCCAAAAAAACAAAGACTCTCTTTGGATTCACTCCTCGTTAATTCCCCATGTGTTCTTTTAATGAAATACTACCAACCCAATGAGGAAGAATTCCCCATCAATTCCCCATGTGGTCTCATAACGGTACACTATAGACACTCAAACAGAGAACTCAACATCAATCACCCCCCTATGGTCCCGTAACATAAGATAACATACACACTGGGGAATCCTTCAACGTCAATTCTCAATATGGTCTAACTACGCCATGTTCTCATAGCCCTATGTAATACAGTAATGAACAAATGTTATCCTGCAACCCAAGAAATCTAAACTACTATAAGGTTAAGCAGCTACATTTCATAACACAAGCATTTAACAAGCAGTAATTAAGAAATAATTCCATCCTAATAATAAAGACAATGAAACAAGGTCTCCCTAAAAGGAAACCTGGACCTAATAGACATAAACATTCACACTAGGAAATTCCCCCATGGGGTGTCCCCTAATCATAAAATTTAGAATAATATATCATCAAAAATTCATAATCTATCAATAAATATAAGGAAGATGATATTAGGGTTCAATTATTTAACAAGAAATACCGGAATCTTGGGTAATAGACACTTATGCATATAAAACTCAACAAAAAACTTCAAAAGGAAATAAAACACCTACCTCAATGTTGTACGATAAACACTCTTGAATGTATGCCCTTGAATCATACTAGAACATCACAGATATAAAAAAAAGGAAAAAATCATTAAACCCTCGATAACTCCTGAGATAAATGAAATCATGAAGGGATACTCTAGGGAAAATAAGAAATCAGTGATGGGAATCGAACGCACCACGAAGTACCTCAATCGGAGCTTGGATAGAGGAACAATATTTTCTTGAAGATTCTCATCTGTATTTTACTCTATTATATGAGACACGTGAAGAAAAATCAATTTCTGGAGATGAGACGTGACCCCAATTTGTTTTGTCATATAAAAAGAAATTTACACGGTGTGTTCATTTCATTTAAACAATGTCCACTATCCTCAACCGGCCTTCATTTTAGGTGGTCCACATGGCTATGTACTTGGTCCTTACACGACCAGTACATTGTTATACGTAGAAACCAAGTACACTGAGTATACACATGGGTACACGATGTGCACATAAAAAATTTACAAAATCTTCTTTTTTCCTCAAAACACCCGAAATCAGGATCCATACAAGAAATAAAGATACGGGTTCTTACAGAAGAAAAATCCATACATATAGATATTAGTATAAAATTGATGTGCAATTAGTCTGGTGATTTTGATATACACATGGAGAAAATGATTATCCTACAATTTTATGTACAATGGAATATCATTGATGTAGACCACCATTAATAATATTTGATGATCATAGAAACCAAAATTTACCATGACTAAAAAAATGATATCTTATTCATCTGGATGAATGGAATCATAAGGAAGACATGTACACCATACATGACCATGAATGTAGAACATGTTATATTTTATATCCCCACCATTAACTAATGATATCCCAAAATGAAGTCATTCTTAGAAAACCATGTGTCCGCATACCCATATAAAATAGGTAATTGATCCACTAAGAGTATATCACTTCATATCTATCACTGAGTTGAACCTTCTATTATCTAAAAATAATAATAATGATAAATATTCCTTATTTAATAACAATATAGAGAAACCTCTAAGAGACATTCATTGTTGAATAATACAATCCACCTTCAGATCCTCTACCTGACCCTCTATCTCTATATGATTTAATTGGTCTATTTTATAAGTCTGAATAAATATCAAATTTTATCCTGGTATATGAACAAATGTAAAATTGATTTAATTATTCTGTAGAAAACAACATAAGTGCTCATGAATGACATCTTGAAAGTGATTATCCAAAAGTGGGAAGACAATTTGTAATACCTAAATAGGATCTATAACAATCATAGTGAGAAGGTTTGGGACCCCCCATGTTCATAATTGCACATTCTCAAATGGAATTCCAATAGATCACACATAGAAATGAGGGTACGATGATTGAAAATTAGGGAAATGAACGATACATTCAAATGATATTTATCTACTAGTAATCAATACTAAATCAAAAAAAAACATTCTATTTTTGAGAATCACATCAAAAGTAAACATCTCTACCCAGATGAAATAATAGAAAATCATACACCTTAAGATTGTGATAGTGTACTCCAGATATATTTGGATACCCTATAATTATACCAATAAATGATTATCAATATAAATCCCCAAATATAGATACAATAAAATTAACTCATATCACAAACTTGATAATTATTTATGAATGAGTATGCTACAACTGTATCAAACACACTATAGGCTATAAGAAATTTCATTATAATTTCACATTGAATAGTTAAAATAATCATACAAGAATAAAATAAAACTTATCAATTGTGTGTGGATAAGATGAAAATTTTTTCCATGATCCCAATGCCTAACTACCCAACAGACAAATTCAACTGTAGAAATGAGTTCCTTCATCATAGGTATATTGACCTCCTTTATGACCCATAGTGCTAGAGGATCCATAACTACCAAAATATTATTATGTTGTAGTTCTTAGTCTCAAACATAGATTGTTGAAAAATATATGCTCCATTTTTATACATTGTTCAATGTCAGAAAACCTCTATACAATACCCTCACTCTTGTAGACCCATCCAATTTTAGCTACCTTTCCTGTTTAGATCAAGTATGTCCTAACTAAACTAACTAATAGAATTTACCAAAGGATCTACCTCTTAAACACGTGTTGAATCCCAGCATCGGATTCCCAACCTATCGCTACCATAGATAGATTTGTGAAACCATATGTTCCATGAAGTTAACATCCCACTCACATAATATAAAAATGAATCATCCCTCCCATACGTTCTTCCCTCAATACATTTTTTCACTATAATAAATCCCCAATTATTGATCTCGGAGAATGATATCAACTAGAATATATTCATCATTATTTGAATATAATTTCTTACTTAATCCTAAAAATGACAATCTTTTAACCCTCAAGATAAATTACTAATAATAAATTTTCATTAAATAATTTGGTGCAATATATCTTTGAATTTATTAAAAAAGGATGAGTGAACTCCTTGGATATTTTATCCATTAGTTTATCTTGGATAAATTCAAAAAAAGGTGTGTTTGAAAACTTATCCTGGTCAACCACGTTTGCTGACTGTATAAAAACTGTCACACTAGTGATTCACTATTCCTTAATGAATTTGGGTCGGAAACATTATCAACCTCATATAGTGTTTTTCAAGATGATAAAAATTGGTAAAAATATACTCATCCTAAAACTCAATAGTATATGGTGAACTACACCCACTAAGATGGTTGAGTGTTGGTGATATAAGTCTCTAGTCCATTATAACATGGTGAATGAGTTCATCGGTTCCCTATTCCTCATATATTATATAAAATGAAGAATTATTGCTTATATAGTATTAATAATAATTGGAATATGTGAAGCATTCCACTCTGGCTCCACTAATGGTGGGTAATGTGCAACCACACTCACTTTCCACTCAATGGTTGGTCACTATAGTTTCTTGTCACTATAATTATAATAAGATTACATAGGTCATAGATTCATCATCAATAAAGGTATTATAAATTAGAGTAATAAATAATATTCACACATTGAACTACTATAAACATACAGTATATGATACAAGGGTATCACATGTCATATTGTGTATTTATTAACCTACAAAATCTTACACAAGATTAAACAGTGAATCATCATATAAAATATTAAAAATCAATATCTATGGGTATGTTAAGTTGATTTCTAGAGTGATTTTATTAGGTAAAAATATTTATATTTCATTTTTATCACTTTAGGGAATCGATACCCACATCATTTCTAAAATATTAGTAATGATTATCATTCACAACAATCCATATGAATTCGAGGTAATTTTTAGGAGTTGGAAATGATTCATATATTCAAACTCTCATTCAACCACATGACTAGTGTAAAAAATCAATAATTGATAAATCATATATTACATTATGAGAATCCAAAAAAATTACCCCAAATGAAATAGGAACAATAGTCCTTCCCCTTATAACAAGGAAATAGCTCATAAATTGTTTGGTAACTCTCAAGAACAAGACCCCTAAAAATTTAAAATAATATTCTATATATTTTCAACCATATTCTAATTTGTAAAACAAATAAAATATTTCACGTAAACTACTTTGTAATGTACATAGCCTGATTCACCACCACCATAACTGAGTTGGGTCTATATATAAATCCAAAATGACAAATAGTATTCCAATTGATAATGAATTTCAATGAGGTTCAATGTATAATATGGGGATAATATTCCCACTCGGTTATAGATTACCATAAAAAAGCAGAAGTATAATCAAGAAATAGTAATCAGTATATTTCGTTGAAATGAAAATAGGAATAGTCACAATATTTCATCACAAATTAATAAAATATGATTATATGGGGATTATCATATGATCCTATATAGTCTAATAAATTTAAATAAAATCACCCATACCATTGATGAATTTGAAAAATTCATTAAAAATGAACATAATTAACAATATTGCTTACCTTTAACACCTATGTAGAAGCCTTCATGATTTGGTTAGATGGTGTATTAATATACAGTCATTAGAAGAACTGAAATTTGAAATTTGTGTCTCATTATGTGAACCACCATATGAATTATCCCAGAATGTATCATGTGGATTATAATGCTTCGATAAGGGTACAAGCTCTTTCATATAATTCAATTAACTATACAATTGGAAGAAGTGTTTATTCAACAAACAAATCATGAAACTGGGGAACACTGTAATTTTAAATACACTCCTAATCAAAAAAATATACTAATTAGATAATACTATTTATATTAGTGATACCAAAAACACCACCCAAAATTATGAACCTAATGGGAGAATCATGTATCATAAAAACCATACCTTAATATATGAAACCAGTTAGTCCATTTCATGAGGAATACATGGGAGGGATATAGTGACCCCCGCCTTTTACAAATATTATTACATGATTTCATGTGTAATTTTAAATTATATATAATCAATAGAGCACAAAGTCTAGTATCCTTATATGATTATGTACATAAAAAATAAAATAATTGAAACTTAATAAAAAAAAAGTTAATCATCCATAAAGAGATAATAACTTCTATTGAGCTCCTACATCAGAATATGATAACCTGGGGAATACATAAAAAGGGATGGGCTAAAATCCTAGAAAGGGAATAAACATATGAATAAAGCATAACATGATTATATAAAAAGGAATGTGACCTGAATAAATACAAGTAATCATAACATGTATAACATGGGATTAAATAGACATGGAATATTATAAATTGGAAAACAATATAAAAATGTAATTATCATGATTGGGGGATCATTTTATATAGAGGAGAATGAGTCAAAGCTAACAACCATGATTGTTGCTCATGGGGTATTATTCAAGGATAACTGTAACAACCATTTCACTTGTCTTCTCATTAGACAACACATTACCAAATGAAGTGGAGAAAAATCTTGGTTCATCAATCAAACTATGTTCATTCATATCTTTGACCCAAGAAAAATAAATATAAAGGAGACCCATGGAATGAAATGTGTATCATAATCATGTCATAATGCATCGTAAATGGGTGTATCATAAAAGTGTCCAAGAAGAAATTTCATTAAATAATTAAATGAAATTAATAAGAGAAATTAAGAATAAATAATGACACTTTTTTTCAAACATAAGTGAATACAAGTAAAAATAGAGCTTTAGAATATAAGAAATAAGGCAGTTTAGTGAAGTTGAAGGAAAATATTAATGAGAATTTAAATCAGAAAATAAAAATTAATTTATATAAAATGATAAATTAACAAAGATTATTTTTCATGACAATGTAAATTATTTTATAAAAGTAATGTTGGATTAAAATAGATAATTTATTTCACTAAAAAATTGATATGAAATCGGGACATTCCCACCAATTGAACATGCTTGTAAGGGTAAATTGATAAGGGAATTTCATTTGAACATGTAATTACCTATTAAAAAAGATGATATGATCTAGATACATGAGTTTTAAAAATATAAAACTATTGTATAAGATGTAAAAAAATAAGAAATTTATACATTGGGATAAAGAGAGAAAAATCATAACCCAATGGAAAAAATTGGGGTTCAAAAATAATCACTTACCATATGTCCGAATGTGGTTTTTGCATGATCTTAATGTCCTGGATTATAATATTAAAATAATTAATTAATTAATTTTAATACTTTCATACAATTATTATAATTATTATAAATTTTAAATGTACTTTTATGGTCTTTTTTATGACTTATATGATATAATGTTTTCATTCAGGAGAATTCGACTCCTGGATTTTCATGATTGTTTTACTTATATACATGTATTCTAAATCATTTAAAAGGAGATTAGTTTTCCATAATTTATATTAAAGATTATAATGTTCATAAATAATATTAAATGGTCTTACATAACAATTTTATCATATATGAGGATGATTCATTCGATGAAATATTAATGATAAACATTTAGATTATTTGGGTATTTTTTTACCATAACAAACTAGATTTTTTTATTAATTAATATTATGTATATATAATAGTTCCCAAAAAAATAGGTTGTAATACATTTATTAATATATTTATTAACCCTAAATAATGCCTTTATGATTATAATTTAATGTATCAATCGAAATTTTAAACACATTTTCCTTGAATTCATAATATCATCATATCACATAGGATGTTTTCATTTTAAGTACAAGATGATAAGGGAAGATAAATGATAATGGATTTATCCATTTACATAATAGAAATATTGTTTAAAAACATAATATTTAGTTATAATTTCATATGGATAAAGGAAGGTGATGAAAAAAATATGAAATGAAATTAAATTTTGAAACAAATTAAAAGACAATGAAAGATGTTTCTATATCTTAAATTATTCTCATTGTGAACATCCTTGAGGCACTTGATTTTGATCATTTATTGAGACTAATAGATCATTGATTAGGGGGAGATACATGGGATGTGTCTTAGTCCAAAATTGGACAATAATCAAAGATTGAGATTCTGAGTAAAATATATGGTGATGGGTGGTATTTCTAGTGGAGAAGAGGTGTGGCTTTTGATTACTTTATTCATTATTTTCTTATTTTTGTTTAATAATATGAATAGTATTGAATACCATGAATAAATAAATAAAATAAAGAAATATTCTTTGAGATTATTGGCTTACCTCAACATTACATCATCCATGACTTGTTAATTCATGTTATAAGAGTATATTATAAATTATTGTATTTTATTATTTTCCAAAAATTTATCTTTTTTAGAAAAATATATAATAATTAACATAAAATCTTATTCATGTGTATAATTAAATAAATTAAATATATTTTATGAAAAAAGTCTTCCAATTGTGAGAAATTTTTTTTAGCTAAAATCATCATTTACTCAAAAAATATCAATTTCTAAATGATAACTTTTTTAATAACACTTTAAAATTTTAATTAAGGAATAATAAAATTACCATGTAACCATAAGACACGAAAATACTACTTTATCATTATTTTTTATGAAAATTATTTTTAATTTAAGTCGTTATATTAATAATAAAATTGATAATAAATATTTACAATTCACAAAAATACTAATGCATGAATTATGTTTTTCAAAACATATATTTACTCATAATATGACAAAATTATAAAATATTTTCATTCATAAGATACATAAATTGTATTTTTATATTAATTGTTGTGAATATAATTCTATTGGATCGTTTTCCATTCCTAAGGGTTATATTAATATTTTGAAGGTCATGTTATTATTCCATTGGTATTGGTTCCTTAATTTCTAAAAAATATTATTATTTAATTCATCTAATATTAATAATGTTTTTGATATTTTATGTGTGATTTATGTGATATATAACATATTTAATAATTATATGATGATAAATTTCATTGATTGATTTTTGGATCCTTACATTCTTCCCTCATATGAAATTTATCCCCAAAAAAATCATTTTACAAACTAAGGGGAGAATAGGTGGGGGTGCATATCTATCATTGCTTCCTCCGGTTCTCATTTTCAATCTTCATTATTATTCTTCAACCATAGTAATTGGACAATATTACTATTCTTGTTTCATAGAACATTATTTTTTTAGTCTATGATCTTCATAATATTCTCCTCATAAGAGGGTTCATTTTCTAACTGTACCACCACTAAATTTAGTACAAGTCAGGGATCTGATATGTTTTTCATTAATAAGGATATATGAAAATAAAATTGTACATATGACATTTTTGTGGATGTTCTAATCAATATTCCATATCTATGACATAATAAAGAATCGTGAAGGGGTCTATGTAATTGGGACAGATCATTTTCTTTCTTCTCAAATATCATGATCCTCTTCCATGGTGATATGTGGAGTAATACCATGTCTCCATCATTAAACATGATATCCCATAAAAGACTCCCAACATTTCATTTATGTATAATTTTTTCTTCCATGATTTGATGCTGAATGGATTTCACCTTCTCCATCATTTCATCAACCATTCAGGTCATATTAGCTTACGTTCACAAACTTCATCCCATCATGTAAGTGTTTCACATCATTTTACATAATGGAATTCATAAAGATCCATTTTGATTATCAAGGTGAAACTATTGTGGTAAGATTACATGACCATAAATAGTTGTTGGACCCATCACCCTTTTATCTCCATAGATCAGGCACGCAACATGTCTTCCAGTGTTTAAATAGTTCACTCAGATTTTCCCTGAGATTGAGGGTTATAGGATGTAATGAATCTAATCCCAGGGTTTAAACTATGTTGGAGACATTTCATGAACATAAATTTTAATAGTATATCTTGATTGCATACAATTATTAGTGGTACTCCATTGTTCTTTTCAACTTCGTTTATTTATATATGTTCAAGTAGATCGATTGAAAAGTCCCCTCACATTTCAGTAAAGTGACTTTTCTTTCTATAATGATCCAGAACAACCCATATAGAATTATTTCTTATGGATGTATTTGGATGTATTCTGAAAAATTACAGGGACTTGTTTTCCCAATTCCATGTTGGTATAGGAAATGGTTTCTTCTTCCACTTAATCATTTTCCATTCATCGTTCACTTGCTAATATACAAGTCATGTTGGTGTATACTCAGCGATCACTTTCGTTATATTGTCCCACCAATTGTGTTATCATAGATCTCGATTCATCTTTCTACTCACTAGGTGAATAGTGAAGGGTGATAAATGATAATCATTCAAAATAAAATTCATTATCTCTGAATTCAATGGTACACATAAACATGCCACAAATATTAATAACACATCCTCAACAATTTTTTACTCTGAGGATTTACCCTTTTATAGCATCTTTCTTTTTCTGGGTTTTCAAATTATTTCATCGATAATCTATTATTTCCACCATTAGGGATAGTTGAGATATAATTTGGGAATTTATTGATGAAGTACTTTCCTTAATGATTCCCATATCCATCCATTCATGGTCCAAGAAGAATATATCATTCAAAATTCTCATCATTGATAATGCTAATGAATTATTTCTATATAGAGAATTTGTTACATTATTTTCAATACCATGATGGTTGTGCATTGAGAATTAATAGTCCTTGATGATATCTATTCATATTCTCTAGTTCATGTAATTCTCCGTCTATGTGAAAATATATTAGATGATCATATAATCAGAATATATCTCACAGTTCCTCCCATGTAGATAATGCCACCGGATTTTCAAGGTAAAGATCACAACAACAAATTGTAGATCATTTTTAGGATAGATTTTCTCATGAATTTTCAACTACCATGCTATGTATTCAATAACTTTATCATTTTTCCTCAGTAAATATTCAAATCCATTCATTGAAACCTCATTGTTGTAGCATTGTAGGTAATTATATAATAATACATTTACATATTAATTAATATTTATGAATTAGATATTATTTATAGTTTAAATTGCATACTATGTCTATTAGTATACCTGACAAAAAATATTGGGTTTCTCTAAAATCATAGGTTGCTCACAAGAATGAGATATACCAAAAAATATTACATTATTAAAATAAATATTTTATATGGTTGTTAGCTCCTAGTCATTGTATTAGTGGGAATGAATAAAACTAGCTATATAATTTGTAGACATTTTTATTAAATGTTTTTTACATTTTTATTTTAAATTTTAGATTCACAAAATGATAATAAATCTATTCTTAAGCATAAAGTATGATAGTATTTATGAAAAATGTATTTTTACAACCTTTTGATTGAGAGCCCTCTTTAAATCTAGTTTTTCACTTTTATATGTCATATTTGAAAAAATAACCTTCTTCTATTTAAGTAGGGCATAAAAATTTATTTGGTTAATTTTTTAATTTTTTTGATTAAAATTAATTTTTAATGAATAGTTAAATTTAATAAGTTTTTATTCTAAATTTATTTTTCATCTAATTAATTAATATATATATATATTTTAGTTACATTTTGTCTAAGTGTAATTAGATTATGTTTTTATCATTTAATCTATTGTTTTTTATTATATGTACCATCATATTGAAAATGAATAGAAAACCTATGTGAACTTTTTAATGCTTTGCTTAATGAACTCCTTTTCTCATTCCTACAATGGGGTTAATTTTAAATTTAAGTTTTACGCTTCTGAAAATTTATATTTCAAAAAATAAAAATTATGGTTGTAATAAGAATGAAAATTGTTGTCCAATAATATCAAACTAATTTTTGGTGATTAGTATCTTTAGTATTTTATTTAACTATGTTAAAAGGTAAATCTGGTAAATAAGGTTAAAAAGAATTTTATCGTAATATAAAACTACCATAACACTTGTCCTAATATTATTGGATGACTTGTGGCCAACCAAAAAAATACATGAGAAGGAATTTTGGGAATTGTTTTCTACTCGTGTGTGACTACGACATTAAAAACATTTTATTCTATGTAAAATTAAAAATATCATAATCCTCATCCCAATTACAAAAAAAAAATTAATAATGTTCTATATATATGATATCTTTGATTTTAAATAGTAATTAGAAACGTTAAATGATTAACTAAATCATGGTAATTTATTTATAATTTTTTGGAAATAAATAATGAAATTTCATTATGACACATTGATGATGCGTTAAATGATTTATTAAAGGAAGATTCAAATAAATGATACTAATAATAGAAAAATAAATATAATTTAAAATATTTGATTCCATAGGAGAATTTTATAGGTGAAAATGACATGTTATATGTATATTCAATTATTTTTTTGAAGTTATATGTCAGTTTTTTTATTTATATTACTTAAAATGATTAGTGTTAAAATTTACTTAATTAATATTGAAAAAATAATTTGATAAATTATCTAAAAACCAAATTTTTTTAAAAAAATAACAATGTGACTATGATAAGGTCGAAAAGTTCATTATGTTTAAAATTATTGGAAGTTGACACAATAAAATACAAATTATTTCCCCTTAATATTTAAAATACAAAAAACACAATTAAAATTAAAAATGAATAATTAAGTGTAAAACCAATTGATAAGGTTTGAAATTAAATCAATACATGTCTAAAAATTATTTTATTAGAGGTTTTAGAATTATTAAAATCATATCATAGAATTATCTCATTTTATAATCATTTGGATAAAAAATAATTAGTATTAATATAATATTTAAAGGGATTCCATAGGTTCCCCTCCCCTATCCTATAAAAAGGTACCCACTCTTCTCTAATGCTAACACTTCAAGAACCATTTTTTTGTCCAAGATACTCCAAAAACCACTCCAAATATCACTACCTAAATTATTAAGGCATTAGTTTAGGATGAAAACAATCATTATATGTGATAATACGTTCTTCAAAGACAATCCACCAATGAATATAAAGATATAAAATGTACGAGACAAGTCAGACTTGAGGTAAGGGACTTCATCTCAATATCATTACATTAAGGGATAATTTGATAATATATACTACCATATTTTATATGTTTTATAATTGTACACATTTACTTTTAATTTCATTAAATTTTTTCAAAAGGAATCTATTTCTACGAAGCATTCAACTAAATAACAAAAGAAATGAATTTTTCACGTATGCGGTGATAACAACCTTTATACCATAGTGACCAAGATTTCCTATATGGATTCCTATAAAAAAACATATTGTTTTTAAAATTAAAATAAATACCATATTCCATTTTCATGTATTATGTTATTTAAAATGGTTTTGATAGGTTATTGATTAAGTCAATGATATCTTGTGATTGAAATAAAGAGATTTTATTTTATATTTTATCTTGTTTTATGTGGTATGGTTATGTTATGGTTCGTGGGAATTGTTTATGTATATGAGTTGTTACATGATAATACTATGGAAGTTAAGCCTATGACAACTCCCCAATTCAATGGTTAATTAGATATAGTTAAATAATATGGTTTATCTTAAGAGATTTAAGGAATATACATTGATAGCTATTCAAAATGTAACCATAAAGGTTAATCCCAATGTAGTTGTGAAAGGTACAATGTACGTATGATATGAATTCTACAACATACCTTTACTATTTATGATTTTCACGATGTTTTTCAGGAATATTGAGATTTTTTGATGTATGTTAAAATGTTTATGTAATATGGGTGAAATATATGTTTTCAAGTGTTTATAAATATTCAAGGAATAACTTTTTATTTCCTTATTTTATATTCCATTACTGAGCTTTGTATCCTAATCCCTTGTTTTTGAAATGAATTTAATTATGTATAAAGTTTGGAAAGAGAAATTATGAAATCAAGATTAAGGTTATGAATATATTTTTCTTCAAAAACAAATCTTGTTTTATGCTAAAGAGTTGTTATTTTAAAAAAAAAATAGATAATGAGTAGATGTGTCTACATTGTAATATTTGAGTTGTTATGTAATATTTATTACCTAATACTGAAAAAATATAAACCATATAACATCCTCAATTTTAATTCTGGTTATATCTCATAATTATAAAAAATTTAATATCAGGACCCTATAGTTGGATTCAGAGGAAGATTTAGATAATAGTAGAGGATAGGTTATCATTTTAACATAAGATAAATGAAGAATATAACCATAATGGTTAGCATATTAAAAATATTCATAATTCATATATACAAATTCAATGAGTTTTATATAACATAATTAATATTATCTTAGTTTTAAACTCCTCATAAGATAGTTTATAATGATATTATTAATATAATCACACTATCTTTTTTGGTCTTCTAAAAAGGATGGTTCTTGTAGGCCCCAAAGTAATGATATATGTGGATATAAATGTGGTGGTTCTCATAATATTTAACCAAATGAAATATGAGGTGAAATTAAAAATATTAATGTTATTATAAACTAACTATCATGAGTCACGATTAACCACTAGACCATGGTGAATTTCTAATTCATTATATATGAGAAAAATGAATCCATGTAGAAGTTCATGTAGTAATAATAAAAGGTAAGTATATTAATTGACATATGTGTCAATGATGTGGAATGAAACACGTGGGAAAAAATTTTAATGGTACTAGATGATTTTATATATGTGGTAGTGTAGGTCATAATGCAATAACTTAAAAAAAAGGAGGCATTCAGTCGACTCTATGAATTAGAAAGAAGTTATTTTTGAGTTACAGGTTGAATGTTTTAAATTTGGGGCATATGTTCATTATAAAAATAAATTTCCTATGATGATTGTTATAAAATGGGATTAGGTAGACCATAAAAATACACGTTTAACAATAACTAATTCCATTACAAATTATGTTGAAGAAATTGAAAATGACATATGAATGGTACGGATTATGTCATGACCAATTTTTATAAATTATAGAATATTAGGACATGAGTCATGTTTTTTAAGAAGTATGTATTATGATATAAAATGAAAAATCATGGATAAGGGATCATCTAGAATAAGATTAAGATGACTTCATATTAGGAATTCAAGGGTTAGGGTAGATTATAGGATGATTAAATGTTTAGAAGTATTAATGATCTATTGATAGTGGGGTTACATTGGAAATACTTTTTTAGTATGAGTATTCCTTATGTATTATATGTGAAGTGTTATTTGTGGAATAATTATCTTTAAAATAAGGACCGCATACCAAGAAATCGAATACAACCCTTTACAAATGATACATAATTTTTATATAAAAGATACTAGAATAAATACATAGAGTTATATGAAATAGAGAATCTTTTATCATCCCAGGTTTTGGATAATTTGATTCCAATATTACATTCAAAATATAAATGTACAAATTCTAAAAAAAATTATAATAGAAATTATTACACATTAGAAATCATCGTTTCACATCCACTAAACTTTTATGATTAATTTAAAAAACAAAGGGTGAGAAAAAAAAAATGCCATGTAAGGGGTTTTAAAAAAATTGTAATAAATAATAATTTCTCTTTAAAACATTTCTTAAAAAACATTCTTTAAATCATGAAATTATCTTTCTTTATTACATTTCATCACTATTTTCTTGAGATATTCTAAAATATCCATTATGATAAACTGATTCTAAAAACTGACAAAAAAGTTTAATAGTTATAATAGAATGCATCATAAAATCATGTGTGCACTTGATCATAAATGCAAGAAGTGCAACACATAATTTGGATAATGACCATACTTAATCATTATATGAAAAGCTAGAGGTGGGGATAATAATTTAGACATGAAATAATTTTTTTTCAAAATTGTACAAAAATTGCTTTCATTTATCTTTATGGTATGAACACTAATTAGCAATCCATATTTATAATGATTTATAAATGAATATATTATATATATAAAACATTAAACTTTTTTTACATTAAATTGTAAGGATGGTTAATATTGGATCGTAATAGAAATATCATTATCCATGGATATTTTACTAGTTGAATAATAACATAGACATTCACTTACATGAATCATTATGACAGAATACATAATGCATAACAAATATAAACATTCTGTCAAGGCCTCATTCCCAGAATATACATAACTATTCTATCATGGCCTCATTCTAAGACCAAGTTTCTCTCATGTGACCTACCAATGCAACAAGAGGCTATTTCAGGCCTCACCAATCACAAAATAAGTCATAATAAGTCCTCATATTTCTAATAAAAGTATTTCATTAAATCGATCGTCCCCATACCACATTGATTTATGTTCATATTTGACTTAGGAGCGATAAATTCATTAAACAATCCAAATTTTCCCTTATATCTTTGAAGAGATTAGTTTATAATCCATAGGTTATCATAAAAATATTCATCTCATACTTAAAATAACTAACTTTATTTTCATTTCATTAATAAATTTAATGATAAAATAAATACAGATTTAATAAAAAGATTACATATATTGTATTGTCTTTTATAAATAGGGTTCCCACAAGAAATGATAAGGTTACTCTCATGTGGATAAGTAAATAAATTTTTAAATGGATAAACTAGTTTTTCACTTAATATGATAACTTGTATAATAATTTCACATAAAATGACATGGTCTATCTCATTTTTTGAGAAGATGACAAGTTAATAGGAATTTAAAATAGTAGGATTGGATATTGACCAAAACCATTTATAATTTCTAAAAAAATGAATGAGAACAACTATTCTTATTTTTTTATACACAATTAATATACATGTATATATATAGATATATATATATTAATGTTTATGCTTGTATATGTGTGTGTGTGGATTTTAGGAAAAAAAACCTTTGAATTTTTAAGGCCAAAACCCTCCCATAAATTAATATACATTTTTTTGATATAATATACATGGAAAAGAAACTTTTATTATATATATAAATATATATTCTGAAAATGTTCACTTTTTTATTTTATATATGTATATATATAGACATATATATACAATTTTTGGTAAAAGGTCACAATATAGTCATAATATTAAAAAAATTAATTTATTAGAAATATATTCATGAAAAAGGATACTGCATATCATTTATGAAATTTAGGTTAAAGAAACAAACATGGCTTTCTACATACATATATACAGGCATATGATTTCAATAAAAAATAATAGAATTCCACTACAAAATTGTAATTAGGGAAGTATTAACTGGAAAAAATAAATTCAAAATCCCTTGAAAACAATTCTAAAAATCATTATTAGAAAGATAAAAACAATTTTTTTAATAAAATGGGATGGTAATGGATAATTGAATGAAAAAAATCTACACTAAAATATAATTCCCCTTATTTGATTCATATCATGTGAGGTTGAGTGTTTATGGAACTTAGAGATGATGGGAGAGATTGGAAGATGAAAATTATGTGGGTTTTAGTTTCTAAAAAATGTGGTTTTTAAAATAATCTAGTGTTCCAAATTATTAATCTGAAAAATGAAATCTAATAAAAAAGTGTTAATTATAACTAATTCAACACACAATAGTGTTAATTTACTCCCTAATATTATAAAAATAGTGGAGGAGGAGGAGGATCCAAGTCATAGACAGTGATTTTTGGTTAAAGATAACACCACTTTGGGAAATTAATCAAAAGACCGAGACTGAAAAGAACCTAGCGAGGAAGAAAAAATTTTATCATGGGAAAGAGGGGATGGAAATGGTTTGGTGGCTAAAAGCTTGGATGGGGACTATTGTGGCTCCATGAATAAGATGATGGGAGAAATAAATGGGTATTCTCCATTAAATCTTGTCCAATCTAATGAAAGAGGTTAAACCTAATTTTTTTATAGGGAGACTTGTGTCTAGAAATAGATGACTGTGATTTTCTCACATATCCGATTAGACAGCTGTAGTGGCTCAAAATCTTAAAAAATAGATGAATCGATGCAATTAGATCACAGCCTTGATCAGACAGTCATAGTGGATCCATGAGATTTAAATAGGTTGTGTGACCCATATATAGAGTTTCAAGATCTAATGTCTCATAAAAACAAGGTGATGAAACCATGAAAATCTTGGTTGGATGGATTAAAAAGTGCGGGTGGTTAGGATCTCGTGCAGTGAGATCAGACCACTTAGATTTCATCCCAGGGAAAAATATTTTTCCCACATTGGAACCCAACCAGTTTTGTGACTGCTATATAAGTCTCGGTGTGTGGTTTCACCTCCTGATGACATAAGAAGCTACACTGGAGTCCTTACAAATGGGACTCCACCCATGGGTCCTCATCCCATCCTATCTTGCACTAGTGCACGGCCGGGCTCACCCTCTGCTCGAGACTGACTAGGCTCTATACATGTGCCTTTTTGTGCGATGTGCCTCAACTATTCATGCTAGGGTTCACTCCAGACTACTCAACCCTCTTTTGGTGTGGGTAGATGAATCCTTTCAGGGGTTGAACTGGTCCCCCAGTCTAGTTGAGGCATCCTCATAGCCTAGGGATGCTTCCCAATTTTTAATCAATTTTAGAAAAAATTACATTTTATAGCTAATCATTATAGGAAGAAAAAAAATTAATCAAAATACCAATATATGTTTAAAACCATATCATTATGAAATACTAAAGACTCGTTCTTTGTATGAAAACCCATATATTATTAACATATTTTATTTTTTCAGTACATTCAAAACATCTTATATAATTCTATATATAAAATTATAATGATTAATACCTATGTTGTTAATTTAAAACCATAATTTCATTTGTCCAAAAATGTTATTTTAAAAAATTTAAACACCCCCAACAGCTTAATTCCCCAACAATCATTTTAAACTCTAACGACCCCTTATAATATTAAATTTGAATAGTATAAATACACGTTCAAGGTATTCCAAGGATCACAACAATTTCAGGTTTTAAGAGGATGGTTTTCTATTTTTTTTGACTCTACGTATTAATTCATTTCTTCCCCCTATTTTTTTTGGTTTTGGTGGATTCAAGTGATTAAGGCTACTAAATCGGTCTTGTTGTGATGTTGGGAGGTCTTCTGTTTATTCTATTGGGTATATAAATCATATTCCATGAGTTATTTTAATCCCATGTATCACTGTAATATATTAATGTTTGAATAAAATGTTTCTCTTTCTGTGTAGTGTATTTTGAAATAAAACATGCCATTACTCATTAACACGATATTAATGATGATAATTAATAAAATTATTATTTTTTATTTATAATCATGTTCGAGGTGTTAAAATATCTATCCCTTAAAATAATTGTGTCCTCTCAATTCATTTTTACTCATGCACTACCACCATCACCAACCCTATAACATCATTCATGATGTCCCTACATAATTTTTTTAATAGTTATAAATTGATTAACAAAATGTGATTAAAAAAATGTTTTTAATTGATACCATCAGTAGGTCCATCATTGTGGGAGACATTCTTGGTATTTTCTCATAGTTAGGTTAATACCAAAATAATTTTTAAATAATTTTATTACATTTTTTCAAAGACACCATGAACAACTTGGTTTAAACTCATCCAAACATTAGTTGGTCCTCAAGATAATGGAATAGGAGGTGTAATGTTTAGAGATATCAGAATAGAATTGGTTATGATATCCTATTAAGATTCCTTTATTTTCTAAAACCCATATATCATAAAGTCTTACGTACATACTAAAGCTCAGAACCTGAAAGAGATAAGTTGTACAGGGGTAACCCACCTATGTAGATTCTCATAATCATTCCAAGGCTGGATAAGTCTAAAAAATGGTAAAACATAGGCAGAGGCCTTCATAGTAACTTCCCTTATGTGAATAATATGAAAGTTGGGAATTCAAAATAATGTAGTTGTCCTGAATCTTTACTTGGTGAATTCGAAGAACATTTGTGTTGTTTAACACCCGGTATAGGTGTTTGCAGGAGAGACCTAGGATTGAGAAAGGTGGGTAATAATTTGACTATCATATGGGTATTATGGTCTTGTTAATCTCAGTAGGAATAGATATGGTATTTGGGGAACACTATCCTTCCATCTTAAAATTTTTGGCAAAAAAATCACATATGTAAACATGTTTAAATTAGCAGTTTTATTCCAATTTTCTAATGTTCACTAGGGCATTCCACTGACACAAAATATAATGACCCAAGCTCGAGAAACTGGACACATACCTTTACTAATGATGTGTAATTATTTTTATAAATGATACATTAATCAATAAAAAACATTAAATAAAATCGATGACATTTTACCCGCCTAGGTTATAGAGAATTAGATTCCAATGTTACATTCAAAATATAAATGTATAAATTCAAATAAACATTATCATAGAAATGCATCAACATTAGAAATCATTGTATCACATCCACTAAAACTATAAGATTAATTTAAAAAAAATATTGAAAAAAAGTTATAGAAATGGTTTTTAAAACAATATAAATTGAAAATAATTTTTCATTAAAACATTTCATAAAAATACAAGATTTGAATCGTGAAACATTATTTCATTATTACATGTCATCACCATTTTCTTGAAAGATTCCAAAATATATTTTAGGATAAAATGATTCTCCAAATTTCCAATCATGTTTAAAATTTATAATATAGTTCATCACAATATGATGTATGCACTTGAATAGGAATGTAAGAATTTCCACCCATAATTTGGATAATGGTCATACTAAATCATTCTATGACATGCTAGTGGTGGGAGGAACTATTTATACATAATATAATATTTAATCATAATTGAAAAAAAATTTAATCTATCATTATGTTTTGTAAACTAATTATTAATCCCTCTTTAAATTAATTAATATACCTCTATATTATTTATATATGAAACTTTAAACCATGTGGACCTATAATTATAATGCTAATTAATAGAATCTCATAATAGAATGATCATTATCCATGTATATTTTACTAGTTGAATTATAACATTGACTTTAAATTTTTAGAATCATTGTGAGGAAATTCTTAATTCAAGAAAATCATAATCATTCTCTAAAGGCATCGTGCCAAGACCATACATAACCATTTTATCAAGGAATCGTTCCAAGACCTAGTTTGTCTCATCAGACCTATTAATGCATTGAGAGGGTATATCTGGACTCACCGATCACATAATTAGTCTTATTCATTCCTAATATTTCTAATAAAGTATTAATTTAAATAAATGTGTCTTATTCCACTTTTATCTATGTGGATCTTAGTCATATTTGAAATAAATTCATTAAACAATCCAATGTTCTCTATTCCACCTTAATGAGTTTAGCTCATAATCTTAAGGTTATCATTAAAATAATCATCTCGTAATTAAATTAAATTAATTTATTTAAATTTAATCAATAAATTGAATAATGAAATAAATACACATTTAATTAAAGGAATAAAAATGTTGTTCTGTGTTTGAAATATACGCTTTACACATGAAATGATATGGTTCATCTCATGTATGTGAGTAAATATATTATAAAATTGATAAATAGGTTTTGCACTTGAAATTGTTACTTGTATCAAAATTACTCATAAAATGACAAGGATTTTATCATGATTTTGAGGAAACAATGTGTTTATAGGAATTTATAACAATAGGTTTGTATATTGACAAAAACTGTTTATAATTTCTAAATAAAATATCGAGAACAACTAATCATAAGTTATTTATATTGTATAAACATGTATAAATACACATATATATATATATATGTGTGTGTGTGTGTGTGTGTGTGTGTTTGTCTGTTAATTCATTTATATGTCTGTGTGTGGATTATTGGCACAAAACCCTATGAATGGTTTTCGCAAGAACCCTCCCATAAGTTAATATTAATTTTATAGCTAAAAGATAAATGTATAATAAATCCTTAACATATATAAATATATTCAGAAAATATTAAGTTTAATTTGTGTATATATGAATGTATATAGATATATATATATACAAACTTTTTGGTAAAATGTCAAAGAATGATAGTAATATTAAAAATCCAATTAATTATATATAGAATCATAGAAAAGGATAACACATATCATTTATGAAATTCCAGTTAGGGAAAGAGGAATGGTTATATACATATATATATATGAATATGATTAAAAAATAATATAATAGAATTACCTTACACAATTACATTTTTGGAAGAATAAACAAGACATTATAAATACCAAATCCCTTCTAAACAATTCTTGAAATTGTTATTAGAAAAGTAAAACTATATTTGAAGAACTTTTTTGGGCGGTAATAGTGAAATGATCTAAACAAATCAATATTTAAATTTAAATCACATTAAATATTTCAGATCAGATGAGGATGAGTGTTTCTGGATATGAGAGATGAAGGGAGAGCTAGGCCTATGGATTTTATGAGGGGTATTAGTGAGTGAAATGCGAGGTTTTTAAAACAAACCAAAGATTAAAATTATTAATTTGAAAAGAAAATTCTAATCCGAAAAGGTGTTAATTAAAAAAAATAAAAAAAAATCTGGTTTAATTGACCCCCTAAAATTATAAAATTATAGGAGGAGGAGGATCTGAGTCATAGACTGTGATGATTAGTTTAAATATGACACCGTATTGGTAAATTTATCATAAGGTCAAGACTAAAAAAATCTCGGTATAGAAGGAAAAATTATATTACAAAAATGTGGGGATAGGGAGTGTTCAGCAGTTATAAGCTCGGATGGGGGCGGGCATGGCTCCAAAAAAAGAAGTAAGGAGAAATGAAACGGAGGTCTGGAGAAAATTTGTTTAGATCTATGGGTTGAGGTTAACAATAATTTTTTTGGAAGGGAGACTTGAAGATGGTAACAAATAGTTCATCTATTCTCGTGGATCTGATCAGATGGATACAGTAGATCAACATAATTTAAAATATACAAATGGATGAGATTAGATTTCCACTTTGAATGGGTGGTTGTAGTGGACTGTCATGTTTTAAATTGGTTGGGTGTTCCAGATCAAATGCATATAGATCTAATGACCAGTAAAACATGGAAATGAAACCGTAGAGATTGGGGGTCTAAAGACTAAAGTGGTTCAGATATTTAAGATCTCATGAGATGAGATTAGATGGAGTAGATTGTGTTATGTGGAAAAATATGCATCCCACATCAAATACCAACCAGTTTCGAGGCCACCATTTAAGGCTCGGTGTGTGGTCTGATCTCTTGATGACCCAAGCAAACACACTGAAGTCATTACACCCATGATTCCACCTTCAAGCACATAGCCCACCCACTCTCTTGATAGTGTGTGACCAGTTTCACCCTCTACTCGTGCCTGACCAATCCCTATACATGGGCCTTTGCGCATAACTTTCCTCTACTATGCCTTCTATGGTTCACCCGAGTCTTCTCAAGCCTCCATAGGCACAGTTATATACATTCATTCTATTGTTGACAGGGTCCCACAGACGAGATAAGGTGTCTGCAAGGCCTAGGTATGGAACCTATATTTTATAAAATTTTAGAACAAAAAATATATTTTACAACTAAAATTTTTAGTCCAAAAAAACAATTAATCCAAACACAAATCTATCATTAAAACCATATTATTCTAAAATACGAAAAACTATTTCCTAGTATGAAACCCTCTATTTTATTAACATACTATATTGTTTTAGGACATCTAAAAAATTTAACACAAATAAATGCATAAATGAATATTTTCAAATACCTTTGTTATTAGTTTAAAACCATAATTTAATTTATCCGAAAATATGATTTCCAAACACATAAACTATCCCAACATATTAAAAAACCAATAGTAATTTTAGATCCTAACAGCTATATATAAAGGTCTAAATAATCCATATAAATCCCCGTTCAAGGTATTCCAAGTATCATGATCATTTATTATTTTAAGAGGATGGTTCTCTACATTCCTTTGACCTATGTATTATTTATATTCTTCTCACTATTTTTTTGTTTAGGTGGATTAAAGGGATGAGGGCTACATAATCGATCTTGTTATGATATTGGGTGGTCTTCAATTTATTATATTGGGCATTGTAATTAGTTTCTTAGAGTAATTTTAATCCATTTTATCATTGTAACATCTTAGTGTTGGAACAAATAATTTCTCTTTCTCATTACTGTATTTTGAAATAAAAAATTTCATTCCACATTAACTCATGAATAATGATGATAATAACTAAAATTATTATTATTACATTTTTAATCATGTTTGGGGTGTTACATTTTATTTTATGTATATAATTATAAAGAACCATTATGGTTTATATGATAATTTATTTTGAAGAAAGTATGGGATATTACATTTGGAAGAAAATTTAATGGTAAATAATAACCTATGACGTTAAAACATGATATGGTTATTTTTGAGGAATTTATCTCATTTTTTTAATATTAAAATAATTATATAGTTTCTAAAAAAGAGTCAACATGCGAACAATGTGATAACATGTCATTTCCGACAAGGGTGCAAGAATCGAACCCATAATCGATGTGTGGTAGGGCATTATTGACTACCACTAGCCTACGCAAAGCCCCTGGTTAGTATGAATATTACTTTTTACATAAATTATTTTATGGGTTTAGAATAAGTTGATTTGTGAGAAATAAATTACATAAAATTGTTAACCATGGGATTTTAAAATAATTTTATGATTAATGAATAATATTATGTTTGAATCCGTTCAATATTTTTGGAAACATATATGATAATGAAAAATAGAATACTATGGAATTTTATTTGAGGAGTATTGGATTAATTATTTTTGAATAAAGATATGATTTACTTATGGGATTTTGGCGCCTTGGGTTATTTATAGAAATAATTAATCTATTTTAGAAAATATTCCATTTTAGAAATTACACTTTTGGTATTAGACATTAAGAGTAGTTGATGTAATTTTGAGATAAATTATAAAATTTACCAAGGAAGACGATGTTATCTAATCCTTCTAAATTTTGTTTTACAATATTAGTTTAGATTATTTAGTGTAATTTTAATGAAAATTATTTTTTAAATTTCCATTTTTGAAATTTGGATATTTCTTTTTAATTTTAGAGATTAAAAGTAGTGTTCGTCATAAAAATGATTATTCTTTTTCAGAATTAACTTCTCATGTACTGACCATTTATTCTTTTATAATGTCTCATTATAAAATAAACATATGGATAATCATTTTTGGATTATGCGATTCTATAGATTATTATTATATTACATCAAAAATTCATCAAAAACACTCATCACTTGGAGAAAAAGGTGAGTTTGTGGTGGATTTTGATTAATGTATGAACATCAACTTCTTAAATAAGTAGGATTCATTATGTTCTTTATCTTGAAAGCAAATTAATTCCTTAAATATATTAAAGGGATATTAAAAAATTTTATCCATTTAATTTTCATAATCGTTTTTTGAACCTTCACACATTTATGGTTTTTTGATGGATATGTTTTCAAATATTTTGTTGACTATCACTCTTTATTAGTCTTGGAGAGTTATTTTTATCATCCATGTCTAGATTTTCCAACATGGAATCCTAGTTAGTGTTTTATCATGTAAACATAGTATATTCCTTTTTTCATTTAATGTTTATGTTTTAAATGCTTATTTTGATGTGGAATTTAAATGATGTAATTTTTAAAGTTAAAACATTAATTTGTGATCCCAAATTTAAAATTGGGATAATGAAATTTCTAAAATGGGGGAAGGAAGTGACATCCCAGATAACTATACAGTATTCCTTGTTCTTATATATTAATATTTATGAATTATATACTAATTTTAGTTTAATGGGGAAACTATGTTAGATAGTGTACCCAAAATTAAATAATGGGTTTCTCCAAATTCTAATGTTTGAAAAAATACTGGGATATAATGAAAACATACAATATTAATATTATTATTTAAAATTGTTGTGATATCATAGAATTTTTATTGGAGGGAATAAATAAATCTAGCTATATTATTTTTACACATGTTTTAAAAAAAAATTACTTCCATATAATATTTTTAGAGGCTTAAAATGAGAATAAATCCATTTTTCAGAATAATGTAATCTACAATTTTAAAAGTTAGTTTTTCATCCTTTTGATGGAGAAAAAATTTTAACTATACTTTTTATCTATTATATTTTCTATTTGGAAACATAACCATATTATTTAGAAGTGGGAAATCAAAATTTACATTGGTTAATTTTTTGTATTTTGATGATAAAATTTATTTTTTTAATGAATAATAAAAACAATAACTATTAATTCTGAAAAAAAATAATCTAATTTATTTTTATAGTTAGATTTTACTTTTAATTGGTTACAATATTTAATTATATTATGTTATTATCATTTCATCTAATGTAGTTCATTAGAAAAAAATCATATTGAAATTGATTAGAAAAACTTTGTGAACTTTTTTGAACGTTTTTCTTACAAAAACTCATTTTATCATTATAAAATTGATGTTAATTAAAAATTTAATTTTTCCAGTTCTGTGAAATTAATTATCAAAGAATATCATACATTATTTTAATTACTATGAAAATTTTGGTGAAATAATGACAAAATAATTTTTGTTTAATAATTATTTTAGTATTTTATTTACCACGGTTAAAGGATGATTCAGATAAATAAGAGTAAAAGTAATATTATAATTATATAAAACTACCATAAAACTATCCCTAATCATATTTTATGAGTTATGGATGACCAGAAAAAATACATGGACTTAAATTTGGGCCGTTGGAAGCCACTTGGATATGATTATGACATTAATAGAATTTTATTTATATTAAAAAGAAATATATCATAAACATGTCTCTTATTACTCATTTTTTTAATATGGTGTTATATTTGAGATATCTCCAATTATAGATATTCAATATATAGATAAAAATATAACATAAATATATTTTGATAATTTCTAATTTATTGGATATAAATCATTAAATTTAAATATGACACAATGATTATGAAATTAATGATTTATTAAAGGAAGAATAAAATATATGATTCTAATAATATTAAAATAAATATAAATGATATTTTTTATGTCATTCAGTAATTTCATAGGTTTCTCTGATATATTATAAGATTTTTAAATGTTTTTTCTATGATATCTCATTATTTTGATTTTATTTAAATTCAATAAAATGATTATTTTTAAAAATGACATAATTGATATTTAAAAAAATTATTATTGAAAATATTAAAATGTCCTAAAATTTATTTAAAAATCCAAAAAATTACTATGATATGGTATAAAAGTTCATTATGTTTTTAATTAGGTGAAATTCAACCCATAAAATATAAATTTATAGCATCTTATTATTTAAAATGTTGATATGACAATTAAAATTTAAAGAGAATATTAAGGGTAAACTAAAAATATAAGTTTTAAAATAAAATCAATACATGTTCAAAATTTATTGGATGATGGGATATTTAACAGTGCCCATATATTCATAAGAATATCTCATGTTGGAGTCATTTGGATTAACATATTATTATATATAAATTCAATATTTTATGAGTTCTTAACAGTGTCCCTCCCCTCTCCTATAAAAATGTATACACTCTTCTCTAATACTCACATCAAGAACCATTTAGTTCAACCAAGATCTCCACAATCCCCCTCCGTAAATCACTCCCCAGAGTCATGATTCCTTAGTTTAGGATAGACACCCTCCTTGTATGTGTTTAGGTGTTCTTTAAAAGTAATCAACCAAATAAAAAGAGTATAATGAATGCATGGGAAAAGTCATACATGCGGTAAGGTACTTCGTCTTAATCACCATTCATTGAGGCATATTTTGATTATATATACCTCCTTCATTTATATAGTGTATAATTATCCCCTAGTAGTTTTTATTTCATTCAGTGGATTTAAAAGGAAATCATTTTCATTGATGTGTTTTACTAAATGAGGAAAGGAATTTTTTTTAATGTATGCGTTGATAACGACCGTTCCGTCACCATGACCATTATATGATATTTGGATTCCTTTATAAGTCGTGATTTTTTTAATGGAAAAAAATACTATGTTTTCTTTTCATGTATATTGGTATTGATAATGTTTTAGATAATGGATTTATTATTTCAATGATATCTTTTCATTTTAATGTGGAAATTTTATTTTTTATGCTTGTTTTATGTGATATGATTATGTAATGGTTCTTGAGAATTATTTTTGTCTACGGGGTTGTCTACGATAAAATAGGGGTGGGTGATCTTGTGATAGCTCTTTAATAAAATGGGTAATGAGATAGAGTTAAATGATAAGGTATATCATAAGAGATTTATGGAATATATGGTGATGGGAATTCCAAATGTAACCATGAATATTTCTCCCTATATAGTCATGAAGGATAAAATGTAATTATTATATGGATTCCAAGAGTTTCCTTTATGATTTATTATTTTAATTATTTTATGCAATCATATGATTTTTTATTTATGTTAATGAGATTATGTTTTCTTGTTGAAAATTATGATTTCACTACTGTATATGTGTTTATAGAAGAACATTTTCATTCCTTATTGGATATTCCCTTAATGAGATTTTTCTGATCAAACATAGTTTTTGAAAAACATTTCATAGTTTCTAAGGATGGGTAATAGAAAGGAAGAAGTAAAGATGATTTTTATGAATATTGTTATCTATAAAAAGATGTCTTGTTTTATGTTAAAGAGTTATACTTTGTGAATAAAATAGATAGTGAGTAAATGTGTGTTATTTATAATATTTGAATTGTTATGAAATATTCATGGCCTAATTCTCTAAATATCTATTCCTAAAAATATCCTCAATTTGAATTCTTGTCTTAAATAAAAATTATGATATGTTTAAGGCCTGGCCCTTATAGTTTTATTCCAAAATGAGTTCTCCACTTGTCCGTATCATGAGAACCAACATAGTGATAATGCTCTTTTTTAACTCTTTGAAACATACTTAGTATTAACTAGTCAAAATAATTATATTTCCCATCTATGTTAGCTTGGTTATTAGGTGTGAAAATCATGAATATTTCTTTAAAAATAGTAGGTAATTCAATGTATACCAAGAAAACTACAGATCTTTACTACAGATTTTGGGATGGACCATTCATTGATTTATTTTATCTTCGAAGGTTCCACAAATATTCCTCTACATGGGATAACATGTATCAATAATGATACTTTCCCCATCTATAACTCACATTTACTCTATATTTAGTACTTTTTTTCCTTCACATTATCTTCAGAAAAATATTCAAATGCCCCTTATGTTCCACCATCATGTTGTATATCAGAATATCATCAATAAAGACTACAAAATTTTTTCATGGTAATATCTAAAAGTGAAAATCATTATGTTACAGAGAATTTCTAGAGAAGTAGTGAGTATGAAGGTGATCACTATGAACTAATGGTTTCTATACCTTTATTGAAAGTATGATTTGGGAATATCTTCAATGCTCGCTTTTAATTTGTGATGTCAGGCCTGAAGGTCCACCTTAGAGATATACATGCACCCACATAGTTGATCAAATCTGTCATCTATATATAGAAGGAGATATGTGTTCTTTATTGTCATTTTACTGATCTCATGATAATAAATTATATGTTGAATTGATTCGTCCTTCATCATGATGAAGAGGATTTCCACACCGCTTGTAGAAGCACATAGACTTATAAAACCCTTTTCTACATTATCTGAGGCTGAAAATCCATTTTTTTATTTTTGAAAACACTATTTGGCTAAGTGAGAACCCAAAAGTAAAAAATCACTTTGAGGCTATGTGAGAACCAAAAATCCATCTCAATGATCCATAGACAGAATAGAAACATTGTAAACACAAATATAATGGACCAAAAAAACAAAAAAATAACGTGTTCAGTGGGATCCACTATTGAAAACACGAGCCAAAACAAACCAAACAAACATTGATAGAAAAACGCGCACACCAAGAAAAAAAAACAAATCTGCATAAGAGACTTCAAAGGAGGTTGACAGATGGTTAAGGCTTCATCGACATAGATCCACAATGAGAAACAACGAGACTGTTGAGCCACCATGGACAATGAAACCGACAATCATCTGAAAATTTCAACATTCACCAGGGTCACCAGCACCATCCAAAACCTCATGGGATCCATCGAACCCGACCAAGTTGGAGTTGAGCATGAATAAGCATTAAAAAATGGAAGAGGAAACCAACAAAATGTGAAATAATCGAGACACAGAAACCTTGGAAACAGTCGTCGTCGCCACAAAATGATCTCAGGTCAAGCCTCTATCTGCTGTGTATGCACCTGCTAGTAATCTGCACCCGGCTGCTCACAAACATGCTTGGCGACGATCCTATGATCAGACGACACTGACTCGATTCCAAAACTGGAAGGGATAGACACGAACACAATGGTGACCAGATCTAGACAGATATTAATGAATCGATACTGGAGGCACACCGAACAGGGAGGGTTGGCAATGCGACAGCAGGATCTAGTGGTGTCTTCATTGTCGCAGATAGCGCAACTCGTGGAAGACAGGAATCAGCGTCGGGATCCCTGCTGCATCGGGAACACCATGTATTTTGGAGTAAATCCACTCACCAGAAAGTGAGCTCGGCATCGGTGGGAACCAGAGCTGTCACGTCACATGAGGAAGAGACGATCACGATTAAAGGCAGGGCAGGCCGACAAAGGGCCAAGGTATCCAGGGCACTAAGATTCGGGACATCAGAATTCGCGCGACGTTTGGATGTAATATCTTCCCCCTTTTTTGTTCTCATATATAACTCAACCTCTATATTTTGAGGTGGCATTTGAATAGTTCTACTGATCATGTAAGATATGAAATAATTTAAACTACTATAATCAATAAGTATGTTTTCTATTCTTGAATGAATAAACATTTCATTGGCCACCACACCATTTTTTAGCTCATCCATAGTAGTAGTGATAAAATATTCTCTTCTATGATATCTTTTATGTAGTTTTTGTAGACTACCTTAAAAAACCCATGCCTTAGGGAATTGGATCTCATAATTCCCATTCTCATTTTAGTTGAAACACTAAACTATAGTTTGAGTGTTTATTAGAACATTCCCTTATTCTTCCACATTAATTGGATTCTTCATGTTCCATCGGGTTTTTAGCCAAATGCAACATTCTTTTTTATTTGAAGAATATCATGGTTCCTATTAGATAGTTTCCCGGATACTTCTTCCTATAATTTTACATGTGTGATGTTGGGTTTCCTTTCCATCATGTATTTTTATATTCATCCTCCCATATTAACCACAATTTTCTACATTTTATCTCTTACCCCATGACACCACTAAGAGTCTCCAATATACATTCCAACCTTAAGGTCACAATTGACCATATATTGATATCTATTAAAGTCTCAAATCACTAATACTTATTGTAGACTTAGATTTAGACTACTAACGAAGTGATCCTTCATACATTAGGTGTTCACTAAAAAGATAGATAAATATATTCCATGCATAGTAATTTTTTCCTTGTACACCCCAATAAACTCATCGTCCATTTTCATTGGTCGGAGGAACTCCCATTCCATCTTAAGACAGAGGGTTTGGGGGAAATATATATTGAAATATATTTTCATGAAATCATCCAATTCAACACAAAAATGTCTTACTTGGGATTTATGTTCTTGATCTGTGTCAACCACAGATCTACTTCCACTTAAAAATAATAATCCCCCAGCAAAACATTCATTTCATTGATCACTAAAGGACATATAATATCTTATCAATGGAAAAAATCAATTATTTCATTATGAGGGGGTCAGAAGATCCACTAAACATGGTAAGAATTGTCCACATAAAGAATTTGATAGTAACATTCTCTTTCTTACAAAAAGGATGATCTTCCATATGATTCATGTTTTCATTCATAACATGAGCATGTTGATCATGTACTATAATTATGTATTGGGAACCCAATCCAATATTATTTGTCATTTCATTTGGTTAATCATCACATTTCTTAACACATTTATATTTTTTATGGGTTCTTATATTTATATCCATTAAATATGAAGAATAATATACATTTAGGGGGTTTCAAAACATAAGTAATAATAATTATAAAAGGAATGTTTAGAAATAAAATAATAAACATGGAAATAAAAAATATAACATAAAACATGATTCCCAAAATTAAAATATATTTTCTCAATAGGGATAGAATTGTTTGTTGTGATCTTACTAAAGATTTTTATTTTTAATATCCAAAAATAACTAGTACATTCTCTAATACCCAATAAAATTACACCCTCCTTTTACCCATATATTTATATGGTTTTAAACATAATTAAACATCAAATAAAACCGATGGATCATAATTTCTATTGTCTTTATATGAATAGGTACATAAAATTGAAAACATGGAAATTGAATAAAACATATTTATTTTATTCATCCATGAAGTGAAATTATTATCCATTGAGCTCCTATCTCATCATTGAATAACCAGTATAAAAAATGAGATGAGATATAAAAGCAAAGTATGTGAATAAACATATGAATAAAGTGCAACACATCATTTTTAAATCATATCATGTTGACATAAAAATGGCACAAAACCTGAATAATAAAAAGGTAACATAAAATGTTTAACATGATATCATATAAACATGACATCATTGAAATATGGAAATTATATATAACATGAAATTGTTATGATTCATGTATAATCTCACATGGAGTAACATGAGTCAAGCCTAACCACTGAGAAAGTTCCACATGGAAGATAAGTCAAGTCTAACTACCAGGACCATTACACAAGACATCTCATGACACAATAAATTACCCAATGAATTGGAGTTCATTTGTGTTAACCAATTTGAAAATATTTTTTAATAAATGTTCCACATGAAAAATAAATATAAGGGTTATTTGTGGAAATAAATGGGTATCATAATCGTTTCCTAAAGTAGTATAAATGGGTGTTTAATAAAAGTGAATATGAATGAATGGATTTAAATCTTAAATTTACATTTTTAAGGGTGAATATGAATTTATATTTATAACTGATTTCATACTAATGTGATATCATGTAAAAATATTGTTAAAGAACTTCATAAAAAATTCATTTAAGTGTCATTGATGGAAAATATTAAAGAGCATTTAAATCGGAAAAAGAAAAAAAATTATATAAAACCATAAATTAACAAACATATATTTTTATAATAATATGAGATATTTTTTTTAAATTATTGTATCTTAAATTACATTATGAGGTTCACTAGAAAATGGGTTTGAAATCAATAATATTTTAATAATCATGATTTCATTTTTAGAAGAATTGGTGAGGGAATTTCATTAACAAATGTATTTTCAAATAAATTAAGGATGGACAGATCTAGATACATGTGTTTGGAACATATAATTAGAATTTATAAGAAAAAAATAATGTAAAATAAATGATACATTTGGATTAAGTGATAGAAATTATAACATGAATGAAAAATGGTGGTTCTGAAAGAACCACATAACTTATTTTCAAAAGTGTTCTGCAGTTGAGGTTAATGACCATGATAAAAAATTTAAATCCTTTAATTAATTAATAATAATTTTTGTTAGATTTATTTGATTTTATATAAATTTATTATGTTGATTTATGAGATTTTTATGAGTTCTAAGATAAAATGTTATCATTTGAGAGAATTCACTTCCATGATGTTCATGATTAGATTAATTGTATACATTTATAGAAAATCATGTAAAATGATAATAGTTTTCCAGAATTGAATATATATTTTTTAATGATCCTCCATAATGTAAAATGTTCATAGATATCAATTTTTTCATATGTGAGGATTATTCATTAGATAAAACCTTTATGATAACCATTTAGATAATTTTGGTATTGTATTATAATCACAATCTAATTTTGTATTATTATTTAATATCATGTATATATAAATTTTCCAGAACATAAAATAGGATGAAATGATTTTATTATAATATATTGTGACCATAAAAATGTTTTTATAACCATCCATGTAGGATGTAATATAAATTGAAAACACTTCATCCAGTAATGTGATTAATCTATACATAACAAACAATTTTATAATTTTTTTTAAAAAATAATAGTGGAACATAAAGGAGGATGCATTTTTTCATTAAAAAAATAACATTATAGATTATAAATTTTTTAGGAGTTATAATTCCACTTATATAAGTGTGGGTGAGGAAGGAATAAGAAATTTAATGAAATTGAAATGAAAGTGAAAAAAAAAGAAAGATGTTTTTTACCTCTTGAATTATTCTCCTAGAGAACCTCCTTGAGGGAACTATGTTTGGTATTAAATTGATTCCAAATTATTATGGACATTAGTGGAGAGTATTTTTATAAGGTTTATGGATGAATTTTTTCAACCATGTGGGCATTAGAGTATGACAATAAGTGGTGGGGAGGTGTGCTATTTATAGTAGGGGAGAGGGGTGTTTTTTTAATATTTTATTTATTATTTATTTATTTTCACTCATGTTTGTGAATATTTTTTATTCCCATGACTTAATATTGTAAAAATATATTAAGGTTTTGGGATTATTGGATTATTTCATCCCTAAATCATTCAACACTTAATAATTCATGCATTTAGATAATACAATAAATTATCATTTCTCATTTTTCATGTAAAATGAAACTATTTTAGAAAAATACAAAAACATAAAAATAATAATTTTTCATTGTTTATAACTCAAAAATGAACTCATTTCTATAAAAAAATTCCAATGAGATAATTTCAATTTTTAATTAATATCATCATTGACACACAAAAACACATTTATTTACTTATACTATCCTATAATTTTATCATATTTTCATTTATAAGATGCTGAAATTTTATTTATACTTTCAATTGTGTGTTTAATATTCGATTCTCTAGTTTAATATTCATAAGATTCATATTACAATTCCAAATTCTAATTTACTACTCCATGGTTATATGTTCACTAATTTCTTAAAAATAATATTATATAATTCATGTAAATTTTATAAGTTTTTTTGTTTCATCAATGTGATTTATACTATATAACATTACAATAAGAATGGATATATCAGTTATTTAAATATTGGATGTTAAAAGGGAGTTGGTAGTTTTATGCACTCTCAGTTTGCATCATATAAAACCAAGATATCTGACTAATTACATTTCTTAGTGCTCATTCTTAATGATGTGTATGATGAAAATAATTCTTATGAAATAATCATAATATAAAAATTATTTTTTTTACATCCCATAAAACATCCCACATTCATTAATATCCAATTGAAATCATAAAAGTACCCCATTTTCTTTTTTAATTCAACATAAAATCATTTTAAATATGGTTTCATCGAACTCTTTTCATTTTGATGTAAGTACAATTTCCGAAACATATAATAAATTTCCAAAGGCCTAACTATTTGACCGTTTATTACTTATTAGAGTATAAAAAATATAAAATATTTTTTCCCAATAAATTATGTTATTAGTTTCATCTAAAAATTTATCAATTTTATTCCAGTAGGATTGATATCTAGTTTAATATCCATCAAACAGACTTATATCATTATATAAAAATTTCTAACATTATATGTGTCACATACATAATATTTATAATAATATAATATATATTCCTTAATATTGAGTGACCACTTCTCAAGGAACAAATCCGATATAATATTTCCCAACTCATTATTTATGATTCTATTAAAAATATTTACCCAATAAATGACTACAACACTTTTAATTCATGTAGTTTATGAAGAAACTATAAGATTAAAATCCAAGTAACATATCACATCATATGTGACAATAGTATATATGTTAATTCATTTTCATATTCTAATTCAGTAAATGGATTGATGAATTTAATCGTTACACGTTAAAAAAAACCATTTTGGTTTTTCTCGAATAAATGAAAAGATCAGATACATACCCAGAAACATCTTGATTATCTATGTCACAATGAATTTTGAAAAAAATGAATCCATGTATGAAGGTTATCAAGCTAGATATATTTCCAACCTGACATAATGAAGTATTGACTCTAAGAAAACAACACTTACCATATTGATGAATTAATGAAACACCATTCAATATAATTTATAATAGATATCAATGTAATAACAAACAAATTATTACCACATGAATCAACTATTCACATATCATTTAGTACATTTTGAAATGATTATAATATTTTGTTAATGCTAAAATAAACAATTCTTCACGACCCGTTATACTCCATGATGGTTATGTATTATTGAAAAATCAAATTCTAACATCAAGATGATTTTTTCATAGAATGATTTATTTAATATAAATTTCATCACACATTAATTAATGATAAATTAAGGTTTCTTTTATTATAATAATATGAAACATTATTAGACCATTACATCAATATCTAAAGTATCGTATACCTGGTGACAATACATATCCCTCAACTTTCTATAATGATAACATTTTATTAATTATCCACTAAATTCTCATCAATAACAATGATAAATCATTACAACACACTTCTATATGATATATCATATGATATATTATTTTGTAATAGTTTTTTATCCTTTAGTATGACCATGTTATATTTTCAGGAGAAATAACTCCATTATTTTTAATGTAAATCTCAAATTCTATTGTGATGCTAGGAAACTTGTGAACTTCCAAGATGAAATTGATAATCAGAAGATATTATTTTACAATAAATTTTTTATTTATGAATTCTATCACTTTTTTCTATTTTTAATGTTTTTTTTTGAAATGTTGTAACTAACACAAATAAAGAAAAATAAAAAATCAATATTGAGATTTGATATCATCTTTGTCTGATTAGAGGATGGAATATTTGTAACTATTTATATAGATATAATCATCCCCAAATATCAATAATAAAACAATAGTCCTTCTAATGTTCTTATGGATAATCATTATAGAAATCCAGTTACTCTCATAAAAATTAGATTGGTATATGAATGATATTTTAGAGAATAGGTGAAAGTTATTTAGTTACACAATATACCAAAAAAGATATTTCATTTTTAAGAAACATATAGAATCATATCCATTCTTTATAACACTATAAATATATTTTTAATGTTCAAATAATTCAATCCGTGTAACATTGATCAAGAACCATAAATTGAGCTCTCCATGTTAAAATCTAATATCACAATGCCAATGTATCTATCTGTACCCAGTTCATGGAACTCTTTGTCACAGACCCACTTAAGCATGATCTCAAGACATGACTACCCCAAGACCGCCTCCAATGGCTAGGGGATGAGTATAATAACCTAAGGAATAAGAATCATTGGAGAGGAAATTTCCTAAAGTATATGCATTCACACACCCACAAATACCTCAATACAATAATGCTGAAGTAAAAAACGATGAAACTGTAAAGCATGCAAACACCAACCCAAAGTAAAATAAAATAAATATAGTAAAAGTTTAAAAACAAGATCCCACCAAAATTAAACTATAATTCTATACAACCTGCTTAGAAATAGGGGATCACTATCCAAAAGTAATGTTGAAAAAATCCTCTTCCATACTCTAGAAAATGCCTCAGATGCTATTTATTTATAAGATCCAACTGAGTCGGGTACTCCGTGGACTCCTTAGAAAGGCATATGGTCTGATAAAGACACAAAAAAAATTTGGGAAAAGCCTGTGCAGGGGTGAGTATAATGATACTCAGTATATTCCCAAAAAACCCCAAAATGGAAGGGAGGCACTTAAAGGTGACAGTCCACTCAACCTAGATAAAGGGAACCCCATCATGAGAGAAACTCTATATTTTATCATCCTCATATTTACAAGAATATTATTATAGGTCAATAATGTAGCTCCAACAATACTGTTTGGAAAAAAGACTTAATACGATATCTCAACCAAACAACGGATTGAATGAAAACCCATCTAAACATAAGGCGCTCAAAACATTGAGAAGATGAACTTCTCATCAAGTCTTCACTGACTATAGAAGGAGAGTGGGCTCATCCTACCATAATGATCTTAACATTTATAGAATTTGACATACCCCATGCGTATTCACCTCCCAGGGAATGAGAGTAACTAAAAGTATGAAAAGGGAATTGAAGGGGTAAGTATAATCAATATTTAAGGTGTGTCAACCATGAATGTGATAACTACAAAAGGGCTCTGATACATAACCTTAATATAACCATATTACACTACATATATCCTGAGGTTCCAAACTCACTTCTATCAACATGAATATATTCATTTCCTTAAAGGTAAACACAAAACTATGAGAACACACTATATGAGATCTGCCATCCTATATGGAATTCATCTAATAAATAGATTACATTAGGAATTGCTCTACCATTCCCAATGGAACATATGAGTGAACAATATAAATCTAGAATAACCTCTATGGTCTATCTATATAGGCCACCAATAGAGGTTTCGCAATATCTAACCTACACCATGCACAAGGCTAATGAAACAATGTGGAGAGTCATGCTCCTCACCAGTTCCTAATAGTTGATGGAGCACTGCTCTAAACCGTGAACCATGTGGATGTAATATATGAGAGGGAATGTAAGGACCTACACCATGACACTACCCTGTAGTTGAGTGAGTAATATATCCTAACATACGCACAAAACCATTATCTCTCCTGTATGGAGTATCCCAAACCTATGTGTTTTATGGGAGAACTAAATATAATATATGTATTGCTCATATAATGTAGAGGATCATGTCCCAAATAATTTTATCCCGTAGATGAGGGATCCCCAACTCAAATAAAGGATCCACATCACACTACCACTCGGAGATGTGGGAATATTACTCTATAAGTAGGGACCCATGCCATGATCCAACATGGGAGTACTACTCAAAAAATGGAGGACCCACACCCGATATGAATGGAGTTTTCTACTCTGTGGATTGAAGACCCATATACTAACCTAGTTTGGGAGTACCACTCTGTGACTATTGGACCCAAAATATTCATTTATAGGGGGTACCGTCATTTCAAACTCATTCAATATGGGGGACCTGGACCCTAACATGGAATGGGAGTACCTACCACGGGCTAGAGGACCCACTCCGTGACATGGAAGGGGAGTAACGACTCTTCCAAAACATCAAATATTGAAGATTCATTCACTAGAAAAATAGGATGTTCCGAATGTAATGATAAAGGAATGTCAACCTATCTAGGTAGGGGAGTAGCCCCTCTACCTTTATGTCACATATGGATGCCCCATGCTCTTACAAGGTTGGGGAGTACTAACTCAGCGAATATAGATCCCACACCATATTTCTATATGAGAATTCCTACAATTTTAAGAAAACAATTTTAGAGGGCATGTTCCTTGGATCAGTAGGGGATAACTGTCCAACATTATGAATGATATAGGGAAACTGTTCCCGAAACCATTATGGTATTACCAAATGTTCTGAAAGTCCATCAAGGATGCCCATTATATCTTATTACTACCCTAGACACTAAATTACAAAGAAAAAAAATCACAACACCATTATTTATCCTCTTTGGTCATCCTTGGATCTCCCTCATAGTTTTTCTGTCAGGTCATAAGGAAGCGTCCCAATTGGGAAAGTGTTCATATTCCATGTGAGTCCATGGCTATTTCGAACCAAGTATTGTACCAAAGAACTACACAGAGGTAAAATAACTCACTCACACAACATGGGGATTACCATTTCTACTAAATCACATAGGTAAGGGTATCATGGTCCCTGATGCCACATGGGTGTACAAATCTCAACATCTCACTTCAAGAGCCATACTGATCTCCATCATCGGTCATGTTCCCCTAAGAAGATTTACATGCTTATAATAATTCATTTATCGACACAATCATCGGTTGGGGACCCATGCCCTTTTTCAATAGGGGAGAACCACTCTAATTTTATAAAGAATTAAAGGGACCCACATCCAAAAGTTCAAGGGAAATGTACCACCCCTGACGTCAACCCATTGATTCAACAAAATCACTTCAATGATTTTCACTGCTACAAAAGTGTCTTGATAGAAATGCTCCACCTTATACCTCGTAGGAGAAAATAGATTCTATCTTCATGTTATACAAGGGAAAAAACTCCGGATATGCTTCTTACAATACAGAATCTGAGTCCCATATAAGGATATACATAAGGTAGAGAATCTGAAGGAGATTCAATAGGATTACACAGCGTGAACTATAGAGCACAATACATGTTAGCTTTCTTGAGCACTTGGCCTTGTATGTGGTCAACATGGTTTCCAAACCTTGTATGGGTATATAAATTATACATGGGTACATGGAATTTTATGATTTAACTAATACCTAGCCATGATTTTTACACAAGCTTATGTACCAAATCATGTGTCTGTGTACATTGGCCATGTGTTAGTATATGACTATGTGTTTTTTCATGGATTCCTATGCCATGTCCTATAGCCACACAGTTTAGGTAACTACATGTCATGTAACCCTATTACATGTCGTGTAGTAACCTAAGTTCATCATCCCCAAATAAAAAGAGCTATTCAGCATGTGTCACTGAACTACATGTCATGTATATGGTAATTCCAGTCACGAATTACCCGTAAAATGCTCGATTCTCCCTAATTCAACTGAAAATTCAATGATCTACCTAGTTGGGATCAACAACAATTATAATTGACATCTAAATCAATATAACTATATAAAATAAATTGACTCATGACTAAAAAGTAATAACCACCTACATATAGGGAAAAAACCAATGTATTAGTTGATTAACAATGCTCAGATCATTCTAGTTCTCAATCTGATGATGATCTAATTCCAAAATGGGGATTAGAGGCACCAAATTGTGTCAATTTGGCATCAGTTCATAATAATCAAACGGTGAAGATTTTTGAAGATATATTATTTGATTTTCATGTACCCAATGTGAGGGAGTGGTGAGTATTATGTTAGTTTTTAATTAATTAGTTAGATTCTCATTTAATTAATTAAACTTCCATTTGACGCCTGATCCATGACTGTTATGGCAGAAACCCTTATGTTTCTCTTAGGGTATACATGATTTTAGGAACTCTACTACGGCCTCAGAAATCTGATCCGAGACTCCATATAAGATTTATTCCTATTTTCAAGATAAATTTCATTCATGTTACTAAATATAGTTAATATTTTTAAAATCACCTTGTTGGGGCACTACAGGTCCTAGATTATTATTTGGAATTAGTGTTTGGAATCATAAATATTCTTGGGAATATCCCACAAAGTCGTATAGGTCAAAACCCAAGTCTCTACATCACCTCCACCTTTGAGGATTTTTGTCCTCAATATGAAAAATTCCAGCCACAATGACAAGAAAATTATCTCTAATGCAGGGACACCTACACTATATTTCTCTACATGTTTTCTCATGCTACATTCAAGAACACACTGAGGGGAAAAAGAAATGGTCCAATAACTCTTACATATAGCTTCTACCAGGTCCACATCATGAAAAATAGGCACATTTCTCCTCAACTTTGTAATGTGAGAAATCACCAAGCACCACAGTCCATATGTAGTCATGGAATATAGTGGTACACCACTTATCTAACTGGATGTAGATGCAGAACAATCCCAATAGATCACATCCACCCATGAAAGAACTGTTTTAGGACCACCTCAAGTTTCGTTCATTCACGGTTTATGTCAATAATGTGAGGGTACCAACAAACAAGATAGGATGGTAGACTCATCCAGCCCTGAAAAGCAAGACATGGAATGCTCATGTAAAATACCTTATGTCTTTTACCCTCTTGGAAGGGGGGTAATAATAACTATGAACACTACCACACCCACTAGGGGAATCCAAGCAATTGAAAAATGGTAGGAAACCAATCTATACTTTGGAAAAATTTAGGGTCCAACTCTTCCACTAAAAAATGAATCTAAGAGAAGATCTACACAAATCATAATTTCCCTTAACACACAATCCAATGAGGATCATCTACTGAATCTCAATACTTTCTACTTTGGGTGGCACTAACTCACCCGCATGGTTCTATCCGCATCACAGAAACATGTCGTGGTAGGTTAAGTACATTTATTAATTTTGAATTCAAAGCTACATCGATCAACACTAACACATGGTTCAACAGACAACTCATGTCACCCTTGATTAAATGTCGAGCATGACGAGGAATGAAAATAGTACACACAAAATTTTATAACACTTTCTACTACATAATTTAGAAATTTGATTGGCCACCCACGAGAATTGTTAATTCCTCAGGGAGTGAGTCAAATTATAAATTTATATGTGTCCCAAACAATATGTAACTAATAGAGAGTAGTATGGTAGATGTCTGGGGTCGATCCCATGAGTAGGATGATGTTCTATGGGCGAAAGAGAACAGTTCATAAATCCTTTGCAGGATTCATTACTAGTTGACAATAGTTTGGGAGTTTCTAATTAATTTTAGGTTATACATAAAGTGAGTAAAGCGGGGTCGGGATCATGTTCTAGTGTCTAGATAAAGCTGATACTAGTTATAATCTTGGAATGGTCCTATGTACTTAGTATTAGAATCATGTGGTAGTCGCTAATCAACCTTTGGTCTAATCTTCTAGTTCTTCCTATGATGTAGCTATTCCCTGGTCTGGAGTCCAGCTACAGTCCTAGATGCATTATGTTTATCTTATATTGTATAATGTTCCCAATGTAAATGGTTATTGTCATAGTTTACTTCAATTATGATAGGGTCATTTTCCGGACTATTCAATGGTCATGATACATTCACACAAATGGGGTTTGATCGTTGGTATATTTCCTAATGACTAATCCATTTAGGTTTGACAATTTTATAACTCTATATTTAATTAAGCTATTATATACATTGAATCATGATATCTACCTTGATGTGTTTAGCTACTCATGTTGGTAATTAAAGAAATAAAATAAATAAAATAAATCAGCATGTCAATGCTAATGAAATCGAACATGTACAAATATAAAATTAACATGTAATAATGATTTAAGTAAAATCTTACTTGAAAGGAATGAAATGGAATTGAAACAACATGGGAATTAGAGTCATTGAAGAAAAGTGAATCCATGGGTCTCTGATTGAAAATGTAATGAAATTTCAAAAACAAATGTTTTTAGAGAGTGAAAAAGATATGATAATTTTGAAGGGAGTCTAAAAATAGAGGGAGAGCTGACTCCCCACCTTTTTTCTAATGTGCTTCCGAAATGCTCTTTAAATAGGGGGAAATGGTCATGACGTGTACTTAATCATCACATCATGAACCATTAATCCACATCATTTCAACTAGAATATCTTGAGTTTCATGCAGATCTTATGTGGATTAATGATGTTTGACCATGGAAATGTCGTTTACTTGGCCATTTATTAATATTTTCTTCCTTTCTCCCTTTGAATCTTATTAATCTCTGTTTCCTACAAATTTGGATGTCTACTGCTTGTATTATCTAGTAAGGATGTCAAAAGGATAATCAATTTTCAATGAAATAATTGAACTTTATGCCCTTTCAATTAAATTAATTGTAAGAAAAAAAGTAGTCATGTTCCATTTTTAATACTACCTATTAAATAAGTCATGCCTCATAGTTTAGATTTAAAAAAATATTATTTTATTCATAATATTTTAACGGATCCATAAGATAGATTCCCAGTTTCAATTCACCTAACCATGATTTCATCTCATCACTCAAGGTAAAATGAAAGAATGGTATACTCTTACTATGATTTCATGTTCCTAACCATAGGATTTCACTGGTCCTTTTATCTCCACTTTATAAAGTCAAGATTAAAAATAATCTTGATGACTTTTATCAACAAGGTTCTGATGACTCTAAGGCTATTGGCAGGTAGAGAGAATTTGAAAATCGGGCTAAACAGGGGGTAAGATCTAAAGAATAATACAGATGCCACAAGATAAGGGTGAAAAAATACTTCTGTCGGGCAATTCTAGTCCATACTCTATCATCTCAGGTTGGATCCATATGTACCATAATTAAGTAGCTAAATAATTTATTCTATTCCTTTCCTTTTTCATTTTTATTTTTATTTTTGGGATGTTAGGCCTAGGATATATCTCAATTCCCTTAACTAACCACATATGATCTTTTTAGGGATTCATCTATATAGAAAATTGTGATTTTTGATCCTCCTAGTACACATCCCTTACCAATTTGTTCTTTTCTTTTAAAATTTTATAAAGAACTGAATATTAATGTCATATTAAAAAATGAATATGGATCACAACCTGGTAGTCAGGTGAGTGCACCGTACATCCCTAAATGTGAAATGTTCCCATGCTATTGGAATTCCTCCCACACACTTGTTAGAAATATAATCTTCAATAACTATACAAAGAGAAGTGCAAGAAGGGAAATAGGCCTGAAATATCTTTTCATCTAATAGGTCATTCATAGAAATAATGGAAAAAACAATGGATTAAGGTTAGGTAGGTCTCCGGTAAAAAGGATATCAATGGAAACCTAAAAAATTTTAAAATTACCCTTGTTCAGTCATCATTTTGATAAAATCTCAGTAAAAGTTATAGTAGGTTTCCATATACCATGTATCTTTGAATAAATATACTCAAAAAAGAAAATGAGATTGACAGATTAGAATCCTCTCAGGTACTTGTAATTATATTGAATCTTGAAATTAATAAGGGCATAAATCCAAAGATGTGAGTCAATTAATCATGATTTCATAGATTTCAAATTTAATTAAACTTATAAGCACTAAAATCATTCTGAAATTCTCATCAATGGTGAAACATGGTTTTTAACTATTTTATTTTAACATTATTTTTAAATTACATTGGAATAACATGTTATTCAAATTTCCATCATGCTTATTAATTTAAAAAAGTTTACTAGAAGAATGGGAAAAGAGAATCAAGTGTATCTCTGTGAAAATATGAGAAATTACAACCCCCCTATAAATGGAGATAGTGTCCCCACTGTCTATGAAATAATGGGTGGGAGTGGTGTGGTAGTAATATTTGAAAAATTAATTGACATGGAAATGAGGACTAAATTTATAATGGTGGGAATCGAGATCTCCCTCAGATGGAGTGGTATGCCATGGGGATGTCTGAGGTGTCTAACATTGATGTTTTTAGGCACATTCAAAATATGATAGTAGAAACATTCGGTACAATAGAAAAAATGTTAATCCACTGGTTTAAACATTAGAATAGCTGAGAATTAAGGAGGCATAAAAAGAAGAAATAACATTATCATTTTTAATTATTTAAAGAATGCTTGTTCAAAGTATGGTAATGAAATAATGAAATATCCAATACTCAAACAAAACTCAAATAAAAACTATGTGTTTCCCCCATAAATTTATAACTTTGAAGTCTTTATTTAGAAAGGTGCACCAAAAATTCAATGAGTGGCCCCATAGGCTCAGTTTCTCTTCTTGAGCTTGGTGCTACAGGTTGTCATGTCCTCGAGTTCGCATGGTCTCTTAACTAGATTCCGAACATCAGCAGCATCTCTATAGAAATTTAAATGGGGTAGAAATGGAATCATAGGTGGAGGTGGTTTTTGCTGCTGGTGGATTTCCAATGATAAGACCCGTTGTTTATTGGTGATCACGACAACAAGCTGGGTTACTCATTTCAAAAGTGACGACGGTGGAATGGTTCTGTTGATGACATCAAATGACTTCGAAGATCTATACATTGATTAGGAAAAAATAAAAAGAAATAATAAAAAGAAAACATCTACAAAAAAATGAAAAGGAAGCCAAATATATATATAAATATCCCACTTTAGAACAAAATAATGTGAAAAGATGAAAACCGCTCATACAAAAACAGTCCTCAATCCCCAAAAGTAGGAATATAAAAAACAATGCTTTGGTTAGAAAATATCCTCCATGGTTAGACCAACGTTATATAATGGACTGAATTGGGCTGCCAAATCACAATTGGTTATGGTAGATAAAGTATGTGGGGCTGATGTCGATTGTGGTGTGGTGGAGGTGGGTAGATGGGATGGTTTGGGTAGTGGAGAATCCCTGATCTATATAGAGTCCATGTGTCTAGAAGCCAGATCAATGAAAGGGATGTAAAAAGTGGGCTCAATGGCTTGTCCGTTTCACTTTTGAGCTTGATCCGTCAAGAAATCAGGCTTAGTATAAGGGTTTGTGTTGTCAGGAGGTAGTTCGTAGGGTAGAATGGGTGAGGGAGGAAGTGTGGATGAGGAAGGACCAGCAGCTGTCAGTGGTGGAGGGGTGAATTAGGAAGCCTGAATGAAGGGAAGGTGGATGTGCCTAGCTAGTTGGAACTGATTCTATAGGACTCTCGTGAAAAGTACCCATAGTTCCAAAGGAGTGGTATGGGTAGGTGCATTATGGATTGATGGGTGGTGGTCGGGGATAACGGTGGATGGGTAGAGGGGTCTTCTACTATAGCCAGTGGATGATATTGTGGATCAACCGCCAGTGGTGCATTTGGCCGACACACTTGCTCATGGACTCTAAGATCCATGAATTAGTTGTCATACTCCTTCACTATTATCCTCATATTCTGTAGGAGAACAAATACAATCATCTTGACTAGGCCTACTTTTGAGAGAGGCTGCGAGGCGTCTAAAACATAGAGGTATCTGGACATCTTGGTAATGAATGATCCACCAATAAGCATTCCCCACCTCCTCTATACTAGCACTCTGTAATAATAAGTGAATTGAAAATTTATGTTGATGGGTAATCCATCTATAATAGTATTTTTGATAATAACTTCAATCTGAATGACACTTCCATATGTCTCAACTCGCGTGAATAATCCATATGCCATGACCCGGTGCAGTATATGCTGGGCTGGATTCCCCAGCCCAGTGGACTTCGCTCGCATGGTGTCATGATAGGATTGGGGGTTAAGAGAAATAAGATTCCAAATGAATAGTGAAACCTCTCAAGAACATTTCGTCAGCAGGGTAGGATAGATGTTTGAGATCACGAACTCCTTAGTGTAGATATTGAGTCCTACACCAAAATAGGTCATGGTGAGATAGAGAGGCATTCCTCCTAGCCTAAAGTGTAGGTCATCCACCGAGATGTCAAAGGTGGCCAATAACTCCAAAAACAACTCTGTGGACATATCCTCTCAAACAACAGTGATTCTGTCAATGTACAATGTCTTTAATAAGCTGAGGATAGAATTCATTGCATTCATCCTCGCAAGCATGACCATAACAAGAGTCTTGTTGGTAATCATAGGTTTGTCCTGGAGATGAATGATATTAACCTAGTGATGTGGGTTTTTAAAGTAGATCACCAGTTGTAAATGAATATTATCATCCATTGACGTGGTAAAGCTCATGTCTAGAGACTCATATAGAGCACATAGGTGCATAGTAGGAGGATTCTTGCTAGCGGAGGTAGAGGAAGAACTTGATGTTGATGGAGAAGCTTCAAGTTATAGTCTTTTATTGAGTTCCATGGATTGGTTATTCAATTTTAGATGTGTAGGAGGATGGTTGAGGATGACACGAGGAAGGTAGGGAGGATCACATCGTGAGGAGAGTAGGGGAAGGGAAAAAGCTTCCCACGTGGGATGTGGGGAGCGGAAGGGTCGTTTGTGTGTTCAGGTGGTTGTGGGTTGTGACCCTTTGGATAATTATAAAAAACTGTCCAGAGCCAAGTTGTGAATTTTACATTAGGTTCACTTCATGAACCTTGAGAAAAATATGGTTTCGGGGAAAAAAAGCATCAGGTCGTGACCTTCAGGTTCACAACGTGTAATTCAATGTTTTCATCTGGTTTTTCCTCCTTTCATTTTCTGACTCGTTATCCAATCAAAAATAAGTCTCTATAGAATACATATCCTATTCTAACTTAAATAACTCCTAACATGGGTTTCCTCTTAGTAAGGACTTCATTTATAGTCAATAGGTATATTAAATTAAGGCTTATATATTTCTCACAAAATGGTTCATGAAACATCTTCCACCCATTATCATATATTTTCTATGGTTATTTTTTCACATATAACTTTGAGTGGACAATAATGTGTAAGGTGTAGGATTCCCCTGGTGATGAGTACGTTGTAGTACTGGGATGAATGATTGATGGAATCAATGAATTCACCGCCTCTCTGGTGGGTGGTTCAATAATGTTGAATTTTTCTATGTCATCGTATCCTTATTCTATTGTAAAAGAGTCATCAAATTCCTCCTTCTTAGTTATGTATTCTCCATTATTATTGGTGAGAGATATGACGTTACAGTCCTTGTTTTCATATGAAGGTTGAATGGATCGAGTTAGACTAAACACACTATGTTCTTCTCCAACTCGAAAGATAATAATTCTTGTATTCACATCAATCAGTTCCTTTCCTATAGCTAGGAATGGTCTTCCAAGTATAATGGGCATGTCACCTTCTTCATCCATGTACAATTCTATGAAATCAGCTGGGAAGATCAACTTTCCTACCTTTACTTGTACATCATCAAGAATGCCTCAAGGGTACGTGACCAAGAAATTACCTCATTACAAATACACTCTTGATTCATTGATCTCTTTCAGCATGATATTTTGAAAAATACACATTGGAATGAGGTTAATGATTTCTCTAAGATCATAGAGTGCTCCACCAAATAGGTACATGCCTATCTCACAAGGGATTGAGATGCTACTTGGTTCTCTCATCTTTGGTGGAATTTTCGTCTATACTACAATAGAGCCTTCTTCATTTATAGAGTTGACTCCTATGTCTTTTATTTTTCTTTTGTTTGAAAAAAGGTTTTCCTGTAACAAGGAATAAATGGGAATCTGAGAAATATATTTGGAAAAAGGGATGTTGATATGTAGTTTCTTGAACATATCTGGGAACTTATTGTATTGGGTCTTCTATTTATGTTTTATTTCTCTCTCCAGATAGAGAAGTGGTGGCTGGTACGAAGGAGGGGAAATATACATATGTTCCTTCTGTTTCATGAGAATATGTTCCTTCCCAGCTTGTACTTCATTATAAGGTAATGTGGGATATACTTCATCTGCATTTTCATTAGGTACTGGTTGTTTTCTTGAATCTTCTTCTTGTGGCCTTGCTTCTTTAGGTTGTTAAATGTTTAAAATATTTCCAATTCTCGGCACAATTTCCTTAGCTTCTTCTCGTTGTAATGTTTCACTGTTACCAGGTAGGGTTCCTAGAATTCTCTCAAATAAGGGCATTGAGATTTGACTCTTTTTATTTCTATATTCCTTAGCACAACTCTCTAGTTTTGCATATCTATCTCATGGGTCCTCATTATTTGATCAGACTTTTGCAGAAATGATGCAAAGAGGTTTTCCATACAACATTGCGCATGTGATTACAGAGTTCAGGGCTGAGGTGGATGGAATTTTTGTGATTTTTTAGAGAATGGTTTTTATGGAGATTGTGGACTTGTTATATGTTTCATCGGTGGGTATCTTGGTGGTTCTTGAGCTCTGAATTGGTTATGTCGTTCTCTCGGTTGAAAATAACCCTGATTGTTCTAAGGTTGTAGCTGAGTATGCCCCTACTAATAATATTGTTGCTCAATGAATGGTTGCTTCAGTTGATTTTAATTGATCTAATTACAATATTATTTTGGTTCCTGATATCCATCTTTGAAATATTGATATAAATGTGGGTCACTATACATCTCGCATGATTTCAATTCCACTACTACCATAGGAGGGTGTTCAGTAGTTGGTATATGTAATGCTTTTAATTTTATAGTGAGCACTAAATTGTGTGGATATCTTTTTTCTCATGAATATCGTGGATTCGACCCCATGGTGGTCCATGATCACTCTACGAAAGACTAGAATTATGAGAGACTTAGTCTATAATTTCTCTTTCGACTTTAGTAGTCTTGAACATGAGACCTCCATCAGCATATGCATCGACAGCATTCTGTGCCGCAGGCTGGAGTCCTTGATAGAAAGTTTGAAGTCGAATCCTCATATCCAATGCGTTATGTGAACACTTCATTATTATTTATTAATGTATTCCCAAACTTCCCATATAAATTCTCCATTAATTTGGTTGAAATTTTCAATGTTCTTCTGAAGGTTCCAGGTTTGGATGGGTGAGAAGTACTTGTATATAATTTTCCTGGCCAGTTTTTCCCATGCCATAACAGACTAAGGACCTTGCCTTTTTAGCTAGTCCATGGCTCAGTCTTGTAAAGAGAATGTGATGACACAAATTCCTTTTGAATCAGATGAGTCTCTATAGTTGCGAATGGTATTGCAGACCACCAAGAGGTTGGAAATATGTTCATAAAGATCTTCTCTCTGAAGACTGTTAAACTACCCAATGTTAAAGATCATATGAATGAGTCCATGTTTTATTTCAAATGTATGGGCTAGAATAATAGGTCTAGAAATTATTTGGATTGTATCATGGATTAATGGAAATCCATAATCCATGATCTTTTTCTCCGGATACATTATCTGGTGTTCCCCCAGAATGACATGATGGTTTGGGTTTGGCGGGTTAGGTCCCACAGTTTGGAATTTCCCACCCACTGCTGACGGATGAAGAAAATAGAGATTCCTTTAGATCTTGGGATGGAAGTCCAACACAGATTTTTCTTCAGGAGTCCTTGAATGAGTCAATGGACCTTGGTACATTAACGTATTGAAAAAAAGTCCCAAGGGAATCTAGAAAAAAATAAAAAGGGTGACGGAAAGGTAAACCTAGAGTAGACCAGAATCCTAGTCACATAAAAATAACGTTTCTCCCCAGCAATGGCGCTAAAATTTGATCGTCAACCCGTGGCCATTGTTAATTCCTCAAGGTGCAAGTCAAAATAGAAATTAATATGTGTCTCAAGCATTGCATAACTATTATGGTGTATAATGGTAGATTTTCGGGGCCGATATCATGAGGAGGATGTTGTTCAATGGGTGAAAGAGATTTGGTCTTAAATCCTTTGAATGAGTCCTTACTAATTGACTAATGTTAGGGAGTTTCTAAATTTTTTTGGGATTGACTTAAATTGATTAAAGAGTGGTCGATATCAAGTATAAGAATCAAGATAAAGTTCATCCTAGTTCTAATCATGGAATGGTCCTATGTGCTTAGTTTGCGAAGCTTGTGGTAGTTTCTAGTCAAACATGGTCCATTCTTATTTTTCTACCTAGAATGTATCTTTTCCATGGTCAGGAGTCTAGCTATAGTATTAGATGCATTACATTTAGATTAAATTGAATAATGTTCCAAATTATAATGTTCATAGTCATAGTTTACCTCAATTAGGATCTGTTGGTTTTCTTGACTATCAAATGGTCCTGGTACATTCTCACAAATGGGGTTTGACCAATTGTTTATATCCCGATTCGTATTCCTTTTAGATTTTCCATGTTTCGAACTAGATATTTAATTAATCATCTAGATACATAGAATCATGATCCCTATCCCAATGTGTTTAGAAACTCACGTTGGTAATTAAAGAAATAAATGGAATAAAACAATTAATGAAATCAATGTTAATATAATTGAACATGTACTGATATAAAATGAACATGCCAGAATAAATTAAATAAAAAGTTACATGAAAGGAATGAAATGGATTTGAAAAAACATGGGAATTGAAGGCATTGATGAAATTTAAATCCAGGGTACATTTATTGAAAATGTAATGAAATTACAAAAACTAAAATTTTTAGAGGTGGAATAGAGACCAAAATTCCGAAGGGAGTCTAAAATGTGAGAGAGAGAGCTGATCCCCCACATTTTTTTTTCTAAAGTGCTATAGTGATGCTCTTTATATAGAAGGAAATGGTCATGAAGTGTACTTGATCATCTTGTTAGGAACCCTTAATACACATTATTTTTATGAGGATCCATATAGTGGCATGTCGATCTTCCACGTATTAACAATGTTTTCCATGGTAACGTCGTGTACTGGTCCATTTTGTAGCTTTTCTACCTTTCTTCATTGGAATCTTGTGAAGTAGTATTTCCTGTAAAATTTGACATATACCGCATTAATTATCCAGTAAATGAATGTAAAATAATGGATGTTTGATAGAAAAATATATTTAACATTTAGGAATATTAAAAGGATAGATTGTGTACCTCTATTCATCCTTGGAGATTTTGTGATAAAGGACGCTATTGAATGAATCTGTACTTTTCCACATCCTCCTACTCCCTATTCCTAGCATGGACCACCACATGTTGCTATCCCACTCCTCCAACTATTCCTCCATCTCATAGAACTCCATTCTCCATGCACTACCTCCACAAGGGTGGCCCATTATCTATCTCCCTCTCAGCAACATTATGAGTAAGAATATCTATAGAAATATTTCCCCCACCATCACAAGCTCTACACCACCTCTCGTGGGGTAGACCTAAAAAACGAAACTTCCATTGTATTATAGGCCCATGTACCTAAGCCTGGTGATTGATATGCATCATGTTCTATGATCTTATCACATGTTTTCTTCCTTATATTTTAGAATCCTTAGCATTGTGACTACCACAATGGGCCAAATGCACATGTTCTTCCAATGAAAATCCATCTACTACCATAGCTCACTCTAGCACTCCTGCATAGGTGGGAGTGCACATCTGAATCACTGACGCACTAATGTCATGGTATAATCCCTTCTCAAAGGCCACTGATTTTAAAAATGTATCTCGAACCATTTCTAGGGAGTATCAGTACAGTTCTATGAACGTTGTCAAAAGAAAGTTTTATAGTCATGTTTCCATACTAAATCTGAAAATTATTCTTATTATGTACTATACTTAGTGGGGTGGGGTAGAAATCTTCCCTAAAGGGTCACATAGACACTAACCAAGTTATCTTCACATCATCATGGGATCTCATAACTAAAATCCAACATCACGTGGATTAACCTTTTGGAAGGCACTTCACTGGGACCACCATTAGATTATGTAGTGTCTTCACAAAGAAGAAACATTGGGTAACTATATCAATCTAGTCATCTGATTCCTTGGGATCTGGTTCACCTTGATACCTCAGAGGAAACTACGTTTGGAAATCATGAATTTCACTCATATTGTGCACATCTTAAAACTGATGTTCCTGCATGACCCGCTTCTCAACGGGTAGTGGCACTACCGACAAACCACCCTAAGGCAATTTCTTAGAACTTGTTCCATGCACTTAATCCTCATCATGGGTGGATTTCCCTCACAATCAAACTATATAATCCTTTATATATGTCGTCATAGAGAAATCCTAAAATTAAATCAATACACACCATATTAAATGGTTATATATGGGGAGAGAACACACAAAAACATGGATTGGAAAGCCAAAAAACAGTCATATATGATGATGTAACATTTATTTCCCTTGAGGCCATTTTTATAATGTTCCTAGTCAAAAATAATGTTATCAGAGTCCTATTGAACATATTTGTTGGTCATCACACAAAAATGGAAGCTATGTCTTAAGAATTGGACTTGAAACATCATAACACTAAAACAATAGAACCCAACCAACACCATTTAAGGGGAAAAATTCTGAACAAATTCCAAAGGGGTGAACATCCTTTAATACTACTCTATCTTGTCATGAACCAAGTCGGGGCACATGATGTGACTACCCCATCCCCACCACCATAGACTAGGGTTGGAAAAAAGTGTTAAAGTAATAACTAAACACGAGGAGACCTTTGTTTAATGTAACAGTATGCACACACCCGGAAACAGTTAAATGAAAACGTAGAGAGATATAAAAAGTTCAAACTGGGAATGAATGCATACATATATCCCAAACCATAGTATAATAGAGGTACTAACGTCAAAAGGTAAAATCAAGTTCCCACCAAAAGAAAACTGTAAAAGCATCCACCATCTCGTAAGGAAGGGATTGCTTCAAAAATTAACTATTGTAAAACTCCCCATCCCTACATCGGTAAACATCTCGATCAGTCATTCTCTCTAAGATACACCTAGATCAAGTCCTAAAAGAACTATTTCAAAAGGATTTTGGTCTTCATATGTCACAAAACATGTGAGTAAAATACTAAGAAATGGTTTGTATAAAAATACTCAATATAAACCAAAAAAACCTCAAAAATAAAGGGAGAAACTGAATGACAACATTCCATTCGACCTAAACATTGGGAACCCCATCATAAAGGAAACTCCATCTCAAAAAATACTAGGCTGTAAATGAGTGGTAATATTTTTAATAGAAGAATCTCCAACAATAGGGTAAGGAAAGATACTTCGTCTCAAAGCTCTGCACAATAAGAGAGTGAATGAAAAGTCATCCAAAATAAAGGATCTCAACACAATGAGAAGATGTAATTTGTGTGGAGTCATTTATTCCTATAGTAGGATAGTGGACACATCCAACCGTGAGCAGCTAAACATTGAATGCACATTGATTTCCCTACACGTATTCACCTCCTAGGGAATATGAGTAATAAAAAGTATAGTATGGGAACATAATTTGTAAGTACACTCAGTTCTCAAGGGGTGTCAACCCAGAAAATGATAGAACCTCCAGGGACCATTGACATCTCCCAGATATCATCATATTAGAATCCAAGTATTATGAGGTTCCAATATCATAGCCATAAATATGATTATATTTGGTGATCTAATGGAAAACCCAAAACTAGGAGAATACACTCCATTAGATCTTCTATCTGAGATGGAACATTTTTGACAAATACACTCCCTTAGGAACAACTCTTCCATTCCTAACGGTGCATATAAGAGAATGTTTTTCATCAGGAATAACCATTACATTCCAGCTCACGTGATTATACCTAGAGGTTCTCGCATCACTAACATGTGTCAAGTACAAGGACAATGAAAGAATGTGCGGAGTCTCACTCCTCACAACTACTATACAATTCATCGAAAATTTCTCTAAACAATGAATTGTTAGTATCTTCTCTAATAGGGGTAATTGGGGGGGGGTCCAAACCTAAACAATGCCCCTTTTTTGAGGGAGTACAATCTTATCACTAACCCGTGAAACCTATGTCTATCCTATATGGAGTGTCCCAAACCTCGGTCTATCGAGCGAGCACTATCTCGCATCTAGGAATCGTACACATAACGTGGAGGGTCCCACTCTTCGTAACTATATACCTCATTCGATGGATCTCTATGTACAATGGGGGACCCACTCCCTGCTCCTACTTGGAGATGGTGGAGTACTACTCCATAAGTGAGGACTCACACCCTGTTCTCACAATGGTGTACTACTCAAAGAATTGGGGACCCAAACCTTGATATAATAGGAGAGTTCGACAATATGGATCAATTAACTAAACCATAACCTAGTAGTGGTCTACCACTCAATGACTATGGAACACAAACCATCGTTGGATAGGGATGTTCCAACATTACCAGCATTTTCACTATAGGGGACCTGCACGTGGACGGGGAGTTCCACCCAATGCTTAAGGACACCCTCCCAGACACATCAAGGTAGTACCATCTATATTGGATAATTGGTTATAGAGGAACCACAACCAAGAATGAGAGAGGAGTTCAAACTCAAATGACACAAGACATATCCCTATCGTAGTAGGGGAGTACTCGCTCTACCTCTACATCACATATGAAGGACCAACACCTTATCATAGCAGGGGAGTACCAAATCCATAGATAGAGGATCCAAACCCAAGACAAATGTAGGAGTTACTAATATATCTATCCAACATGTATGGAGATTCAGATATGTATCACAATAAGCAGCACTGCCCATATTTATAAAGAATATAGGGAACTCACACCATAAATCATTAGGGGAGTACCAATAGTTATGAAATTTCATTGATGATTCCCATAATCTCAATTTAATACCATGAACACACATGTCTAAATAACTCATTCCCCACAACTTGATATTATCCTCTATGGCTAGAACTGACTTACATGAATTATTTTTGGTCATATCACAAGGATGTGTCTCAATGTGGAATGTGATCATCATCCTTGTGGGATGAAAGAAATTTCATTCCACATCTCGTCCCACAGAACTAACCTGATGTAAAAGAACCCATAACCACAGTGTTGGGAGTCCCATATCTACTAATGAAAAGTGGTAAGAGAAAACCACTCCTTGATTACCTAGTGGAGTACCAGTCCAAGCATCTCTTTTCAAGAACTATTCCAATCTCTAACGTCAATCAAGCTCTGTTATGAGGATCCTCAATCTTATCATACGTAGTGTAGTAAGTTAATCACGCATACGATACCTATGACCTATTCGAACATGGTATCAATACTCTACATGTCTATAGAGTCAAGGGGACCCACATACTAATATCATAGGGAAAGATATGTCCATAAATTCATCATAGTGATTCACCAAGCCCACTACCCAAATATTTTCAACGATACAAGTCTCTTGATCGAAACCCTTCACCATGTACATCACATGGCTAAAATAATACACCATCACATTCTATGTTGATAAAAACATAGGATAGAATTCTCAAAATCATAAATCCATGTTCCATAGAAGGATATATAGAAGTTAGAATATCTCAAATAGTTCCACTAATAGTACATAGTGTTCACTAGAGCACACACAGTGTGTGATCCTGCCCATGAACATGGACATGTATATGTTCTACATTATTTCCAACCCATGTATGGGTAGAAATAATGTACAGGGGGTGTAATGCGTATTCTAATTTACCCAGTCACTAGATGTGCAGTTTACCCAGGTCTCTATACTGGATCCCATGTCTTTGTAATTTGGATGTTAGTTAGTACACAACCATGTGTTTTCACAATGATTCCCCAATAATGTCCCTTAGCCACACAGATTTGGGAACTACATGGAGTGTAACCCGAGTACACAGTGGGTAGTCCCCGTAGTTAATCTTTCCAAAATTGTATGTGATATATGTCACATGTCACTTAATTACACATCAGATAGACAGTAATTCTATACCTTAATTACCATTGAAATGTTCGATTTAGCCCAATTCAACACAAAATCCATAGATATAACAAGAAGAGATAAAAAATTACAATTGGGTTCCAAAATATTAAAATATTTCAAATTGAATGTTATTGTGACCAAAAAAACAAAACATTCTTCCTTGGGGGAAAACGTTGAAGATTTTGTTGAAGAATAATGCCTGGATCGTTCTGGTTTTTTGTCTGATGATGTTATGTGTTAAAAAAGTTGGGATCAGTGGAATCTCACTGTGTCGATTTTGCATTGGTCTATCATTAAAAAATGGGACAATATGGGGCTCTCTTATTTGGGTTGTGCACACCCAATTTGAGGTTGGGGTTAGTATTAAGTTAATTTTTTAATTAATTAATATAATTATAATTAAATTAATATTACCACCATTTAACACCACTTCCAAATCAGATGTTGCTGACAATATTAAGTCCAACGTAGGGTAAACACAATATTTTGGACTCAACCATGGCCTCTGAGATACATTCAAAGACTCTAAATAGGACTTGTTCCTCCAATAAAGAAAAATTGAGTGTATTTGACAACATATATTTAATATTTTTAAAATCAACACACTGAGTCTCTCCGAGCCAAAGATTACTAGGACGACTCGGTATCGAGCTTCATAAATTTTTGTAAAAACATTACAAAGTTTTTTGTGTTAAACATAAAGTCTCTACACACTTATATATGTCTCTATAGGTCTTTATACCTAGAATCAAAGTAGTTTCACCCATATCAATCATCAACAAGAAAATTCCTAACCATATATTCAAAAAGAGATGTGTTGGGATTTCAATTAAAATAATCAGTATTCAATTTAGATAAAATATTATAAATAATACTATACTCCATCAAATAAAATAATATAAAAATAATCCATTTTCTTTTTTATGAAACAAAATTATTTTATTACATCAATAAAATACATTTCCCAAGTATCTAAATCATACAAGAATCCATTAATGGAACATTTTGGATAGGGTACCTCAGTAAACTCACGTGGTATTTAAAACCCTTCTTGGTGTATTGAATACATCCCCTCAACTAAACTATAATTATTAAATTATTTATTGACATCCATTTTATATGTCATAAAATGAATTTGAGATAATGTGTTGAGAAACATTTGAATGCATATTTTTAGTAAAAAAGGTGAAAATGTATCATCATAATAAATATAATGATTTTGTCTGTAAATGTTCGAAAATATGTGGTTTTAATATGTTAACACTATACTAAAAATGTTAATTTCTAAACATAAAACCAACTAGTCCCCAATTGTCTTTACCCCTTACTATTCTTCCACCATGTTAAAAAAATCAGTTTACATGATGTTTATTAATGATTCCATGAATTTTTACCAATTCCAATAATCAAAATTATTTATAGATTCAAGGTAAGTGAAATTTTAATCTCATGTGGGCATTATGTTATCATCATTTTCTATTATAATTCCATATCTCAGAAACTCTTGATGAAACTTACTAGATCTTCGAGGTTGTTCCGTAACAAGAGAACAATCTTCCTGAAAAATCTATATGTAACTGTTTTAAATTCTACTTTATGATCCCATTAAATTTTCTATTATTGACACCTATATTATTTATTTTACTATTAATTTAATCACTAATAATATATTCATTTTCAAATAAAACTCTACTTTTGGACATAAATATTCTATTCAGTCTTATTATAGAAATAATATCCATTAGTAGACTAGGGATTAAAAAAATATTTTTCAAATATAAATTCTTGTTTATATAAATAAAATCATTGTAAGAATTGTTTATATCACCAGATCACAATAAAAGATATAATGGGATGTTTCTCAGTACATATATTGTATATTGTTCATATCAATGGTTTAGATGTACTATGATTTAATATATGCAGAAAATATTCTAGAGAATATATCCCGAATGAAATAGGAAGGTCAAACTACCTCACCATTAATTAAATCATATCAAATAAGGTATGATTACTTCCCCTAGACACACTACTCGAATGTTGGTTTCTAAGAAGAGTTTGTTTTGAATCAATTAAAAAGCCATAAAGGGTCAATTAATTATTGTCCAAAGAATTGACTACCCTAATTTAATCGATGAATTTTAATAATTTTAACCATTTGAATTTGTACTTTCTTTTGAATCTACTTTAATTTTTCCAATTTTTTGAACATACATCTCATTAGAAATACATATTCATACTGAGTATATTCATCGGCAATGTCATTAATGTTCCTAAATCACCTCATTGTTTATGTATCATGGGTACAAATCCATCAATTTATGTTATATCCAATATTCTATTAGACTGCATAGATTTTTTGAAAAAATGTTCTTTGGTTATCATTCACAATAAACAAGATTGATAATTTCCGAATTATAAATATTAGAATGGTTCTAATAATATTTATTTATGGATTCATTCCCTATGTTTCTCATGAATATGTCCAAGGTGATAATTACAAATGTAGGGGGATTAGAATCCACCATTAGCTTATTTTTTTTAATTCTAGACAATTTATTATCAATATCTAGAATATATAAACTATGAATTACATTTTCGATGGGATAAATATCTCATATATATATATATTATACCTTTTTTATAATATGGAATAATTTTCTCTTATTTTCCAAATAAATCTATCGAAAAATAATTATGTTTGTTGTGGGAACTTATTAGGATTTCAGAAATTCTATTGTAAATCTAGTTAGTAAAATAAAACCATAATTTTCAACAATAGATACAACCACTATTTCTCAATTTCTGACATCAAATTCTTCTTTACACACCATAAATTTCCACCCATCAATGAATCTATGTTTATCTGCAAGAATTTGTGATTTGAAATAGTTATCAAATACAAATGAGTAAAATTTTGTGGATTTTTTCTCTAAAACATTCCCATTTATATGAAAAAAATTAATATTTCTGAGAAGATATCTCAACCATAGATATAAATCGTTACATTTTTAATATTTCATAAGTATGTGGGATCTTTATATTTCAATCATCAAGTACTCGCTAAATGTAATAGGGAAATATCATTGGGTGAGTATCGTGTATTATTTCGTTTAATCGATTAATTTTATGGAAATTAGCCAATCTAAAATGATGATCCCAAATAACCTTTCAATTTCATGAGTGAAGATCAATATTTTTTGATATAATGAATATTATTTAGTGTTTCTCTCAAAATAGATAAATTTTTGTATGAAATAATCCTAGTCATAATAGGTATGATTCCTGAATACAAGTGTGAATAACTCTATATAATCTATCACTGAGAAAAACCCAACTATATTGGTCTTTTATTTTTCTAAAGGGCCTCCGATATATGAAAAATTAAACAAAATTCCATGAAAAAGAAAACAATGTATAAAATTGGGGAACCCTATATAGGAATGAACATTCTAATGATGTTTTGGTGTCACCTATCATTTTCTTACCTTACATAGTATTATTCACGGGAACCTAGTTTTTCTATGACCTACCCAATTGGATTATTGAGGTCTTGAAAAATGCAACATTTAATGGAATCCCGCATTTAGTTTTTTTTGGTTTTATGTTAAAAACCATCTACGGACTATTATTAAAAATTGGAATATGAAAATCATAAGTATTACAGGTCATGAATATTAAATTTAATTTTTTATTCATACATATAATAATTTATTTTAGTAAATTCATTTCAATCCCTTGAATTAATGTGTTTACAACACATTAGTGAGTAGCATTTAACAAAACCCACATGTTTTTTATACAAACCTAAAAACAAATTCCAATTATATTCATACATATCCAAATCCATATTATGTATAAGGTATATAAATATTTCCATCTAATATCCTGGAGTAATATGAGAATTAAAAACCACATATGAGTAATCTGGAAGTGACATATTTTCTTTCTCCTCATGGTTATAGGTAATGGAAAAAATACTCTAAAAAGATAGTTGTTTGATCCCATGTGTGTCTCTCTGTCTCTGTAGATACATAACCCATTATTGAAATCAATTCATGATATCTCTAAAACCTAATAATGAAATTATATATTGAATAACTATTTTGAAGCCCCTAACTCTAAAAATAGAGGTAAAGGTAGATGACCAATTAATATTTATGGAGTCATCCCTACTATGTCATACGAGGATATATATTTTGTATTTATTTTATCAAATAAATAGTCAATAGAAATTATATACGTCTAAAAAAATTAAATAGATTAATAATATTAAGGAAAAAATAATAAAAAAATTTTATTACGTGAAAATAATATGAATTATGTAGATTAAAATTTTATATTTAAAACATATATTAATCAAAATAATTTTATTTTATAACCAATTTATAATGTAAAAATATTCTCATAAAAAATAAATATTTTTCAATAATTTTGAATAAAAAATTAAATCCATATGATTGACAACCTAAGAATATATCCATCATAGGGATATTGTCCATTCACTTCTGTGTCATTGTCCTGAGGGGTAGATGAGTTGCATCAGATAAGAGTCATTATAATAATGAGGAGATTATGTGGGAGGTAGGAAAATCAAAAGCTAAAAGAGACACCATGAAAAACTAGAATGGGGTTATTCAAAAGGATTTCAATGACAATCGTTAGCACATCCATAGAAATGAATAGGATCCCTCCTGAAGTAATGATTGATGTGGTATGTTTTTTTTGGGGAATTATTCATCCCCTAACACAATGATTGTAAATATTATTCTTTAAACATTAATTTTAATTCCATTCCGCACTCAACACATTAATTTTCTATCTTAAATTCATGAATGAAACTAAATCCCATCCGGAAATTGCATTGTAAATCTATGAGACTTCAGGTAGAGAAAAAGGATGCACTGTTTTAAGTGGAATAAGAATTAATCATAATTATCAAATTACATTAAAACTATATATCCTCTCCATTATATTAAAAAATTAAAATAATTTCACCAATGGAGTAGAAGAATCTTTAATCAAATTATAACATCACTTGAAGCCAAACCAATAGTGATTCATATATCTTGAAAATGAAATAAGAATATGGATTCATAAAAGATGATTCCACTAATTCCAATAATGGTTCTATATGGATCATTTTATAATAAATTTCAATAGAATAAAAATGATCATTGGTTGAACTACCCTTGAAATAATTAGAACATGTAGAAAGATGATAAATTATAAAAACAAATAATTTCTGTAATGATTGTGTTGTGTCATAGATCATGTTTTCTAATATTGTATGGATATATGGTGACCCAAGGAGAAACAATGTAGGTTCTATACCTTTTGAGGTGATAAATTGGATGATGTTACCATAATCATATCATGAGGGTTCTCATACATCTAGAGGGGTCTTTGTGCGACAAGTTTTTATGAAATTAAAATATAAATTGGTAATGTTATTTTAGAAAAAATCTTGAACCTAATGAACAATTCATCCTACAAAATACTTATTATTATCCACCATGTCGATGGTTAAACTATAATTATATTTTTGATACCCAATGCTCCTCAATAAATTAAGAAGACATCATAATCATTATTTTTTGTGAAATTCAAACATTGATTTATTTCCCATTAATAACAACATCAAACACAATAAATGAATGTTTGAAATGAAACTAATCATTTTAATAATGATCACAACGGTGGGTGATGATAAATTCATTCACCCTCACTTTTCATTGAATGAAATAATAATACATTGGAATCAATGTATGCTCGTGCACATTCTTAAAGAGGTAAAAAATGGAACCCAATAAATTTGATTAATATTGATAAAAATATTTTTTTAATGATTATCCAATAATAAAAACAATCACTACATATATATAAATTAGACAATAAATGTTTCATTAAATTCATAAAATTCATCATAGTCCCTCAAATGTGAATAACATTGAAAACAAGGTCAATATATATATATAACATATATTTTAACAAAAATGGTCCCTTGTCATATCCTAATCCAATCTTTCATAGAGAACCCAATTCCACCAGCACCACTTTCCAAATCTGGAATGAAATTTTATATACCAAATACATGAAACATTTTTTTTTCTTTAGTATAAATCACATATGTACGATGTGTGTAAAATTTAGATGGACACCACCAATGGTGTCCATATTGAGTATTGCAAATAGATGTTCATGAATGATATGAAATTAGAATAATGTAATAAATAAATGTTCAGTCGCATCATGGAATTATCAAAATACAAAATAGGGGTGATTTTACCTTATTTGGCTGGTGATATGATGTGATCATATACCCATGTTATGATCACATCTTAAGTATGTATAATATTTCAATAATTATCTCATAATCACATTTATTTATTTAATACCATTAAAAATAATACAGTTGAACAATCTATCAACAATTACATGTCACTCATAAATGATGCACCATATGTTTGACAAGGTATTTGCAAATGTTTAAAGATGACATAGAAGAAAAAAGGTCTGGATTTGGATTATGAAACAATGAGACTAATCTCTAATGTGGTTGGTGTACTGATAATATAGCTTTTTGGTGGATTCTATACAAAAAGTAAAGGCCTTTGGGTCAATGAAAACACACTTAAATAACATCAATATATGGATGATATACCACCCATAACTCCCATGTAGGATGATGTATTGTTGATTTAGTTCTCAATGTTGAAAATAAATGGCAAAAAAATCAATTGGTTGATGATGTTCCACTCATATCAATGGTTGTTGATGAAAAACAGCTAACATACTTTATGTGGATGAGATACCACTTATATATCAATGTAATTGTGAATGATGTATCGTCTGATCTTTTAATTTGGATGAGATACCAATAAATAAAAATATTTGATGATGTAACACTCTAACATCTAAATAAGCGGATTATATAACACTAATTGATTGTAATAGTGAATTATTTAATAACTATATTAAACTATGGTCATTAAAAAATATTTAATGTAAAAGGTTGACCCTCCAAAGAAATAGACCCACATGAAATAATTTGTGTAGTCTGACTTACCCCTATCCAATCGTTCAGTCATGATATTAGTTAATGTGGAATGGTCTGGAAAGTGACACAAAAAACCAATGTTCAGGTCTCGATAATAAATCATTCATTCTTAGTCAAATTCAAATTTATAATAATATACCAACATGAAATAAGGATTTTAATGAACATTGATTTGTTTTTCAACACATCAATGACCACCCCTGACCCCAATAGGTCACACAAAGTAAAGAATATATAAAATAATGATTTTAATTAATAATTATAAATATGTTTGGAACACATTCCATATCATATGTCACATGCCACATATATAAATACCAATATTATTTTATGGCACTATCTACTATGATATAATGGATGTCTAATATTCAAAAACCATCTTCCAATTTTATTTAAATCATAGAAATCATGAGGTATGAAAAAATAAATAAAATAAATTGTAACAAATTAAATAATATGAGTTAGAAAATAAAATAAATAATTGATGGTAATTGAGATATATTTGTTCCAATGAACAACTCTAAAAAGAAATAAATAAAAAATTTGATTATATATGAAAGATATTTACCCAAGAGAATGAGTGATAAGAGTGGGAGGGGATATTTTGTTAGTGCTATAAATGATGGAGGATGAGTGGGGGATGTTTAATTAATTTAAAAACTAATTAATTGATAATAATTTTAAACAAATTAGTACTAATCCACTAGGAACCCACCATGTGTCCACAAGGTACACTATAGTCATCGGGTAACTGAAACATTGTCACATAACACCTGGGGGTCTTCTAAATGTACATAACTCATTTCCCCAACATCTAGTTACCTGGTACTAGACCCCCATGTTCATGCTAGAATATGTTATTAGGAAATATGTTTTGGTACCCAGATCACTATGCCAAAATGGACCAATAAGGACACACATATAACTATTACTCTTTTAAATACTATAAATACAATAGTTTCGGTGAAAATTATAATTGAAACTGTCTCATGTCTAAATATGTGGTGTAAAATGGTAGTCTTTGATAACCTAGGATGTCTATATTAAAATAGATCAACTATTATGGATTGATATATGATTATTCATTTTAAATTCCAAGTAAAATTGAGATAAATGTATCTATTTTATATATATACATTTATTAGTAAAATGCATGGATTTCAATAATATAGGATTGATGGTAGATTTTATTAGACATAAACTAGAACCATGTACCAAACATGTGGAAACCAAAGTATTTTAAACAAGATATATTTTTTATTGTTCATTAATAATCATGACTTGGAATTTTCATATATTCATTAATCCTGTACAAATTTATATTAATTGTATAAAATGAAATTATATGTTAAATTATATATCAATTATACATTTAAAATTGTTTGGATTATTTTTGAGATAATTTTTTTATTTAAAAGTTTAATAACTTTTTTTAACTGATTTCTTAATATGACATATTTTTAGATTTTTTTCAATATTGTATAAATTAATATTTATCTTAATTATTAAATAATTTTCAATATTTACTATTATAAAAAAATATGAAATATTTCAATTATGTTATGAGGTATTATTATGATTTTTCATTTAAAAAATAAATAGTGTTTGTTCAAAAGATATTATTTTACAATATAACATACGATTTTTTTTGAATTATTGTTTATAAATATTTTAATTTTAATATTATAAAATAATATTAAATATTGGTTTCAATATTTTGAAATTATCATTTAATGAACTATAGGGTATTTTCTAAAAAAAATATTATTCTCAAATCGATAAAATATATTGTATTATTGAGGGTATAATTGCATCATAAACATTAAAACCCATATAGGGAATGTTAGACCACATAATAAATGATAAATATTATCTAGAATAATTGAATCAAAATAATTTCATGAACTTTATGTAAGTTTTATTCCCAATGAACATATGTCTTATCATGTTCATCTATAACATAATCCTCAAAGTAGCTTACCATTTTTCCACATGCATGAAGGTACAAATCCATGATAATATTAATTTATTATAAATCCTGAAGAAGGAATCGGTCTTTCGCATTGACCTATAATATTTTTTCATCATTGAGATCATTTCAAATCTTAATTATATATATATTTTAAAGATCCTCTATTGTTTAATTAAAAGATGATTCCTAAAACTCTAACTTTCTCATAGGATGTACAAGTATTAATATATTATGATAAAAGGTTTCAGTCTCTACCTTATCCATGTAATTTCTATCTTCATGTGGGGCCTTATTAGTAGACTAATGTAATCCACTAGGTCGTAAATTTTTAATTAATTTTAAAATATATATATTATTTTTATGAACACATTGCCATATAAATATGAAATGAAATATGCTCAATTTTTTCATTAAATAAAGTGAAAAATAGAATTATTCTATACTCAAAATATCAATAATGCAATATTAAATTATTTTTATTCCAAAAAAAATATGAAAGAAAATAATAGTATTGAAGCAGAGTCTACACAACATTATAAAATAAAAAATTGAAACGTATATGATAATATATATAAGTGGAAAATAATGGATTTAAATGAAATATAATTATGATTAATAATACATTGATTTATATATATATTTAAAAATTATGGAGTCAACACAAAAAATATTGAAATTCTCACCCAATACATGTGCAAGATTGGAATAGTCAGAATAATAACTTAACAATATTTCCTTAATAATGATAAAAATAACAATTAAATTTAATGGTTATAAATGAATGTTTTGATGAATAATATACAATAAGTATGTTATTAATTTATTTTGATAATTTTATAAAAATATATTACCAAAACAATTACGTATTGTTGATGCAACACATAAGAAATTCAACGGCAAGTCAAGGTATAATGTTTAAAAAAATTTAAATGTGATATTATATGGTTTAATTAGGATATTTTACACTTTTTGAATATCGAAATTATTCATATTTTCTTACGAATAAGATATAAATCTAATTTCATAGTGTTATATATATATATAATATAAATTATGTATATAATGTAGAAAAGGATTTTAAATGGTATTTAATGTTAGATAATAATTTATAAATAGATAAAGAAAAAAAATTAAATATTATATAGAGGAAAATAGGTTGGTTAATAGTACATAAACTCATAAAAGTTATTCATGTTTACTAATTTCTCTTCAAATTATCCTTACAAACTATTAAATATTTAATATTTTTGAAAATGCCTATATATATTTCTATAAAAGGTTACTCATTTATACCTCTTAAAAAATAATCTATTATTTCCACTATATATTATTCCAAAATATCTATTCAAAAAAATATCTAAAAATCCACATGCCTCTTCCCATGGAAATAATAATTTCTCTAAAGGTTTTAGACTCAATCTAAAAGTGGAAATTCCATGATCAGAGAAAGAGTTTTTTATCCCCTTTGTCCATTATTATTTCTAAATATTAAAATTTTAAATTATCTTAATATTCTCTTAATTTAAATAAATTATTTATTTATCATGGTTTATTATTCCTTTCAACTTAATATTATTATATGCCATCCAATAAAACTCATGTAACTCTTCTATGAAGTTGTTGCTATCTTAAAATATGTATTCTTACAAATTATTTCATTCTCAACTCATCACAGAATAATTTCAATAATATGATAAACCATTAAAATTAAGCCTAAAGTATTATACTTTTTAAAAATATATTGTTTGTGAAAAAAATTTAAAAAAATTTGGGGGTATTACGTTTTTTAAAACGAATTTTGAAAACATCATTTGCATTTGTAGTTTTATGATACCTAAGGGATAAATGTTGTTTTCATTAACATATTTATTTTCTATATATAATTTAAAATTGATTTTTTTAATGAATATAACATTAATAATCAAGTAATTTTATTTTAATGATATCCTATAATGTTAAAATAAATTAAACAGTGAAATTATATTTAAACAATCATGGTTATTTTTAACCATAAAAAAAGATACTTATCAAGTAGGATTCCTAAATAAGTAACTATTACATGACCTACAAAAATCTTTTTCATCAAGATTTATATTGTAAAATCACCATGAAACATCAAGATGTTTTTTAACAGTATTAGGAGGAACTTTTTCCATAACAGAACTATAAATTCTATTTTGGATATTAAGAAATTAATGACCATAGAACGACCAACGAAAACAATAACAAGTGAATTATGTAAAATAAAAACATGGAAAGTAATATGAATATGATTTATATAAAAATATATAATTAATATAATATTATTATTTAGGATGTTATAGGATGTATGAGGTCTTTCATGACACCTGGTAAGAAGTTTTATTTTAAAAATTTACATAACATCTTTTAAAGTCATTCCATATAAAATTTTTCCTCCAGGAAAATATAAATTTTGTGATTAAAATAATTTTTTTCATTTTCCACTATATATTAATTTTTTATAAGGGGTTAAAAAAAGTTCTTCATTTTCTCATAGTTTATGTTTTACATTATTTGCAAAAATGTGAAATGAATTTTAGTTTTCCAAAAAATTACATATACATATTTTCCCGATTAAATATATATTATTTAGTATCATACATCCATTACATTTTTCATGTTTCATTAATGTAATTTTTTATTTTGTAATTTTTATTTTTAATCTTTATCTATTGAATTAATTATTTCTTCTTATTTTACAAAATAATTTTTATTGCTCTTATAGTATTCTAGGTTCCATTTCATTTTCCTCACAGTACGAAATTGATAATCCCATTTTTGGATTCATCAAATTTTTATGTATTCTCTTTATGGTTTTTTATTAGGTGTATAAAGGTATGATTTTATTACTTTTTTTGGAAAAATAAATTAACCAATATCCATTATTCATTTTTTTTCAAGGCCATAATAGATGATTATGGATGGTCATAGGATATATCCCACCACCTAATATGGTAATTGTTAATTCATAAAAGATATAAATTTTGAATCTCTCAAGTTTATAAATCCATGATTATTTTATGTTGATGTAATTATATGGTTATGTTATTACATTACAAATGATGGTTTGATACAATGATTAAGTAATTCCATTGATATAGTTTCATTAATATGATGTTATAAAAAACATCTTGATTAATATGTTGTTTTATGGTTTATTTTAAAAAAAAATTGTAAAGTATACAGATATGAATTTTATTTTAGGATTTAATATAAATTTATGTTCTCGAATGCTACTTTTTTTGTATAGAGGTATTATGTTTCTATGGTTTTCAAGAATTTCAATGTCCTATCATTTTTATCATTCTTTTATACCCCTTATATTGTTTTATTTTCATCCCATGTTTTTGAATTATTTTTCACAAGTTATGAGGATGAGTAAAACTTATTATGAGGAAAAATTTTATGTTTGAGATCCTGGCCTTGAATGAACCTATTATAAAATTAAAAGGGTTTATATTAGTGTAAAATACATATATATGGTAAAATTATAGTGTTTTTTGTATCTAATTTTATAATTCACTAAAACACTAATCCAAGACTTGCACGATAATATAATTTATAAATTATTTTATATAAAACTAATAATTAAGTTATGGTTAAGTATATGAAATTATAGTACTATTACATGGGGCCTATATATTTTGTGTTGTAATAATTGGCATTTTCTCAATTAATAGTGTAACTATCATGACCATTAATAGGTTTAATTCATCAATGTTATATTTTTAATGTGAGATACCCTTGGTTTAAAAAATTTGAATTATCAATTTTGAGTAAGAAATTATCCTTTTTTATTAAAGGGAAAAAAATTATTACATAGAAAAATAATGTCATTCCAATATGGGGTTTTTCGATATTTCCGTGCAAATCTATTATGGAAATAGTATAAAACCATATTAAATCGGATATACAAATATAATTATATGAGATTTATATAAAACAATAAATAAAATATTGTATTATTGATAAATATGGTTTTATTTTAATGTGGAAGATAGATATCCTTTATTAGTAGTGAATAGAATCCTACCAATAAAGTTATTCAAATTCTATTAGAAAAACTGATACCACTCTATGTAGGTTTTTTTAACTTTATATATCATGGTGAATCCTTCACTATAAAATGGTGGATATAGTGGAAGAGAGATTTGGTATTAATATATCTATAGATTAAATTGTCATATAGATATTCAATCAATATTATTTTTAAGACTCTAACACACACTTTGATGGATCCATTGAGGCACCATTATTATAAGAAAAAATTCATAAATATTTGAATACTAAAATAAGTATCAACTCCTGTAATATATGGAATTAATGAAATTTAAATAACCATGTATATATTTTCTTATCTAGTAAAAAATCGATATATCTTAACAATTCATGTATTTAATCCATGATTTATTAATTATATGATAAATTTAATAGAAATATTTAATATCATATATTACAATTTATTTTATAAATAGTGACATGCCCACTTCACTTGTGACATCATGGAAATAACCCATGAATATATTTCCCTGTAAATTTTTTTGGGATAGGATATTTTATTCATAACTCCAATAATACAAAATGTTAATAAATGGAACACAAATTCCATTAAAATTTTGTCTTATGTATATTACATATAATTACTTCTTAAACTATGTCCAAATATATTTTTATGACAGTAATAGTCATTTATTCTGAGGATGTAACATAAAATGAACAACTATTTTTTATAAATGACATATAATAAACGTCATGCTGATTCAACAATAAATTATTTGAAACCCCATGAAACAATATAATACAAGATAAAATATTAATTCATAATAAATAATTCTATGAAATTATTGGATTGTAAAAAATCATTGGTTATACTAAAAATATATATGGATTTAGTGTGACTGTTATGGAATAAAAATATCAAATAAAAGATCACTGAATTTCATGAAATCTAGAGTTTTTACCCAAGGGATTTATTTTCTAACACAATCTATATAGTGGATGATTTCTTTTATTAATAGTCCATTATTACATGATTTACATTCTTACAGATTTTTTATTAACTTGGGAGCCACTATTTTGGTAACCACCTTTTTTCATCATGTGGGTAATGTTATATTTATAAAATTCCACTACACTCAACACCAAACTTTGGTGTTTTACAACACATTGTGGTTGATGCAAGAATCCCCATATAATGGATTGTGTCACTACATCATATTATAGTTCAAATAATTTCATGCATTATGTGGCAACACTCAATTTCATATGATTTTACTACTCCATATATAACACTTCAATTACTTATTATATGTTGTGGAATCTGAGTTTTTACAATTTCATAATTATTCATCTATATTTTAATATAATAAATATGGAACCAAACTAAAACTTTAAAAGAGTTAATATGTTATTTATATTTTAGAATATTTTTCTAGAAAATATATTGTTGAAAATTTGGTTTTATTGTATATATATTGGTTATTTTGATCCATATAAAATATATGAGACTCATTAGAAGAGATAATATGTTTGAACACATCTATCCCAAGCTTATATTAGCTCGATTTCATACATTCCATTAAATAAAAGGGTATAGAAACCTACAGATTATGTGGGTCCTTCCATAGAATTAGGATAACCTTATAAACCAATATATCGTACGATTATGGGGCCTATTGGATACTTCTCCTTGATGTATATCCAATTAATTTAATAAGATAAATTAAAATAAAAAATGACATCAGTTTTATTTATTTTTTTATTTATTCAAAAGATGTTGACAGGTAACAATTTTTTGGGTTCGAGATATTTTTTCTATAATTCAAATTGTAATAATCCCTATAAACTCCTAAATTTGTAGAAAATCGAATTAATCAAGGATTTAATTTATTTTATAAAAAATTATGAAAAATATAAATGTGTCTTTTGGGGTCATCAATGTTGACAAATTTAATTTTACAATTTTGATTACTGGATTTCAATCATTATAGAATAAATGATAATCAAAATGCATGTTTTCTTATAAATGGTACAATATAATCGAATGATTTATGAAAAAATTTTATAATAGAGCTCAATAATAAAATAGAATTTCATGATGGAAATCATAAAAATATGACATCGGGTCTCTATAAAATGGATAGGGGAACCACAATAGCACTACATATCAGGGTTAATATTATCACTCCATGGCTCAAAAACAAAATGTCCCTAGTAGAAGACAGTTATTATTTGTATGGAATACGATCATATAAGTTAATCACAGTGTAGTAAAGTACACAAAACCATTTTTTCCAAAAAAATGTATGGCTAAAAAAAATTAATCCGAAATGTTCTTGGTTTATGGAATGTTCATTAGACAGAAATGGCATGCTCTAATTCGGTGTGATAAGAAACATTCAGAATAATATTAAATTATATTATATTTTTTGTGAAATTTCTCCAAAATATTCACTGATAGGGGCCTCTAGTAAAATATTAATTCAAAATTGGTGTTTAAAATAAAAAATGTTTTAGAATATGTAATTTTTTCTTAACATACAATATCATAAGGAATAAAATAAAAAAAATAATATAAATTAAAATTACATAAAATATAAGAGTTTTTACATTGACTTATGATTACATTATAAATGAGAATATAAGAGGTTTATACTAAAAGAGATTATTTGAAAGTTATATTAATTAAACCACCAGGTATCTTAGAATATATTATCAAATGGTTAAATAAAATTAATTTTCTGATATTTTTTTCTATGAAGTAGTTATATAAAATATGAAATTTCTATATGAATATCAATTTTTTAGACATATAAATTATATTACATTATGGTTCAGTTCATATTAATTTACATTTAAATTATGAATATAAAAGTATTCATATTGAAATAAATATAATGTTTTTATATTTATATTTTATAAAATGTACCTATGAGGATTTTAAATTATAATCTATTTATAATTTTCTTATTTTGGAATAATAAACAAATGTTTATATCATGTAAAAATTAATATTTTTATATTACTTAATTTATTATTCATGAATATAAATTGAATATTAAGAATTGAGATTTATGGTTTAGATTTACTATTTTAAAATTTTCTAATTAATAATAAATATATTTATGGAGTTACTTGTTAGTTGCAATAAATAAAAAGTTTTTATTCTAAAATTATCCTTTCTTTTAATAGGTTATGAATTTAAATAGGTAATTTTGTAAAAAACCCATCCCTTTTAAACATACCAAGCCACCTGGGTCAACCATAGATAATTACTGATGTTCATTTGTGAGAAAACTAATATTGATAAATGAATTCAGGTTATCATAACTGTACAATCAAAATTATTTCACCATCAAATATCGATAATGAAAGTATATAATCATACCGAGACCCTTTCATATTTGGCCCACACAATTTACTTCCATGTAAATCGAATATGCAGTTATGAAAATTAATTTATCTAAATAAGACATAATAAATGTTGACATATAGACCCACATATTAATGTAAACCTCAAGAGTCTTATATAATATGTAATAAAACAATGAAACTGAAGTAATATACAGTCTAATGATGATGATATCATCATCCTAATATAATACTTAAGACCCAAACCACTATATTATTATCACCATTTGACCCATGGGCAGTTTTACATCCTTAATCATAAGTTAGATGAACATATAATACATTCCAAAAATATGGTATCCTACCCTAAATACATACATGTAAATATTAAATTTTATAAATAGTTTGTTTCATATATGGGGTGTGATAACCATGACACCATTAGGATTTCAAAGTAAATTTTACACAGTACATTCTATATGAAATTACATATATTATTTTTTAGTATATTTAAAAAATATATTTTACCGTGACAAGGGATGTAATGAAAACAGAAAAATATGTTTATCCATTGAAAAAATACTCCAAAGTTTTACATAATAAAAAATTAATGATTCCATTTGGGAAAGAAAAAAATTAATTTTGAAAATTGGAAAAGATATGTCTTAAAAGTTATGATAATATTAAGAGATCTATTTTAAAATTATTATATAATTCACTTAGATTAATTTTATGAACAATTAAAAATGAAAACCAATGCATGAAAATGATAAATCCCGAAATAGAATCCATAACATTTACTTATGGTAAACCTTGAATGACTAAAAGAACACTATAAAATCAAATATATTTAATACAGTGAAATAATTATATGAATAATGAGACATAAAAAGTTATAAAATAATTATTATAAATTAACAACATTATATAATTTAAAATTTATAATGGTTAACAAGGTAGATCCAAAAGGAGTCATCCCACACATAATCATATGGAACTAACTAAAAACATATCATTTATACAAAAAAATTATACCTCTCGACTTACTCTCATCTAAATTCGTTTGGCGAACTGTCATATACATGGAATGAACAATCCTTTGAATCACTAAACATTTACTAATCAAAAATTTGATAATAATTTTCTATTACATCATTGATTTACCCAAGGTTCCCTAAAAATAGAATAAATGTATAGAAAAAAATATAAATCATAATATCAATAAGAAATAATAATATAACATTTTAGTAAATCAAAAATATTACATGAAAATCCCCTTCCATGTAAATTCTTCATTGTTATTTATAAATACACAAAATAATTATGTACACCTCAAAAACTACACATGCTCATATTAATCATAAAATTAAGTGGATCAAAATTGAGAATGTAATATATATATTAAATATAATTTAATAATTGATAAAAATGTAATATAGAATAATCATGAAATATTAATCAATGTACTAAAAAATTATAAATCATTAAAACATAAATACAACCATTTTAATATCATATAAATAAAAATGAAACCAAATAAACATATAAAAGTAATGAAACATAAAAATTGAGAAATTAAACTCAAGGAAAACATATAAAATGAAGAAACACAACATTACATTGAAATACCAAAAATAATTAAAAATAATCATATTTAATAAATTTTTGGAATTAAAATAACATTCTTTGTTATCAATGGATTTAAAATTACTCTATGCTATTTTAAAAATACAACTTATAGACGAATTTTTTTCAACAGAATCAAAAACCATGAAATCATGAAAGCTGATTAATATTGATCATGGAAATTATTGAAACATTATAAAGAGTTTATAATGTATTAATCAAATGAAATATATGAATATAATGAATATTAATTAGGTTTAAAAACTCAATCATAACCATATATGTAAAGTAAATTGACATTAAAAAAATTATTAAGGTTGAATAAAAATTCTTTTAATGAATTAGTCAATATGAGGTTAATAAAATAGAATAACTATCCCTTGGAATCATGACTGTAATTACTAGATAAAACATAAATGAGATAATTCCATCAATGACCACTAGGGGTAGAGGAAAAGTAAGAACATGATAGGGAAAACATAAGGGGAGGTAGGATAATAGGTAAATAGTTGTTTTTCAATGAAAATAAAAATTAATATTTTTGAATAAGAGTATTGAGACTAATAGGGTAGGGTTAAAGATTCTATAAGATTCATATATATGTTTTTTTTGAATGATAGGATGGATTAAGGAGTTCCTCATTTGAAATATTAATTTAAAACTGAAATTCAACAACTAGTAAACATGGACAGTTTAATTGCAGAGTTTAGTAAACCATGTAATAGCCATAAGGATCGAGTAACAGTACTTATATGGGATGGTTTTAAGATTAAAAAAATCATATTCCATATATAAATTTTCCAATAGATAGTAAATTTACACTAAAAATTTATACTCTTAAGTATTTACTGAGCATGTGAGTAGTAAATTATAAAACAATATAAAAATTTCAAAACAAAATATCAAAATTTTTTGGAAAATAAATAATAATATAGAAAATATATATCATGGAATCACAACATTATTATATATTATATATATTTCATGTTATAATTATGATTTAATTTATATATCTTTTGGGTAATGTGCAATGGGTAAAATGATTATACTTTATAAATCTCAGATCATAGATTATATCTAAAAATGTGTTGGTTGGGTACCTATATCTAAGTGCTTAATATTATTGGGATTTTCATTTCTATGTGATTATAATAATTAATTTTAAAGGGTTTAATATACTTTTTTAAATTGATTAATTTACATATCATTGAATACATCCATATTATTATTTTGGCTAGTATCATATGTTATATGTTATATAAGGAGTTTCATATCAATATAGTTAGAAAAAATTGTATTTGTGGAAGGAATAGTGATTGGAAAAATATATCATTATATGTTTTTATACATATAATAGGAATAAATTGAGATATAATAGCGATATGAAATACTTTTTAAAATAAAAAAATGTATGATTCCTTCTAAATTAAAAATTTGGGAATCCCTTGATTATTAATTTATATGGGGTCTGAAAAAGAATGATTCTATTAGATTATCTAGTATAAGGGATGAATGTATTTTTTGTCCGAAATTACATTATAATACAATGTCTTTCATTTTAATTAGTTTACACATAGTAAAAAAAACCCTTGGTAAGGATAACAATTTATTAGTATTGAGTTTAAACATATGATAGATTAGAAAAATAGTTAATATCACAACTATCCAAGAATCAAATGAGATATGATTAGAGTGATGGCTTACCATAAGGGAAACATAGTTGAGAAATGAAAAAATTGACTTATTAAATAGTGAAATATTAATCATACTTGAACATTTAATAAGGTGTATTTAAAATTGGAAATAATTTTAGAGGGATCACATTTACTAAAATTCTCATTAAATTGATTTGAAAAATTATACTCATATAATTGATGATTTCACTATATATATAATAATATCATCACTATTAAATAGGGTAATTGTATAAATATTTGAAAACAATAATATTAATGTAAAAACCAAACGTTGAAGTATAGGAACTTGTGTAGTGTTACTATATATTAAGATGTATTATTTGTACCAGAGACAACAATTTGAATGGAATCTTCTTCTAATAATATAAATTAATACCTGAACTAAAAATTTTTATATTGGAAAAATCCATAAACATAAATTAGGTATTTTACTTTTAGTTTATTTGGACATATATTTTTGAGAACAATATATTGGAATGAGTTTATGTGAGTTTTATCATCATAAAATGACTTCTTCTTATGGGGTTCTTGTCTCATGTGAAGAATAGGGGTTCAAGAGGCAACTAGATGGGTAGTTGATGGACTATGAGTCTAAAAAGTAGTAATGTCTCATTTATCACATCATGAAAATGGTATTCAATATGTAAAAATGGTTTGTAATATGTTAAGGGTTATAAATGGAAGAGGATGGAAAAACTAGAGTATCGGAACTAGTATTCATTTCATGAACAATCAATACATGTTGTTAATCGTTATTGGTTTGTTTTTTATAGATATAGAGGGTTTTTAAAAATATTAATTCCTTTAGGTTTCATTGTAAGGAATTATTACATACAAGGCGAGGCTGAACCTTACCCTTGTCTTCTATCCCAGTCAATTCAGATTGATTTATCGTTGTTCTACCTATTGAATCCAAGTATGAATTCTCCAATCTTCTTGATTCTCTTCCTCCATCTTACCAATTTATTTTCATTCAATGGTTTAGGTTTTATGATGAAGGACTTCAAATATGCATTTCCAAATCGTTACACATAATAGGTAGTTTTTATGTTCCTCAAAAACTACTGATTGATAGGCCAAAAAATTCTATATTCATGTTTTGATGTATGTTATGTTTCGTAGTGAATTTATTTATTTTTCAAGTTATTTTGGGTAAATTTGGTTGTTGATTTGTGTTAATTATTTTTTCATTAGTGATTAATTTTATTGGTGGATTTTAATTAGTACAATGCACCTGGTATCTTGTGAATTGGAATCATTGATATGCATATTGAGTTTTTCAAAAGTTATGTCATTTTGGAAAATTGTTTTATATTATTAATTCCATTAATTTAAGGGTTTTTATGGATTATTAAGGGTTTTTTAGGACCTCTAGTGGGTACAAGGGATTATAAGAGGCCTAGACATGCTTTTTGAGACAACAAATATATAAGTTGGCCTATAGGTTAAATAGGAAGGATTCATTGATGAGGTAGGTGGTCATTAAAATTTAACCCATCCTTGTATAATTTTCTATGTGAATTATTAATGTGATAATGTTGGAATTGTATCACAATTACATTGCTTAAAAAACATTTTAAATTATGACCATTTTAGTCAAATTACCTTCCAATTATTCCTTAACCCATACGAAAATGTTAATTCCTTGGTTGGTGCTCATAGTTTTATTTTAATCTTGAATATTCTTGGGGTGAATAATAATTATTTATTTTTAGATTTTTTTTGAAATGTAATGAAATGAAATGTTTTTTGTGATATGGAATTTCATAAAAATTAAATATTTTTGAATGTGATTATCCCATGTATTGGACATTTTAGTTTGTGTGATTTAAATGGTAAAATGGATTTACCGTATAAAGTTACTTTATTAAATGATTTCCTTTGATAAATAGATTAATCATATGTATCTTATATGTTTTTCTCCATCATACAATACGAATTAAAACCAATTTAACCAGTATATTTTGTACAATGTGATGTTATTATAAAATTGGTACAACCATATTCATTATTTTATCCATAATATTAATGACAAAGACACCATATGTGCGTACGTACGGCTTACCATCTCCACGTTATGGTGTAATTTGTCATTCAAACACTACATTATTTAGGTTGGTATAATAATGAGTATAACATATGTAAATAATAAATATAACATTTTAATGATCCTATATATATGATATACCTTCCAATTACATACTATTTCACCATTGATATAATGATATTGTTGCTCGTGCGTACGTATGGATTATCGTCACCACGAACGCGATGAGATTCATTTCCCATTGTAATCAATCAAGAATAATTTTCATTTTATGAATAAAAATAATTTTTATAAACATAATATTATTCTGTACATGAATCAAATACATCCTTCCCATAACATACATGGCTTACGTAAACAAGCATATAAAGTAAAACGAATCAGTTAACAACTGAAACAATGATACTACTCAAATATTATAAACAAAACAATATTAGAGGATCATAAATGATATCATATTTTTGTAAATTTTTTTTGAATAATTTAATAACAATGTTTTAACTATTATATTGGAGGTTAACATACCATTGACTAAGGAAAAGTTCTTGGTAATGGTTAATTTCAGAATCTCTTTATTATCCGAGGTTGTTTTTAAATAAGTATCTACTGTGAACTCTTTATCATCCATAACCATGTATTCTTAGAAAGGAATTCAAAACATTTTTTATATTTACAAAAACATAGTTTAATGTTATTTATAACCTTATTTAAATTTATATGTTTTTAAAGGAATCTTTTCGTCGTTTTCCAAACAAGGTACCTTATTACCTTTTCGACAAAATTAAGGTAAGAATGTCTTTTTTGAACTTATATTGCAGGTGTGGCTATTTTTCGCCATTATAAAATCATCAAAGCGTCCCTTACAGGTATATAAGTATATTTTCAAAATAAAATTTTTATTTTATAATTCCATGACATATAAATTATTTAAAAATAGAAAGAGATAGTTCTCTCAATAAGTTTGTATTTCGTCTATGTCAACATTCTTTGATGGATTTTAATCCTGTTTGAAGTTGATTTATTATGATTCAAATCGTCCATATTGTATTGAATGTCATGTGATATATCTGACTGTGGATGTGTTATTTTAATACAATTCAGGGTTTATGGATAAAATATTGATATTTCGTATGCTAGTTTTAATACGAATGTTTATTTTATGTTTAATTCTATTCATATGAGGAATGATTTGGACATAGTTACTGACGGGTGGAGCCCTCTATATCTCCTCAATGCATGGATAAGTCTAATGAGACAAACTAGTGTCCCGGAATAAGGCCTTGAAAAAATATTATTTGTAGCCTAGGTCCAAGGCATTGACTATGTGGTTATAAAGTCTGACATTATGAATTCTGTCCTTATGAAAGTGGCTCTTGATATTTCATGTAATTATTCGACTAGTAGAATATCCATTTGAATAAGTAAATGGAATTATTTGATTTATATTTTACATATTATATATATGTTTATGTTTACAAGGCTTATGTTTTAGTCTTATACATTGCATTAATTGATTATGATTATTTATAAATGTTTCCGCTGTATTGTTTTCCTTACTATGCATTTGAGCTCATCCCTTTCTATGTTTTATTTTACCTAGTTTGGGAAGAAGTATACTATGGTTGACCTGTAGGGATAGGCTTAGGTTATAAGTGTGTTACAAAGGGTACAAAATGTTGTTGATGTTTTTATTTCAGTATGCAAAGTAAAACATATGAATGTATCTAGTACTTCCAAGGCTACTAAACAGATCGGACTTTCTGGATTTGATCCCGTGTGATCATTCTTATGTTATATAATAATGCACTGACATTGGGTAACTAGGGTTGGGGTGTTACAGGTGTTATCAGAGAAATATTATTACAAACCGTGGAAACTATATTTAGAGAAACCCATATTAGAGATAATTACCTTAAGATATACTTTGAGGATTAGTATAGAAGGAATTCCTAGAATTTTTTTAATATAGATAACTTGTGTTTTTTCCAAAAAAAATAAATCCCTATATGGATACAATTAGGTAAAGGCTGGTCTAGCACAGATATACCTAGGGGTAAATCCCAAAAATACAGCTTTGATCAAGACTCGAATGGGAACGGGTGCACAAAAATAGGCATTGCTGCACTCTTGGTTACGACACTCCCACGGGATATTCTTAGGATAATTATAATTTTCTATACAAACCATTACAAAGGGTTTATGAGTATATACTTCATCAAAGAAAACATTTTTACGATTATGGATTATATTCATAAACTGTTCAATTTAGGTTAAATGTTTTTCAAATTTGGAGTTATGTGTTGTGATTCATAAACTAATCTACTGTATCAAATTTTTTAGAAATGGTGCCTAGAGGAAGGAATTGAAACCGTATCTTTGAATTTAACCCATGTAGGGATTTCCCTCCTACTAATGATAATTATAGTGGAGCTGGTGATGTAATTCTTGATGATCATATTATCACCATACTAGGACAACTCTCTCGGGTCATGAATAATAACCTTACCCGTATGGAGCACCCTGATCCTCAATGAGGAGGATCAATGTTAGACCTCTTCAAGAGGAAACAACCAAAAAAATTAAATGGGATTACAAATCAATTAGTATTTGATAAATTGATAAATTCCGGAGATAACATATTTCATGATTTTGGGAGTAGTGAATAAGAAAAAGTTTTCATGAGAGTTTATCGCCTAACGGGAGACGTAGATCAATGGTGGTCATTAATCCAGAACACAATGAAAGATAAAGAAGTTTCAAACATATAATGGAATAATTATGAAGATATGTTCTTAGAAAAATACCTTCATCGTGACCATCAAGCAGATATAAAAAGAGAATATTTGAGTCTAAGGAAAAAGGATGATGAGAATGTCGAAAGTCTGAGGCTAACATTACAAGGATTGAAAGGAATTCCACAGACTATATACATAACCCAATGAGTAAGATTGATCGATTTTTTGATGGGTTAAACCATTTATCTATTGAGAATTAGTCTTACAATCGTTCTCATCATACAATGATATAGTCTTACGTTCTATCAAGACAAAAAAGTAATTATCTACGTCAGACGACTTGAAATCAATGTAAGAGAAGAAGAGATATACTGAACACTATGGGAAAAGAAATAAGAAAATGAGAAAGAAGGGAAGATTTGAATTTACACCCTGTGACAATTTTGGAAGGAAGCACCCTGGTGCTTCTCAAAAAGGAAAAGTATTATGCTAAAAATGTGGATAGAAAGTCCATCGTGCAAGTAATTGGAATGGGAAGAAAGAAGAAACCATTGTTCAATACCACAATTGTAGGGAGATGGGAAATTATTCAAATGAATGTCCGAAGCGTCAGGGAATCATACCTCAAAAAATTCCACGAGATCAAGGGCATGCATCTACGATCACTACTAGCGAGGTTGAGGCTCTGAAACACATTGTGCCAGGTAATTTAATTGTTTCCAAAAGTTTAGACAAGGATTTATTTGATTCTTGTATCATCACATTGTTTTATATATTCTTAATTTGTTATGAAAATAAGATATTTCCAATTTGATTTAACAAGGGGGATATCTGTTAAAACTCTTAAGAGATGTATCATTGCAACAATGTCTTGGGAATCAGTCCCCATTAAGGCATATAAATGATAATTTTCTGATGATCTAATCAGCATACCCAGGATTTAAAATAATATAATCCTTGGTATGGATTGGCTTTTAGACCATGATGTAAAAAATTATTTTAAGAAGAATGAGGTTACAATTTTTGATGATGAAAAGGAGTACCTTATCAATAGAGCAGAAATGTCACAACCAGATTCTTATCTAGATCCACCCCCATTAGCTCTACTAAATTCAATTATTATGGAAGAAGAGAATAAAATAACTATGGGTGAGGAAAAGAATGTTTGAATAGAGGATATACCTAATGTGAAAGATTATGTTCATGTGTTTCTAGTGGATTTACCTACACATCCACCAGAACAATAAATTGAGTTTTCCATTGATTTAATTCATAGTTCAAGGCCCATATCAAGGTGCTCATATAGAATGGACACAGTGGAATTAGTGGAACTAAAAAAATACTAGTGGAATTGAGTAATAACGGTTTTATTTCCCTAGTGTTTCACCAGGGGGAGCCCCTGTCCTTTTTGTAAAAAATAAAGGCGGATCTATGAGGTTGTTCACTTACTACAGAATTAACAATGCTATAACAATAAAGAACAAGTCTACCCTACCTCGCATTGATGATTTATTTGACCAACATCCAACAGCTAAATATTTTTCAAATAATTCCCTCTGATCTAGATATCATAAGTTGTGTGTGATGAAGAAAGACATTTCGAAAGTAACATTTTAAACCAGGTATGGGCATTGCAAGTTTACATCAATGCCTTTTGGATTAACTAATTCACCCTCTATCTTCATGGATCTATTTATTAGAGTTTTCAAAGAATATCTTGATGAATTTGTGGTGGTATTTATTGATGATATCTTGGTATATTCCGAAATCCATGAATATCAAGAAAATAATTTGCGCATTATTGTAAATACTCTTAAAAGAAATGAATTATATTGGATGTTTAGAAAATGTGAATTCTGGCATAAAGAGATTTCTTTTCATGGAAATATTCTCTCTAATGATAGAATATCTGTTGATCCTTCTAAGACAAAGTAAATCCAAGAATGGACATCACCGGTGAGTATAACTGTGGTACGTAGTTTTATTGGTTTGGAAGGTTATTATTGACATTTCATCCAGATTTTTTCCGGATTGGAAAACCCATTAACCGAGCTCACACGTAAAGGGGTTAAATTTTTTTAGAGAAAAGAGTGTGAATAATTTTTTAAAGAATTTGAGGGATGATTATCCAATAATCCTATCTTTAATCTATCTTTAGAGAATAATGGGTTTGTTATTTATAGTGATTATTCAATGAATGGACTTGGTTGTGTCCATACACAGATTGATTGAGTTATTTCCTATGCATCGCAACAGCTAAAAATTCATGTGAAAAACTATTATACCCATGATCTTGAATTAGAAGCTGTAATATTTTCACTAAAAATATAGAGACACTATCTCTATGTTGAAAAATGTGTGATTTATACTGATCACAAGAGTTTATAGTATATTTCTCACAGTAAGAACTCATCATGGAGCAAAGAAGATGTCTTGAACTACTCATGGATTATGATATCACTATACACTACTACTCGGGGAAGGAAAATAAGGTTGAAGATCCTTTGAGTAGAAAGGATCATGGAGTTTTGAACAAGATGAGAGTTGAAAGTGATCCTATTTTCATGGATCTAGTAAATATGGATATTTGAATAACTATGGAAGGTGAAAAATCAATAATTTTTCAAATGGTTTCTAAACCATCTTTACTATAAAGGATAAACAGTTCTTAGACTAATGATGAAGAGTTTAAAAAAAATAATGTTTTGACTAATGGGATATTGAGTGATTTCATATATGAAGATGGAATATTGAAATTTTGGAAGAGAATTTCGGTTCCAAACATACCTTATCTAGAAAAGTAATTTCTGGATGATTCTCACTGCTCCAATTTCTCTATACACCCTAGGATCACCAAGATGTATAGTGATTCGAAATAACATTTTTGGAGGGGAAACATGAAGAGGGAGATTTCTAATTTTTGTGTCAAGTTGTATGGTCTGTCAACAAGTGAAAGATGGAAGGAAACAGCCTGGAGGATTCATGCTACCTCTTCCTATACCTGAGTGGAAATGGAATAATACTATGATGGACATTGTAATGGGGCTACCCAAGACTCCTAAAAGGAATGATGCAATATGGGCTATTGTTGATTGTCTTACCAAGTCAGTACAGTTTTTGTTATAAAACAATTTTTACCACTTGAGTGTCTGGAAAGACTATATATTAATGAAGTTGTAAGACTACATGGTGTAACCAATCGACTGTTTCTGATCGTGATCCCCGTTATACGTCAAGATTTTGGAAAAGTCTTCTGAGGGCCCTAGATACTAAACTTTGTTTGAGCACTGCCTACCACCCTCAAACTGATGGACTATCAGATCAAAATGTTCAATCCTTAGAAGACATGTTTAGATCTTTCTCACATGACATTCATGGTATGTGGGATCAATATTTACCTCTGGAATAATTTTCACATAGAAATAGCTTCCATTCAAGAATTCAGATAGAACCATATAAAGAGTTATATGGAAAGAGATGTCGCACACCAACATGTTGGGATGATGTCAGTGAAAGAAAACTCATAGGCCCAGAACACGATGAGGAAATGTTGAAAAAAGTGAAGATTATGCAAACACACATCAAAGTAGGCCAAAGTAGGAAAAATATTTATGCCGATAACCAAAGGAACAATTTGGACTTTCATGTAGGATACCATGTTTTCTTGATGGTATCTCCATGGAATAGTGTTATAAGTTTCAGTATGAAATGTAAATTCAGTCCCAGGTACATCAGACATTTAAAAATCCTATAACAAATTGGATTTTTAGCTTATCATTTGGAAATAACTCTATCTCCAATATTCGTGATGTGTTCCACATATCACTATTGAGAAAATACATGCCTGACCCAACACATGTACCCACCTATAAATTAATTTAACTAGAACATGAACTGTCTTATTATGAAGAGCCTTCCAAAATTCATGATACCAGAGAACTAGTGTGGAGAAACCAGATGACTCGTCTGGTAAAAGTTATTTGGAGAAATCATAATATTGAAGAGGCACCTTGGGAACCCGATGAACATATGATGATGAACCACCCTAATCTTTTTATGAAAAAATATTCTTGAAATTTTTTAGGGTGAAATTATTTTAAAGAGGGGAGAATGTTACACCCCATGCTTCTAAGGTACGTTTCCCTTTAAATAATCACTACAAACTATTTCACTTTTCCCAACATGAACATATCTATTGGTAAAAGTTCATTTTCTGTTAGTAAAACGTTTTCCCAACATATACCTCTCTGTCGTTAAACTATTGGTAAAAACAATGTCGCTAAATGTTTTTGAGACAGATAAAATAGTTGTGTTACAATTTTAATATTACCAATAGATAATATATGTGTTGGTTAAAATATTTAGCAATAGGTTCTGGTGACTAATTTATCTATAGGTAATAATATTACAAATTTATAATATTTTCTTTATAAATTACATTTAAATAAAAATTATAAATTGTTATTACCAGTAAAATTTTAAATTATATTTATTAATTTATCATATATAATACATATTTTTAAATTATTGAACCAAGGATTATTTTAACACATGTTCAAAATTAAACAAGAATTAATTATATTAATAAAGAAATTCATTACAAACAAAATTAAACAAGAATTATTTATATTAATAAATAAATTCATTACATACAAAACCTATTGGATCCCCACATGGATTTTTCCATAATTATGTCCCACAATTCTGGATAACCCTACCCCCCACTAGACCCCCCCCCCAAAGGGATCAACCACCGTAGCAACTCCAACCCATCATCATCAACAACTCCATCACCAACACCTCCAACTCAACCATCTCATCTCCAGACCCAGCCCATCCATGCCCGCTCTAGCCCCATTCATGATAACTTCAATCTATTCCAACTCATCTAACTCTAGCCACATCCATGTCAGCTTCAATCCATGCCAGCTCCAGTCCATCCATGCTAGATCCAGTCTATGCCAGCTCTGGTCTATATATCCCATCCATTCCTTCTCCAGTATATGAACAAAAATATGAGAAAATGCATCGTATGAAATCGGTATAAAAACAAGTGACAGAAATCCGCTTACATGATAGAGATAAAGGTAGTACCAATACAATAAGAAATAAACATTTGTGTAGAAATTCATGTATTTGTGTTTAAATTTCTTTTTTACTTTCCACAAAGGTAGTACCTTCAAAATAAAGAAGTTAATATTCAAAGACAAACTTTTATTTAGAAAAAATATAATTCATGGAATTAGGTTTGAAATAATAACTTGAAAAGTACCCATGATATGAGATTTTTCTTGTCAGTGGACCTAATATCTGAACACAATTCCAATCATCACGGTCACCATCCTCTGCCCAGATTGTAAAAGTATAATTATAGCTGAAAGAGAGTAAAACAGCAACAAATGGTTGTTAATAACAATTTTAAAATACAAACTATGAAGATTCCATTAACTGGGTAATGGACATAACTGTTCTTACAAGAAACTGGATCATTATTGAGTGAATCAATGTTGGAAACATGGATGAAGTCACAGGATCATGGATGTTTTTAGAATGGTTCAAAACTACAAAACATGAACATGTGAACCTGTATATTGTACGGTTTTTAGTTTAGAGATGAACCTGTATATTGAAACCTGAAAACAAGTGAACTATAATCCTAAAAATCAAAATACATTAATTGAAAATCTTGTAAAACTGTAAACATATATATCTCAACTATAAAAACTAAAAATCTATAAACCACTAATCAAGATTATTCTTACCTACAAACATGTAAATAAATAATCGTGGAACCTGAAAACCTCTAACATACCAACCTACAAAACTGCAACCTACAAACAATTAAATTTTATCTAGATTACATACAAATCAGAAAACTTGTTATTTTGAAACTAGTAACATAGAAACCCATAACCAAGAAAAATATAAACCTAAAAACTAGTTTTTGAAAACTAGAAACAATTGAACATTAAAATTATTAAAAACCATGTCTGATGGGGAGAATGAGATGGTGCAGACTTGTTTGGGAAAACTAGTTTATGAAAACATGGGCATAAATGGGCTCCCACAAAATAAAAATATAATTTTGCAAACCTTAAAACATTTTTCTGCAACCCTATTTTTGAAAACTGCAATACAATTTTATCAGACCTATAAACCTATTATTTAAAACCTAGAAACATATTTGTGCATACATGGGCACCCACAAACTACAAACTATTGAACATAAAACATAATATCTTGTAAACCCAACTATCAATTTACAAACCTGGAACCTGAAGCCTGAAAACTTGTATCCTAAAAAGTATTAAACCAATCAATATAGAAACCTATAATCTTATAACATGAAAACATTGAAATCTATAAACATGCAAACATTCGAATAACCATCATGCATACTGAAAAAGGAAATTCAAATATGATCATCCACATAAGTCTTCCAAAACATTTATGTATTTTTCTTACTAATAATCCTAGATACCCTGATAAATAGCAAATGATAAAATCAGATAAGCAGAATTATATATGAGGAAAAAACAAAAATCTATTTTAGTACAATAAGAACTGAAGAATTCAATAACACATGATTACAAAAAAAATATAATTTCATAAATTCCAAATGACTCGTGACCAAATTCCCATTATTTTTATTATTTTTCTTATTCTTATAATGTTAATCAACCCTTAATTTCATTCTAGAGAGACTTCTTGTAAGTATATGATAGCTTTATGTGTGTTCTTTTATAGATTTATGTGTGTGCATTCACAGTTTTTTTCCACAACCATTAATTTGCATGATTATAATGGATAGGTGAAATTATTTAATTGATTTATATCTATTCATAGATTAAAAAAAATACAGAAAACTATACTCCAATTGGAATGCTCATCTTTTAAACATTTTCAAATGGATTAGATTTCTAGAATTCGCACTGTATAAATCTTATTATCATTAATCCACAAGTCTCAAGAAGATATATCAATAGAAAATATAAGGAGCATCAACTACCTTGATTGAAAAATCCACGTGAAAGATGTTGAGTTTTCACCTAATCTCAAAATAAATTATCTTGATAGTTCAGAAACACATTAGCAATGGTAGAACCTCCTTCATGTAGGCTTAGATTATGATTGATAAATCCTATTCAATTTGATGAACACAAAATCCAGAATAAAGTGAAATGAATCAATTGAAATAAGTAGTATGAGAGGCTCCGTTGGATAGAAAATAATATTAAATTCTATGTAATAATAGTAGAGTCAGGGTAGTAGAATAATCATATTACAATCACTTATCATGTATCTTGTTAGAGTACTATAGTCTGTATATGTCTCTACTACCAATATATATGATGTATTACTTTTTCTGTGACTGCTACTATTACATAGGCATTTGTGTGTGACTACTACTATTACATAGACATTCGTGTTTGACTACTACTGTTACATATGTTTGTGTGTGTAATGGAAGCAGAGTCATCAATTTGTGTGTGTGCGACTAATGCAATGCTCACCTGAATTCTAGATGTCTTCATCGCCTGGAACACCGGGAAGAGGTTCGCGAACCCACCACAGAACCTACACAAGCACACCAATTGGGCAGTCTTTTATTAAATATAATATAAATTAAACATTAAAAAAATATTCCTTAATAAATATACATAGTTTTACAATAAGGGACTGTATGACCACACTGTCAACCCATTAAAAAATAAATATATAGTGCAGTTATTTAACTCTAACTCATGTCACCAAATAGGAAGATCTAATGACATAAAAAAATTATATGAGTTCATCAATCTCTACACTTGTCATCCATGTGATGAGAATAGTTAAAACTCAAGGTATGATGTCATTAAAAATTTATCCTTCTCTAAACAGAAAATTTTTGAGTCTAGACCTCTCATGAAAATTTGCCACCCAAAAACAAATTCAGAGAGATGAGTTTCCATTAAAGTCACAAAAAAGTTACTTTCACTTAACGACACGAGTTTGGTTCTTATTGAAAATCAAGATAGGAAAGTATGATTTTAGTCTAAGGTAGGTCCATGAAAAATGGAGGCAAATAATGTAGTAAAAATATAAATATAGCTACTAGTGGTTAAATTAATAAGAAATAAAAATAGGTGGAAACAAGTCAAAGGAATCAGAAGATTGGGAGGCTATCTGTTATGCCCACTACCATTAGGATTTTGATGAATCCCACATAATGAATCCATTCATAGTTGAAGAACTGATAACGAGGTATCCTTACCTTTATTTCATCTCCAAATATGCCATCAAGTAGAACTTCATGGTCCTTCTGCGTGATGTTATGATCAAATCCATTTCCCGATTCCTTATTCGAGAAGAATATTGTGTTCAAGACCTAGCCATATATGTATCTTGCATCAGAGTCAGTGTCAGAGTCGTGAACACCGACGAGGACCAGAAGACCCCACCTGATCTCCGAAGAATATGCCCCTCCACCTCTACTCTAGCAGATGAAACTCACTGAACAATGGCCCTCATTGCTGTAATTCATCCTCAGAAGATTCTTGCACAGCCCCCACCCCACCCTTGTAGGTTTTGGTACTTATTATAAAAGTAAAACATTCAAATATAAAACATAACATCAAATGTACATCAATTCTTTTTCAAAAACCTCATAACATGGGTGAAATTGAGACTTCTGAATTAACAATAAGGGGGAAAGATGATCAATGAAACTCAGAAACATGGATTGAATCCTCATTTTTGGAAAAATAGAAAGTACCAAAATAAGACATTAGGTCCTCCACATCAATCTAATCATGTAAACAAGAACAGAGAATAAAAAATAAAAGTTCATATCAAGTGATTTTAAATAATGTAGTACATAGAGCAGCATCAGACATTCAATTCATACAAAACATCTTCAAAGAGAAGCCTCTCTTAGAATTAAGAAATTCATAGTAAAAAATTAACATCAAATGAAAACAAAAAAATTATTCAATGGACCCTAGAAACCACTAAATACAAGGATGGAAACAAAATTTGTTGAACTTTCAGTCGTAAAAGTGAATAAAATTCAAAATTTCGTGATTAGGTATTAAAATATGAGACCGAATGATCATCAACTAAGGTAATGTCAGTACACATAGTAGCTTCTGACATTCAATTAATACAAAAACAACTTCAAATAGTATCCTCTCCTAGAATTTAGAAATACATAGTAAAAATTTAACATCAAATGAAAGCAAAACATTAATCAATAGACCCTAGAGACAACCAATTACATAGATGGAAACAAAATTGGATGACCTTTCAGGCGTAAAAGTGGATCAAATGAAAAAAATGGTGATCAAGTATTGAAAGATGACACTGAATGATCATCAAATAAGGAAATTCCATTACATTTGAAGTAGCATGATAATCATCAAAGAAAGCACAAAGGAAACTGAATCCATCGAAGCTGGTAGGATATCTAGGGTGGAAATGATTTTCCAAGGAGGAAGAAAATGAAGTAATTGCATAGGGGGAGGATTGAGGATGATGGTGACTAGAAGGCAGGGAGGCACAATACAGGTAGGCGGAATAAATGGAGGTGATGGCATGGGAGGAGGAGCACAGGGAGGTGGAACTCGAGGAGTTGGAGCACTGGGTAGAGATGTAGGGGGGAAAACACATGGAGACGGTGGAAGGGGAGGCAGAACGTAGGGGGGTAGAACACAGGTAGGCGGAACCCCGGTAGGCAGTGGCAGGGGAGGCAGAACACAGGGAGCCAATGGGAGGGGAGGCAGAACACAGGGAAGCAGTGGCAGTGGAAGAGGAACACCAGGAGGCGGTGCCAGGGGAGGCGGAACGTGGGGAGGTGGACTGTGGGTAGGCGGAACGCAGGAAGGCGGAACACAGGAAGGCTATGATGGGGGAGGCCGAACGTGGGGTGGTGGTGGTAGGGGAGGCAGAACATAGTGAGGTAGATGAGGGTTATCAATCAAATAATTAGGGTTAAGACCCTATTTTATTTTTTTAAAAAAAGGTGAAATAATTACTCAATATTAAATAAAAGGAGGAAGTAAGACAGGGGAGGGGAATGGGGTCATGAAAGACATAATGCCGTAATTTAAAAGAAATCAGTTCAGTAATCAAAACCAATAGGATTATAGTCATCATAATCCCAATCAGACTCATCCTATAATGGACAAAAAATATTACCTTGAACATTTCTTCTGCTGGAGATGGATCTAGTACTCATAGTTGGTTTCAAGTGAAAGTAGTCCTTCCTTGGCCTTTCCTTCATAAAAGGTGCCGAAGAAAATCCTTCAAAAATCTCCTTTCCTTTATCCACAACATCTAAATAAGATTTTTTATTTGGAGATTCATCATTGTTTGTGTCATTCAAGTTGCCCCCAATTTTTTTTAATTTCCACTGAATGCTGAGTTCGTCAACAAACTTAGAGCCTACAATATTAGATCCACAAGCAACCACGTCAGTAGAATGATGAACCAACATCATCATCTTCTTCTCTCCATGCCCAATAGACCTATATGGGACAATCTCAAGCCATGCCTATTCAATAGGCTTGTCTCCAGATATCTATATTACCGTAGCCTAACAATGAGACTCTTCCTATTGATTTTTCACACTACCAGGCTGTAGATCATCCTACTCCTGCAATGCATTAGCACCCACAATATTAATCTTTTTCATAACCCATTTCTCATCAATCACATCCATTTGGACAGTATCATCTTCCTTTCTTTCTTGTAGAGCACTGAAGGATCTTCCCTTTCATTTCCTTTTTTGTAGCTTCTTTCATACCTACTGGTTGTGACCCTTGATAGAACAGAAATTACAAGTATCATTCATAAAACAGTGTTTCTTTTTGTGTCCAATGGAATGAAAGTTGGAGGAAAATGTGGGTAACTTCTCATATTTAATCTGCAATTTGATTTCATCCTTTGAAGTTGAAATCACAACCTGATCAACCAGATCAGAATTGAGATCGATTTAAACTAAAACCCGAGCATGATAGCCAGAACTAGACATCTCTGTAGTTATATCCATTTGTATTGGATTTTCCACACAAGAAAAAATATCAAAGAGGATCAGAGGCTTCCATTAAATCAGATTTATACCCAAAATTATAATCCATACCTGAACTCTGTAGTTTTAATAGAGAACAGATTGAAAGAGAAGTCTAATTCATGAATGCTAAACAATATTGGGTTCTAGTAAATAGAGTAAAACCCCCCAAGTATGGTGTTTTGACTCCTCATTTGGGAAGATAATAGGGAAAAATCCATTTCCTATCAGGATACATCTGAAATCGGGGAAACCCCAAACCTCGTTGAGTCTTGCAGAAAAATCAGAACCATCAAAGGCATAGACCCAACTAGAGAAATCAATTGGGAATGAATCAAAAAGTGGAAAATCTTATGTCTTTCAGCTATAACATCCTTATTATATTTATCATGAGTGATCTTACCTTTTTGAATAATCCTTTCTGGAGAAAATTCCTTCAGAGATGTGAAATGCCACCTTCTTGTATCACAGTATCTCACAGTACCATGAAGAACATCACTCGTCGACAAGGGTTCCCTATAAAGATACAATGGATGATAATTCCACCTATAAATATGATCAAACTTGATATCATGAGGAAACACCATCCGCGAGAAACCCTATCTTGGATCATCGTCGCCGTAGAGGCCCCCGAACCCATCATCCATCATTAAGCCCCTATTTTATGTTTTTACATATTATTATTAGTTAATATTTATTTTAAATTAATTATAAATGATAATATTTTTAAATGGAATGTTATTTATTTTTCTCATTTTAGTGTAAGTTATTTTAAAAAAATTGTTTAGAATGGAATTTAAATTATCTCCTTTGGTGTTTTTTTACAAGATGAAGTACAATCATAAAAATATAATTATAATATGTCCTACGACCCTACAATACTTCATTTTTTCCATCATTATTGATTTGAATGTTAATCATGTGTGATTTTCAAAAAACATGGGTAACTTGTTAATAGATACACACAAAAAATATATGCGCGTGTGTGTGCATGCATTTATGTTTCAAATATTTTTTATAACAATTTTTTATAAAACACTTTATTGGAACAATCCTTATAACGATAAAATATTTGTTGGTAATAATAGGTATTAATAACATATTCATGTGTTTGTAGAAAAATGTTGGTATTAATATAAAAAAAAATAACAGATTTTACTGTTGGTAAAAGATATGTTGGTAATTAACAATTTATACCAACAGATATATGTGTTAGTAAAAACAATTGTTGGTAGTTAAAATTAATACTAAAAAACTCAATATCTGTTGGAATTAATAATTTTTACCAACAAATATATTATGTGTCCCTAATTTTATGTTGGTAAAATCCACTTTTTTGTAGTCAATGCAATAACTTGAATTTTATGCATCTTCAAGATTCTAACACATCGCGACCAATCAATCTTGCTGTTAGGAATAGTAATACACAGTTTTTGAAAAAATAAATATATATTTTTTCAAAATGGTATCATTATTTAATTTATAATATAAAAATTATCTTAGGGAGAATTTTTTGTATTTTTTGGAGAACTTTTATTGTTTGATGAATAGTGAAAAACACTGCATTGTTGGTTAAAAATGACTTATTAATTATATAAACATTTATTTCAATAAAATTTATTTTAGGTCCAAATAGATACATAATACTTATATATTTTCAATTTAATTAATTGGATTCATTTTAAAATAGGTTTAGATATTTAAAACATTTATTGAACTTTTTATCATCTTTTACCCACCTCCTAGGAGAACTTTCAAATTTGCATTAAATTTAAATTTACTGCTTCTTTGAGTTGAATTTAAAAAATCCAAGAGACAAGGTTAACATTAGTATATAAAATTTGGTTCAATAAAATTAAATATAATTTTATGAATAATAACTATTTACTTTAATTTACCATGGTTAAAAGTAAATTGAGTAATTAAGGGTAAAAATGATATTATAATTATCCTAAAACATTTCCAAATTCTATTAGAAAAGTTTAGTTTGACCAAAAACAACCATACGAATAAAATATGTTCCCCTTCGGTCCACTTGGATAAGATTATGACATTTATTATTATTTTAATTAAAGAATAGTTAAAAGGACTAAATTCAATATTTAATAACTAAACCAATTTTAATATAGGGTTACACAAAATATAAATTCGATAATAAATTATAATTATAAATATAAAAATATTTACTACATAATTGTATTTTATTTATAATTTTTAGACATTATATAATATAATTTATTTGTGACAGAATAATGATGAAATAATTACCTTATTTATGAATTATTAAAATAATAAATTTTATAAATATCCAAATAAATGTAATTTTTGTCTTTTGATGAATTAAAATAATATTTTAGGTTAATATGACATGTTAGGGTTGATTAAATAATTTTCATTCAAAATAATTGTGTTGTTATGATTTTCACAAAAACCAAATACTAAATGGTGTCAAAAATGACATAATTGAGTTTTTAAAACAAATACTATATTTTTATTTTATATAATATTCATAAAAATATACAGTTCAGCCAACAGACTTGTATGAGGTTATATATATTAATAATTAAATAGTTGGGGTTCTCTTGTATTTATATAGTATTTTTATTAACTAGATAACACAAATATTAATTGATACTTGGTAAATGTTAAACTATTTAACTAGGAGTTAAACTTACAAGATTATGTTAATATGGTGACCATAACCTATCTAAAAACAATTTTTTGATATTTTTTCAACAAATTCCCATATTTTCCTAGAGAAAAATAATTTTATATCAATTAGAAACCAAAATTTATTTTATTATTAAATAATATTTCTTTCTTTTCTTAAAGGGACCATCACCTCTCTTATAATAGGGTGATACCAATTCTCTTAATATCACACCTCCAAAGCCATTTGGCATAGCCGACCCCTACCAAAATATCCACCCAAAATTCTTCCCTTCATCTTAAAGGATTTCATTTGGTCATAAACACTTCCTAAAGATCCCTTTTGATCAAATCGAAAAGAAGAACCTGAAGAAGAGATAAATATTTCATCACCTCTTTCATGTTCTTTTCTTCTTAAACTTCCTCATTAATAGTTGTTTAAATTATAAAATAATAACTCCAGTATCTTATATATAATTTGATGTAATTTTAAAAAATTTACAACCAAATTCATTATTCTATACATTATATAAATGACAAAGACAACTTACGTGCGTACGTACGGCTTACTGTCTCCACGTCGTGGCGTAGTTTTTCATTGAAACACATCATTATTTGGATGGATATAATAATGTGTATAACTGATGTAAATAATTAATATAAAATATTAATTAATCTGAATATATGATATCCCATCAAATTACATATGATTTCTCCATCAATATATTGATATTGCCACTCGTGCGGACGTATGGATTACCGTCTCCACGAACGGGGTGAGATTCATTCCCCATCGTAATAATTCATGAATAATTATCCTTTTATGATTAAAAATAATGTTAATAAACATAATATCATTATGCACAAGAATAAAATACATCCTATAAATAACAAACATTTCTTACGTAACGATGCATATAAAGTAAAACGAATCAGTTAACAGCCGAAATGATGATACTACGAAAATGTTATTAACAAAGAAATATTACAGGATCATATATGATATACTATTTATGTATATAGTTCATGTATTATTTAATAACAATTTTTTAACTATTATAAAGGATGTTAAGATACCATTGACAATGGAAAAGTACAATGTAAGGGTTAATTTCACAATCTCTTTATTATCCGATGTTGGTTTTACGTAAGTATCTACTATGACGACTTTATGATCCACATCCTTGTTTTCATAATAATGCATTTCTAAACATTTTTAATATTTAATAGAAGTGGGTTAATGTAATTTATTCCTTTATTTTACCTTGTATGTTTTGAAAGGAATCTTTCCATCATTTTCCAAACTAGGTACTTTAAGACCTTTTTGACAAAATTATGGTATGAATGTCTTTTTTTAACTTATATGGAGGGTGAGGCTATTTTATTATGTTATAACATCATCTAAGGTTACCTTACATGCTTATAAGAATATTTTAAAAAAAATTCTTTTATAATTACTTAACTTCTAAATGATTTCAATCTACAAAGAGATATTTCTCTCAAAATGTGTTGATTTCATCTAGGTTAAAATTATTTGATGGATTTGAAACCCATTTGATTTTGATTTATTATGATACAAATATTCTATATTCTATTGATGGTTTTTTGATATATTTGATTGTGGATGTGTTACATTTATATCATTCATGGTTTATGGATAAAATATTGACATTTGGTATGCTAGTTTTAATACGAATATTTATGTTATGTTTAAACCTTTTCATATGAGGAATGCATTGGACTTAGTAAGTGATGGGTAGATCCCACTATAGTTTCTCAATGCATTGATAGGTATAATGAGACAATCTGCTGTCTTGGCATAAGGCTTTGAAAAAATTCTATTTGTAGTCTTGGGACAAGGCCTTGACTATGTGGTTATGAAGTCTGGCATTATGCATTCCATTATTATGAAAGTGTCTATTGACAATGCATGTGATTATTCGACTAGTAGAGTATCCATGTGAATAAGTAAATATAATTATTTTATATATATTTTCCATATTATTTAGATGTGTATTTTTAAAAGCCTTATGTTTTAGACTTATACATTCCCTTAATTATTTATTCTTATTTATGAAAGTTTCTGCTATATTTTTTTCCTTATTGAGCATCTGTGCTCAACCATTTCTTTGATAAATTATTCCCATGATGTTAAGAAGTATTTTATGGTTGAACTACTGGGATAGGATAATGATATAAGTGTGTTAAAAAGGGGACAAAATTTTGTTGATGCTTTTATTTCATGATGTAATGTAAAACATATGAATGTGTCTAGAACATCCAAGGCTACTAAACTGATCAGTCTTTCGGGATTTGATCAGTTGTGATCATGCCAATATTATGTAATAATGAACTGGCTCTAGGTAACTTGGGTTAGTGGGTTATAAATGGATTTCAATTTGTACAGTGTGGAAAATGGACTATGATTGTGTTGGAACATAGTAATGAGCTCATTCATTAGAGGGATCACACATCATATGGGTAAAATATAATTTTTTTTCATGGATTAGATAACTAATTCAATGATATGATTGCATAAAATTTATTTGATATTCACGTTTGGTGATATAAATTTTTTAGAATTTTATAATCTTATAATATTTTCACTCTTGGCCCATTTTGGAAATAGAGGTTGAACCTTTTCATCTATCATTATAGGCACATTGAAATATTTTATCAATCATATATCTATTATGACTAAGGTTTCTAGTACCTCATATTTTTTTCCTATTTTGTAATTTTTACCATTTATATCTACCCCTAGGTTTTAAATTCTACATATTAATATGGGTGTTAGTATTTAAAATTTTAATGGAATTTGATATGGTGTGTTCAATAGACTAAAATGGTGGTATCTTACATGACAAATTATTGGGACGATCTCTTCACCGATTATTTGATGTAAATGGAATGATGATTATCTTAATTAAAGAAGGATATAATACGAAAAATATAAATAATATCACACTATATATTTTCAGTGGAATCCTATATCGTTAAGAATTGGGAATGATGAAATTTTGATGATCCTTAATTTGAGTAAATGCAAATTTTGGAATTAAATGAATGTGAACATTGTTGATATTGAGTACTTAATTTATTTTTAATATATGAATCCCTTGAAATTTGTGTTTCTAGGTAAATGATTATTGGGTGATATAAAATGAATGTAATTATAATTTAAATATTATTCACATATAACATGTGAAGGGATATATATAAAACCATACCTAAAATGAAAATACACTAAAATGATAAAATAGTGGATAATATATGTTTTTAAATTGATAAACCTAAAATATAAAGCGATACTTGTAGGAATTATCTGATTTGATAGACCTGATGTATGAAAATAATATCATGAACCCCTCCCCCCAAATGTTCCCCACCTTGGAATGTAGTGATGGAAGAGAGAAAATAATCTCTGATTCCCCACTCATGTGGACCCCAGTTTGGATAAATGAACCCGAAGTATAAAAATATCAAATAAATAAAATCCACTAACCACTATAATGTAGGATTAGAGGATAAGAAATCAATGATAAATTAACTATATGACATAAAAAGTTAAATTAACCAAAACTATCCCATTAAATGCAACAAGACAGAAGACACATTTCTTTCTTCTTGAGAAAATAAAATTTCTCATTTTACAATTAGAGACCCATTTCAATAACCATACCATTTATTTCACATTATCTATCAATTTTTTTACCACAACTCTGAAATTATTTTGATCTTTAATTAACCATTTAAACCCAATCCATTTAAATTTATAATTTTATATTTGACTCAATTACTACATGGTTAACCTGAACAACAAACAACGTCAAAACAACCACACATATTCCACATGCCAATTATCCCCACATTACAAATATTTCACAACAACCGCCACAACTTCATTACACCAACCTCATAACATTACCATATCTAATCACATCCACCGCACACAACATAACTACTCATTACAACTTCATATTACAACCACAAAACACAACCAAAAATCACATGTTTGCATAACTTTTTTTAATTTTCACTAAGGTAATTCTAATAACATTTAACCTTACATTTCAATCGAATTATAATAATAGAAAAAATAGGGGAACCCATCTCATTATATAAATATATGTTATTAGAAAATTCCATTTGTGGTGATAAATACAACATTTAATAAGGTTTACATATTCAAAAGAACCACATTAAAAACAATTGTTTCAATGACCATAATTTTTTAGTAATTCATTACCTTTGTATAAAATCAATATCCAATAATATCAACCATGGTAAAACAACAAATTTGATTTTCATTAACCATAAATTTAATGTATTCCTATTTATTATTTTCATTAGGATGGTTCATAGTATCATTGTAATGATAAAAATAGTATAACAGTACTCACAACATACAACTAGAGGAGATGAATGGTTACCGTTCTTCAAATAAAGCATTCCAGAATGATGCTGAAGGTTAAAATGAGAGGAAGGACACGACCAGGAATCATGATGTAGTAGAACCCCATTACCACCATTGAAAATCTCAACCATGATTATTACCTTAACAATAAAACATAGAAACCAGTTATTTCTTGAATGGTGTGAATAAATAGTAGGAAATGGGGGGAATAAAGAAGGAAACTTATCTAAAACCATCAAAGATACATCCCCCATGGATAGGGCATAAATCCACAAAAGGGGGGTTGAAAGAAAGAATAATGGCATGCATTGGTCTCCCAAAAATAGAAAAAATCTATATATATGTTAGGGTATGAGGATATTTATATTTTTATATCTACCTAGCGAATATAAGATGATGACGTAGCACAAAACACAATGATGATGAATTTATAAAAAATAGAGGACCACTGTGTAGTTGGAAGTTCCATGACCAAGCCAAGATTTTTAAAGTCTCATACATAAAGAATGGATAAGTACACACTAAATTTTTTGTAAAATTAAGAAGGGACCACATAATAGTTATAGGTATCCTGAAAAAAAATATTTTTATAATAAAGGGTTATTCCATGACACCAACTCAACAATGAATCTATTAATAAAAAGAAAAAACCACCACAACTCAACCCTAAGAGTCCATGCCACAGAAAACACCCCTACCTGAATCCAATGGGTCAAACAACTCATCTTCACCCCCATCATCTCTACATTATATTGCTATTGTATTTTTTTATTTAGCACTAAACACCTATCCTATGAGCCCTTATGTCATATTAACTCCTCTATGATGCAGAACACATAAGGTTATACCACAACCATTCTCTATGTTGTAACTATGACAAAAATAATAGATCCTAAAAAACATAACCTGAGTCTCTATAATGTATTTTTAATATCCAAGTTGTAGTAACCTTTATTATATTATATCCTTATACTCCACATCGCATAAATACTCTAACATATATTTTCTAGCTACAACCTCATCCATTCCCCATGCGACCTCAAAACATCTTTAAGGAACCTCCATAATAAAATTAAATATGAGTAATGGGTTATATGATCTATAATGTTACATATGATATTAATAAAAATATTATATCCTACAAGATTCAAAACCATCCTTTAATGGAATGAGGGGATAATGTCCATTAAACTATCACAGGAGATACCTATCAAGGATATCATTAAAATAGTACACTATAACCAACAAAACCCACCGACCCCAGAAGAAAATGTCCACAAAGAATCCCCCACAACCACATAACCACATGATATTACCATCTGAGAGAAACATCCCTTTCTCATAACCACCCACACTACCATCTCAACCTTTACACATCCCATGATAACAATCACAATAATAGTCATACAACAGGATCCCAAGGAAAAAATGTAAAAAATAATATCACACATATGGAGTTATTATCTACATTGGTTTGCACTGAATCGCCTATGTATTTTTTATACACAAAATGATATAACACTTCTTGATTAAGATTTAGTTTTCTCCCACTTCATATAATGGAATCTTCACAGACCTCACATTATGGAACAAAATAAAATAATAAAACAACATTCCCAAATATCATAACAACCAATAAAGAAAAATCCAAAATAAACTAAATATAACTCATGGAACTATGAAGAGATATATTTATCAAAATCATATGTACTCTACTCTTGGACACAACTTCTTCCCAACACAAGAACGATTGAAATGGTCCATCCAAGTAGCACATTAACCTAATGAATCTAGACTTCTTCTGGCCAATACCAAAATGGTGTTTCACCCTTGATATCCAAATCTCATGATTCAATGTTATGTGGGTCTTAATTTAAATAATGAAAATGTTGATATACGTGAATGATTTCCTAAAACTATTCCAGTCATTGTGGGAGTGGAAACAAATAATCCACATCGTCAACAGACCCCAACAACTCAAAAATCCAAATGAACCAATGTAAGATCTAAAACCACCTATAAAACCACCTCATCCTACATCGAGGAGAACCATTTATAAACATAAGGTCTCAAACCTCAAAAACCAAGTGTGTCCTCATTATATTTTCATCTGTTATTTTTTTGTAAATTTCTTATTTCAGACTATCATGAACAGTCTGAACATTATTTTCTTGTCATTTTCACCACATCAGGTTCTAGAACTGATGACTCACGATCCACTTCCTATAATAATGGAGAATGCTATGGAATAACATAAAAATCCTCAATGGAAGAAATGGAATTTTTTTGACTAGTATACATTATTATTAGAAAACCCAACCAAAGAATGGAATTTTTCTACGATTCACTAAAAACCAATATATAGCCCCTAATAATATTATGTAGTATATATGTATTCCACTCCACCGGACTTTCATTCAAAAGTTAGAAAGATGTGATGATATTCAAATGTGTACCAATTGGAAAATAAATATTTTTTATAATTTTAGTATTCAATTTTAAGGAAAAATTGGGAAACCAACATGTTTAGAATACAAGAATAGTGAAATGTCATAATAAATAGTCAGGTCATTACAGGACAAATTAAAATGATTCGAATCCTTTACCTTGACAAGACACAATATGATAGTGGTGTAAACCATATCTATGTTGTACTTAATGAGATCCTCTATGTGGGATGCCATCTTTTCCCATGCCTGCACATGCTCTTCTATACTTCTTTTGCAATTGTAGAAACTATGTATCAAAATCTTATTCTGTTTGTCAATCCAAGAGGACTGTTCTTCAATCAAATCAACATGCTGCTGTCTTTAGAGCATTCTATGTACATAATCCTCTAAAATATTGACCACCAAATATTCCTATAGAATTTTTTCATTATAATTCATGAGAATTTCCACAATGATGTCTAATTCAACGTCCTCCTTAGTCTTTGGGATGTTAGAAGAAACATGAAAACTCTTTTGAGGGATTTCACTTTTACTAGATTACATTATAATAAGAGGACTAGGTATGGTTTAATAGTATTTTTCCATTCTCGGCCTCCGATAATGATGGACAAACCCATCTGAGTCCACAAGGGTGTTGTTACCTTTTATTGAAGAGGACCGAATGTACTCTTCCAGAATTTCAGCTTCCTAAGGCTCTGGGGACTAGAGTTCTAAGGAAGACTCATTATCTTCTGCTATAACATTTAACCTACCTTGAAAAGGATGGATCTCTACATGCCCATCTTCATTGAGAGGCAATTCTTTAAATGGAGGAGGATCATTAACACTCAGCACCATAAAACGGTTCAAATAGCCACTGGAAAATCCAGATATACCTATGCAAATTGAAGAGGGTGGCATAAAGCCCTCACCAAGGACATGTTATATCAATACTAGAATCTTAATATTTCTTGGGATGTAAACTATTCTCACACCAGCCATTTGATAAGCAAGAATTCCCAAATAAATGGAAGGATAGTCCTTACCTGATCTCGGGGCCATAAACTCTTGTGGAGAATTGGACATGGATCTTATAGCCTCTGCATATGTGGGGGGGTTATTTGGTCCCACCATCACCCCCTCAACCTCCCCTGAGCCGCATCACTCCATTCTTGGTATAGGGTTAATAAATAAATCCCACCTTAGATGACCAAAAATATCCTCAACCCTCAGATCTGAAAACATGGGGCTCGTTTCGTTCTGGGTGGCAGTAGGAAATCCCACCTCCCAAATACCCCAATTATCCACATCAGGAGAAATACCATAAAAATGAGGGATCGAATTTTGGGATTATCCTTCACAATGACCCACAAAGACTGATCCTCTCCCAAAGCATGCTGACGTCTACCAATATCATGACCACGATGCTTGCAAAACGAACAGAATGGAACCCATGATTCGTAGCATACATGCTGGTAAAAGCATAATTTCCTATCTAACACGATGTAAATAGACCCTAGGGAGTTCTTGGATATGTATATTTCAATGTAAATCCTTTTGGAAACTAGATGACACATACTGAATGTATGAAGATCTGAGCAGAGAAAACACCCCACCATATTTCTGATCAAACAATGAAATGCCGGATTTTGAAAAGGAAATGGAAGAATAGGAAGAGAAATATAAATTGATATAACAGGAGAGTCAATCTGATGATGAAAATCAAACATCCAATCAAAGAGAGAAAAATGTAATCTTGGAAGAAAATGGAGTGCATGAGGCAAGGTAGAGATGGGATCGTCTTCATTCGCAAACTAGATCAAAATGTGGCTCTAATCCAGGATCCCTACAGTCGTGTGATCATGAAATATCCATGAAAAGAACACATATATGTAGAATGTGTCCACAGAGGTGAGACACATTCCGATGTGAGAAACAAAAGATAGATCCATCATCGTTGAAGCTCTTGTGAACTCCAAGAGAGAAAGTGGTACCGATAGAACTCCATGCTCGAGTGATTGGACCTTAGGGAAGACTTCTATAGGGTGAAATCTAGGGAGGGTACCCGAGTCAGTGTAAGGGGAAAATGAGGGAGTGTAACGAATTGATGATTGAAGGGGAGTACCCCTCAGGCTGGTAAGGTCCACGAAGGGGAGGTGGTGGCGCGGTCATAACCTAGGCCATAAGATGCGAGAGATAGTGGCGGTGGAGCGAGTATTCAAGTAGTTGATAGATAAATGTTTACCAATTCATGATAAAATACTATATATAAATATAAGGTAAAATTAGAGTCCCAATTAGAGGGAATGAACCTTGGTACTCAATGGAACCAAGACTCCTCGTCCATATAGATATATTCAAAAGCTTTTGCATTGTTTGACTGCTTGATTGATATGTGGCAATTTAATTTCATTAAACGATAAATTATTACAAAAATAGTATGGAATCCACCAGTATATGTAGGAATATATATTATTAATTCCATTTATATTTCAACCCATAACAACTCAAAAACATCCATGGTCAGTATCAAGCTTCTACGAACGTGAACTTCTGCCTTTACTTTTTGTAAACTATCCACCGAGTAACAAACATTTCACCCCCGTATTCCAACATCATCCACCAAAAAAGAATCTACATGACATAGTTAAATCTTTGATACTTTCTATTTTACCTCCAATGGTGCTCCACATAACTCAAAATATAAATCGTGTTTGCATTTCCACCCAAAAAATTAAATTCTATTATAGAAACATCATGTTTTCACCATCCCATGATCATTCTTCTATGGAATCACTATAGCAAAAATGATCACAGATCATCTCTACCAACATGCCCCCCCACTGAGACTCATCCACCATCCAATTTAGAGAATAAATCAATAACATCAGAAAAATAAACCATCATCTTCAAACATTATTGATTCTAACAGAAGAGATACCAACTCCTCAAAAACCCTCCCTGAAATTTCATACTACTAAAAAATATTTTACCATTATTTCCATATAATTTTATCATATATATAAATTCAATATTCATAGGTGTCCTATATCTCAATTTAATAGTCTTGTAGAAAATTCATGAGTCATTGTTTCTATAGATTCAAGTTAGTCTATATAAATTTATACCTTAAGATGTTGAGTTCTACGAAGTGCATAATGTTATCCAAAATGTCGTAATATTTCTATAAAAATATATACAAAGACACAATTAATTATACAAATTAGAGGGAAAATGGCTTCACTTTTTGGAATGTTGTTTCGTAGACCCATAATATATCACTTATTTCAACTACATCAAGACACATCTAAAGTATAGATGGGATATGACATGAAACACATCCAAAATCACATCTCTTATTATATATATCACATAAAGGAAATGATCAATCTCCCTTTCAATTATTCAATCATTTTTTATCAAAAATCAATCTAAACAAATATCAGTTTTCATCCTAGTAAAATCTGATAACATAAATGAAATCCATGATAAATAGGATACTAACCTATAGCAATAGCCTACAAGACCAAAGAAGCTAACAAATATTTTTTCATTCATTAGCAATTCATAAGAATCAATTCCCTCTATATTATATGGGTCCATGGATAAAAATTTATGGGAAAACACATGCCCATGTACATGAACCTCTTCTGTATTGAACAAAATATTGGAATATATTCCAAATAGATGGTGAATTTGAAGGACCTCTACAATTCCTCAGTGATAATCAACATGATCCTCATTTATATTTGAGTATATCATTATTTTATTAATGAAAATGGGAGAAATTGGTCTAAATATTCATAGAACACAATGTTCATGATCCCCATGAGCCTAACTTGTGTGTTCCTATCATTGAACTACCTGAAAATGAACTCAAATGGAGCATACCAACATTTAAATACATCATTTGGAATATCAGCCTCTTTTACCCACAAATGGGGATATCCAAAACACAAATTATTCATATAAAAATATTATCTCCACTAAAATTATTGAAAAATATACTATCCTTGGGAGATAGTAATGATTTTTAATTGATAGTTGATTCAACAATTTTTAGTCTATAAATTTCCTCACACTACTATCTATTTTCTTAGTGAATAGAATTACAACACCCCATGGATACACACTACCCTAGACTAAGCCCTTATAGATTATTTTAACTATTTGAATCATTGACCCCACTGAAATATAAGATTCTATCCAATAAAGATCCCTTAATATCGAATAATCAATAATCTATAAATATATCTCAAACTCAACATCATTTCGATGAGATAGAATTAGAAACTCTTCGGGAAGAACATCCAAAAAAAACCTCACAACACTAAGAGCCTCCTCCATCTTCTTTTCCATATATTAAATTGAAATATCAGTCATATATGTAAGAAGGGGTTTAAAATATCTACTACCAACCAGATTACCCCACTTTTTAATCAAAATTGCACACTATCAATCTATATGAATGAAAATGAGTCTCCTAAAAATTGGTCAATAACATCCTGAATATAGTGAAACCGTAAAATACTGATTATTACATCATACAACTACAACTATAAAACCAAAATATTCCCATTTGACTGATGTAGTATCATCATCATTCTATGCCCTCACAAAACAAAAATCATGTTTGTATGGACTATGACTAGCATTGTAAACACTAGTGCCATAGGATGACTCTCAAAGTATAGTCCTAGAGAATAGAATATATTAGGGTTAATAAAATACTATGATTCTCTTGAATCAAAGAATTAAAAAAATGGTAGATGATAATGTCATCCCACCCTTAATTTTCAGTATCCCTTTGTTTGCTACCACCCACTCTGTATGAAATATATCATTCCTAGATCCTATACATCACTACTGATGGCTTCATATATTAAAATTCTCAATTTAGGGACTCTAAAGATGAGTAACATCTTTATTATTCATACTTCATATCCTCTTGGAAGGGATTAGTCTCCCTTCCCATTTCACTAAAACATCCACATTGGTATCTACGTTTGAGGTTTATGTAAGATCAAACCACCTACACCATAAAAATCACCACAACCCTTGGAAAAATGATTTTGATAATGACCACTACCTATATATAAAATAAAGATTAGATAAATTTATAATATATAATAATGAAAATTACTCACCCCAAAAGGTCATAAAGGATACTGATAAGGTAGACTCCCTATTGGTCAAAACCTGAAAGCCCGTGATTTCCAAGACATGTCATAAACACTTATACTACTCAAAAAACCATAATGGTGCCCCTACCATGGAAAAACTCCCATTATTTTATATAATCTATCTTATACACCATATCTTATCCTTTAATTTATGTTGGAAGCATAATAAATATAATATCATACTCAAAAAAATAAGGGAGTTCTTCCAAAAGGCATTATTCCTAAAACAACTCATGTAGTAAAAGATTAGGGGTGGAGTAAAAAAGTTCAATTAATATTATCACAATATCATGAACACACATCCTCTCCAATTGAAGGGAGATATTATCGTGCCTCTTTAATGCATTTGTGGTTGATGAGATGAACTCCACTCACAACTCCTTCTGAAAATTGATCGACCAAACAGATTCCACCGTCCACCCACCAAGGTACAAAATACACTACTTATGCACATGTATTCACATATAACTGACAACTAATGGAACCTAGTACTGTGCTGAATACCTTATGAAATATAATGAGATATCATGCAACTACAGAAATCTATATTTCTCCAAATTATATGTGTTTCCATTATACTTTACCAAATCCTACAACTAAATTTAGTGAATCATTCTATAACGATGTTCATCCTCCACAACCAAATAAATAATTTTGTGATATACCATATGAGATTATAGATCCTACCGAAACTAAACCACACATAGATGATAAAAAATGGACATATTTGTATAAGGGAGAAAATATATCCTACGACTTGATCAATGGAATTTTATTAAGATTTATTTAATTCAATTTTGCATCCCAAAACCACATAATAATAAAGTCAACAAAAATAATTCATGATGCATGTACCATTCCTAGGTATCTACCATGTAAGAATTTTTACATCACTTTTTTATTTAGTAGTCACACAGTTGTTTTTTTAAATCTTGATGGCAGAGGTGAGGGGGGGGGGGATCCCATGTCCTCAATGGTATTTCTTTTCCTTATCACTTTTTATGATCAACTGATGTCATTTCCCTAAAAAATAATGAAATCACTAAAGTTATTAACTATTAATTACATCAAATACCTTAAAATAAACCTTTAAAAATAATTTAAAATAATCCCTTCCCCCACAGAAATCCCACCTGGGATGACTTTGAATACTTGGAGATAATGACCCCCAATTACCACCTCCTGAATTCCATAGTTTTGCGACAAGAATTGAGGGTATTGAAATATCACATAATTGAAAATGATTATCCAATTTTGTATATGATATGGAGATATGATATCAATGATCAATCAAATAAATAGTATAATAATAATAAATTTAATTAAAACCCCCCAACAACAACCCACAAAGCATATTATTTTCTTTTTGAAATTTTCAAATTTGTAGTTTTACCATTAAAACCCGATTTCAAATAACTAGAAAAAATTTCTACATTGATCACCAAACATTTTACCAAACCTAACATTTTATGTAAATAATTAATTAACTATTTCATCCAATTCCATTTCAATTAATTATTTTTAAATTGATTTCCTTACTATGTGGGCTTCTAGAGCAACATGCCACATAAAAAAGACAACCGAGATTCATCATCCAAACTAGCCCCACATTAGTACTATTTAACAACAATTTCCACCTCCTCACCATGATCTCCACATATCATTCTAAATTCTCATAACATCACCCCTTATAAATCAAAACCAAAAATTATAACCATGGATCAAAACCACACATCACATATTCAAATAAATTATTCCATATTTACCAAGGGGAATCTTACCGAACATAAAATTATATTAAATATTCATTTCCACACATGACACAATTATATGGGAACCATTTATTTAGTCAAAAATAAGTTATTATAAAATTCTATTTATGGTGATAAAAAACAAAAAAAAACAGAATAAATCCCTAGTAATAAAAAACATAGTTAGAATAAATCCTTCAATAACAATTATTGTCACCAAGGATTCACGACATTATAGACCCAATATCGTTTAATATCAAAAGTTATAAAATATGTGATTTTATTCCCCTTAGAATTAAACAAAAAATAAACCATTTTATTATCATCATTTTGATACCTCATACTATCTTCCCAAATATAATAAAGGAATAATACATCCCACCTGATACAACTAGATAAAAAAAAGGATCATATATCTCATGAAATGCATTCCAAACTATTATAGATGGTTGGAATGAGTGGAAGAAATATTTCAAAAACAAAAATGATTGATAAAATCATTTACAAACTAGAAAAAAAATCAACCTAGGTTATTCCCTTTCCAACAGAACAGCAACAAAATCAATTCCCTCATATGGGTGAAGAACTAGAAAAACATGGAGAAGGAAGGAACAAAACTTACATAAAACCCAAAACAATTGACCCGCCATGGCGGGTGATGAGGGAAAAACAATGGGGGATTAATTAAATCTTTTCTATACACATTGGTAACCGATGAAATTATACATAATCATGATATAAATAGTATTCGAGGGGTTTTGGGTTTCAATGCCCATCTTGTAAAACAAAATATTATGCCATAGACCACAACACCATACCTTAAAATGGATGAAAAATGGGAGACCATTGTTTAGTGGGAAAGAAAAATCCATTACCTAGATAGTCAAAAACCTATTTTAGAACATGGATATATCAATTTTGTATGTTTGATAAATCATAGCAGGGACCACAACATAGTGTTATAAACAATTCTGGAGAATCCTTTATCTTGAAAATAAAGATATGCATCCCCAACATTATGGAGCATCTATTACTTAAATAAATAACCACATAAACTCACCATATGACACCATGTAATATCTAACACCATTATACCACAACCACATAGGTAATAAACCCATATCATGGAAGAAAACATTATTCTCACCATAAATGGTATGATTTATCTAGTAACACTGGAAATCATGCCCCTAATCCCTTGCACCTTTCCAAAATTATCCAAACTACATAATACAGAAGGCTATGTCACAGCATTTATCCATGGGTCAGTTATGCTAAATATACCATACATATAAAAAATACACTTTAACATCTATGACACAGTCTCTCTCACCATAACATAGTGTATCATTTTAAGGAACAACCTTATTTTATATGAAATATAAACCATCTCAGGTGTATTTTAAATCTTTACCCACTTAATTTCCTTTTACTAATATAAAAACTCATTAATACTCCTCTAATAATATATTTCTAGAAGTGTAATAACTTTAATTTTTTAGATCATTACATAGTGGTACTTCTATGTGCACCCATCCTTTGGATGAAATCCTGATGGTGAAATTTTTACTTGGACAACTTCATATAAGTAGTGATCTGGTGTGCGGTTTAGGCATGATATTTCTATTAATGGTAAAAAAATATATATAATTATCATTTTTTGGTATCAATGATGTAGGTAATTGTATGATAGTACTATTTCCTCTCTTTTTAATTCTTTAAATACACTTCATATAGCTTGGTGTGAGTTGGGATGGATGTTTTTATCTTAGGAATGATTCTAATTGGTGGTCGGATGTGTAACAAAACATAGATCATGTGTCGTGTATTATTTTTAATATGATTACTAAGGATAATCTAATTAATGTAAGGATAACTTGTGTGTGATCATGGTTAATCATTTAGGCATGACATCCTGGTTTGGATGTAAAAAAACTCTTGGGAGAAAGAGTTGGGATATATGATTAGGAGGTGAATGAGTGTGTTCGTAAATTTTATTGGTTGATTAATGTTGTTTGAGATTTTCATATTGGATCCTATCAAGATTTGGTTTTTTGAGAACCCATATCAGATTGAATTGATGAACAACTTTAGTAGATTTTGTTATTATAGATGTCGTTTGTTTATAAATAAAGAAGAGACCCTTGGTTGAGAATGGAGGTAAGGTTCAGATAACAGAAACATGACATGGTTAATACATTTTAAAAAACCCTATCACATTGTGATATTATGTTGACCATGGATCAAGATGAGTGGTAGTATTGGGTTATTAACATAACCTATTGGGTTCAGTACTCATAGATCCTTTTAAGTATGTTTAATTTTTGGGAGAACCCCAATATCAAATAATGAATGTGGGCCTCTAATTGGTTGAAATTTTCGGAGTTACCTGAATGTTTTTCCATAAAAAAATTTTGGATACTATATGATTCATGGGTTGATGATTGGCTATGAGTTAGTTCTGCAATATTATACTATTTTGTTCAGTGATAGATGTGTTATTGTCTACTTTACAGTGGTTTTGATTAGAATTAGAGAATTGAAAAAAGTTTTATAGAGATATATATTTGACCTAATGGTGATTCATGGGATGAACCATGATTTATGATATGTTTTTAGGGTGAATTCACATTTCATGACAGAGTTCATGTGTGGAAACCTATTTTCATCACTAGGTTTAAGGGTGAATCAGACGATCTAGAGTGATGAGAGTTCCATTTTTTGTATATGTTATTATATATAATGGAGTGTTTATGTATGGAATCAGGGTGGAGGGGAGATCCCTCAAAAGGTGGTTTGTTTTAGGAATTCTTGTGAATGGTAGGTGCTTCTGTTAAGGATGTGTCTATTTTTCTGACCAAGAAATTTTAGTATAATTAGTAGAAATAGGTCTGATTTGCATCAACCTAAGGTTAGACACCATTAGTGGGAAACCATTTGGGAACAAAATGTGGAACTTATTTTATGGTTAAGTACACTATTTGATTTTTTGATCATTGGAAGGTTCCGATAGTGGGAAGGACCATTGATCAAAATCACCCATTATATGATAATTTCTATGTAGTGGATTCTCAAAGGCTAAACTACCAAATTGATAATGGCAGTATATTTTCATGGGATGAAGAAGAAGAAATTAATTCCTTCACTTTTTTACTAATGGAATTGATTAATGGATCTATATTATATAAATAGTTTTCTTGGTGTTTATAGGTTCGCAGTAAAATTTGTTTCAGTGTTAGGATATAGAATGATGATAATTGAGATTTTTTGGACCAAATTGGGTGGGGATGTTGGTTAAATGGTCAATGTTGATTCCTGGAGAAGATAATTTTTTGTTATTGGGTCTTTGTGAACTCTCATGTACATAATGGTGTGAAAATTTGAGAGTGCTTTTATGTTTTCATTTTGGAGGAATGTTTTTTTGGAGAACCAATATATAAATTGAGGCTATGAGGGTTTTATCATTTTGAAATCAATTTTTCAAATGACATTTGAGTCTCATGTGATCACCCAATGGGTTTGGTGTAACACAAAATGATATTAAAATAATAATAAAATTGATATCATTAAGGTAACGAAACACTCTGATTATCTTGCATTATAATAAACACTGTGTTCAGCATTCATTAAATGAAACACTTATTTCAACTTCCGTTACTCTTACCTTTTAGATTTTTATTTTTGATATCCTATTAAACATGAAAAACCTAACATGAACGCCCCATGATATATATTATTTTTATATCCAATATGTTAATTTTGTGGGTATGAATAGTATTTAAAAATTTATAATATATATATATATATATTTAAATGTCATAATAAATATATATTAAGGATATATTATTAGTAAATAATCAATCAATTTTTAGTAAATTTGTTTTATTCTTCAATAATATTTTTTATTATAAAATTCCATTAATTATTTTTGATAAAAAAATATCATAATAAAATTTTTAAACTCTTATGAAAAGTTATTAGATAAAATGAACTCCATTTTGGGAAAAAAATATAAATATTTACATTGGGTTATATTTTGGGACTTCAGAGAAAATATTAATTTTTTATTTAATAGTGAAAATACGATATATGTGTTTTAAAACTCTATTCATTCAATAAATTAAATAATTTAGAATTAGTTAATTATTTTGAATATGTATTCAGGTACCATATATATTGTTTATTTATATTTAATCGAATTATTTTAATTGAATCAATATTTATATTAGTTTTTAGTAACCATTGGTTTTTGGGTTAAAATGATTTTTTTTATAAACTATTTTAAAATGCAAAATATTTTTCATTTTTAATTATTTAAAATAATATTAATTGAGAAATGATTTTAATTTTATATTTATAATGTATATCATTATATATAGTATTTTTTTAATACAAAAATTATTATATGTTGTAGAGTCATTATAGAATCATCTTTTATTTAAAAAATCTCATTTTAAAATCAGGTTGTCTCACTGCATCTATGGGACATATTTTATATTTTATATTGTCACGTATATGAATTTAATTTAGAGAAATGTATTCCATATTTAGAATAAGAATAATTTATATTATATAATAATCGAAATTTAATATTTTACCAAACTAATTATTAGATGCAATAAATATTAATTACAATAATTAAGGTAAAAAGGAGTTTACGTTGTTGTTAATATTAAAATATAAGGTCTCAAAATAACCCAATACATGTAAAAACCCAATTAAAAGACCATTTTTTGACCATAAAATATATATTCTTGAGAATAAACCATTAGTGATGTAAACACCCCAAACCCGCACCGTTTTATTCAACACTAAAACCTGATGAGTATTTTTTAAAACATTAATTGAAAACTACAACGTTCGTTATACACTTGAGGACCATTTACTATCTTGGTTTTAGAAAATAATACAAAACCATAAAGTATATCATATTTGAAAAAAATAAAACTACTTTTATTATTCATGTGATCTAACTTTTTATGTGAATCAGTCCATCTTGGAACATCTAACATACTTTTGGAATTATTTTTATTCTTGGTATGAGGATAAAATTTCTTATTAAGGGTTTTTATATCCATTAAAAAATAAATTGATAAAACAATTCTTTTATAAACAATTTTAAACATTTTAAATAAAATATATTTATAAATTTAATATACAAAAAACTTCTAAAAATTAATTCAAAAAACAATTATAATTTAAAAAATTAATACAAAATTCTTCTCCTTGATAACCATATATATTTATCCTTAAAAATAATTTCAGAATAATATTACTTTTATTGATTTAACTGGTACATGGTTGATTCTATAAAAACTATGTAGCCATTCAAAATATCACTTGTAGGAAAATTTCCCATGATGTTGTTGGTTCACTTTTCATTCCTCATGAACTTATTTTATACACATGTTCAGAATTTAATTTTTTTGAAAACATTTTTATACAAGATCTTCCTTCCTCAATCACAATCCAAAAAATACCTTTCCAAAATATATACATGAATTTTTATGGAAGAAAAATATAATTTTTGAACTTCCATGATTTGATATATCACTTCTCACGAAATTATTTGGATAATTCCTTATTTATATAGTTATACATACATTTAAAAGAAATGTAAAATAAGAACATTAAATATAAATTACTTTCTTGAATTAAAATTCATAAAAAGCCATGTACAGTTTTTAAAGATGGAAATTTATTCTACCATTTATGAAATCTAGTGAAAATAATATTAATGGGACACATACAATGATATCCTTTATAATTAAAAATGTATATAGAGAATTAAAAAATTCAAATTCCACTAAAAACATTAGCTTCAAAATTAAAAAATTATTTTTTTTAATATTTTAATATTAAAAAATTAAACTTTTATAAATAATAAATTATTTTTATAATAATTTATAAATGAAAATATCAATTTAAAAATAAAACGTTATAATTTATAGATAATTAATATCTATAATAATTAAATTAGTTATTTTAGAGAGAAAAATTCTAATATAATATAAATTTCAGTAAAACATAAATTTTAAAATTAAAAATAACCATCAAATAAAAGAATTAATTCATATAAAAACTTATATAAAACATGAAATAATATTTATTTTTTAAAAATATAATCTATTCAACCTAAAAAAAATATTTTTAAAATAATTATTCTATTTCATAAATATAATATTGGAGAAGTAAATATTTGAAAAATAAATATTCCAAATAACATAATAATGTTCTATGAAACCTACTATCAGAGCTAGAAAAACCTAGGATGCCTTTTTTCTATGCTTGATTATTCTCAATAGGAGAGGAATATGAGTTATTTCTCTCCTATTTTCACTCAAACTCTATAAACAAGAAAAACAAAGAAAAAAAGAATACCACATTCTTTTTACAATCTACCATGACAAAAAATATAAATTCTTCCAATCCTATAAATGATATTTATATAATCTAAAAAATGAATATTGGTGTATACTGATAGAAATTCATTCACTCATCCAAAGTAGATAAAATAAAAACTGTGTTAATGGTGCTAATCTAATCGATATAATATTAGTTATGCGAATAATGCTACATATAATTAAATCATGAGTTGGGGTTTTATATCTGGGAATGACTTTCAAGGCATGAATCAACACATATTAAAAAAAATAATTGAAATCTTGTTTGTTTTGAGCACTAATAACATAAAATCTAAAAAATTGGTTTATATATTTATTGAAACACATAGATAAATTTAATATAGGGTTATTTATTATTTATATCGATACAAAAATAATTGGATGTTGGACTAAAATAAAAAATGACAAAAAAAAGCATTGTAGAAAGATATCAGTGGCATAAATTATTTCCATATAAAACATTTATTAAAAAATTTACCATTTTTTCAAAAAAAATATGGTGATAGAATTTTGATCCAAAATAAGGATTTAAAAAACCATAAACTATTGATTTTAACATAAATTAATATTAAATATGCACGTACCATTGGTAGCTATTATAATATGTAATAAGGAAGAAGATGACAAAATCTCCGTGAATTATTTCATAATATCCCCACAGAAAACTCCATATCTGGGTTCGAAACCTCTTCATAGTTTAGATCTAAACCTTGATGATCTCTATCATTTGATCCTAAATTAATCTATTTTTTGTGTTCCACCTCAGCCTTTCATGGTGAAGGACATTGGACTTGATCTCCAATTCAACTGAAAAAATTTCTCCTTTGGAATTAAAACACTTTCTAAGATCAGTTATCACAAAGACAAAAACATATACTCCTCTTGAACACCTCGACTTTGACCCATCATAACAGATTGGTCCCTATAAAGATTCCAATACACTAGAATCCCTTTTATTAGAATGTCATGTTTTTTTATATTTTTTATATGTTAAATGCATACTTTTTTATATCACCGATTCTCAAATTTTCCATACATATATGTAATTAAATTTTTATAATTTTATTATAATTATAATAACCATATATATTAATATATTTATCATTTTATTATTTTAAAAATAAATTTATAATTTATATTTTATATGATAATAACACTCATACTATCATCATAATTAAAATTTTATAACATTTTCATAATTTATTTTATTATTATTCTTATATAACATTTTAACTTAAATTTTAATAATTTAATAATTATTATTACTATTTTAATTCAGTTAATATTGAATGATAATTTTTAAAATAATATTTGGAATTAAAGTTAAATTTTTTTTGTTAATATATATATATATATTGACAACTTTTTTATTTATATAATATAAAAATTCTATTTTTAACATAGTTAATAATCATCATTATAAATGTAAAATAAACAATATAATTTATAATATTATATATAAATTTATTCATAGGTTATTTACTAAAATTACTTGATAAAATAAATTTTATAAAGGGAAATTGAATAAATGTTGATCGTATCCTTCATAGAAAGTTAAGACTATTCCTCATGATTAAATTATAATATTTATTTCATTTTTTATTATTTTATATCAAATATTTATTATTATTAGAGAATACTATCAATTAAAATTTTCTAGGATGTTATATTTTACTTCCCATATATGAACTGCACACTCACAAATAATTATTCAGAAATAAAAAATTCCGAAATTTAGAAATTTTGAATTAAGGGCATCTAGGCCTTCTAAGGGAACATAATTATATATAAATTTTAAATAAAATTATTTTGTGTGGAATATTTTTAAATGATCACACCAAATCTTTATTATTTTATTGATTGTGTTATTGATTCTAAATATAATGACCTTTAATCGGTGCTTCTAGATTCATCACAAAAATATTATTTGTATTTTCAATAAATTATAATTGACAAATACAATGTTCCTTTTACATATGAGGACCATTTCCATTGTAGATTTCTGAAAATTAGAAAAAAACCATACAATTAATCATATTTTAATAAATAAATAAAACAACTAGATTTATTTGTGTCATCAAACTCCTTAAGAGAATCAATCCATCTTTGAACATCAATGATACCTTTGAAAATATTTTAAAGCATTGGATGGGTATAAAATTTTCCAGTATGGGGTTCTAAAACTAGTGAAAAATAGTTTGATAAAATATATTTTTAAAAATCATTTACAATATTTAACATAAAAAATATATATTAATATATTTGATATGTAAAAAAATGGTAATATTTAATTCAAAAAAATAAATATCATTTTAAAAAACAATTCGAAAAATTACAATTTGGAAAAAAATTATTTTTCCTTTAAAATCAAGAGAAAATAATATTTTTTATATATTATAATGATACATCACATATCCAATTAAACCATATGGCCTAATGCGATATCACTAGTTAGAAAATGACACATGGGGTCTTTGATTCACTGCACATTCTTGTAGAGACCCATAGATTGATGTATATGGATATAACATTACTTTTGAAGAATACATAATACATGAAATAAAATAGATTCCCAAAGACTGTATTAGTTTAGTGCCTTTGGAAACTCGGAAAATAATCTTCTTATCATGGTGAAAGATCTTCAACATCTCCCACAAAGATCTTACTCTTTTTTTTCCTAAATAAAAACACTATTCATTTTCCGGGGAAAAGAAAAAATACAAAGGGTGAGATCTAATGCTTTGTAAGGGTAAACATGAAGAACATAAAAAAAACAAAAAAATTTGAACGTAAAAACATTAACATAACTTGTATACATCAAAATCTTTTGTAATGACATAAATCATGGAATTATATAAGGAATGGATCATGAAGGCACATTAACCATGATATAATATCATTCGAATAAAACATAGAATTGAGGAAAACCATTAATCACATAATATGATTTTCATAGTAGCCAGCTAATTGCTGCCTTGACCATCATAGTGGATGATGTCGATTGCTGAACCATGTTTACATTCCATTCCATCCATGTATTACTGAACCAGATTTACATTCTGTTACAGTCATGTATATCTCAAGAGATATAAATATTTACCCAATGCATTGGATTGAGATATTAGTCCCACCCATCTCATAATAAAGTCATTCTTACAGGCATCACAAAACATAAATCGTTCATCATAGCATTACCCATGAAATAAAATGGTTTTATTATATATCATTTCATCATAACATAGTCTATAAAAAATTTCATTCCATCATAAACACAATAAAATAATAGTAATAATAATTACATAAATATAACCCTATTTGAGAGTATCATCATATATAGAAAACAATTTTGGTAAAACACTTGAACTTATTTCATGAGTAAAATATCCTTTCTTCTTCAAAAACTTTTTTTTTCAAAATTACTCACTATATTTAAAAAGAAAATAAATTTTGTGAAAATAAACATTAAAATGTATATAATAATATTTGTTGAAATAAGGTGTTATGAAAATACAAAAAATTCATTTCTGCAATATAAGTTAAACCAAAACATTATCTTCATACTTTTACTATAAAAGTCAAAAATGTGCCTCATATCATAAACAAAAGAACAATTACATCCATACCATATTGTAAGAGTAAAAAGTAGTAAAAATGAATTTAAACATACATCAAATAATAGTAAAAAAATTCTGAAAACCTTTTTATAAAACATGGACATGGATGATAAATATAACCCTAGTAAATACTTATGTATATGGAATGTCGAATAAAAATGAGGTTGCAAAATTATCCCTTACCTTAGTTCTAATTTCTTCGATACATGTACAAAACTATTGTATAGTGGGTTTAAACCTATTATTAACTTGTAAAAAACCATAATAATATTTATGATATGTAATAACCTAGAATTATGAAGGATTAAATGACTAAATGATATGAATCATGTCGACATGTTTCACCTTCCTTTTTTGGAGCCTACCTGATTAGAACTCCACAGTTAAGTGTGCTTGGCCTGGAGTAGTGATCAGGATGGGTGACCTTCTAGGATGTTTTCTAGGGTGTGTGTGAGTGAGGAAAAAGAACACTATAAAGGACATGTGTTGGCATGTGGGGACTGTCATTAGTCAGATGACCCGTTCGGGCACAGGGGTGGGCCCCTGGGTAGGGACCACCTGTCTGCGGGGCAACTGGTGGTACCTTGTGGGAAAGGACACGATGGCCATGTTATGGAGGGGTGTTTGTGCTGTCACTAGGGCCCAGTTGTTACATGATATCATATATGATTCACTTATGGCTTTATATTACCCATTCATCTTTCAATTCAATATTAAAGAAATATTTGGGTAATAATCATTTCATTAATTGTATGTGTTTGGACTTGTTATTATTCATATGATTACATAGATAATTATATAATTAAATCAATAATGTAAAACATGATTTATATATCAAATATATTAAGTATATAAATATATAAAATTGATAGATAAATGGAATGAAATACACCATTCATGGAGATAGTAGGCCGTACGTACACATGAACGTAGTTTTCATTTCCTTGTTAAACTAGATTGAAGTAAATGGAAAATATATATACCTAAATATAGTATAATTATTATTTAATATATTTCATGATTATTTATTATTATAATTTATATTCATTCTTAATGGGTTAACATGGATAATGAATCTCATGGCCTCTTAGAGACAGTAAGTCGTACGTACGCATGAGCGATGATATCAATCCCATAGTTGTTGAAAGATATTAATGTGGATGGTGTATAATATCTCAGAATTAGTATCATGTTATTATAATAAAATATAATTATTATTTCCACCAAAATAACCATCCAGTTAAGGTGTGGGTGAAAACTCGATTACACCATGGTGTGGAGACAGTAATCCATGTAAAGACCTGGAAATTCCATGGAATTTTATTTCGTAAATTAATGGGATTCTTATGAGTCTGCGAAAATTTACGATGCTTGATTCCAAGGCATGGTGTTTGCATAATCAAATTTTGATGTTTTTATCATGTAAGTTCAGTAAACGTGCGTGTGGTATTTTATATCTTTTGAACCGGTGCTCAGAATTGAAATTTGAGGGCACTGTTGAACTCCCCGCGCCAATATTCGCTTAGTAAGACCTTCATCGCAGTTGCATTCAATCAAGAATGGATGTTAGATTTTGGTATTTTTAATAAGTAAAATAAAAATAAGTGTAGATTATTTTTATTTTGTGGTGGTTAAAACCTCTAAGAGGAGGTTAAAGGTTGGGGCCACCACACCATAACCTCCCATTAGAGGTTATGGTGGTGGGTCCCACCCGCACATAACCTCCATTGGGAGGATCTCCTTGGTGGGGCCCACCTAGGATTTAAACCCCCTTTAACACCCTGTTATGTGGGATGAAACCCTCGAACATCTGACACTAATTAATTGAGCCTCCACCCTCATTAATTAAATGGTTTGTCTCTTTTAATTAACTAGAACTTTTCGAATTGTGGTGCCAAAAAATAATAGACGTCATTTCCATCTATTATTTGGTTGGCATGCTTCTATATTTTTGTTGGGATAATTAATCAGAGGTTAACCCTTAGAGAAATACCTTCTAATGATGAATGAGGACGATTCTCATGCCTGGATCGGTAGCGTCTTGTAGGAGTGATGAATGTCGCTGACACCACCATCATTGACTTCAACTTCTTCCACGCACCGCCTCCATTGTTGATCAGTGTAGGGGAATTTTGAGTTTGCATTTTGTTCCATTCTACATTTTCCAATATTGGATAATATTTTTCTGAATGATATCAATGTAGCGTGGAGGTCTTGGACCGCACGAACAAGGCCCGACCCTCCCCCTTTTGATTGTTCTCATTTATTGATGATGGTGGTGGCGCAACGGCGCCGCCAGAAGGATGGACTGTAGTGGAGTAACGCGATAGGCGTTGGGCCATCCATGAAGAGAACCGGAAGCGCAAGGGCCGCCGGGTCTCTAGAGGGGCACGTTGCCACCCCACATTGCGGGTGGAAGGGCCTCAGCAGTTGGAGGTGGTACGGTGTCGTCGCACCGCGCAGAGGAGATGAACGGCTGGCCGTTTGGCCAGCCGGGAGGAGCGGGACCCTCAAGGTCCCAACATGACCTGGACCGGTGCCAGCTAGTGCCAGTTAGGGTCCCCACTCGAATGGCTAAGCCATTCGGTTGTTTTTTGGGGGAGCACCCCTCCCCTGGTTGTGGCTTAGGCGGTCCCCGTGAGCTGTCGGGTCGCCTAGCCGGGCCCCTGGGCCGAGCCACCCTAGGGTCAAGCCACCCAACGGGCCGGGTCACCCAATCGGGCCAGGACACCCCCTGCTTGGGCCGCCCACTCAGGTCAGGCCGCCTGCGGACCAGGTCGGGCTGAGTCGGTCTGACTAGGTCGGACCATACCTGGACCCGCTTTGTCCTATTTACAACTTTTCGTCCATATCATGGGCTACGTGTGTCAGATCGACGAAAATTTTGCGGAGACAGAATGTTTAGAGAGAGATAGTTCTTTTGGAATATTCCAAATGCGATTTGGACACATTTGGAGTACGGACAGGTTGGTTTGAACCTAAAAACCTATCCGGCCCCTACAACGGAAATTCCAATAACTCACAGACTGGTCGTCTGATTGATGCGATGTCTATTTCATTGAGACCCTTTGATTAGGTGAACCTTTAAGACACTTCTACGTGGGTTTTCATGATAGTTAGAGTATCAACCAGTAGCTTGTGGAGCAGATCCTCCTAGATATGAGTGTGCGTCGTACAGAGACCTAGTAGCTTGCTGAGACCTAACGACTGCTGACCTTTCGAATTAGAGTTTTTCGACTAGCCCACTGGGAAGTGCCTCTGTGTAACACGGCATGCCTACAGTAGGGAGCGCCTCTATGTGAAGTTGTAGACCCATGATACTCGACAGGAGGTGTACATCAGCAGGCTATGAGGGGGAGCGCCTCTGTGTGACGTGATAGACCCACAGTGGGAAGCACCTCTGTGTGATGCGGAAAACCCACGATACTCAACAGGAGGAGTACCACAGTAGTCCAAGATAGTGGGAATCTCCTCGGTGATACATGGTAAGCGCATAGTACTCTATAGAGGAGGAATACACCAGCAGCCGAGGTTTTGACAGTTTGACTGGGAGTGTTACATGTTACCACACTAGAATAAAATCCTGGTTTTGAGCTGAGTCAATGACTTTTGTGTTTTCCTCATGATTGAGACGGGTTACTAAATAACATATGTATATGTATGGTCATATACCTATGTAAGGGTTATCCGCTGATTTCATAATTTGGAGTTATCCTTGCTGGATTTTTTGTGACCTTGAGGGTCTCGGGGTCCCGACCGAGTATCGTTATACTCACCCCTGTACGGGCTATGCACGCACCGCATTGTATTGGTTTCAGACGATGGACATTTCTGATCGTGGCAGATAGTAGCAAGACTAGACAGTACCCAGAGGTTTACTAATCGAAGTGAAGGTGTTCAGAGTAGTCGGACGTGGAGTGCTGAGGAGGCCATATGTTCCTACCCTTCAGGTAGTAACCCTAGAGGATAACCCAGTAGCTTCTTTACATCTGCTTTAAGATGTACTTTTACTTTTCTGTTTTCCTATACATTACTACTGAACATGTATTTCTAACCCCTTTACATCGATCACTCACTTTTGTATTCATTTTCACTTACTTTTTTGCTTCCAGTTGTGTGCTATGTTGTGTGCATTTTAGATTATAAAGGAAATGCCTTCCCATCATAGGGATTTACACCTTTGGTGCTAGTCGCCAACCCCTGGAATATGCAAGGCGAGCATGGGGTAGTCACGATATGGGCTCTGGGGGTCGGGTCATGACAAATCAGTATCAGAGGAGTCATTTCTACTGCAGATCATAGGACTCTAATATTACTTTTCTCTGAAGAAATAGTGTTATGGGTATTAAGTCTGGTTTTCAGTTCATGGATTCCAGTTTTCATGCGGCTAGCTGATGTATCCATACAGCAGGACCCTGACTTCTGATTTCTGAATTAGTGCACAAAAACAATGATTACATGTGTGTTTTTAAAAGTTTCCTTATGTAAGCTCAACCAGGTCAGCTCACCAGGGATAGACTATTGACCATGTATCATCAGTTTCTTTTCGGATGCCTCCTCACAGATGACAAGTTAGAGCCCCGAGAGTTTTACACCCTAATATCACACCATGTGACGTGGCTTCAGTGCAGGGTCATTCACCAGTAGAGGCACCAACGGTACCACTTTTCGTTGGGCCACTGATGCCACCACCCCAAGGAGCAGAAGATGCATGCCACATGAGCGCGTTGTATGAGTTCCAACGCTAGAGGCCACATAGGTTCTGGGGAGAGATGGGCCCACAGGCGGCTGAGGGTTGGCTGCATGCTGTGGTGAGAATCTTCAGGATGGTAGGGACAGTAGCAGACGACATGGTGATCCTTGTTCGATTCTCCTTCAAGCATTAGTAGGAAAATGGTGGAGCCTACTGCTTCAGGTCCACGACGAGGCAACACTACTCTAGAAAGACTTCGAGAACACGTTCGGGGCAGAGTTTGTACCAGCCACCCTTCATGCAGTGCAGATACAAGAGCTACTTCATCTACAACAGGGTAGCATGACAGTAGCATAGTACTCAGCGCGGTTCACCGACCTCTCACTCTGATCCATAGATATTGTATGTGAGACATTTTTCATGGCCCAGATCTTCAATTAGGGGCTTAGGCAAGAGATTAGAGCTTCGATGATCGCACTTAGAATCCCGACGCAGGTAGGGGTGTTAGAGAGAGCCCTCATAGTGGAGGGTTTCCTTGCTGAGCAGTCACCAGCAGTGAGACCCACTACTAGTCGACATGTAGTGGAGTCTTCTGCAGATGTTAGTAGATAGATGACGTAGAGGTCCAAGAGGACCAGACCCACGGGTGGACGACCACAGGACTCAGGATCTATTTTGCGGGGCACTCGGGGGAGTGACATTTATTCCAGGAGAAGGAAATGCTAATCATACGGTGGGTAGGGTGACATTCCATGTAACTGTCTGACCCCCCATTGAGATGATCAGCTGAAAGTTAAGGGAACTCCCAGGTAGAGGCAAAGGTTCGATCAAGGCGGTCCACAGGGTGCAGGTGGACATGGTAGAGGAGCTGGTTGTGCAGCTGGCGATGGATGACGTTATGGGGTGTTGCCACCACCACCACCAGGAGGTCCACCCCAACCACAGGGAGAAGGTGGACATGGGAGAGCTCAACTTCAGGTAGCTAATGCATGCGGCCGTGACACTCCGTTGATGATTTTAGGTACTACCTCTTTCTACTCCACCTTAGAAGCAGTTCTTATAGAAATATGTTTCAATCACTCTTTCATTTCCACTTCCCTCATTCGGATTTCAGAGATTCCGAATGAGCAGTTGGCTCGATCCTTACAGTTAGAGACTCTTACAAGATAAGACTCAACGATTACAAACTGGTGCCGATAGAGTGAGCTTACTCTAGGATGTGAGATCTTCAGCTGGGATCACCTCATAGCGGCATCGAGGCTTTATGACGTCATCTTAGGTATGGACTGGTTATCTACAGTCTCTGCTCAGATCAACTGTATTAGGTGCAAAGTCCAGTGTGTTCGCATGGATGGGACCAGGATTACCTTCATTTGCAAGAAAGGAACCATTGTAGCACATGATAGACTTACATGGAGGTGGGTGAAACTGATCACTCACCAGTTGGCTTGCCTTACCCTCAGAGCAGTATATGTGGAGAGTCTGACTTATCCTATAGTGGTGGACCAGTACACATATGTTTTCCCTGACGATGTTTTAGGACTAAGTCCTCACATAGAGGTGGACTTCTACATTGACCTGTACCCCAAGACGACATCGATATCTTCTCCAGCTTATCGGATAGCTCTCGCTGAGCTTCGTGAGCTGCAGGTACAGCTGGAGGACTTATAGGGGAATGGATTCATCCAGTCCAGTGTTTCTCCCTGGGCAACCCTGATTCTGTTTGCCAAGAAGGGGGATATGAGCTTGAGACATTGTGTTGACTACCATCGCCTGAACTAGGTGAATGTTAAGAATATGTACCCACTCATGAGGATTGACAACCTCTTTGATCATCTCTAGTGAGAATGATGGTTCTCAATGATAGGCCTTAGATTAGGCTATCCCCACCTTAGAGTTCGAGACAAGGATGAGAAGAAGACGACCATCAGGTGTCGGTATGACCACATTTTGTTCATGGTTATGCCCTTCAGTGTTACCAATTACCCAAAACTGTTCATGTGTTTCATGAGTAGGATCTTCCTACCTTAACTCGATAGCTTTGTTGTGGTATTCATAGATTACATTTGGATTCAATTGACTACTGAAGAGGAGCATGCCTACCATTTTCAGGTAGTACTGGACACACTCCTTGAGAACCAGTTTTATGGTAAGCTCTCGAAGTTCCAGTTTTGGATTCGAGAGGTTCAAATCTTGGGACACGTCATCTTAGAGGATGGAGTTTCAGTAGATCCAGTGACGATTGAGGCGGTACTTGCTTGGGTGCCACCCAAGAGTGTGACGGAGGTATGAAGTTTCCTAGGCTTGGCTTGATACCACCGAAGATTTGTTTCAGACATCCCCAGTGTTTCAGCACCACTATCATCCTTGAGGAATAAGGGTAAACCCTTTTGTGTAGTCGGAGAGATGCCAGTTGTGCTTTAAAGAGTTGAGTAAGAGGCTGACTAGTGCCCCCATCATGAGCCTTCCAAAGGAAGGCATAGAGTACGTAGTCTACTGCGACGCATTAGGTACCGGACTCAAGTGTGTCCTGATGCCGAAGCGATCTGTGATTGCGTATTATTCTCAGTAGTTGAGACAACATGATAAGAACTACGCTACCCATGATATGGAGTTAGAAGCATTGTTCTTCACCTTGAATATGTTGAGGCACTATAGGATGGGCTATAGATTCACATCTTACTCTGATCACAAGAGTATCAGGTATATCTTTTCTCAGAAGGACGTGAACCTGAGACAATGACGATGGCTTGAGTTCCTCTAGGACTATGACTTCGAGATTTTCTTTACTCTTCAGAAGGGGAACATTGTTGCAGAAATGATCAGTAGGAGATCTGGTATACAGCTGCTAAGAGATGTGAATGACTAGATGGTTTCCTTGCAAATATCTTTTGCAGATAGCGATGGAGCATCCATTTTACAGTCTCTTACAGTCACTCCTCCACTTCTTCAACAAGTCCGGGAGGCACAGTGTGGGGATGCTGACTGCGAGACATGACGTGCTCACATATCCATAGGGCATTCACTTGATAGAATTTCTGAAGATGTGGATCATGTCATCCTCTTCATAGGACATAACATGGTACCAGTTTCACTTCAAGAGGAAGTGTTTAGGGAGTTCCACACTTCCACTCTAGTGGTACATACTGGGGTGGCGAATATGTACCAAGAACATCGATGACAGCACTGGTGGCCAGGTATGAAAAAGGCAGTAGCAGATTTTATCTCATGGTGCCTCACTTTTCAGTAAGTGAAGGTGGAGCACCAGGTACCAGCAGGCTTGGTACACCCCTTAGAGGTCCCATTGTAGAATTTGGATGGGATACCCATGGACTTAGTGAATGGTCTTCCACGTACATCCAAGAGTCATGATTCAATAAGGGTAATCGTTGACTGACTCACCAGGTCGTCCCACTTCCTACTGATCAGAGAGCAGGGCTCAGTATAGAGCATGGGACGCCTCTATGTGCAGAAGATTGTGCGTTTGGATGGAGTAAATTCTTCTATTTTCTCTGACTACGATGCACAGTTTACTTCTCAGATATGGAAGGGGTTGTAAGAGACTTTTGGGACGTAGGTACGTCTGAGCACCACCTTCCATCCTCAGATATATGGTCAGACTGAGCGGACCATTTAGACCCTCGAGGACATGCTCCATGCCTGTGTCCTCGACTTCGGTCACAACTCAGAGGATCACTTACCATTGGTGGGGTTTTCCTACAACAACAGCTACCACTCCACCATTAGTATGACACATTTTGAGGCCTTGTATGGTCAACCTTGAAGATCGCCACTATGCGGGGCAGACCCAGGGGAGTCCACACTAGTGGGGCCAGAGATGGTACGGGCTACCACGGAGAAGGTGCATATTATCTAGGAGCGGATGAAGACTACACAGAGTATGAATAAGTCATATGATGATAGGAGACAGAGACCTCTGGAGTTTGGGGATGGCAACCACATTTTCCTACGGGTCTCACCTCGATGAGGTTTACGGAGATTTGGTTGAGGAGAAAATTTAAGTCTGCAGTTCATCGGACCTTTCCAGGTCCTCAGCAGAGTAGACGAGGTGGCTTACTTCCTGGCTCTTCCACCACAGTTGTATCAGGTACATGACATCTTTCACGTATCTCAGCTGAAAAGATACGTGCACGACTCTTCATACATCATCGACCGTGGAGAGCTGGACATCGATGACGGGGTGACTATCACGAAGCTTCCAGTGGAGATTGAGGATATACAAGAGCGGTTCCATCATGGATGGTTGATACCTTTGGTGTGCATTCGCTAGCAACACATGGACCTCTAGAAGAGAACATGGGAGCGGGAAGCTCAGATGCATACCCAGTACCAACATTTGTTTCCTTAGTTTGAGTTGTAGCTTACAGGGACGTAAAGCCCATAGGTGGGGAGAATGTAAGGACCTGAAAATTCTATGGAATTTTTTTTCTTTACTTCATGGGATTTTTACGAGTCCACAAAAATTTACGGCACTTGATTCTCAGGCCTGGTGTGCTCAGAATCAATTTCTTAAATTTTGTTCGGGTACGTTCAGTTAACATGTGAGCGGGAATTTATATCTTTTGAACTGGTGCTCAGAATTGAAATCTGAGGGCACCGTTGAACTCGTAGCACCGATATTCCCTTAGGTAGACTTTCACCGTAGTTGCGTTCTAATGAAAATTAAAGTTATATTTTCGGATTTTTAAAAAGTTAAATAAAAATAAGTGTAGCTTATTTTTATTTTATGGTGGTTGAAACCTCCAAGAAGAGGTAACCGGTGGGGGCCACCACACCATAACCTCCCATGAGAGGTTATTATGGTGGGTGAAACCGCACATAACCTCCCATGAGAGGATATCCTTGGTGGGGACCACACTGCCTTTAAACCCCCTTTAAACACTATTTATGTGGGATGAAACACTTGAACATCCCCCACTAATTAATTAAGCCACCACTCTCATTAATTAAATGGGTTGTCTCTTTTAATTAACCATAAAGTTTTGAATTTTGGTTCCAACAAATAATAAAGGTCATTTCCATCTATTGTTTTGATGGCATGCTTCTATCTTTTTGTTGGGAGAATTAAGGAGATGAGAACCCTTGGAGAAATATCCTCCAACGAAGAATGAGGATGATGCTCGAGCCTGGATTAGGAGTGTCTTGCGGAGGTGACAAACGCTGACGACACCAAAATCATCAATTATATATTCTTCCATGCACCACATCCATCATCGATCGAGGTAGGGGAATTTTGAGTTTGAATTTTGTTCCATTCTACGTTGTCCAATCATGGATAATATTTTTCCAAATCATATCAATGTAACGTGGAGGGCTCGGACAGCACGAACACAGCCCAACCCTCCCCCTTTTGATTGTACTCGTTTTTCGATGACGGTGTCGGTGCAATGGTGTCATAGGAAGGATGGACCACAGCCGAGCAACATGACCGGCTTCAGGTCAGCCATGAAGAAAACTGGCGGAGCAATGGCCAACGGGTAGTTGGAGGGATGCGGCCCCATCGCGCTATGCTGGTGGAAGGGCCGCAGCCAGGAGGGCTGCGGCAGTTGGAGGTGGCACGACACCATCGCACCACACGGAAGAGTTGGAAGCCGCGAATAGATCATGTCGCAACAGAGGCGGCGCGACATCGTCGCGCCCCACGGAGAAGTGGTGCTACAGCCAGGGCCAGCCGCGATGGAGCAGGACTGTGGCACCGTCTTGCCGCGGTGGCCGAGCAAGGTGGCCGGTCGGGTCAGCCGCTGGAGGATCCCAACGACTGGCCGTTTAGCCACCATGCTAGAGCAGATCCCTCAGGGTACCCACCTGAATGGATAAGCTATTCGGGTGCTCCAGGGTGTGCGCACCTCCCCCCTGGTTGCGGCTTAGGCAGACCCTGTGATCTGCAGGGCCGCTGGGCCGGGCTGCCCATGAGTCGGTCCGCCCTCGAGTCGGGCCACCGGGTCGGTCCGCCCTTGGGTCAGACCCCAGTCCGGACCTGGTGAGGCTAGGTCGGTCCAACTGGGTCGGACCGGACCCATACCCTCTTAGGCCCATTTACACATTTTCGCCTATATCATGGGCTACGTGTGTCTGATCAACAAACCAACTACGGTGACGGAAACCTTAGAGTGAGATAGTTCTTTTGGAATATTCCACATAATATTTGGGCACAGTTGGAGTACATACAGGTTGGTTTGAACATAAAAACCAATTGGGCCCCTGGAACGGAAATGCCAATAACTCACAGATCGGGCATTTGATTGATGTTCCGCCATCTATTGCGTTGAGACCCCTATGACGTGGTGGACCATTGAGACACTTCAAATTGGGTTTTCTTGATAGTGGGAGTATCGACCAGTAGCTCGTGGAGTGGATCCTCCTGGATATGAGCTTGTGGAGTATAGAGACCTAATAGCTGACTGAGACCTGACGACAACTGACCTTTCGACTAGGAGTGTTTCAACTAGCCCAGTGGGATGTGCCACCTGGTGACGCAGCATGCCCACAGTGGGGAGTGCCTCTATGTGATGCGGCAGACCCACTATACTCAACAGGAGGAGTACCTCAGTAGGATATGAGGGGAAGCACCTATGTGTGATGTGGCAGACCCACAGTGGGGAGCGCCTCTGTGTGATGGGGTAGACCCATGATACTCGATAGGAGGAGTACCATAGTAGTCCAGGATAGTGGGAAGCACCTTTATGTGACGCAGCATTCCCCTAGCACTCTATAGAGGAGGAGTGCACCAGTAGCTGAGGTTTCGACTATTTGACTTGGAGTATTACATGTTACCACCATAGAATAAAATCCTGGTTTTGAGCTAAGTAAATGAATTTTATGTTTCTCTTCATGATTGAGATTGGTTACTAAATTAAATAGTTATATGTATGGGCATATACCTATGTAAGGGTTATCTGTTGATTTCATACTTTGTGGTTATCCTTGTTGGATTTTGTGAGACCTTGAGGGTCTCGGGGTCCCTACTGTGTTTTTTTGTAATCACCCCTACATGGGTGACACCTGTACCTTATTGTGTTAGTTGCAGATGATGGACAGCACTGATCGAGGCATATTGTAGCAGGATTGGACGGTACACAGAGGTGGACCGCTCGGTGTGATGGTGCTCAGAGTGGAAGGACGTGGAGTGCTGAAGAGGCCATCATTAACTACCCTTCAGGTATGAACTCCAGAGGAAGGCCCAGTACCTTCTTTACTTTTTCTTTCAGTTGTACTTGTACGTTTCCGTTTCCTTGTACTTTACTATTGGGCATGTATTTCCAGCCCCTTTATTCCAGCACTCACTTTTGTATAAAGTTTCACTTATTGTTTTTCTTCAAGATGTGTACTTTATTGTGTGTGTTTCAGATTATAAAGGAAATATCTTCCAAGAATAGTGATTTACGCCTTTCGTGCTAGTCTCCATCCCCTGGCATATGGAAAGTGGGCTTGGAGTAGTCATGATACGGGCCCCGGGGGTCGGGTCGTGACAATCCGTACATACGCACGCATGATGATTCTATTTTTAATATGTGTATAGAAGGTGAAATATGGTTGTTTTCAAATTTATAATAAAATATATTTATATTAGTGATACTGATGTTATTACTTTATAATGAAATAACAAAAGAATAAAATGTTGAAGAAGAAATAAATTTGAATGAACTGGTATAATAGATTACCTTTTCCTTGATTTGCCTCCATTAAATGTCTCTTGTGGAACTAGAGATGGTTTGTTGAGATGCCCCAATCCTCTCTAGGATAACTCGAGAAGATGAGAAGATAAATGGGTAGGGTTTGGATGTGCTTGAAGGCTCAAAATGGAGTAATGGGGAGAGGAATGACATGCCCTTTTATAAGAGAGAATAGTGGAACTTTCGGAATATTCCAAAATATTAATTTTTGAGAATTTTTTGTTATCCGAATATCTTTTTTTAACATGATATTACCCTTTTTAATCTAACTGTGAAATCATGTTATTTACAAATTATATGTTAATTTCATTACCATATAATGTAAAAATACCCCCAAAATTAATTTATGAAATATTTGTATTTATATTAACCATTTTTCAGAAAATTAGATTTTGAGGAATTTAAAATCAATTAATAAACTATTTTATGTTTTAGATTATGAATTGTGTCAATTGTGGACACTATTCATACTAGACCTTTTTAGAAATTCATAACAACCTTATTACTTCAAAACAAAAGAATTAAATTTAATATGATATGTAAATATCATCCAGAAAATTCGTGTATGACCTCCAAATAAAAAAATTAAATTTGTTTTAATATTTATAAATTCATTTATTTGAATCTATCCCAAATGAGGTAATCACAACATCATAATTGTGTCAATATATATATATATATAGCTAATTTATAAAATCCGTGAATAAAATACCATGATGTTGGAAATACTTTTATATTTATAATTACAATTTATAGACAAAGATATTTTTTTATATAACCCCATATTAAAATAGATTTAGTAATAAATATTTTTTTAGATAATAATTATCATTGCTTTAAATTAATTCATATAAAGTGTAATTTTCACATCCAATTAAATCCACAGGGTCCCCAAATCCACCCAAGGTTGCACATGGTCGTAATATATCCTAAAACATTAATAGGGCATGTGTAAGGGTAGTTTAATATTAATATAATAATATTTTATACCCTTATTTATCATATTTACCCTTTAACAAAGGAGAATAAAATAATTAATAATGTTACTATTCATAATATCCATAAATAAGAAGAACCTATTTACAAAATATGTACTATATAATTCATAATATGGATACCATTTTTCCATATACCAAACACAGAAGTTCCAGTAACTAATTTAAAATTAACCCCCTTGTCAAAAAAGTGTATTTGTTTAAAATATTACAAAAGATTGATATGTTTTTACATATGAATTCAAGGTAAAATTAATGAAAATGAATTAAATTGTCTTAAAATATAGAAATATATTCTATTTATTCATTAAAACTATTCAATATTATATTTTAACAATATAAATTATTTTACCTATAAAAGTTGTTTTCAATAAATATTTAGCATATTTTCACTATTCTTCAAAATATAAAAGTTATCAGAAAAATATCAAATTAAAATCCAAAGTAAACTTTTATGCCCGTTTTCTAAATAAGAAGTTTATCTTGTCAAATATAACATATAAAAGTTTAAAAAACAATATTTAAAATGTGTGTTCCATCAAAAGGTGGTAAAACTAAATTTTTTTTAAAAATGTTTCTTTTATCTGAAAATTTGATTTTGTTCCCATATCATCTATAGTATGCATGATAATGTTATATAAAATTTATAATTTGGTTAATACTATTCATAACATGTAGTTTATATACCATTATATAATAATATTCTAATAATATATCGTTGTTTTTTGAAACTCGGTATCACGTACAACACAAACAATCGAGGAAGGACTCTCTTGCATGTAACACAAGCCTTGTAAGTGTTGTGTGTAGTGAAATATTCTTTTGGTGTTGTGTGTATCATAATCAAAACTCAATTCATTTATAAATTGAACAAAATCTATACTCGGTGTTTCATGAAATGAATTCTTTCAAAAGAACAAGAAATTGTGTGCAACACAAGCCAAGAATAGAGTAGTGTATAATACAAGCTAATACAATGTTTCACATTGGGAAAGATAATCTTGGTGTAGCATAAAACACAAGACATCAGTGAAATTAAAATAAATATATCTCATAGAATCTTGGGGGTGTTACATTCTCCCCCCCTAAAATTATTTTTCCCTCAAAATTCATCGGGGTTATAAATTGTTTTATATTTGAATTTTTCATTCATGGAAACCCACGTCGTAAAAGGGAATTCTAAAACTTCATTTTTAATAGTAAAGTTAGAAACGTAATGTTTACCCCATTTAACTTATCACTAGGATTCTATATAGAAGGACATCATTGAGAAGTTAAAACATGGATATGGAAGAGAAATCTAACCATCATGTTCTGATGGACAAGGATAGAGAATAAAGTTTGGAGAAAGTTAAATACCAAAAATCCATAAATCTACGATGATTTAAGGGACCATATGATTCATCAAATAAGAAAGTACATGGATACTATTTTTTATTTTCAATATCTATTTCGTAGAGTTTTAATTTTCTGGAATTATAAGGATATACCTACTTGATTTCAGTAGCATTGACCATTATCTAAAAAATTTCCACTTCAACTCTTATTTAATAAAATGAAGTTGAATTTTTCATTCATGAAGTGTTAGCAGATCGTGCGATAGAATGGTAGTTCATTCCATTAGTCTCTATCACAAAAGTATTAGTACAAGTTATTAAATATACATAAGCCCATAAATTTTGAGATTAATCATATATGGTTCCAAAAAATGGACTTATAATTCATCTATCATACCTAATAATAAAATAAAACTAATATCTACTAACCAAGTACTTCATGTATGCCAGTGGTAGGTGATAAGGACTTTTCATAATATTTTAGTAGGTTTGATTCCCACATGCTTATTCGACGCGATGTGTTTTTTCCCGTCCATTGGGTTGTCCTTTTTCTAAAACTATAATATTATAACATTCCATAAATAATATAAAAAATTTCTAGCATTAAACAGTACTATCTGATGTCTAAATTAATCCATTTCAACCTTTAGGATTATCTTCAATACTTTTATCTTATCTAATATTACAAAGAAAACAATTACCAGAAATATCATATAACAAGCATGTGAATATCATAATTTATTCCACAAATATCCTATGACTTATATTTTTTGTCACATTCTAAACATGTGAATATATTAATAATTTATTCTCTTGAAACATGAATTAACATATAACATTACAAAAAACATGAATGCTATCAAAAGTTAACTATTTCCACATAAAAAACCCAAATATATAATATACTCAAACCATTATATCACTTTTTCCTTATATCAATAATTATGTCATTAATACTATCAAAAATCTCATTGTTTACCTATCCCTTAATTATGTGCATATCATGTGTCCTCCGAAAAATCTGAAAAACCATTCATGGTTACCGGTACCATTCAATATATACTTTCAAATACATAAGGAAATAAAACAGTGTAACAATCCTTAGATGATTCATTATTCAATAGTACCATCAAATTACATATAAAACATTACTCTTTTTAAACATGAAATCATTACACTACATTCTTAAACCATTGATAGAGCTTTTTTGATTTATTATTTATCACTTCTTGGATCACATATATCATTTGATGTATCTTCATGATTATGAAAATAAATACTATCCATATGACCATGATGATTCTCTTCATTAGATTTTCCCCTAGGTAGTCTTTTTTCATAATTCTCATACATTACACATTTAAAACATTTATCCATTGATGATTTTAAAAAAAATACCATTATCCTTGACTATTGTGTTAACATGACCTTTTACTTTTCAATTCCTGGCATTATTTCCTTCTTTTCCACACCCAAAACATCTTATAGTTCCTTTGAAACTTTCTATTTGATGCCACATCCGACATGATTTACACAAGGTAAATTGATATTTCTCTCCTATATGATCACCATCAAACTCCATCCTTCATTTACTACATGTTTCAGAAAACTCACCAAAGATTAGATTATTAATCATATTATGAGATTTTCGATTTGGCATAATAATTAGGATTCTCCTTCCAACTCCCATTTCATTTGATTTCTTAGAATAAATATCATTCCATTTTCCATTATATACTCCATTAAAATTAATCCTCCAATTTCCAACCATTTTCTGAAACCCAAAAAGAATAGTGTGAGAGGAAAATGTCATACATATAATACAACATAATCAAGGGGTATTACATTAAATATCTAATATCTTAGGTTAAATCCAAGGATATTCATGATCATTATCATAATTCTATGACTATAACCAATACTTATACTTATCCTTATGGACATCCCTAGACATACCTTAGAAATATATCTAAGGATCTCATTGAAGTTTTGGAATACTTGGTTCGAAAGGTTAGCTAAACCTTCTCTATAATACCAACTATAGGGACACAGAGCATAATGTACATGGACATTAAATTACTTTTTTGTAATACCTAATACATGACAAAAACCAATGCCCAAAGACCATATTAGTTAATTCCTTTGGAAACTAAGAACATAACATTCTAATCGTGGTGAAAGATCTTCAGAATCTCCCATAAATATCTTTACCTTTATGTTTTCCTACATAAAAACATTTTTTATATCTTGGGGAAATGAAAAAATTGGAAGGGTGAGCTTAAATGATCAATAAGGGTAATCATGGATAACATAAAAGCAACCCATAAACATTTGAATGTAAAAGCATCGACATAAATTCTAAACATCAAAATCATGATCAATGACCTAAATTTTGGAAGTACGTAAGACATGGATCATGAAGGAACAATAACCATGATAGAATATCATTGTAGTAAAACATGTAATTTTGGAAAACCATTAAACACATAATATGATTTCCATAGTAGCTAGGACATTGTTGTAAAGACCAACAAAGTAGACAAAGTCCATTACTAAACTGGGTTTTCTGGTCATTGAATCCATGTATTAATCAATCAGATTTACCTATCATTCTACTCATGTCTATCTCATGAGATACAAATCCTTACCCAATTAATTATTGGGTTATATATTTCACACACATCAGATAATTAAATAATTCATACATGTGGCACAAAACATAAATCATTCCATATCATTCAATTATAACATAATCCATAAAAAGACCATTCTATAATTAACTAAATAAAATCATTAATAATATTTATAGAAACATAACAATATTTATGAGTGTCATCTTAGATAGATAATAATTTTGGTAAAACACTTGGACATAATTCATGGGAAAATATCATTTCTTCTTCAAAAATGTTTTATTTTCATTTAATGTCGTGAAATTATAAAAGAAAAAATATAGTTGAAAATAAACATGAAATATTATAGAAGAATATTCCTGGAAATAATGCTTTTTGAAACCGTAAAAATTCATTCATACCGTATAAGTTAAACACAAGCATTCTCCTCGTACTTTTTCTGTAAAAGTCAAAAAAGTACATTGTATTGTAAAAAAAGAATTATTCCTTGCATTCCATGTATTAAAAGAAAAAATGAGTAAAAATGACTTTAAACATACATATAATAATATTAAAAATTTTATGAATGTAATTTTACAATTCATGGACATGGATGATAAATATAACTCGGTATATACTTATTTATAAGTTATTTTGAATGAAAATGAGATCGCAAAATTGTCCCTTACTTTAGGTCCAATTTCATCCATATGTTTTCTTAAACACCTGTATAGGGGGATTAAACATATTATTAACTTTTAATAGATCTATAATAATATTTATGTTTTCATATATGATTCAATTATTACTTTATATTTCCCATTCATTTGTAAATTCAGCATTGAATTAATATTTTGGGTAATAATCGTTTCATTTATCATATGTGTTTGGACTTATGATACTTCATAAGATTACCTATATCATGATTTAATTACATCTAGAATGTAAAACATGATTTATATATCATATATAGTCAGTATATAAATATATATAATAGATCAAAAAATGGAATGGAATACACCATTCAGGGAGATGGTAGTCCGTACATACGAATGGACACTGTTTTCGTTTCCTTATTAAATTGAATGGAAGTAAGTAAAGGGCATATATATATATATATCCAGTAGCATTATTATGTCATATATTTCCTGATTATTTATTTTATATAGATTATAATCATTCTTTAATGGTTAACAAGGAAAATGAATCTTATCACGTCATGGAGATGGTTAGTCATACGTACGCACGAGCGACCATATGATTCCCATAGTTATTGAACAGTATTGAATTGGAATGCGTACACTTTCTTATAACTAGTATCATGTTATTATAATTATATTTAGTTAATATTTGAACCATTATAACCATCCATGTAAAGTGGTGGTGAAAAATAGATTACACTATAATGTGGAGAGGGTAATTCGTACGTACGCACATGTGATGATTCCTTTTTTCATACGATGGATAAAAGGTGAAATAAAATTGTCTAATATTTAAAATAACATTTAATTATATTCGTGATAATTATTTTTTTCTTTATAATGATACAACTAAAGAATAGTATTTCGAAGAAGAAATAAATTTGAATGAATCGGTAGAAGAGAATACCTCTTCTTTAACATGCGTCTTTTAAATTTATTCTTATGGAACCAGAGTTGGTCTTTTGAGAGGGACAAATAATTTATAGTGTAACTATGGAAGTTTATAAGATATATGGGTTGGGATTCACAATTATTGAAGGTTAAAAATACTGTGAGGTGGAGAGGAAAGAGGTTGCCTTTTATAAGAGAGGAGAGGAGAACTTTGAGAATGTTCTAAAATATTAATTTATTATAAATTAAATGTAGATTTAAAATAGTAAAAAAAATATTTATTTATAATATAAGATGATTTTGGTTCTAATAATAATCATCCAATATTTTTTTTTCAAGTGTTTCATATTTTTTAAATCTTATATTTTTGGTTTTACCTTGATTTTACACTTTTTAATCTTAGCATTGTAACATTTAATTTAAACATTGTGAGTTAATGTAATAACCATTTCATGTCAAAATACCAAATAATGTCATGTATGACATATTTGGTCTTATATTAACCATTTTTAAGAATCGTAGATTTTATGGAATTTAATTTCATTTAATAAACTATTTTACGTTTTATGTTATGAATTTTGTTTATTTTGGACACTATTCATACGTCACATTTATAAAATTCACAAAAATTTTATTACTTAAAGATAATGGAATTAAATCAAATGAAATATGTCCATATAATCCCTAAAAAAATTTATGACATCAAAATAACCAAATTAATTTTTTTTATTATTTATAAATTCATTTATTTTAATCTTTCATTAATGAGGTAATCGGTACATCATAATTTTGTCAAAAATATATATACTTAATTAATTTATAAAAATTATAAAAATAACCATGATATAGGAATTATTTTTAGATTTCTGATTACTATTTATATAAAAAGTGATATATTATATTATCCCATATTAAAATGAATTTAGTAAAAGATATATGCTAAGGTTATTATTATCCTTACCTTAAATTAATTCTTATAAAGTGTTATTTTCACATCCATGTAAATCTATGGGTCCCGAAATAGACCCAAGGATGACCATGTTTATAAATATCTCATCAAATAATTTTAGTTCATGTGTTATGGTAGTTTAATATTATTATAATATATTTTAGCCTTATTTTCAAGATTTATCCTTAACCATGGTAAATAAAATAATTACTGAACTTACTATTCATAATGATCAACAATTGGCATACCTATTTACATAAATATAACCTTATTATTTCACATATGGAATCCATTTTTCTAACTTCAAAACACATAATTTTTCGTAATTAATTTAAAATTAATCACGTTGTAGAAAAAATGGGTTTCTTTTTAAAACATTGCAAAAGATTGAAACATTTTTACATATTAATTCAATGTAAAATTAATGGAAATAAAATAAATCGTCTTAAACAAAATAAAAATTAATTCTATTTAACACTAAAACCATTCAATAATGTATTTTAACATTATAAATTATATCAATTAAAAAATTCAATTAAAATATCGCTTCTTTTTTCAATTCATCAAAATATGAAAGTTATCATAATAATATCAAAAATTCATCCAAAGTAAAATTTTATGTATTATTTTTAAAGAAGAAGTTTATATTGTCAAATATAAGTTATATAAGTGTGAAAAACTATATTTAATTAGGTTCCCCCATCGAAAGGCGGTAAAACTGCATTTTTTTAGAAAAATACTTGTATTATATGAAAAAATCATTTTGTTCTCATATCATGTTTATTATGAATTCTAACGCTATATAAAATTGATAATGTGATTTAAAATGTTCAAAATTTATAATTTATATCCCATTAGATAATACTATTTTAATAATATATCATTGTTCAGTGAAACTAAATATCATGTACAAAGCAAGCTATCGAGGAAGGTCACTCTTACAAGTAACGGAAGACAAGCCAGTGTTGTGTGAAGTGAAATATTTCTTTGATGTTTTGTATAACATAATCAGAATATTATTCAATTATAAATTGAAAAAAATCTATACTTGGGATTGTGTGAAATGAATTTTTTCAAATGAACTTGAATTTTTGTCCAACACAAGCCAAGAATATTGTTGCGTATATTGCAAGCAAATGCGTTGTTGTGTATAGTGCAAGCTAATCTTGGGGTGGCATATAAACCAAGACATAAATGGAATTAAAAAGAATATATCTCCCAATATCTTGTGGTGTTACAATTCTACATTATCATAATTGTCCTACGTGTGCTGAATTAAATTTTATTGAAAACATTTTTAAAGAAATTATTTATTTCTCAATCACAATCAATTAAAAACATATTCAAAATTAAAAAATTAATTATTTTTATAGAAACAAGTTATTTAGTAACCCCCAAACATTGATAATTAAATTTGAATAAAATCAATATGATAAATCCATATTTCCAAAATGATCCTTATATTAAAAAAGAATGAAAAATAAAGGCACTAAAATTATGAAATCTGATTGTATTAAAATGTGTGAAATGTATTTCAAAATTATAAAATATGGCCTTTTATTATAATCTTCATCACATTTATAGGATTTAAAATTCATGAAACATGGAAATGTTTATATTATATCATTATAAAATTATGTATAGAATTTAACCAAATCATACTACTATAAAACAAAAGCATTAAAATTAATAGATAAAATTTTATTATTGATTAAAATTATGAAATAAAAAATTTGAAATAAAATATTTGGCATAAATATAATTAATAAATTCTATTAATATTTTTCAAAAATTATTATCATTTTTATTACATTAATATCAATATTTTTGAAATTAGTGATTTGATAAAAGTATTTTTCCCTTATAATATACAATTGATTAAAACATAAATTTAGAATATAAACAGTACCCTTAGAGAATTTAATTCATTTATATAGTTATTACATAAAACATGAAATAATAATTTCATTCGAAAAATATTATCCATTGCATAGGATTTAAAATTTTATATATTTTTAAAATAAATATATCATTCATATAATATAATTTTGAAGAAGTAAATATTTGGAAAGTAAATATGACCCTTAACTCAAAAGTTTACTAAAATACAAAATTCTAAAACTACCATGACCTAGGAATCCTACTTCTGAAGATGTATTATGCTAAATTGTATAGTAAATTGATTTATCTCTCTCTTATTTTTTAAATACTCTTCAAAAAAGGAAAAAAACAAAAGAAAGGCTACCTACCACTTCATAAAATCTACCATTGTAACCAAATAAAGATGCTACCAAACCTAAAAATAGATATTTATATTATCACTAAAATTAAAATAAAAGGTGAAGAAATATAAAAATTCATTGATTCTACTTCATAATGAGATAAAATTTAAAATGAGTCACTGCTTCTTAACTGATCGATCAAATATTATTTCAGAGAAGAAGATGACATCGATGCAAATAAATGGTTGGGATTTTAAATCCATAAACAACTTGTAGTTCTGCATTAACAAAAATTGAATAATAAGGAATGAAATCTTGTTCTGTTTGAGCTCCTACAACATCCAAATAGTAAAACTTGTTTATACATTGAATCAACCACAATGATAATTAAAATATATGGGTATATATGAATCTGAACGATACTAAATATAATATTTCTTGAATAAAGAAGCACTAGGATGTCAAACAAGAACTATCAACTGAAATTAGTTTCGAAAATGATTTCCATTTAAAACATGAATTAGAAAACTAATATTTTTATCCAAAAAATATAGTGAGAGGAATAATATCCAAAATAAACACAAAATTATTGATTCAGACACCTATGAAAGATAAATATCCACCTACATTTTATAGATCTACTAACTGCTAAACTGAATGAAGATGATCAAATATATTATCACGAGTTCCTGCTAAACTTACTTGAAACACCCTATCAATGGTTTAAATCCCTTCCAAATTCAGCAATGTGATTTTATTCTTGATGATGTTCAATCCCAACTCAATTGGAACTCAATTCATGACCTCTATCTCACATGACGATGACCTTCACACATGATCTTACTTTTGGTCAAGCTCAATTTCTTAAAAGGAAATGAAGCTCTTCCTCTTCTTGACTCTCCGGAGTATGAACCCATCGATGCCTCTGGATCCCCTATGCTTCAATACCTCATAAAATATCGATCCCTAATGAAAAATCCCACTATAAATCCATCTTATCTGAAAATCGATTTTTTCCATTCAATTTTATTTATTTGTTTCTTAATTTATTTATTTCATAATAATTATCATTTTTTATAATTATGAGTAATTCAGTTTAATTATTTATAACATAATTATCAATATTATAATTATTAATATATTTATAATTTTCAAATTTTATAAAAAATTATGATCCATATTTTATATCATAATAATACTCATATTTTTATCATCCATTAAATTTCATAACATTTTCAAAATTTCATTTATTTTTATTATTATATTAATTTATTACTATTAAATTTATTAATTTAATATTTTTCATAATTATTATTATTAAATTTATTGACTATGCTATATTTCTTATTAATATATTTTTGATAAAATTTATATAGTTTACTCCTCGAAAGGAATTTTTTTTATTTTCAAAAATACAATTTAAGGAAATTTGGTAACATTATTATTTCAAACACAAAATCAATATGTCCTCATGAAATTATGAAAATAATATTCACATTTAATAATCATAATAATCTGAAAATCCATATTCAAAATATGAAAACATGCATCATTCTCAGTACCATTTAATCACCTTAGTCCATGATATCTAAACCATAGAGCACCTTGATCCATACTCCAAGATAATGAACTACGGACAAAATGACTGCAATGATGTTGAAAACCCACAAAAAATTAGGGCTACTGTAAGGAAAACCAGCCAGCTCCAACACCCTTACTGTCTCCACAATTCCAGTGAGAAACCATAAGCTAGTATCTCAGTCAAAAAAAGAATAACACATCACCATAAACTTCATTTCTATCATTATTATCTACTTTGTCATGATTATGCACTCTGTGGAAAGATCATTGATGGCGTAAAAGAAACCCAAAAACATACACCACCAAATAAATTTGAGTATAAAACACTTGCACTAAATAAATAGAAAACACGCCATTTTTTAACAAATCTTATCCATCTGAGACTAGTGAACCAAAGGAAGAGGTCGTTTGACCCATCCCCACAAGAGGGGAACTGAAAAAAATGAATGACATCATCCACTATTCACACTCTATGTGAAATATTGAAATCTCAACCAGTGTAACCCAAACCACCCCAAAAGAAAGTGGAATACCAAACCAATATGTGGTCAAAAACATGGTTATCTGGTAGTAAGAGTGTAAGAATAACCAACTATGAAATCATAAGATAATGGAACTGCATAAAAATGACTATAGAAGAAACTATAAATTCAGGGACCCTGGTCATTAGACCATCCCAATAAACCATAAGAAATTTCAAACTAGACCATGTAAGAGGTCTAGAAAAAGGTAAGGTAAAAGTGAAGTGGGGAGCTAAGGGTCACAAAATAAAAAACCCTTGGAAAAAAAGAAGAGACTAGAGGTAAAGAACCCCTATTTTTCTCAGAATTTGAAGGGAACCAGCAATGAGGAAAATAATAGGGGTTGATCGGGGATTAGAGAATGAGGAATTGTGCATCCGACACTAAATAATAAACACATAGACCTCTTCCCTTTGAGTGCACATAAAACATAAATCCTAACCCAAGAAGGGAAAGATGAGATTCCTCTCATTAGTAGAGTCTCTCACTAATGATGTTATCCAAATTGTTTACTTTATATATATACATATATTAATTTTTTTATTTATAAAATACAAATATTCTATTTTCTAAAAATAGATTATAATATTCTCTATCAATGTCAAGTAATCCATATATTTTATAATATTAAAAATTAAATTTTTCTAATTTTATTTTCAAAAATTACTTGTTAAAATAAATTTATCTAATTTGACTTATTTATAACTATTAATATTATCTTTGTTATCATGTTCTTATTTTTATTCATGATTAAATTAGACCATTTATTTATATTTTGATTATTTTATATCCAATATTTATATTTAATAGATAAAAACATCTACAAAATATCTATGATGTTACCATTCTGGAACTGAGACATGAATCAAACATGGTTAAAGATTAGTCATTCTAAAAAATTATAAGTGTTCCACTCACCAAACATATAAAAGGACTCATGTCCTCCCTTATTCACACCTTGAAACTACTTTGAATTGGCATATCCCTTTCAAATTCGCATACCAAATTCTATCCCCTCATCCTGGAAGCCAAATTTTAGGTATGAATACATCTTTAGATGTCCTTTTCTGTAAACCTAATGAGGATACCCAAAGAAGAGGTAATATTATCCAATTAGTGTTATTGTTTTAATTATATATTCACCTCCTTAAATTATTCTTATGACATTACAAAAAAATATCTTATTAATATTAGATATATTGATATATTATTATTTTAATTTTATGACCTAAAACCACACACACTTCCATCAAATGGGTTATAAAATCATCATTCACTTGTATGGCAGACTACCACCTCACGAAAGAGGTGTCATTCAGTTTTTCAGTAACTCCTCTCACGGTTGGGTATGATAATGGATTAAAAGTTTCAATATGATATTTATTAAATATTTATTCCAAATTTTTAATTATATAATATATAACATTATATGTACAATTCCATAAGGAATATGATAGTGTCGATCGTTTGTACATCGAACAACAGCCTTGTAATATGATGTGATCTGTTTTTTAATAACATGTTACGTGAATGGTAATAAAGGTAATGATAATAATTATATATATTATAAATGGAAGATTTAAGACACTAATGAAATATTTATTATTTATGAAATATAATATATCATTTTATTTTTAAATGTTCTCTCACTGAAACAAATCATAGCGTCATATGGGCACCAGTGGACTACTGCCTCCATGAATTGATATAATTTTTTTTCAACACCACATAACAATAATGATATATATATAAATAGATAATTAAAAATTATTATTTTTATAATTTTCAATTTTTAAGGATAAATTTTACTTACATTCATTATATAATGAGAATTTAAAACTAGAAACATTAGTCATTTTTATGACAGACTACCCTCTCCATGATTGCATCATTAGTTCGATTTATTACCGATATTTTTTGATTAATTTTAAAATTAATAAAGTTTGAAAAATTATGAAAATAACTTCATTATTATTATTTGGTGATGTTTAAATGATGACCACTTTCACCATAGTCATCCTACCAAATTGTATATTGACACATACACCAAATATAATCAAAACATATGACATAAACAAAATTGATTTTTTAATTCATTAAAAAACTATAAAATGTTAAATAAAATAAATAAAAATCATGAAAAAGATTTTAAATAAATTAAATAATTAGATTAATTATATTTTTCTATGATATAAAGTCACAGTTGATGAATCATACTCAAGGAAATGGTTTTTTCTCATCTCACATTTATTTTAGTGAGAAATATTCTTTATTCGCCTATTGATTATATATATATCCATTAAATGCCTTCTATAAATATTATACGTATATTTATGATCATATATATATCCATTTAATTATCTCCCTTTAATGTACATTATATTTTCAAAAATACTGAATCAGTTAGGGATTTTTGTGTCAATTTTTCATCTTTGATACATATGTGATGTTATAAATCTAAATTATTTAATGAGAATTATATACCTAAACATTGACATATTATACCATAAATCGTCTTATATTAATGATAATATTTAATTTATTTTCTTTTATTCTTTCTTGTGGACCATGATTTCTCTTTAATAAAGTTGTAAGGGTCTTCTGTTACAATCTCATCATTTATGAGGATTGACCATGATTAGGTCTGCAATGTTGAAATCATATAATTATCATTAATTTTCATATAATATAGTTATATCATGAGAATAAAAAATTTACATTCATTTTTAAATACATTATTTACTCAAGGGTTTTAAATATTGATTCTATTAAAAAAATACTTTTAGTTGAAAACTCTTTTACAAATATATCAATGTTTTCAAAAAAAATGTCTTATAATGTGTTTTCAAAAGTGAAAAAATTTTGTCAAAAAATATAATTTTAAAGATATTTTAATGTTATTTACATTCACCAACACTATCAAACCTTATTTATAAATATTCAATATTGAGAAAATTTTATAATGATATCACCCTCATTCTTTCTTGGGATAGATTAAGATTGTTTTGATGTAACTTTTACGGAACCTATTTTTTTCAATAGGTTATTAATGTTTAAAATATATTTCCATTAAAACCATTTCTAATAATGGATTAATCATATAATAAATTGAATAATTATTTTTTCTATGAGGTTTATGATGAAAATAAATATATTTATAACTTATTCAAAATGTAATTTTTGGACCATATGTTTAGGTTAGATCAGCCCAGATATCACTAATTGATCCAATAACAGATTATATTATGGGGTACCTTACATAGAACATTGTGATCCTATTACAAAATATATGAGGTGGAGCCCAAATAGTACCAGGATAGCATGTGTCATCTTACATGATGGGAATACCCAGATAACATTGGGTTTTCATGTCACTTCTTATATCATGGGGTGGTCCTGAAATCATTGTGTGGTCTAGTTATATCTTATGTGATTGGACAGCCTAAATAGAGTTTGGTGAGGCCATTAAATCTAATATTATGGTGTGGACTAGTTATCACTAGTTTAGTCCACTGAAACTTATATAATGTGGAGCCCCAAATTACATCAGGTGATACCTTAGTGACTAAAATGATGGGTCTTCCCACATTTCTCTCATATTCATTGGGTAATGATTTTTTTAGTAGTATAAATTATGGTTAATCCAATTAAATGTATTTTGAACTTATTTTATGAATTTCAAATTTAATTTTAATGAAAATCATATTTATATATTGTTATGTTTTTATAATATTTTGTATGATCAAGATTGATATTGCATGGCTCATGATTATTGATTTTGATTACATTTTATTAATGTTTTCATGTTTTATGGTTTAGGTATTTATGGTTATTATTTATTTTATAATTCAATGATGTTCCCTAATTATGTCACCCCAAACGTATTAAATTTGTTTTCTCATTGATGAAATTCAATTGCTAATTATTTTGTGTACACTTACATGTAATCTAATCTCACCCTTCATATGATTCATTCTCCATGGGTTATAATGAATTAGGTTGATCAAATTATATCTACAAATTCTTTCATATGGATTATAATGATGAATTAATGTTAATTAATAGAATATGAAATATGTGGTAGAAAGTTTCATTTGATGACATGAGTATTGTTTATGTAGGAGTTTGTCCTAATTCTATAGAACTCTAATCCTAAAAGGCCCATGGGAATATAATTTATCCAATTATCCATTTAGATATTATAAGGTTTGTATGAAAAAAATGGTTACAATTAAAAGAATATAATCCATAAATGTAATGTTTATGATTTCATCACTCGATCCGAGAGTGCGAGTAATGGTTAATTATTGTTGGAATTAGAATAATGGATTAAATGTCCTTGTAATTTAAGATTTAATCATTTTATTTTTTTAATGAGTTATGTATTTCCTCTTAGGTCTATATTATTATGGTTTATAATTAGTTCAAATTCTTCCAACCCCATTTTATGATTTAATTAGTTCAATTTTTTGGGTTATCATCGAAATTTTGGGTGATGATTTACGTGGTTTGGGTACTTTCAAACCATAGGAAAATATCATGTTTTTTATGGAGGAATTATTTTTCATGTTTTTTTTAAAACAGAAAAACCATATCTGGGTTGAAAACATTTAACATCAAAAATGAAAGTGGGTATTGAACCCACAATCAAATTACAAAAGTGTTATAATGCCTACCACTAGCCTACAAGATGTCTTGGTTATTATGAAATTATTATCGATAAAGATTTTGATTATTTTGGAAACATATGTTATTTTATTTGGTTAATAATTGTTGATTTATCTTTGATGAATATTTAATAAAATCATTCTATTATTTGGTATTTTAATTTTATTATGAACTGATTTTTTATTTTAAGGATAGTATTTAAATTTATCATTTTGTTTGAACATTATTTATTACTATTGAAATATATATATTAATATATAAAGGTCTATTTTTAAGTACCCAGCCTTAAACATTACATAATATTGAATTAAATGAATATTTCACATTGGGTATCTTTTCAGGTTTGGAGTTTTAGGGAATTAGGACATAACTATTACATCCCAAATATTTCAAAGTAGGAACTTCTACCCAGAATCCTCAATTTTTATAAAATAAAAACTCTTAAAAAAGGCATGTCTAATTCTATGTTAAAGAGAGCATGGTTTTTCTATGATCCCATCCTTGACACTATTCATCTTTAAGTCCTGTGAAAAACATTTCAAAACATGGGATGAGCATAAAAGGCTCAGTAAGGGTTATAAAATAGTGAATGAAAACATTTGTTCATAAATACATACAAATCATGAACTCTTTTACTTAACTCATGAAATCATAAGATTTATGAAACACACATAGAAATCAAAAATCATAAAGGTAACTTGCGGCATCCATACCATACTTACATTGTAGCTATCACAGCTACATAGGGAGTTAATTTCGAATACCCATCACATTATAATCCCTAAATCTCTTAGGAGAAACATTCATGTTTACCTCTGTCACGTTACCCAATGCATTGGAGAGCTATCTTGGGCTCACCCGCCCTAGATTTATCACGGAACCACCCGTATACGTAAATAATGCCCAAGAACAATAACATGATCTTAACACATAACAAGAGCATAAAGGAAAGATAACATTTCCACATTGCAATAATAAAATATCATTTCAAGATATTGAAATAATAAGTCCATTATAAAAATCATTTTCAATACCAAAATATGTAAAAAAGAGTATTTGGTATTTATTTTTCCTTTAAAAACATTCTGGCTTGTTGAGGAAGCCAAAGATCAAATAATACACACGACGGCGGAAAGGTCATTGTCCCTGCTTATGTTAATGAAACATTCATTTTTGTTGTTTATTAAAACGCTTTTTATAGAAAAGATTCATTTTTAATAGAAGTAAAAGTCAATGGGTTTTATACATCGTATAAAAGAAAGTCATGTATAAAACTAAAAATGCCTCAATGAAAGGAGATTAGGACGAAGTCCCTTACCTCGTGTCCGACTTGACCCGTTCATTCTTTAATCTCCTAAATAATAAACTAAAGTTAATTTCTACTTTCTTAAGAACCTTTTTAAAGTTTATTATTCCTTTTTTTATCACTTATTACCATGTTATAATCATTATGTAATCATTTAAGTTAATAACGTTCATTTTGTCGATATTTGGTAATTGAGTCAAAAATGGACTTCTTATAATTACATGTTTTTCATGTCGTAAAAGGTTCATTATATCTATAATTATATTCATGATTTGCGTATCATATATATCATATATATCCAGCATGTACATGTATTTATAATAGTACATAACATTTGGAGGTACGAAGTGAAATGCACCGTTCATAGAGACGGTAAGTCGTACGTATGCATGAACACTACTTTCATTTCAATTTATTATTTTAATGGAATTAAAACATAATTATACATAGGGATATTATAATTCCATTATAATATCATATATAATATCATTAACTCTATCCTTTATAAATCCCACATAGGGTATTAACGAGTCACATCCCTTTGAGGGGGCGGTAGTCCGCACTTCCTCAAATGAGATTATCGTATTTACCCAGCATGGAAACCATAAAGGTTTGATATAATTGGGAAGTACATAAGCATAAATAAATCATTAATATAGTATATATCATATATAAATACAGTTCCATCATAATATCCACCATGAGAGGCGGTAATATGTAATTGAACAATCATCATTTCGTGAGGCGTTAGTTTTCCATCCACAGAAACATTATGTTATTCATACATTAGATAGAGGTGTGTGTAAGTGTAGTTCTAACCCTTATCATAACAACATCCTAGTATATTTAGGATACTGTTTTTGTTACAAACGAAAGGAAATAAAACTATTTTAGGGGTTCGAGAAGAAAAATAAAAGAAAACAATTTAAGAGAAACTTTTACCTTTAATTTGGGTAACTCACTTTGGTTTGAACCAAAGGACATGTTGAAATGCCTTATTCCTAAGGTAAGACTTCTAGGAGGAGGCGAAGGATGTAGGGAGCTTAATTGGGCAGAGTTTTGAAGAGCAAAATGGCTTGATAGGTGTGAGGAATTGCATAGAAGTGGTCTCTTTTTATAAGGGAGAGGAGGGGCTCTTTAGTAAAGAGTGAAAATATTATTTTATAACATAAATATATACGCTTTTTAATGGTCCAAAAATTATTATGGTCTAAGATAAGATGCTTAATAATCGAAATAAAATCATCCAATAAGAATTGGACATGATTCGGATAATATTTTAATCATTATAATCTTATTTAATTAAATCATTTATTAATGAGGTAAAAACTGCATCATTATTGTGTCATAAATAATTTAATTTATATGATGTCTAAAAATTATAGAAAAACTACCATGCTGTAGGAAGTATTTTTATCTTTCCAATTAATATTTATAGCCAAAAATAGGACTTATATAACACCATATAAAAATTAATTAGTAAACAATTTTTGTTAATGTCACTTTTTTCATCACATTAAATTAATTAATCTAAATTGTCATTATCACTCCCAAGTGGCACAATGGGGTTCCAAAATCCACCCAAAGATTCCCATGGTCGGAAATGAATCATCAAATAGGATTAGGACACATTTAAGGGTAATTTAATATTATTATAATATTATTTCTATACCTTTATTTACCCGATTTACCCTTTAACCACGGTAAATAAAATATTTACTAAAGTAAATATTTAAAATGTCTAAAAATAAAAGTTACCTATTTAAAAAATTTGAACCTACTGATTCCAAATATGGAATACATTTCTCCATATTCAAAACACAGAAGTGGTAGAAATTAATTTAAAATTAATTCCTGTTGTCAAAACAAAAGGCGTGTTTTTTGAGAAATATTAACTATCAAAAGATTGATAGTTGATTATATACAATTTAATTTTGAAATTTCTTCTAATGACCAAAATTATATTAAATGGTGAAAATACAATCTATTTACACTTTAAAACTTATTAAAAGGATAATCTATCCATATAAATAAATTACATTAGAACATAGTTTTGAATTAAAATACAATATTTTTACTATTCCTTAAAAAATGAACTTTATCATAAAAATACCAAAAATTCACCCTAAGCTATATTTCATTGTCCAAATTAAAAAATGATTTCTATTTTACAAAATTAAAAACATATAAGTTACATTAATTAATTTAATAATTAATTCCCGCTATCAGAACAAATAGTGTGTTTTTATGAAACAATATATATCCAAAGATTGACAGTAGTTTAAGTCCAATTTCAAAGTGAAATTAATTCCAATGTCCACTATTAGATTAAATGTTAAAAATATATTCTAATTTCAATATAAAACCAATTCAAAAGATAATCTAATCATATAAATAAATCATATTAAAAAGAGGTTTTGAATTAAAATACAACATTTTTCACTATTCATTAAAAATGAACTTTATTGAAAAATACCAAAAATTTACACAAAGTAAATTTTGATGTCCCGATTCTAAAAAAGAATTTTATTTCGTAAAATATAACACATGAAATTATCAAAAAGTGGATTTAGAAGTGGTTCACCATCAAAGGTGGTTAATCGACCTTTAAAAAAATATTAGAATGTTTACGCTTAAAATTGTATTTATTCGCATTTTTAATCCTCTAACATTTATTGTAAAATGTAAAAATATTTGACAAACATATATAATCATTTTTTAGTTAGTTATGTTAATTCCCGCCATTACAACGGCTAGTTGTTAACTACCATTTAAAGTAAAATTATTTTATTATTATAGTGCAACATAAGATTTCAAAGGAACTGGTTGTTGCGTACTGGGTAAGCCATCGAGCATAGTGTTACATTTAAATCAATATTAACATTTTATTCAAAAATATGGATAAATATAAAAATTTCATGTTATTTATTTACTTGGGGTGTTACATCCTTCCCCCCTTCTGGAAATTGCGTCCTCGCAATTTTAAAATTGGGCTCGGAAACATCATTGAAAGTCATACATCAGAACAAGAGTCGGTAAAACAATCACTTTAAAAGAAAGAAAGAGAAGTACAGAGTTCACCCGAGTTAACCCATTCATGGATTCCATGTAGGAAAACATGGATATGGAAGAAAAAGAAAAGGGTCATGTTCTAAAGGAGGGTGATAGAAAACATGTTTAGGAGAAAGTTAGCAACAAGATAATCACAAACTTATGGTGGGTTAAACAGTATTCGATTCCCCAGTAAGAAAAGTTAATAGACAACATTTTTGGTTTATGTTACATTTCATTGAGGAATTTATTTTTGATCTTAATGAAACATACTTACTTGTCTTGTTGACTTTCCACTTTTACTAGATTTCTTACACAAACTCATACTTTCCCCAAATGATGAGTATTTAAGAACACTTGTTCACATTAAGAGTACTATAATCAACTTCTAGAGAATCACCTAATACAAAAAAGATAAATACATATTTCCCATGTCTTTAGACCCTTTCCAAAACCAAAATTGTTAGAACAAGATCAGATAATCCAGAAAAGAATAACCCTTTATAAAAAGAAAATCTATTCTTAATCTCCAAAATTTTTCCAACAAAACCAAAAGTTCAATGAGGACCATTCAATAAACAATTTGTCCATAAAATTATCCAAACTAATATTTAAACCCAAATATTTGAATTATTTAGTCACATAGTCTTCCAAGGTACAAATTAACACTTATCTCCAAAAAACATCAGTTGCTCTAAAAGTATCATATTGAAAAGTAATTAACCTAATCACATATCCTCAATGATAGGTTAATATTTTCCATAGATAACCCAAAATCAACTTACTCTTAACTCATAAAATCATCTAACTAAAAATAATAATTAATACTAACCAGGGACATCATGTAGTCTAGTGGTAGGTGATAAATACCAGTCGCACTTTGGTTGTGGGTTCGATTCCCACAACTTTGTCCGACGCGATGGGTTGTCACATGGTCTGCGTGTTGTCCTTTTTATAAAACTCCAAAAATAACCCTAATATGTTTTAACGTCAATAGTTTCCTTATACCTATCATTTTCATCCAAATTCATTAAGATCTCAACATCTTATTTCGTGAAATCTTATTTCACCACCATAAATAAAATGATTCCCAAAATGAATTACAGCATACCTTGATCATGGTGTCCACTCGGTTTCATCGTCATCTTGTTCACGTAGGTAGAAGTCCCATGCATTACAACAATGATTTAGATATCTTTAAAAATCATTTTCTTCCTCCATCCAAATACACCTTGTACAACATGGGTCATATGGGTGTTCACAGAAAAATCGTTTTCGAAAATAATCATGTATGACATATAATTCCAAAAAATCTGATAAAACATGATTTCTATAAAATGGTCGGATAGAATTTGAGTTGAAAATTTCTATTATTGGTCCTTTTAAAATACCATAAGTATGTGCTGAGATACTATATTTTAAAAGAAAATGTAAATAGGTTGCGCAAGGGTCTCCTTCCTCCGCACCATTTTTAAAATCATAATATGCTTCAAATTCTTGTGATAAGGTAAAATATTTGAAAATACCTTAATAATACTTACCTTTCTTGAAAATATGAGAATATTGTGAAAATAGTATTTGTCTAAATACAACCCATGATCCACGATGATAACGAGGTATAGTGGAGGTGTTTGATATCTCAAGAAACTGCTTGCAAGTGAGTTGTATGCTAGAAAAAGTTTCACAATCATCCGAACATGACTTTGCAATAATTATTGAAAACATATCATCATGAAGAGATATGAATTTCGTTTGAGATCCTCCTCCTTCCATTTGTAATAGGCTTTCGTTGATATGAAATGTTATAAAACAAGGATTTAACTGAATTAATAGATAGGGACTAACCATATGTCTAACGAAAATTCGTAATCCCTAAAGTTGTCTAAACCGACCTCTGATACCAACTATAAGGACCCGGCCTTAAAAATTACATAATATTGAATTAAATGAATAATTCACATTGAGGATCTTTTTAGGTTTAGAGTTTTAGGGAATTATGACATAGCTATTACATCTCAAAATATTACAAAGTAGGCACTTCTACCCAGAATCCACTTTTTTTATAAAATAAAAACTTTTAAAAAATGGCATGTCTAATTCCATGTTAAAGAGAGCATTGGTTTTCCTTCATCCCATCCTTGACCCTATTCATCTTTATGTCCTGTGAAAAAACATTTCAAAACTTGGGATGAGCATAAAAGGCTCAGTAAGGGTTATAAAATAGTGAATGAAAACATTTGTTCATAAATACATAAAAAACATGAACTCTTTTACTTACCTCAGAAAATCATAAGATTTATGAAATACACATAGAAATCAAAAATCATAAAGGTAACTTGCGGTATCCATACCATACTTACATTGTAGCTATCACAGCTACATAGGGAGTTACTTTGGAATACCCATCACATTATATTACCTAAATCTCTTAGGAGAAACATTCACGTTTACCTCTATCACATTACCCAATGCATTGGAGAGCTATATCGGGTTCACACGCCCTAGGATTATCACGGAACCACCCGTATAAGTAAATAATTCCCAAGAACTATAACATTATATTAACACATAACATAAGCATGAAGGAAAGATAACATTTCCACATTGAAATAATAAAATATCATTTCAAGATATAAAAATAATAATTCCATTCTCAAAATCATTTTCAGTACCAAAATACGTAAAAAGAGTATTTGGTATTTATTTTTCCTTTTAAAAACATTCCGGCTTGTTAAGGATGCCAAAGATCAAATAATACTCGCGGTGGCGAAAAGGTCGTTTTCACTGCTTACGTTAAAGAAAAATTCCATTTTTTCATTTATTAAAACGATTTGTAGAGAAAATATTCCTTTTGAATTGAAGTAAAAGTCAATGGTTTTTATACATCGTATAAAATAAAGTCATGTATAAAACTAAAAATCCCTCAATGAAAGGAGATTGAGACGATGTCCCTTACCTCGTGTCCGACTTGACCCGTTCGTTCTTTAATCTCCTGATTAATAAACTAAAGTTAATTTCTACTTTCTTAAGAAACTTTTTCAAGTTTATTATTCCTTTTATATAACTTATTACCATGTTATAATCATTATGTAATCATTTAAATTAATTACTCTAATTTTGTCGATATTTGGTACTTGAGTCAAAAATTGACTTCTTATAATTACATGTTGTTCACGTGGTAAAATGTTAATTATATCCAGAATTATATTCATGATTTGGGTATCATATATATCATATATATCCAGCATGTAAATGTTTTTATAACAGTACATAACATTTGGAGGTACGAAGTGAAATGCACCGTTCATGGAGACGGTAAGTCGTACGTACACATGAACACTACTTTAATTTCTATTTATTATTTTAATGGAATTAAAGCATAATGATACATAGGTGAATTAAAATTCCGGTATAATATCATATATAATATCATTAACTCTATCCTTTATACATCCCACATAGGGTATTAACGAGTCACATCACTTTGAGGGGGTGGTAGTCCGCACTTCCTCAAATGAGATTATCGTATTTACCCACCATGGAAACCATAAAGGTTTGATATAATTGGGATGTAAAGAAGAATAAAGAAATCATAAGCATTATATATATCATATATAAATACAGTTCCATCATAATGGCCACCATGAGAGGCGGTAAGATGTAATTGAACAATCATCGTTTCGTGAGGCATTAGTTTGTCATCCACAGAAACATTATGTTCTTCATCCATTAGATGGATGTGTGTGTAAGTGAATTTTGAATACTTATCATAACAACATACTAGTATATTTAGGATACTGGTTTTGTTACAAAATAAAGGAAATAAAAAGAATTTAGGGGTTGGAGAAGAAAAATAAAAGAAAACAATTTAAGAGACACTTTTAACTTTAATTTGGGTAACTCACTTTGGTTTGAACCAAATGACATCTTGAAGTGCCTTAATACTAAGGTAAGGTTTCTAGGAGGATGATAGGGATGTAGGGAGACTAATTGGGTAGATTTTGGTTGTGCCAAATGGCTTGAGAGGTGTGATGAATTGCATAGAAGTGGTCTCTTTTTATAAGGGATATGAGGGGCTCTTTAGGAAAGAGTGAAACTATTATTTTATAATATAATTATATTCGGATTCTAATGGTTAAAAAATCATTATGGTAGAAGATAAGATGACTCATAATCAAAATAAAATCATCCAATCAGAATTGTACATGTTTTGGATATTATTTTAATCATTATAATCTTATTTAATTAAATCATTTATTAATGAGGTAAAAATTGCATCATTATTGTGTCATAAATAATTTAATTTATTTGATGTCTAAAAATTATATAAAAACTACCATGATGTAGGAAACCTTTTTTTCTTTCCAATGAATATTTATAGTCAAAAATAGGACTTATATAACACCATATAAGAATTAATTAGTAAACGCTTTTTGTTAATATCACTTTTGTCTTCACATTATATTAATTAATCTAAATTGCCATTATCACTCCCATGTGGCTCAATGGGGTCCCAAAATCCACCCAAAGAAGACCATGGTCGGAAATGACTCATCCAATAGGATTAGGACACGTTTAAGGGTTATTTTATATTATTATAATATTATTTATTTACCATTATTTACCTGATTTACCCTTTAACCACGGTAAATAAAATATTTACTAAAGTAAATATTTAAAATGTCTAAAAAAACGTACCTATTTACACAATTCAAACCTCCTGATTCCAAATATGGAATCTATTTCTAAAAATTCAAAACAATGAAGTGGTAGAAATTATTTTAAAATAAATTCCCGCTGTCAAAACAAAAGGCCTGTTTTTAAGAAATATTAACTATCAAAAGATTAACAGTTGATTATATACAATATAAATGTAAAATTGCTTCTAATGACCAAAATTAGATTAAAGGGTAAAAATATAATCTATTTACAATTCAAAACCAATTAAAATGATAATATAACCATATAAATAAATTATATTAAAACATAATTTTGAATTAAAATACAATATTTTCACTATTCCTTAAAAAAATGAACTTTATCAGAAAAATACCAAAAATTCACCCTAAGATATATTTGATATTCTGAATTCAAAAATGATTTCTATTTTAAAAAATTAAAAACATATAAGATACATTAATTAATTTAATAGTTAATTCCCGCTATCAGAACGAATAGTGTGTTTTTATGAAACAATATATATCAAAAGATTGACACTAGTTTAAGTCCAAATTCAAAGTGAAATTAATTCCAATGACCACAATTGGATAATTTGATAAAAATATATTCTAATTTCACTTTATAAACAATTAAAAAGTTCATCTAATCATATAAATAAATTTGATTAAAAAGTGGTTTTGAATTAAAATACAACATTTTTCACTATTCATTAAAAATGAACTTTATTGAAAAAATACCAAAAAATTACACAATGTAAATTATGATGTCCCGAATCTAAAAAATAATTTTATTTTTTCAAATATAATGCATAAAATTATCAAAAAGTGGATTTAATAGAGGTTCTCCATCAAAGGTCGTTAATCGACCTTTTAATGAATATTTGAATGTTTACGATTAATGTTGTATTCATTGGCATTTTTAATCTTCTAACATTTATTTTAAAAAGTAAAAATATTTGACAAACATATATAATCATTTTGTAGTTAGTTCTGTTCATTCCTACCATTAAAACTGCTAGGTGTTAACTACCATTTAAAATACAATTATTTTATTATTAGAGTGCAACGTAAGATTTCAAATGAACTCGTTGTTGCGTATTGGGTAAGCCATCGAGCATAGTGTTCCCTTTAAATTAATATTAACATTTTATTCAAAAATATGGATAAATATAAAAATTTCATATTCTTTATTTACCTTGGGTGTTACACTATTCTATGGAAATTATCATACCATTTTCTAAAACTTTTTGTTCTCGTTAATGTTTAAATAAATGAGGAATATCTTCAAATTAGTTTTATAGTAAGGGGGTAATTTAAATTTTATTTTCTTGCTGCATGCGTGAGATATTCAAACAAAATTATCCCTGTTGCATAAAAATTTGATATTTTTATGGAAAATGATTAAATGATGAAATCCAACTCATCATGTAAGTACATTTCTAAATTCTCTTATTTTACATTATAAGAGAATTCTTATCATCTAGGGAAGATATAATTGAAAAAAATGTATTATCCATGTACATAAAATTTTAATGAACCAATTTCCTTTAAATAATCATTGATTTATTGTTTTTGGAACTTAAAAATTCATTGATCCTTAACATTCTTGTGAAAAATTTTCTTATTCACTCACTATTATTAGGTATGTTTTTTCCCATTCCCACCTATGTGGTCCTATTTGGAAGCCTAGTTATGTGATATTACATATATCCTTTGTACATTAATGTATATCTTATTTATATGATTTTTTATTAACCAATTTAGTTATGTGGTTTATAAAAAAATTATTTTATATTTTCTAGGAATTAATTACCAGGAAAAATTTAAAATAGAGAGGAATAAATTTATTAATGAGGGAGGATGAAACACTATGAGATTTTAATAGATGAAAAATAATTTTGATAGAGGTAAAAGAAATGAAGCAATGATTTTATCTTGTGTTACATGAAAAACTATGATCAAATTTCAATGCACACAATACTTAGTTTAGGTTTTGTAACATGAAAATCCAATATTTTTATTTTTCATTGCGTATTCAATGAGCATCACCAAAATTAAATGACTTGTGATATATATAAACATTATAACATTGTCGTTAAACTAGCGTGTATCGAATTTATTAACTACATTATGAATATATATATATATTTATATATTTATGTATTTTTCAATATAAATTATTTACATATTATTATTATATAATCACCGAATTTTTAGTAAATTTGGTTTATTCTTCAGAAATATTTTTTCTTTAAATATGATATTTATTTGTTTTCTTAGAAAATATTATATTCATTTTAATGAATGTTTAGATAAATTATTTTATGATATGGAATTTATTTTTAGTAATATAATATCAAAAAATACATTGGGTGATATTTTTGTACATTTCGAAAAATATTTATTTTTTAGTAAATTCTGAAATTTTCATTTTTTAAAAAAATTATTTTATTTTAAATAAAATAAGTAATTTAAAACTTCCAATATATAAATATATGTTATAAAGTAATATTTTTATTATTCAGTTATATTTTATTTAGTTAATTAATTTGAATCAATATTATACTGGTTTTTAGTAGAAGTCTGTTTTTTGGTTTAAAAATTAGATTTTCCTTAAACAGTTTTAAAATTCATAATGTTTCACCATTTTAATTAATTAAAATAAAAGTTAATGAGGAATTTATTTTGAATTAAATTCATATAATTAATTTTTTAAAATATTAATTTAATTTAATAAAATTAGTATTATTAGTCATCAATTTATTATAGATTCATGTTTTCTCAATAATATAATTTTTATAAACATGTTTTCTTGCCGCATATCTGGGATTAATTTTAAATTAAAATTTTACAATTCATTGAAATAAATTTGGAAAAATGGATTATATATTTTTAATAACTATAAATTATATTATATAATAATGTTCATTTTTTTACATATTAATTACCAAAGACATTTAAAATTAATTGCAGTGATTAATGTTAATCCAAATTTAGTTTATTGTTAAGAATAGAATATTAGGTTTAAAAATGACCCCAAACTAGTCCAAAACCCAATTTTTAGACATTTATAATCCTAATACCTTATTTTATTAATATTTTATTGTTATTTAGGGCCTTTTATATGGAACGCTGAGGGTGGAATTGACTATTTCTCAAAAATATGCTATTCACATTACTTATTAATGGCCACCCCCTATCATCCCTTATTACATCCATAAATCCTCTTAGATTCAGCCAATAACATCCTAATTAAATACCTAAATTCCCTTACATATTCCAGGATTCATTATTTTTTAAATTAATCTATACTATGAATGCCTTTGGAGGAAACATGTGGAGGATATCCGGAGAAAAGGAAACATTATTCAGTGGGTGTTTTTATTTTATTTCATTCTAAATCTCCATAAATATTTATTATAACATGATTATATAATATATTGAGTATATAAAATATAATTATATGTTTTTTATGTTAATTTAAATACCTAAAACCACACACACATCCAAAAAAAGGGTTATGAAATTATCATTTGTGTGCATGATAGACTACACACAAACGAAATGATTTCATTGAATTATACATTACAACCTCTCATGGTTGGGTATTATGATTGATATAATATTATATATGATTTTTTATATATAATTATACATATTTAATCATTATATAATATATACCCTTTTACATTCCAATCGTTATGGGATGTGATAATGTCGCTAGTGTGTACAGCGAACTACCGTCTCACAATGTGATGAGATTCATTATTCACACATGCATTACGTGAAATGTAATAAGGGTAACTATAAATAATATATGTGATATAAATTATATATATTGGAAATTAAAAACATATTTATCATTATTGAAATATAATATATAATTTTCTTTCTACCTTTTCACTAATCGGAAAAATGATCATTTCGTTCATAAACATATGGACAACCACCTCCTCTAAGAGATGTGATCATTTCTACATCACAATATAAAAATAATATATTTATATATATATTAATATATAATTTAAAATTAGGTATTTATGATATAATTGTCATTTTTAATGAAAATTATTACTTATATTCCTGCCATAATTTTAATCAAAATATCAAAATGTTACACATGCATACATACAACCTATTATCTCAAAGATCATAATGTTAGTTATTTTTTCATAACCATCATTCATGATTGTTTATAAAATGAAATAATTAAATATAAATATCATAATTATTTATTGATTATTATTCTAGATTTTTTTTATATAATGACACCTTTGATCACAGTCATCCTATTATACAAGATTTTGACACCAATGCCAAATATGGTCAAAACAGCCGATGTAAACTTAATTGAATAAATAATTGTATCCAAAACAATCATAATTATAATAAGAGTAATAATAAAAATTAAAAATGTTATCAATGAATTAATTATTTAACATATGTTTATTATTCAAGAACATAAAGACATACATGACGAATCAGATTCATGCCTACTGTTTTTTTCTAATCTCACATTTATTTCTGTGAGATATATTAAATGATGAATTTTTTTGTTTGGTGTATAAATTTCCATAGAATATATATTATTATTATAGTAAATATATTTTTATGGATTTACATATCCATTTTAGGATATATTTTTAATGTGGCTTATGGATTTAATGTTTCCAAGTCAGTGAGGGGTTTTTGTCTCATTTTGCCTTCTATGAGATGTATGCTTTATTATACGGATATATTCTTTTATGTCGTATCTATAAATAAAAATTTACTTGTTATATCATAATATTATTATTTTAATTATATTAAATGTTTTATTTATTTTATTTAGGTCATTGGGATATAGATTGAACATTACAAAATTGATAAGAGTATTTTGTTACAATCACATTATTTTCTAGGATTGTGTATGATTATGTCTTTCTTGCTATGAATTTATAATTCTTTTTAAATGTCTTGTAGTATTGTTATGTCTTGTGAATACATGTTTTACATTCATTTTTACTCTCTTTATGTTCTAAATATGTATATATAATTTCTATTAAAAGACTTATTTTTAGTCAAATACACCTTTTCATCCAATAACATGTTTCCATAATATATTTTAAAAAATAATTTAAAATGGTTTTCCAAGGAAGAAATAATATTTTCTTCAAGAAATGTTTTAAAAAAAATTAATTCATCTTTTATATTTTTTCATTGTTATTTTGAAATATAATTATTTTGATAACGATTTATGTTTTTAAAATAGTTTATACAAATAAAAAAGATATTTTCCTAAATAAAATTATTTATTGTCTTTTAATGTTATTGACATACAACAACAACATCAACCATTACATTTACATATTAACCAAGGATGATGTTTTTTAAGGATACTAACCTCATTCATTCTATGTTTATATTTATAATTTTTCCAGGATATTGTTATGGAACCCATTTCATATCAATAGGTAAATCTTGTTTAAAAGAGATTGACATGAAATTTATTTCTCTGCTATGGGTTAATAATTTTATAAAACCAATAATGATTTATTCTATTAACATTATAATGAAATTAGAACTATTATTTCATTAGTCATGTTGTGGGTATTTGACATTAATTATACAATGGGGAAGACCAGAAAACACCAGGTGAGCCCTTTATAGCTTATATGATGGGGTGAACCATATAACGCCAAATGATATTATTATAGATTATACAATGGTATAAAAAATAACATTTGGTTATCCCATTACATCTCATATGATGGGGTACCTCAGATATTAGTGGGTATTCATGTTACACATTATACAATGGGGAGTCTTAGATAGTGCTGGATGAGCCTATTTACACTTATTTTATGGGGAATCCATATATCATTGGGTGATCCCACTATAGAATATATGATAGAATGAACCATATTACACTGAGTGGTCTTATTATTGCATACATTATAAGGTTACCCAGATCATGTTGGGAGAGCTCGTTATAGCTTAATTGATGGTTTCACCTAGATATCACTCAAATTCATTGAGTAATGATTTTTTTTGGAAGTTGTTCATATCGTTATTATATTAAAAAAATGATTTCAATGAGTTTTATTAATATGATTCTAAATTTTAGTTAAAATGGTTTTAATTTCATGTAAATAGATTGTAATATTTTGTATAATTATGCTTGATATCACATAGATCATGATTATTGATTCTGACGAGTCTATCACTTTATATGATTTTTGATTTGATAAACCATGTATTAATTTGTATGAGTTATATTATGATTCAATAATTCGATATTATTATATTATCGTATATTTATGATCTTATTATAATAATTAATGTAATTCAATCTATAACTCTTATGTCTACACTTACTAACATTTAAACTCACTGTTATTTTGGTTCCTTTTTCCCCACATTTTATTGAATAATGTTTAATGAAAGTTTTATAGTTCATATTTAATATGTTTTTTGAAGATTATGACATAATTTGAACAAATAAAAGATACATTAGGTAGGAGAAATAAACATTTGATGGAATGGGTATTATTTATTATGGATTTCGTTCAAAATCACTAAAACTCTGAACCTAAAAGGTACTCAATAATTTATTTGATCCAATTTTTCCCTTTTAATTTTGTAAGGTTTTGATAGAAAAAATGGTACACAATTATCACCATAAAATATTGAAATTTAATATTTAAATATTTTAGCATTTGATATAGGAGTGTGAGTTCTAGGATATTATATCGAGATGCCAATTGAAGGGTGTTCGAGGGAATGGGGATTGGTGCCTATAAAATATTGTTCTATAATTTTTACATCATTAAATAGGTATTCACATTGATAAAAGGGTTTGCGGAGTATTGTTAGTTGTGATAGGGGTATGAAACCTAAATCAGTGGTATTTTTTTAATAGTGATTGAATAAACACTTGATTCATGCTGTGAATATAGATGGGATGTTATTTTAAAATACACAAATGTGTTTCAAAATTAAAAACCCCTTCATGATTGTTCATATGGAGGTTTTTCATGTTTGGGAAATTCAAACCTATAACATTTTCTTTTTTCATCGTCAATATGAATCAATTAATGAATATTCATCATGTCTAATATTTATAATAAATCATCCACTCTTCCTCTTCTATTATTTATTCCATGTCATTGATTTTATTATATATATATAGGGTTTTATAGGAACCACTTCTCTGTAACATAGATAAATCAATGACCCTAAATTGGTTGTTATATACTATGCATAGATGATGTCATGAGAGGCCATAAAATGTCATTATTCGTTATTTGATGCAATGTAATTTACAAGTGAATATATTTTTCATCCAAGAATTTTAAGGTAAAATCGGTGATTAATTAAAGCTAATATTTCAAGAAATTGATTTTTCTATGATCATGGGTGTGTCATCAGTATAACACACATAGTAACCAATGAATCAGACAACTTATGTATTCTCAGTGGGTTTCATTATTGTTATTCTATTACTCAAAAAAAATTAATTAAAACAATAAATAAAATAATGTTATGATTATTATGGTTCATTCAGGGACCCATAAGAACCCAATTTGAGGAACAGACTAAGTTGAGGATTACATAAGATTATAATATTATGGTATATACCTTAGTACATATATATTAAATATAAATAAAATAATATTCTTCACATAATAGAGAAAAATCCTTCTATAACATTATAGGTATTGTTTCATTGGAAACTATTAAATATAAAACAAATTCATATAACATCTATATTATGTCCCACTTATTCCTTCAAAACTATAACCCCTTTTCAAACAACTTACATTATACCTATCTTCATGCCCTTTGAATGGAAACATGTGAAAGGGTGTTCCCATATGATCGGTACGGGTAAACAAGAGAGATATTAATCATATCCTTATAATGGGGCATAAGAATTTAAGAAAAGGTTTTGAAAATTATATCCGATATATTAAAGATCATGATATCATTTCATGGGATAAATCATAGAATTACCTATAGAAAAAATATCAAGGGTTCATAACAGAAGACCTAAAATTGTGGCATATGAATAATCATAAGAAATCATATCCATAATAGACAAGTCTCATGGAATATACAATAATAGTTGAGAAATTCTATTACGAAACTGGGCTCACTCCCCATTATAATCATCTGTAACTGAACCTGGTTTACATCCCATTCCAGCCCTGTATTACAGAACGAAGACAAATACTCATTCAAGTAAAATATATTTAATGAGATATAAATCCACACCTAATGAATTAATGTAAGAAATTGGTCCCTATCAGCAAATAATGAATACAAAACATATGTGTGGGTCTAGAACACAAATTATTCTTCATATCAGAACAAATGAAATGGAATGGGTTTCATAAACATTATTCAATCATAACGTTATACATGTACAAGAAATAGGATTCGTATTTTTTATTCCATTATCAACAAAAACTAACAAAAGAAATAATAGTGATTGTATCCTTGAAATAATTCCTTTTTTAAAAAATATGAATCATAAAATATTATAATCTATTTTGGAAAATAAATTTTAAATTTCACTTGAAATTAAAGTTTTCATAAAATATCAGATAATCTTTAGAAATATTTATTTTATTTATATAACACCATATTAAAAGAAAAAAATTTCATTGAAAAAAAATTATATACTTTTATGGGAATCATCTAGTAATAAGGCTTTATGAAAAAATAATCATTTTTTCATGATGTGTAAGATAAAAAACATTTTTCTTATACTTGATCTAGAAAGGAAAAAAAACCTTGTTATAAAAACACAAAAATGATTCCATTGAAAACGTTTGTTCAGAAATTAAACATGAGTAAAAACAACGTTAAAAATTTTATTAGAACTGTAAAAATATTTTGGAATTTATTTTTCAGAATCATGGACATGGAAGATATATATATATATATATATATATATATATACTTCTGTATAAATAATCCCAAATAAAAAAGAGATTGTTGAAATTACTCTTTCATTTGATCTAATTTCATTCATATATATTTGAAACAGATATATAATAGATTAAATAACATAATTAACTTATTCCAAAACCATATTTTTATTTATTATATCAATAATGATTATATTGTAGCCTAATTGTTAAAAACATATAATTATTTCTCTTCTTTAAGGATTTATCTGCTACATTTGGTTTTTCATGTTTTGTCATATAATTCCAAATTTATGTTCATAGTATATAGTAACATCATTTCCATAATGATATTAAGGTAATTTTTAATATATATATTCATTCAATTCACATATACAATCATTCATGAAAAGAATGTAGGGAAAATTAATCATTTCACATTGTGGATACAGTTTATCGTATGTATGCACGAGCGATGGTATCATTCCCTTAATATTAAATTGTTATTGATGTGTATGAAATATATTTTGTTAGAGAATCAATTTTATTTTATTATATATATATATCTGTTATTTCCATCATTATACCAATCGAGGTAATGTAGTAATGAAAAAAATATTACACCACAGCGTGGAGATTGTTTGTCGTGCATTTGGGTGCTTAGTACATACATTATTTTAGGATAGATAAAAGGTGAAATATGTTTTCTACATATTCATATTAACATATAATAATAAATTTGACACAAGAATTTTTACTTTATAATAGAAATAATAAATGAAACTAATTTTTAAGAAGAAATAATCATGGAATTTTTAATAAAGATGATTACCGCTTCCTTGGTGAACTTCCCCAAGATCACCCCTTAGGGACACTCGGAATGGTATTTTGAGAAGTCTATAACCTTTTAAATTTTTTAAGGATGTTTATAAGTTGAATTCTTAGGGAATCGTTGAGCTTGAAGGCTCTATGTGATGTGAAGATGTGGTGTAGGAGTTCCCTTTTATAATTGAGTCGAGGGACACATTAGGAATTTCCAAAAACAATAATTTATAATAAGATCAATCTCAATACAAATACATATAAAAAGATATTTAATTAAATATAATATGGGATTAATCTATAATATCATCATCCAATAAATTCTATATATGTTATAATATTATTTTAAATCTTATTATTTTAATTAACACTTAGTAGGCCTATTTTAATTTTTATTAAGGTATCGTATTTTTAAATATTAAAAGGTTGTAATTTTTTTCTGTGATTTAAACTTAATAATAAATGAAAAATATTTAAAATTCTAGAAATTATTTTATTTTTAAAAAATATATATATTACTAAATAATTTAATAAAATAATATTAGTATAGAATATTATTAGTGTCACTTATGAATCAAATCATTACATGGACTTTTAAAAATATCAACATAACACAATAACATCGAACAAAATATTTAAATATATAACTAAGGGCTCATGGGCATTTATGAAATCCAATTATAACATTATATATCTCAAATAATTTTACGTTCATATTTTTATAAACATTTATTTGATATTTACATTAATAAAATAATTATTTCATCAGTGTTTTGTAATTATTTAATATACATATTTAATTAAAAAAATTTAAAAATTCAATATCACAATGAATATTAATCCTCAATATCACTTAATAATATTTATATTCTACTATACCATTTGGGTAATTTATAATATAAATGATATATTATTTAAAACATTAATGTGATATCGTGAAATTTTTATTAAATAAGATTTTGTAAATACTGTAATCTCATCGAAGTGACCAAAAAGTCGAAAATTAATTCATAAAATGAATATATGATTATTAAGTTAAAAATATAAAATTATATGAATTAATAAAATAACTTTTTCCCCATCTGTATGCATACAGTATTCTAAGGACAATAAAAGTGATATTTTGTTTCATTACATAATTTAAATATAATATAAGTAATTTTCATGGATAGGTGTCAATTAAATAGCTTAATTGATCCTTACACATTAAGGGTCTTATTAAATTCATTGAATAATTTTTTCATATCTTAGGTTTATTATACAATATTTATGATATTAATTTAATCAAAAAGTAGTAAATATACCATTTTCTATGGTAATAAAATTTATTAAGGTAACTATTCAAAATGGAAAAATATTAAAGGTCCCATTTCACAATATTTATACCTTATGAATAAAATTTTGAAATGATTTGTTAATAATTAAAAATATAGACATTGTAGAATATAATATGAACTAAAATCATTATAATTTCATGAAAAATGGTTTTACAAAAAATTCCCTTTAAAAATTTATTAAAATATAAAATCATGTATATAATCCTTTTCAAAAATGACAACTCCATTATTTTAAATCAAAATAAACTAATTAATATATATAACTAATCCAAAAAATATTTTTACCTTGTAAATACTTTAATAGAAAAATCATTTTCTATAAAAAATTATCATTTTCATTATTTTATAAAAATAAATGTATTCCAAAATAAATTAAAATACTTTTTACATGTTGAATTTAAATATTAAATTATTTTTACCTATTATATTTTCTATTACAAATAAATATGAATAAAAACTCTTTTTTTAATAAAATTTATTGTTTCATGAATAATGTTATTTTACAAGAAATTATGTGATCATTTTCTAAGAGCTTGCCAATATAATCTTATTTAGTTTGACCTTTAGTACTATTGCATAAATTAGTTATTCATATTTATTGAAACAAAATTTAAATTTCTAGGTTATTATGTTTTTTTAACTTAGAGTGTCTCTCGGTTTTTTCAAACTCATCATTGCGTGAAACACAAACATCTGAAAAAGTAAAACTATTTAAAGAGTAATATTTATTAAAATATCTAGATATTACATTATACACCCATTAAAAAACATCTCAAAAAAATTTAACACCTAGATAAAAACATATGAGGATACTAATTCTTTATAACATCCTCAGGATCCCATGTAGCATTTTTGAGTAAGCGGTTCCACCATAACCCATTAACCATGAGAGTGGTCTTATTTCATAGAAATTTATCTCTATGATCCAGATTCTCTATCATTTGTTATCCATATAAACATTATTTATCTAGTGGTGTTAATTTAATTTTTGGTATATATGAATTATCACGTATGTACTTTCATTGGAGATATACATTTTATACATGATGAACTTGATAGAGATTGGGTGGACACACCAGTCGATATGTTACAATCCCAAAAAGAACCAAAATTTGTTAAGGGTCGATATTACAAAGAATTAGCTTTCAATTATATGAAAATCTAATCACTCTCTTCAAGGAAGATATTCATATAAATACCGTCCCATCTACTTTTAACTCTACGTCTCGTCGTCAATTGACATCATAACTCTTTTGTTGACTCAAATATTCTCTCATGTGTTTTTGAATAAATCTAACCATCTATTCATTTATCTCAAGTAGATCAAGTCCCAATAGTTTTCCTTTCCAAAATTCATTCCTTTATTTTATAGTTCTATACATCTTACAATTGATTAATTCATAATGATCAATCAAAGTACTATAGTGAATGTTACTTCTATATGAAATTTGTACCCAAGGTAACGACTCATCCCAACCACTTATAAAATACATAAAGAATGATCTAAAAATTACTTCTAGAATTTTTAATTTTCGACTATGATTGACCATATATATAAGGATGATAATCCCTAATAAAACATAACATTGTGTTCATATCCTATTAAAGGCTATTCAAAAAAATCTAGGTAATCCTCGGATCATGATGAGTTATATTAGAAATTGGAACTTGATGCTATCTTATCACTTCCTTAATATATATTATGGAAAGCTGATCCAGAGAGAAGTATTATATGATAGTAATGAAGTGTGATGACTTTATAAGGTGATCACATATAATACAATTATCATTATGGAATTTATGTGTTTTGGGATGTCTGATGATAATGTCTATGGTTTTGTTTTCAAATTTCCAGTTTGGTACGGTAATGAGTTTTATCATTCCCGTATAATTATGCATCTCTATGTTAACTTGTAGTCAAACAAAGAACTAATAAAAATATTCTCCAATGTCTAAAATCATCTTCCACCGTGTTCTCTATCCTATGGTTATAAATAATTGAGTATTAATAATCATTAATCAACTATAATAATCTCATTTGGTACATATTCAGATTCTTTTGAGGGAAAATATGCATTAAAAATTAACATTTAGTATATATATCACACATTTCTCTATTAATATAATACCTACATTTCTTCAATGCCAAAAATATACTCATCTAACTCTAAATCATAATTTTGGTAAATTTTCTCATATATTTTCAGTGTTCATGACTAATAATCCATATCAATATAAATTTTCATGGGAATAAAACCCATCCCTTTATTGGATGTATCACTATAGATCTCCATCCTCTCTCCCCTATAAGGTAGTGTGAGAAAAAGTGCACTATAAAACCATGTTTTAATCACTCTGAAATTATCATCACATAAATTCTTCTATACAAATAAAACTCATTTACTAGTTCACATGGTGAGTGGACTAGAAAATCATGAGAAATATTTCAAAAAAATACAATAATATCCATTAAAACAATGAAAAATTTGTATCATAGTAATTTTTTTGTTTCAAGGAATACATTTCAAAATGTCTATATTTTCTGCACCAATAGATATCCCCACTTTTCTGATTTTGTATCCCAAAAAAGATACATTTTAAAGCCAAAAGTAACACTTGGTAAATTTTACTTAACGATTATCCATTTATAGGGTCTTTAGTACAATCCTCAATTGATCTTCTTGTTCTTCCTTGTTATTAATATGTAAAATAATATCCTCTATAAGGACTTCCACAAACTGATCAATATATTCTCTAAAGAATCTAATCATTAAATCCATAAGGATAACAAGGAAATTAGTAATACAAAAAGGAATCAATAAAATTTCATAGTCTCCATTACTTGAATGGAATTCCATAGTGGTCATTTCCTCTTTCAAGACCCTAAATTTAAAATATCCAGAATGATGACAAATAATGGAAAATTATTGATCTCTATATAATTATACTAATAAGTCATCAAAACAGAAAGAGGATATTTTTACATGACTATAACTTTGTTAAGTTATTAATAATCATTACATAGTCACATTGATCGATCATTCTCATTAATAAAAAAACAGTTGCACCACAAGGTGATACACAATGGAATTTAAAACCCTTAGCAAGATTATCACATAGTTTCTACTAGAATTTATATAAATCAATTTCTATCATTTTATAAATATTCCTGAAATAGTCATAGATACTGGTGAATGTAATATTGAAAACACAAGTTCATAATTCTATTTAAAACCTGAAAATTCATGTGGATATAAATCAACAGTCTATTTTATGGAAGGTGTATCCTTAATGGTGAGTTTCTCCTCAGGCATAGAAGATGGATATCATTCCATTATAACAAATAAAACCCAAAATATAAATTTAATTTCTACTAGATATTTATACTCATAATTTCATGTAAAGATGATTATATATTCATTTAGAATAGTAATTATGATTTACCTTCCATGTATATTGATATATGCACCATATAGAAAATGAATATCCATACTAAGAAGCATATTGAATTAATCTAAATGAAGGGACAGAGGTTTCTTAGGATTCACGTACTTGTAAACATCAATCAGAGAAGAATAATAAACTAAAGATGAAACTATTGATACATTATCTGTTTTAAAATCTAACTCAACATCTAATTGTTCAGGAAATACAACAATATCCTTTTAATATTACTTTGAAATAAAAGAGTGGGGGGATACATAATAAAATAAATCATTTTCTCATTTATAGTGGATGGCATGTTTACTATTCAAAACGTCAATTTCATACTCTACAACTCTATTAGTGATTGGTAGTGATTTTCAAATGTCATTGTCATTAAGAGGTTACCGATGTGTGTCATCCTTGAATAGGGAATTTGTTAGCATATTTCCAATTTTCCATACTCTTTTTACATTTATGGGTGAGAGGTGTATGTTGTGTAGCCTATTCCCTATTTTCATCATTAGTTATCTTTTTCCAATTACATAAATAGTCAACTTCCCAATGACCTTCATTCCCACACATAAAACATTATTATTCCCCTTATTATAGATCAATCCAAAATTCATTCCACACTTTGAGCATAAAGAAAATATAACTGTATTTTCATTATGGTTATATTGTTTTCCATTGAATTCCTTTTTTATATTATTATAAAACCAAAAATATTAATGGGTTAATCCAATCTCTATTTAAACATCGAGAACACAATAAAAAATTTACTCATAGTTGTAGAAGTCTCTTATGGATAATTCCTTTTTGAGACTTGTTTTTACACCACTAAGAAATCGATCAACCATAATCTGAAATTCAATTTCAATTCTGTTAGCATACTTTGAATTTAATTGAATACATTCTCTATATGGACAAACATAAGTTCATTAACACTTCCTGTTATATAGAGTGAATTTATACCCATTTAATTATATTCTAGATTAGAATCCATAATAGATTTTCTTAACCTAGGAAATGATAGACTACTCAGATGAATATATAATGGTTTTAACATTGGAGAACCAACAATATCCTTTAGATGTTTTTAACCATTTTTCATCCAACAGTGGATTAGAAGACCCAAAAAATAAAGGGGAACGTGGTCTCAGGATGGACTCAACATAATTTTATTCCCCACTTTTCTCATTTGAAAGTCCATCGTGACTAATATTATAATAATGTTTGGTGATCATATTAATAAGAATTTTTATTCCATCTCCAATACCATTTGATTAATGAGGAGGAAAATAATGGAAAATCCAATAATGTTTAGCATTTACATGGTTTATTTGGGATCTATATAATAACTAAATCCAATAAACATAGTGTGAGAAACACTAATCATGTTGGGTAGACCACATAATCAAGGGAAATTAAATATTAAATTTTAATTAAGGACACCAAATATTTTACCCTATTATAATAATGATTATCACCAGAAAACTAGGACACTATCATATTGTACATGTAACGTCCGAGACTTTTATAAGAAATATTTTGTTTTTATCAAAGGAATATTTCACTACACACAACACTAGCTTGGCTTGCTTTACACGCAACCGCGACCTTCCTTAATAGCTTGCGTCGTACGCAATACCGAGTTTCACTAAACAACGATATGCTATTGAAATATTATTAAAACTAGCCGTTATGAATAGTAATAACCACTTTTTGAAAGTTTATAAATTTTATTTTTCAAAATGGATTTCATTTTTGGATTCAGAATATCGAAATTAGCCTAGGGTGAAATTTTGGTATTTTTCTGAAAACATTCAATTTTTGATGAATAGTGAAACCACTATGTGGTAGTTAAAAAAACAGAATTTTTCATAAAACTTAATTTTACCACTTTTGTGAGTGGAATTTTGAAAATCTAAGAGACATGGTTAATATCAAGGACTAAAATTTGGTTCAATGAGATTAAAATAATTTTTTATGAATAGTGACTTTTTTCGTTTTTTACCACGGTTAATTGTAAATAGGGTAATTAAGGGTAAAAGTGTTATTATTATTACCATGAAACATGTCCTAATTCTATTGGATAAGTTTAATTCGACCACAAACAACCTAAGAAATAAAATATGACCATTTAGGCCCACTTGGATTAGATTAGGACATTTATTATTAATTTATTTAAAGTAGGATTAAAATAGTTAAAATCAATGTTTAATAAGTAAATCATTTTTCATATGGGGTTATACATAAGATAAATTAGACTATAAATATTCATTATAAATCTAAACATATTTCCTACATAATGGTATTTTATTTTTAATTTTTAGACTTAAAATAAGTTAATTTATTTATGATACAATGATGACGCGATAATTATCTTATTAATGAAATATTGACATAATTGATGTTATAAATACCCAAATAAATGTAATTTGAGATTTTTTATGAATTAAAATAATTTTATATGTTAATATGACATGTTATTATTGATTTAATATAATTTTTCTAACTAATAATTCTGTTATGATTTTTAAAAAAATCAATTACGAAATAGTGTCAAAATTGACATAAAATAGTTTTTAAAACAAATATTATATTATTAATTGTTATTTGATTCCTAAAAATCTAATTATTGGCCAAAGGACTTAGAAAAGGTTATATATATGAATAATAAACAACTTGGGGTTCGTTTGGCTTGATATAGTAAGTTTATTAAGCTTATAGTGTAAGAAAACAAGAAGACACGGTAAAAGTTAAATTATCTAACTTAAAGTTAAATCTAAATGATAAGGTTAAAATTGATACCTAAACTTGTCTAAATTCTATTGGATGAAAGTATTTTGATCCATACCCACCTTATCTTCTAAATATATCAATTTTGTGCTATTAAAAAACGAATTATACTTTATAATAAAATAATATTTTTAGTTTTTCCAAAGGTGCCCCTCTCCTCCCTTATAAAAGGGCACCTCGTCCCTCTCCTCCTCACACAAATTTGAGCCTTCAAGCTCAGCCAACCCCTTACACTTTCTCCTCTCTACTTCCCTAGAATCTTCCTAGAGGTTCTAGTCTTCTTCAAAGACCAACCCTAGTGCCCTAAGAGGAGGTTAAGAAGAGGCGCATCAAAAAAAAAGAGGTCATATCCATTACCGATCCTTTCCAAATTCTTTCTTCTTCAACTTCTTATTCTTTAGTTGTTTCGTTATGAAGTAATAACATCAGTATCACGCATACACTGATATGTTATTATAAGTATGAAACAACCCTATTTCACCATCTATCCATCCTACGGAAAACGAAATCACCGCGCGTGCGTACGTACGGAATACCGTCTCCACGCCGTGGTGTAATCTATTTTCCCCTACCACCTTACTTGGATAGGTATAATGGTGTAAATAATTACTATATATGATTATTTTAAAGTGATATTGATTCTGAAATAGCATACATACACTCCAATACAATTCCACGATCATGGGAACGATATCATCGCTCGTGCGTACGTACAGAATACCGTCTCCACGATGTGATGTGATTCATTCTACATGATCTTCATTGCATAATGATTATATAAATGAATTGAATGAATAAATATGATATATAGTACATTAATACCATTTTGGAAATGATGTATCTATAACCTAAAGAGAAGAATAAAAATTTATTCGATAAAACACGCATAATAACAAAAAGTTATAAACACCCGAATAACAAGTAGCAATGAAATATTACTACTAAGAAGCTAAGAATATTACCATATATGATATCATAAAAATAAGTATGATTATAGAATAAGTCAATAACATTATTTAAATCATTATACAGGAGGTTCGGACACTTACGAAACAAATCGGACCTAAGGTAAGGGAAAATATTACAATCTCATTTTTATCCGAGATTGTTTATACTTTGGTATTTACTGGGGTGTATTTTATCATCCACATCCATGTTCCCTCAATATGTAATATTGTTTCCATCCACTTACAATAGTTTAAATCCACTTTTACCCCTCGGTGAGTTTTTATTAAAGGATATGAAAGGAATCCTTTGTCGTTTTTCATACGAGGCACTTTTTGACTTTTCCGACAAAAGTACGAGAAGACTGTTTTTTTAAAACTTATATGACATGAATGGATTTTTAAAACATTATTTCCAAGAAGCTTCCTCTAAAAGTTTTCAAGGTTATTTTTAATCATCTTCTTTTAGTTTAAAATTTTAAGACATGTTACGAAAGGAAAATTTTTTTGAATTAGAAAGGATATTTTCCTCAAGAATGGAGTTCAAGTGTTTTATCAAAATTATTTTCCATCTATGATAATATAGGGTTCTGTTTCTATCCATATTATTACATTAATTTGATTATGTTTTTATGGAATTGTTTTTATGAATTCCTTTATCTTATATGAATTGTTTTATGATGTCATGTTGTTTAAGAATCCCATTTTTATTACATGGGTTATGCAATGATGTGTGATTTATGATTTTGTGGCACACATAAGAATGGTATCATTATGAGATGGGTGGGACCTATATCTCCCTCCAATGCATTGGGTAAAGATTTTATATCTTATGATATAGACATGGCTGGAACGGTAAGTTATACTGGTTTAGTGAAAGAGGACTGAAACAAGGAGTGAAATCGGTTCAGAAATGGACTTTGTACACTAAGATAGTCTTGGTAATGAGTCTTGACTAATAAGAAATGATTCTCTATGATTATGTGTGCATGCCACAAAGTTTCATGTTTTATGTTATGATTATTTGGATTACATTTCACTACCCTGATCTATCCCATGTTTTGAAATTATGATCTCTTTTTCAGGTTAAGATTTCAAAAATTTAGGTTCTTATGAATATGATCTGATTGATATTTCTTTTGTTTACCCTTACTGAGCATTTGAGCTCACCCTTTTGTATGTTTTCTTTCCCCAGGTCAGGATAATGGTTATTAATTAAGATATTCCAAAAGGGACTATAGATATGATAAAATAAATGGGAGACAGTGTAGATGCTTTATCAACCAGTTGTTTATATTTCCCAGTTTTTAAAGACACTATACCTATACGGTCCTTTCGTGGTTTTGTTATATGTTGTAATAAGTATGCTTCAATTTTGAAGTATTAAAAATGTATGTAAAGTATGGGTCGTTATAGTACACTTATCCTTAGGGTTTTTACAAATTATTTCTCATCCTTGTTTCCATAGTTTAAGTAAACCCTACATAATTACCAACTATAACAACCCATACATTTCAAATATATGTATTACAAATATATTAAAGAATATTCATTGCATAACATAGAAAAAACATGCCAAAACCAAAATGTATTAGTGTCTTGTGAAATAGGTGAATGTAAAAGATGGTTTATAGAACATATGAATCATCTCATGGTTTTTCCTTTATAACTAGAACACAATTTGATAGATTTATATAAAAAAATTCTTCACATACTTGGAAATTAAACATAATAATGTGTTGGTTCATATTATCATTATGGTAACTAACTGGATATATAAGTCAAATCATAATAAAGAGTCATAATAATGTAAGAAAAATATTTGAAAATGATATCATGCATATTAAATATCATGATATCATGTTATTCGATAATTCACATGAGTTTATAAAGAACATATATCATCAGATGATAACATAAGACACAAAATTTTGGAATATATATAATCATAGGAAACCATATCTATGTTAGTCAATAATCCCTTATAAAATCATAAAAGTGTAAAAATTACATTACTGTGTCGGGTTTACTCCCCATTTCATCCCTATGTTACAAAGCACAGTTTATATCATGTTTTAAACCTATATTACTAAATCGAGTTCTTTTCCCCTTTTAGTCTTATCTATAATATGAGATATAAATATTTACCCACTGAGTTAAATGAGATATAAGTCACACACATCACATAATAAAAACCATACATATTTGTTCTACATGATCACAAATAATTCCTCAAATTATAACCTACGATGTGAAATTAATTTTATTAACATCATTCGATCATAATGTAACCCATGGAAAATAAGTGTGTTTCATAGTTATCATTACATCATAAAAATAAACCAACAATATGATTAATAGGGAGATTATCATTTAAAAAATACCATTTAAATGCTAACTAACATCAATGAATGTTATTTTTGATAGAAAATAACTTTGAGATACAACGAGAAAATAATTCTTAGTGAAAATATTCATTCGACTTTTTAAATGTTTTCTTTTCATATTATGTTGCCCGATTTTAAAAGAAAGAAAAATAAATTAAAAAATACCTTGTAATCTTATAGGTTAAGAATCAGAACATAAGTAATCGTGAATGTTTAAAAATTAATTCATGATGTATAATTTAAAAGAACAGTTTTCTTGTACTTTTCCCAATATGTCAAAAAGGTCCTTATTTGGAAAATAAAAAAATAATTCCATTAAAAATATTAATAAAAATGTAACACGTGAGTTAATATGAATTTAAAATTGAATAATATTAATAAAACTATTTCGAAATACATTTTTACAAAACATAGACATGGAAGATAAATATTTACGACCAGATAAATAATTATAAAAAATCACAAATAAAAAAGAGATTGCAGAAATAAACCTTACCTTTGGTCTAGTTTCATTCTTATTTAATTGAATCATTATATAATAGATTAAGTAATTTAATAAAACTATTATAGAATTATATTAATATTTATTATTAAAAATGATCATATTATTAGCCTTTTATTAATAATATTTCATTATTTCACTCCTTTTGAGTGTTTACAACTTCATTATCATATGTATGTTTTGTCATATAACTCCCAATTCGGGTGCGTATGATATAGTTCAATAATTTAAAAATGATATTAAGGTAATATATATCATATTTATTCATTATATACATTTAATAATTCACGAATAGTGAATATGTAAAATGAATTTAATCGCATCACGGAGACTGTAGGTTATACCTACGCACAAGCAATAATATCATTCCTTTAATAGTAAAAGTGTATGGAATTTAATGGTATATATTTTTTCCCAAAAATAAATATCATTTTATAATTATTATATATATATATATATGATTTCTATCATTATACTCATCCTAGAAAATTAGGGATGAAAAGCATATTACACGACGTCGTGGAGAGGGTAATCCATACGTACGTATGTGTGGTTCTTTTATATTTCGTAATATGGATAAAATATAGAATATTATTGTTTAATTAATATAATAAAATCTAAGAATATTGGTTGTACTTAGTAATTAAATTATAATTTAAACAACACATGAAGAGGAAGTATAAGAAGAGATAATATTAGCGGAGTCAGTAAAGACGATTACCTAATCCTTGTCGAACATCACTTTAATATCATCTTTGAGACCCTAGGGATGGTCTTTTGTGAAGAAAATAACCTATAGAATGTGTAAAGGTAATTTTAAAAGGTAAATATTTTGGGGATGGTTGACCATGAAGGCTAAATGTGGTGTCACGAAGTAACGGAGGATGTTCCCTTTTATAATAGAGGTGAAAAGAATTTTTTAATTAAAAACAATATTAATATATAATAAATTAAATATCAATTCAAATACCTCAAAAATGACATGAATTAATGATATGACGATATAAATATTTAATCTTATTAACCAATAAAATTTTTAAAGTTATTCTATTATTTTCAACCTTATCATTTTGATTAAACCTTAGTTAAGCTATTTTAATACTAAATAGTGTAATAAATTATTCCATATTAAAAGGTTGTAATTTATATTTTTGTGAATTAATTAATTCATAAATCAATATTTTAGACAATATATACCATATTATAATGATAATTTATTTTTAAATATATATTATGATTTTTAAATAATTTAATAAAATATCATATTTATATAATACCATTAGAGTCAATTTTGAAATTATTCATTTCATGGAGTTTTATAATTATCTAGATAACTATTTAACATAGAAAAAATTATAATATCTCTAAGTGGTAAATGTAATATAAATAAGTCATTAATAACATTATTTACTCCAAAATATATTTATTTTCATATTTTTAACAACATTACTTTATTTTTCCATTAATAAAATAATTATTATATCAGTGTTGTCTAATTATTTAATATACGCATTCCCTAATAAAAAATAAAAATTAAATTCATTGTTGAATAAAAATATTCTATATTTCATAAGTATATTTATATTCTAACATATAAGATTGATAATTTTATAATATAAATGTTATATTATTTTAAACAACACTGTTTCATCATTATTTTTTTATGAAAACGATATTGTAAAAACCATTATCTCATTTAGGTCACCCAAATTTAAAAAATAAATTAATACCATGAAAATATGTTTATTAAGATAAATAATTATTTTTGGACCCATTAATAACATAATTTCCATCCCATGTGGACACGTAAGTGATATTAAAGAAAAAGAATGTGACTTTTTGTGTCTTTCTATGATTTAAATATTATAAAAACCATATTCAGGTAAAATATTCAATTAAATGAATAAATTTATATTCTTATTTGTTAATGGTATAACTTGTTTCATCAAATAAATTTTTTCCTTCTTATAGTCATTTTATAATCATTGTAATTTTATTTTTAACCTAAAATACTAATTTTAACATTTTTTTTGTAACGAAATATATAAAAGATCACTATTAATATTTTAAAAAAATAAAAGGGAAATATTCACTAAATTTTTTAGCTTATAAATATAATATTTAAATCTATTTTTTAAATTTTAAAACATAGAATTTTTATAAATCCAATTGAAATTAAACCATTAAAATTCATTAAATAACATTTTTCTCAAAAAAATGACCTTTCAAAACAAAAAACGTTTTTATAATAAATTCATATATAAAATCATTTTAAAACACATAATTATATTATTTAAAATAATTATGAACTAATTAAAATCTAAAAATAATCCAAAACATTTTTTTTAATTGTAAAGACTTTAAAAAAATACAATTTTCAACTAAAGAATCAGTATTTTTACTATTTCTTAATAATAATAATTTTCATAAATAAAATTATGATACATTGGACGTGATAATTTAAAAAATTGAATTCATTTTATCATTTCCATTTAATATAACATCTAAAAATTGATAAAAACTCATTTTTTATAGAACATATTTTATTTGAAGAATTTATTTATTTTACAACTAAATTAATGATTATTTTCTAAGCACTTGACAATACATTCATATGTAATTATCTAGTTATGTGGAAATTTATTATGTGTACCACTTCAACAAGAACATTATATATAGAATGATTTATATTTGTAATTCATTGGGGATGAAGTACTAAGATTTAATAATACCCTAATTGGACCACCATGGAACATAGTAATCCAATAAAATGATTACCTAGTTGTAGATTAGAGGTTTAGGGTGAGGACACATTACACTTTGTTTAACATGGGATGCTATGGGAGGAATATAAACTATGGGGTCATGAAAAACTGGGGACCAATTGGGTATGAGTTTACCCTAACATTTATTTTGTTTTTTATCTTTGAATATGACCAACCCCTGAGGAAGTAGTTATGTTATACTTGTCAAAACATAATTTGTATATCACGTGATGTTGTACATATTCATCGGTGATTCTGTTACCTTTTATTTTATATTTATATATATTTAATTATAGTGTTTTGTGATTTTTATAGTTTGGATACACTATATTATGTATAAATTATTCCATTATTATCACCATAGACACATGATATTGTTTAGATACATCTGGATTTTGAGGAGGCGTTCTTGTGTCCAGGTGGTCCACTTACCCAGAGCTCGTGTTTGGTTTCACCAAGCATTGTGTTATAATAATGGTGTTTATGGGACATTAATATGAAATATATTGTGTGGTAATTTTAATACATATATCCATTTATCTATGTATATTTGATAAACATGAGAGTGTGGATTACTTTACGAAGATAGGAAAACTAAAAAAATGCTATAAAAAATAATCTAGACATTGGAAATATTATGTTACAAAAATATAATTTATATTATGATGGACACAATTAATTGAATATCTACTCTTGTACTCATATTATATGGTTAATGAATGTATAAGAGATTCTTGGGTCACCAATCTTGCATGATATACTAATAGACATATTTTTCCAATCCGTTATGTAAAATTTCATACTATTTATTTTAAGTTACAACATTAATGAGTCCAGAAAAGTTTACATGATCTCTAATATATTTTTATACTTTTTATATGGGGTATATAGTGTCTTGGATCATCATCTATGATGTTGGTATAGAATACAATGGGTAAAGGTGATATATAATTGGAAAATAAAAGAGTTCATAGAGATTCTAGAAAAAATTATAAACCTAATAAATAAATTACTTAGGAAAAATAGTTTTTCACTAAATAAAATATATAAATATGATGAATAAATATCCATAATACATGAAGGTTTAAGGAAACACTATGTGGATAAAAATTTAGATAAAATTGTAACAGAAATCAATTCTTGTATTTTGATGGTTATATGATATAAATTATAAATTAATCTATTGTTATTTATTTCAATTAGATTTCGTAAAATGGTGGATAGTTAATGGATAAATTGTTTAATTTTTATTTTTGTGGTAGATCATGAGTTCTTTAATCTTGAAATATTATGTGAACTTTTAAATCAATTCTTCTATAAATATGGTATAATAATTGTTTATTTTAAATTCATAGAATTTTTACTTATATGACGTGAAATGCTTCTATGAAATGGTTGTTCAATATATAATTGAGAGGTTTTTTTATCACACATGGTTTATATTTCATTAAACATAACATAATTTGAAAGAATATAACGATTAAAAAGTGTTTTATAAAAAATAAATTGTATGTCAGATATATTTGTTACAATATTAAGGAAATAGTTCCAATTAAAATCACTAAAATTGTTTAAATAAAAAATTATATTTTTCAGTTCATTAATCCACACAAATATGATCTCATAAATGATATTGATTCTAATAGTTTATTTTTTAAATATTCTAAATAAATAAAATAAGTGTTATTTTGTTTCCCAAAAGAGTTTATTTAACTTATAATGATATTTTAGAAAGAATATAGTTTCAAATGATCCTTGTGGGAGTATGTCTAGACATGGTGATGTTAAATTAAAAAAAATATCCTTCATGAAAAATTTAATATTTAATTCCACATAAAATTCTAATGATTTTTAGGGTATGTTGATTCACTGAAATGTAAATATTTAAATATATCTTTTCTATGTGAATTTTAATTTATATAGTAAATGTGCTTACAACATATTGGGCAGTAATCTTATTAATTTAATGTGTTTCATTTTCATTCAAAGATAATTTCAAAGTAATATATGATTGGAAAATATTCAATATGATGATAATGAACTCCAAAAGAGTTCTACATACACAATTGAAATCATTAGCAACATAACATTTGATGATTAAAATTAAAGGAGTATTAATACTAGGTATGATAACATTATAATTATAAATATGATTCTGAAGTCTCACCATTATTCAATAGTACATTTTTCATGTAATTTAACTACTAAAAAAAGTAAGGTGGTGTTTTTATTAAATGGGGAAATAGAAATAATTTTTAATTACATTGAGATTATATGATTTATAAAACTCAAAAGGTATAGATAATAAAAGGCATATTTATCGGCCATTCATATAGGATATGATTATATGGTTTCTTGCATATTGTTTCAATTTTATACATAATAGGGTTTAAAATATATAATAATGTATTATTTTATAAAAAGTTATTATTTACACTATTATTTTATCATATTGGCAATATATAGTGCGATATTTAATGATACTTAACCTCTCAAAATATAACAATTATTTATCAATAACTAAGGTTTCTCATGCATTATTATAAGTTATCATGAAGTTTAATGGTTCTAATTGGTTGGATTTGGCATAGAGATTTGGAATATACAAATAACATACAATTGGGGTCTTGTGTTCAAGACAAACCACTATGTATACCAGATAGTGTCCCATATATTGTATCATTGGTATGATATGGGTTTATGTTTCATATTGAATCTAAATTCTTAAGGTTTTGAGGAAACATAGAATGATAACAAAAACAAATTAATAACCTTATTATATAATAAATAAGTATTATATTATTTGGTGTTGGATTGGAATGATTCATATCATGTTGTCAGTAAATTCATAACCAATATTGGACTTTTCTTCTAAAATATTGAGCCTGAAATTCGAGTCACATATTTAGATATACTGGTGAAATATATGATCATTCTTACATTAATTACAATGCATGTATGTATATATTTATTTGACATTCATGTGATGAGTTCATATATATAGATAAATGATATGCAGTGTATTCATCAACCTGGTTAATATGTAGTCAAATAGTAGTTAATGTATGATTAATATATATGGGATTGGTATAAATTTTTTCCCATCTAATCATGATTTCATATATGAATTATATGATTATTGAATAATATGTATGATATAGATAGTTGATAATGGTATGAATACACATGTGTTTAATAGAGATCATGTTATATCCCTTAAAAATATAATAATAACTTGTGATTTTTTAAAGAATACAATTTTATTTTTATTTTGTATTCATGAATTCATAAATATTTTCACTTATGAAAAGGTGAATGTGATCACACTTCATGGCAGTGTAAATATATTCAATTTTATAATAATCTCATAGTTACCCCAAAAATATTTTAGTGAATATCTAGAAAATGTATTGGATATATTTAAAAAAATTGTTATATATGATTTAATATATATTTAAAATATGTGTAATATTTTCACAAAGTAATTTTTGATATGATTCCCCAATTTTAAATATGATGTGGCTTATGGTGAAAATAAACTATGTCTATGATACTTTAGTGCAAGTGTTAGATTATTATCATTTTTCACTAATGGAACTGCCAAAGAATGGTGTATTAGACAACGTAATGGTTCATCATTTGATGAAAAAAGATGTGGTGAGTGTTAATACACCATGGTTTAGTAAATTGAGCTTCATGTGTTTTTAGGTAATTCTAGAGTTCAAAGGATTAATTCACTCCCACGATCATATAATTTTTATTTTTCAAAAGAAGATTAATTTGAGTAGTTTTATAATTCGAAAAATTTATTTGTACATTAAGAGAATAAATTAAGGATTAAACAAAATAGTTTAAGATATTTATTAATTACATATATTTTGATAAAAATATCATCAATGTATATTTGGTTTTTTTATGAATGTATAAGACTGTTTGACCCTCTAGAAACCTATTGTGAATGTGAAAATTGTTGGATGTGATCCTCTCTTAGAACTTCTTAATATAAAAAACATTTTATATCCATATATAACATGAATTTTGAAACAGTCTATGACTTCATTGTAATTTATTTTCATTCATTTAATTCAGTAACATGCGCTACATGCTACAACGAGTTCAACCACACCATGACTAAAATTATATTGGACATAGACACATATGAATCTTTCGATAGTTTTCACCTCTCAAAAATACATTTCTTATGTTGAAAATGGGATTATTATTTATTAAATTAATTAATACCGCTTATATTTTTTAAATTTGGTAAAATAGATATCATTTTTGAATTTTGAATATCAAAATTAGCATAGGGTGAATTTTTTGTATTATTTTTGAAAACCTTGAATTTTTTAAGGATATTGAAAAAAATGCATTATTATTTAAAACCTACATTATATTTAAATAACTAGTTATTGTATTTAAATTTATCTTAATTATTAATATATTCATAATAACTATATTATTTCAATGTAATTCATTGGAGTCATTTTATAATAAGTATAGATTATAAAATTTTATAGAAGTTTTTAACATCTTTTTCCAACCTTCTAGGCATGTCAGGAAATTTGCATAAAATGTAATATTACCGCTTTTGTGAATTGTATTTAAAAAATATAAAAGACATAGATGAAATTAGTATGTAAAATGTGGTTCAATAGGATGAAAATAATTTTCAGTGAATAGTATCTTGGGAATTGTATTTACCACGATTAATATTAAATACGGTAATTAATGATACAAATGATATTATAATTACCCTAACACATGTCATAGTTCAATTTGTTAAGTTTATTTCGACCAAAATAATCATTAGGAATATAATATGATCTTTTTATCCACATGGATTTGATTATGACATTTATTTTTATTTTATTTAAAGAAGAGTTAAAAGTGTTAAATTCAAATATTAATAAATAATCCATTTTTAATATAGGGTAATATATTAGATAAATTATACTATAAATATTCATTATAAAGATAATTATATTTCCTACATAATAATATTTTTTTTAATTTTTTTTCATTAACGAAAAAATTTTATTTATCACCCAATGATGATAATGTAAATAACTTATTAATGAACGATTAAAATAGTTGATATTATAAATATTAAAATAAATGTAAATTGATACATTTGATGCATTAAACGATTTTTCAAGGTTAAATGTCAATTGAGGTTTGATAAAAAAAAATTTCAAAGTATAGAAGTTTATGGGACTTTCACAAACACAAAATACAAAATATTTTCAAAATTGACATAAAAGTGTTTTTAAAACAAATACTGTATTATTAAATTATATATTTCTCATAAAAATATATGTTTTAGAAAAAGGACTTTTATAATGGTTGATATTTAATTAATATACCACTTGGGGTTCTATTGGAAATTTATAGTTAGATTTCTAACCATGTAATATAAAAATACAAGAAGACATTGTAAAAGTTGAACTATTTAACTAAGAGTTAAATCAAAAGATAAGGTTAATATGGTAACCTAAACTTTTAAAAAACATATTGGTTTTGAGGACATAGACCCATCCCATCATTAGACTCTAAATAAATACATTTTGATCCATTATAAACAATAAATAATTTTATATAAAAAATAATATTTCAAGCTTTTCCTATAGTGACCATCACCTATCTTATAAAAGGGTACCTCCCCTTCTCTTAATTTCACACTGCCAAAGACATTTTTATCAGCCAAAAAATGGTAAATATCCTCCAAAAAACCCTCGAATCAATATAGAGACATTATTTTGACCATAATCCAACCTAGGGATCCCTTTTGACAAAATCAAAAGGAAGCCACTGAAGAAGAGGTAATAATTTCCTCACCTCTTCAAAGTTATTTTATTCCTACACTTCCTCTTTCTTTTTTTCATTACAAAATAATAACTCCAGTACCATCTACATAATGTGATGTTATTATAAAATGGTAAAACCATATTCATTTTTCAATCCATCCTATGAATGACTAAGTCACCATACGTGCGTACATACAACTTACCGTCTCGAGGTCATGGTGTAGTTTGTTATTTAACACTTCTTTGTTTGGATGGGTATAATAATGTGTATAATTTTTATAAATAATAAATTTAATATATTAATGATTTTTTAATGATATACCATCATATTACATAGGATTTCAGGTTCAATAGAATGGTATTGTCGCTCGTGTGTACGTATAGAGTATCGTCTCCACAAACGCGATAAGATTCCTTTCCCATCGTAACCATTCAAGAATAATTTTCATTTTATGGTTAAAAATAATGTTTAATAACTTAATATCATTATGGATACGAATAAAATACATCCTACACATAAAAAATAATTCTTATGTAACAAAACATATGAAGGAAAATGAATCAGTTAACACCCAAAATAGTGATACTACTGAAATATGATTATCATAGAAATTTTAGAAGATCATATGTGATATAATATTTATGTATGTGGTTATTTTATAATTTAATAACAATTATATAACCATTATATAGGATTTTATCTTATCATATTCGGAAGAAAATTACCAGGTAAGGGTTTTTCATCTCACTTCTTATTCCCGTGAGATTCATTCTATATTTACACTATTTCATTTTGTGTTGTGTATGTAAAGACCATGATTGTATTCCTTTTGTAATATACTTTAATTTATGGTTATTTACATCTTCATTGTATTCTAATTCTTTCATGGGGTTTATGTTTCGTATGTTACCAAATAAGAAAGAGAATTTCTAATTTCGATTTACACTCATTGTGTTTTATGAAATCATCATTGATTATTTTACTCCAATATTATGTGTGAAATCACTTTTTATTTATTTATGTCTTAGTTTTCACTCCTCTTTGTGTGGATATACTTTTGATACACATAATCACCCCATTTATAAATTCTCATGTCATCGATATGAACATGATAAGAGTAATTTTAACAGAATTTTCATTCATTGAGTTAAACATCAATGACATTGGTGTTGTTTTTACACGAATATATATTAATGTAATATTATTTATTTACACTGAACATCCAATAATATTGAGTTTATTTATATTTTTTAACATGTAATTTTGTTATTGATTTATTTTTAACCTAAGGATATAGTCTTTATAAGAGATTTCATCTCAATTTACCTTACATTGAGACTTCTTTAATGTTACATGCCAATTCAATTTTATATGGTGTGAATACTATAATTTGACATATTATATCATAAATACCTTTATTATTATGATATTATAATGTTTTTATTACCTCAATTATCTGTTTTCAAGCATCTCTTATTTGGTTAGGTATTCTAACTAAAATTCCATTTTGAATGTTTTAATGATTTATTCTTCTAAATATTTCTCATTATTGTCCATGTTTTAAAAATGGTGTTAAGGATTTATTTTTATGGAAATGAATATATTTAAATTAAAATTACTTTTAAATGTATCAAATTTCTATGGGACACTTTTATTCATATATCAATTTTTAACAGCTTTTTTATAAATAGTGAGACTTTTAAATGTTTTCAAGAAAAAGAGATATTTCTCTCAATTATATTTACTGATTAATTTAATCTATACAAATATCCTTCATTATTCCTAATTAAGGATGATTTATTATAATACAATCATCCATATTGTATTAAATGTGATATGTTTGGTTGTAGATGTGCATTTTTTTTATACCATTAATTTTGTGTGGTTAAAATATTTACATTTCGTATTCTAGTTTTAATATGAATGTTTAGATTATGTTTCAACATTTTAATATGATGAATGAATTGGAATTAGTATGTGATTGGTCGATCCCACTATAGCTCCTCGATGCGTCATTAGGTCTCATGAGACAAACCAATGCCTTGGCACAAGGCCTTGAAAAAATCTTAAATGTTGTCTTGGAACGAGGCCTTCATTATGTGGTTATAATGTACGACATTATTCATTATATCATTATGAAATTAGCTATTGATATTACATGTGATTATTCAACTAGTATAATATCTATGTGAATATGTAAATGGAATTATTTTATTTATCTTTACCATTTATTCTAAAGATTAATTTTAAAAGTCTTTTGTTTTAGTTTTATACATTTCCTTAAATGTATTTTTTATTTATGTATGATTTTTCTTATTTATGAATGTTTTATTTATATTTTTATCCTTACTGAGAATCTGAGCTCAAACCCTTCTAGGTTTTATTTTTCCCAGGATGTGAATTAGTATATTACGATTAACCTACAGGAATTGGCTAAGGGATATGACTGTGTTCTAAGGAGACACAATGTTTTTTTATTTAATGATGTAATTTAAAACATATGTATATATCTAATACTTCCAAGGCTACTAATATAATTGGTCATTTGAGACATTATCTCTTGTGATCATGCTAATGTAATGTAATAATGAACCTACTTTGGGTAACAATGGCTGGGGAATTACAAATTTATACTATATTCTATAGACAAATTTATATTTAGAGATATCCATTTTAAGTGTCTAGAGATTCATGAAACTTATCAATCTGGTTGGAGGAAGAAGCGTATTTTCTTCTTCCAAGAGAAAATTATCATAATTGTGTGGATGATCAGAATCAATAGAGAAAATGTATTAAGTTATTATTATTTTTTAATATACATTACAAATGTATAGATAAATATTGATATTATGTGTTTTAGAGTTATATTCCACTAGGAATTGTATGAGAATAATCTCTTTAAAATACATAAATTTTAACAAATAGTGTCCCCTTAAACTACAATTCCTTACAAAAGTTTGTATTTTCTTATCATAATTCATTTCAATTTATTCTAACTCTTTTGATTTCTCTATTCCTTTCTTATAGGTGAATGGATTCCTACCCAATTCCTTATACACATCATATTTTCTTTAGTTCCCATTTTTTTTACTTTTAGAGAAGTCGTCGCCAAATAATACAATAATACATGGTTTTTAGATCATTTTAACTGGACCAATTATGTTTTCAGGGCCACTTCAGATCCTACTATGGAATGTCATAACCCTTGGATATAATGGAATCATAATTTCATGAATATTTTAATGTTTCACTCATAATATCCCATTACTAGTGAAGATTCAACTTTTTCATCATATGATATATGGGATTTATTCATTTCGATGTCATGCACCATTGGCTTACCTCTAGAAAATTTGGTTAGGGATATGGAATCATATATATGATAGCACTCATAGTGAATGGATGAATTCATTCGTGACTATCTATTAGAGTTTGGTTATATTTTCCATCCAGAATAATATTCCACTACAACTATCATTCCCATGGTTTACTCCCACATTAAGCTTCACACAATGGTTTTTATTTTTTAACATCATGTATTTTTAAAAATTACATATTTTAAATTATTATTTTTGGTTATTTTCATTGTTGTGGATCCGTTCCATTATTTAATTTATAATATAGAGCTCATTAACCCCTATTAATACCAGATGAAAGAATGATAGTCATAGGTATATATATTCAATTAGCCATTTTTTATGTTTAGGATGAACCATGTGGGCCGAGGTCCCAAAAACCATTTTCCCTAATCTCTTGTGTCTTGATCTATACTTTCTTATAAGTGATTGCATTTTTTGTGGATTTAAAAACATACCCGTAAAATATCTCTCTATCATTGGACTGGCCCTCTTATAGAAGATTTATCCCTCTTATAGTTTTTGTTTTTAAATTCAATTAACACTGTTTGGCCTTAAAATTAATTTCCAAAAAAATTATTGTTCAAATATTTTAATTTAAGAAATTATGTATAGAGAATTCAAATATTATATAAACAAAGTCATTCTTCTCAATTATCCAAAACAATAACAAAAATTAATAAAAAAATATATATTTTCATTTTTCATAAAGGATGAGTAGATCACATGTTTCTCATCAATGTAGATAACTAAATATCATGTCACATATCACAGAATGATCATACACATTCTCAGTATTTCCTTATCATGGGCCAAAGATTAATAATTTTTATATAAGTGGAAAATATAATCACACTTAAGATGTAAATGTGACAAGACAAATAATATACTGAACCAACCCCATATTTACTCAATCACAAAAAAATTGTAAGAATTTTTTCATAGTATGAGGGTTCACATGTGATATAACATGTTACCATCAACTATTAGGGATTATTATGAAAAATGAACCCATTATACACTAGTAACATAATTTATTTTATTTTATATAGTATACATATTCTGTTAATCAAGAATGTGAAATGTATATTTTTTCCTCATGAATATACATTATACCTCTATAGGAGCCCCTTCAAATAGTGTTATTATACATTTATCAAAATTGATTATATTCCATTACATTCATCATCCAAGGATATATAAATTATTCAACTCTATGGAGTAAATTTTTATTTTACTCTAAGGATATATATACATATATATATTAAATAATAATGAATTATTAACTATAAATGAATATATCTAATGTGATATATTTTTATATTCATATAAAAATTCCTAGTAAATAATGAAATTTCATAAACATATGAGCCAATCTCACAACCTCCAAATAAATAAGAAGTTAAAGACAATATTTTTTTACTAGTTATATCAAATAATCATTCATATACGTGTAACACTAATTGAGTTAGTATGTGACTTATACTACATCACCATATATCCATCTAATAATATTAACATTGTGTTATAAATGATAATATTAATTTATAAAATGTTTATAGAATATCTTGATTATGATTTACAATACATATTTTCTATAAGTAGAATATTCTATAAAAACAATATTATTTACTACTTTCTAATAGTTTGATTCATGTTACAATTATTTTTAAAATGGATGACATGTAAAAAACCTTATAAGAGTACAATTTTCATTTAAATCGTTGAAATGATATAAAAAATTACCTATATGTATAAATTGGATGACATTTATTTTCCCATTATAAATATTTTTTATTTTAAATAGAATATATTTTTAGAGAATTTCACTTCACATTAAATGGGACTCTTATAAAACAAAAATTCATTAATATTTAATGTTTTAAAATAATATATTGAATCTATTTATATAAATTATTTACTCTCACTATGATAATAGAAGTTATATAGTTTTAAATATTTATCTTCTATGATAAAAAATGTTTTTTCATCCACAAAATCTTTTCTCTTAATATTTTATTTAAGGGATTATAAAAAAATTAACGCAATATCTCTTATAAATTTAATATATAACATGTAATTTATACAAAAATAAATATAATAAAATAATATAATTAATCTATATAATATAAAATTATTAGGATCACATCCCTTATATTGTAATACGTAAATCAGGTAAACCACATTTTTTTGTTTTCATACTAATGTCATGGATTTGATAAAATTATAAAATCTATATATTGAATCCAATTATCACATTTATGTTCAGTTAGAGCTATTTTATAACTAATTATATTATCATAAAATAAAATATTATGCGGTTAAATTCCACATTTCATTTCATAATTTAAAAATCATTGATCTTGAAGTAATTTATTCACTCTTCTCATCCAATTTAGATAACCTTAATGAATTTTCAAAGGGCTAATATCTAGTTACCTATATCAAACCTAAATCAATTTTACTATTTTTATATACTTAACATCAATTTATAATATACTATATACATCATACACCTTTGAAAATAAAATAACTAAGGTTTATCAGAACAAAACCCAATGTGGGCTCTTCATTGTATTTTTTATAGCCCATTAAGATTTTTTGCAATTTTACCTCTAATTTTATATATATTTATAGTGGATACATTTCTATTTTTTAGATACACCACTTTTAAATTTTAATTAAGTATGTGTGGTATCACTAGGAATACTATTCTTTAACCTTTGAGACAAACATTTGTAATTTCCTTTTTATAACATCACCATAAAACTAGATCTTAGACCGAAAATTTCCAACTTTTTTCTAATTAAATTTCCATGGGAAATAATATATGAGTGTTGAGTTAAATATATATTAATATTATAACTTGTTAGAAAATTTGAAGAACAAAATTGGAAAAAATCATTCATTGTATATATATTAGGATATTATAATAAATAAGTAAAATAGACTATAATGAATTGGATGACAACAATGAATTATAAGGGAATCAATGAAGTCGACATCATAAAAAAATTATGGAAATAATGTGGTAATTGGAAAAAGATGTTTCATGTGAGATCATTTTATATCATCAATACACATCAGTGGAATAAAAATGAAGAGTAATTTTTCGGAGGGAAACAACATTGTGTCTTGATAATCCCAAATTATTCATTTGGGAAAACAGAAAACTAACTAAACTCCCTTGAAATTAGTTTGAACATTTGGGAGTAGTATGGATGGATCCATCACGATATGGATACCTAACATGAATTATATCTAGTATGCTACATGATAATTGAGATGTCTGACTCGTCCACCCAAAATATTTTATGGATCATATGTAATCATTTGTTAAATTAATTTGACATATTATTTATTTTTAACTAATGTAATATATTTTAAATTTACTGAATGACATGTTCGGTTTGTGGATCTAATCAAAGTGGAAACCCTAGAATATCATAGTTGTTTACATTATAACAACCTCCAATACAGATCCCTGAATTAGTAGTTATTTTATTACATAATAATAAAATATAGGGGAACACACCCCCAATGGACGATTAGTTTATTATTCATTTAGAACTAGATACAAAAATGGATCCCTTATTAAAATATTAATTAATCATATAACATAATAATGTACTGTTATCTAAATCCTTAAACTCATTCAAATATTTTATCTACATTACCTAAGGATATAAAGTAAATAAAGGCTGAGATCAGATGCTTTGAAAGGGTTTGTGTACAACATATTCAATTATTAATAAATAATTCATAATTCGAATAGAAAAGTGATTAACAAAATAAAAATTCCATTTCATTATTATATGTATCAAAAATTGAATCGATGAATATTATCATAGGCAAAATATCTAATATATTAATAAATTAATTCTTAATGATGGAAATGAATAATATTGGTCATCATGATTTCTGATATCATAATATCTATACCATCAATTCCATGTACTAGTAAAATTTAAAATCACTGAAAACCCCATTTAGTATGGGAAACTAGTTTTTCTAATGAGACATGTACCTGCATCAAGGGGCTATATAATTCTTGGCCCCACTCATCATTACATGTCCAACACATTTCAAATATATCAAATGATCAATTTAATTCATAAAAAATAATCCTTATTATAAAATAAATATATTTGGTAAAGAATATTGATATATCAAGAATTCTATATTCAATCAATTACATTCTATAACAAAACACCATATATAAAAAGGTATGTGTCTTTGGGAATATCAATGACACAAGAATGTGGATATTTAATATAAACACATTATACAATAATAAAATAAATGTGATTGATATAATGTATCATATTATTCAATCATTACCGAGTGATGAATTTTTAAAATAGAGGGTTATTTTCATTGATGAATAAAACCGCTATAAAATATCATTAAAACTATTTTTTAGGAAAAAATTCTTTTCAATTTTAAATTTACTTTTAATGAAACAATGTGAAATTATGAAAGAAACAAAATTCTATGAAAATAGCATCATTATATTTTAAATGATGCTTCAAATAATTATGTCTTCATGAAAAAGGGAAAATATACTCATTTGGAATATGATAAAAAATTCCTCCAATATTTTTGTTGGAAAAGTCATAATGCACCTCTATTAGAAAATAAAAAAATTATTTTTTTATTAATATTTTTTAAAATTCCAAAAATAAATAAAAATTATTATTAAAAATATAATAATAATATAAAAACAAATTAGAAAATAATTTCAGAAAAGATAGAAATGGATTAATTTATTCCTCATCCGAGGCATAAAAACAGATAATCCTGAATAATGAACAGATTGTGAAATAAACCCTTAGCAATTTACAAACTTATGACTCGTAATCGTCATAAAAAATAACAACAAAAAAATTAAATACAACAAATAAAAAGGTTTTCCTGATATAATACACCCAATATGAAATATTTACAACATAAAAAATTAATAAGTGGTAGACATTGAATATGTATCATAGAAGTTAAGGTGAGGTGACAAACCCTTACCACACATTTCCCTTTAGTGTAAATTTCATAAACGTCATACATAAAGGTATTCAATATGTAATTAATTTGTAAAGAACCATATTAATATTTATAATATAATATATGATCCTATAATATCATCTTATCACACATTTTTTGTTAATATTTTCTTATTACCCTCGTTTCGAGATTTAATAACTTCATTTACCCATGTATTTTTTACCATGTATGAGCTGGTTAGTTTGAATGGGATATATATAAATCATATCCATGATGATTATATGGTTTTAGAAATCATATTTCCCATTATATTCAGATTTTGAATAATTCATGAAATGTTTATCTTGAAAATTGTCCACATCACTTCGTGGGGATGTTAAGTCATGCGCATTCTTAGGAGACAGTATAATTTATATATTGTTGAAATAGTAATTATACAAAATATATATTAATGTTAAATAATATATAACATTTGATAAGTATCACATGTATCCATCATTTCTATTATTACTCTACCACCCCAGGTAAATAATGAATATGAAATTTTCATATTTATCCATATTTGTGAATAAAATATTAATATGACTTTAAAGGGGACGCTATACTCGATGGTGTACCCAACACGCAACAACGAGTTTCTTGGGAATCTTACGTTGCACTATAATAATAAAATAATATTATTTCAAATGTTAGTTAACATGTAGCTGTTGTATTGGTGGGAATGGATAGAAATAACTAAAATATGATTATATATGTTTTTTAAATGTTTTTACATTTATCCAATAAAAGCTAAAGGCTTAAAATACGGAAAGAATACAATTTTAGGCGTATATGCCCTAGTTTTCACTAAAGGTTCACTTATCTCCTTTTAATGGAGAAATGTCATTAAATATAGTTTTGTTCACTCTTAAACATTCTTTTGGACCAAATAAAACTCTTATTAAGAATCGGGACATCAAATTTTACTTTGTGTAATTTTTTGGTATTTTTCCGATAAAGTTCATTTTTAATGAATAGTGTAAAATGTTGTATTTTAATTCAAAACCTCTTTTTAATCTAATTTATTTATATGATTAGATTATATTTTGAATTGCTTTTAAAGTGAAATTAGAAAATATTTTTACCATTAAATCCAATAGTGGTCGTTGGAATTAATTTCACGTTGAAATCAGACTTAAACTAGTGTCAATCTTTTGATACTTATTGTTTTATAAAAACACGCTATTTGCTCTAACAACGGGAATTAATTATTAAATTAATTAATGTGACTAATATGTTTTTAATTTTGTAAAACGGACTTCATTTTTGAATTCCGAATATCAAATATATCTTAGGGTGAATTTTTGGGATTTTTCTGAAAAATTTCAATTTTTTATGAATAGTGAAACCACTAAGTGGTACTTATAAAAACTTATTTTCCGTTTAAATGAAATTTTGCCATCTTTGTGTTTTGATTTTCAAAAATCCGACATACATGGTTGTCATTAAGAAGTAAAATGTGGTTCAAAGAGATTAAAATAATTTTTTGGTGAATAGTAACTTATTAAGTTTGTAATCACGATTAGTGGTAATTAGTGTAGTTTAAGGTAAAAATAATGCTTTAATAAAATGAGATGAGCTTGACACATGTCTTAACATCATTGGTTGTATAATGGCCGACCAAGACAAGCCATGGGTCAACTTGGGGACCCCATGGATCCACTTTGGTTGGGAAATGACATAAATAACATTTTATTTAATGTAAAAGTAAAATTTACACAAACATGATATGTTTTACTAAAACAATTTTTAAGTGGGGTTATACAAGTCATATTTTTTATTATAAATATTAATTGGAAAGATGAAAAGATTTCCTACATCATAGTATTTGTTTTATAATTTTTAGACATTAAATAAATTAAATTATTTATGACATAATAATGATGTAGCGATGACATCATTATTTGACGATTTAAATAAAATGGAAAGATAATGTTAAATCTATGAACTAAACATGTCCAAAACTTATTGGATGAGTGGATTTAGAAGCCTTATCACCTTATCCACGAATTATATCAATGTGGGACCTTTTGAAACCGAAACACATTTTCAAATAATGTAATATTTCTTTACTTTCCAAAAGAGCCCCTCCTCTCCTCTTATAAAAGGCCCCCACCTCTACCTCATTTAACACACTACTCAAGCCTTTGGCTCGGCCAACACCTGACCATTTACTCTCTCCACATCCCTCTCCTCATCCTAGAGGATTCCCTTTGGGCAGAATCCTTTCAAAGTAATCCTTTAGGCTCAAATCAAAAGGAGTTACACTTTTAAAGGTAATTCATTCTCTCATGTTCATTTGTTTTATTTTGCTTCTCCAACCCCCTAAACTCTTTTTATTTACTTCTTTTGTAACAACACCAGTATCTTCAATATACTAGGATGTTTTTATACGATTTACTCGAGCTACACTCTCACACAACTACATCAAATGGTTAAAGAACATACGGTTTCCGTGGATGGTGAAATTCTGCCTCCCGAAACGATGATTGTTCAATCCTCATTTAACACCTTCAAAGGTGGCCATTATGATGTCACTATTTTTATATATGATATATAATATGTTTATGTTTTATTTATTCTTCTTTATTTTTCATTTTTGTCTTACCATTATGGCTTCCATTATGGGTATACGCGATATCTTCATTTAAGGAAGTGCGGACTACCGCCCCCTCAAAGTGATTTGATTCGTTAAATACCATATGTGGGATGTATAAAGGATGTAAATATGATATTATATATTATATTATACTGGAATTATAATATACCTTTATATCATTATTATTCCATTCTATAAAATACGAAATAGAAATGAAAGTAGCGTTCATGCGTACGTACGGCTTACCGTCTCCTTGAACGGTGCATTTCATTTCTTACCTCTAAATGATTATGTAATGTTATAAATGCATGAATTTACTGGATATATATGAAATATATGATATCTACATAATTAATACAATTCTGGATATAATAAACATTTGGCCACACGAACAACATGTAATTGTAAGAAGTCCACTTTCGACATAAGAACCAAATATGGGCAAAACAAATATTATTAACTTAAATGATTACATAATGTTTATGACATGGTAATAAGTGGTATAAAAGTAATAATGAACATGAAAATGGTTGTTAAAGAATTATAAATTAACTCAAGTTTATTATTCAGGAGATTAAAGAACTATCGAGTCAAGTCGGACCCGAGGTAAGGGATCCTACTTCTCTCTTTCTTTTTAAGTACACTCTTTTATGTCATTCCTTTTAAAGCTCATCTTTCTTGTTATTGGGATGATATTTTATATTAATCCTACTGTAATTTTTATCTTCATGTGATTAGAGACCCTATTCTCTCTCATAAATCCATTTTCAAAGTTTTGATTGGCGCCGTTAGGCTGCCGAACTTTCGTAAGAGATCTAACTTCTCTCTTTCTTTTTAAGTACTCTCCTTTATGTCACTTCTTTTAAGCTCCTATTTGTAATGTTGGGGGATGTTATTTTATATTCCTCTTTCTGTACATTATATTTTAATGCGATGAGATACCCTATTTGATCTCATCAATCCATATTCGGAAGTTTTATGTGGCGCCGTTAGGCTGCCGAGTTTTCGTAAGAGATTTTTCATCTCACTTTTATTCCCGTGAGATTTATGCTACATTTTACACAATTTCCATTTAGTGGTTTATGTACTGCCCACTATTACAATCCTATTTTAATATAATTCCATTTATGGGTATCTAAATATTCATTGTATGACACTTCTTCAATGGGGTGTACTTTTCAAAAGTTACCCAAGTCGGTAAGGGAACCTTTCACCCTCCTTTTTTTAAAAGACTACTTTTGTTGGGTCTTTTAATTAACATATTGTTATGTTGGGATATGTTCTCATATATCCTTATTGATGTAAATTTTATGTCCAAGTGATGAGATACACTTTTTATCTCTCATCAACTCATTTTGATGTGATGCCGTTAGGCTGTCAAGGGAACTTTTTAACCCAATTTCGATTTCTTTGGGTTCAACTTGTAGTCATTGAATATGTCATCCATTGAATATGTGTTAATGACCTTTTATTGTTTTACACTTAATATCCACTTATATTGGGTGTATATATATTTTTCACACATATTTTTGAGATTTATTTGTCCTTAATTTAAGGATACCTTCTTTATAAGGGATTTCGTCACATTTGACATTTCTATTGAGGGTTCATTGTTGTTATGCACCAATTCACTCTTATACGGTGTATATACTGTCCATTGGAGTATTATATCATGAATCCTTTTATTCTCCTGATATTATAAAGTTATGACTAAATGTTATTCCTCGATTATTGTATTCAAGTGTCTCTAATTTTGGTAAAACCCCTTTAACCAAAATATCGTTTTAAATGTTTTAATTATTTGTTCTTATTAATATCCATGTTTTCAAAATCGGTTTAAGGATTTATTTATATGGATATTAATGGTTTAAAATGTTAAAAGCTTCAAGGTGGTGTGGGACACTTTGATTCAAAAATCTCTTTATTAAATGTTTTAAATAGTTTTGGAAATGGTTTCTTTTTGAATGGATTCATTATTTCAATATCCTAAAATGTTATATTGTGATTGAAATGTGGAAATGTTATGTTTCCTTTATTCATGTTTATGTGATACGATTTTGTTATGGTTCTTGGGCATTGTTATGAAGAACGGGTGGTTCCGTGATAAACTAAGGGCGGGTGAGCCCGATATAGCTCTCCAATGCATTGGGTAACGCGAAGGAGTGAAACGTTAAGGTTTCTCCGAAGAGATTTAGGGAATATACTGTGATGGGTATTTCAAACGTAACCAAGAGGGTTACTCCCTACGTAAGAATGTTATGAATTCCTCAAGTTACCTTTATGTCTTATGTTTTCTATGATTTATTCTTGATTTGATATGCCTGTGTTTTATGGGTAAAGTATGATTTCATTCTTATGTATATATGAACTCATGTTTCCTTTCCATATTTTTATAACCCTTACTGAGCTTTTTATGCTCATCCCAAGTTTTTGAAATGTTTTTCACAGGTCAAGGGAAAGGTACATGATGTGACGATATTGTCAAGGATATGTCATGAAATAATCTGTGTTTTATTTTAAATAGGTTTCCATTGATGGGAAGAATGAATATTGTATTTTATGTAACCACCTTGTTTAAATGTGGAATGTAATGCAAGTTTCATGATCTAATTCTCCAAAACTCTAAACCAGAAAAGATCCTCAATGTGTAATCTTGTAATAACTCAAGTTTAAGTAAGGTTTATGTCTGGGACCTTATAGTTGGTATCAAAGGTCGGTGTAGATAACTTTAGAGGATATGGTATTCTTTAATCATAAGTGACATTACCATAATGGTTAGGATTTCAGAAAGAGTCCTAGTTTTAGATAAAGTGAATGAGTAAGTGTGTTTTAGTGTTTACCTTCCTCATTAGTACATGATGGTTTTGTTGATATACTCACACTGAAATTTCTATTTTTAGTGAATGGATGGATCTAGCAGGCACCAAAGAGACAACAGGTTTGAATGAAACTGTGGTGGTTCTATGATTAAGATACTATATAAAATGGAGGATTAAATGAGGAAACTCGTGGTTGTTCAAAACCAAATATCAAGGAGTCATGATCAACCACTTCAACCTTGGTGAGTTCTCTAATGCATCATGTACGAGATGGCCAACTCGATGTGTAAATTCAGGTAATAATTATTAAGGTAACCATTAGGGTTTATATGATACTTAATTTTTAGGTAATTATGGGTTACTCTATGATATGATGGAAAATGAAAGGAATGAGATAAACTTGAGGTTAAAATATGTTATGATTATTCTTGAAGATTTTATCTCATTTTGGGGAATTTTTTAATAATTATATAGTTTTTGAAAAAGGAAAACACGTAGACTGTGTGACATCCCGTTGCGTCGGACAAAGCTGCGGGAATCGAACCCACAACCAATGTGCGATTGGTATTTATCGCCTACCACTGGACTACGTGAAGTCCCTGGTTAGTTTGACTGATTCATTCTAGTTATATGATTTTATTAATTAAGAGTATGTTGATTTTGGGTTAATTATGAAAATGATTAACCTATCATGGAGGATATGTGATTAGGTTAATTACTTTTCAAAACGATACTTTAGGAGCAACTGATGTTGTTTGGAGATAAATGTTACGATTTAACATGGAAGAATATGTGACTAAATCCTTCAAATATTTGGGTTTCAATATTATATTGGTTTACATTGAAGAATTTTATGGACAAATTGTTTATTGGATGGTCCTCGTTGAAATTTGGGTTTTGTTGGACAAATTTTGGGGATTAAGAATAGATTTTCTTTTTATAAGGGGTTATCCTTTTCTGGATTATCTGATCTTGTACTAACCATTTTGGTTTTGGTTTTGGTTAAAGACTAAAAACATGGGATGTATATAGTTCTCTTTTGGGGATTAGGTGATTCTCAAGAAGTTGATTATAGTACTCTTAATGCGAACAAGTCACCCTAAATACTCGTCTTTTGGAAAAAATATGAGTTTGACTAAGGAATCTAGTAAAAGTTGAAAGTCAACATGATAAGTGATTATGCTTCCTTATGAATAAATTCCTCAATAAAAAGTAACTTAAAACAAAAATGTTGTCTATTAACTTTTCCTTCTGGGGAATCGAATACCGTTTAACCCATCACAAGTTTGTGATTTTCTCGTGGTTAACTTTCTCTTAAACATGTTTTTTATCACTCTCCATCAGAACATGACCCTTTGTTTTTTCCTCCATGTCCATATTTTCATACTTATAATCCTAGTATGGGTTAACTCGGGTGACCTTTGTACTTATCATTCTTTATTTTAATGTGATTGTTTTACCGACTCTTCTCCGATGTGGGACTTTCAAGGATGTTTCCAAGCACAATTTTAAAATTGTGAGGACGCAATTCCCAAAAGGGGGGAAGGATGTAACACCTCAGGTAAATAATGAATATGAAATTTTCATATTTATCCATATTTGTGAATAAAATATTAATATGACTTTAAAGGGGAAGCTATACTCGATGGCGTACCCAACACGCAACAACAAGTTTCTTGGGAATCTTACGTTGCACTCTAATAATAAAATAATATTATTTCAAATGGTAGTTAACATGTAACTGTTGTATTGGTGGGAATGGATATAAATAACTAAAATATGATTATATATGTTTTTTAAATGTTTTTACATTTATCCAATAAAAGCTAAAGGCTTAAAATACGGAAAGAATACAATTTTAGGCGTATATGCCCTAGTTTTCACTAAAGGTTCACTTATCGCCTTTTAATGGAGAACTGTCATTAAATATAGTTTTGTTCACTCTTAAACATTTTTTTGGACCAAATAAAACTCTTATTAAGAATCAGGACATCAAATTTTACTTTGTGTAATTTTTTGGTATTTTTCCGATAAAGTTCATTTTTTATGAATAGTGTAAAATGTTGTATTTTAATTCAAAACCTCTTTTTAATCTAATTTATTTATATGATTAGATTATATTTTTAATTGGTTTTAAAGTGAAATTAGAAAATATTTTTACCATTAAATCCAATAGTGGTCGTTGGAATTAATTTCACCTTGAAATCAGACTTAAACTAGTGTCAATCTTTTGATACTTATTGTTTTATAAAAACACGTTATTTGCTCTGACAACAGGAATTAATTATTAAATTAATTAATGTGTCTAATATGTTTTTAATTTTGTAAAACTGACTTAATTTTTGAATTCGGAATATCAAATATAGCTTTGGGTGAATTTTTGGGATTTTTCTGAAAAACTTCAATTTTTGATGAATAGTGAAACCACTAAGTGGTACTTATAAAAATTGATTTTCCGTTTAAATGAAATTTTTCCATCTTTGTGTTTTGATTTTCAAAAATACGACATACATGGTTGTCATTAAGAAGTAAAATGTGGTTCAATGAGATTAAAATAATTTTTTGGTGAATAGTAGCTTATTAAGTTTTTAATCACGATTAGTGGTAATTCGTGTAGTTTAAGGTAAAAATAATGCTTTAATAAAATGAGATGAGCTTGACACATGTCTTACCCTCATTGGTTGTATCATGGCAGACCAATACAATCCATGGGTCAACTTGTGGACCCCATGTATCCACTTTGGTTGGGAAATGACATAAATAACATTTTATTTAATGTAAAAGTAAAATTGACACAAACATGATATGTTTTAATAAAACAATTTTTATGTGGGGGTATTACAAGTCATCTTTTTTATTATAAATATTAATTGGAAAGATAAAAAGATTTCCTACATCATATTATTTGTTTTATAATTTTTAGACATTAAATAAATTAAATTATTTATGACATAATAATGATGCAGCGATGACACCATTATTTGACGATTTAAATAAAATGGAAAGATAATGTAAAATCTATGAACTACACATGTCCAAAACTTATTTTATGAGTGGATTTCGAAGACTTATCACCTTATACACTAATTATATCAATTTGGGACCTTTTGAAACCGAAACACATTTTCAAATAATGTAATATTTCTTTACTTTCCAAAAGAGCCCCTCCTCTCCTCTTATAAAAGGCCCCCACCTCTACCTCATTTAACACACTCCTCAAGCCTTTGGATCGGCCAAACCCTGCCCATTTACTCTCTCCAAATCCCTATCCTCATCCTAGAGGATTCCATTTGGGAAGAATCCTTTCAAAGTAAGCCTTTAGGCTCAAATCAAAAGGAGTTACACTTTTAAAGGTAATTCATTCTCTCATGTTCATTTGTTTTATTTTGCTTCTCCAACCCCCTAAACTCTTTTTATTTACTTCTTTTGTAACAAAACCAGTATCTTAAATATACTAGAATTTTGTATAAGATTTATTCTAGCTACACTCTCACACAACTACATCAAATGGTTAAAGAACATACGGTTTCTGTGGATGGTGAAATTCTGCCTCCCGAAACGATGATTGTTCAATACTTATTTAACACCTTCAAAGGTGGCCATTATGATGTCACTATTTTTATATATGATATATAATATGTTTATGTTTTATTTATTCTTCTTTATTTTTCATTTTTGTCTTACCATTATGGCTTCCATTATGGGTATACGCGATATCTTCATTTAAGGAAGTGCGGACTACCGCCCCCTCAAAGTGATTTGATTCGTTAAATACCATATGTGGGATGTATAATGGATGGAAATATGATATTATATATGATATTATACTGGAATTATAATATACCTTTATATCATTATTATTCCATTCTATAAAATACGAAATAGAAATGAAAGTAGCGTTCATGTGTACGTACGGCTTACCGTCTCCATGAACGGTGCATTTCATTTCTTACCTCTAAATGATTATGTAATGTTATAAATGCATGAATGTACTGGATATATATGAAATATATGATATCTAAATAATGTATACAATTCTGGATATAATAAACATTTGGCCACACGAACAACATGTAATTGTAAGAAGTCCACTTTCGACTTAAGAACCAAATTTGGGCAAAACAAATATTATTAACTTAAATGATTACATAATGTTTATGACATGGTAATAAGTGGTATAAAAGTAATAATGAACTTGAAAAGGGTTCTTAAAGAATTATAAATTAACTCATGTTTATTATTCAGGAGATTAAAGAACGATCAAGTCAAGTCGGACCCGAGGTAAGGGATCCTACTTCTCTCTTTCTTTTTAAGTACACTCTTTTATGTCATTCCTTTTAAAGCTCATCTTTCTTATTATTGGGATGATATTTTATATTAATCCTACTGTAATTTTTATGTTCATGTGATGATAGAACCTATTCTCTCTCATCAATCCATTTTGGATGTTTTGATTGGCGCCGTTAGGTTGTCGAACTTTCGTAAGAGATCTAACTTCTCTCTTTCTTTTTAAGTAATCTCCTTTATGTCACTTCTTTTAAGCTCCTATTTGTAATGTTGTGGGATGTTATTTTATATTCCTCTTGCTTTAAATTATATTTTAATGCGATGAGATACCCTATTTGATCTCATCAATCCATATTCGGAAGTTTTATGTGGCGCTGTTAGGCTGCCGAGTTTTCGTAAGATATTTTTCATCTCACTTTTATTCCCGTGAGATTTATGCTACATTTGCCAAAATTCCCATTGAGTGGTTTATGTACTGCCCACTATTACAATCCTATTGTAATATAATTCCATTTATGGGTATCTACATATTCATTGTATGACACTTCTTCAATGGGGTGTACTTTTCAAAAGTTACCCAAGTCGGTAAGGGAACCTTTCACCCTCCTTTTTTTAAAAGACTTCTTTTGTTGGGTCTTTTAATTAACATATTGTTATGTTGGGATATGTTATCATATATCCTTATTGATGTAAATTTTATGTCCAAGTGATGAGATACACTTTTTATCTCTCATCAACTCATTTTGATGTGATGCCGTTAGGATGTCAAGGGAACTTTTTAACCCAATTTCGATTTCTTTGGGTTCAACTTGTAGTCATTGAATATGTCATCCATTGAATATGTGTGAATGAACTTTTATTGTTTTATACTTAATATCCACTTATATTGGGTGTATATATATTTTTCACACATATTTTTGAGATTTATTTGTCCTTAATTTAAGGATACCTTCTTTATAAGGGATTTCGTCACATTTGACATTTCTATTGAGGGTTCATTGTTGTTATGCACCAATTCACTCTTATATGGTGTATATACTGTCCTTTGGAGTATTATATAATGAATCCTTTTATTCTCATGATATTATAAAGTTATGACTAAATGTTATTCCTCGATTATTGTATTCAAGTGTCTCTAATTTTGGTAAAACCCCTTTAACCAAAATATCGTTTTAAATGTTTTAATTATTTGTTCTTATAAATATCCATGTTTTCAAAATGGGTTTAAGGATTTATTTATATGGATATTAATGGTTTAAAATGTTAAAAGCTTAAAGGTGGTATGGGACACTTTGATTCAAAAATATCTTTATTAAATGTTTTAAATGGTTTTGGAAATGGTTTCTTTTTGAATGGATTCATTATTTCAATATCCTAAAATGTTATATTGTGATTGAAATGTGGAAATGTTATGTTTCCTTTATTCATGTTTATGTGATACGATTATGTTATGGTTCTTGGGCATTGTTATGATGAACGGGTGTTTCCGTGATAAACTAAGGGCAGGTGAGCCCGATATAGCTCTCCAATGCATTGGGTAACGCGAAGGAGTGAAACGTTAAGGTTTCTCCGAAGAGATTTAGGGAATATACTATGATGGGTATTCTAAACGTAACAAATAGGGTTACTCCCTACGTAAGAATGTTATGAATTCCTCCATTTACCTTTATGTCTTATGTTTTCTATGATTTATTCTTGATTTGATATGCCTGTGTTTTATGGGTAAAGTATGATTTCATTCTTATGTATATATGAACTCATGTTTCCTTTCCATATTTTTATAACCCTTACTGAGCTTTTTATGCTCATCCCAAGTTTTTGAAATGTTTTTCACAGGTCAAGGGAAAGGTACATGATGTGATGATAGTGTCAAGGATGTGTCAAGAAAGAATCCGTGTTTTATTTTAAATAGGTTTCCATTGATGGGAAGAGTGAATATTATCTTTTATGTAACCACCATGTTTAAATGTGGAATGTAATGCAAGTTTCATGATCTAATTCTCTAAAACTCTAAACCTGAAAAGATCCTCAATGTGTAATCTTGTAATAACTCAAGTTTAAGTAAGGTTTAAGGTTGGGGCCTTATAATTACATCCATCCATGTAATTTGGGGATGAAAATAAATTACGCCGCTATATGAAGACGATAAATAGTACGTAAACATGTGTTGGGAATTATTTTTTCATAGAATGGATAAAAGATGGTATATGGTTTTATAAAAATCAAAATACAATTAGTGTATATAGATATTATTTTATTTGTTAATTTATTACATGAAAAAACGTGAATATCAAGTAGATGAAAGAAATAATCTATAATGATTTAGTAATGATGATTACCTCTTCTTTGGAGGACATCCATTAGATTTCTTCTTATATAATGAAGGGTTATACATTTGTATGAATTATAACCTCTAGATATTAGATAATTATGTTTATAAAATTAATTTATATGGTTTTATTGAGTTATATTTTTCAATTTCATATAAAGATGTTATAGATGGGGTGTCCTTTTATAAATGTTGTGAGGGGATCTTTTATAATTCCACATAATATTGAAATATAATAATACTATTCTAATGAAGATGATTAAAAATTGAATATAAATAAAAATTGAATGACATTTTAGAAATAATATTAGCCTGTTTTTTCATATTTAATATTTATATGGTTTTTAATTAAATTCATAAAATATTAAACCCATTAAATTATATTAATTTTAATTTTGATATTATTCAATGCATTCATTTGAAAATGAGCCCATAATGAATTAAAATTTTGACCAAATATATTATTATACTCTAACCATGTCATGGTCTCTAATATAATTTTTCAATATTCTTTAATATATAAAATTAAGAAAGTTTTTTTAAAAATCTCTTATCTAGTTATTCCATTAATTAAATAATTAATAAATCAGAATTGTCTAAGAATATATATTAATTAGTAATTCACAATAAAATAATCCTCCATAATATAAATCCATTTTATTTTATGATTTTATTTTTAGTCGAACATATCCTTTGAATAAACCAATTTTATGATATTATAGTTATAAATATAAGAGTACTACATGTCAACTATTCATGAATAAAAATTTAGTAAATTTCATAATTATATTATTTTGGAAATAAAATTTCACATTACATAATATGATAATGTTATGGATGAAATGGATTCATCTATTTAAATTTAGGAGAACATTTTGGTCATTTCTAGTCCTTATAATTCTATTTTTAAAATAAAATACCAAAATTAAGTATATTTTGGTCATAAAATTAATATAGTTAATATTCATAATGACAAAAAAGGATATATTTACCAATTTGGACACAATTATTCCAAATATTGATTCTAAATTTCAAGAGTTATCTCATATATGTGGCAGAAATTAATTTAATATTAATCTTTCAAAATGCAATGAAAAACAATATTCTTGAGAAATGAATTTCGATGACTGAAATTATACTTATATAAAAATTAATTATATCAATTGTAGAAATATAATTTCTTGTTTTATTTGAAACTAAAGGGTAATAAATTTACTATGAGAAAAATTTAAAATCATAAGGGTATTTTTTAATATAATTAAAATGATCATTTTATAAGTATCAATATTTTTTAATATTCACTAAAACTTTAATCATTTTTGAAAAATATCAATAATTATCCCTAATAAAATTAAATTATTGTGATTTAAAATAAATATATGATTATTAAAAAATAAAATTCATTGAAGTTAAAAAAATGTAATATTCACTTATAAAAATGAAGAAAAATAATTTTTCGATAAAAAATATATCTGATGCATAAATTAACATTACTAGAAATTGTTTCCATACTTCATAAGAATAATTCAATCCATTTATATTGAGGAGGTTCATTATATATATATATATAATAATTTCATTAATAATCATCATACAATATAAATCAGTGGCTAGGTTATAAATTACATATTTAAATAATAATATTTATAACTTGTGATCGGTAAAAAGTGGTTTTACATTTGAAAATATCATTATGAAAACCCTACATAGTATTAATGTTTAATAAAATATATTATAGATAAGATATAAAGGGATGTACATAAGTCTAAGAGAGTAACACATAATAGATTTCCAAGTATGAGAACAAAATTGGGAATTAAAAAAAATTGATATGGATTAGAAATGAAACTCTCTTGGGCTGATAGAGTGCAATAGAGAACATAGTCCTAAAAATGATAACAATCAAACGACTATAAATCATCATAGGTTTAAAGACCATTGATTTCTCTATAAGAAAATTAAATAGATTACTTTTTTTTATTTCACGGTACTTTTATACATCTAATGGATTATTCTACTATATTGGTAAATAATTGTAGAGAATTAATATATTTGTCATTTACTTATCGTAATTATAACATTATACATTGTTTATGAATAGATCGAGCCCTACTTCATCTCTTATTCCCTAAAATGAATATAAAAATGTAATTATCATTCCTAAAACATTAAAATTATCCTTTAATAGATCAATATAAAAATAAAATAATAAAAAATCATTCCTCCTGTATCATTAAATTTTACAATACCAAAATGAGTAAAATATATTATATAAAAACACCCAATGTTCTGCATAATCTATCCCATAACTAGTTAACCTTAAGAATCAACCAAACTATGTCTTTCCAAATTCAAATTCCCAAAAAAATTAATGAATGTAAGAAAATTTAAAAAATAAATATAACATTAGATTCCCAAAAAAATGTATCACTTAATGTCATATAAAAATATCTTAATACCATGATCTCCTTAAAAACTTTTTGAAAATATACATTATTCAAAACAATATATCCTTGATTGTCAATTATATTTTTTAAATATATACTTATAGTAAACTATATAAATGATAACATAAACCAAAAATTCACTAACCAATTTCATGGTCACTAATATTATCCCATAAATGTATCTTTTTTATTGTTTTATATACATTGATCAATTTTTAAGGGTTATATTCCCATAATCACGTGTTTTCCAAAAATATCAAATTTCCAATGAATCATTTTTTCTGATCATTGGTATCATTATACATATTCCCTAAATTCTGTAATGAAATAGTATTATATTGTCATCCGTATAAATTTAATAATTCATATATAAAAAATTTCATTGATAAATAATCATGTTACAAAATTCCAGAATCCAAATACATAAGAACATTAATCATTCAACTTGGAATGTAGTAACAACATATTATTTACATTGATCCCTTTTCATTTTCAAAAGATTATTACCTTGAAACATGAGAAATTATTTGTGTAGATACTCATAAAAATACAATTTAATCATTAAACATTTACATCTTCTTTCATTCCAATTAAATCAAGAGACTACATGATTCTCTCTCCACACATGTAGAAAACTCTCATTCCCTTCATGAATGTATTGGGGTGGTTCATTCTACATTTATTACATGAATTAAATCGATACATGTTTCCTATATTGTCTCTATTATTCAACCACTTAGTAGGCTATATCATTCTAATATTATGTTTTTAATAGTGTCAGTTAAGGAATAAGTCGTTAATATAATGTCATTATAACTAATTAGGCATAATAACAACATCCATCTCCCCATAAATCATTAAATTTGGTTTCTCATTGAATTATTGGCTATTATATTAAATTTTTACATGGTTCTTTCAAATTTTATACATTTTTTGGAACCAAAAAAAAAATATAGTCAACACTAATCATAGTGTGAAATCACTTGTTCATGAATGATAATATATAAGATATCAATTTCATGGAAAATTATTATTAGTATATGTAAACATTTGTTTATCCTATTTTATTCATAGTTATCATGTATTCAAATCCTACATAATAGTTCATAAAAAATGTGAATTATCTATATAATATAACAATGAATTTTCAAACTGAGTTTGAAAAAAGGTTAATTTATGTGTTCTAGATAACTCAACAAGCATGACCTGTATTCCTTTTTTAGAGGTATTTACCCTAGGTACATTTTTGGCCTAACCACTATAAGTCCACCACCCTAAATGTTACAAAATCTTTAGTTATGTCAAAAAACAACATTGAGGGTATTTTTGAGTTTATTGTTTTAGAGAATTAGGTCATAAATATTACACAACAACTCAAATATAACAAATTAGGTACATATACTTACTATATATTTTTAAAAAAAACTAAACTCTTTAAAATAAAATCTCTATTACATTCACCTTGACTTCTTCCTTTCTTTTACCCACCTTTATACCCTGTGTAAAGCATTTAAAATACATGGGATGAGAACAAAATGATCACAATGGGATACAAAATAAGGAATAAAACCGTTATTCCATGAATATTTTAAAATAATGAAATCATTTTCACAAAAAAACAAAATTTTTACCCCTAAAACATAAACTATTTTTCTTACCTCAAGAAATATTAATATTCTTATAAAACATCATAGAAATAATAAAATAAAAGGTATATTGTGGCATCTATAGCATAATTAAATTGTATCATTCGTAGATACCAAGGGGTAGCCTTCATGGTTACATTTACAATATCCATTATATTATATTCCCTAAATCTCTTAGGAGAATCCTTAAATTTTAACTATGTCTCCTTAACTAATTCATTAGAGAGCTATCATGGGCTCACCCACCCATGGTTCATCACAATACCACCCATCATATATTTTTTCATAAAACCACACATCAAATTCTCAATTACCATTACATAATCACAACACATAAAATAATTAACTTATCAACATTTTACCCATAAAACAAATGAAATCAATCTATTTTATTGAAATATATAATCCATTTCAAAGAAAATTATAAATTTAATAATAATATTTGGGAATCATTATGTAACATACCATATTGAAAATTTTTAAAAAAAATAATAATTAAAATTGTAAAAAATATATGTCCATATAAATATATCCTTAAATTGATTTTGAAATCATGGAAAATAGTGAAAATGAATTATAAGAATTAATCATTAAAACTATTAAATAAATATTTTGGTTAATGATTCCCTTACAACTTGAGAAACACATGGATAAATATCATTAACAAATAACATTAAAAAAACATTATATATCATGATAATATAGTAATTAATGATATAAAAAGTCAAAATGGTCATATATATATACCTTAATGGATAATAATGGTGCACAATTTCAATATATGCCTCAATGAAAGGAGATTGAGACGAAGTCCCTTGCCGTGAGTCTTACTCATCATGTACAATAGTTATATTCCTTAAAAATAAACATAGGTCAATTATTTACTTTCTTAAGAAAATTTATAATGTTTATTAATCCTTTAATTTAACTATAATAAATTTATACCAATTTCTTAATTATCTATGTTCACATTGGGCATTTTATAGATATTCGGTACTCAAGTCGAATTGAACTTGATAGGATGTAAATAGTCCATGGGGTCATAAGTCCATAATCTCCAGAATAATATTCATGACATAATAATTAATTATTTTATATCAATTATATATTTAAATTCATAAATTAAATATGGATATAAAAAATGAACAATGTTATAATCATAGAGACAGTAAATCGTACGTACACATGAGTAACATCTTTTTTTTAATGATCATTATGGAGTTAAGGTAAGTACTGTTTTATCATTCAATAATTATCACACAAAAATTAATATCATATTAATCTTTTAAATATAAATATAAATATATATATACCATGAAATTGGTGTAGAGAATAAAAATGAATGACATCGCTTCGTGGAGGTGATGGATTACAAATATGAATGAATGACCTTATCATTTTTATGTGTATGAAAAGTAAGAACCTCATTAAAATATAATAATCTTATAATAAATAAAATTTCATGAACATTACATATAATCAATAAATATATAAGTATTATTATTATTTAAATACGGTTATAAAAAACAAAAAATATCAGTCCGCATGGCGGTAGTCATCCGTACACATGAATGAAATGTTTGATTCACATTTGATGAAGTTGATGAAGGATTTAGGTGATGGTATTATCATAATAAAATCTCAATATAATTATCATACTAAATTTATTATTTCATCTGGGAATCAGAATATTTTTATGGAAATTGAAGAAGAAATTAAATAAAAATACTTAATGAAAACAATACCACTTCTTCAGTTGATCCCATTTGAAAGACACCTTAACACCTCTAAGAAGGATGATCTGCCAAAAATATTGCACAAAAATGTTATAATAAATTATAGTAATGGTTTTGGGTAGATCATGGCTTAAAAAATGGTTCTTTGTGTGTTAGTATTATGGAAGAGTAGGTACCTTTCTATAGGAGAGGGTAGGGGCACCCTTGGAAACTCTTAAAATATAAAATTAATATTAATTAAATATGTTTTACAAATGGCCCCAATATTATATTAATCGAAGATAGGATGATTTCGGTCAGAATAGTCATCATTATATTAAAATTATACACTTTTTGAATATTTTCGTAAACCTTATCTTATTATTTTGACATGTTTTAACAATTAACATTTTATTATGTAATTTACACTTTTAGAGTTCAAGTAATATCTAAATCATTACTAAAGACCAATGAATGAGTCGTTAATTAAATTTTTATACATATTTAAACTTCTTGGCCAAATATTGGATTTTTATTAAATTTATATCATTAAAATAAATATTTTCTATTTTAAAATATGAATTATGTCAATTTTTACACTATTCATACACGACTTTTTTAAAAATTAATAAAATCATAATTACTTTGAAGAAACTAAATTAACTAAATCCTATTAAGTAATAATCATCCCTAAAAAACATGTATGAAATAAAATGTATCCAATTATATATCATTTAATATTATTAATATCATTTATTTGATTCTTCCTTTAATTGATCAATTACTTCATCAACCCATACTACAATTAAATTTAATTATTTAATTACTATATATTATAAAAAATACCGTGATATAGGTATTTATTTTAGCTTTATAATGACTATTTGTAGATGAATAGATCCTCTATATAACTCTATATTAAAAAATATTACTTTTTTTAAAAAAAAGTGTAACAAAAACAACAATTCATTGAATAAAATATTATAAATGTATTAAAGTCATCAATCTGGCTCCAAATGAACCTAAAATTGAACCAAGAATTCTCATGGCTAGGTTAAAACTCATATAAGTTAATTATTACAAGTTATAGGTTAGTTTTATATGCATATTATATTACTTCTCCATTCAATACCTGATTTACCTTTAATTGAGGAAATAAAATTTATTACTAATGTTACTATTCATATTATACTAAAATCAATAATACCTATCTAAATAATTTGGAACATAATATTAGAAATATAAAATCCATTTTTACAAATTCAAAACATTCATGTTCTAGTTATTAAATTAAAATTAATCCATGATGTCAAAACGAGAAAACAAGATTTTTAAGGTATAAAACCATCTACATATTGACACATGTTTATATCTACTCTAAATATAAAATTAATTTCAATGACTAAAACTATATTAAATGAAAAATTATAATAACTTCAATATTTTTTAAAACCAATTAAAAATATAATCTATCAATATTAATAAATGAGATGAAATGGTTGTTTGGAGCTAAAATGCAGTATTCTTCACTATTCATTAATATTTGAATTTTGTCTAAAATTTATGAAAATTTCAACAAAAGTAAACTTTAATATCCCAATTCCAAATAATTTGTTTAGTTTTTCAAATAAAATAAATAATATGGTCAAATATTATATTTAAAAAATTTTCTACAATAAAAGGCGGTAAAATTGTATTTTTGGAAAAATACATCTTTTATCTAAAAAATTGAATTTGATCATATATCTTGTCTTGAAAAAATATATTATAAATATTAAACATAAGATTAAATATATTAAATAAATATTTCATTAATAATATCTCTATAGACTGATTTTATTATTTCATAGACTCACTTATTTTTATTTAAGTACTTTTCAAAAAAAACATCATATATATTCAATTGGTTTTTATTTAATTTCATAATTACATTGGTAACCAATGATTCATTATATATATATATGTGTTTCTTTAAACCATGTTTTCATAATTATGGAATTCCATTTCATTCAAACCATTATATGGGCTCTCTGATAAAAATTACATTAAATAATAATATTTAATTATTCATTAAGCTCGATGTGGTGTATAATGTATGTTGTCAAACAATGTGTTTCCTTTAGAAAACACATGATGTTACAACAAAATGAACATGAATCTTCCAGAAATTGATTCAATTAATTGCAAAATATAAAATATCTATTTTTCAACTCAATAGGAAATTATTCTATACTTATCATAAGTTTCTATCATGCTAATATGTTTCCTAAATAATTTTTTCATAATTTTATTTACCAATATTTATTCTAAACATTACTTGATAAAAAAAATATAAAAATAACAACTATATCAGTTTATAATCAATTAATCTATCATTGCATTGATATAATATAGAATGGATCACATCTCTAATGATTAATCAGTCTATTAGTTTTGAAGAAGTAGATATATACATTCTACCATTAAAATTTCGCTAATTATACATAGAACATAACAAATTAATATAATTTTTTTACTTGAACTAATTCAAATATTTCATCTTTATATCCAATGGAAAATTAAAAAAATTAATGGGTGAGATCTGATTCTCAGTAAGGGCATGTGAACAATAGATGTAGTTATTAATAAATAATGAATAATAAATAAAAAATGTTCATTAACTAGTAACACATTACTCTAAGTCAATATCATTAGCACTAAATGAATCCCATAATATCATTTTGAAAATATACTAGATATTAATAAATAAATTATTAATGATTGAAATAAATACTATTAGACATCATGATTTTTTATATCATGGTATATCTACCATCAAGTCCTTATGCTAAAATATATTAATACTATAGTTAAAAAGACATTTAAATTTCGTTATTTTTTTTTCATGATACATTTATATTCATCACTGGTCTATATAATTCAAGACCTCACCTACCACTTCATGTCCAATTAAATCCAAATATATCTAATGGTAGATTTAATTCATAAATAATATGACTTTTCAATAAATATCCATATTTAATAAGGAATTTGGATTAATCAATAATTTCATAGTTAATAAAATACTATAATAATTCAATACCTTGTTTAAAAATGGTACAAATATTTGGAAATAATTATATCCTCGATACAATAATGTCAATATTTAAAAGAAACATGATATCTAAGGATAAAATGTATGTGAACTCTTAAAATGATGGTATCATTAAAAAATATTCCACATTGTGAATAAGAAAAAAATTAATTCTCATTAATAAATAAATTTTCCATAATAAGATCAGTAAAATAATTTTTGAGGAAAATATATTTTTGACAATAAAATTTACTTTTAAAGAAAAATGGGAAGGAATGGTGGAAAAATTTGGTCAAAACTAACCTTATAAAATTATAAATGATTACCCATATTATTAGTTTTTCAACAATTAAAGAATATCCTCTCATGTAGTATAATTTAAAAAACATTAATTTCGTATTTTTATTGGAAAAGTCCAAAAGTTCCTCATATTGAAAATGAATGAATTATTCTATTAAAAATGTTTTGTAAAAACCCCAACATCGGTAAATTTGATTTTACAAAAAATGTACAAGAATAGTAATAAAATCTTGAAATCACTTTTACAAAACATGAAAATAGATGTTAATTATTCCATAATGGGGAGATAAACATTATCAATCCCAAATAATGATGATATTTTGAAATAAACCCTTAAAAATTTAAAAACACTTAAAACATAACCCCCATGAATAAAAGAAGTTCAAATAAAAATTTAATTTCCATTAAGATAAATAAATTCATATTATAATATATCAAATAGGTAGTATATTCAACAAAAAAAATAAATGGTGGGTATGGAATAATTCTCATAGAAGTAAAATTTATATGAGAAACCCATACCTCATGCTTCCCTATAAGTCATAATGATTAAAACTTTTATATATTGGCAATAAGATGTTATTAATTTATACTAGAGTCATTTTAATATTTATAATATCTTTTATGATACTATTATTTTATCTAATCTCCGATTTGTAAATAATATTTGTGTCTTAACCATATTTTGGGTGTTAACTTCTTTTTTTTCTCACATATTTTATCATTTATGTTCTTTCTTTTGTGCACAAGATATACTTCCATAGCCTCTAGAATTATTATATGGTTATACAAAAAAAATTTATTCACTATATTAAATTTTATATTCAGTCATTAAAATTGGGTAATAAAAATGAGTTGTATCACTTTATGGACATAGTAATCCATACATACACTAGAGTAGTGATGTCATTAATAAATGGTTGAAAATGCATGGAAGTGGATGATATATTAATTTTTCATAATAAATATCATGAAATAAGTATCATATATATATATATATATATATCCACTAAAACCATCATTATAAATATCCATGTAAAATGGTGATGAAAATTATTGCATCATTTTGTGGTGTCAGTAAGCCATACGTATACATATATGTAGATTTTGTTTTAGTATGATCTACAAGACATGGAGTATTTTTGTCTCATAATAATAATAAAGTTTCATTATAAATATATATATATATATGAATTGGGATTTGTTATTTTAGGATTCAAAAAACACATGATGTGTATGTAGAATAAAAATAAACATGAAATGGTTGGTTAATATGATTACCTCTTCTTCATTGGAGATCTATTAGATAGATTCTTAATAGATCATGGGTTGGACTTTAGAAATTACTAGTAACCCTATAATATGAATAATAATGTTTATAAGAAGAATTTATGAATGATTTTTGAGATAGTTTTCTTAATATGGTGTAAATGACTGATATAAGGGTTGTCCTTTTATAATTGGTGTGCAGAGCACTTTTGGAATTTCACAAAATACATAAACATATTTAGAAAATAATAGATTTAAATTCATCCAAATTTACAATAAATTTAGAGTGGGATAAATTTAAGTGCATTTATTATTCCCATTATTAATATTTAGGATTTTTATGATTATATAACTATTTAATATAATATTAATACCATAAAATATCATTATTGTCAATTTTGATATTATTTATTACATTGAATTTAGAAACATCAATAAAAAATCCAATAAGAAAAAATTATATTATGTCCAAAACATATCATGATCAACTAGGGAATTATTTGACCATATTTGATTTATAAAATAATGTTGATATTAATATTTTAAATAAAATGTTTTTTATTATTCCAATAATTACGTAATTTTGACATCCTAATTTTGAAATAATTTATGATAATTATTTCTTCCTAAACAAATAAAATAAAATTATAAATATAAGTCGATTAAATTTAATATTATTATTTATTGTATAGAATATCCTTTGGATTACCCAAAATTCAATATATTATAATTATTAAAAATTGAATGAAATGTCATTTATTGAAATAAAATAATATGTGGGTCACAATCATATCCTAATGGACCTAAAATTACATATAATAATATCATGGTTGAGTTTATAAGAAATGGGTTCATCTAATAAAAAATAATAATGTGTTAGGGTCTTTGTATAATACATAATATTTTATGTTTAACCTATATAGACCTATTTTTCCATAACTTGGAAATAAAATTAAAATAAATAGCATTCATAATGAAAAAAAGAGAAGTGAAAATTTTAAAAAAATATGGGAAAACTTATTCCAAATATTTAATTTATTTTTCAAGATTTATCTCATATAAGTGTAATAATTTAATTCAAAATTAATCCCATAATATTCATTGAAAAATTGTCTTCTTGATAAATGTATTTTTAAGAACAGAAATTCACATATAACAAAATATGGTATAAGGATCATTAAAGGTAATTAATTAGATGATATATAACTAATGTGTATATATATATATGTGTTTTTTATAAAATTAAAATCCTAACATGAAATTTTAATATAAATTAAATTATTGTTTTATAAAATTTATATTTTATATTATTCATTAGAAAATAAATCTTTTCCATAAAGAACAAAAAATTCTCAAAATAATTATTTTAATATTTCTTCTTTAAAAGTAATATTATTATTTTTAAATAAAAGATATGGATCTTCATTAAAATAATTAAAATATTCTCTCATAAAAACTATGATAACCTATTTATAAGGAAAACATATTTCTAATACGTAAGACAATATTAATAAAATTTAGTACATATTAGATATGAATTAATCATTGAATTTTTAATTATTATGTCCTTTATATATATATATATATCATAAATTTGTTTATATTATTCAAACATTCTAATTCAGCGGCTAATTTATAATGGTTATATTTAAATAATAATATTTTCATGTTTGTTTAAGCATAATGTTGGATGTCATATAAGATATCGAACATTGTTTTATTTTAATATTTCATGGTGTTATATAAATAAACAATAAAATTGAGTATAAGAGTATATAATGATGTAGTCTCTATTTTATTTCATAAAATGTATGTATTAGAAACTCTTAATCTAATGTGTTTATATTTTTCTTCATTAAGGCTCTTTTTATTATATATCATCCTAAAATCATTCATATTTTCATGTTTTTATATCATTTTATTCATAGTATAATTAATAAATAATTATATGTTTAGAGGGAGATTTTATGAATAATATAATATTCATCATCTATATAATATTATTCATCGGGTATAGATTTAGAAATGGGAACCATGAAATTAAATTCACATAAAAGTCAAGGAAATTATAATAATTTTTATTTTAAAAGAATAATTTATCTTATTAGAATCATTTTTTATATGTAATAAATAAATGTTTTTTTAAATAAACTTCCACCGAAAAATTAAACCATTTAATTACATAATATAAATTAAATGTCAAAGAACTGTACATTATTAAATCCTTGAGTCTTATAATTTTTTTCTATCATCACCTAGTTATTTAGGTAGAAAACGAACCAATAATATAATATATAAATCATTGAATAATTTAGTGGAAGAAATACATACTATAAGTATAGAAGCCTTGTTCCGTTAGGCGAATATACAACTTAACCATCTAGAAAATGATAATTCATTGGATCCTAATCCTATATGAGACACTAGTATTGGATGGTATATGTTTTAAAGAGTGTTTTCGTCAGATAGAATCTGTAACAAAGTATTTAGATGGGGTTTGGTTTAAAATCAAAACCTTATATTCATTATTAACAACATATAATCATGTATTTAGTGGTATATGTTTTCTTCTTCTATATTCATTCAAATTTTTATATATTAAACATATTAATATATAAAAGCTTATATAATTAATTAATTATGCTCCTTTACTTGATTAAATTTCAAGTACAACCATGTATATTCTTATGAATCCCATGTATATTGTATTTAAAACACAATCATGTAATGGTTTTTAGAAATATATAACAAAAATCATACTGAAATACATGTATACTGAGGAAAGAATCTCATAAGTCGCATTTTTTAATTAATTTAGTCCCTCAATCAATACTAACACATCAATTATAAAATTCATAATTAACCACTACTATTTCATTTATAACACAAAATTAAATCATATTATGGGTTAAACAAAATAGAATCAAATATTATATCTATTATGTAACTCTTTATCTAAATAGTATAAAATTTATATGATGTTGCTTAATTAATTTAAACTAAATTATATATACATTCAAAATATTAAAATTTTAAATCTATAAATAATATTCAAGACAGGAATAAATAAATTAGTCAATCAATAAAAACGTAAATGTGCTATATTATAATATTAATATACAATAGGCTAAAAAATTATAAATAAAGTATAATTCATAATGAATATATATGTTCCATATAATTTATGTATAAAAATATATATTTGTATCATAATTATAAACTGTTCTTGTTTTTTAATTTACTTGGAATGAACATGACATCATTCATATTAAAATATATTATTTGTTAAAATATTAAATTTTATGTTCTAAAACAATATTGATATTTCCAATTAGTAAAATAAATAATGTTCATGCTAAATGTAACATATATTTTATATTTAATATTAACATTGACTATATCATCCAAAGAAATATAAATTTACACTTAAAATAAATTTTAATAATAAGATATTTAACAATAAAACCTAATATTAACATTTATTACAATTTCATTAACTAATATCAACTCTTATTTGTTTCATTGTTTTGAATTTATAAATTTATTATACATTACGTTCAAATTTCAAAATATGTTTTTCTTGTGGAATTAGTGATCCCGTATTTATTTATTGGGATAAGAATAACAATAATTACTTTAGATTATTATGTATTTATATTTGTTTAACCTAATTATCTATTATGTATTGAGCTAATTTAAAAACATCATAAGAATCCCATCCTAAGAGATACATAAGTATATGGAAGCAACATCATGACATAAAAATGAATACAAATTGTTTGTTTCCTATTTTATTTATTTCTATTTTTTATCATAGTTTGTCCTTTGATTTTATAAATAAACAATTTTTTCGATTATTAAATTCATATTATAACTACCTAGACCAAGACATGTAGTAGTTATATGAAATAAATACAATACTTGATATATTAAATACCGAAGACCCCATTGTGATTATTTTTTTGGATAATTATCCCAAAAGATTAACTAACAAAACATATTCCATTTCAACTAATTGACATTTTTTATACTATGAGTGAAACTTCTTAATCTAAAATAATTGTTCAACATCCCCACACATTATGCACATAATATCCCTTATGGATATTACATACTAATTTTATATTCATAACATTTGGTATAGAATTATGTGAAATGGGTGAGCTCATATTCTCTTTAAGGATAAAAATAAACATTAGCACTAAATTGTCATAAGTGACAATGTTTTAAAAAGAAGAGTTCAATGATACAAGAACCCTTGATTCGATCCTGAAATAAGAATCTAATTCGTTCCGCAAAAAGTTCTGAGAGGAATTCAAGATCCTTCTATGTAAGTAATTTTTTTCAAGATTTAAGTATATGGAGTTGGGAAGGACTTACCCCTAAATGACAGAAAAATTTTTAATTAATAATATAATAATAAAATAAACTCTATTATGTGAAATCTAATAAATTAAAATTATACAGACCACCATGTTACCATAAGTGGCACCTAAAAACCAAGAACAACACTCACTCAATTAGTGAAGAATATAATTGTATAAACTAAATATAAAAATTATTGAGTATATAGGCTTGAACATAAAAAATACCATTTAGGAATGCCTAACAAAACTACACCCTATGCTTTTCCATTAAATTAATTAATGATGTTTAATAATATTAAAATACAATGATATAAAAATATGTGTTTCATCCACTTTATTTCCTAAGAAATCAAATTCCATTTACCACATTATTTAAATTTGGTCTATCCATAGTGAGGAGGTATGTGAATTTTAGAGGTATACTTTCAAAAAGTAGAGTTCATGTAAAATGTCTCTTTTACAAGTTGTTTGTTTATGAAATGGGTTATAAAGAATAATAAATATATTTTAAATAAATGTTTTGAGAAATCATACAATTATATGAAATTCCATTAAAATATATCATAACAATACTGATTTTGAAAAATTGGAAATAAAATATCACGATGTTAATGGGAAGAGATTACACCTGAAGCCATTGAAGGTAAATCCCTAAGATTATCAGCCATCGATATGTATGTTATGGGGAACATGATACTACCAAGTATCATAAGGGAGTATCTATAATATAATATAACCTTATCAACCATATCATACCTCCTTACCCAATCATCCCACACTAACACTTAGTCTTACTCTACCTAGAGTATCTAAGGGGAATCATCTACCAAAAAGATTCTGTCCAAGATAAAATTCCAATTGCCAATTTGTATTAAAAAACATGTTCAATAAGAATTATTAGATAATAATATATCTATTATAAGTTCAAAATTTATGTCTAAAATGTTAATTAATCCAATAAGTTAAAACAAATCAACAGTATATAAGGAATAAGCCTAAGCCAAACATATGGAACACACACAAACACAAATAAGAATTACCACTAAACCTCAATCCAAGGATGTGAACTTTTATTTATACCATAAACATACAAAGGAATCCACATCACTTACTAGTTCTTTTATCTTATCAATTAATAATGAAAGAGACATATCCCAATGATATTTTCTTAAATAACCCCCATTTTGAATGTGCCAACCGAGCCTCACATATTCTCTGGTTGACAACCAATTAAAAAGATATCCAATCATGCCATTTTTAATTCCACGAAGTGTTTAAAACCAGAATTTAAAATTGAAAAATCACATTTAAATTAAAACATAATTATAATGGGTAACCAAGATTTTCATCATACACTATGTGTGAAAGACTATATAAATCAATCTAAAAAATCACCTTTTATTCGAGGAAAAATATTTATTTCATTCCAAATGATATATCAAGACATTATATATTGCTAATTAACATTAAAACATGGTAAAAAAATTAGGAAATCCATGAGTCTTAAAATCAAAGGTCAATACAGGGGGAAATATGCCTCAAAAAAATTCTCCTTTAACTATAACCACTCGAATCCACCCTTTTATGCTTACAATAATTTTCACATTAATATCTATATATAAGAACACCAAGCCCCATGGTAAATATTTTCCTTACAATAAGTTAATATATTCATGGGGTCTATATATATGCCTATATTTTCATATACAAGTAATTGAAATTAATAGGACCACATTACAAAAAAACAAAGAGGAAACTAAAAATCAAAAAATCCCTAATTTAAAATCCATCAATTTTGAAGGGTTGGAAAAAACATACATGAACCCCATAGAAAATGAACTTCTTTCAATTACCAAGGAAAAACCCAACCGTAATCATAGATCTATTTCACTAAACATCATTAATCAATAAAAAAGAAAATCCAGTTAGTGTTCATCTATGTCACGCACACCATGAGGGAAAGAAGAAAAAATGAAATGAAAAACAAAATAATATAAGAACGGTTGAGGATATAAGGATACCATTAATGATCGCACACTTATTCAAGAGAGAAATTGGAATGGTATAGGGATGAAAGGATATGGTGGAACATGTTTGTAAGAGAAGTTATAAGGAAGTGATGTGTGCGAGGTATTGATGATAGAGGATTAAAGGGATTGTGCTAATGAGAAAGAGGATATATTAGGTTATTATTATTGTTATTTAATTTTTACAATTATTTTTTTTAATTTTTTATTGAATACATAAAAGACACAAGGTTTGGTTGTACTATCTATTGGACCATGTTCCAACCATTCTATCTGCACAGGTTAGCGAATCAATGGATGTTGGGGTTTTAGGATATTCATGTAGCTATCCATGGGGAAAGTATAGATCCAATATCTTGTAAAAATGGTTTTCCCGTGGTGAGTGTATAGCTTAGCCTAATTTTCCCCAACCTTGTAACACCCTCAAGAACTACAAATGGTGAAAATTATGTGGAATACCCATGGAACTCAACATGAGAGATAATGATAAAAAAATATAATAAGAAATTAATAGAATTAAAATATAAAATGGAACTTATTTTACATTTCAACCCCACCATAAAAAAGTCAACCATATGAATATCTCCTAGAAAAACTAGAAAAATTAACTTTGTAACGTCCCCAACACAGGTACCACTAACCGGCAGACTGAGATGGGTGGATACATAACCTCAAGCACTCCTCCTCATATGATAGAGGTTTCTGACAATCATAATGGGTCAAAATAGTCTCATGGGGAGACCATAGCATCATTTTACTAGATTAATCCACATGAGTAAATATATAAATAGCTGAAACACTGTAAAAATCAACAGAATGAATAAACAGACCATTCCCAAACTGGATACAACACAACCATCAATATGTATTTCATGAAATGTTATAGTGAAAAGTGATAAATATTCAAAATGCATAAAAATATTGAAATCCCTAAAATAGTCCTAGTTCTAGGTCTAGAACAAAAACAAATCTCATCTCGAACTAGACTGATTCCCAAACATTGGGGTATTTCACTTCTCTTGACCTCCAACCAAAAAATATTTCATGGTACCCAACGATGCCCCGATCAGTGTGTGAGAACATCTTAGTAGGCCACCACCAATTGTGTCTATAAAATATCATGTTAATAGATTGTGCCTGAAAAGGAAAACAATAGCATGTAAAGAAAACCGTTTAGAAATCCATTCTTAATTATGTCCATTTCCATTAACATACCAAGTAACCCATACTCATACAAAGACTCATCATTTATCAATTCACCCTTTATATGAATTTGTAGGAATATGCAAGATAAGCATTCACAACATGAGGGAATTAAACAAAACCTATCTCACCAGGAATTGTAAGAGAACAATATTCATTATCCTCACCTCAAAGAATCAATCTGTGTGGATACAACCGTTAGGGGAATGGAACTATCTCCACTTCCATAACCTGTGCATTTAGTGGGTGGAGCATGGAACCTCAGTAAAATCTCGACCCATGGTCGTAGAATCTCAATTATATACCCCACACCACAAAGCAATGGGAACATGCTTATTTATTAAATTTCACAACAACCACAATGGAATCCAACACAGAAAATATCACTAGAAACAATAAAAAAAATAAAAAATGGAGAGAATAACACAATTACAAAATCCATTAACCCATTCCTAATTTATATACCACAACATTCCATCCTCATTTCCCATTCCCATGAAAAATTAACTAATCATATTCAAGTATAAATCTAATCCCTTAGCATTTCACTTTAACTCATTTAACATTTTTTTAAGTCAGCAAAACACCAACTTAGACCATCACCCTACCATGGTGTATTACTATGATTTGTATTTCACATCTTTAAATCTTAACCACATATTCACCTTGGGATCTATGTTCTTACACATTCACTATTCAATTACATATAAAAATTCTATGTCCGGGAATATTGGAACACCCCATCGGTAGCCCTAAAATAGGTCACTTCATCCTCCATGAACCATGTATGGATCATGAGGGTTTAATTTGGTTTTTTAGACACCCATAACATCACATCACATTAATGGATCAAATAACACTTCACAATATGGTAAAAATAAAAACACTACATTCAAATTTTACCTTAAAAATCATGGGATATAAATTGTAGACCACCGACCTTGAATCCATTGATGAAACCCCTCTTAATTATAGCTGTATATCCCAATCCAACACACCTTTGAAGCCTCAACCTAGATATCATTGAAATTGAAAGGTTTGATAGCATTTTATGTAGATCACACAAAAGACACGAGCTAAACTAGAAGAGAGAGAGGATGATGATATTAGGCTCACCTAGATCTTCGATTCACTTCCAAAGACACTCCAAATAGTAAAAATAATAGGATATTGATACTTGGGGTCTCTTGGTCCCTTTGGTTCATCACAAGGGATGAGAGGAAGATATTGGAGCAAAATCCCTAGTTGGGGATTAAAATCATGGAGTACCAAAATTGTAATTTTTTTAAAAGATTCTAAGACGCATGGTTTTCCTACCCCATTTTATAAACATTAATCAAACTGTGTGGATGCCACTATCCAAATTCCCACCTACTACACTATTTCCTTGGGTTGTCTACACAGTTAGCGCTAACCATGTGCAAACCGTACAGCCTTCCCAAAAAACCCATATTTCTCGTTTTTCATGTCATGAACCCCTGGACCACACAAGAACCTCCATAAGTACATGGGTAAGCACTTAATTAACTAAAATAAAGGCCTTAAACTGAAATTTAAGTAAAATATACCTTACAGAGAAATTTGGATCTTACAACATCCCCAACTTACAACAACTCATCGTCATGACACACTTCTAAGCTTCACCAAAAAAATATAAATAGATATCGGGCCACTAGGCCAATATATCTGTTTCTTGATCCCAAATTTCCTCCTAAACATTTCTGTGCTGGAATAGAACATAGACCAAATTCACAACCTTTCCTCATAAAACATTCTTAGTGAGGCCCACAACACGAACCATATTCTCTTCAAGGGACACATCAATATAAAGCTCCACATCATCAATATCTAGAACAAGAGATGGGTTGGGGTGATATTTCTAAATTTATGAAACATGAAACACATCATTCATTCTACTATAACACTATAGAAGAGCCAATTGGGAAGCCACTAGCCCGATCCACTCCACTATCTCATATGGACCCACAAACCTAGGAGCCAACTATATTTTCTTCTGAATATGACGGTGACCCAACCTTGGGGACACTCGAAGAAGAACACTATCACCCACCCTGAACTCCAGTGGTCTACGATGATGATATGCGTAATACGTGTTCCTACTCTGGGCCATTTAAACATTTTTTTGAATCAATATAACGTTATCTGGCATCTCCCTGATGATACTTAGTTCCAACGACTCATACTCTCATCCCTCTAACCAACACATCGGTGATCTAAAAACACTCCCATAGAGTTCCTCAAAAGGAGCCTTCTGAATTGTTGCATGAAAATGGTTATTGTAGGCAATCTCAATAAGGGGAATGTGTTTCCCTGACGAGCCACTAAAATCCAAATCCCAAGCTCTCAACATTTCCTCTATCACCTTAATCGTTAATTTCGATTTCACTCCCATATTTGGGTTATAGACTATAGTCAACAACACCTGGGTACCAAGCACCTTGTGTAACCCATGCCAAAAGTGCGATATGAAATACAGACCATGATATCAAAATATTTCTCTCAGCACCCCTTGCATGCACACTGACTCTTGGACATACAATTATCCCAACAAGTCAACTGTAATGATCTCTGGGATCATCATGAAATGATCCACATTGGTCAACTGGTCTATGACCACCTAAATTGAATCACACTTCTAAGGTCTCCTCATAAGACTATCCACAATGTTCATCATCATATGATTCCGTTTCCAATCAAAAATAGGGAATTAATATAATAATCCACATGGACGGTGGTGACCGGACTTCACCTACTAACATGAATGACATCTTCCCAAAAATACAAATACATCATTCTTGATTGAAGGCCACCTAAACTATTTTCCCATATCACAGTACATCTAAGTCAAACTAGGATGTACTGCCCACTTCGATGCGTGGAACTTGTGAATCACCTCTTAATATACTCTTAATGGTACCATGACACCATCATGAATACAAACAACACCATCAGTGCAGAAAACCCAAAGAGAAGGTGATACCCCACATTTAATACATTCTAACATAGATAAACACTCTAGATCTTCCATCATTATCTACTTAATCTATTTCAAAAGCGTAGATTCAACTGCTAAGGATTCCTGAGTCATCTTCCCCAGCTCATCCTATACGTCTAGGTGCATCTTAGGAAACAAGTTCATTAATCTCCCAAATGGTGATTATTCTTGGACAACCCAATTCAAAGAATTCTTACATAGATCATCATAAGCACTATTCCCTTTCCCAAGTGGGTAGAAAAACTCAATATCAACTAATTGTAGGTATTCAACCCACCTTTGCTATCGAAGAATAATATCCCAGTACAAGAATATGTACATAAGTCTTTTATGGTTTGTAACCTCCATAAATGTTTCCCCAACAATTATTGTCTCTAATAATTTGAATACTAAACCTATTCATCTTTCTCAAGGTCATGAGTTTGGTCATTTCTCTTTTGAGGTCTCAATTGTCTTGCCCCATTGGTATCAACCTGGTTATCATGCATCAGTACTGCACCTTGTCCAACACTAGACGCATCACAAAACAATGTATAAATCTTACCTGGTTCAAGTAAAACCAAAATTGGTGTGATATTCAACAACTTATTTATCTCAAAAAGAACCTTTATCTCTCTTGACCACTCAAAGATCATTCAATTCTTGGTCTGATCCGAGATTAGTGATTCCAAATGAGATAAGTCCTTAATGAACCTCAGATAATAATCGACCAAAACAAGACAACTATGAACATAAGAAATGCACATGGGATTTTCCCAAGGCACTGCATCCTTTACTTTCTCAATATCCATTGAAAAACCTGATTTTCAGATGATGTGTCCCAAAAAGTGCACCTCACCATTCTAAAACTGCCAATTTGATAGATTGGTGTAAAATGAATGTTTTCTATGTGTACTCAATACAATGTCATGATGTTGGTCATGGTCATCATGAGTCATGTAGTACACAAATATATCATCATAAAAAAAAACAACAAACATGTCTTGATATCAGTGAAATAACTAGTTCATCAAAGCCATCAACACAACATGTGAATTAGTCAACCAAAATGTCATTAATAAAAATTCATACAGCCCATACCTGCTTCAGAAAACTGTATTTTGTATGTTAGAAAGTATTACCCTTAACTGATGCAATCCCGATCTCATGTCTATTTTCAAAAACACCCACGATTCTATAATCTGTTAGAAAAGATCATCAATTCTAGGGAAAGTGTATTGTTTCTTCACCGTTATCTAGTTCATTATCCTAAAATCGACAAAAAGTCTAAGTGACCCATCATTATTCTTACCAAAAAGCACATGTGATCTGTAAGCTAATATACTAGGACAAATAAACACCTTGTATTCAAATTCCTCATACTGAACCTTTATTTCTTGGAGTTCTTCTAGCACCATATGATATAGAAGAATGGAAACTGAATCTACAGCCAGAAACAACTAAATTGTGAACTCCACATCTCTATTGGGGGGTGACCCTAACAAGTCCTCAGGAAACATATCCTGAAACTGATTCACTATCAGTGGGATGATTGGATACTAATTCTCCGCTTAATCCACACACAACATACAACCTAAGCTGTGAGATCTCCCAACTGCTAGCAATGATGCCCGACATGGCCTGATCAAGCATCCCACTCTCCATAAAGGACATTTGTGTATCCATCAAGAGTCATAAATGTTACATGATGTCGGTAACCATTGACATGGGATTGATAAAACACTTACTAATTCACACCCCTGATCTAGTCAAAACAACACATCCCTAGGAAAAAAATCCCACCAAAAATAATATCCACTAATATCCATTAGAAAATCTATACATTTCCTGATGTTTTTGACATGTAACCCCAATAGATTATAAAGTGGAATTGCCCCACATTCATCTTCCATGGTCAAAACCAACAAAACTATGAACTGAGCATAAAAAATAGAATTTTCCACACCTATATCCAATAACACACAATCAAGTGTGGAATCCAAAAGAATCATACATTGAAATATGGATGGTCCTACCTCACCAACCTCTTGCGTATTCTGAACTGCATTGAGTTGAACCACCCCTCTACCTTATGCTCCAACCTGAGTACGCTATTTTGCACTACCATGATGGTAATAATGGTCTCTCCCTGGAGTACCACATCCACCAAATCTACTGGTATAACTTGTAGAGCTCTAACTGATATCATGGTATGGGGTAACTAACCCTTTTCCTTCACTTGACATCTTCTTCTACCACCCTTAATTTCTTGAATACTACGGGTTCCTACCAAATTTCTGCACATGGCCTAACATGTAGCATTCTCGGCACTCGACTGTTGGTCGGGGACACTTGACACACATGTGCCCCGGCCTACCACACTAATAGATAAATATTTGGTCACCACTCGAAGAGGATATCCCCCTCTTACATCTACTGTGTGAATTTCTACTCTACGGAATGTTTCCAAAATGATGCTTCTGGCCCATGAAGGCTGCACTACTAGTCCTCCCAGCATCCATAACATTATCAGTACCTAAGGCCCCATTAAGGTTTACCTCCAAGATAAGAAACTGATTTAACACTTTAGCATACCTTTTTAGATGAAGATATTAACTGAGATCTGATCTCGTGTCTTCACCTATCCTGCAAATTTATCTCCATAGCAGTCACATCTTTGGTTAAAGCTGGAATGAATCGAGGAATGTTAGTGAAATGACTAGCATAGTCCATCACAGTCATTTCCCCTTGATTCATACTCATAAAACCCACCACTTGTTCTTTTCTTAGTGTCTCTAGATAGAAGTCCTTAAGAAACTTCTCCTAAAATTCCTTCCATAGTATTCCTTCAACCTATTATGTTTTGACCATAATGTATAACCAATTTATTTCTTGTACACTCCAAATATAAGCCGAAAACATGACTCACTTTTTAATGGGAGTATCTTACTGATCAAGAATTGTCTGGATGTACTCAATCCAGAACTCTACTGCCTCTGGGCCACCCTCTCTGGTATTGGTTAGAGGGTGTTGTTGCTGAAACTCTATGGCCATCTCAAACAAACTTTGCAGAACCTGGCCTTGGTCCCATTCCATCATCTTTAGAAACTGATAAAAGTTATCATGGAACTACTATTCTCTATCACCCTAAACAACTAGGTTTCCCTGCTCTACTAACAGAGGAGAATTATAGGCAATGTCTCCTAGTCACCCAACTGGCATGCATCTTCACAGCGACATTTCTCTACAATTCCAAACACAACCTTAGAATGATGCACTAATTCTATCTAGAAAATAAGGGATAACATAAGAAGGCTCATCACAAGCCATAACAACCAATATACAATCACTGTCCAACCACTCCCGTCACATCGGGGACACTACCCTTAGCCATTCCTCCTAGGACCATGACTAACATTGTTAGCCAACCCACATAGTTTAAATCCTTTATTTCATACACCATTTCAAACCCTTCCACATATCCTGTTATTCTAACACATATTTACCTATTTTACATTTTTATTAAACATGTTCTTTCATTATCACAAAAAAAATTCACACCCCTTATTTTCCATTCATATCATCTTATTTGGAATTACATTATCACTTTTAAAAAACAATTCATCTTAACATTTACATCCCTCACACACATCCCATGTGTGTGCCTACCATGATGCATGTATCTTATCTATATAGGTGTCGAGGATGATACATGAAGTCACAGCCTCGTGTCATTCAATCCATGAGTTAAATATCACGAAATCCTCAAATCACACAAGAAGTGCATCACCCAATGGTGAAATATCATCAAATGTTACAACAAACAATAAAAACAACTATTCCCAGAAGGGGTGAATATGTTTTTTCCCTGTACATGGGTTAGTTACTCCCATGAATGAGTTGATTACCAGGGCCTGACAGTATACTAACCTCCTTATTCCATCCCCATATAATAAAAAATAGAAAGGCATTCCTCTTATAACACATTGTAACATTCCCAACCCAAGGGATACTAATTGGTGCCCCGATATGGGTGGTTACATGATCTTAAGTGCACCTCCCAATATGCCAGATGTTTCAAATAAGAACTAAGGGTATAAATAGTCATGTAGGGAGGCTATACCCTCATTTCATTATAGTAATCCACAGTAGTAAAAATATAAAAAACAGAAAAACTATAAAAAAACACAATTCATAAACAAACCATTCCAAAATTGGGTACAACACAACCATTGGTATGTATGTCATTCCATGTTATAGTATAAAGTGAACAAAAAAATATAGACAAAAAATGGAATCACAAAAATGGTCCAGGCACTAGGTCCCATACCTCCACCAAGATCATCTGAAACTATACTCAATTCCCAACAAGTAGCCATTTTCCCTTCTCCTGAACTAAAAACATGAAATATGCTCAGGTACCCAACGACAGCTCGGGGAGGGTTTGAGTACAAATCAGTAGGCCACCACCAATCATGCCTACAAAATATCCAGTTAATAGATAGTTCATGAAATGTTAAACAAAAAAATGTAAAGGAAATAGTTTAGAAAGAAAATATCAACTGATTCCTTTTCCATTAATTATCCAAATAACCCATACTCATACCATGACACTTTATTTATCATTTCACCCTTTATACATGTTCAATGGATTTGAAAAGATCAAAATTCACAACATGTGAGAATTAGACAAGTTATATCTCACTTGGCATCATAACACAAAAAATTTCATTATCCTCTCCTAGAAAGAACTATCTCGGTGGATTCAACCGTTAGGGGAATGGAACACTCTCCCCTTCCCTAACCTATGAATTTAGATGGTGCAAGTTGAAACTCAAGTCAAAGCTTGACCCCTGGGAATAGAACCTCATATCTTTTCCCAAAACTACCAATCCATTAGCACATGTATTTTTATTAAATTCAACAACAACTATATTGCAACCCAAAACATCCCATATCACTGGGAACAATAAAACAAATAAATATTGAGGAAAATATCATTACACCATAATCCATTAACGCATTCCTAATTTATAAACCAAAATGTTTCATCCCCATTTCCCATTCTCATGCTTATCTCACTAAGCATATTCAAGTGTACAGATAATCCCTTAGCATTTCTCTTTAACTCATTTAACCTCTTTTTATGCAAACCAAACACCATCATATGTCATCACATGAACAATTTGTATTACTACGATTCCCATTTCACGTCATTCAAGATTAACCACATGTTCACCATGGGATCTATGCTCTCACACAATGTCCCAACAATTACTTAGCAAAATTCTATGTCTGGGGATATTCACAAACCCCATGTGTATCCATAATATAGGTCACATAATCTTGGATTCATCCTGTGGGGATCAAGAGGGTTTAATTTGGTTGTTTAGAAACCCTAAACATCACATCACAATAATTACATGAAGAAATCTCCACAATAGGGTATGAATTAAAATAATATAAGAAAAAATCTCTATAAAACTCAAGGGATATAACATGTAGACCACCTACCTTGAATCTTTTGATGAACGTCCTTCCAATCAAGGCCACAGATTCCAATACAACATATATTTGAATCCTTAATATATATATCACCATAAAATAATGTGTTGGGAGATTTGGATGGAGAACACACAATGAAAGGACCTAAACTAGAAAAGAGAGGGGAGGTTAAGATTAGACTCACCCGGATCTTTGATTCTCTTTAAACAACACACCAAATGGTCAAAAAATAAAATTAGATGGATCTATGGGAGCTCTTGGTCCCTTTTGTTCATCACATGTGCAGAGAGGAATATAGTGGATGAAAATCCTTAGTGGGGGTTTAAAACCCATGAGTGAAAAAATTGTAATTTTGTAAAAATTTATGGGCCACACGGTTTACCCACATGGCTTTCCAAACCGTGAACAAACCATTTGAATGTCGCTATCCAAAATCCTATATACTACAGAGTTCCCATGGGCTTTCCACATGGTTAGTAATAAAAATGCGAAAATCATGCGACCTTCCAAGAAAATCCATTTTCCTCTTTTTTCATGTACTGATCCTCCGAAACACCCCCGAGATTTTTTAAGGACATGGGTAATCTTATTATTAACAAAAAAGGTCTTAAACATAAATGTATGTAAAACATACCTTACGGAGAAATCTGTGATCTTACAAAACATGGACCTTCAAATATATAAGAAAAGAACCATTTAAATGAACCTTTAAACTAAACCTGAATCCAGAGAAGTCCATTAAACTGAGGAAAAAACTAAAAATATTATATCCATTCAACTCCACAAGTCACATCTATCCATATCTATAGAAAATCACAACATTAATATTCCTGTAATATCTCAACATAAAATTTAAGAACTAATAAGAATAGTGGAATTGAATCCAATAATGAGGGGAAAAAATTAAATGAAATCGTTCTAAACATTAAAGAAATAGAATATTTATAATTCACCATGATTTAAAATCTCTATATATTTTCTACCCAAAACCATATGCACACCAAATAAAATCAAATCATTCAATAGTTCACATTAGAAAGGAAAAACAATTGAAAAAAAAATAAACTTGGGCCAGCTAGATCTTCCAATAATATTTTTCATGAAAATAAAAGATACATCAAATAAAAATATAAATATATTCCCTTAAGATGATGGACACAACATGACGGATATATACACCCATACATGGAAACTGCAACATTACTTGAAAATCATCACTTTGAGACATATTTTCAGAGAACCTATACCATAATGAATATTTTTATTCGTAGTTATGAGATAAGAAACATCAAATATAAATTCCCATTTTTATAGGTTAACTTAAATAACCATTTCGTGATTCTTAATTAGCCACAACAAACACAAGACTTCATAGGAATAAAGAAATATGACTTATAGTTTCTAAATAGTCTACATTGGATGAAAATTAGCATATGGTTGAATAATAAGAAAAGAATTAATTAATGACTGAGGCCTCATTAGAAAATGATTATCTTTTTTACACCCCTCTTCATAGGGGAAACATTAACAAGAACCAATAAAACTATACTATCAACCACCACATGATTCTTTCAAAAAAGTAAACACTATGCTTGAAACACCTCATTCTTATATTATTCAAATAATCCTTTGTAGATGAATGAATGTTATAGTTAATCTCATTACTGAGACCCCAGGTGAAATTAAGGGCGTTATAAATATATATAAACAATATATCTTAAAATTAGTATGTACCTCCTTGAAATGGTGAAAATAACCTCTTCACCGTCTATTGACCTTACCAAGCCTCTATGATCACTTTTACTTTTTCACCATCACCTCCTCTAGAACAAGACATTGAATAAAAGTTCTATTAATTTTCTCACAATGTATCCCTTATTTCATTTAGGATTGAACGATCACCTTCCATAAGTCTATAAATACTCTGTAATATAGACCCAACAATACTTTCACCCTTATATCATTCGGAGATACTAATGACATAAATACACTATAAACACCCTTGTTCTAATCCAGAACATTTTACATACCATAATCCCTAATAAAAGCAATAATAAATCCAAATGGACTCAACCCTACAACCCAAAAGGATTATGGGCGGGAAAAACAACTAGAAGAGACCCCTTTATATCCATCATTGTCTTTCAGGGTGGAATACTCGTAATAACATAAGAACACTTGAAAAAATATTTCTCACATAGAACATAAAAAAAAGGTAATATTTCCATCACAATGCACTCTTTTCATAATGAAAAACACAAAAATATAAAAAACCCTGTTTCCAAATCCATTTTTTCTATTCCAAAACCATTTTGAAACCCACAAATGTTTTAAAAAACATGACAGATTCCAAACACAGTTTCTAATTTAAATCCTCTTGGACCTAATCCATTATGTCCCATTTTGTGTATAACCCAAATTACTACATTCACTAACCTAATTAACCACATCTATGATTAGAAAAATATAACATTTATAATTAAAAAATAATTTCATTAATTAAATTTCATTAAAAATCATATTCCAAAAAACCTTTTCATTTAATAATCCACTAAACCTATCCAAAATCAAACAAAATCATCATTAATATAAAAATACACAAAATCTGGGACAAGTGGTCTTGCATTACTCGACCACATAGTTGAGAATACCATGCACAGAGCAAGAACCAACCACTAGGGGCATATTAAATTGTGCTCTTGGGGTCCACATTATTCTCTATCCCAAATAAAAACTCCCTATAAAACCAAATCACTTACAATATCATCCCCTAACATTTAAATAAGTAAAAAATGAAATACTAAATTCATAATTCAAAAAAAGAACAAATTAAAAAAAATGACTACCCCTAAAAACAAATTTACCATCACTAGTGGTGTTGACTAAACACTAATCCATGACATACATCCTATGTCCCGACATTCCTATCCCTAGTATACCTAAATTCCCATATAACAATGGTTCCTCTAATAGAATTTTATATTGAACCCATTATGGTCGACCCCAAACATGGAACCTGAGATAATATATGATATTTTCTAAGAGGAATTCTCATTATTCATAAGCTAGAAACTAGTGTTGGGAATCAAATATCCTAAATTAGGAAAAATTTATCCCATAATTTATATAATAACAAATAAATAAAAACATAACAATTATATATTCACTAGTATTGTATACCAAAAAAAATAAACATCTACATCTACCTCCCTGTAACCTTATAGTTTACCTCACAACATAAAACAACACTCACTCCCTGAGATAACGTGATCATTATAGAAACTGAAACTGATAAATTCTATAAAAAATAGTCAAGTGATTAAAAAATAACCAATATGTTTTCCAAAGTAAAGTACTCACTTTTTATTTCATTTTGATAAAAGGCTAATTTACATCTACATTGAAATAAAATGATATGAACATAGGTTTTATCCACATTATTTAAAAACAAATCACATTCCACTGTTCTCTTTATCTCAAATATGTTTTTATATAGTGGGATGTGTGGGCGTTTTAGAGGGTGAGTACGGAATGGGTCATCTCCCTTAAATTATCCCTTTTAAAAGGTTTTTCTAAAAAAAAATGGAGAGAGAGAATATAAATCATTTAGAAAAAGAAATTTTAATGGAAAAAATTTATAAAAATAACTAAATTAATTAGGGGAATCCCAAAGCAAATATAGAGAGATATAAAAGAAAATATAAGGAATGAAATGGGGTGTTAGTACACATGAAACCATACCATGTAATGCACTGATAGTATCTTCCAATGATAAATAACATAAAGAGGACATGGGAACCCCTTGTATCGTAGGTGAGAATCTGGAACATTTATTAATTTGATCTATCCTATTGGCATGCATGTTGAATTTAAATAGATCATATGCTTGGTGATACCCAACTCAGAAAAATGAGGGACATCATCCCCAATGTAGAACATGATCATTCTATGTGCACACTAGATACAGTGTTTCAGTAAACTACATCATCAAACATTCTTGGATAGTCAACTAGAAATTATTGGATCCTGTGTTCTGTTCAAAATGGGAGAAGATCCTAGGAGTATCTGGAAATCATCTATATATAAATAGTAATCAAAAGCCACACATAATCCACAACCACAAGAATAACCTAAAAACAACTCAATGGTAATACCCATTCAATTATGTTACCATATCTTTAAGGATATCATATACAATGTATTTTCATGGTCATTTATCAATGAATATGGACAGATTCACGTCCTAATGAAATTTTACCAAAGAAAACTAATTTGAAAAGTACCAAATATGATACACATATTTTTTGGGTGAAAAAATATTTCAAAACTATCTAAAAACACCACTTAGAAATCGATTATTTGTTTAAAACACATTTGTACAGATGAAAAATCATTTATAAGTCACAAACTAATTATAAACTCCAATATGTAATTTCATCGAACAATACGTGTGAAAGGATATATAAAATAAATTCGAAAAAGAGTTATAAATGTGGTTACAACTTGATTTATTTATAAATAATCCTTAAATGTGTTTTACATTGTTATTTACAATCAAAATCAGGTATAAACATCATGAAATACGTTGTTCATAAACATGAAATTCCATATATATATATATATATTAAAGAATACTTCAAAACATGTAACCATTAATGATGACCACTCAAATCCACTTATAAATTCTTAGAGGCATATGAACTTTCACACACACACACATGGATATATATATATATATAAGAAACCCAAGCATCAATATACATTTTGGCATTACCATAACTGAATATGTATGAGTTAGTCCTTATATATATGCCTATATTTATTTATATATATATAAATATTATTTTCCTTGAAATATCTCGAAGACACACTAAATAAAATATAGGAATCTAAAAATCACAAATTCACTAATTAAATGTATATAAAATAATAAGACTATAAAAAATATCACTAAAAAATGTTGGAAACTTCACTGTATTCAATAGTTATGGAAAATATTCTCTAATCAGGGATGAATAACTATAAACATCACGAGTGAAGAAATAAAAAAGAAAAAATGGGTTGGAGATTGTCCAAGGTGTTGGAACTATGAGGAGAAAAAAGAAGTGGAGTAAAAATAATAATAAGAGACTAAAGAAAGTTATTTTATTATAATGGATGATTATATATTGATTTGAGGGGAGAAAATGGGGTAATTGAGTGAGGATAATCGGTGTCATTGATTGGGGGGAAGATATAGGAGATTCCTAGGTCATGTGAGAGGGAGAAGGAAAGGGGGCTTCACCAGATTGGATTAAATGGAAGTGAATATATATATATATATTTCTTTAATGGAATAATAAATTATCTTTCAAACCATGTTAAAATAATACATTCACTTTTATATGGGGATGCACAGGATTTAAAGGTTCACTTATGACCTTGTTCATGATTGTATGACATGGATAGATCCAGTATCTAGGCCACATGATTTTTCCTATGGTGGAGTATGCTTTCCCTAAACCGTGCACAAAATATGTGGCAGAATACTCACATCCAAAATTACCCAATTATGGTAAATAACCCTAGGAATTCAACTAGGCATCAATGTAAAAAATATTTATTCTAAGAAATAAGTAAAATACTAATTAAAATTGGGTTGGGTTGTGACATATTATCTTTAAACATAAGAAACAAACACCCAAGATATCAAAAATTATAAATAATGGAATTAGTGTTATAATATAATATGACATAAATCAAAATATAGTAGAAAAATTAGTTAATAATTATGATCCCTAAGATTATAAGCATAGGCACATGGATTCAAAATGTACCATTCCTTTAAAAACTAACAAAATAGATAACATTTTAACAAAAAACAATCGATAAAATATAATATTGTGGAAAAATAAAATGTCTCTGATTTATATTTTAAATAAAATATTTTCCAGTGAATCATATTGTGAACAAATAAATTTATATTCTTCATATTTTTTGCAAAAGAAATTCCCACACATAATGTTGTCAATAAAAATAATGTAATCACAGAACATCCATCGATATTGGGATAAAAATCCTTATATAACTCATTGTATAGAAATATAGGAACATTCCATTCATCATTCATACAAATGATCATTACATAAAATCAATCATATCATAAACATCTCCTTAAAATAATATGGAAAAATTTATAATGATATCAATTATTATAACATTATAATCTTTTAGAAAAATAATTGGGGATCCTACAATTTTCTGTAACATTATAAGTGAACAACATTCAATCAATATAATATAAAATATATAATTTAAAAAATATTGATAAATTGTATATATTTATTCCAATAAAATATAAAATCATTCCATGACAGAATCTTGGTGAAACCCCTTTAATTAATGAAATTTAAAAAATGGTATACACTAAGGAATAGTTTTTAACAAAAATTTATATCTATTTAAATTGAATGACTATGAAATAAAAATATATTGATTGATCATACTACATAAAAAATCAAAATAATTATGGGGATGGTAATATTTTTATAATAACCCCATATAAATCCTTAAATACATTAATGTAAAATTACATATATGAAAAAAATAGAGTTTTAAAATAACAAAATTGGAAATAATAAATTCACATGATCTTATTAAATAATTTAAAAATAATTTTTTAAAAAAAACTAGGAAAAAAATAATTTTATTTAGAAATCATCAAAATGTATAAATAAATTTTCATATAAATTTTCATTTTTAGGGAACATTTGAGCTTATGTGGACGAAAATATAAAAAATTTCCCTTAGAAAAAATATTGTAAACGTTATCATAAAAAGAATTCATAGCTCAAATTGAAATTAATTTTTTCCAAATTTTTTAGTAAAAATATAGAAATAATGTTACTTTATGAATAAAATTTTATAATATATATTTTAGAAAATAAAATATAAAAAATTACTGGATGATAAAAAATTTAATTTTGAAAATATTGATACTCTATTTTTTACGTACATCAAACTCTCTTTGTTTAAAAAACCACATCTTCAAAATAGTATTAGATATTCCATAGAAAATTGATAATGACAATTACTATAATAATATAAAATAATCCATATTATCTTTTAAAAATAGAAAATTGTTTTGATGAAAAATATGAACATGAGGAAAAGATTCAATTAAGGGATGTATGTTTGTTCAGAATACCATTATTCTTTTAGGTGAGATAATATTCAAGATTGAATCTTGGTATAATAAGATAAATTAACCATATAAAATAATATATAACAACATATAAAATGGATAGTAAATTAGTAAATATAGTAATGAAGGTTTATGTTCAAATGAATCCATATTAACCAATTAAAGATACTTGAGCTACCAAAGTTTCTTACAGAAAACATATTTCATGATGTAAAAAAATTTCATATCTTATTATGTTTTAAAATTTAAATTTTAATTAAACAATTTGAAAAATAATAAATTATGAAATAACAATGTATATTTTACCAAAATTATATGAAATATTTTAAATAATATAATTTATAACTCAATAAACAATAAATGAGTTAATAGAAACCCTTATAACTAGTTAATTTTTTAATTAAAAATTTCCTAAAAAAACACATATTTGTTAAAACTAAATTACCATGAGTAAAAATTATTTCAAGATATTAAATCTCCAATAGTTATAATATAAAACATATAAAATAAATTTGGTTTCAAATACAAATTATGCCCTAATGAGAGGATGTATAGGTGAAAACCCTTACGCTGTTCACAATTCTTTCTTCATATGCTCATAATCATCAAGAATAATTATAAAAAATTTGGTAAATACATACCTATGAACATTATTAATAACTTTATCCATTTATTCTCCCCATTTACAATCATTATTTTCATATAAAGTTATATATTTAGTTATATTTTACCTAGTTTCAATGTACGGGGTTAGTAACCTTAATCATTTCAAACTAATTTTTTATCATTGGTGTATGTCTTAATATTAAATAAAAATGTAGTAATTAAAATATAATTAATTTTACTTTATGGAATAAATTATATTTATTTGAGATCTTTTTATATTCAGTAATGAGTGTTTTTTTCTTTTTCTACGAGTATTAAATCGACAAAAAACTTGTTTCAGTGATTCTTAACCGATGAAGAGTTTTCTATTAGGTAATGTGTCAAATATTGATGTATCCAATATAGGAAAATAAAAAATATATATTTATATAATATTATACATTTTATTATCTACCCATATCCATCTATGATAAAAAAATTCATATAATTGTTTATGTATGTCATTAAACTAACCAAAACATGAGCATACCGTGAACAATTGAAAATTATAATATTTTATAGTTTAAATATAATTATTTTAGAAGATTTTGGAACTTATTTATTTTTAATTAGTCTAATAGATTATAATTTTAAATATTTTGGAAAATAATTTATGGCTGTTAAACCATTACATAGTATGCATACTTGTTTCCACTCTTAATTCTCTTTTTTTTGAAGGTTGATTGATAATCATTTTATCATAAAAATGTTATTAAATTTTTATTAAAAATAATAATTCATATATGAATCTATATATTTATATTTTACAATTATTCATAGAAAAATAAATTTAATTTGGTGTTAAAAATGGAATGTGTTCTAACCTTTAGGAGGATGTCTCCAGGTAGGAATGGATGATGATTTCCTTTTTTGATAAACAATAAAAATTATTATCAAGGTTTAGTATTGACAAATAATAAATATATTATAATCATTAGAAATTTATATTAAATTCTATTTCTAGACCAATAATATATTCCCATGAAGAAAAATGACCTTATTTATTCTTGGAGGTATTATTCCTCTAATAATTATGTTTCATGTTTCTTCCTTAATATAAAATGGAAAATTTGGACGATGATATTATAAAAATGATACCTTCTAGATCCCAAGAGAATTTGTGGTACATGAATATATAGTTTGATCTATTGTTTTTCCATTTCCACATTGATGGTTGACCATGCTTGGGTGTAACCTCCCAATTGGTCAGTGACGCTGGTGGAGTCATCATCTCACAATAATGCATGTTCTATGAATACCTCATCGTGTAACTTTTATAGTGGCTCAAATGGGTTGAGGATTATGATATTTCATGGATGTATGTCATGATTTAGTAAACTCATATGGAATATCATATTTCCCTTACCCATGATCCAAATATTCCACATTGGAATGTCATATCGGAATCAGTGGAAGGTTCTCTAATTATTACCTTGACGAACCCATATTTCTTAGAAGCATCATAGATTCGCCTATGGACTCTTGTGACATGTTTTGGGGGAGAAAATCATCTCTCATATTCATAAAAGAATTTATTGACTCATGGTGTTTGGAAGATCTTGCTTTTTATTTAGTTCCAATTGGTCATGGGTTATAAATTCTTCACCCCTCTAGGGCAGACTTTTTCAAGGCCCTCTCTTCTTGTCCCAGATCATTAGAATGATGGTGCTTTAAGCATAATCATTGGTCCATGAAGGATTATATATTATTTTAATCCCCTGGTCATGTTCTAGTTTAATTTTCATGGGATCCCACTTATTTCCTTTAACCCATCCCTCCTACAGTGAATTAGGTACTCCTGAAGAGTTTTTGTCTTTGTTGATGGGTGATTTCAAAAGCCCCAGGAGGCTTCTGTCTCCTGGATATCTGTTCTAATGGACATATCCTAGGTTATCCAATCTAAAAGTTTATCAAAATTGATATATCACTATAATAGAAGAAATATATAGTTTATCCTAACCCTCCCAGGTTCCTCTTATGTTGCAACATTCACAGACACCCAGTTCCATCCTATAGAAGATAGAGGGAAGATATCTAAGATAAGTGGTAGTTTTCTCCTTCAAATGTTAGTTGGATACCTAGAATTTCATTCTCATCCCCTACTCAAATTATGCTCCCTACATCAAAGGTGTTAGTGTAATATGGAGGTGCTCTATTATTTTCATCACTATCCATACAGGCATCTCTTACCACTTTTAGTAATGTGTCTCGTAATGGTCATACTCGTCAATTTTTGGTTTAAAACATGCATGGAGATGGTTTCATTTAAGCATTATCTAACTATGGGCCTTCATGGTGAGTTGTGATCTATTTTTTCAATGATCCCTACAATCTCTCTGGTCAGGTAAATATGATAGCCTCATTCGGGTCACTTGACCATGGTCGTCTTCCCAACGACCCTATTAGTTTTAAGAGGCTGGATGTTTTTATGAGGATCATAATTGTGAATTATTTATATACTAGACAGTGACTACCCAATAATCATCTAACTATGATATAAAAAAAATTCCCTTCCACTCTGGTTCATACTGATACCTCTTTCAGTATATTATCACATGTTCTAGTGGATTCTGTTCCTTCTTCTTCTTCACGCTCTCCGGTACCCAACAAAGTTTTTACTAAGTCTAATTCTAACTAGATGAATTCATTCACCACTCATTATAATATTAATATATATAACCCAAAGACCTAAAAAATTCATATTATCGTCTAATTTTCTCTTACATAGTTTGGAATTCCCCTGTCCATTGATCATGAATGAATTCAGATTTTTTATCCGGTGAATTATCTAATAACAATTCTTCTGATGTCATATTAAAAATCAAAAAAAAAATTAATCCTAGATTATATCCTTCTCTATAAATATTGGGCTCTGTAAAAAAATGTATGTAGATTCACTAAAACACCTTATCTAGGTGTTATGGAAGAAAAACATACCAGTTTATCTTATCAATACCTCAAAACATCATATTACAATTAAATATTTCCTTTAGAATTCAATGAATTTTATCTCTTTTTTGTATGCCAAATGAAGGTCGAGGATGATAGATAAAGGAGGATTGTTGGATTTAGGGAATTAATCTATACAAATAAGAACGTTTTGGGTGTTCCCCTATGTTTTCTTCTCTTCCCCACACCTAGTATAGCATTTACACAAGATAGTTTTTTCCAAAATTTCTCATAGAATTCACTCAACCATAAACAGTGTTTGATCTACATCAACATCCCTCTTTACAAGGAACATAATAAACTATTATTCAATAGAAAATAATTGAATTCTTGGATAAGGAATATTGTATCTCCATATAGGTGAATCCCTATGATAGATCAGACAATGATTGTTTTTTAGAGACACCCCTCCAATGGATCGAAGGCCGTCATTTTTTATTGATTTATGTTAATCCACCTTTCAAGGGATGAGGTGAAACCCTTACAAGGCCCGATTATGTCATTCTTCCAGGTCTAGTGCATCTGGTATCAATATATTAATAATGATGAGTTAATGAAATGGAATAGAATTTAGTCTGCCTAAAAATTATTATGTTTTAGTGTCTCAAAAGAAGTAACTACTGATCAACTATTTTATTAAATCGATTCGCCCAGAATTGTGTGGCGCAGCTTAGGGAGCCGCACTTTTTACATGTATTTTGAAGATAATTGTTTCGCATTTTTCGTTCTCATTTTTAGGGAGGTTGAAAATAGCTTGGAATGAAATTATATAGAATCTATTATTTTTTTATGGATTCTAGTGTATATAGAATTTCATAAATATGTTGTTGTTGGAAGAATGTATGTTCTCTAGTTTTGACTTAATGTCTTGGTACATGTGCTTGGCCACTAGTCTAGTTCCTCTTCTGAAACATTTAAAAAACAATAGTTATTTTATTATATTCATTGATGGTAGGGGATATGATTCTTTAATATAGGGAGAGAAATTATTGGTTAGATGGGTTTAGTGGAATCCCCCAACAGATGGGTTCAAAATCAATTGTGATGGCTCTTATAACCTTGTCTTTATGAGAGGAAGAAGAGTTGTTCGTCACTTAAGCAGTTCAGTGTTTCTTAACATCAGTGGTTTATATAGGAAATAAAAATATCTTCTAGAGGAATAAAAATATTCATTGAATGTGATGGAGGGGGTTTAATCCTTTAATATTAACCCCTAGGTTGTTGAAAATGACTCTAATGTGGTTCTCAACTCTCTGCATTAGAGGCACGACACTCTTTGATCCATTGTCTATCAATTTCAATAATGTATTTCCTATATTGTTCATGATAAAATATCAAATACTTGGTATCAATTTAATAATGTTTCATACTTTATAGATTCTAAAGTTACCATTGAGAACCCTCATCTTATTTATTCTGAACATGGTGACCTTCCCATAGAGTGAATATCTTTTATTTAGGCTAATTCCATGGGACTACACATTTTTAAACCTCCACGAATTATTTGGTTTTTTGTTTCCCATATTTCTTACTATATTTTCTTATATTATTAATAAAGTTAATCACATTTAGTGAAAGAATGTTTAATTATTTTTACAACAATGTAATATCAAAAATGTATACTAATGAAACCTATGTTATATTTTTAATATGGAATAGAGAAATCTAAAGAAGTGAGTTCGCAAAAAATATAAAGAGAAATGAGAAATGTATTCTAGGATCATATAACGCACTTCCTGTATTATCTCCCATAAAAAGAGATTTAATCCTTCATGAAATTTTGTTTTGAGTGAAAAAAACCTCTTTGAGATGTATAGAATTATTAATGAGTGTAATTGTCTATGTTTGGTCCAATTTTTTTGGGGTTGTGGAGTAGTTTCCCTTTTTTTATCAAAAATGGAATGTAATTGTTTAAAATTCACAAATTATTTCAATAATTGTATGTCATAATTGTCACTCTCAAGTAATGTGGTCAATAATGTTACGAAATAATAGATTTGGGAAGAGGTATGTTTGAAACACTCATGAATAACAAAATTAAATACATGCCTTTCACATGTTAGACCCATTACCTTTAAGGTTACACATTTTTACCATTTTGGTTTTCATTATTTTTACTAGTTTTTACAAGGATATTTATCAAATATGGCCAAAAAATGGTTCTTAATATATAATTTATACTGAATGATTTCCAATTATCTATAAAATTTGTTTTATTAATTTTTAAAAAATGGTATATAATAATTGAAAACTACTAAGTGTATTATGTGTTAAAAAACTATTTTTCTAAACAATATACTCATGTTCAAAAATTGAAAATATTGTTTTTGTATTTAAAAATACATTTCATAATTTATAAAGACACTTAAAAATACATATTTTTTTATAAGAAAAGGATTCATCAATTTATAAGCAATTCTTATATACAAATAATTTCATAAAATTCATGTTATTTTTCAAAAAAAATGGGATTTCACACGATGGCCTAAAACTCAATAATTTTAGAAAAATCACAAAAAATTCCCATAAGATAATATTTAAATTTAGAATTAAATAACGAATTAATTTTTATCAAATTATAATTTTAAAATTTATATAAGATATAAAATAATAATTAGTATTGATTATATTGAAATTTTACCTCTTAAAACATTGATATATTTAATCCTATTTAATATAAATTTGTAAATAATATAATATTAAAATAAATGTTCAAAAATATTAATGTTACCTATAATAATAAACTATTAATTGATATCATTTTAATTTAATTATATTATATAACAATACATTTTTAAATGTTTCTTACGAAGACATCCTTTAAAAAATAATAATCAAAGAGAATAATAATATAAAAAATTTTAATTGATTATAATTCTTTTATCTAATAATTTTTATTTTATTAATTTAATTTTAAAATATTTTGTTTAATATTATTCATGTTTTAATTAATTTTTGGGCTTCATGCCACACAAGATATTTATAATGTATTAATTTAATGGGTCTAAAATATCAGGTCACTACATTCTACACTCTAAAATAAATTGCAATGTCACAATTTTAATTATTACTCGCTAATGAATTTTAGGGAGAGTATTCTTATAATATTCCTTATTTATGATATATATTTTAATATTACGTCCACCATTCATTTTTAGTACATTTCATCTTACATATCATTCATTAAAAAATAATCATTTACACAATCATATACACCGGTATATATATACCCTAATCCTGTATTCTTCATTTCTTCCATTCAAAAAAACATTTGAATATATTATACATTGAACAATATAAAAATTATGTATTCCTTTATCAATTAACTCTTATATTCATCCACTACTTCATTGTGTCACATTGTAGTCTAAATATCTCATGATCCAAACAAATGAGATAAACATCTCCAAAAATATCACTAATCAACATTTCATTAAATAAATAATTAATTCCAAGGCTATCATTACTATCAAACTCACTTTCTCAAAATCAATTATACTTTTATTACATTAGCATTAAGAATTTATTAAACCTAAGAGTTATTTTAACATCAACCCTATTGTTTATTCTCATTCTTCTTAACATTTTTCATTAATGTGAAATGGAAATAACAAATTGATATGGTATTCTAAAGAGAATGTTTTGTTACTAATGTATATAAATAAATAGTGCATGACTAGATGTTAAAAAATAGTCTCACTCGCCATTCACCATAGCGATGATTGAGTTGATTCTTAACCATCAATTTTACGGGTTGATTCCCCTAGTTTAATTTTTTTTATAGCCACATCCACATTCTTGTATCAGTAGAAGGATGTAATTTCATATAGAAACATATAGTCACTACATTATTGAGACTTCATATTTTCTTATTTCACTTAAATTCATCACTTATACATATCCCAAAGTGTTTAACTAAATTCCACTTGTCATAATCACTAAAATATTTTGTATTACGTCATAAAATTGAAAAGATTAAATGGAAAATTTTAATAATGATCAAACAAAATGTATCAAACCTTTCTAAATATTCTATCTCATAAATGATTTTTAGTGTATAACATCCCAATCTATAAATTTATCTAAATCCTTACTTGAATCTAACTATGATAACCTAGACCTAATTATTCAGAAATTCCAAAACATAAATGAAACATTCCATTAAAATAAATTCTCAATAATATTTTATGAATAGAGAGTTAAAGAGTTTGTAAAAAAATTCACTAACTAAACTCACTCTCATTTAACTAACATAAATTTTTCCAATATGAGAGACTAAACATATTCCATAACGATTCTTCAATATTCCCAGAAAATTATCCACATCAGAAGATCTATTTGATATTACCTCTTTTTCTGATCATCATATCTTTGGTGGTGGAAACCGATGAATTGGGTGACCCCAAATTCTTAGAATGTGTAAATATAAGCCATATAAATTAAATATAATTAGTTTTCATAAAAAATAACATTTTTATAATAATGATACATAGTAAATTTATACAAAAAATTGTGTACAATAAATCATGCCATAATTCTTATAATATCATATAAAATTTATAATAATAGAGTGGAAACATGATTCAATAATCATGATCTATGATTTCACAACAGTAAGAATATATCATGGAAATGTAACATCCCTATGAAACCTATAATAAAAATTAACATTAGAATAAAGATATTAATAGTTAAATTAAAAAATTAGGACAAAAAATATTCATCTATTTATGAAATAACAAAATTTCCATGATTTATGTTCTCAATAATAAAAAAGATCGTACTTCATATTTTGAACAATAATTTTTGACACTTCATGTTGTGATCAAAAAATATTCCAAGGATTAACAGCCTTTTCCCATTATATATAAATCATTAACCAATGAATTGGAGGTAAATATAATAACCAACAATCGTTATGGATACATATATAAGTCACATTAAATAAATCAAATCGTATATAACCCATGGGATGAATAATGACAAATGGACATTTCCAAAAATTATCAATAAATAATATACAGATGGTAAATAAATAAGTATCGTTAGATATTCAATAACAGTCTAGTTAAATAGAATTTAATAATCATAATATAGAATATGATATTTACACTATATAGAGTAAGGTAGTATTTTTTAGTTAATAATTTCACAATTCAATAGATGAATGCAATCACGGTGCACACACTTCAATAGAATAAATTGAAAATATCGTACTCATAAATGAAATCATTGGAAGAAATTTTATTCCTATTTATATTGTATGGCTTGGAAAAAGGAAGGTAGAGATGGATCATATTACATAATCCACCAAGAGATACAATGTGGATAGATATATTTCCATAATTTCCTTGAATAAGGAATAATATATAAGGTAGGGTTTCATATTTTTTTTTACTGAAATACTATTTTTTCAAAACCCTCATAATAGAAAAGAATGATATAATTTATTTTTTATGCTTTTTATGAATAATTATTATAAATATATAAAATTACCTATATTAGATTTTCCAAAATGAGTGGAGAATAATATTGAGAAGAATATATGTGCATGAAATAAATATAAAATTATGAGATGGAGTTCCATTCATGATAATTTTTTTGAATTTTTTAAGAGAAAAATGTAGTAGAAATATTGGAATAAACAATGATTTCTACCTATAATGGTTAAAAAAATTACAAATAAAAAATTAAATGAATCAGTAAATTCAAAATTGAATGTTTATATTAAAATGAATTCATTTATCTCAAAGGGAGGAATTTGATTTATCAAATATTATTATGGAGAACATGTATCATGTAATAAGATACATTTTAAAAGTACTTTATGTAGTGAAAATATAAATCATTATAATTAAAAGAAAAAAATTATCACATAAAATAATTAATGGACATAATTTACACAACTTATTTGAAATATGTTAAATATGAAAAATTTTAAATAAAAAAATGATAATTGAGTTAAGATACCCCCTTACAAATTAAGAATAATTTAAATCAATATAACATGAAGTATTTACATTTAAATTGAATTTAAATTACCATTAATAAGATATATGTCATGGTATGTGTCATGACATGCCATTGCTTAGTCCATGAACCTACTCATACAAACCCAATGGTCTCTTATAAGACCTTGGTTAGATTATAAGCACACCACATATTAATACTCATTGGGAATACTTTGTAAATTAATGATGATCCATATAGGCCAACACATTATCTTGAACTGTGTTTTCTCTTCCCTGTCACACACCATGAGAATCATGTTAACAAATACCATTACAAATTGAGTACAATTTTGATTAGTATCTTGAACTTTGTGCATTTAAATTGAATATAAATTACCATTAATAGTATATATCTAAATATATGTGTCAGGACACAACCTTCCCTTGGCCACAAACATAATCATATGACCAGACCGTCCCCAAACCATGATCCTATTCATATAACCCCAAAGGTATCTTGTAATACCTTGGTTATTTTATAATCACACCATTGTATAATACCCACCAGAGTCACTTATCATACTAATTATTTTCCCCATAGGCTATCAAAATACTTTTAGTGTGTTTTTTCTACATTCCAAGACACACCATAGGAGACAACCCGGAATGTCACCCATCCTGAACACAACCCCAAAACAAGCATTATTTTCTTAATAGTTCCAATTAGGTTGTATCTTGAAAAGAAATATGAACCATGATAACATGGTTAGTAATATTTTTTCGATCTATGTATCAATTTTCCATGGGTGTTACAATATCCCCCACCATAAAGATAAAAAACCATCATTAATGATCCAAAGCATCAAAACTCGGTGCTTCCTCTATAATTGTAGTTGGGTATTTCATCTGATATAATTATTTATGACTTCACCTTCATCAGGAAAGAATCCAATTCATCAAACCCTAAGATTCCCTTCTACAACATTACTTTCCTTTCATGTCCACCACATTATATTACCTATCGATGTCAGTTGTCATCCTAATGACTATCCCCATAGGCCAAACATGTTCATCTAGTGTTTTTTTCCTCACTCACAATCACCTTGGGAAACATCCTATTTTTTTACCCATAAGAATCACTAATTAATTACTACAACACATAACATTGGAGTTCTGATCAGGCTCTCTCCAGAAAAGAAAGGGTCTCCATTTTGATATGGGTGGTTATATTTAGAATATTTTAGTCACACATTTCCATGAATGTTGCATTATGGTATCTCAATTTGGATGCACATGAGCCTCAGCCCAGTTGGTGAGTTATCCTTATGTGCATCCACAAGACCCAAGTTCAAAACCCAAGACGAGGCATATTTCCAGGGTACTGTAGCAGTTACTGTAGTAGGAACTGTAGCAGTTACTGTACCAGGTAATGTTCGGTACTATAGCAGCTGGAACTATTTATTTTGGGCCATTGGTTTGGGCTTGGAGTCCGTATGGATTTCAGGCCACCCAGGCCTTCAGGTCAGTAGGACTTTCCAAACACATTTAATTCTTTTGGGCCACCACATGGCCTTTAAGCCACATGTCGTTTCCCCAGACACTACAAAAAAAAAGTGGTGCGCCAGAAGAGGATTTAGAGCAGGTGCACTAACCAGAGAAGAGCCAAATTAATTTGTCATAATGAGAGGGTATGGATAAGCCATAAAGACCAGCCTGTGCTTTCTTGGGAAGCCTCACCAGATGGCCATGCGAAGGTGGAGAGCTATTATCATGATGCAGATGCTAGGGAGGGGCAGTTCCTTGTAAATAGTCAGGTTCAATTCTCTAAGTCCTTCGGATCATGTTATCTCCTAATCCTATGGGCCATGTAATCTTTGATCCTACAGGCCTTGTAAGGGTTCACCCTCATCCCTTGAATTGGGGGTTATCAAAAATCAATAAAAATAAAGGCCTTCGGGCCATTCAGATATCTCAATTTGGATGAATATACATAACACAAAATCAATTTGGGAAATAAAAAGCATCCAAAATAGAATAATTTGATATTAAACCCCCCTAAAGTTTTTAGATTCATTCTCCATATGAACAAAACATCCTAATTAAATAAATTTTTTATTAAAAATATGTATAAGTTCCTTATTCATAATTACAACCAATTATAATAATAATTTTTAATTATAATATATATTTATAGATTTAAATAAAATTCAACATCTTATATATTTTATTATAGTCGTTTTATACTCATTTTTTGTAGAGAAGTTTATTATTTATTCTTATAAAAATTATCATAATTACCATATCTATAATGTTACAATAATGGGTGAAATATATCAATTTATAAAGGTTTATTTTCCTTTCATGAGTGCCAAATTCTCCATCCATGTAGAATAAATTGACCACAATCATATTAATGTGATTCATTACTAATGAATGGTGTTTTATGAGTTAATTTGTGCAATATTTATATAACCATTCAATAATAAAAAATTATTATTCATATATTAATATCATATGAGTCAATTTATTATTTTTTATAGTTATCCATAATATAAATTCATAACACTATTTGAGTATGTGGTTAAACCAACCAAAATATGAACATAGCATGATTAATATTTGAATATGGGAAGGTATTATTGAAATAACTATATAAATATATCATATTAGTCATATTTAATGTTCAGTTTTTATATATATAAAAATTGTAAATAAATTTTCAATGAAATTAAGGATGTGAAATAATTACATTGTCTAAATAATATTGTTTTCATTTTATGTTTTCATGTTTAAAATTGATGATTGTTCACAGTAAATATAATTTACTTGTTATTAACTTTTCTTTAACATGTCCCTATTAATATAATAAAAATAATATTTATTGATTAATATAATTTTTATTTCCATAAATCAAAGGAAGTATTGAAATACGTAATACAACCTACTATGGAGGAGGTAGTACACACTTACCTAGAGATAATGATTTATTTTTTCAAGAAACAAGGAAAATAAGTAATATGATAGAGAATATTAGAATAAAAAATATATCATAAAGATAATAAATATATATATTTTTTCCATTATTCCAAAATAGGTCCGGATATGAGGGAATCCTTACTCATTCATTCATGGATATAGTAGTTCTCACATACACCCATTACACATTTTAAATATTATTAAGGGAAAAGGGAATATGTGGTTAATGATTATAAAGTACTTAAAATAAAATATCAGTATACTAACTATTCTGGTGTTTTAATTTAATGGTGTTTTATATAAATTTGAATATGATGGAGTGAAAAAAATATCAAGGAGGAAGATAAGTTAGTAATGCATACCTCCCTTTATGGATTATTTCTATTGTAATGGGGGTCAACCAATAACGCTATTTTATTTTAAGAATACCAAAATCTTTTAAGATCAGTATGACTATAAAGGACATGATTGGAAGGATTATAGGATAAAAATATGGTGTCATTCTATGATGTGATGTGTGGAGGGGAGTTCCCCTTTCATAAGTGAATAGGGTGGGAATTTGGGAAAATACATAATACTTTTTAGTAATGGGAAGTCACTCTCAAATTATGTTGCTCCAAAATTGGTAAATAATTGAGGTGTATAAGTGATAATGTCTATATATACATTAACTACTAAATTAATAACATTTTATTAATATTCTACTTCTTTTACCTCTTAGGATACTCAATTTAACCATTTAGGACTTATACACTATAACTATTTTTCTCATAGCTAATTTAACATATATTTATAAAAGTAAAATTTCTCATATTATATATTTTTTATTAATTCTTCCAAAATATTAATATGTTCCATTATTAATTTTAACAAAATTGGAAAATATTAATTTTAAACAACTAAATATATAATGTATTAAAAAAATACTATTTATTTATAAAATAATTTCAAAAATGTAAAACAAGGATTTCTAAATTGAAAAAAAAACTTAAAATATTAATGCCACATTTAAATATTACATTTAGTTTTGTAAAAAATATTTAATGAACATGCTACTCACAATTAAAAATATTTTTTTTTATAATTTATATGTTATTTATAAAAAAATTCATTCTGCTCTCCATCTAAAAAAATGTATTCGTATAAAAATCCAAAATACATACAAAATGATAAAATTTAAATTTAAAATACAAAAAATATGTTATTTTTTTTAACATCAAATTAAAATTTTTTTAAAAATAAAAAATATAAAAAGGAATGATTTTACTAAAAAATGAATTCTTAAAATTCCGGTTTCTTTAATCATATTTAATATAAATTTTTAAATCCTTTACTAGTAAAATTAGATTTCAAAATTATATATTATTTATTATAAAAAACATCTAAATTTTTTTAATTTAATATATTAAGGTAATATATTGTAACTTTTATTAAATGGTTATTCGAAAGGAATATTTTTTAAATTATTAATATCATACAATTAAATTATATAAATATTTTAATATATTATTATCATTTTTAAAACTAAGGATTTTATTATTAATTTAATTTTAATATATCATGGTCCATTTTAGTCAGGTGTTTTGTAAGAATTTTTTTCAATGAAAAAATTTATTAATGATAGTTTTATTTATAGGGTCTAAAATCACAATTAGTTACAGATATATCCTTGACCATTAGTACTTTCATGGGTGGGAAAAAAATAAGTATTTTAAGCATATTACTTTTTGATATTTTTTTTAATCTATTTGGATGATAAATAGTCATTATAGAAGAAATCATTTATATTATACCTCATTGGTTTTTATCCCAATATAACAAAACTGGCATGCCATGTGTTTCCCCGCATTTTCTTATTTTGTGCATTAGGAATTTTTTTATCATGATCAAACACCGAAAAAATGATTGATATTTTTTTACTAAAAAATAAACACAAACAATAAACATAAACTAATTCCATATATATAATTTTAATGGAATGGAATCATCAGGCTCATGCACTATCTATAATTATCATGATCAATGTCATTGAGTTTATGTTTTATTGATATTAACAAAAAAATGTTTATACAACTATAGTATGTTTATATCTAACATATAAAGTGTGGGAATTTTAATTCTATACCAAGAATAAATTATTCGTTTTTAAGACAAAAAAATTGTATTAATCTTGAATGGAAGAAATAAAATCACCTTTAATAACCTGTTATATCTGGTTAAAAAAAATATTGGACACATAATGCTCTATTAACTAATAATCGGAAAAGAGAAATCATGTTAACGATTCAACATGAAAATAAATTATTTAAACCATGAAATTAATACCACTAAGATCATTTATAAACATATTAATTTTGGAATCTGAAATAGTATATGACTACTCCTGATCCCATTAAAAAATTATGAAGAATGACATCAAAGAATAGTTGAAATCATTACTATGTCTTTTTCTTCTGATTGATCTATTTTTTGAATACATTATCATGGAAGATGATAAATACATAACCATTATTTTATTAATATGCTGATTTAATATATTGTAACAATTTCCCTATTTTATGTTATGATTAATCTATAAACATTGGTTTGGGGTTTTCTATACAAAACTAATGTTTCTATAAGTATTTATACTGCTAAAAAATATATGGGATTTAATAATTTATTCAACATTATGAAAGTAAACAATTATGTTGTTTCCCTATTATAGTTAGAATTTATTTAAGGGTTATGACTCTTATATAAAATACATGTATATAAAGTGTAAATCACACTTATTGATGATTTATAGGGGTTGTGTAATGTAGAGTAGATTTTTTATTTGAACCAATTTAAATACATGAATTATATATCATTTTTTATTTTTACTATTTTTTAAAACTATCAATTCACCGACCCACTAGATCCAAGAAAATGAATTTACTTGGTGAAACATTTTACAATAAAATTATTAACTTAAAATAACATAAATAAAATATAATCCAAATAAAATAAATTATATTATAAATGGACAAAAATAGTGAAGGTTTTTAAGATTTTAATATTAATGGTCTGTTTAAAAATATTTATACTCTTTAAATTATTTAAAACGATACATTTTGTGTACAATGTAACCCCTATAATGTTTCCCATGTTGTTTAATTACTCAATAAACTTTTCACCCTCAGAAATCCCTGGCCCATACCACTATCCTATGAAATAAAGACGTAAATATATATTTATTTATATATTTAAAATATCTTATTTCAATTCATGAATAATTTATTAATGAAATTTTACATTTATAGGTTATCACATCATTGTCTAAAAAATTATTTCATTAAAATTTTAAATAAAATAACTTCTTTAAATATGGTGTCAGAAGTTTTGTCCTCAAATTCCAATAAAGTCATGATGCTCTATTTTTTAATACTATGAAACTTTAAATCCTTTAGGAATCATAAACATATATCATTCTTTATTTTTCAATAAAACCCATTATGATTCATCCATTTATACTATTTTATATTAATGAAAAATGGTATCTTTATGAAAATTTCATTAGTAAACATGATTTCTATAGGAAATTGTTTTTTTTTATATTATGCTGTTTTATAATTCTTATAATTTATATTGATTCATCTGTTTGGGTTATTAGGATATCACCATGTGGAATTGATAAAAAATTATAAAATAAAACACTATTATACATGATAAAATATAAAATATTTAAAATAATTACATAAATTATTAATAAATTTAAGTAACTATTAATGGACTGAAGCCTTCCTTATAGTGGTTGAGGGTGATCAATATGTAGATGATTATCTGTTCTCAAAAAATATTATTTCCACTAATGTATGGAATCTTCAATGATAATATTAAAAAACATATCTCATATTTTCATGGCCTACTAGAACCTTCAATTTCAATTTTGATCATAATTGTTCAGAGATTTTACTTTTTGATATCTCAATAGTTGATTATCACAAACACATGGTCAAGGATTATTTTTATAATCATGTTTTAAACTATTTAATTGTTTCATCATGGATGATTCCTTTTAAATAATTTAGTAACATTATAAATTAAGAATCATATATTTTACTATATTAAAAAAATCTATAATATATAGTATTAACCAAGTATACATTTTTAACTAATAAAAAATATATATTACCCTAATAATATTACCTAATATTTCAATTGATTTATCAATGTTATATTAAATGTAAAATATATGGATTTAATGTTTATAATATTACATATTTCAATCCATTACACATACTAGGACACTCAAACAACATTAATCACATAATAGCTATAACATGGGAAATAATTAACTCATAAACATTTCCACTACAATGAGCTTTAGTTTATAAATCCATGAATAATCCATAATAACGTATTAGGATAACTAATTATATCTTATTTATATAAATACAAAAAATTATTTTATAAATAAAAAATTATTCAATATAATTTTTGAAGAAGTCATATAGTATTGTAGAAATGAGTTAAAAATGAGTAAATTAGTATTTTAATGAATAAAATTTGGGAAATAAAATTCCATTATTTTGAAAGTATTTGAGATGATTGATATTGTAAAATTGGAAATATATAATGTTATTTAGTGTATTATTGAAATAAAAATTCAAAAAAATAGAATTTTTTATAGTATAGATGTATTTATGCATATTTTATGAATGGATAATAGAAGACATGAACAATTGTAATTCATAAATGTATGATAATGAACTTCAATACCAGAGTAGATTCAATTGTATTAAAGTGGAATGAGTTATTTATTACGTGTATTTTACATACATAAGTATTGTAATCACATGAATTAATGATGGAATGTGAGGAATCACTGGATATTTATTTGTGTGATATGGTTTAGAATATGATATTATATATCAACATGAATGTATTGTGTTTTCTAAAACATTATTGAATTGGATAGTTTCATAATATATTACTAAGGAGTTAATAATGTGAATTTATAAAAATATTATATTGTAATAGGGTATTTATTATAAAATATTTAGGGGAATGGAATCAGTACTCGGAGTTTGTTCACTTATTGTTTAGAGATATCTTGTTTTCAAATGGGGATATCGAACCATGATGTATAGATGAAGAAATTATAAAATGCATCCATGCTCATAAAATGTAATTAAAACCCCAATCAGAAAACAATAATTTAAATGTACCACTGAAAAAGGATCCGATTATTTAGATCAATATTTAATTAATGAGGAAAATTCTATTTTACTAAAAAACACTAATCACTAATGCATTGGTGTGACTCTCTAATAATCTGTGTCATTATAATAAATTCCCTATCGAAAAAGATGGTATGAGGAAAAATAAATACAGTGGTGAACCTCCCAAATAAATAAAACTAGGGAACTCTCTTAGAAACTCTCTCTAGATAACACATTAATGGATGAACAAAATGATAAATCACTAAGAAACCTTTTAATATTATCTCAATGGAATGTTATATACATTAATTATCCATGTAATTAATATTAATAGGGGAATTAAATAACCTCCGTGTAATGTAAAATAAAACCTATGGAGGTTAATATTCCTTGATGGTAGGAAATTTTGAATGTCTTTCTATATAAGAAACCACATGAAGCCTAATGAAAAAGGTGGTCTATGTGTTGATATCAAATTCTACATCATTAATATTGAATTAATTATAATAAAAATTGTGGTATTACTCTAAATGGATCATTTTATATTATAATTTTGTTTCTATATTACATCTATTTTGGGATAATGATATGACTTGTTTCATGAGATAATATATTTATTAGTTTTAAATGTGGGGTCATGTTGTATTTTTTTAAACAATTCCCATACACGAGTTTACTGATAACTGAAACATGGTAGGTTTTATGGGTATGAATATTTATTTTGGATTATTAATCATTGAATAATGGTTTTATATAATTATGAAATGTTTTATATTATATTAACACGTTTATTCTTAGGTTTAAATCATTTCATATCTATAATAATTACAGCAAGAATATTTATCTTTCAGGAATTACGGGGTTTGGCTCATGTCAAAATAGGATGTAATTATTTTTCAGTACATTTCATTCAGTGAAATTTGATTATTATTTTGTCAAAATATGGATTCCCATGAAAATTATATGGTCTCATATCATAGAAAGGCTATGTTAATAAAATCATAGGAATAATTGTCTGGATGGAAAAATCCTCTATGATATGAATGCAGTGTCCACACTACAATATGGTTGTGGTATGTCAGTGGATATTTAAAGATTTCACCACAATGTACATATTCATGTCATAATGTGTGATGTTATTTCAAGGATCAATTGTATTTTTTAAAGATATATATTTTTCAATTTTATGTATCTATAAAACATAAAACAATAAGTGATTTCACACCATGAAACAAAAAAAATCATTAATATGATTCACTAAACTAAATAAAAGTATAACAAAAAGTATATATACTGAAAATTATATAAATAATATAATTTTAATGGTAGTTTTCTAGTATGGATATTAATAACATGGGTGCATACATTTCTCAATGCCAGGAGGAACATTAAAAGGATGTGTGAGATTGATCGACTTTTTAATACTCATTTAGATCATTACTTTTGTTTGATTTTAAGATAATATTCTTAATCCTTCAACTGATTATTATAGATAATATTTTATGGACATTGATAGTGATATCATAATAGAAAAAACCAGGGAATGTACAATCAATAAAAATCATATAGACCAATTAAAACCTATTTTCTCATGTGTGTTCCATCTCCCTTCATCATCATAATCACTTTATTTCATTTATTCATTCTTCTTAATAACTATTAATAGGAAAAATGATTCACCATTGGCTTCGGTTCCCACTAATTCACCTAACCTTCCTCTAAGATGTTATTTACAAATATAGAAGCCAATAAAGTGTTGTAATAATAGATTTTAAGGTCATATGGAAAATTAATTAGCCTTAAAAAGGTTTTTTGGTCCTAAACCACCTTTGGAGGTGCATTAATTACACAATATGTTGGTTAAACATTATATAAGAGGTTTCTAAATTTCCTATTTTAGTAATATGTTTAATATTCCTCATATAATGAGTGTAGAAAGTGTATTTACCATTTACAATCCCAAATCCCATATTACATTTTTCATTTCGATGGGTTTATGTATTAATAATATAAATAACTAATTATTTATATTTAATTCCTAATTAATAATATAATTTAAAAAATATTATTTCATTAAATATTTGTAATCAATAATTCAAATATCTCAATATCATTTATAATAAATTTAATCACATTCACTCTTGAAATAATCACATTTCTCCAAAAATCATAATAAATTTATTTTATTTTTTACTCTATGGTACCATTGTAATGTTGGTAATGATTATGACTCTCATTCATAATCATAAAATAATATTTTTCTCAAAAATAATCATATTCACACGATTTATAAATGGGTTTCTTAGGAAATAATACACCATATTTCCATGATTATTTTTTTTCATTAACAGTAATATTAATCTGGATACATGGATTATATCAATATCCAATAACTTATCTCTCTTTCTCATATCAGGATTTGAATAAATATCCTAAAAAACATCATAAATAATTATTTTGTAATAGAAATGAATTTATATAGTTGAAACGCAATTGGTATCCATGATGTTATAAATAATCATATGGTCATAGAAATCCTATATTTATTAATAATAACCATTTTTCCAATAATTTTGTTTCTTAATAACATAAATTATGATAATTTATAAAATGAATTTTTATTGATATCAAAGTTTAAAAACATATTAAAATGAAATAAATGGTACAATAACAAGTTTTTACTTATCATTCAACAATGACACATATATAAAAATCCATGTTCTGTAATTTATGTGGGTCAATCTAAAAATTTTGTCACAAAATTATATCCCATGAGTAATATGTTGTATCTATATATAAGTGACCATACTAATACTTTTCCTAATATATCATCACAACATAATATGATGATCATCAGTCCAGAATAACATGTAAATACATATATTCAAAGCTATAATTATCTTATAATATCAAAAAATTATAAAGCCTATATAAGTATATAATAATTTATTTACATTAATATTCATAAATGGATGAAGAATGATCCAATTATAATTACATTTGGGTAATTTTATATAATTAACAGTAAAAAAAGAACTCCAAGAATATCATAATATATAAACTCTATTATTGAAAATATATAAATAATAATATGGGATGTAGTAAAGGATAATTTTTCAGTTTTTAATTTTAAATTTAGTGCAGTGAATGTAAGAAATATGTTCACCGAATAGTATTTTTGAAAGTGTGTGTCAATTAAGAATGGTGAGAGAGTTAGATTATTATCAAGTTTTTTATAGGAGGAACCCATTGTTTATTTATTTATCTACTAATATTTTAAATTAATAGGGAATGTGTTATGGTTTGATGAACTATCAATTATTCTCTTATAATTCAACTCTGCTTTTATAAATTCAATTATTTCCTTTGTAATTAATAGTAAATAAATATTAGGGATTTAATTAATTTGTGTATATAGGTAATAGTGTGAGGAAATAGGTATTTTCTAGTCGTGTCCATATATTAATTTCATAAAATTATATGTAATAGATTTTTTATGATTAACCATGATAATTAAAAAATAAATATAGGTATGGTTCATATATAGAAATTGTGTGCTATATGAGTATTTAGATATATAGATGGTCATGAAAATTTGATATAATGTGTAACATCCCAATATATTTTTTGATTATCTTGTTTAAAAATAATATAAATCACTTTGTAAATGGTGTTATGTGAAATTCATAGTTAAAATATCAACATACATGACACCATGTTTATCTTGTGTGGCCTGAAACATTAATTTCATTTGATAACTTTTCTCACAAAAATCATGTGTCTTAACAGAAAAAAATTTACTATCAATATTATTGTGATTGTTATCACATATCCACTAGAATAATATGAATGGTTTAAATTAACTAAATTATAGAATTACAGTCAATTTTTTTTATAAAATTAATTTGTTGGTTACTAGTAAATTATAATTCAAAATAAAGACCAATGGAATATAAAAGATGTGTATTTATAGAAAAAAAATTAGGACCATTTTTTTGTTTTATTATAATATATTATATTCATCACCTAAATTGAAATATAATAATGAAATTTTTATTTTAGATATTTTATAAAATGTTACTAAATTCATCTAATATGTTTCATAAGATTATGAATAGAATAAATTTTATTTTCATCAAAAAGATGCATATTTTTTTAACGAAAGTTGTACATCCTTTTAAGGAAGTATTTTTTAAAAAAATAAGTTTTGAAACATATATATATATATTATTTTTGAAAATAAAATTTATTATTGTTATAAGAATATCATAAAAATACTTTTTTAAAATTTTTGTATTTTAATGAGATGATTCATGTTTTGATGAATAGAGAAAATAATTGATTTTAAATGAAAAATTATTTTTCTTGTAAATAACGTATAGTTTTCAATTATTATTTTTAAATATTATTTTAAATATAATTAGATCAAGTATATATCATTTAATCCAATTGAGGAAATTTTTATCCCTTTTAAATTTATCTTTGATATAAAAACATTTTAATGATTTCAGCATTGTCTTTATAAACACCACTTTCTTATTCCATCAATGGGATCAATTTTAAATTAAATTATAACACTTTTGTGATTGAAATTTGTAAAAATTGTTTCCATATTTGGAATAGTAATAATTTAATTTTTTGTAAATGGAAACTTTTTTTATAACAATAATATTAGTGAAAATATTAAATATTAATTACATAGATTAAGGTTAAAAGGGGTTTATTTAATGATTATTTATAAAATATAATGTGTACAAATAACCCTATATTTTAGTAAAAATCACTATCTGCCCATATTTAGACCTTTTCTCATCTATGTTTCTTGAATAATATATTTTTTTAAATTTGGTGAGAAGTAAAACTTGAGGAGAAAAAATTTCTTTTTAAGAATACCAAGTGTATACACTTCCCCACATATGAACATGAATTCCATATATACCCATCACCAGACCTATAATAATTTTTTTGCTCAATAAACTCATGAAAAAACAACCCCATTATCCTACCTCTCATAATAGAATACTCACATTGGATAGAAATCAGTCTATGGATGTCCGTTAGTTAAAACCAAAATGGGTTACCTGAAGAAGAGCTAACATTTATTAATGAGAACTTTTTTTTTACTTCTTTCTCCACCAGTAAAATTATTATTATTCCATTATAATTTATAAACCTCAATATAAAACATATACATAGATGTTTTTATTATAATTTTTTGACCTACAAATATAAAAACTTCTATAAAAATGGTACTGAAATCATTATTCATGTGTACAAAATACTACCACATCGTGAAAGGATGTCATTCCTTTTTCCTTTACCAACTATTACAAATGGGATTTATTATGAGAAGAAAATTTTAATAAAATATATATTAAATTAATAATTTATTCAAAATTATCGAATTATTATATAACACATACCACAATGGATATCATTTTTTTGTGGATATGATAACATCGTTTATAGACATGTGGGAGACCGCATCCTCAATAGGATGTTATATGTCCACACATTACATTAAATGTATTAAGTTTGGGTTTTAGAAAATATATAATAAAAATGAAATATTTAAAATATTGATGATAATTTTCGATCTTGATGAATAAAAAATCATTTTTTTCATTCAATTTCACAAACTGAAGAAGTGAAAACATTTTTTGTGGAGGTGTGTATTACCACTTCCTTAAAGTGATGTGATTCTTCCTTTTTCATCACCACATTACATGAATGAAATATATATATATATATATATATATATATATATATATTTAAATTAAATAATACATGATTTATGATATAATTGTCATTATGGATAGATAAATTTTACTTACCTCATTTCCATAATTATCCTTGATAAATGGGGAAGTTACTCTTGTGTATGTATGGGATTCCATATCCATGATTATAAAATTGCTTCATTTTATGTGCTAATTTTTCCTATTTGTTTTTAATATTATAATTGATGAAAAAATGTGATAATTATTTCATTTTTTATTATTCTGGAGATGTATAAATAATGACCTCATTGACCATAGCTGACCTGTCAAAGTTATTTATGACACATATGTCAAATATTGTCAAATGTTTGGAATTAAAAATTATTGTTTATGTTAATATAAATAAAATTGTTACAAGTGAAAAATAATTAATAATAAAAACATAAAACGTTCCTAATATTGTAAAAAATTATCTTCTGTATATTATTCAGGATGATAGAGAACAGGGATTACAAATTAGACTCAATAGAAATGATTTTGTAACTCATTTTCTATTAATTCGGATAAACATCAATTTCATTGGTCATGTCATACGAATAATATTAATGAAATGAAATATTATTTTATTATTCTATAATTGCACTTTTTTTTATTTTCTTTTTCAGAAATAATTATTTCATTTGTTTTTTCTAACTACATTAATATGATCTTTTTAAGGGATTTTCATCTCACTTTTTTTACATTAGTGGGATAAATGTAATATTGGACACTTGAATATTTTTTGAGGATTCAGTACAATTCATTTTCATATATCTTATAAATAATTATTTTATATTAATGGGATTTAAAATTTTCATTTTACAATTTTTACATTCAGGTATTTTGATTCAGATGTTACCACAATGGTTAGTGGATTTCTAGTGTGACTTTTATTTATTTGATAATTATTACATATTCACAACTAATTTGTCTTAGGTGGTGTATATGATTAAAATTAATTTATTTTATAATTGTTAACTGTAAATGTATTTGTATTTACTATCCACTTTTTTATCAGTCATTCGTGTGGTTTATATTATCAAAATTACCAAGGTGGTAATTTATTTATTTTTTGGAAATTTTCTTTCATTGATATGGTTTTTATTTAATACACCTATGTTCTTTTGTGTGGTGTATATTATGAAACATAAATATGTTATATCATTAATCTCATTATTTAAATTATATTATTTAACTCATATAATGTTATTCCTTCAACGGGAATATGTTTCAAATGTTTTAATGTGGTATGGGGAACAATAGAATATTTAAGGAATATTTAGGTAAAAAATGTTTTTAATGACCTTATAAATGTATTTCCATAAATAAATAACAATAACCCCTTTTTTAATATATCATCCACTAGGGAGATTTTGTGTTGATTCCATCCTCATTCTTTTCTATATGGATTAATATTATTTCAATGAGATTTCTATATAACCAGTTATTTTACATAGGATAATATTATGTCAAATAGATTGTCATAGAACCCATTTATTTTATGTGGTTTCAAGTTATTTTATTGAACAAATTTATTTTCCAAGATGTAATCATGTTTTTATGAGATATTTGTTGAGTCCATTTATTTTCCATAGGGTTAATCATGTTTCAAAAGGATTTACATTAAACCGATTTATTTTCTATGGGTTTATAAATTTATAATATAATAATGAGTGTTTCTATTATTTTTATTCATGATGTGTTTCCAAGAAATATTCCTTGATAGGGAAGCCCCCATGTCACTGGGAGATCCTGTAATTGCTCAGAGATTAAATGGGTAATGATAAAGATGTATGTTTTTCATATGTTCATTCATATTAAATGGGATTTGAAATGTTAGGTAAAAATTTTAGAAATATTGATATTAAAATGATTCATCGTGTGATTGGAAAGAGATTTAATTTCATGTTATGAGTGTATAAATTTTCTCATGATCAAGATTGATATTATTTAGCTCCCAATTGTAGATTATAATGACTCTTACCATTCATAAAATTTCGTATTTTATGCTCTTGGTAATGAGGGGTATTTTTTATTTTTTATTTTTTTCCTGAAATTTTATTATGTCAATATATATTAAGATTTATTTGTTCATTGATGAAATTAATTAATTAATGCTTATTTTTCCCCTAAATAATAATTTTATCTCACCCTTATTTTGATTCCTTTTCCATGATTTTTAAATAATTATTTGTAATTCTTTTTTTCAATAAGGTATTTAATATGAATGATGATAATTTCATAATGGAAAAAAGAAATTATTTTTTAATTAGGAGAAATTATTTTTAGAAGACATGTCAATTTTTTATGTATGATTTTTTCACAACTCTCTAATAATATTAAACTAATAGTTCATCCTTTATGTAAATGAAACAAGTTTACCATTGGATATTTGTTTGGTTTTTAACAAAAAATTGGGTCACAATTATTGGAATCATGGTTGTAAATGTATAGTTATTGATTTCTGCAATAGAACTAGGAGTGCCGGTCAGGGGCTATTATAGTTGGTATCAAAGGTTTTTATTGATAAATTTAGAGATTTAGATGTTATCCTGTGAGTATAAAATAAGAGTTATCTTTACCATTATTGTCCTATAATATTTAATATGATCATAATTTCAATGTCTTAAACACCTCATTGAAGGGTTTTATGTACTAAAAATAAAGGAGGATAACAATGAAATTTTTAGAGTGATTTTTTAATCATTGTCGTAATTGTATCCCAAATTATCAACCTGAATTCCTATTAGGGATAAATTATCTATCTATTATAAATATGACTGGAAATGTGTATTCTCATTTATAACCAACTGCATATGTGAGACGTTAGGGCCTAAACCAAAGACCATAGGATGAAAAGGGTTTCATGCCTACCACTATCCTACATGATGTCCTTGTTAGTAGAGCATTATTACATGTTTTGATTAAATTTAGTTTTGAAAATATTGAATTTTATTTGAGGAATTATATTTAATTTGTCACCATGAATTTATAATCAAATCCTTACATACATTGGGATTTATACATAGTTTAGAAATGTTTGAATAATTTTATGCATATATGTGTATGGAATTATTTGGTTTAAAAATTTTATATTAATATAGAATTTAGATGATTATTATACCATATAAATGTTTACTCATTTAGGTAATTATCACACCATATGCTAACCATTAATATTCTTGTTAATTTTTAATTAAATGATGAAAATATTGACTGTCCCTTTTCAAATTATACGATCTTTAATTTTTGTCTTTAGTGATTCATATGTGAAAATTTCAACATGAATACTCAATATCTAGATGAAATGTAATATTTATGTGGTAATTACAAAATTGTTAATAGCTACACATCAAGTAAATATATTTCCATAAAACATTTTTATAGAGTGTAAAATAAACCATCAACTCTAGGATGAACTGTCTTGAAATAAAATATTATTATAATACCATATTTGTAATGTCCCAGAACCTCCTGGACCATTACATTGCCAAAAGTGAGGCTCCACCAAAACAGTGGCACCGGTCATGGTGGAACTGGGATGGTGGCACCGTGAGGGTGACACCGTGACAATGGCATTGTGCCCTCTTCGTTCTTTTCCAGTTCCCAACCTTTCTGCTCCCACAGTAATTTAATTCTTTTACCATTTTTAAAGCCCATAATTAATTAATAAAAATCCCAATAAATGTCCCCGATGGGGGATATTAAATATCAACTTAATACCATCATGTGTAACCTCTCAAACCACGTGGGAAACCACGATCTGACTTTCAAGGCCATCAAAATCCCCATATCCCGTAACAATGGGATTTTATCTATATATCGCAGGGGAAGTTCTACTTTCACTTCTTCCTTTTGGCCGACTCCTCTCTTTCTCCTTGGTGCACCTAGAGTCCCCCCCCCCTTATCGAGACTTTTGGTGCGCATATGCTCGAGTCATCTGCTCGTCCTCAGATATCCCAACATCCATCCCATGCAGATCATGCATCCTATGTTCTTGGAACATGGAGAAATATGTTGATCCCTGGTCAATCAAGTAGGGATTTTCTTCTTCGACTCTCCATTCTGTGTATCATGCGGGGTGGGTATGCTTTTTTCTCGGTGGAAAATAATGAAACCAAACTTAATGAATATAATGAATGGACCTTTAAAGAATGAAAGGGGGTGTGACCGATGTTCTTTTGTAATCTTTTATATTTATATGTGTTAAGAATTATACTGGCCTATGCTCACTGAAAATCATGGTCGTTGGTTGTCTTTCTCTGTGCACTAATGAACCTTTCTACCCCTAGATGTTTAAATAACAATAACATGGAATTGGTTAATTACGTATACTCGGTTAAATAAATGGAAATCCCCAGGATCAACCCCTTTTTTGTGATAACCCTGGTAAAATTCCAGAGGAATTGAAACCACGGAGTGTGTTAAATCATTTAAATCTGAAAATACCTACATGGGCATGCCTTTTGTTAGTGTTAGTGGTTTGGTTTTTTCCTTTCATAGGCAGATTGCGGGTGACGTTAAGGTTTTCTTGGATGGAGGTTTAGATTGATGGGTGATATGGGTGGGGATGGGATCCCCTTTTGTTATACTTTCGCGGGTTGTGAATATGAGGCTATGTGGTTGCTCTGCTGTGACACGAATTCCGGTGGGATCCACTGTTGTTGATAAACCGTTGGCTCCTGTATTTTGGGGACAAGGGGTTGTGTCTCGGGGTTTGTTTTGTTTCTAGTATTTTGAGGGATCTCACTTTATCCCTAGTTGTTGTGACTTTACAAGAGAACCGAGTGAAAATCCTGAAATCATCGTTTGGTTGTTTCCCTCCTCTGGCTGGTAGTTGTAAATGTTTGTTTCCTAGTAGTTTAGTTTTCATCTAAATGGGATCACTTGAACATGAAAACAATAATGCGTTAAATGGATAAATTGGTTCTGGGATAGATTGTGACCTAGCTGTGGGTGGTATACCTTTCATGAATGAATAGTAATGCGGTGTTTGTGCTTAGGCTGGTTTCGGAACCCTTGTTTGGGTTGACTGCTTGTTTACTTATGTATATACTTGTAGTTTTTATGTTTCTTATTCCTGCCCCACCCAAGTTGAGCACTTACGTGGTGAACACACCCATTTCATAGGGGAGGGTGTTTTTCCCAACACCCCTATGAGTGGCTGGTTATTAGCTCCTTTTCTACTCCCTTTTCTGAATAACCCAAGACTCTTCGGGCAGGCTGTGATGGATTGAAGTCCATTATTAGCCCAAGAATCTTTGGGCAGGGTAGTTGTGGTGGTTGGCCCAGGTGTTTGGGGGCAGGTTGTTTCCCATGTATCTTCGGGATGAGGCCCAGGTGTCTTCGGGAGTGGCAGTAGTTGTTCTGGCCCAGGCGTCTTTAGGCGTGGCAGTAGTTGTTCTGACCTAGGTGTTTGTGGGTGTGGTTACGCATGGTGGTTGTGGCCCAGGTGTCTACGGGCGGGATGACGGTTATGGCCCAGGTGTGTGCAAGCGGGGTTTGGCAGTGGGACTATGTGAGGATATGGCCCAGGTGTGTGCAGGTGGGGTGTGGAAGTGGGACTCCGGTAAGAATGGCTGGATTGGTTCGATGTGTATGATGTCTTCAATAACCAATGGTAAAGTGGTGCGGTGTACCCAAATATCGATATTCTATTACTATACGTTACTTTACTTGCGTTATTTGGGTAGCATGCCTTCGTGAGGTTTGGATGGATAGATTTTCCTTGTTGGGTGTTTGGTTATCTCTTTTTCCATGGGACATTAGAATGTCTCCTCACTTGTGCACGAGAGTCTTTGGTTTTCCATACTGAGTATACTTTTATGCTCACCCTGCGTATATAAAACTAATTTCATGTTTCCAGGAGGACATTAGGGATTGTGTGGGACTGTACTAGCTTAGACCTTTGGGGCAGATGATGTTGTTGATTTTCTTTTTCTTGGTATCTTTTTACCTTTTGAGATTTGTGGATTGTATCTTTTACCTTTTCACATGAATATGCGAATGTTTTACTTCCAGTCGTACTTGTACTTTCAGTTTTCATATTGTGTTATTTACATTCTTATCTCCTGATCCTTTTAAATGAAAAAGGGTAATGCCTTCCATTTAGTGTGTGATTTTTTACCCTTGGTGCTAGTCGCCACTCCGGGACCTATTGAAGGCGAGTCTCAGGGGTCATTATCTCTCCTTCAACTTGAAGAAGGAAGGGTCTGGAAATCTGTTTTCCCTTCCCTCATTTTGGTGAAGGTGGGTCATGACAGAATGGTATCAGAGGTGGGAGGTTTGAGAGATAGGATAGAGTCTAGAGTTAGGCATAGTGAGGATTGCATGGGATGGTAGGTCAACAGTGTTGGGTAAACATGGTGCGTGAATTAGTCCAGGGAAGACCGGCTAGGACACGGGATTTTATGGCCCCCCGTGATTCGATGCAAGGACTCTGGAACTACTGAATGACTGAGTGAGGCCATTCTTATTGCAGGGTAGAGACCCTAGGAAAGGTACATGTATCATAATGGCTGGTGTTCTCATGTTTCATGGTTGTCTTGGGGATTCAAAATAAATGAATAAGTCAAATAAAATTTAAAAACAATATTTTACACTACTCGGGCTTAGGCATTCCATATTTACCTTGAAGCTATGGCACCTGGGAGGCGACCATGAGTAGTACGGACGATTGAGGCCCAAGAGTTTGACTTGGCCGATCGATAGAGAATTAGCAGAGACGAAGAGGATAACCAGTGGAAGAAGATGCTTTGAGATTTTCAGCAACAGACCCTCAGGAAGTACGAAGGTAGCATCTCAGACGAGGAGATTGAGAGTTGGCTCGAGGAGCTAGTGATAGCGTTCGGATTGATTCAGGATTCGACGGAGTACTAGGTTCCTCTAGCCTTCATCCAGATGCGTGGAGCGGTGCCTTGGTGGTGGAAACATTAACTTCGAGAGAATGGGGGATTGAGGATGCGTGGGTTGACTTCGAGAAGGAGTTCTGAGGGAATTCCTCTCTTCCATGATGAAGGCTGAGAAGAGAAAGGGGCTACTCTCCCCCCAGTAGAGAATTATGTCAGTGAGAGAGTTGGGGATCAAGTTCAAGGATCTCCTTCGCTTTTCATTAGACCTCTTTCCGGATGAGGAGTCTCGGGTGAGACATCTAGAGGAGGCACTCCGACCTTCTCTTCAGTATGTTTTTGTTACAATTTCCTTACCGACATACCTGGAGGTTCAAAAGAATGATGATGTGGTGGAGAGGATGCACATGCTGGGAGGTGTGTCGCGAGAGGGGATCTGGTTGGGCCTGTCGAAGGGGAAGGCCGTCAGCCGCAGGCCTCCGGCATCAGGACCCTCTAGGTTTCGACCGGCAGGAAGCAAGCCTCAGCAATTCCAGTTCTGATCCCCCAGTCCTCTAACTTCTCTTTTGGGTCCAGGAATGAGGTTATTTGTCTGTGGGAGCCATGGAAATCTTCGGAATCAGTGCCCGGATAGAGTGCAGTACAGCGGGGGTGGGCAGGTTCATCTCCCACCTCATCCACAGTAGTTTTTAGCCAGGCCCTTTCAGTAGCAGCATCAGGGGCAGCAGGCTCCCGCCCCTCCGAGGGAAAACAGTACAAGAGGAGGCCAACCTCAGGGTGCTCATCAGGGACCTCGACCAAGGATTGGTTGGGGAGGTGTCCGATAGCAGAGAGGCAGCGGAGCTGGGTATCGGCAGTTGTATGCCGCAGAGGCAGTAGTTCCAGCAGGGCCAGAGGTCGTTCGAGGTATGATCAACTTTTTCAGTACTCTTGCCTATTCCTTGTTCGATACAGCATCCTCGCACTCCTTTTTTACACCTAGTCTGGCCCATGCACTGGGTTTAGATGCTGAGAGACTTCCAGTGCCCCTGGTACTGAGCACACCAGTCAAAGGTCAGACTGAATTTTTGTATGTTTGTCGAGGATGCAGACTGATGATAGGGCCACATCAGTCAGTTAGGGATCTTCTACTATTGCAGATACAACCATACGATGTCATACTAGTTATTGAAAAGTTGTTCTCTATATGTTCCTTCATTGACTACTTCCGATGAATGGTTTTGTTTTCAGACATGGGAGGTCGACGGGTGGCTTTCATCAGCGGGTGGAGTTTCTAGTGAAGAACCAAGCGAGGGGAACCCTTCCTCTCTCTGTTGGCTAAGATGTTAGTGGAGTCGGTGGATGTAGCAATGGTGGAAATCCCCGGGTTCTTCAGTGATTTTATGGACGTCTTCCCTGAAGAGGTGGTAACTCTTCCCCCTCAACGTGATGTTGAGTTCAAGATAGACTTGAAACCAAGTGCCCGTCCGATTTCAATGGCTCCTTATTAGATGGAACCTTCTGAGTTGCGGGAGTTGCGGATCCAGATTGACGATCTGACGAAGAAGTGTTTCGTTTGGCTGAGTGTGTCATCATGGGGTGCTCCTGTTTTGTTTACGAAGAAGGCAGATGGTGTTCTAAGACTGTGCATAGACTACGGGAGGCTGAATTAGGTGACGGTCAAGAATCACTACCCTCAACTGAGGATAGACGATCTCATTGACCATCTGAGGGGAGTAGTTTGGTTCTTAAAGATCGATCTGCGGTCTGGATATCACCATGTGAGGGTGAAGGAGGGTGACATCTTGAAGACTGCCTTCAGGTGTAGATATGGGAACATCGAGTTTGATGTCATGTCGTTCGGCATTACAAACGCACCAGCCGTGTTCATAGGGCTCATGAACTCAGTCTTCTAGGAATATCTGGAACGGTTCTTAGTCGTTTTTATTGATGACATCTTGATCTACGCAGGATCAGAGGAGGATCACGCAGAGCACTTGAGAACGGTTTTTGAGGTCCTCCGACAGCACCATCTCTATGGGAAGTTTTCCAAGTGAATGTTCTGGATGCGAGAAGTGCATTTCCTTGGGCAGGTGGTGTCTAGTCAGGGGATATCAGTGGAACCATCGAAGGTCGAGGCGGTTGTTTCTTGGGCAACACCCAAGAACATGGCAGAGGTTCGTAGTTTCCTCAGGCTGGAAGGTTACTACCGGAGGTTCGTTCCCAACTTTTCCCGAGTTGTGGTACCCTTGACATCCTTGACCAAGAAGGACTAGGATTTCATATGGGATGACCAGTGTGAGCCAGCCATCAGCTATCTGAAGGAGAAGTTGGCTAGTGCCCCAGTGTTGAGGTTTCCAGAATAAGGGGTAGCATATGAGGTGTTCTGTGATGATTCAGGTCAAGGCCTCAGATGTGTATTGATGCAGCAGTAAGTGGTGATCTCATATGGGTCTAGAAAGTTTCGTCCCCATTAGTGTAACTATGCGACCCATGACCTAGATCTTGCGATGGTCGTGTTCGAACTAATGTTTTTGCGACACTACCTCGTTTGGGAGGGCTTCTTGGTCTTTGGGGATCACAAAATCATGATGTGCATCTTCTCTCAGTGGGACATGAACATACGGTAGCGAAGGTGGATGTAATTCCTTCAAGACTATGACTTTGAGATTTCCTAAATTTTGGGAAAGGGGAATGTGGTGGCTGATGCATTGAGATGATTGTCGTGGAAGGATGCAGTCTGAGAATCAGCATATACTTGGAAGGGGATGGAGGAGTTGGCTGCCCTGCACCTGGATTCTTGGATGGAAGGTGGTAGAGGATTCCTATATCAGATGACGGTGAAATATTCTCTATTTAGGCAGGTAGAGGAGTCCCAATGGGGAGACTTAGAAAGCAAAGTGATCCGTGACCGATTTGACCAGGGCAATGCTCTGGAAGGGTGGACGGAGGATGGTAAGAACTAGATGCTTTTCCAAGGAAAGCTGTTTGTTCTAGAGGAAATGCACGACAATGCTCTTAGTGAGTTCCAAAACTCACCCATAGCAGTGCACCAGGGAGTTTCCAAGATTTACCAGGGCTTGAGGAGACAGTTTTGGTTGCCCAGGGTGAAACAGACAGTAGCAGAGTTCGTAGCAAAGTGCCTAGTGTGTAAGCAGGTGAAGGTTGAACACCGTGTCTTAGGTGGCTTGTTTCAACCTTTAGATGTCCCCGAGTGGAAGTGGTAGGACATCTCTATGGATTTCTTCATGGGGATACCCATGGTTTGAGGAGGCTGCGACGCTATCTAGGTAGTGGTGGATCGGTTGAAGAAATCAGCCCACTTTCTGGCGATCAAGGACTCGGTTGGAGTGGATACTTTAGCATGAAGGTACGTAGATGAGGTGGTTTGGTTTAATGGAGTTCCGAGATCTATAGTCTCGGATAGGTATGTGTGGTTTACCTCACGAGTCTGTAGGGGATTGTATCATGCTTTTGGCACCCAGCTACATCATAGCACTGCTTTCCATCCCCAGACAGATGGACAGATAGAGCGCATCATCTAGACCTTAGAGGACATGCTACGGGCATGTATTCTGGATTTTGGGGGATCATGGTTGCGACACTTTCTTTGGTAGAGTTTTCCTACAATAAAAGATATTACTCTAACATTGGTATGTCTCCATTCTAAGCCTTGTATGGGAGGCCATGTCACTCTCCCGTGTGGTGGACTGAAGTTGGGGAAGCAAGTGTTCTTGGCCCAAAAGAAGTGCAGAGCACGACAGAGAAGGTTCGACTTATACGGGAAAGGATGAAGGTGGCACGGGACCGACAGAAGTCATATGCCGATAATAGGACGAGACCCTTAGAGTTCTGGGTCGGGGACCACGTGTTCTTGAAGGTCTCCCATCGGCGTGGAAAACGGAGGTTCGTTAGGGGGATCAAGTTCTCTCTCAGATTCATTATACCCTTTGAAGTGTTGCGGTAGGTCGGAGAAGTGGCTTATCAGCTAGCGCTACCACTTCCACTTCTGAGGATACATGATGTTTTCCATGTGTCCCAGCTCCATCGGTATCTACAGGATGATTCACACGTCCTCGACTGGGGAGAGATAGATATCTAGGACAACATGACCTTTGTGGAATGACTAGTGAGGATCAAGGATCATGAAGAGAATGTGATTCGTTGGTGAACCATTCCTTTAGTTCTAGTTTTTTGGACGCATGGTGGGTTTGAGGAGAGTACCTGGGAATGGGAAGAACAGATGCATGCCTAGTACCCAGAGTTGTTTTGAGTTTTTTTTTGTTCTTTTTATACTTGTTTGTGATGGCATGCTTCACCTTTTTGACTGTGGAATGTGTAGTTGTCCTTATTCTCTGAATTTGTGTGAAAATTCCTAGCTATGGGGCGGGGAGGACCCGATCCCTATTCAAGATGCATTATGGTGGATGCATTTAAACCCGTGCGGGCGAGTCAGTGCCACCCAAAGTGGATAATATCATGATATAGGGGAAGAGACTCCCCAACCCATATGACTGGGCAGTTTGACCATGGTATCGTTCTTGGTTATTGAGAGGGAGGTGTTTCTAGATAACGACGAGGTTCACTCCTGATAGGTATCTTTCTAGGTGGTTGTTCGAACCCTCTATTCTCTTATGGTTTGTTTTGAATTTTTTGGGAAAGAATAGTTTCAGAGGTATCTAATGTAATGGCCCAGACCATCCTGGCCCATTACTTTGCCAAAAGTGAGGCTCCACCAAAACAATGGCACTATGACGGCAGCACTGGCCATGGTGGCACCATGACGGTGGCACCGGTCAGGGTGGAAGAGTGGTGGTGGCACTGGTCACGGTGGCACAAGTCATGGTGGAACCATGACATTGGCACCGTGAGGGTGACACCGCGACAGTGGCATCGTGTCCCCTTCTTTCTTTTCCAGTTCCTGGCCTTTCCGCTCCCACGGTAAATTAATTCTTTTACCCTTTTAAAGCCCATAATTAATACCTAAAAATCCTGAGAAATATCCATAATGGGAGATATTAAATAAAAACTTAATACCATCCTGTGTAACCTCCCAAACCATGTGGGAAACCACGATCCAACATTCAAGGAATTCAAAATCACCATATCCCGTAACAACAGGATTTTATGTATATATCGCAGGATAAGTTCTTCTTTCTCTTCTTTCTTTTGGCTGACTCCTCTCCTTCTCCCTAGAGATCTTAGAGTCCCCCCCCTTCATGAGACTTATGGTGCGCCTGCGCTCGAGTTGTCTTCTCGTCCTTGGAGTTCCCGATGTCCCTCCCCTGCAAGTCGTGCATTCCTTGTTCTTGGCACATGGTGAAAACGTCGATCCTTGATCAATCAAGTAGGGATTTTCTACTTCGACTATTCTTTTTGTGTATCATGCGAAGTGGGTATGATTTTGTCTCTATTGAAATTGATGAATCCAAACTTAATGAAGATAATGAAAAGACCATTATAAAAGGAAAGGGGGGTGTGATCGATGTTCTACTATACTCTTTTATATTGATATGTGTTGAGAATTGTACGGGCCTATGCTCACAGAAAATCATGGCCGTAAGTGGTCTTTCTCTATGAACTAATGAACCTCGGTGCCCCTGGATGTTTAAATAATTATAACATGGAATTGTTTTATTACGTATACTCGGTTAAATAAATTGAAAGCACCAGGATCAACCCCTTTTCTGTGATAACCCCGGTTAAAGCCCAGTGGAATTGAAACCATGGAGTGTTTTAAATCTTTTAAATCTGAAAATACATGCATGGGACTCCCTTGTGTTAGTGGTAGTGGTTTGGTTGTTTTCTTTCACGGGTCGATTGTAGGTGACATTATAGTTTTCATGGATGGGGGGCTTAGATTTATAGGGTGATATGGGTAGGGATGCGATCCCCTGTTGTTATACTCTCACTGGATGTGAATCTGAGGATGTGTGGTTGCTCTGTCGTGACATGAATTTGGGTGGGATCCTCTGTTGTTGAGAAACCATTGGCTCCTGGATTTTAGAGACATGGGTCTATGTCTCGGGGTTTTTTTGTTTCTAGTATTTCGAGTGATCTCACTTGATCCTTAGTTTTTGTGAATTTACAAGAGAAACCGGTGAAAATGCTTAAATTGTTGTTTGGTTGTTTCCCTCCTATGGCTGGTAGTTGTGCATGTTAGTTTCCCAATATTTTAGTTTTCATCTAAATGGGATCACTTGACCATGTAAACATGAATGGATTAAACGGGGAAATTGGTTCTGGGATGGATTGTGACCTAGCTATGGGTGGTATACCACTGATGGATGATTAGTAATGTGGTGTTTGTGCTTAGGCTGGTTTCGGAACCCTAGGTTGGGTTGAGTGCTTGTTTACTTATGTATATACTTGTAGTTTTTATGTTTCTTATTCACGCCCCACCCATGTTGAGCACTTCAGTGTCAAACAATCCCATTTCATGGGGGAGGGTGTTTTTCCCAACACTCCTATGAGTGGATGGTCATTAGCTCTTTTTCTGATCCCTTTACCGAATATCCCAAGACTCTTCGGGAAGACTATGGTGTCCGGAAGTACATTATTATCCCAAGAATCTTCGGGAAGGGTAGTTGTGGTGGTTGGCCCAGGTGTTTGCAGGAATATTGTTTTACAAGTGTCTTCGGGATGAGGCCAGGGTGTCTTCGATTGTGGTAGTAGTTGTTCTAGACCAGGTGTCTTCAGGTGTGGCAGTAGTTGTTCTGACCCAGGTGTTTGTGGGTGTGGTTACACATGGCGGTTGTGGCCCAGGTGTCTATGGGCGGGATGACGGTTATAGACCAGGTGTGTTCGGGCGGGGTTTGGCAGTGGGACTGCATGAGGATATGGACCAGGTGTGTGTGGGCGGGGTGTTGCAGTTGGATTGTGGTAAGAATGGAGGGATTAGTTAGATGTGTAGGATGTCTTCAATAACTAGTGAGAAAGTTTCTCGGGGTACCCAAATATCGATCTGCTATTACTATATGTTACTTGACTTGCGTTATTTGGGGAGCGTGCCTTGGTGAGGGTTGGGTGGATAGCTTTTCCTTATTGGGTGTTTGGTTATCTCTTTTTCCAAGAGATATTAGAATGTCTCCTCACTTGTGCATGATAGTCTTTGATTTTCCCTACATAGTACACTTGTATTCTCACATGATATATATAAAACTGCTACCATGTTTCCAGGAGGACTTCAGGGATTATGCGGGACAGTACTGCCTCAGACCTTTGGGGCAGTTGCTGTTGTTGATTTCCTTTTTCTTGGTATCTTTTTACATTTGGAGTTTTGTGGCTTTTATCTTTTAACTTTGAACGTGCATGTGGGAATGGTTTATTTCCAGTCATACTTGTACTTTCACTTTTGGTGTTGTGGGATTTAATATCTTATCTCCTAAAACTATTAAAATAAAAAGGGTAATACCTTCCATTAAGTGTGTGATTTTATACCCGTGTTGATAGTCTCCACTCCGAGACCTATTGAAGGCAGGTCTCAGGGTCATTATCTCTCCATTAACTTGAAGAATGAAGGGTCTAGAAATCTGGTGACTCTTCCCTCATCTTGGTGAAGGTGGGTCATGACAATATTTTTCGATGATATAAATGATATTTTCCAATCCTATTTTTATTTTGATTTTTTCATCATTGACTTCCTCTTGGATATGTTGTATATCAGTCAATAATAGTCTTTGGGAATTAGTATTTCCTTTCAAATCCATCTTCTAATTAAACACCAATGTTCTACCTATGTGGAATCATTGTTATGCATAACATTTAGTAAACCATACATTTCCCATACTCCTTTTTTAAAAGGTGTTTTTATTAATAATTTTTATGATGTGTGATTGAATAAAAAAATTATAAAAAAATTAATCGAATGATAATAAATATGAATTTTGACGGTGAAATTCATTTTAAAGGTGGTCCATTGTAATTTCCCATGAGTATAATGAATATATTATTTAAATTTAATGATAACCCATTAATATATTTTGGTACATGAAATACATTTTTTTTCTTTAGTCACATGAAACACTATGTTTATCTTTCATTTAACATAATATAGAGTTCCTTTCATGACTTAGGTTACACATAAGATCATGATTTACCAGAAAACAATATATTTTTTATATTATTATGATTGATACCACATATGCAATGGAATATCGGCAATGAGTCGGATACGAAATCTATGAAATTATATTTTAAAATTTTTTATAATATTAATTTATTTTTGAATAATTAATTAGTAATGAAAATAAAATATAATTGAATATAATGGATCTTTGTTTATAGAAAACAATTATTATGATTATAATAGTGTTTTATATTAATAACTAAAATTAATCAATATAAACGAAATTTATTAAAGAAATTTATATTTATTATATCATAAAATTTTACAAAATTCAGCCAAAATTTTATTCTAATAATAATAGAAGAATTAATTAATATTCTAAGCATAACATGTTGCATATTTTTAAAAGTTTATTTTACAACATTTTTGTAACACCCCGAGATTTTATGAAAAATATTCTTTTTAATTTGATTAATGTCTTGTGTTGTACGCTACACCAAAAGGAGCTTGCACAACACGCATACTTGACTTGCCTTGCATTACACGCAATCATGACCTTCCTCAATAGCGTGTGTAGTACGCAATACCGAGTTTCACTAAACAAAGATATTCTATTAAAATATTATTAAAACTAGCCGTTATGAATAGTAATAACCACCTTTTAAAATTTTAGAAATTTTATATCTCAAAATGGACTTCATTTTTGAATTCAGAATATCGAAATTAGCTTCGGGTGAAATTTTGTCACTTTTCGGATAACTTTCATATTCTGATGAATAGTGAAAATTACTAAGTTTTAATTAAAAAACAACTTTTTTAATCGAAATAATTAATAGTGATAAATAATTAATTTCAGTGGTTTTAAAGTATATTTAGAATATATTTTTACAATTTAATACAATGTTGGTCATTGGATGTAATTTCACATTTAAACCAGACATAAACAAGTGTCAATCTTTTGATAGTTATTATCTCTCAAAAACACGCTATTTGTTTTGAAGACGGGAATTAATTTTTAAATTAATTAATGTAACTGATATGTTTTGAATTTGGAAAAATAGACGTCATTTTTGAATTCATAATATAAAATATAGCTTAGGCCTAATTCTTTGTATTTTTCTGGAAACGTTCATTTTTTGATGAATAGTGAAACCACTAAGTGGTAGTTAAAAAAACTGAATTTTTCATAAAACTTAATTTTACCGCTTATATGAGTGGAATTTCGAAAATCTGAGAGACACGGTTAACATCAAGGACTAAAATGTGGTTCAATGAGATGAAAATAATTTTTGGTGAATAGTAACTTTTGACTTTTTTTAACACGGTTAAAAGTAAATAGGGTAATTAAGGGTAAAAATGATATTATTATTACCCTAACACATGTCCTAATTCTATTGGATACGTGTAATTCGACCAAAAACAATCTTACGAATAAAATATGATCATTTAGGCCCACTTGATTTAGATTAGGACATTTATTATTATTTAATTCAAAGAAGAGTTAAAAGAGTTAAAATAAAAGTTTATTTAGTAAATAATTTTTAATATAGGGTTATACATAAGAAAAATTTGACTATAAATATTAATTAGAAATCTAAAAAGATTTACTACATAAGGATATTTTATTTGTAATTTTTAGACATTAAATAAGTTAATTTATTTATGACACAACGATGATGCAGTAATTACCTTTTTAAGAAAATATTAACATAATTGATGTTATAAATGCCCAAATAAATGTAATTTGAGACTTTTTATGACTTACAATAATTTTCTAGGTTAATATGACATGGTATTGTTGAGTTTAGTAACTTGGTTCGAACTTATCATTCTGTTATGAATTTCATAAAAATCATGTACCAAGTAGTGTCAAAATTGACATAAATTAGTTTTTAAAACAAATATTAAATTATTAATTGTTATTTTATTCCTAAAAATCTAAGGTTTGGGCAAATAACTTAGATACGGTTATATATATTAATAATAAACAACTTGGGATTCGTTTGGCTTGATATAGTAAGTTTATTAACCATATAGTGTAAGAAAACAAAAAGACACGGTAAAAGTTAAATTATCTAACTTAAAGTTAAATCTAAATGATAAGGTTAAAATTGATACCTAAACTTGTCTAAATTCTATTGGATGAGATTATTTCTACCCATCCCCACCTTAGATTCTATATATATCAATTTGGAGCTATTTAAAACCGAACTTGACTAAATAATAAAATAATATTTTTAGTTTTCTCAAAGGTGCCCCTCTCCTCCCTTATAAAAGGGCACCTCCTCCCTCTCCTCCTCACACCAATTTGAGCATTCAAGCTCGGCCAACCCCTGAAATATTCTCTTCTCCACATCCCTAAAAACATCCTAGAGGTTCTGGTCTTCCTCAAAGACCAATTTTAGTGTCCTAAGAGGAGGTCTCAAAGAGGCACTTCAAAGAAGAGATAATTTCTGTTACCGATTCTTTCACCTTTATTTCTTCTTCAACTTATTCTTCTTAGGTTGTTTCATTATGAAGTAATAACATCAGTATCACTAGTATAATTATATTTTATTATAAGTATGAAACAATCCTATTTCACCATATATCCATCCTACGGAAAACGAAATCACTGCGTGTGCGTACGTACGGAATACCGTCTCCACGCCGTGGTGAAATCTATTTTCCACCACCACCTTACTTGGATGGGTATAATGGTGTAATTAATAACTATATATTATTATTTTAAAGTGATATTGATTCTGAAATAGTATACATACACACCAATACAGTCCCACGATCATGAGAACGATATCATCCCTCGTGCGTACGTATGGACTACCGTCTCCACGACGCAATGAAATTCATTCTCCACTTTAACCATTCATGAATGATTATAAAGTATATATAATAAGTAATAATGAAATATATGAAATAATAATGATACTGGATTTATGTGTATATATGTGTATGTCATCTACTTAATTCCGTTCAACTCAATAAGGAAATGAAAACAACGTTCATGCGTACGTACGGCCTACCGTCTCCATGAACGGTGTATTTCTTTCCATTTGGTGATTTATTATATATATGTATATTCTGAATATATATATATATATATATAAATCATGTTTTATATTCTGGAATTAAGTAATCATGATCTATGTAATCATATGAATAATTACAAGTCAAAACACGGACGTCAAATGAAACAATTTTACCCAAAACGCTCTTTAACATGGAATTTACAAAAGAATGGGCAATATAAAGTCATAAGTGAACCATATATGATATCACAACAATGAATATGATTCTGTAATAAGTAAATGACATTATTTAAATCATTATACAGGAGGTTCAGACACTTACGAAGCAAATCAGACCTAAGGTAAGGGAAATATCACAATCTCATTTTTATCCGAGATTGTTTATACTTTGGTATTTACTAGGGTGTATTTTATCATCCACATCCATGTTTCCTCAATATGTAACATTATTTCCATCCACCTACAATTGTTTAAATCCAATTTTACCCTTCGGTGAGTTTTTCAGTAAATGATATGAAAGAAATCTTTTGTCGTTTTTCATACGAGGTACTTTTTTGACTTTTCCGACAAAAGTACGAGAAAAATGTTTTTTTAACTTATACGGCATGAATAGATTTTTAAAACATTATTTCCAAGAATCTTCCTTTACAAGTTTTCAAGTTTATTTGTAATCAACTTCTTTTTGTTTATAATTTTATGACATGTTAATAAAGGAAAAGTGTTTTTGAAGTAGAAAGGCTTTTTTCCTCAAGAATGGAGTTCAAATGTTTTATCAAAATTATTTTCCATCTAAGATAATATAGGGTTCTGTTTCTATCCCAATTATTACATTGATTTGATTATGTTGTGATGGAATTAATTCTATGAATTCCTTTATCTTATATGAATTGTTTTATGATGTCATGTTGTTTAAGAATCCCATTTTTATTACATGGGTTATGCAATGATGTATGATTTATGATTTTGTGGCACACATAAGAATGATATCATTATGAGATGGGTGGAACCTATAACTCCCTCCAATGCATTGGGTAAAGATTTTATATCTCATGAGATAGACATGGATGGAATGGTAGGTTATACCGGTTCAGTGAAACAGGACTGAAACGAGGGTGACTCGGTTCAGAAATGGACTTTGTCCACTAAGATAGTATTGGAAATGAGTCTTGACTAACAAGAAATGATTCTCTATGATTATGTGTGTATTCCACAATGTTTCAGGTTTTAAGTTATGATTATTGGGATTACATTTCACTTTTATGATTTATCCCATGTTATAATATTATGATCTCTTTTGCAGGATAAGATTTCCAAAAGTTATGTTCTTATGTATATGATATGATTGATATTTCTTTTGTTTGCCCTTACTGAGCATTTGAGCTCACCCTTTTATGTTTACTTTTCCCCAGGATATAAATAAAGTTTTTAGGTATAAGAAAAAAAAGAAGATCTTTATGGGAGATGTTGAAGATCTTTCACCGGGATTAGAAGATTATATTCCTAGTTTCCAAAGACACTAAACTATTACGATCCTTGTGTGTGTGTTTTTTTATGTACTAAGTATTCCTCAAATGTAATGTAATGCCAATGTACGTCATGCTCCGGGTCTCTACAGTTGGTATCAGAGGAATGGTTTAGTAAACCTTTGGAAACTAGGATGCGAAAACGTTAGTGAGATCCCTAGAGATATTTCTAAGGTATGTCTAGGGATGTCTCTAAGGGTAAGTATACATATAGGTTATAGTCCTAGAATTGCTCTAACGATCTTAGAATTTAACCTAAGATGTTAGATATTAAGGTTACTCCCCCTTTTATTATTTTGTTTTCCCTAGCATGATTTTTGACTCTCACACTCTTCTTTTTGGGTTTTAGACGATGGCTAGAACCCGAAGGAACCGTGTTGATCAATGCAATGGACAATGCAATGATTTCCCTCCTGAACAAACAAATGTTATGGGAGATGGAGTGCAAAATATTATTGTTATACTTACATAAGCTATGAATCATTCTGGACTTCCAAATGAGCAGAGAAGGGAACAATATTCTATTGAGTCCTTCATGAGGCAACGTCCACCTTCTTTCAGTGGGACTTCCGATCCACTTGTTGCTGAACAATGGATCAGTACCACTGAAAAGATATTTTCAGTTCTTTAATGTTCTAAACATGATAAAGTCATCTTAGCAGTATATCGTTTGGAAGGTGAAGCTGATCAATGGTGGAATCTTATCAAGAATACGAGTCCAAGAGATTAAATTGAGTCCATGGAATGGGACGAGTTCAAGAACTTGTTTTTCAGTAAATACTTCCCTCGTATTCGTCGAACAAAGATGGAAAAGAAGTTTCTTGAGCTGAAGCAGAAGGATGATGAATCTGTTGGTATATACGAAGCGAATTTTACAAGACTTACAAGGTAAGCATCTGGCATTATCATCCAACCTGAAAGTAAAGTTGATTGATTTTTCAGTGGCTTAAAACCAGGTCTTCGAAGGGCATTAACTATAAGAGACTTCAGTATCTATTAAGAAATTCTGCGTTGTGCTATCAAGGTAGAAATGGAAGTTGGTGTTACATATCCATCTCATGGTTTTGACAAGAAACGAAAGATGGAGTTCAAGGAGAAATCTCAGAATAGTGGTGAAAAGAAGATGAATGTTTCCTTACGCACAAAGTCTGGAATGAAGCATGGTGGAGATTGTCTTAAAGGGACTAGAAAATGTTTTAAGTGTGGAAAAGAAGGTCATCGAGCAGCTTAGTGTCGAAGTAATGGAAAAAGGGTTTCTAATGATGTGAATAAGGCAAACACTGCAGAGAATGCACCACCAACACTTCAATGCTTCAAGTGAAAGGAAATAGGGCATTATGCTAATAAATGCCCTAATCCAAGGGTTAGTGATGATCGACATGAGCAACCGGTTAAGGAAAATGACAAAGGGATGTCACATGCGATCACTATTGGCGATGTTGAATATGATAACGATGTGGTGGAATGATTAAGTGTTTATGTAATGGGATTCCAGAATAATGTTGTATATAGTAGCGTGGAATATTTATGTTTTGGTCTATTATGGTTTTCAATAATTTTATGTCATCGGTAACCATGAAAAGTGGATGAAATATTTTTGGAATGCAGATGATATGCACATAATGAAGGGAAAACGAGAAAATGAAAATATTTGACAGTATTCATGAGCTCATGATTGATATAAGGACTAAGTGATATCATGGTTTGAGTATATAGAATTTTGAGGATTTTGGTATGTGGAATGTGTTAACTTTTAACCGCATTCATGTTTTCACTAAGGTTCAATGGATATTCATTCTTGAAGAGAATACATGATTAAGGTATTCACATGTTTGTAATTTGACCAACAAGATATATCTTATGATATATGGGGGATAAATGATTTCATTCACGTGATCATTTTCATTATACAATGAGCTTGGACCGAAGTATTTTAGATAATCCTAAAGATTGGAATGGATTATGTTGGACTAAAGTTAGTATTGTTTAAGGATAAAACTTTTTTTTTGATATTTTTGATGTGATGTTATAGTAATATAGCTTTAGAAAAAGGAAAACCTGCAGGACGGGCGACAACCCATCGCTTCGGACAAGGCTATGGGAATCGAACCCACAACTGAAGTGTGACTGGCCTTTACCGCCTACCACTGGCCTACAGGAAGTCTCTGTTTAGTAGAAACTAGTTTTATTATATTAAGCAGTATGATATATGAAGTATAAGTCCATTTTAGGAACCATATATGATTAATCTCACTATAGAATGACTTATGTATATTTAATAACTAACCTTTTGTTTGAGACAGATGGAATGACCCGTCATTCTATCACATGATCTGCTAACACTTCACGAATAACAAATTCAACATAATTTATTGAAGAGATGAAGTGGAAATTGTTCAAGGCACGAACAACAGTGAGATTGTACCAAAATAATGTTAGTATTTATTCTAATTCAAATTCTTCAACTTTAGGGAAATGATCTTAAAAACCAAAAATGTTGTCCAAGTGCTCTTATATCTGATTAATCAGATGGTACCTTAGATTGTCACAAATTTATGGATTTGTGATTGCTGGATTTTCCATAGCCATGTTCTCTACCACTCTCCATCAGAACATGATGGTTAGATTTCTCTTCCATATCCATATTTTCACCGATGTGGAAACCTAGTGATTAGTTTATTTGGGTAACCGTTACGTTTAATACTTTTGTTTTTAAAGATTGGTTTTGGTATTCCTTTTTACGATGTGGGTTTCTATCAAAGAAACTTTCGAATAGTAAACCATTTATAACCTCGATGAATTTCGAGGGAGAAATTCATTTTAAGGGGGGTAGAATGTAACACCCCGAGATTTTATGAAAAATATTCTTTTTAATTTCATTAATGTCTTGTGTTGTACGCTACACCAAAAGGAGCTTTCACAACACGCATCCTTGACTTGCCTTGCATTACACGCAATCACGACCTTCCTCGATAGCGTGTGTAGTACGCAATACCGAGTTTCACTAAACAACGATATACTATTAAAATATTATTAAAACTAGCCGTTATGAATAGTAATAACCACCTTTTAAAATTTTAGAAATTTTATCTCTCAAAATGGACTTCATTTTTGGATTCAGAATATCGAAATTAGCTTAGGGTGAAATTTTGGTACTTTTCGGATAACTTTCATATTCCGATGAATAGTGAAAATTACTAAATTTTAATTAAAAAATAACTTTTTTAATCGAAATAATTAGAAGTGATAAATTATTAATTTGAGTGGTTTTAAAGTATATTTAGAATATATTTTTAAAATTTAATACAATTTTGGTCATTGGATGTAATTTCACATTTAAACCAGACATAAACAAGTGTCAATCTTTTGATAGTTTTTTCTCTCAAAAACACGCTATTTTTTTGAAGACGGGAATTAATTTTTAAATTAATTAATGTAACTGATATGTTTTGAATTTGGAAAAATAGACGTCATTTTTGAATTCATAATATAAAATATAGCTTAGGCCTAATTTTTTGTATTTTTCTGGAAACGTTCATTTTTTGATGAATAGTGAAACCACTAAGTGGTAGTTAAAAAAACTGAATTTTTCATAAAACCTAATTTTGCCGCTTCTATGAGTGGAATTTCGAAAATCTGAGAGACACGGTTAACATCAAGGACTAAAATGTGGTTCAATGAGATGAAAATAATTTTTGGTGAATGTAACTTTTGACTTTTTTTAACACGGTTAAAAGTAAATAGGGTAATTAAGGGTAAAAATGAAATTATTATTACCCTAACACATGTCCTAATTCTATTGGATAAGTGTAATTCGACCAAAAACAATCTTACGAATAAAATATGATCATTTAGGCCCACTTGATTTAGATTAGGACAATTATTATTATTTAATTCAAAGAAGAGTTAAAAGAGTTAAAATATAAGTTTATTTAGTAAATAATTTTTAATATAGGGTTATACATAATAAAAATTCGACTATAAATATTAATTAGAAATCTAAAAAGATTTACTACATAAGGATATTTTATTTGTAATTTTTAGACATTAAATAAGTTAATTTATTTATGACACAACGATGATGCAGTAATTACCTTTTTATGAAAATATTAACATAATTGATGTTATAAATGCCCAAATAAATGTAATTTGAGACTTTTTATGACTTACCATAATTTTCTAGGTTAATATGACATGGTATTGTTGAGTTTAGTAACTTGGTTCGAACTTATCATTCTGTTACGAATTTCATAAAAATCATGTACCAAGTAGTGTCAAAATTGACATAAATTAGTTTTTAAAACAAATATTAAATTATTAATTGTTATTTTATTCCTAAAAATCTATGGTTCGGGCAAATAACTTAGATACGGTTATATATATTAATAATAAACAACTTGGGATTCGTTTGGCTTGATATAGTAAGTTTATTAACCATATAGTGTAAGAAAACAAAAAGACACGGTAAAAGTTAAATTATCTAACTTAAAGTTAAATCTAAATGATAAGGTTAAAATTGATACCTAAACTTGTCTAAATTATATTGGATGAGAGGATTTAGACCCATCCCCACCTTAGCTTCTAAATATATCAATTTGGAGCTATTTAAAACCGAACTTGACTTAATAATAAAATAATATGTTTAGTTTTCTCAAAGGGGCCCCTCTCCTCCCTTATAAAAGGGAACCTCCTCCCTCTCCTCCTCACACCAATTTGAGCATTCAAGCTCGGCCAACCCCTGACAAATTTTCTTCTCCACTTCCCTAGAAACATCATAGAGGTTTTGGTCTTCCTCAAAGACCAATTTTAGTGCCCTAAGAGGAGGTCTCAAAGAGGCGCTTCAAAGAAGAGGTAATTTCCGTTACCGATTCTTTCACCGTTATTTCTTCTTCAACTTCTTCTTCTTAGGTTGTTTCATTATGAAGTAATAACATAAGTATGACTCATATAATGATTTGTTATTATAAGTATGAAACAATCCTATTTCACCATCTATCCATCCTACGGAAAACGAACTCACCGCGCGTGTGTACGTACGGAATACCGTCTCCACGCCGTGGTGAAATCTATTTTCCACCACCACCTTACTTGGATGGGTATAATGGTGTAAATAATAACTATATATTATTATTTTAAAGTGATATTAATTCTGAAATAGTATACTTACACTCCAATATAGTCCCACGATCATGGGAACGATATCATCGCTCGTGCGTACGTACGGACTACCGTCTCCATGACGCGATGAAATTAAATCTCCACTTCAACCATTCAAGAATGATTATAAAATAAATATAATAAGTAATCATGAAATATATGACATAATAATGATACTGGATTTATGTGTATATATATGAATGTCATCTACTTAATTCCGTTCAACTCAATAAGGAAACGAAAACAGCATTCATGCGTACGTACGGCCTACCGTCTCCTTGAACGGTGTATTTCGTTCCATTTACTGATTTATTTTATATATGTATATTCTGAATATATATATATAAATCATCGTTTATATTCTGGAATTATGTAATCATGATCTATGTAATTATATGAATAATTACAAGTTAAAACACGGACGACAAATGAAACAATTTTTCCCAAAACGCTCTTTAACATGGAATTTACAAAAGAACGGGTAATATAAAGTCATAAGTGAACCATATATGATATCACAACAATGAATATGATTCTGTAATAAGTCAATGAAATTATTTAAATCATTATACAGGAGGTTCGGACACTTACGAAGCAAATCGGACCTAAGGTAAGGGAAATATCAAAATCTCATTTTTATCTGAGATTGTTTATACTTTGGTATTTACTGGGGTGTATTTTATCAACCACATCCATGTTTCCTCAATATGTAACACTATTTTCATCCACCTACAATTTTTTAAACCCAATTTTACCCTTCGGTGAGTTTTCAGTAAAATATATGAAAGAAATCTTTTGTCGTTTTTCATACGAGGTACTTTTTTGACTTTTCCGACAAAAGTACGAGAAGAATGTTTTTTTAACTTATACGGCATGAATGGATTTTTAAAACATTATTTCCAAGAAGCTTCCTTTACAAGTTTTCAAGTTTATTTTTAATCAACTTATTTTAGTTTATAATTTTATGACATGTTAAGAAAAGAAAAGTGTTTTTGAAGTAGAAAGGATATTTTCCTCAAGAATGGAGTTCAAGTGTTTTATCAAAATTATTTTCCATCTAAGATAATATAGGGTTCTATTTCTATCCCTATTATTACATTGATTTGATTATGTTGTGATGGACTTATTTTTATGAATTCCTTTATCTTATATGAATTGTTTTATGAAGTCATGATGTTTAAGAATCCCATTTTTATTACATGGGTTATGCAATGATGTATGATTTATGATTTTGTGGCACACATAAGAATGGTATCATTATGAGATGGGTGGGACAAATATCTCCCTAAAATGCATTGGGTAAAGATTTTATATCTCATGAGATAGACATGGCTGGAATGGTAGGTTATACCGGTTCAGTGAAACAGGACTGAAACGAGGGTGACTCGGTTCAGAAATGGACTTTGTCCACTAAGATAGTCTTGGCAATGAGTCTTGACTAACAAGAAATGATTATCTATGATTATGTGTGTATGCCACAATGTTTCAGGTTTTATGTTATGATTATTGGGATTACATTTCACTTTTATGATTTATCCCATGTTATAATATTATGATCTCTTTTACAGGATAAGATTTCCAAAAGTTATGTTCTTATGTATATGATGTGATGGATATTTATTTTGTTTACCCTTACTGAGAATTTGAGCTCACCCTTTTATGTTTAATTTTCCCCAGGATATAAAGAAAGGTTTTAGGTATAAGAAAAAAAAAGAATATTTTTAGGGGAGATGTTGAAGATCTTTCACCAGGATTAGAATATTATATTCCGAGTTTCCAAATACACTAAACTATTACGATCCTTGTGTGTGTGTTTTTGTTATGTACTAAGTATTCCGCAAATGTAATGTAATGTCAATGTACGTCATGCTCTGGGTCTCTACACTTTTAATAGTGAACTTGTTTTAAAAATAAATTTGTTATCTGTAAGAAATTATATATATATATATATATTATTAATTTTGGAAGAAGTAATATTAAAATATAATTTGGATGATGTGTTTTTAGTTTTCTAAGAAGTTTTGTGTTTTCTGGAATGGTAAAAAAAATTGGATTTTAATTGAAAACAACATTTTCATCTAAATAACATATAATTTTAAAAAAATTATACCTTTTAAAATAATATTTGTATCAATTTTATATAATTTAATTAAATTTTGGTAATTTTATTCAATTTCACATATCAATTTTAAATGAAAACAATTCACTCTTTTGAACGTTTCACATTAAAAACACACTTTCTTATTCCATCAATGGGATTAATTTTAATATAGATTATGCCACTTATGAATTTTAAATTTGGAATAATGGATTATATATTTGTAATCAGTATAATTAATAATTTTTGTTAAGTTCAAATTACCTTTTTACCAATAATATTTTTGAACGGAATCAAAGTTAACTATAGTGATTAATTTTTAAACAAGTTTACTAACTGATTTGACGTAGTAGAGAAGGTGTAAAATGTACCTAAACCTATATAAAAAATTATGTCCATATATTGACCATTATACCTCTATATTTACATTATTTTAAATTTTCTATCTTTATGGGTGACGTAAAACTTGGGGAGTACACAATTAATTTCAAGAATACCATGTGTGTCCTCTTCCGTACTAATAAAAGGGCATTAACTCAAACCCTTTATTATTACCTCTAAATTCATTTTGGGTAAACCCCATCCTAAAAAAATCAACTCAAAAAACCCTCATCCCATCATATAATTTTAACTTTGGGCATAAATATAATAAAGGATGTTCATTGGTTAAAACCATAAGTGGTGTTGAGAAGAAAAGGAAACTTACTTCAATGAGAAAATTTTTTATTTATACCAAAATTAAATTATTCTTATTCCATGAATATATAATATGTTCAGTATCATAAATATAATGATATATTTTGAGGTTAATTTATAGAGCTATAAATACACACACATCTATCATATTGGTAAAGTAATCATAGTCTGTGTGTACATCATATTACCACCTTATGGAATGATGCCATTTTTTCCATTTCCACCAATTAAGATTGGGGATAATGATATAAATAATTCTTTACTTTGATACAAAAGATATTTATAATGACTTACATATTTTTTATTTAATATATAACACATAAATTCATTTTCTCTATTTTTTGGGATGTAATAACATCATGTGTGGATATGTGGACTACTGCCACCTCAAAACAATTTGATATGTTCACATGTTACATGGAATTCATTATGGATTAAATTAAAATACCATAAATGATACAAATTAAATATTTGTTATATTTATGAAAAATATTATTCATTATATATAATATTTAATTTTATTATTTCCATTTCACACCAATAAAAAATTATAACGTCATTTGTGGATGTGTGGACTACTAACGCCTTAAATAGATGTTATTATTCCTTTTCATCATCACATAAAAATATTAATATATATAATTATATCTAATTAAATAATATTATAGTAATGATATATTCATCATTTTTAATGATAACAATTTCTTACATACTTTCCATAATGTTATTTTAAAGAGGAACGTTACTTATGTGTTCATACAGCCTATTGTCTTCATGATCTTAAATTTGGATCATTTTTCTTAACCATATTTAATGTTGGATTATTAAAATATAAATGATGTGATAATATGATAATTATTTCATGTTTAATATTCTATATATTTTTATATAATTACCTCTTTGGCCATATTAGACCTATCAAATTCCTTTATTACAGAAACTAAATATGGTCAAAATATTCTAATTAGACATTATTGATTATGTAATTGTATAAAACCTTTTTACAAGTGAAATATATGTAATAATAAACTTTTTAATGGTTATAAATAATGTAAATAATTCTTATATTTTTATTATTGTGTATGTAATTGGAAAATCTAGTCAAATCAAATTTAAGGTAATGTACTTTTTAAATCAATTCCCATTAAATGAGTAAAAAGTCTATTAAATTGGTTATGTTATGACTATGATTTTCATTAAATGGCCTATGATTTTATAAATTTTTAATTAAAAAAAATTCATATACATTTATCACACAAAATTATTTCATTGATTTGTTCTCACTCAATTAATATGATCCTTATAGGGAATTCTCATCTCAAATTTGACATCTATGTGGTAGATATCATATTCACCACCAAATTAGTTAGTGTGGCTTATCTAATGACCTGTTTGATATGTTTTATCATGAATTATTTTATATGAATGTTATGTAAATTTTTCATATTATTATTATTATTATATTTGGAGCTTTTGACTCATATGTTACTATATTTTTAAGGGGATTTCATATCTCACTTTTATTTCTATGATATTTATTCCAAATTCACCACTTATTTTTATATTCTGCTTTATATAATTCCAATTAATTAATTAGATGATTATTATATTAAAATTTATGTGTATTTGAATATCCATTTTAGTATCTCACATTTATGGGATTTTCAATATTTATGTTACCATAACTGTAATGGACTTTTGTCACAATTTTCCTTCTTTGGGACATTTTTTATGTTATAAATATATATTCTATTATGAAATGTATATGATTATACATTTATATTTGTTATGATATGTATCCTTAATATCAAGATATTCTATGTTTCATATAATTTTATTCCGTTATGGGAAATATGATCCAATTGTTTCAAATTTGCATGGGAAATGTTATAATGTTTAATGATTATTTTGCAAATGATTGTTTTAATGGTATTTTAATGGTATTTTGATTCATAAAAATAATAAACCCTTTTTGTAACTTATTTCTTTTCCATGATATAATTATATTGTATTGGAACCCATTTCATTCCATCAGTATAATAATTATTCAATTTTATTTTTACTGAAATTCCCTAACCCTTGAATAACATAGACAGTGCGTTATTTTATTTATCATGATTATAAAAAATCAAATCCAAAATGACTAATAAATTTAGTAGTCTTAGAAATCGATATTATATACATGATACCCATAATAAAATAATAAATAGAAAAAAAGACATGATACATAATGAAATGAAATAAACTAAATCATTGAATGCTTATTCAATGATTTATTCTTTAGAACCTAGGGAATGGGAACAAAATAAGATTGAGACGAAGTAATCAATTGGGGAAACTAATATGGAAGGAATAATGAATCAATATGAATAAATTAACATATCATGGTAAATAAATGATAACCAATTTCATTAATATTACTAGATAAGTAAATATCAACATGGAAAAAAAAGAAAAAGAAACTCACTCCATCTAAATGAATAAATTATGAATAAAATGTATCCATATATAAATTGACACAAAATTATATTGGTTGAATAATGACTGAAAATGGATTACAAAAATGATTAATTATTGGATTTTATTTTACCTAGTTACATGAAATCATTACAATCAAGACTTCTAAAAATATAGTTTACAACATATTGGGTAAAAAAACATCTGATCTGTATAAATGATTTGTCTCATGGGACTACCAATGCATCGAGGGGCTATATATAACAGAGTCTAGCATGTCATACCAGTCCAATGAATACCTCATATTCATGAATAACATGCATTATCAAAATATCCACATTGAATAAATGTATATATTGATCAATACTTATCTTTTTGAGGCTGTGTAATAACAATTATTTTGACATTAATTAATGGAAATACCATTAAAAGATTATAAAATCAATCTTGAGGGAAATAAAATTTTAAACAATTCAATGTGTCGCATACAACAATGAAACATTTATATCACAAACCCCATGAATTAATAATATTAAAAGAAATATATAATATCATGATGGTTTCAAGATTCATGATATAACATATTAATGTTTAGTAAATACACTAAATAAAAGTGAATTGGTTCATAATAATAAATAAGTCTCTTTGGAATGTAAATTCAGAAAAAATACATTACCTTCTCATTTAATTTTGTTTTTATATCACAATACTCTTGTATAATGGTTTAAAATATGTTACTAACTAATATAATAACCATAATTATGTATATAATACTATATATTAAATTATGATGACATCTCATTATCAGTTCGTTAGTAAACTTTCATTAATTTCACTATTTTTGGGTAATAATTGCTCAGTTTTGTCCATTAAATTTTTACTGGTTACTTGTTTTTCTTATTAATAATACCATTATTTAATAATATAATAAATTTTAAAAATTAATTTATTATCATATATAATGATTATATATCTATTTAGAATAATATATAATGTTTGGAGATAAAAAATGAAATGCACCATTCATGGAGATGGTAATCTGTCTGTACGCATGAACACTAATTTTATATTATAAATATATTTTTGTATTTATGTTATATATTCCATATATTTTTATGAAAATTATCCTTAATATTTTCAATGTATTCTGTGATTGAATAACATCACTTAGAGGGGAAGGTATTGGACATTTCCTCAAATTTTTTTATCATAATAACATAAAGAAACAATTATTAAAGGAATGTGTTAGAAAATTATTAAATATGTATGAAGACATAATAAATAACATGTATATCACATATAATCATAGTTTATATCATAATGGACACTATTGGAGGTATTAATGTAAAAAATGAATAGTCATTATTTTTTTAGGCAGTACTTCATCGTACAGAGAAAAAACCTGATATTTACCCATTAGATGGTGGTGTATGTAAATGTAGGTATAAATATTAACATAAAAAAACATATTATATTAATGATAAATGTTTTTTATGTTACCATGTAATAATAAGAGTTTATGGAGTGGATAATGTTAATAAATCTAAAGTGATTAAGGAAATATGTTATATCTTAATCGGGTAACTCCTTTTGGTTTATACCAAAAGATGTTTTTATGGGAATTTCATCCAAATGGGGGGGGGGGTTATAGTGTTAGGGTAGTGATTTTGGGAGTATTTAGGTTTTTATTATTGATGATACAATGTCTATTTATTGGTGTGAGTAAGGGGTAGAGATCTTTTCTTTTTATAGTGGAGGAGAAGTTGCACTCTTGTAGTTACCAAATGATAGTCATTAAATGGAGATATAACATACCTAATGTGCCTAAATATATAAAACTAATATATTAACTGGTATTAATGGTCTATTAAATCTTCCATGACAAACAAAATACATGCATTTTAATAATTGGGTTCCTCAACTTCTATGATTCCCCAATTTTATCATTTTGTTTTTTATTAAAGCATTTAGTATTCTAACAAAAATAGTTTAACCATTATGAATAAACCAAAGATAGATTTATTATAAAATATATAGATACTAAAGTATTATTATAATATAAAATTTATATAATTAAAAACCCATATTTTTGTAAATTAATTTTAAATGAAGCGCATGGGATGTGCTTAAGTTTTTCTTAATCTCAGACCATGTTAACAACATTTTTACAATATATGGGTCATTATAATAATCATAAAATATAAATTGGTAAATTAATAGATAATATTAAATTAATATTATAAATTCAAAATAACTTTTCTTAATAATTTTTTTCCATTTAATTAAATCATAAAATAAAATATCATTTATTCTAAAATAACATTAATGTACATTTTGACATTATTTATATTATTTTACTTTTAAAATATTAGGAAAAATATTGGAATTAAATTATATAATGTTTAAAATTGTGTAACCTCATATATTCACCTATAAACAATTCAATACATTAATAAAAATAATGAACATTATTTTCAATATTGATTGTATCATTTGTTTAATTCATTATAAACTAAATAATCACTACGTTGGTGTTTCATATGCATTATATATTTCTAAAAAATATATAAAAATTTGTTATAAATTTTTCTGATAAAAATAACCCATTTATATTTCAAAAGGATATTTATAACCAACAATATAATGTTTTTTAAATATATAAATGTTTTATAAATATTAAAGGTATGGAAACATAGATTTTTTTCTTTTTCCTTACCTAATCATTTGTATAGGACACTTCCATTTCATGATATCACAAAAACCCATATAATTTTATCCTAGTTTGTGTATGGTCATATTATTTGCATACAATGTATTTTAGAAAAGTTTTCAGGTCATTTTGGTCCTTAAGATTATGGTTTCATCAGTTATTAAGATAAATTTTACCTTAATTGCCATTATTGATTCATGTCATGTTCTCTACACATTTTGGTAAAAAAATAAAGTTGAAATTATTAGAACAAAAATATTGTATTGATTTAAACCATTTACATACATTTTTCAACTTTCTAATCTCATAAGTTGGAAACAGATTTTATTAACGCTAATCTCACATTTGTGGTGAAAGAGTTGTGTTTTAATGTAAAAACATTCAAAAGGTACAAATATTTTAATAACTAAATTTAATATTAAAATTGTTCCAACGAAATAAATTGGGTAAATATGTGTATAATTTATATATTTTGACTTCCTACTCCTATTTAAAATATAATTAACATTAATAATTCTTTAAAAAAAGGCAGTTTTTAACTAAAATGTAGTATTTTTCACTATTCATAAAAATAGAAATTCTCTGAAAAATAAAAAATATTCTCCCAATTCTAATTTGGCATTCAAAATTCAAATATGAAGATTATTTTGAAAATTAAAACATATAAATGTTTTCAAATTTAGTTTAAAAATAGGTTCTCCATTAAATTGTAGATAAACTCGATCTTTCATTTAACATAATCTAATTTAGTGTTCGGTGGAGTGTAATATTAACAATGTGTATAAATCATGACAACAACAAAATTATATTTTTTCTAAAAGTAAAATATTCTAAATTATTGGGGTGTTAAATTCACCTCACCTGAAATAAATAGCATCCACAAAATTTAAAATAGATCTCGATAATAAAGGGAAGGGTATTTCAAATTGAAATATTTTTTTGAAAAACCCACATCCTTAAAAAGGTTAATAAATTATCATCATAATAAAATAGAAATGGATGTACAATGGTTGCGTAACTAAATTCCCCAGTAGGACAACATATGAGGAAAATGAAAACATGGATACAGAGGAAAAATATACCAATCTTGTTCTGATGGTGAGTGCTAGAGAATATGGTTTGGAGAAAGTAAATAATCACAAGGACACTAATCCACGATAATCTAAGTGGTCCTTTGATTCATCAAAAATGAAGGCACTAACTAAAAAAATTTGATTCAATAAAATTTTTCCTAGATTTTAAAAATTTATTCATTCTATATAAATGTAAGTAAATATACATACATGGTATGTTTTTATAAGAAACATATTATCCTTTGGTCATTCCTTGATTTATTTCTATTTAATATCATATTAAATGATGCATCGTGTGATGAAGTGAGAAATTAACCTCTAATACCTAATCTAATGATCAATATAAACCATTTTAAAAATGGTTAACAATTCCAAAATATTATGATCCAACACTTTTAAAGGAAGGTCACTGAATTTCTAAAATGATCCTATATTTTTTCATCCAAATATTAATTTTTATTATAATGCCACATTAAGGGAATGTTGGAAACCATAGTTCACAAAACAAGAACACCTATGTGCTAAAAGAGCTCGCAAAATTATTAAACACCAGAATAAGATTATTTGAGTCTGAAACTCTATATAATTCCCAGTGTTGAGTACTAACATGGATGTTTGGAACCTCGCTGATATGTTCTTCATGGGGAGTAACCCTTCGGTCCATTTTTTCAATGAATTCCTCTATGTTGATTTCTCTTTAGTTAAAGCCTCAAGAGATGATTCAGTCCTACTTTTCTATCCAAGCTTCATTCTCTATAGAGACCTCTACTTGAAACCTTCTTTCCTAGATTCTTAAAATCTCATCATATTAGGTGTTGGGATAATGGACTTTCTCTATCATTTCATCCTTTGAGTGTAATATGAGCCTTAGACACTCCTCTATCTCTTCTCCCATCACTTTTAGTTCTCTTCTTGGATCACCCATTTCCCTGACTTATAGGACTCTTCTTTCCTTGTAGCCACATTTCTTGGACGACATGGTTTCCATCGGTTTAGGAAACCAATAATAGTGTTTTCATCCCTTGGGGTTTTTCCCTAGGACACAATGCATTTCCCCGAGTCACGGTTTCTCTTTTTCCCCTTCTTCCTTCTTGGGTTGTGGGGACCTATTCCTAGGAAACTGTCTAAACTGTCTACTGAGAGTTGGATAGAACTGTTATCACTAGAATCATCTTCCACATGAGTCAATGATTGATCTTGGATCACCAGACCTTCCAAATGAGTTTTCGAATCAAACCATGGGGATTCGTTGAGGGGCCTCAATTGCAATTAAAATCCACCATTCCAGTTTTAGCCTCCATGGAATTCTTCTTTCTTACACATCCATACATCTGAATAGAAGAAGACTGGGGAATGGGAATGTTTGGGTCCATGGGACACAAGACACTAACTCCATCCTTCCTTGTCTACAAGACCATGTAGTAGTAAGCCAAAAGGACTTCCCCTGCAATGGAAATATAGATGTCTTGGCCTCCTCTCTATATTAACTCACCTAAATAGCACTACACAACATGTATGAAACTATGGCATGATTTGTTCCTCCGCCCATGAATTTCAGTTGCATGTAGGAGTCCTCCCAGCCCTGACCTTGAGGGCCACCAAGGCTATGGACAAAAATGGCGGAAAATTTATCCACTCCAACAACAATAGTCCTGGTTGAGGCTGGGTGTTTCAACTAATCCGCATTCAAGGAGATCTCCTTATCAATTCCTTCCACAGACCATGGCTCCACTCTACACACCAGTAAAGGGATGATCCCCATATCATACAATACGCGTCCTTGGACATCCATGAACAATGGTTCGGGCAAAATTCCCTTAACATCCTTCATATTAGCTGGTGGCACTGTAGAAGAGTACTGCATAAGCTAACCCTCCTGAAAACTGCCTTCTGGAACAGATCTTAACACCTCACCTATGCATCTTTTCAACCTACTTGGTACCCCTTCTTCTGAGACTACCCCAAACACCTCCACAGACCCATCCAATCCATCCAGAGTATACAGGGCCACATCAGGGTCGACATGAACCTCCAGCCCTTTCGGGTGAGGAAGCAAAATTTTCCGAGATCATAACCCACGACGACATCCAAGGACCAGATATCCTAACCGTTCACAGCCTGAGTAGAATGTTGGCCAAAATTCAAAACCCACACTTTATTCCATATGTATTCATCTCTAACTGAATTTAAAACGCATTATTTATTATTCTTTGAAACATCGACCTCAACACAGACATGGGAAGAAATAGGGTGGCATACCACTGAGGTCCTACTCTCAGAGCACAAATATTTACCATCATTTTCCCCAACCTGCATTAAATCAAGGGGTTCTAAAAGGAAAATGGAAATTCTGGGAATCTTACCCACACCGTTGACTTCTTCTCATCTCAGGTCAAGTAATAATAGATGGACTAGTGAATAATTTAGAAATCACAACCTTGGAGAGATCGTGGATCACTAGACCAAGCCGTAACGAGATTAGTCTCTCAGGAGAGGCATATCAACAAATGGAACTATTCTAGAAGACCCACCACCGGGTGATAATAAAGCCCCCATGAATCAGTCAATAATCTGTCAAAGGCATTAACTAAATTACAGAAACCCCTGAAACACGCCACTAGTATCGTCCTATAGTGATTCAAATCGATGTTAAATTCTTTCCTGGAAGTCTCTAGCTGTGGTGATATCTTGTAGAGGTCAGGAACCTTAGGGAATAAGGGAATCACCAGGAAGGGTGGGGGAGAATGTTAGGATTGGTGGAAGGTAGAAATGTCCATAATTTTCCCCATCCCTCCATCTGGGAGGGAGGGGACGGCGCATCAGGCATCTCAAATAGGGCTTCACCATCATCGTTGCTCCGGAGACACTCGAATTTACATGAGGGGTTTTATACAAGCCCAGTTGGTCTGGAATATGATGTATCTCCTTAATAATCACATACTGAATATTTGAGCACCGTCATATATTATGGTAATAACTTTAATTACCATAAAACCGTTTTGGAATAATGTATTATTGGTTATAACTTTGGTAATACACATATTATTGGATATTTTCCAAAATTCCAAAAGCCTTTTAAACACCATCAATGATAGTGAAAACAAAATTATAAATAAATCATTACTTTTATATAAGGTTGTTATCAAATATCCAAATCAATCATTTATTTATCCAATTATAATTTTCTTAAAATTAGGAACATATTAATGGATATATTTATCTCAACCCTGTGTTTTCCAAAAAAAATTCCCCTATACTAAATAAATTTTCTTTTTACTATTCATCATATGGTCTAAAATACATAACGAAAAAGTATTGTAGTAAAAAACTAATATATTCCACAATTATTTTGACCTATACATTTCTGATAAAATATTCAAATGATATAATTCTTTGAATAGTAATACTAATCATTTTTCATTATCTATGGAAGTAGCATAATTTGATAATTATAAAATAGCATCACAAATGGAATAGTCCATTGATGCATGATACATTTATTTTCGTGGTTTCCCATATCATTTCAATTTAATAATTGCACATTATAATCCTTTTTCATACCCTTTCAATAAAAATCATGGTGGAATTTCATTCCACTCTTGTTGAAAACTTATTTTCCATATAATAATTAACCTGAGTGATTGTTTATACACTTATCACATGTGAGAAAATATTACTTTCTATTCTTCCCATTATTCTTACTCTTCTCTTCAAGCGTATTCTTTTCTTTCATCCCTTCAAATCCATAAGAATTGGATAATTTCTTGTTTTGTTATCCAATGATACTAATTCCTTATTTGATTAGAATACTTGACAGACTATTTCCCTATGAAATGTTGTCTTAAGACGATGAATGAGATGATCCTTATTACTCTTTATATCACATGAATTTGTGGATTTCACATTTATTCATCTAGGATTCATTTTTTAAAAATGTATTATACCCGATTAACTAACAAAATCATAATGATTAATTCTAAATATCTTATTACACAAAACATAAATTTATGTATCATGAATCCTCGAATCATAAATATTAGTTACTCTTAGAAAATCTTTTCTTATAAATACTTCATGATTTTTAGAAAGGAAAATGCAAAAAACCCTATGCATATCCCCCAGGACTATAAAACCTGGTGCATGGTAAGGCCCATTTTCATGTACCAAGAGACCCCAACTCTGGCCCTGAACACCTTTTTATATTTTTTACCCCTTAGTATATCTATTTCAGAACCATGTCCACATGTAGTATCCATACATGGATCTATTTCTAGTAATACCCAAATAATTACTACTTTATAAAAATTTTAGGATGTTCATGAATAATTATTCTCAATTTATTTCTTTGGACTGTTCTCCCAAATTTGTGTTTTCTAAATATTATTTCTAAAGACGTTGTTAAACATCCATTGATATAATATTTAATGCCCCGACCATAAAATCCCTGAGTTAGGGAATTTATTAATTACATTGGACTAATTGAAAGGAATCAAATCTCAAAGGACCAATCAATTTATCATTCATGGAAAGAGAAATCACATATGTGATACCCATAATACATTGGGAAGGTGAAAATACAAACATAAAACAAAATAAAATAAAATAAACTATATCATTTCATGATTATTCAATAATATTTTTTTGATAACCTGGGGAACAAAAATATAATAATTGTGATATCAAATTCTCAGTAAGGGTAAGTAAAGTGGAAGAAATAATGAATCAATCAGATTAAATTAACATAACAAGGTAAATAATTGATAACAAATTCCATTAAAATAACTACATAAGGAAATACCAATAACTATATATAGGATATTGAAGCTCATTCAATAAAAAATAATAAAATTATATTGAAATTTATCCATAGATATGTCAACAAAATATCTCATGGTTGAATAATTTCTATTACTAAATGAGGGAAAGTCTTAATTACTTGATTCTAAGTTTCCTTGTTATATGTTACATTTAAAATCAAAATCCTTCACAAGATACATTATAACATTTCGGGTAAAATCCAATCTAATATTTCTAAATTATTCAACTCCTGAATTTACTGATGCATCGTGGTGCTATCTATAAATGGTCCCCACCCGGGTCATAACAATCCAAAGCATTCCTCGTAATCATGAAGAATGATCCTTATCCAAATATATTCATTGAATAATATATATATATTTAAGAATAATTCCCCCAATGTAGGGTAATTATAAAAAAATTTTATTAACATTAATGATGTAAATACCAATGAAATACCAAAAAAACCATCTTTATGGATGTGACATTTCAAACATTTTAATGTGTCCCATACCACTTTGAAATATTTAAATAATATTACAAGTGAAGTAATATTGTTAAATAAATTTTATAATGAAATGATTGTAAGTAGATTAAGGATATAAAATTTTAAATGTCAGTAAATACACGAAATTAATGTGAATTGATTCATAATAACTAATATGCCTCAAGAGAATGAATATTGGGATGAAATCCATTACCTTATCATTAATTTTTATGTGGTCTTTATTAACTATTATAGTGATTTATATTATGATAATAACTAATATAATTACCGTAATATTTTTTATAATATCATATTTTAACTTATTATGATATATTATTATTCATTTGTAAATAAACACTCATAAATTTTACTGTTCTCATGTGTTAATTGCCCAGTTTTCTTGACTATGTTTTAACTTGTTACATGTTTTTATCACTAATTAGATCATTTATTCATCATCTTCATACTGTAAACTATGACTTTATTATCATATATAATAAGTACATATTAATTTAGAAAAATATAAAATGTTTTGAGATATGAAATGAAATGCATCATTCATGGAGATGGTAGTTTGTTCAAACACATTAATTCTAACATCATTTCATTGTCATATTTTAAAATAATGAAAAGTAAATGATCGATATATTAATGTATATTAAAATAATTTCAATAAGAAAAAAAACCTTCTCAGAATTATAAAATGTATAATGAATAGAATACGTGTAAGAGTACCGATGACATTAACATTGCTCCTGATATAGTAGAACAGAATAAAGAAAAGAAGACTCTTGCTCCCAAGGATGTAGTTAATCGAACAGCTAATGAAAAAAAGTAAGGGTTTATGCCTCTTATTTGAAAAATAAGATGATGTATTGGGATTCCATCTTCTCCGAAGAGGAGAAAGTAAAAAATGGGGATTCATATAGCAACTGAAAATGTGTGGACTAGACAACTACTAATATTCCATGCACTAATTATGACCCTTTGGCTGAAGAACTAATTATATAACAAATAAAAATAATAATTTTATCATTATATATCTCACATGACAGGTTTTCTACCTCATGTGAAAATGGTATGGAAATTTTAAAACATGACACTCCAATCAGTTCTAAAGCGTTCTTTGATTCTTAAAAACCAATTGTAGATAATGATGGATTTCCTCTTGTTTCATTTAAGAAGATGAAGTCTCTAGTTCTGCCTCAAGTAGTGGATGATAAACTGATTGCATGTAACCCTACCTCTTTCTTTGATCAAAATATTTATGGTGCCATTATGATGTAATAAAAATGTCTGATCTCTCCTTAGACAAAGCATCAATAGATTCTTGAACTTATTGATGGATTGGAGGTTGAAGGGATGTTGACCCTTGTGTCAAGGGACACTTCTATTGAAAATTGAAGAAATAATCATCATGATAGATTTTATTCTGACATCACTGATGTTGAGACAATAAATAAAAGGTTTCAATTTATTTTTCTATGTTGGGGTGGATCAAGAGGTCGGAGGCAGCTGTGGAAGTGCTTATTGGTATGCAATTCGAGAATACTAAAGAAAATTAACTAGATTGATCAGTAAAAAGATATGTAGTTTGATTTTTTTATTTGGGTTTTATATTTTTTTTCTATACATTATAGGGATCCTAATATTTTTTTCTTTTAATAAAATAGGCACACTTCTATATTTCTTTGAAAAATGAATATATTGCTTCGAGGAGGAGGTACTCCACACATTATCAAACAATGTTATTATATTAACGCAAATTAAACAGTACTACTGTTCTGTGTTATAAAATAATTAAAGTATAAATATAAAATAGATAAAAATATATATCACATATATAATGATTTTCTATTATAATGGCCTCCATGGGAGGTGGTAATGGAAAAATCAACAATAACCATTTCGTTAGTCAGTAGTTCATCATAGACAAAAATATAATGGTTGTTACCCATTAGATGGAGGTGTGTGTAAGTGTAGGAAGAAATATTAATATAACAACATAATAGTATATTTTGTATAATGGTGTTATTATTTAATCATATAATTATAAGATTTTAGGCCATGGAAAATGAAAATAAAACAAAAAAGATTAAACAATGATGATACTTCTTAATCCGTAACTTCTTTTGATTTGTACAAAATGAATTCCTTAGGAGACTTTATACCCATATTGAGGATTATAATTTTAGGGTAGTGATTTTGGGACTTTATTTTAGTATATTTTGTACGATTTAGTGTGGATGGAGAGGTGTGAGAAATGGGTAGAGTGCTTGCCTTTTATAGTGGTGGGGAAGGGGCACTTCAGTAATTATCAACTACTATTCATTAAACGGTTGTTTAACATACCTAATGTGATGAAAAATTAAAAAAATAATAAATAAAAGGGGATGAATAGTCTATTATAACCTACACAACAAAAAAATATTTTCATTTTAATAATTTGGTTCCATAACTTCTATGATTTCCCAATTTAATCATTTTTGTTTCTATTAAAGCATTTAATTTTGTAACCAAATACATTTAACCCTTAAGAATAAAAAAATATATGTATGAATATATATATATATATATATATTAGATTATTAATTTGATATATAATTTATAAAAAAATACCCTTTGTTCTGTAAATTATTTTTAAATGCTGCGCATGTGACATGCGAAATCACAACTTAATCCCAGACAATGTTAACAATTTTTTTAAATATATATTGGCCAATATATTAATTATAATATGTAAATTGGTAAATTAATAGGTCATATAAAATTTTTACTAACACTTGAAAATAACTTCTATGAATCTATGATTTTTATTAGTTTTAAATAATTTAGTAAAATATCATTTAAGTTAAAATAACAATAATGTAAATTTTGACATTATTTATTTAATTTAATATTTAAAATATGAAAAGAAAATTTTAAATTGAATATATTAATATTAAGGTGTGTAATATGATATATTAAATTAATTAAGTAATTAAAGTCAATATTTCAATAAATTCAATTCACTTTTAATATTTATAGTATCATTTATTTTAATTAAACATTAACTAAATAAAAACTATGTCGGTGTTTCATATACATTTTATGTAACTAAACCATCTCTTAAAATTATTAAATCATTATTATGATAACAATAACCCATTAATATTTCAAAATGATATGTATAATAAAAAATTTGATATTTTTTAAATATTATAATTTTTTAGAAATGTTAATGGTATGAAAAGTTCCCTTTTGTCCTTTTCCATAATTAAAATTTTATATTATAGAACATTCATTTAATAACAGAAAAATAATCTATAATATTATATCCAAGATAGGATATGGTCAAAATATTTCTATCAGATGTATTTTGGACATGTGTACTTGTCATTTTGATCCTTAAGATTATGGTTTAGTCCCTTATTAAACTAATTGTTAACTTAACTACCTTAATTACTTTTAATCACTTTCACTAATTTTTTGGTCGAAAATTAATTTCTTCTTATTATACAAAAAATATTTTTTTGATTAACACCATATATGTCTATTCTTAAAAATTTATATCACATAAGTGGGGAAATTAAGATTAACGATAATCTCACATACATGGTGGGAAATCAAGTTTCTAAAGTAAAAATGATCAAAGGTTCGATATGTTTTTATGTCTTCATTTATTGAAAAATGATTTGAATAACCTACATAGAGTTAATATATGTAAAATTTAGCTATTATGTCTTTGAAATCCAATATAAAATATAATTTAATATTAATAATTATATAAATGAGATGGCAGTTTTTAACAAAAATAGAGTATTTCTCACTATTCAACAAAAAATGAAAATTCACAAAAAAATAATAAAAATTCACCCTATTATAATTTTCCCATTATAAATTCAAAACATATATTTATTTTAGAAAATAATATTTATAAATGCTTTAAAATTTACTTTTAAAATATGTTCTCTATTTAAAGGTCGTTAAACTCAACCATGCGTGTAACACAAGCTAATTTAGTGTTGTGTGTAGCCTAAGATTAACTTTTTCTATATAAAATGATAAAAAACAATATTTATTATTAAAGAATATGTTTTAATTTAAGTTGGTGTAACAGTAAAATAGAAAATTTATTTTCCATGTGTCAATCATGTTTCAAAGGGATTAACATTAAACAAATGTATTTTCTATAGGATTATCTAGTTATAATTGATTAATAATTTTTTCTATGATCATTATTCATGTTGTGGTTTCAAGATAACGTACATAATGTGGTGGCCTATATATTAACGAGTGATCCCATTATATCATATACAACGTGGTGTCCCAAATAACATCAGGGGAGCATATAATATTTATCCAATTCCCTGGCAAAGGATAATATTGGAATTCAACTATATTGTTTTCAAAATAAAAATGTTTTTGAAATGGTTTTAAAATAGTTTTTAAAACAGTTTTAGGAATTTTATGATCCATGTTACCAAAAATAATTTTAATTTCTTCTTCTATGATAATAGTGTTTCTCATGATCGATATTGATATCACATGGCTCATGATTATTGATTATAAATACTATTTCCATTTCAATGTATTTCTATTTGATGGTCCAAGTATTGATAAATATGTGTTATTGTTTTTTCACTCATGCACTTTGATTATTTTATCATACATTAGTATCTATTTATGTTCAATGGTGAAATTAGTTTATGAATAATTTCATTTTCCCATACTGGAAATTTGATCTCGCCATTATTATGTTTTATTTTCACAAGGTTCAACAGAATGATTTTGATGTATATTGTTATAGAAGTGATCTTATATGGATGATTACTTTATCCTAATGTGAAAACGATTAGTAGCGTTAAGTGGGATAACTCTCTTTTAATGTCGTGTTAATTGATTATATAGATGTTTATCTAAATTCTCAAAAACTCTAAACCTAAACTGTCCTCCAATGTGTAAGTGATTTCGGTTTTCCCATATATTTTTTATGTTTTAGATGAGAAATTTTGGTCACATTTATCGAAAACAAATCCATAAATAAGAGTTTATGGATTTCAACACTAGATTCACATATGCAGGTCTTAGGCTTGTATATAATGTTTATCGATAAAATTTTAGTGGTTGACTAATGTTATTCTAATAAGTGATCATATGGTAACCATTTTCAATCTGAGATATCATTTTAACAGTCTCTAGAATTGGAATTGAGAAGTAATTGTGATTCCTTAGTGAATGATCTGTCATTACTAACGTCTAAAGATTATTTTTAAGGATATAAACCTCATAAGTGATATTTTTTTTGCATCATTCACTTTTTTAATTATTTATGTATTGTTTCTATAATTATTAAAAATAATTTATTTCAATTTAATTTCGAAATGACTTTTGGGATTGTTAGAAGATAGAAATTTTTAAGGGTGTTATGTTGAAGGAATTCTAATGTGGTATTTAGAACCCAGTTGAATATCTTGTGTGGTAACATAAGAAGATTTTGATAGAATGGAAAAAGTATTAATGAAACCTCATTGGATATCTGATGGATGGGCACCATAATTGTAGTTATCAACATATTGTTTGGTGGAGGCCATCAATGTTTAGTGGTGTTTCCAAGGCACTTTCAATGGAATGAATTTTGATTATTTTACATGAGTAAATTATTAAAAACAAAATTGAGAATTCATAAATGTGTTTTGTACATTTTGATATTTGTTTCTTGTAGTTTTTCCACTCTTCACCTAAATTTACCTTTTATTTGGGTTCCTTCAGATGTCAAATCAATAATTATTCTATATTAGTGGTTTTCTATCATTGATATGATTTATAATTCATGTTTTCTGGATGAATAATATTTAATGGATGATTTTATATATTAATATATAAAAGATGAATTATTTATTCATCCTTTATCAGTTTCAATGCTTTACTTGTTTTTTGTGTATTGGTGTATGTGTTGTGTTTTAATGGATATAGTGGATCGAATAGTGATTCATAAATTATTAAATATTAAGTTAATCAAATTGTGTTTGGAATAAAATCCGGGATTCATAAATAATTATAAAATAAATAATTGGCATTGAGATTATTTCGATTAATATTTTAGGCTGTTTGGAATAGATTTCATGGTATTTTGTGATTTTTTCATTCACAGATTCAACGAAATTATTTTTAAAATAAATTTCCTTATTTATGATATAGAAACTAAATGATACATATGTAAATGTGAGTGTGTTATAAATATATTCAATTTATTATTTTGTTAGTAGATATTATATTTACTCTTTTTATAATGTGTGATAATATTATTGGGTTTTTAAAATCATATGATATTAATTTATTTCCTTGAGTAAATGATTTTGGTGTGATTACCTTTTCCAGATGAATGATGAGATGTATGATGAATTTTTTTTTCTAGTGGTTTGGTTATGTTTTGGGAACGGGAGAGAGTTTATGATTTGAGTTAGGGAAAAATATTATGATATTATTCAATGGAAAGTTATGATGTAATCCAAGGTGATCATTTAAATTATGGTATAAGGGAAGGTTATGATTTGGTTTTTAGGGTAGGTTATATGTGGTCTAAGGGAAAGGATATTTTATCAGCTAAGGGGACATGTTATGAAGTGTGTGATAAGAATATGTTATGATAGGATCCAAGTTGGTATGTTGTGATGTTAGATCGGTTGATGGATAAGATATGGGCATGGGATTATTAGATTCATTTCATTATATATCAGGAGTAATGAATCATGTGTGTATCAGTGGTTAGTATCACATAGACCAAGGGAACAGTCTTCTATGGGCTATGGGGTCCAGGTTATTGTTTCATATACATGATCCCAGTGTTATTTGGATTATGTTTTAATACCTCTATTGACTAGATGATTTTGAGATACATTGTAAATTGGTGGAAAATTATTTTCATGTTTGGTAGTATTACTGATAAAATTGAAATATAAACTTTGGAAAAAGAAGTTATGGTCTGGTATTTTGGTTTTTTAGTAAACCCATGAGTATGCAAAATTTATTTTTAATCATATATACATATCTATGTATGATTATTATCCTTATTAAATTTATTTATATTATCATTCATAGGGGTTATTACTATATATAGTCTCGTAACATGATAACATGAATATATTAATACGTCATTGGATATGCTTATGTTTTTTAGTGGTATATGTTAATTCTTCATAATCAAGCCCTACTTATTCATATTGGTCGGAAAGAAATTATTCAAGTATCAATATATGTATCTGATATGAATTTTTAGATGAGTTCATGGAAGTATAGAGGGTTCATTGAAATTGTTTCATTTCTGGGAAATAACGTTGAATATTATTTTATTAGGAATGTTGATAAAAACCATTATATTTATAAATTATTTTACTCTAACAATTTGAGGGTGATCAGAATATTATTAACATGTTTTTTATATTAATTTATTTAAGGAGTGTGACTTTATTATGGGTTATTTATTAGTTTGTGACATGTGATTGTTATTTTAATGATATTTATCATGGGTATTTCCATATTTTTGTTATTATTTTATTTTTTCTATGAATGTACGATTCATTAAAAGTTCATATTTGGGCATCAAGATAAGTATATCTTCTTTTTTATATTTAGACACAAGATCGAGGTCATTTAACAATATATATTTCAAACTTTTTTGGATATTTGTGTTAGGACATTACAACAACCATGATTTTAACACTACTAGAGTTTCAAAAACCTGATGATAATTATTGAAGTTTTACTATTAGAGAATAATCAAGGACAGAGTTATCATTATTAGATATTTTTTATTACAATATATAATGAGGCCCAATATTTCACTAATATGTCCCCACTCAGTTTATGTGGATATGTGAGTCCCAAACATATTATAGTGAATAGTCTGATGGATGTTCAACTAGGTATTCTCATTCCCCTACTCTAGATATGTTTATAATATAGTCCAAGTTTTATTCTTAGTATTTATTTTTGTTGATTTGTTATGTGATTTTTATCATGGTGTATTTTGTATTTTTGATGGGGTAACAAACACTATTTTCATCAATTTTGGAGTAATTAATTTTATATATTATTGAGAAAATTATCATTTATATATTGAGTTAATAAGGTTTTATGTTGTTTTAATCTATGTTTTTGTTAATTAGATAGAACAAATGAGACTTAGAACCCTCAAATAATGATTACCAAATTTTTGATGCGAAATAATTGAATGGTATGTGAACGATTTAATGTAATTACATCTTCTTAATTCTCACAGGACTCTGGAGGAATTCCCAAATTGTTCTAGTAGAAACAAAAGGTTTAGTGGAGGGAAAAAAAATTTCCCATGGTATTCCCAGTGGTAAATTTCAATACATGAGTAGTTTTCTTTATATGGTTTATCCATTTAACCCCATTCTGATTACTAACTCATCACACTTGGTATTACCATTTTCACACTACTTATAAACATTTCCCTTCACTATATTGTTGTGTATTATTACAAGAAATTATTGTGGTAAAAATCATAATAATGGGACTATGAACTTAATATATCATAAATTATAATTTCAATATGTTTCTATGTGGTTGGGGTTTGGATAATCTAGTGATGGTAATGGGTGGAATAATGACATTTCATTCCAACATTTTTCTTCCATGCATGTTAGGATGATTCCCAAAATGTCCCTTTACCCATGACCTTGGGGAAACTTTTATCATTCCCTATTTTCATTGGGGAACATAGGTAATCAATTAATTAATTGTGAAATTAAATTGGAGATCTTTTTTGAAAACATGTCTTAAAATAGAAAATAATAAATAATCATAATATACACTATAAATACATCAAATTATTTCAATCATAATAGTAGTTCTAAGATGATTCAAGACATGTGTTTCATAATTTTAAAAATATTGAATGGAAAATTGAATGAATACATTTTATATTTATATTTAAATTATTAACATAATGTAAAATTTTTTTTATAATAAAAATTTAAAAATATTAATATTTTTAATAACTATATAACTTTTAAATATAATGAAAAATATAAATTTTAATTACTAGGGGCTCTATGTCATCAATCTGGTTGGGTTGTGATCCAGGCCAAAACACGACCCGGTCCGAGACAATGCCCTAGAGGTGTTCCCGACCGTCTCAAGCTAGTGACTATTACTATTTTCCATCATATCACAGTGGAAATGAGTTCTCCTAATAAATAATTTGGAAAATAAATCTAAAATAGATCACAAAACCAACACAATAATTGAATGTCATTGAATGCATCGAAAAAATCCCAGATCAACCACAATTGAATAATACTAAAACAACAAACAAAAGTAAAACAATCAACCAAAAGGACTAGATAACCATATGAGCACTTGGTCACCATAATAAAAAATGGACTATCTCAAATGAAAAATATAATCTATAAACCTATACATGTAAAAGAACATGGTTCTACTGATTCTAATCGGCACAAGTAGGGTGTGAGAATATCAGATGAGTATGTAATCCCCATAGAATCCAAAAATTTCGTTTCTTGAAATAGTCTGTAATCTCAAGGTGGAAATGAATTTAACAAATATGGTTTTGTCTTTTTCGATGAGATAAAAACAAACTTCCACAAAACACCACTTTTTAAAAAACACGTGAATGACGTCCATTTAAAAATCATTTTAAAGACCCATATTGAAATCCTAATGCCAAAAGAGGAAACCAATCTAGGTGATAAAATATCAATGTTTAGAATAAAGGAAACAATAAAAGAAGATATAAACTAAGATAGGAGGAAAATAGGTGGATAAAAGTAAAAGGTAACATACATATAGATATCAATAAAATTTTCAAAACATATATACAAGAAATCCATGGGAATACTATGTTGATATATAACGTTAAGCATATGGTATAGCTACATAATCAATAGCCAACAGGATTCAAAAAACTATAAAATCCATTGGTGATTCCCACATGTAATATCATCAAATTTAGGGGTACCTACTCATCTAATCGGGGTCGATAAGAAACTATCACACAACTCACTTGATGATACTCTGGAATCCCATGATAATAATACATGGTCAATCATAAGGTCCACTAATTCATGGCATAATCTAAAACCCACATCCACAATTATTTCAAATCCCAAATAGTAATGTCACCTATGTAATGACATTATCCTCATAATGTACACCATAAAGGTTACCATATAATAATTATTACTTCATAATGTTCCAACTAAGCATACATGTAACATGATGTTTCAAAATTATTTAAAACAATATATAAAATAACAACCAGGAATTTTTTATTTCATTGTTCCAAATCATTTTCCAAATTACTTTCCAATATCAAATCAAAAACACATACCATAATCAAATGGTTCCATATGGGACATTAGGACATTTAGAATCAAAACTAGATATGAAATCCTTAAATGGATTGTATTTTCTGACAAACAATTTGGAACAAGATATAATTAATTTGAAACCAAGAGACCTCTATAAAAACAATAATGGTATGATGGAACCACATGGTTAGTAAGGGATAAATAAGAAATGAGGGATGGTGAATAAGCATTTTATAATCTCTGTTTTTTGTTGAACTTTTTTATCAAAGTACATCATCATTTTTGTTCCCATCAATATTTCAACCCGATGAACATATTGATGATCCCACATCCAGGTGAACATCCATGATAAAGAAAAAAATAAACAAATCAAAAACAAATATTAACCACTAGATTTTCCTCTAATCAAAAAAACCACATGTTTGCATTATATCATGGAATTATAAAAAAATCACTGAAAACATAATTCACAACGTATCCAAGATAAAAAAACATAACCAAAGGTCAAACAAGTTAAATCAAAATATCCAAATACCAATTTATATTACAAAAGAAAAATTGAATTTTTATAAAATATCATTCATGAATATAAATATATATAACAATAAAAAACTATTTGAAACCCCCGTTTTCATCAAAATCCCATCTTCAGAAAACAAAAACCATTATGGCTAATAGACCAAAATGAGGAAAATCAAATTTAGAAAACAAATATAAAATCAAAATTCTCTGTGGAATGGTCCCAAATGTAGAATTATGGAAACTCCTACCTCAATGACATGTGGATTCTACAATACTTTGAGAGAGGAAGGAAAAACCCCAATGAGATAATATGAAAATTCATTGATTAGAAAAAACAACCTAATCATAATCCCTTGCTTTTAGGGTAATTCGAAAATATAACCCCACTAAGGGAGGGCTAATAAAAATATGGGGAGGAAGACAAGAATAATAATAACACCCAAAAACCTAGATTAACTCACCTTTGATGCATTATGAGGAAAACATGGGGGAGGTAGAGCCATTGAGAGGGGGTTTGGGAAGAATAATAGTGTCATAGAGGTGTAATTGAAAATTAATTTTTTTAAATATATGGGAAGCTCCCATATTTTGTACTCACTATTTGAAAACCCATTCATCAGCCATGAAAACCCTAATAGAGTAGGGGGTTGTAATAAATTATATTGATTAATGGTTGGGGTAACCACATGCCAATCATGTTATTTAGATCTATAAAATTTCATATCCTCCCTCAATTCAATCTGTATGGATTCTCTTAATTGTGCACATTTTATGCTCCATATTCCAGAAACCAACCTTATATATTATGTTTTCCCATATATCTCACATGGTTTTCTAAAATAATTCAAAGGTTGTGAAAAAAAAATCAGAAAAGAAAAAAATAAACATGAAAGGACTTGAGCCTTAATATGCCACACGATTAACAAAAAACCAAACACAAAATACATGCATAGGCCTAAAATCCACCCGAAAAATCCAAAATTAAAAAATCAAATTGGGAATTGAAACTAAACCTCAACCAAAATAACCAAATCCAAAAAAAAAATAATTTTTTTTAAATATGGTAGGGGTATGAAAATTATCCTCTCCACAGAAACATTCTTCCCCTAAAAATTCACCAATATGAGTGAAAACCAAAACACAAACATAGAACAGAATGAAGAAAAACAATGGTCTTAGGGGTGACCTATTTAACCATACAAGTCACACCCAACCATCTATACGGAAGCCCATAAGGTGGATAAACACATATAAAGAGAATGATGTGGTTCTACCGACCAGAAAAAACTATCTAACTCCGACCAATGCTGGAAGAAACCACAAAAATTCATGGTGGGTATCCCCAACTATTTAAGAACAACCACCATAGACCTATTGTAGAACACCCAAAATAGAATAAACAAAAAACTAGGAATTAGAATATATAACATGATCCAACAAACCATATCATAGAGGAAAACCGTAGATGAAACTCAAACAAAATAGCGAACTAGGTCACAAATCATCAATTCAACAATACATGAACAATTCCAAATTGAGAATGTTCGATGGCTGAAAACAATCGAAAAAACTACTAAGAACACATTATATGGACCACTAAAAAAATGATCACCCAGATAGGTCCTACAACAAGAATTGAAAAATAATAGTATCAAGACACTTCGTAAGACAAAGGGGACCATAAAACCATTAAGTACACTTTGATATATAACCTCAACAATCCCCCTAACACATTAGAGACAAAAGTTGTTCCAACAACTCCACCACATCCATGAATTACATAATGTGTAAAGTGATTCACTCAGAGTCCTATGGTTGAATCTCAGATATCTTGAAGCAACTGTTTCCCAATATTCATGACCTAATATCCTCTGATCATAACTTCCTCTTCTTGAAACACTATTTAAAAAATTTATCCATGTAAACCAAATGGTTACATGGATGACAATCCTTCATAGGATTATGACAATATTACATTAAATGTCGAAGCATACCACACTCGAAGAACATGGGGGAATGGTATGACAAAAAAGACATCATAACTAGGATAGGAGACTCCTCAAGAATACCTTCCTCTATCATACACCACTGGAGAGATGGGGAACCATCATGATCACCAATTGAATATATATTGTTGGCTACAACAAACACCTCCTCGAGAACCAACATAGCCTGAAATTCCTTATCAATAAACATCTAAAACTAGAAAACCACATATGAGAGAAGTTGTTCCTCAATCACTTGATTAAGATCCAAGATGAAAGAGAATCATTCAACTAAATATGCGATGCTACCTCCGTAGAAAATGAAACCAGCACCTTGAAGTGGTCAACATAGGACTTTCCAATCCACTGATCTTTTTAAAAACCCAGTAGCTCTACCACATTACTTTACCATCACCTACTCATTTATAAACTGTTAGATGAATGTTCTCTTAAATACTTCTGAATTCATCCCAAATCATAATGATCTTAATACGATCACCTTCCATTGATCTGAATATTGAACCTTAGATGAATCCAAAATCCCATGATCTCTCACAACATTTGGAGATCCCAAATACTTGAAGACGCCTTTGACTTCCTCAGGCCTATCAAATACATATAACAGAACTCTATAACTCTAGAATATTGGAAACAAATGAAAATAACTCAACTCTACCACTCCATTTAGAGCCTATGAAGTGAAATTAGTAGAAAGAGACTCACTTGAATCATTAGAGACATTTACAGGTGGTATACTCTGAACAGAATAATAACTCAAAATAAAATCAATATCCAAAAAAACTCAATGAAATGATAATCACCGAAAAAAATCCTTCTGTAATTTGACTATCACAAACAAGACCAATATTAATTTTCAAAAACCACTATTTCCATTCAAATTTTTAGGAAGACCTATTTTTATGGCCACTTCCCAAATACAAAAACAGATTTTCAAGTCCAACTCAAACATAAATTCATCTTTTATAAGAAAACCCAAATAAAAAATAATTATCTATTATGAAAACAATTTTTATAGAAACTATTCTAATTTTAAATGCCCTCTCACACAAACTGAATGAAAAAAAATCATAACTCACATCAAACTCTTAAATAGAGATATTTTAGTGATTTGTAACCAAAGAACAAAGTTATGTGTCCCCACAACATGAATGAACTATCCTCTAGTAAGAAATTAAACCATTCAATAAAAATAAACAAGGTTCTCTACTAAACGAAACTCCACCATTCCTCATCGGCTCACCATAGTGGTCATCACCTATACACACACCCAAATACTTAAAATAAGAGACTCAAATCAAAGAAAACCCCTTTAACTCAATGCTAAAGAGGAGTAAGAGTTCAATATGCTGTTCCTTTACCTAAATCCCACGTCCCAACTATCCTAGTCTCCAAACTACAAGATGCCTAAAATAAGAGATAGCTCATCTGATATAAATATTTCATTAACCAAACCAGACTTTTGTCCAACCCGGCACTAGACATGGTCTAAGACAAGGAATGGGAGGCATTCATGATCCTCCAAAACTAGTGACTAGCATTGGGAAAGAAATATATCACCCAATAGAAAAATTATTAAAAAAAATAATCACATACAAAAATATATAATTGAGCACATATAGAAACCTATGATAGAACAACAATAAAAATGTCACACCCCTACCTATACTAGGGCTCGAGGCGCCACAACCCCAAGATTGCCTCCCTAGTCATGGGGCTGGAGACTAGCATCGAAGGCCCAACAAACAAGTGGAGGACTTATCCAAAGAAACTATAATGATACACACACAACAAACTCAATGAAAATGAAAAGAGGAAAAGAAATCAAGATAAAAAACTAATATAAAAAGGAAACTAAACAAATATGCCTTGACATCTAAACAATAAAATTATAAGAAATGTAAAGCTAAAAAGAGAAAGGGGAAAAATACTCACCCAACTAGAAAACTTCCATAACCCGGAAACAGGGGAAAAACTAAAAGAGTTGGGAGAGTCCCAATATTAAATTCAAATATATGACCACTGCATGCAGTGTAGGTACCCCATATCCCTATGATCCTCTAATATCATGATAATATTGTCCATCGTCTACAATGGAACACCAAATGCGGGCAAAGTCCCAGAATGGATGAGTATAATAATATATAATAGGATGTCTCAAAGGCCTGAGGGAGAAAAAATAGTGTTAATGAAGAGGGGAGAAGTTAGAGAGAACAAGGTATAATAAGAGAGAAAAGAATGAGTAAAGCTCCACCAAATATTGGAGATGCTCGCTCAACGAAACTCAAATGAGAGATTAAAGGGATGTCCATCTCCCTACTCATCCCAAGAAAGTGAGTAGCCAATAGTTCCATGGTATGGCATCTGCAAGTCCCAAAACCTTATCACATCTTCCTAAGAGGGATAAGTCAATGGTGATCAAATAGATATACCCTGATACAATATGATTTGAGAATCACTAACTCACCCACACAGTTTTATGTCGCATCACAATAAAGTGTCTTAGTGGGGAAAGAATCCCTCTTTCTCGTGAGTCCATAGGTAAATCAAACCACGCTTTTCCACTATGTTTCATTGTTGAGGGTCCTCTGTGAACCATCGGGGACTATGCTACCTAGCTCAGAGGGTGGGTCAGCCAGATATCAACACGGGGACTACACTCTGAGTCTTCTTGGTATCTCTTTTGGGACTACAATATGTATCAACCAAATATCATCCCTGGGACTACAATCTGGGTCATCCTGATATCTCCATAGTGTCTATACTCTATGTCAGACTGGTTTCTCATTAGGGACTACGCTCTGGGTCATCCCAGAACTGCACAGATTATCCATACTAGTTAGTACCTCCCAGAAATCAATAAGGATCACTCACCATCCCTACTGGATGGTACCTATCAAAAAAGGACTATGGAACTCTGATCATACCTTCTGGATAATGTCTCTAGGAAAAAGCATTCTTAAACTCCGATTATCCCCATTGGATTGTACATATCAGAAATGCATCAAAGAACTCCTATCATCCACACTAGATGGTACCCATCAGAAAACCATCAAGGAACTCAGATCATCCCCGCTGGATGGTACATCTCAGAAAGGAATCGAGGAACTTGGATCATCCCCGCAAGATTTTATATCTCAAAAAGGCATCGGGGAACTCTAATCATCCCCGCTGGATGGTACATCTAAGAAAACAACTAAAGAACACTGATCATTCCTTCTTTTCATTTATTAAAATTATTCACTTTTCATCTCTCCTCTTTCTTCCCCACCTCACTCTTCATATAAACCTCACCAGGAATCGCCCCACGGTTCCTATAAATCTAAAATGTGTATCCATAACAGTGTTCGCATATCCTACACCACAACTGCTCTCCCTCGATAGGGAAAAACGACACCACACCACCCTATTTATTGCACACAGGCTGCCAAATTTACCTTGGCCATTCCTCCCTACATCCATCACCACCGAGAGCCACAACACTTCATCCTACCACCATGCTTACCACTGACTTTCTTCCATCCATCGCACGTTATGACCGACATTCGTAGTCTCAATCATGAATTATCGTGCCTGGAACCGCCTGCAACGTCCTTCACCACTTCTGTGGTCTTTTTGGACTGCACTGCTTGCACAACAACATAGTACACCCTAAAATCTCTGATCCCATACAAACAACCAGATTCAACATCATTCTAATGATACATCGCATGTTTCTTGACCTAACATAGATCCAAATTATGATCTATGTTGATGATCAGTTGCACAAAGAATTAATTCTTCATTATGGTTTTTCGTCAAAACCGTTTAGGGAAAAAATTATTATTCGGTGAATATTTAATGATAAAATCACCGATAAATTTTTTTTGAAATGAACTCAGTCATTTTTTTGATTGGCCAAGATTTATTTTCATTAGAACGATGATCGAAAAGCTATAACCATATTTAATAAATTGCAAGATCTTGTAAAAAACAATAATAGAGAATCAATGGTTGATAAAAATCAATGATCAAATATTTAATCAAATGAGGAAATAACTAAAAAGGAATATTCCTACCTGGTGATTGGATTGACTATTGGTGAAGAACATGTTTGTCAAGATCTATTGCACTTGTCATGATTTGATCCACCAGGATCTAAATTATCATATTTCATTCTTCATTGTTCATTGTTTGCGAATTATGGGGAGAGGAGAGTAAAAGAATATGAGAAGTAAAAAAGGGTTATGATGAGGAACCCTCTAAAAATAATTTATAATTACTCTTTAGGTTGAATGAAGTTAATAAAATAATTAAATAAAAATTTATTTATTTATTTATTTAATCATCCACGATGGCACATAATCCAACTTCCCGGTGATGACAATGATTATACACTGCCTAGGGTAAAACATACGTTTTAAAATCAATGGTAGTCTCATATTTCTTATCTAAGACTTCATCCATGAGTTATTGGAGTTTCAGAAATTAAATGAATAAAATAATAATTTAATTTATCTATTTAACAAAACTCCAATGAGTGAGGGGTCTGAATGTCCAACACCAACTCATTTTATGTCACGCCTAGGAGAAAACAGCGTTCTAGACACAATCATAGTCTCAGATTTCATAACTGATCAACCGTTTAAGAGATATCATGTTCCTAAAATGTGTGTAGTATAAAAACAATTAATATTATTATAAAATTGATTTCGGGCAGACCAGGCATTAGAATTGCACAACATCTCAATGAAAAACATTGTAAATATTCATAGAAATATTTCAAAGTCTTATTTGGAAAAAATTGTATCTCGTAATTTTAACAACCTTCAATATTTTCACCCTCAAAAATAAAAACATGCGAAACAACTTAGGATACCATGTCCACACCTAGCTCTCCTAATAGTAGGGAAACTATTACATTTTGTGCTTCCAAATAATGTGGACCAAAGGGATGGTCCACCCTCACGAGGATTATTTCATTTGATGACATGTGTCGAAACGCACACCTATCTATTTAGTTTAGACACTTATAAGATTCCATGTATCAACTCCAACTCTTTGGGGTATGGAAAGTTGGTATGAAACCTCTCCATCTCCTTGCATGGTCTCGAATGACCTGATAGAACTTGAGGGATATTTTTCCTCCCCGACATAAACTCTACATCCCATGTCAGAACTGGAATCTATGTATGTCACTAGAACATGATCTCGCGATTCCCTCCTTTAGAATTTTCTTATAGTAGAACACCTAAGGATATATGGTCTTGTAGGATTTCATAGTTGGTACATCACAATTGAGACTCCCTTACACTCTCAAGAAGTGAAGGAGCTGACACCGTCGATTGAAGAAAATATATACCCTATAGCTCTAAAATAGTCATGTGTAGGGAAGTAAACTACTCTAAAACATCCTGCACTAGGTGACCCTAGGACTTCCCACACTTCCCGCTAAGTTCATCTTCTACACGGTCATGCCTTATATACAAAAGTTAGAGGGACTCTTTAACCACACATCTGATACATTTTATGGACGTCATATGGCCATGTGTATAATATTGATCAGGATAAGATCTCCTATATTGAGATCTCTTCGTTTTGCGTCTACTAGCTGCAGTGGACATCTAGGCATTGTTTCACTCACTACCAAAACCATCTATATTGTATTCCTCTGGAAAAAAAGGCTCTTTATCCGCAATATATTCTCTAGCACCTCGGCATAGGTGTGGATGCACAAGGGTACAATTATATAATGAATCTCTATGAGGATCCATTTTTGATCTTTCATGATCAGAAGTAACTGTTATTGATCATGTCCAGAGAGTAGTTCCAAGTATGTGATCCTAGTTACATACTCAGTCACATTTATTTCTCCCCTTCGTAACTCGAGGAGCTCTTGATGTCATATAATCTGCATGTTGGAGGGGTAGAACCTCACACAAAATAGCTACTGGATGTGGTCCTACTATTTTTCCAACTCATAGTGTTTTTGAGTAACCATGATCGACCAACATCCCACTACTCTGTGGAAAAGGTCAGTTTCCAAATCCACCATGTGATCTTTTGGTGTTCGTACACGCCTGAATAGGCAGACCACTTACTCTATCCAAAACTCTGATGTCTGAGGGTCTTGTTCAACATAAAACCTGAGTGGTATCTAGTGGAGGAACTCATGAAGTGCGATCACGCACATCCTTAACCCACTCTACTGGGGTTGTCTGCTGCTCAAAAGGTCGGGGTGCTACTACCTACCCACCTAGAGGAGGGCTCACAATATGGGTCCTGAACTGAGGCCTCGTCACTCATGGGATCGTCATCATGAATAGTAACAATTATCTTGGTTGGCTGTTGTCGTGGATACATCGTGAATGTTTTCAATGAGTACCACATTTAAATGAGTATATATATATATATCAATGGATGGGGGGATCTAACTCAATAAGTACAGTCATGGACTCAATCCTATATAATTGATGTACCATTGTCCCCTAAAACAAGTGTCTCAAGGTTCCGAGTTCATACACGGGTAATCAGGTTCCTAGTGAATGTATTTTCCAGTCGCTCATACCATCACTAGACTCTCAGGCCTGAGAGACGCTCTCAAGACACTTCAACACTATTTTCATAAACCCAAACAATACCATTTCAGGTAATCATTCAAATAATGTCGCAAGGGAAGAATCACCTCTGATACCACTTTTTCACAAGCATACCCCTATCGGGGCTCGACCCGCGACTAACCCAATTCCTGCCTCCATAGGCTAGGGCTGGCAACTACTGTCGAAGGAACAAAAACTAAGGAAGGCCTTTCCCTATGAAATTGTACACACACAAACACATCAAACTCAATGCAACTGTGAAGAGGAAAATAAAGATACAACATTGTTATTAAAAAGATACCAAACATATATGCAACGACCGTTAAAATATTCATGTGCAATAAAATTAAAGCAGAAATGTAAAGGGGAAAAATACTCACCCAACTAGAAAAGTGCAACAACCCAGAAACAGGTGAAAATTTAAAAAAGATAGGAGTATTACACTCCTGAATTCGAAGCAACGACCACCGCGCGTGGTCCCGAAACCATGTATCCCAATGCTCCTCTGATATCCCGATCAACCTGGCCATCATCGGAAAGTGAACACCAAATGAAGGAAAATCCAAATTAGGGGTGAGTATAAGAATACAAAGTAGGATGGACCAAAGGCTCGAGGGAGCAGCAAGATAGGTACAAAATGGGGTAATAGTAATAGATAAAAAGGTATAAAAATTGTGAACAGAAAGAGTATTACTCTACCCATTAATGGATATGCTCTCTCAAATATATCTAAATGGGAGAGTAAGGGGATATCAATCTCAAAGCACAACCCATGAATGTGAGTAGAAAATAGTTAAAAGTAAATCAATATGAAAATCCAAAAACCTCGTCAAATCTTCCAAGGAGGAACAAGTCAAAGGGGAAAAGATCACCAGACCTCTATACTATCTTCTTTGGGTGACACTAACTTTACCACATGGTTTTAGGTCCCGTAACAAGAACACATCTTAGTGGGGAAACATCCCCACTTTCTTGTGAGTAATTAGGTAAATATAACCACGCCTCCCCACAGTGTTGCACAGTCGTGGGACTTCTTTGATCCATCGGGGACTACTCTGCCCAGCTCAGTAAGTGGGCCAACCCGATATCTCCTCGGGGACTACACTCTGGGTCATCCCGCTATCTCTTTGGGGACTACACTCTGAGTCATCCTGGTATCTCCTTAAAGACTACACTTTGGGTAATCCAGATATCTTTTCAGGGACTACACTCTAGGTCAGCACACTATCTCATCGGGGACAATGCTCTATGTTAGTCTTGAACTGCACTAGTCATCCCTACTAGATGGTACCTCTCATAAATCACTATGGATCACTCTCCATCCATGTAAGATGGTTCCTCTCTGAAAAGAACTAAGGAACACTGATCATCCTTGCTGGATAGTTCCTCATGGAAAAATAATCTAAGAACTCTAATCATCTCCACTATATAATACATCTTAGAATATCATCAAGGAATTTTGACCATTCCTGCTAGATGGTACCCATCGGAAATACATCAAGGAACTCTGATCATCCCCACTGGATGGTACATCCCAGAGAGGCATCGAGGAAATTCGAACATCAATGTTGGATGGTACATCTCAGAAAGGCATCGATGATCTCTAATCATCCCTTCTAGATGGTACATCTTAGAAAATCACTAAGGAATACAGATCATCCCTTGTTTTCATTTATTATAATTATTTCCTTATCATATCTCCTATCTTCTTCCTCGACTCACAGCTCATATAACCCTAGCTATGCACCACCGCATGGTGTCCGTAAATCCGGAATATGTAACCGTAACAGTTCCCATAACTCCTGCACCACAACCGTACTCCCCCTCTAGGGCTCAACGACGCCACACTACCCTATTTATTGCATGCAGGCCACCGCTTGTGCCTCCGAAGTGCCACCCAAAACCTACCACCGCTGGGAGACACACCCCTTTGGCCTTAAACTATGCCGACCACCAATATTCCTTCATCCATAGCACATCCAAGCCGACATTCTCAGTCCCGGTCCCACGATGTCGTGCCTGGAACCACCCACTATAACCTGCTTGTATAGTTGCTCCACCTTCGCAGTCTCATTGAACCATGCTACTCGCACACCACCGTGGTAAACCCTAAACACCCTAATCCACTACAAACATCTAGATTAATCCTCATTATAATGATACATCACCTGATTATTGACCTGACATTGATCCCAATTCATATCTACGTTGTCGATCCATTGCACCAAGAATCGAGTGTGCATTATGGTTTTCCATCAAAATAGGTTACACAAAAATTTATTATTTGGTGAATATTGAATGATAAAATCACCAATAAAAAAATTTAGAAACAAATTCACAAGTGTTTAGATTAGAAAAGATTCATCTCCAACAGATCAATGATCGAAAATCTGTAACCATAATTAATAAATTACAGCCTCGTGTGTAAAACAATAATTTCGAATCAAAGTTAAATAAAAATAAATGATTAACCATTTAATCAAATGATATGAAAACCACAATTGTTAAGTTTTACACGATGATTGGATCAATAGTTGGTGAATAACGTGTTCAATGATACTTTTTGCGCTCATCGCTCTTTGATCTGCCTAGATATGAAGTCTCGTCATTTGTGCATCGTTGTTTGTCATTTTGCAAGGAGTGGGACAGAAGAGTCGAGGAATATGATTCATACAAATGTGTTTGGAGGTGAAACACTCTAATTAAAGAATTTATACCCTCTCATTAGGTTGAAGGAAATTAATCAAAGAATTAAATAAAAAATTGCTTAATTATTTTATTAATCATCCACAATTGTACATAAGCCATCCCCTTGATGCTGACAAAGGTTATACCCTTCCTAGGGTAAACCCGCAGTTCCAAACTCAATAGTGGTCTCATGATTATCATTTGATCCCCAATGTGTGAGTTTTTTGTATTTGAGAGATTAAATGAATAAATTAATTATTTAATTCATCCATTAAACACACTTCCAATGAGCAAGGGGTCTAAATGTCCCACGACGAGTCATTTTTTGTACCGTAAAGGGGAAACACCACATTCCAGACCCAAATGTGGTCTTAGATTTTTGATCTGATCAAATATTTGAGAGATATCTCGTTCCCAACATGTGAGTAGTATAAAAACAGTTAATATTTTTAAAAAATTACTTCCTGGCACACCGGGCCTTGTAATTTCATGACATATCAATGCCCAACTCTGGAAATATTTTTAGAAATATTTCAAAGTCTTATTTTGGAAAAGCTGGGTCTCTACAAAAAATATCAAAAAAAATACCTGGTCAAACACAGATGAATGAAAGAAATAAAAAAAACAAAAACCAACTAACCAAACCAAAAGGATCTCCACATGACCACTTAGTAACCACTATCCATAATCCAACCCTCTCCAAAGGCAAAACTGAATAAGAAACCTAAACCAAAAAAATGTGCATTGCATTGTCGAGACGAATAAGTAGGGTTAATGTATAAAATAGAAGGATGCAATAACCACATTATACGTATATTTCAATTCCATAAATAGTTCAAAAACACTAGATTGAAATACATTTAGAATGTAGGGTTTTATATTTTTAATGAACCAATCACATATTTATAAGAAACAAATTTTTTTTAAAACATTCATGATACTTCCCTTTTCAAAACATTTTTTTGATTCTAAAGAAACAATTTGAAAAAAAAAATTCCAAAATAAAAAATAAGTCATGGTAATAAAACATCAATGATGAGAATAATGGAAAAAATACTAGCACACAAAAACTAACACTGTACAAAAAATAGTTGTGGTACAATAAATTAAATCATATAGATAGATATCATTGAAATTTACTAAAAAACTATAGATGAAATACGAGGACATACTTCCATTAGACTCACCTTCTGGTATATGGTGGATCTCCATAATCAATATCAAAATAGCCTCTCTAAACTACCCAATATAGTTTAATGTCTCATTGAGCCTCTTAGAAAATCCAGGGGGTACAAATTCATCTAATAGGGGTCAATAATGTAACATCAGATGAACCACTAGATGATACCCATGAATCTTATGAAAATATTATACAATGAATGGGGACATCCTCTCATGTGTGGATTAAACTAAAACCCACATCCACCATTCTTTAATAGACCAAACACTGACACCACCTTTACATTGACACTATCCATGGAGAGTCCTCCATAATGGTTCTAATCTCAAAATTATTCATTCATTATGTTCCATCCAGGACTACACATCACATAATTTTTCAAACCCATTTAAAAAACATTTCAAAATACCAACCGGGTCATTTCCATTTCATAGTCCCATATCCATCTCCAAAATCATTTCCAAAATTCACACAAAATCCCCATTCATGTTCAAAAGGTTAAAAGCTATCCTTTATGACATTTAAAAGACATACCACATATCAAATCTCCACATATTCCATTTTTTCAAAAAAATGGAATCTCATTTGAGTCATTTGAGTCCAAGGGTCCTTTACAAAAACAACAAGGGTTTTAATGAACATATTAAGGGGAAGAGTGTTGAATAATAAACTAGGGGGTATGAATAATTTTCTTAAAATCTAGTGTTTAATTTGATCGAGTTTTTTAAATTCCCTCTCCATTTGGGTAACCATCTATATGTGCACCACATGCACATTAGGATGTTTTCATGTTTAATGGAACATCCATGGTAAACCATAAAGATACCAAAAACTAAATCAAGGAGTCACCACATTATTTACCACTAATCACAACATCCACACATGGAAACTAAATCATAAATGTGATCAAATTTACACTATAAAATTAATTCACAATAAAAACATGTCATAATAACACAAATAAGGAATAAACAAGATCAATGGAACTCTTTAAATAAAAAATTAAATTTCAAAATACCAATTTAGTTTTTAACAAAACCAATTAATTCATATAAAAATATATATATATATGGAAACCCATTTGAAAAATTTATCTTTCTCAAAATCCCATCCTCAGAACAAAAAATCATTATTGGTAACACACCAAAAGAAAGATCATCACATCTATAAATGAATTATATAATATCATGCCTTTATAAAATTTTCTAGAAAGTAAAATAATGGAATTACTATTCTCAATATTGTGTGAATGCAATGAAACTTTGGGAGATGGAAGAACACTCTACAAGACACAACCTACAAACCCTAGAATGAAAGGAACATAAGATAAATTCCCTCCATTGATTCTGGGATTCATGAAAAATAAAACCCTTCCAATTTAGAATCTTGGAAAATATCGGGAGGAAGAGAAGAGAATGAATAACACCTAAAAATAATAATAACTCACCATGGAAGATTCTTGTTGAAACCATTGAGAAGGGAGTGCCAGGAATAAGGGATATCAGAAGCCCCTTGGTGAACCTGGAATGAATGAGGATGGAAAATACCAAATTTAGGTAAAAAATATGGATGGTAATAATGAGAAATATGTGTTTTTAATGATCTAGGAAGATCACATGGTTTGGCTGTAGAGTTCAACAAACTCTGTGCCAAAAGATCACACCCAACTAGATATATGGCACACCCTACATGATTTGTATGCATTGTTTTTGAAACCATGAATTAAGTGTGTGATTGGGCTTTATAATTTTATATGGCTTCCCCTCACACATTCTAAATTTTTTCTACTATCCATACAAAATTCACACACCATATTTTAGACACCATCCTTAATTCACATGTTATATCCAATGAATTTCATGGTTTTCCCCAAAATATGTGTTGACCATGTAGAAAAACCCTTGGAAGAATAAAATGTATTGGAAAGGACCTCAAACTCAATAGGAAACATGATTAACCCCACAACTGTGCACACAAATGGAGCGTTGGCCAAAAATCCAATCAAAAACTCCAAAACTAAAAAATTAAAACTGATATCATGACTTGAACCTCAACCAAGAGAACAAAATCAATAAAAAGAACAAAATCAAATAAAACTCATTGTTGGTGTGTTACACACAATGGGTAATGTCACTAAAATATTTTCATTTAAGAAAAATAATCCTCAATCCTTTCTCTATGGAGAAAATATTTTCACAAGATCGTTTCCCCCATTGGGTAATATCAATGTTGAAAATACATTTCCCATCTTATCATCATTACTATTGTTGAAATAAAATTCATTCTATGGTACCTAAAATTAGATAAATATCACGGCATTTTATTTTATAACAATGATGAACATTTTATAAAATATCTAATTATTTTATGATGATCCTATTAATTTTTTTGTATATATTTATCGATAAGTTAAATTGAAATTACAAATTTCAATTCTAGAAGATTTTTTTATAGAAATATAAATGGGTTATGGAATAAAATTAATTATTTATGGGTGTCAGGAAAATATCATTAACACCCCATATAACACTTTAAATTATTTCCCACCTAACCACAAGAATTTTGTTTTATTAAATTCAAAAAAACTATTAAAATACAAAAAAAAATTAATAATTTTCATTAAATAAATTGGATGTGAGTTCTATGATTTAATATTAATTTTTAATTATATATTAACAATATTAAAATAAAAAAATCAAGGGACTTATAGCAAATTATTTTTTAATATAATATGGAACAAAATTATTACTATTAAAATAATAAAAGAGTAATTTATATTGAAATGAAAGATTAATTTATATAAAAACATATGAAATGGGTTTTCACATATAATAAATTGTTTAACTTTGTTATGGGTATTATAGATAAATATGTGATGAATTAAATCTATTAATCTCTTTGTTAATTAGTTTTTGTGTAAAGAGGTAATAATTGGAATAATAAATGAATCAAATAATAGTTTCTCGAGACATAAATAAATTATATTTTTATATTTTTATGTAGATATTGATATAAAAATATGTGGAAGATTATTTATGGATGATGATTATATTTTTATTGTGATTATAATTTTTCATTAGATGTTTTTAAATATGTGATATTATAGAATTACTATGATTGAATATGTGAATATTTGAGTAAACACTTTATTATACCCATGTAATAATTTTCAATGATACATTATTTTATTTTATAAATGGTTAATGGTATGATTGGAATCATCAAATTAACCTCTAACAAGAGTTTTAGAATTATATAATTGATATTAGTATGGGATTTGGACTATTTAGACAGGGTCGAAGTGATATGTTTATCATTTCCAAGGGATAAATAATGATCAATGTTTGAGGTTTGGTGGAATAATGTAGATGACCATATCCAAAGAGAATATGGTGACTTATTATATAGACCACACACAAAATGGTGAATGTGATAACCAATTCAACAAATGACAATGTTAGGTAAATCCATGAATGAAAAGATTTTTTATCCATGATCACCAATATAAATCTTATATTTATTGAGATGTTATGAATCCATATGATCAGGTAAAAATAAAATATATAATTTAATAGTATAGGAAAACTAAACTCAATGAGTTACGAAAATATAAACATAAAAAAATTACATGTGTCAGGAAAAATGATAATTATAAACAATTATGGGTAAGATTACCAAGGTATTAAATTTATAATGTGAAAAATAAAAACCAAATTTTTTCCCATAAATTCAAAATAATATCATTAATGAATATTTTTCAAAAATACCATGGGTAATTTGACATTAAAAATGGTAGAAATATTTTCCCTTCATTATTGACAATGATTTCATTGATCCTCAAAATTGAATTTATTTTTACTATCATGAGATTAGATTTTATTTAAATCGATTAGGAACTAAAATTAAAACAACCAATTGAATTATGATGAAATCAAAAATATATGTGGATTAATATGAGTGATAATATTTCCAATTGCTTATCTTATGCATGTACCTTGCATTTTAGTCATTAGTATTGAAAAATGATATCCAATTTATTATTATACTCTCAAAAATATTTCTTATATCACTAGGAATTACAATTGCATCTCCTCAATTAATAAAATATCCAAAGTGTGTTTGATTTATATCATGTTATCCCATCCACATTTAAAATAATCAACCCTAATGATTCATTTCCAAAATATAAATTGGGATAAGGATCATAAACATTTAATATATCATCAGAACTATATAAAAACAAAAAATGGATCTTATGAAAAATTTTGTTAGTTCTATATGGAACACCAAATGAATAATCTTCTGAATGAAATATTTCAGAATTTTATTTTTTAGAGAACCTTTTCATCAAAGGGTAACTTATACTAAGTCACTTAGATCATTTTACGAAAAATTTATTTTTGGGTTATTCAAATTATATTTTTTTAATTTTATTCAACTGAAAAACAAATATAATATAATGATGTATAAATATTTTATCACATCACTAAATTGCTAACAAAGAAAAATCTGTTCGGTTGTTTTGTTAACATAAATCAACAAATTCAAAAGGTAAAATTAGAGATGTATTCCTTTTTTACTCATAATATGAAAACTAAATATTTTTATATACATGATTTCTAATTACTATTATATTTTTTATGAAAACAAGTATAATTAAAGAGTTTAATCAATTAACAACATTTTTATTTTCATTAATTGGTATTTGACTAATAATAGAAAATTATTGACTTTATTATTAGTTTTCAAAATCAGTGTATCCAAAATTATCTCCAAATTTGGTATTGTGATTAGAAATATTTATTATTGTAATCTAATGTGGTCTCATGAAATCATTATAGATTAATAGTAAAATGTTTTTGTAATAATATAATTTACATTAGGGGATAAAATAGTCCAACTATAAAGATATATTCACTTTATAAACGATCGAGCATATCCCTTTATTTTTTATGGGTAACCTTGTGAGAAGTATGTAGAGATATCCTATTAACTGTTGATGTGGGAATTAAGTGTATAATACAATCCATGAATGTTAACATTATATAATTATTTATATTATATAATTATTTTTCTGATAAATTTATCAATATCTTTTGTAATCCATGGCCAATGAAACTATCGACATATAGAACATATAGTTTTATAAATTCCATGATGTCCTATTAGAAAATTAAAATAAATTTTTTATAATAAAAGAAAATATTAATATCAATTAGGAAGAGAAATATTGAAATGATGAAATAAATATCGATCATATAAATATATATATTTTTATCTAGTTAGTATAGAGTTATAAATTGTTGAAATACTAATGAATTTTTTTTTTCAATTGAATAAAACTCTTACATACATATCACAATTATTTTTTACAAAAAATAAATTTTCAATTAATTATTTATACTTTATTACATTTAATATTGATTCAAAGAATTCCAAACACTAATCATGTCTCCAATTTAATTTATTCATGATTTTATTGCTTTTATTATTTTCATGATTATTATAGATGCAAATTTTTTATCTGATGGTAAAATTTTTAGGTTTCAAGTACACTAAAAATTTCATACAAGTCATTGTCATTTGTTATAATCTAGAGTTAGTTGAATTATACTATAACATCCCAGATCCAGGTTCCAATCAACGGGTGCCCCGAACCCGGTTGGTCACATGACCTCAAGCACAATTCCCCAAATGCCAGAGGCTGCCAACTAGCAGCAAGGGCCTAGGCCAGATATTGGGGAAACTATGCTCTCATTTGTCAAAGTGTATCGCAGTGGAAAATATAAACAACATACAACAGCGGAAGAAGTAAACGATATGCAACTGAAATGCACAACTGAAATAGAAGAGAACCAGTAGTCATATATATAAAGATGCAACATGTCACTAATTCTATAAAAGTATCCAGAACGGGATATGCTGCAATACAATACAATACAACACAAAGTACAAGGTACAACCAAACAATCAAAACAAAGTAAACAGAACACAGCATCATCGCCAGCCAAAGCTCGGTCCCATGCTCTTTTACTCTTCTGCAACAATCATGTACCTATATAGGGTCCCTTTCCCTTAACCATACCTACATAAATGTAATCTATTTGGTCCGAAGACATGAACCAAACAGGGTGTGAGAAATAAATCCCAGTAGGCAACCACCAATGGCTCGTGCCCAAATTTCAGTGAGAATGTGAAACAACAGTGTGCAGTAGTAAATGCAATAAACTAAGAAGCACGCGAAAGTAACTAACATTACAAGTTATGTTTCCATTTTAATATTCATTTAACCATTAAATTTAATAACATTGTGTGCTCATCATAACCAAGCCCTCAGGCCAAACAAAACCTTTCCCTTAGGCTAATATGATGTAACCACGCCCTCAGGCTTTCCCTCTGGCTATCGAATATAACCACGCCCCAGGCATTCCCTCAGGCTATCAAATATAACCACGCCCTCAGGCTTGCACTTGGGATATCAAATATTTCTCTCAGGCTAAGCAGTACATTGCCCTTAGGCTAAAAAAATTCCCTTTAGGATAAAAAGAACATTTCCCTCATGCTCAAGTAACTGGGCCAGGCCCAAAGAATAAACAACAAATGTATAGTCAATTCCTCTCAAGGTAGTTCAATACACATTATAATCATGGCATACCCTAGGGTGTCTTGGCCAGACGGCTAAACAGAGGAACACACCCCCGGGGTGGTCCTTGATCCAATATGTAATCACAAACAATAGTTATACATATTAATTAAAGTACCTATGCAATTATAGGTATTTAATTACGCAAGGCATCGGCCATAAGATACACCAAACATGGGCGCGCAACATAAAAGGTACAAAAAACACACTACAGTTGGAATTTAAACACCAGACCACCTACCTCGTACATCTCTGATCGGTAAACATGAATGACGACTCCTAAATCGTCCAATATTGAAGTAGATCTGAGATGAAATTACTCTCTTTCGAAATCAAATAACTTTCCCTTGGGAATAATTTGGTAAGAAACACACAAGGATGAGTAAGAGCTTACCCATGCAGTCCCAAGGAGATAAACGGATAAAAAATTGAGTTCCCAGTGTGCGGTCGGGAGATCCTCCAAGCTTCGTCCATCTCTCTCGTTCTCCTCCAGCATTCTAAGCGTCATCAGTGAACATAGGAGGCTACTTCCCATTTAAGAAAAAAAACTACACGACATGTGCTCTCAAGTACACAACATGTATTTTTCTCATTTAACTATTCCTCTAGCACCTACATTTTCCACCGCCGAACTGTTCATCCATCTTCATGAGTACACGGTGTGTATTCCTGATTACCTGGCTTGTACTGTCACTCTGCTAATGGATACCTCCCCTACCTTACTGTTCACCTGAATACTGATTACATGACGTATAATTACCCCATACATGGCGTGTAGTTATTTTTTACACCATTCATTATCAACAGGCCTACACACCCTATGCACTCATCCCACATGGCCAAAGTACATGGAGTATGAAATATTACACGGCATATAGTCAGTAATTTGGGATTTTTCCCCACATTCCTTATTTTTTCAAAAACACAAAAGGAAAAAAGGAAAATAGGAAACCCATTCCTCAAAAATTAAAACTTGGTTTTCACAAACTTCCCAACATAAAGAAATTCATCTCTAAATTTACATTTCCAAGGGTGGTAATGACAAAGCTCAGAATAGTTATGGCCACTGAGCACGTACGTCGGTCTCCCGCTCCTAGGTTTTGTCCTGCACTCAGCCATGCTGCCATATCACCCGTACGATAGGAACTCACCAGCATTGGAGAACCTTCGTTCACCTATTAACGATATGAATCGGAAGCTCCTCAAAAGATGCATCACTCTATAGCTCAACCTCCTTGGGCTGAAAGATGTGGGAAGGGTCTGAATGATAATGGCATAGATGAGATACATTGAATACATCGTACATGGCCCGATACCTCTTTGGTAACTGAAACCGATAGGCAACCAGACCGACTCTATCCATAATTTCAAATAGCCCCAAATACCTCGGGGAACGTTTACCATGTCTCCTGATCTGCCTGTGTCCCAACCTCATTGAAACACACATGAATAGAAGATCCCCGACCACAAACTCTAAGGGTCGTCTACGGCGATCAACATATGATTTTTGATGATATTGTGCTGTAGAAATCCGCTTCTAGATCAACTAAACCTGCTAAGAAGTCTCTTGCCCGAGACATGGTCCCAGTAAAGTTGTCTCACCTACCTCCAACCAACACAATGGTGATCAGCATATCCTACCATATAAAGCCTTGTAAGATTCCATCTCAATAGTTTCCTAAAAACTATTATTATAAGAAAAATCAACTAGGCATATATGCTTCTCCCATGAGCCCCCAATGTCTAGTACTCAAGCATGTAGCATGTCCTCAAGCACCTGAATCGTACGATCTGACTGGCCATTGGTCTGAGGGTGGTAAGCTGTGCTTAGAAGCACCTGTGTACCCAGTTCCCTATAAAAACCCTACCTGAAATGAGACGTAAATCCGGTTTCCCTATCAAAAACGATAGAACGAGGAACCCCATGAAGATTTAATACGTCTCGGATATAGAACATCCTGATATCTTCCACACTGAATATCTCCTTGATCAGAAATACGTGAGCTACATTTGTGAGTCTGACCAAAACAACCCACACGGCATCATTCTCTCGAGGTGACCTCAACAACCAGGTAATGAAATCCATCGCGACATCATCCCATTTCCATTCCGGAATGGGTAACTATTGTAACAGTCCTGCTGGCCTCTAATGCTCCGCCTTCACCTACAGAAATGTGGAGCATCTTGAAACAAAACCAGCTACCTCTCTCTTCATACCCGGCCACCAATACTGATATCTAAATTCACGTTACATTTTGGTAACTCCGGGATGTACTACCCAAGCTAAATCATGAAACACCCGCATCAACTCTTGCATATATCCCCTTGAACCCACACTCATCCATGGAAACACAGTACCTCATCATCATATATCGTCCATCAAGGAGGAGGGTCCTCACTTACCAGTGACTCCCATAGAACTAGGCCTTCTGAATTTGATAGCTGTCTCATCCTCACTCTATCCAAGAGGGTAGAAGTCACAACTAAGGAAGAAAGATAGGTCTTCCCCTGACTGTCGTGCACCTCCAAATGAATCTCAAATAACAAATCCATAAGTTTCCACTCACCACTGGGCTCATGAACTGCCTATGTCCGAGTCTTCTTACACAGGGCATTAGAAACAGCATTACCTTTAACAGGTGTTTAGGAAAGCTCAAAGTTGAAGGACTGAAGGTTTTCGACCCACCTTTGCTGTCTCAAGTTCATGTCATGGTAGGTAAAGATATATTTGAGACTTTTGTGGTTGGTTAAAACCACAAAATTCTCTCTCAAGAGATAATGTCTCCAACAGCACAACTCATGATCAACTGCAACCAACTCAGGGTCATGTGTTAGGTAATTAATCTCGTGTGGCCTCAACTAGCGAGACCCATACGCAACCACTCGATTGCCCTGCATCAACACAGCTCCCAACCCAATACCTGACGCATCACAGTAAATTTTATAGCTCTTCCCTTTAAATGGAAGTATCAAGACCGGTGTTGATGTCAACCTTCCCTTCAGCTCCTAAAAGTCTATCTCGCAAGCTTCTGACAAAATGAACTTCATACCCTTCTTAGTCAAACCCATCAACGGTGCTTCTAAGTGGGAGAAGTTCTGTATAAAGTGCATGTAGTAACCATCCATCCAAAAGAAGCTATGTATCCCAAACATGTTGTTAGGCTGCTTCCAGGAAACTAATGCTCTCCCTTTCTCTGGGTCTACCGCAACTCCATCCTCTGAGATGATATGACCTAGGAAGTGTATCTGGTCCATCCAAAAGTGGAAATTTGAGAGCATAGCATATAGATGATGTTCTCTCAGTGTAGTCAATGCGATCTCAAGTTGGGTGGGATGGTTGTGTCGAGTGTGAGAGTACACCAAGATATCATCAATGAAGAATACCACAAAAGAGTCCAGATATGGGTGGAACACACGATTCATCATAGCCATGAAAATTGCTGGCGCGTTTGTGAGTCCAAACGGCATAACCAAGTACTTGTATAGACCATATTTTCTCTGAAAATCTATAAGCGGTATATCCGATGGTCTAACATGTAACTGATGATATCTGGGCCACAAGTCAATCTTCGAGAACACTCGTGCTCCTCGAGGTTGATCAAAAAGATCATCGATCCTCAGCAAGGGATATCGGTTCTTAACCATTATTTGGTTCAGCGTCTGGTAATCCACACATAGTCTGAGGGTACCATCCTCCTTCTCAGAAAATAGGACAAGAGAACCCCAAGGAGAAGTACTGGGTCGGATGCAACCCTTTGCCTAAAACTCCTCCAACTGCCTCTTGAGCTCCTACAACTCAGGCATGGACATCCTATAAGGAGGAATGGACACTGGTGTCGCTCCTAGCACAATCTCAATAGAGAAATACACATCTTTCTCCAGAGGTTGACATAAAAATTCATCCTATAAGACATCCCTAAAATGATCAACTACTATAGGGAAAAACTCCGGACAAGATACCTGATCGTCCATATATAAGCTCGTAATCTGGGCTATCACACCACCTCACCCATGATTATCGGGTCCAGCTCGACTCACCTAGACATCCAATTATCCCTTGTACATAAACTCTCCTCCCTCTGGTGACGTGAAACTCAACCTACGACGATATCAATCTACAACTCCTTGAAAGGGAACCAACCTTTCCATTCCGATAATGACATCATTATCTGTCATCTCTAAGACATAAAGGTCCCAAAGAAAGTGACACCCACCAACCTCAAGGGGGCACACCATGCACTGATGCACGCCTTCCGTTCTAAACCCCAATGGTGTGTCTAGCGTCATGATATCCAAGGAAGAAGAAACACAGAGCCCAAGGATCTCCACAACGGAGACATATATAAAACTATGTGTAGCACCATTATCGAAAAGTACAGAAGATAAAAAAGAAGATACTAGAATAGTACCTCTGATATTAGAAGGTCCGGGATCCTACTGCTGTTTGGTCTGTTGCACTGCATATGTCTGCCCAGTGTCGTAGCCTTGTGACACAGCCTGGCTACCCTGAGCTGACCCGCCCTACTGCCTCTGAGATCCTGGTGTCTGGCTACCACGGCCACAACCACCATCCCTGCCTGCATTCCCTGATGTACCCTAATTTCTATACTAGTAAGAATCTGCTGGTCTGGCTCCCACAGGCGGAATCTGCATAAAACCCCTCTCACTAGCCGCTGGTAGAAACACCCTACAAAAGCGCTGCAGATGACCCATTTTTTCGCAATCTCGGCACTCCACTAGTTATCATGGACATTGAGGACTTTTGTGCCCCTCTCTACCACAGTAGTAGAACATCACTAGGCCACCAGAAGAATTCTACTAACTAGTACTGCCACCGTGAGAGAAACTCACCTATCTCTTCCTCTTACAGGTAAAAATAGTACCATAAACTGGTACTGAACAGCCCTAGCCTACACCACTAGTTTCCCGTAGATTTCTCTCGGTAATCATCACCTGGTTCAAAATGGCATGTACCGTGGAAAACGTGAAAACGTTCACCAGCACTCGGATGACACACCAAAGACCATCCTCACAGCGTCTAGCCCTCAACGCCACATCACCCACAAGAACAGGTGAAAAACCCTGATGCTCGGGGAAGAAAACAGAATTATCCATCACTTCCATGGCGCCCTACTGTATAATCATGAACTCTCGAGCTCGATCTGCTCGTAGCATATCAGGAAAGAACAATTCATAGAATACTGTCTGAAAATTTTCCCACGCCATGTCTTTGTGATGCTCGTACTCGGTGGTATCATCCCCCCACCTCTTGGTGGAGTCACGCAGCATATATGGAGCGAGCATGACCCTCTGCCCTGGAGGCATCTCTAGATGCTCGAAAATAGTCTGCATATAATCCAACCAAGACTCTGCAGCCTGTGGTCCTCCATCCCCTGAAAACGTAGGCGGATGCTGCTTCTTGAATATACGTGTCAGCTCTGCCATAGATGTGGCGGCCTGCAGTGCTCCTTGGAAGGTCTTCATGAACCACATGAAGCCTTCATGGAACTGTGCCTCCGCTCCTATGTCTGGTATAACGGATGGCGCCACATTTGGCTCTGCTGGAGGATCCATTGGTAGCCGATGGCCTACCAACTCTGAAGTATACTCGTTCCCTCTCTCCTAGAGAACAACTCGAGGTCATCTCGGCACATGACTCTACATGGTCAAATTCACACCTTACGTCATGATTTATCATGGACTGAAAACAAGGAGTGTGAGAAGGGAACAAGAAAAAGAAAACTTTCATGTATTACAAAACCATACTACACGGGGTGAATAATAACTACATGGCGTGTTTCCTCAAGTCTTTCACATGTGCATGAACTCTGCCAAAACTGGTCATGTAACACCCCAAACACATGACATGTTGTTCACAAACACGATGTGTACTTGAATTTCTCTCCCTGCCCGAGTCCCTCTACTTGGCTTAGCCACACAACTCTCCTTTAAACAGAACTACCCAACATGTATAAGATCTACATGGTGTGTACTATTTAAATTCCAACTACCTGCGTCGTTAGTGACACGACCGGCTACTCGGATGACACTACACGGTGTGTTACACCCATACACGGCATGTACACAACTCCGTCTTCCTAGCCACATGACCAATTCCACATGGCCTTTCCCCGGTTAAGACTACACGACATGTCCCACAGGTACATGATTTTTTTATGAAGAGGTAACAATGTCTCGTGTTTGGTAGCTACACAATCGGGTCCCCATGTTTAGACTACACATCGTGTATGTCTTAAGGATTCCTCCATCTGTGTGGTTAGATACACGGGTAGACACCGGTTCAACACTAAATGTCGTTTTTAACTAGTACACAATGTGTTTTCAAAGAGATTTTCTACACCGTGTCCTCGCCCACACATTATATGACAAGGGAAGATACTACACGATGTGTACTGAGGGTACACTGAGTGTACTTAAAAAGTTTTAATTACTTCCCGAAAAGAAGAACACATGGTGTGTGTCCATAGAACTTCGCGGCGTTTATACTGGGTTTTCTGGATAGTAAGCCTCAGAAACATCTCTGGAGCCCAGAAAACACTGAAACCTACACCGAAGTGCCTAATTCCAATCCGTGAGGGCCAATACTCCCCGCGAATCAAAGTTGGTCATCATATGCATGTTATAAGAAGTTGATGATCCACAAAATTACGGTTAATGATGGCCCATACTCCTCAAAAACCAATGTTTGGCGTTCATCCTATCAAACCCTCACACAAAAATACCCTATCAAATAGCAGGTATTTATCAAAGTAGCTATCACAACAATATGCTTTCTAACATGGAAACTATCCCAAAAACATACAATTTCTAACGCACCTACATGGCATGGAACTATGCATGGAATGTGATTTCTATAATTTTACTTTATGATGCATGAGATGGTACACCCTCATCTCATCGGGTTGAAACTAAATAGAACCCATGTATAAAAAACAGCACATCCACAGTGTGTCACCGAACGGTGAAATTCAAATCAACTATAAAATTGAAATAGCAGTAATAATTGAAACAGGTGGTAAATTGTATTTTCCTTGTATAGGGGTTAGCTACTCTCGGGCACAGATTATTACCAACTACCCTTCTCGTCTTATCCCCGACTAGGGCTCCAAATAGTATGTTAATGAAAGGAACCCCTCTGATACGACTTTGTAATGTTCCAGATTAGGGTGCCACTCAATGGGTGCCCCGAACCCGGTTGGTCACATGATCACAAGTGCATTTCTCAAAATTCCAAAGTTTTCCGAGTAGCAGTGATGGCCCAGGTCTGATAGTGGGGAAACTATGCCTCATTTGTCAAAGTGTAGCATAGAGGAAAAGATTAACAACATACAACAGTGGACGCAGTAAACAATATGAAACTAAATTGGAAAACTGAAACAGAAGAGAACTAGAAGTCATATATATAAAGATGTAGCATGTCACTAATTCTATGTAAGCATCTAGAACAGGATTCACTCTAATAAAATAAAATACAACTCAAAGTACAAGGTACAACCAAACAAAAAAAAGAGTAAACAGAACGCAACAGCATCGCAAGTTGTATCTCTGTCCCACGCTCTCATACTCGTCTTCCACAATCATGTACCTCTATAGGGTTCCTTGACCTTATCCATACCTCCAAAAATGTAATCTTTTTGGTCCGAAGACATGACCCAAAAATGGTGTGAGAAATAAATCTCAACAGGCAACCACCAAAGGCCCATGCTCAACTATCAGGGAGAATGTGAAACAATAGTGTGCAGTAGTAAATGTAATAAACTAAGCTGTACTCAAAAGTAACTAACATTACCAGTTATATTTGCATTTTAATATTCCTTTAACCATTCAATTTAATAACATTCTATGATCATCAGAAACAAGACCTCAGGACAAACAGAACCTTTCCCCCGGAATAATATGATGTAACCACGCCCTCAGGCTTTCACTCAGGTTATCGAATATAACTACACCCTCAGGCTTGCCCTCAGGCTAATGAATATAACCACGCCCTCAGGTTTTCCCTCAGGCTATCGAATATTTACCTCAGGCTAAGTAGTACCTTGCCCTCAGGCTAAAAAAACAATGCCCTCATGCTAAAAAGAACACTTCCCTCATGCTCAAGTAACCGGCCCAAGCCCAAAGCATAAATAAGCAATTTATAGGCAATTCCTCTCCTGGCAGTTCAACACACATTATAATCATGGAATACTCTTGGGTGTCCTGGCCAAATGGCTAAATAGTGTAGCGCACCCCCGTGGTGGTCCTCGATCCAAGAAGTGATCCCAAACAACAGTTATACATATTCATTAAACTACCTATGAAATTCTAGGTATTTAATTACTCAATGAATCGGCCATACGACACCCCAAAAATGGTCGCGTAACACAAAAGGTACACAAAACACACAGGAGTTGGAATCTAAAAACCAGACCACCTACTTCGATAATCTCTGATCGATATATGTGAACGAAAACTCACGAATCATCCAATAATGATGTAGATATGAGATGAAATTAATCTCTTTCAATCGCAAATAACATTCCCTCGGGAATGAATTGGTAAGAAATACATAAGCTGGAGGAAGAGATTACTCGTGCAGTCCCAAGGAGATCGACAGATACAGAATCAGGTTCCCGATGTGTGGTCAGGAGATCCTCTAAGATCCGGCCATCTGTTTCATTCTGCTCTGGCATTCTAAGCTTTCTCTGTGAACAGAGGAGGCTAATGCCCATTTAAGCGAAAAAAACAAACTACACGGCATGTACCCTCAAGTACACAGTTTTACTATTCTCATTTAACTGTTCATCTAGTGGCTAATTTTTCCACCTCCGAACTATTCATCTTTCGGCATGAGTACACAGTGTGTATTCCTGATTACACGGCATATACTGTCACTCTACTGGAGGCTGCCTCTACTGCCTTATTGTTCACCAGCCGACTGATTACACAGCGTGTAATTACCCCATACATGACGTGTAATCAGTTTTTACACCATTCATTGTCGACTGGCCTACACACCCTGTGTACTCATCCCACATGGCCAAAGTACACGACGTGTGGAAAAGTACACGGCGTGTAGTCAGAAATTTGGGATTTTACCCACTTTCCTTATTTTCTCAAAAACACTTAAGTAAAAAAGGAAAATAAGAAACCCTTACCTTAAAAATAAGAACCGGCTTCTTACATATACTCTCAATAATATATAGTATGGTATTTCTAATTTTCATGTTTACTAATGTAGTACAATCCGTACTTGCATACCATTGATTTTATGAAATATTACCAAAATGTGGAATTCAATGTATAGGATCATAGTTGAGTTTATTTTGGAATACATGAAAATCCTTCTATTGATATCTTCCATATTTTGATGGAATTTTAATTTTCATTAACTTGTTCAGTTGTGTAAATGGTGTGATGAAATCCTTCACAAATCTCCAGTAAAAATTTACAAGACAATGAAAACTTATTTCTTTACTATAGTTTGTGGGGGTTAGCCACATGGGAATAAATTTTATACTCTCACTATCTACCTCAAAAAAGTTATCAATCACCACTATTAATCTATATAAATTATCTTTAAGAGGTGTTAAATTAATTATTCTGAAATGTTTAATTTAAAACTCCTTAATATAAATTTTTAAAAAAAACTATTTATAATGTTCAAGAGTTATATAAATTTTATTTTTTGGTGTAAATAAATTTTTATTTTAAAAATAATTGAGAAGTGAAACAACTAAAAAGTAATAAATTATTTATAAATCCATGATTAAAAATAATTTTTTAAAAGATAGATAAAGAGTAATAGAACAAAGTATGTGCAATAAACTAGATTTGCAATATAATTGTTAAATGTCATTATGATAAGAAATTTGGTTTGGCAAAAATATTATATAGTTCAACGTAATATAATTATTTTCTAAAAGTGTATTTTTATTGCAGATTAATATAAGGTTATTTTATCTTGTTCATGTATGAATATTTATAACTCAATAAAATTAGACAAAGGATACACTATTCAATTGTTATTTGGGTGGTTTTTTCTAGTATTTATTTATAAGAGTCAAAAATAAGATTATTATCATGGATAAATTTTGAATCGTTTCATTTAAACAGTCTTTATGATTCATGTTTTTCATGGAACATTTAATATATTTGAAAATAGATAAATATTCATTCCAGTAAAATTATATATAGTAGTCAACAATAAACAATCATCTCCATGATACAGATAACCATGGCTCGATGGAATAATTTCATAACTCTGGAACACCTCATTATATGTGATAAGATACTGACTGGAAGTGAGGGTCTATAGGTTATTTTATGGAGTTTATTCAATTTCATATAGATAATCATAAATAGCTTGAGATATAATTAATGTAAAAAATTATCATAATATAATATCCTAATAAATACAATAGAACTATGGTCTAACCATTAATAAATTACATTTCACAAGATATATAATTATGAGCTAGTGTAATTTCATTTGATTCATATGTAATTAAATAAGATTATTCATGTGAGGATAAAATACATTAGGGTCTTGAATAAATAAAATATCAGGGAAATATAAAATAACTAGACATGATTCCTCATCTTAATCTTATCTTCCAACTCTGAAAAATAATATTAGTCTCAATAATCCACTATTGGGCTATTTCCCTTACAATAGCTGAAAAATATGAAATTTATATTTTCACCGATATTTTTGTTCAGTGTGTTAGTATAAAGGTCACTATCAAAAATGTCCCCAACAAAAAAATATACAATTGAATTCTCTAGTCATATTCCATTATTATTAATGAACAATTGGAATTGTAAATTCCGTATACATGAGTGATGAAAATACACATTTGGAATTACCTTACTTAGTCTATCCAGTTTCAAAAATAAATTTTATCATACCACCATAAAATCATAAGTCCAATGGGTTATAACATTCACATCCCTAAAGTGTCCCCACATAAAGAGTCATGAACACATCAAATAAATATAAAAAAATATGAAGAGAGAGGAATCCACATTTATATATTTGTCTCAAACTAATTGAATCCCAACCACTACTTGACAATTAATAGAATTTGGTAAACGTTAGAGAAAATTTATAAAATTTCAAACCCATGTATCTTAATACCTAAAAAACATGATATATAAAAAAATAGAATGGTGTCCCCTTATAAAACTGATCTCATCTCAATCACATCTTGATCCTGCTCATGAAAATATAAAGACCATTGGAAAGAGGCCACATGTACACAATTATCATAGTCTAAATGCATGTCAACCACTACATACCAATATAATAAAAATGAGAATGGAGAATCCAATCAGTATTATTCTCAGCCATATCGAAAAATATTTTTTATGCACCACATGGTATATTCATATAACTAATGGTAAGTATAAAAACATTTATCAAGGTTTTATGTAGTGATAAATTGTTTCAAAAATTACGATATTCTACGCCTCACATCTAATATATTTTAATTAATTATATCGATGTAATTCTCTAATGAAAACCGTGTATTCCAATGAAGAAGCATTACAAACCCTTACACATTGAAGCTAGACACTATGGTTATACATCATCTAATAAATTAATTATGAAGTTAATTCGTGGATAGTTTTAGTGTCAATAAAAAATTTAAATGGAGATAAAAGGACACCCTTAATGGTCCAATGCATCATATAATAAATCAAGGAAGACCTCATTTGGTTCTTTGTATAATTTTTATATCACTTTTGTCAACCTCATGGACATAAATTACTATGAAATCAATGTACAACAACTGAAGGTCACATCATGGACCCAATAAACCATAACCTTTCTATATTCCCCAATACCAAGTGATTCATCTCAATTTTAGATTAATCACACATAGATATCATGACATAAAATCACACGTCAGATGAAACCTTTTTTAACTAATGAGTATGTTTAAGAACTACCTATCTTGATATAATAAAATTTTACTTATAGAAGACCATGAAATCATTTGAATTCAACCATATAATTTCCCATTATCCAAAAAATCCAATAAATTAATGAATAACCAACAAAATTGAACTAAATCAATGATAGAAGTGGAGAGAAAATATTAAATGAATAGTATTGTATCCCTTAGTGATCTATTAGGAAAGTCATTTCTCAAATTCAATCACACAAAAAAAAGGAGAGGGATATGAGGAATATATGAACAAGGTTTAGTTTTTTTTAATGTCAGAGAAATAATGGAAATCTCATTTCTATTTTTTTCATTTTTATTCATTTTAATAAATTTATTGCAAAAATATGTAGAGACCCACTTATGGTAGTTCCTCAATGGTAATAATGTAATTCTCTCACCTAGGTCTATATTTTAATGTGGAATTCAATTCCCTGTGTATTTAGTTATTTCATATATAAACCAAATAACCACAACCCCACGTATGTATTCCACAATATATCATGGCCTTTTATATCATGGTAAAAATCCTTCAATTGTATGTTCCTCATAGTGAAACCACCATCCAATGTAGTGTCACCGGCCACCTTTACCAAATTTAATTCCTATAATTTCTAGCCATGTAATAATTCTCAATTTTTTGTTAAATCTTGAACAACGAAACGAATACTTTCCAAAACCAAAAATAAATATCTCTATAATCTCCTACATACTAAAATAGTATAAATCCATTAAAATTATAATGATTTGGTAAAAAATTTACCAAATTCATATCTTGATATTTGTGTGAGTTATGTCAACCATACCATATCGAAACTCTTCCACTGATTAAATCACTGATAGGTATTAAAGTAATATCTATCTATATTTCTTTAATATCATCCACATACACTAGTTGATTCTACAAGATAATCCCTTACTTGAACTGTAAAAAAAATGGTAATATCATCCCACGTAAAATTTATCATAGAAAGATAATGTCTGAAGAATTATTTTCTTGAATGATACATCAGCTTCTAGTATGACATAATCAATATTGATAAGATTTCAAGTTTTGTGGTTGTATCTTATAATATTATATACACAAGAAAAAATCATGAATATCATAAGAAGTTTAGAAGAACCAATTAGTAACCCACATCATTTATATGCATAAAAAAATTAAATTATCTTGTATATGGGCATAAGTATCCCCTTTTTATGAATTTTAATGAATCTGAATCTATTTGTAACTATCAAGAACACAGGATCAGTCACCTTAAACTCAAGAATATGATGTCTATAGATTTGTTAGGAATATTTCTTACTCTAAAATATCACTAACCACTTTTTAGTCAATCAGATATTATTTTGTATCTACTTTAACAAGACTCAGCCCAAAAATACAACACCCACTAGTATAAAACCAATATAGTGGTAATCATAATGGACAACCATACAAGGCCTCAAAATGTACCATATTAATTTATATGTAATAAATATTGTAATAGGTGACCATAAGAAACATGCGATGAATCTACAATGATATTAAACATTCAAGGAATTTATTTTTATACTTTTACTATAACACATTACAGGATTTCTATAATGACACGTATTATTATGGATTGTATATTTTACTCAAATTAACCAAAGTATCATGTTAATTCTATAGACCCTTGTAGAATCGATATGGAAATGAGTCATCTCATTCAAAAATGATACTCCTTGGTAAATCATAATCATATATTATTTATTAAAATTATGACAATCCCAACTACTCAATATATTGGGTCACCTTGATCAATAATAAATTTTATACCTTTATTAATTTACAAAAAATAACCCATTTTGTACCTCTACCTCTTGGTGACTGTATAAATTATTTTCAAAAATTAATTTTTGGATCATCCTTTTTCCACACAATAATATGTATATAGTGAATAAGAACAATTGATCACTTTTTATCGGCCTTTATTATTGAAAATTATGGCTTCATGAATGTAAACATGAAATAAATATCTTCACCCCATAATACTAATAATTCTTGTGAAAATATTCATATATATTTTAAATCCTTATTAAAATATAAATTATACAATTTTTTTAATCATGTATCGCCTCTCCATACATGCTTGTAGAGAAACAATGTTTTTATCACACATATAGGATCCCATAATCATCCTTGGACCAATCAAGTGGTAGATATTTTATTTTTATAATATCCCCTAGAACCTTAAATTCTATGTCGAATATATTACTCTCCATTATACAATCAAATATTGGGGAGAGTAATCCCATATTGATCCCCCTATAAAATGAGGTGCTTATTAGAGAAGTGGAAGATAAACTACAACTCTCTGTTAGACTCAAAAACTACCTAAGCCTAATTATTCCATCTCAATATAGATACCAATGAATTTTGCAAATATTATTAGATAATTTTTTAGATAAACATCCAATAGTACAATATAATGATCATGTGTCCTAATTTAATAGGAAGACAAGGTCAATAATACATCGAAATTAAACTAATAATAAGTCAATATTTTATTCTACATATTGAGAAGGTAAATCTATTGGATCTCCTAATATAATATTGGATAATGAAGGAAATAAATAAAAAAATGGATGAGATAAAAATCATTTTTAAGGGAATAAACATGATAAGTAAACATAGAATATGAGTCAAAGGTATAACATGATATCATTGAATAGTATGCTCATGAGTAATAACATAAAAGAATAACATAATTTACTAGGAAAAATAATATCATGGTAACAATGGAAATGTTAAAGAAATAAAAAACATTCCACTAACATGATTCAAGGCTAAATTCCTAGGCAATAACCCATGTCGGGAAATGTGCAAATATAAATTAGGATTACTTCCTCATACCATACATAAGGTCTCATGGGTCTAAAATATTACCATATTAATATGAGAACTATATGGGAATACTGGTAATAACATGTTCATGGTCATAATGTTACCCATAAATCATGTTAATATTAATTTATAATATAATAATTCCCTACTAAACGAAAATGCATTGAATAATCATGCATCATATCATTGTCAAAGAAAATCTCATAATGAAGGCTTTTGAGAAATTAACCTATGTAATTTATTACCCCATGAATATAATATATAATATACTAGTTATATATGTCAGATACATGTCTACAAAATTTTGAATCATTCTGTAACATTAAATCGAGATATGAAGTGATTTAGAGAGATATTGGTTATAAGCCAATAAAAAGGGTGGTTTAGTGAAATCCCTTTCCACTATCAGATTAGTCTCATGAATTATTTAAGTTCAAAAGTTATAAACCTAATTTAATTACTTTTTTATATGAATATTTTTATTTTTTATTATAAATTTTTTAATCTTTATAATTTATATTCAATTACTAAATCATTATATTTTAAGTCTGATATTTTGATGTTGTTTAGCATATATGTATAAAATAACCTCAGAATATTGACTGAGGTCAGTGAAATTATTATCTCACCACATATTAATGATAATCATGAAATAATTATCCTCTTTATACATACATTATATTTTTAGTCAAATTCTGATGGTTGGTTATGAAAAATATGAATAATTTTATAATCATAGAGAGGGTAAGTCATTGGTACACACGAGTAACGTTTCTATTTTTAAATGATCATAATGAAAATAAAGAATATATCATTTTACCTATACATAGTTAAAATTATATCATAAATATAATATTTTTCCTTTATATACTCTTAATTAAAAAATCCATGTGGTATGTAAATAAAAAATTAAATAGCCCCCTTCACGAGGCGGTAGTCCACTGTACACATGAATGATATTATGATTCCTTTAATGGAGGGTATGGTAAGAATTATATGATATATTAAATATAAAAATGGTTAAAATGTCATTATTATCATATATAAACAATTAATCCATAATCATGAACAATCATGAGAGGAAATAATGGAAAATGAGATGCATTGGTTTGTGAGGCATTAGTCCTCCAAACACATTACTGATGTTTCGTTTCCCATTTGATTGAAGTGGATATAGTACAATGTTATGCCATTAACATAATAAAATAAAATTATATTGCATATATTTAGGATATTATATCATAATTGTTGATTAATATTTGAAGAACGTGGAAGAATTAATGAAGCAATGATGCTCTGTTATAAATGATACATCTTTTTCGGAAAACCCCTTAACGATTTTAACTAATGCTCCCTAGATTGTATTTTAGATGAAACCAAGGACTTTATGACATGTAATAGAATTTTGGGAACTTAGATTTTTATTTAATATCTAAAAAATTGTTTATTGGATGTTCATAAATTATAGGATATGGCTTCCCACTTATAAGGGAGGAGGAATGCAATTCTTATCAATTCCCAAAACTAATCAATAATGGGATGTTACTCTAAACACAAGTGAAAAAAGTTAAAAATAAAAACTTTAAGGAGGTATAATGTAAAATAAAACCTCTAAAATAAAAAATATGCATGTTTAAAATATTTCAACATATTCAACTCGTTAGTTTATCCCCTTGTAAACATATTTTAATAATAACCATGCTAACATATTGTCTCATAATAACTATACAATAAGTAATAATAATTATACAATAAGTAATATTAATTAAATAAATTAAAATTAATCATTATATACATATAATTTAAATGAATTTTCTATAGTGTATATTTTAATTATTTAAAAAAGTGAAATGATATGCACATTAAAATAATTTTCAGAAAATATGTGTTTTACTGACTATAAAAAGAACTTATATTCAAATTTAATATATAATTTATTTCAATCTAAGAATTTGGATGATATATATCTAAATAATAATTATTTTAATTTTAAATAATAATAATTAATAATGATACTTTTATATTTCCTAATTTATTATAAATGAATGTTATTTCTTCAAATAATCATCATTTTTCACTACTCACAATAAAAACAATAATTTATGTAGAATACCAATGTTTAATCCTATGTTAATATCAATATATTTATTTATGAAATTATGTTTAAATTAGAAAATAATATTATAAATGTTTGGAGAATTAATTTCAAAATTTTTTCATAATATTTAATAAAAATTGTTTATGAGTGCAATTATTTTATTTGAAAAATAAATATCATTATTAAATTTAACACTTGTTTTATAATAATCTATAAATTTAGAATATCTTATATATATATATTTATTAATTGGTTATTATTAATCATACCCACTAATTTTACAAAATGTTTATAATGGTCACATTGAAATAATAAAAATATTAGTATATACAGTATTGTTAATACTCGATGTTGCATGTTATTTATATTATCAAACATATCATTACATTGAAAATATTCAGAGTTTTACATTCTTCCCTCACCACCCAATAAATTTTTATTATTGAAATTTTGTATTACAAGTCTATGTGAACATATGTTTGGGTACTTATGCTTCATTGATTACACTGATTCCTAGGTTTCATTTTCATATTTTTGTTTCTCCATAGCACATTAGCCAGGTGGGTCATCATGTTTCACAGAAATTTATCTCTATAATACATGATCTTTATTGGGTGCTCCTCATAATAGATATTGTTTTCCAGTTTTACCAACATTTAATTAACTACATGTAATGGACTTGGTATATACTTCATCAATATGGATAAATAGAATACTTCATGATCAGGAGATACAACTGGTGGAAATACATGTCAATATGGAATAGATTCAATGTGATTCAGAATATCAATGTGGTCGATATTCCTAGGGATTATTATTAATTATTCCCAAATCTCTTCAATATCCTCTATAGAGATATACTAAGAACCCCATTATCCCTACCCATAATCTTGAGCTCTCATCGATGTTTTTCATTATAACACATTTATCGACTATAAGAATACATGATGTGATTCTTAATGGTCTTGAAATGTTTTTCCAATATTTAAAAACATTTGTCTCCCAATAGTATATGTTCACTAACTTCATCCAAAAAATAAAGTTTTTTACATCTCTTCCCATAAAGGGATTCATATGGAACCTTTTGGATGATTTCTTGGATGAAATATTTCTATGAGAACTCAACCAGAAAAATATTTTCATACCATTTTCCTTTGAATTCATTTTGATAACCTCTTAGTATATCTTAAAATTTCTAAAATGTCTGCTCAGATTTTTCATCAGTTTGGGGGTGATAATCTATACTAAAGTTCAAATTATTATTTAAATCTTTTTGGAGACTCTTCTATAACATCAAGTTACATATCATATCTCAGTAAAATAAAATCAATAGCGGTGTTCCATTAATCATAGTCACCACTCAAATGTATATCTATACATCATTATTGATTGGTAAGTCCACTCAAATTGAAAAACAAATTGAGGAATCATTGTAAAATGATACACCATAACCTCTAGGGCATTGTTTCCCCTTCATTACCTTGGAAGACCAATGAAAAATTATATGGTAATATTTTTCCATTTCCATGTATATATGGATAGTGGTTACATAAACCCCTTATAATTTTTCCATTCATCATTTAATTATATACCTAGCATACACATTTTGGTATATTTTGTGATATCCTTCTTTATATTTTCCCATAAATAGTGCTCTCATATATCTCGATACATCATTGGGCTCCCACAGTGGATGTAGAAGGTCGAGCTATGAGAATTATTTAAAATATATTTCCTTATGATTGATTAGATTGTATATATATTCATGGCCCAATTCATACAACTTATACTCTATCAATTTTTAATTCTACTTCTTTCCTTTTTCCCATTGCATCCACATTCTTCATTATTTCAATACCACTCCATTGAGAATCCATTGATTTCATTTAAATGGATGGTTATGAATTCATTTGAGAATGGAATGATGATGTTCCTTCCTTAATTATTTCCATATCCATCCTATTCACGTCTATAAATGTTTTATCATTTAAAATTCTCATGTGTGATATGTTTTGTAGATCCTTTCTACATAGTGAATCATTCACCTTGTTTTCTTTCCCAATATTCCAATGGATTGATCATTCAAATTCATTGATGAGATCTATCCAATTTAAATTTTTCATACTAATATCCTTATATTTAAATATATATTATAGGCTCCTATGACCCTTATATATTTCACACTTCTCAACCATTCCGATAGTTTTACCCTAATTTTAACGAAAATATCATAGTATCCAACTCCGAATCATGAAATGGAAAGTTATGGTCAAAAAAATTAAACTAACATGAGGGTTTTGGATATCAATTTATCATTTTTCATTTGGTTAAATCCTAAATATTTCATCAATGTATTTCCATATACCATAATAAGTTCTACACATGACGGTTGAGTGAGGAATAATGTAGTGATAAGCAAATTTTTCAACTCCATAATTCTCTATTTATTTTCACTAGTACCAAAAACAATTACTCCCGTTAATGTTATATTCATTAGTTGGATTGAAAATAAATATAATTTTATAACAAAATCATCAATAAAACCCTTCTAGTACATGGAATCCATGGATCTCCAATACATATTCTAGTCTAGGTGAGTCCCAAATTTCTATTTTCATATAAGGGTCAAGATATATCCCTTTTCAGATAATAATATTCCCCATGAATGATACATACTTCAACTAAAACTAACATTCACTATAAATATGTTATATTTTCTCATTTATAAATATTTATAGAATAGTATTGAAGTTCACATAATGATTCAACTTACATTTTTTGTAAATTAGGTTATCATCTATAAAGACTAATATAGATTTATTGAGTTATTCTATAAGTACTCTATTGATTATGAACATATTGATTTCTAGAGTATTAGTGAGTATAAAATTCATCTTTATAAACTCATATTGTTCATAAAATATTCGAAATAATTTTTTTGAGAATATAATCTCTTTTCACCATTAACTAATGTAATCAGGACTGAAGGTCCACCTTTGAAAATATTGTCCTCCAAATTGTTGATCAAAAATGTTATCAATACCTGGGGGGAATGCATGTTCTTTAAAATTATTTTTTAGTTCTTGATAATCACTATAGAGAAGCATTCACCCAAAATTCCTAATCATGAATTGGATAAATTCACTCCATTGTGAAGCACTCTGGTGTATAAAACTATTTTATATATTCTCTTGTAATTTAATCTATAATTATTATAACCTAACAGTAGAATTTTTTATGTATTCATAGATTGGGTAGAGATATGTGTATAATATCAATCAAGAACTCATCCTCTTAATCAACTGGAAGACCAAAAAAAGCATCGGGTAATTAATTAGTATAATCTATCACAATGGGTATTTATTCAAGTATAACTACTAGAAATTTTGATTATATCCATGTTTAATAAAAATCATGACAATATCCAATATAAATCTATGGTCCAAATGATTCTTGTGTAAGTAACCTACCCCCTTTCCCTATACACTCATAGTCCATCTTCCCCCTATGGATTCACTACTCTAATTATTCCTTCTCCCTGTGACCCTCCACTTCTTACATGGACACCAAACCTCCAAGTTATCCACCTCCTCCAACGTGACTCTGACATAGCAAGAACACCTCCTCATTAATGTGTCTCTAACATAGCTATCCCACTCCCCCCCTGACTCGGACATGTTTCATCCTCCCCACCTCGGTAACAACATGGAATTTTCATAGCCCAGTCACCTCCCCACAAATTCAACCTCCCCGCCAAATTGACCATACAGATCTAATGGAACCCTCAACTCACTTTGATCCCCATCCTCTAACGCAGCTCAATATTCCTCAACATGGCTCCGATATCGACATCCAAACTCTTGAAATTATTCTTTGAAATGGGCACCACACATCCCCTAGATTATTCTCCTCCGATGTGGCCACACCACCTCTATAATTTCTCACTTCAATCCAACCCTACCCTTGTGATCCAAATACTCTAATAATTTCTCACAAACCCCATTTTCCAAAACTAGTTAACTCATCCCATTCATGATTTCTCAATTGAAATACCATACTCAAGCTCTTCTTCTAAATTTCATAAGCATAAATACTAATGGATCCGTCGCATCTTGTTTATATTCGATTATAAGTAAAATTATGTTTGTTTTTGTTTTTCCCAAAATATTCCATTGAAAATAAATTTAAAGTTATTAATTTCTCATTAACCAGCATCATCACCCATATAAACAACGTTTTAAAAAATTTTACTTTATGTTTAGTTATAGGGACAACAATATTTGTTTCATGAACAGATAATTTTTTGATTTATCCCTATGAAAATAACCTATTTGGATCCCATGGTATTGTTATTGCATATTATGATTTTTACATAGTTTATATATTCATATACAGAGTTAGATGTATGACTTGACTGAATTAAAATATTTATTTTTTTCATAAATTTATAAATATTTTAATTTTTTATACTTGTTTGAACATTCTAATTCATTTTTAGCATGTGAAAATAATTTCTAATTTATGGGGCTAAATTATTTTAGGTTTGATATTATTTTCCTTAATTATTCCTTATCCATATAAACTTGTTATAAAATCATATTGTATTCATGAATTATATAATTATATTTTAATATATTAATGTGGATGAATAATTGATGTATGTTAAGATTCATATAATTTTTTTTGTAGATTAGTTTTAAATACACCCATAACATGAGGGCCACTAAATGTAATTATTATATATATATATGTGTATATTAATTGGTAAAAAAATATTCCTTAATAATCTGTTATTATTCAAAGAATTTATTCCTGATGACTTTTTATAATTATTATCCATTCAATTCTCTGTTTATATAACTTTCCATTGGTTACATCCAGTTATTTCCATCTTGTTAGGGACTGTCTGATAGAAAACATCGAAAATTGTCAGTAACTTATATAACTTATGATGATTTATTTGTTAAAAGTTTATCAGGTTGGAAAAAATAATTTTCAACCCCTTTTTAAAATAATACATGTTCCTAAAAAATAATTTTATGTTATTTATATATTCTGTTAGACCATTTCATGATAATTTACAATAATAAATGAAAGAATGTTTATATTATAATAAAAAACTAATATTTTTATGTTATCTATATATTCAATAATTTGAGTTCTTGATAAACTATCATGATTAATAGGAGTAGGTATATATTCAAGTTGGAGTATCTATTATTATCTCAAAATCTGTCCTTGTATAACTACTTTTTTTCAGGATGATATTTTCAGAGAAAAGTTTTATTTTTCATGTAGGTGTATATTTATGAAAAATAAGAATTTTTTAAACAACTGTATTATGATATTGATATATTCAATCATGTATGTTATTCATAACTTCTTTTGAGAAATGTAACATGGTATATAATTTCTTGAAAATGTACTATTTTAAGTTATTTATATATTCATGTAGACATGTTCTTCATAAACTACTATAAATGATCCAAGAAGGAATATATTCAAGAGGGTGTTTATTTAATTCTATTAATATACTTCTTACATTACTACTATTATTTTGTTATTCGTGATTGTATTTTCGTGATGATCATCCATTACCTATGGGACTGAGAATCCATAGAACTTGTCAATAATGGTTTTCATACATAGCATAATTATAATTGTTCGATGTACAGTATAAAATTCAATTTATTTAACGTTCAATATCATTATATGTCATATGTGTTCGATATGTTATTTATATTTTAAAATTACTTATTTGATTCATTTTGATGATGTAACCAAACCCATTAACACCAAGACATTTTTTAGAATAAATATTAAAACATCAAATTAAAAATAAATATCCTCTCTAATTGGAAATATCATCATTCTACTCTGAAATTTCTCACCTTCCTAACTAATAGAAATTTTATTCATGTTATTTTTTTTAATCGGTACTTGGTATCTACTTGATTTCTCTTTATTGAATTTATTTTTTTTTAATTTTGGATTATTTGAAATATGTTTCAAGTGGATATATTATTTCACATGAGGCAGTTTTTCACACATGAAGGTTGTTTCTATCATAATTTCACAAAAAATTTTGATTTAAACAAATTTGAATGATTTTTACAAGCCAACTATACCACCCCTAGTTTTAATGGACCATATTTCTTTGAATAAATTAAATTTTCATCAAAATCATGCATTGTGCTGAATAAAAAAATTACCTTCACATGACACTTACTTGGAGTAAATTCAATTAAACACTGATGTGGTTTATGTTAGACATTACACCGACTTGGAATACATTACACAGAATATTGACTTAGAGTTTGTTACACGCAACATTATGTTTTTACGAAGCTTATTTTTTGTTATAATAATTTAATTATTATATTTATAACATAACCATTAAATTTTTTAATATGAATAGGAATAAAAACATTCAAAATATTATTTATAATGTATTCATATAAATAAAAAAATTATAATGAAAGATATAATTTTTGGTAAATCCCTTATATGTTTAAAAATACTATTTTCTCAAATGAACTGCATTTCATATCCTTTTATGACAAAAATTTATTTTAATATTATAAAAATTTTAAAACTTAATTTTATAAAATAAAATTATATTTGGATTTTATAATTTTTAAATTATCATAGGATGATTGGTTTGGATTTTTCTAAGAAACTTAATTTTTTTATGAATAGTGAAAAATAACAAATTTTCATTCAAAACAACCTTTTTGTCTAATGTATTTATAAGGTTAAATTATATTTTAAATTGGTTTAAAAGTTTATTTAGATAATATATTTTTTAATTAATCTAATTTGGGTCATTTTAATCAATTTCACTTTGAAATTGTGTATAAAAACGTTGCAATCTTTTAGATGTTTTTACATTAAAAAAATGCATTATTTTCCCATTGGGGGGATTAAATTTAATATAACATCTACTGAATCTATGATGAGAATTTAGAAAGAAATATTTAATATTTTGAATCATAATAATTTCTAATTTCTATTCAAGTAATGTTATTTTTCTATGAAAAATAGTAGTGAATGTGATTAAAATTAATTACAATGTTTAAGACAATATTTGGTAAACAAAGTACTAAACATTAAATTTAATATCCAAAACAACCTATGAACTTTTACCAGAGCCATTTTGTGGAATTATTTATACACAATCATATCTTTTATCAAAGTGTTAGCATATTTGGATCCACATGACTAGGGAAAACATGGAAGGAATTCATTTTCTGAGAATTTACAAGTGTTACTCCTCCTCCACTATAAAAAGGCCTCATGGCCTATCACATCATCCCACATCCCTAGAAACGTTTGTATGACCAAGATCTGATCAAATAGATCCTCATAATCCCTAACCTAATCCTAGAAACATAAAATTTTGCAGAAACTAATCCAAGTAATCCCTTTGGTGGACACCAAATAGAGTTCCCAACAAATTGGGAATGCCATTCCTCACGCACCGTTATTTTATTTTCATTCTTCACCCACTAAACTCTCCTTATTCCTTGATTTAATAATAAAATTAGTATCCTCAATATACTTATATTTTATTATATTAACGTTTCTTCTTATACATACCCACACTTCTATCTGATTGGTAAAGAACATGTTGTTTACGTGTATAGCGAACTATCACCTCACGAAAAGTTTATTGTTCATTTTTACTTTACCCACTTTCATGGTTGGGAATTATGATGTAATTTTGTATATATATAATATATTTATTTATTTTTTTCATTAATATAATTTAATTCATTTATAACATATACCTAAAAAATTTTCTATTTTTGTGTAAATACAATAATTTCATTTGAGGAAATGTGGACTACCCCCCATAAAAGTTATTTGATTCATTCACACACTACATAAAATCCATTAAATATTTTTTTATTAAACATATATGATACATATTAAATAATAAATATACATTAATTAAATTATTTACATATACACACACATGTAATTATCGTTCTTTCTTTCAATAAAATGATAAAATAGAAATGACGTTCATGCGTACGTATGACCTACAATCTCCATGAATGGTGTATTCCATTTTATAATTATATATTATATTGATTATTATACTAAAAATATACTGAATATTAACAATATGTATGATTTTTTATATTCTATAAATCATGATATTAGTATAATGATCCAATATATTAAAAATTAAGACACAACTGAAGATCAAAGTGATATTATCAAAAGTGAAACATTAAAATAAAATATTTATCTAGCGTGTGATATAAAGTCATAATAATCCCATATATTATATTATATATAATAATATGGTAATTTTATATATGTATAATAAACATATATTTATTATACATGATGTTTGTATGTGTACGATGAGTGTTATGACACAAGGTAACATAATTTCCTTTCACTTTTTATTATCATGAGAATCATGCCTTATTCACCACTCTTTTCTTTTCATAGTTTATACGCTAACTATGAATGTATTACATGATTATTATTCATAAATTTATTGTTATCTACATATACATTCCATGATATTTCATTCATCAGTTTTTCCTTATAGATGTTTCCAAATTTGTAAGATCGTTTTGTCTCAATTTTCATTCTTTGAAACTCATTTTTTGTTATTAAAATATATTCATTTTCATAGTGTATATATTAAATTTCACATGATTTATAATTAATCTCATTCCATTGATGAAATTTTATGCATCATGCAATATCATTTTCCTACACTAATAGTATGACCCAATGGTCCCATCTATTAAGGTTTTATTGAAACAATATCATTGTTTATTAGGATTGTTTGTGATTATTCTTTTATTGATGAAATATTATGATCCTGATCTATAGAACACTCATTAGTTTACTTATACTATTTTTATTTAAAATATATCCATATGTTTTTACAATTTTCCCAACCTTTGGTACTTAAGATAATAAAAAAATTACTATATTTCTATTTTCAGTCTAAAATCGGTTTTTTCAACACATTATTTTAAAAAAATAAATTAATAATGATTTTAAAAATGTTCTATGGTTTTCAAAATATTCCTTTAAAATTTTCCAAAGCTATTTTCCATAAAAAGATATTAAAAATGTATTTTTTTAGAAAACATTTTCAATATAGAATAGTTATTTTCATAAATATATGTTTTAAAAAGAACCTTCATAATTGATTCCCATATAAGATAACATCAAATGGTGTTACTAATTTATTTCTGGGGAAATTATTAAATTTTATTAGTCATATTCTTTTTCTGAATGGATTATCATTTTATGGAATGATATTTGTGATTCCTATTTCTCATTCATGGATTTTAGGCTTTTAAAACAAAACTATTTTCACGAGTTATGATTTGTAAACTATTATAAAACCTACATTATTCTTTGATGAATAAGAATAGATTAAAATTTTATGGAAACCATATAATTTAATGGTTTGTGATATGATTATTTATGATTTCATATGAAATATAAGTATGATTTTATTTTGAGACAGGTGTTACCTATATCATCATTCAATGCCTAGGGTAAAGATTTTTATATAATGAGATATGAAAAGATGGTATTAGAATTAATCCTTGATTACTAAGATGGTCGTGGGAGTGATCCAAGTCTACCAAGATGGTATCAGGAGTGAACTCATACTACTAATATTAAAATGGGAGAGAACCATGAATATCATGATGGTATGGGGAGTGAACTCATACGTCTAATATGGCCTTGGAAGTAATTTCTTGTATATTATGGGAATCATTTTCACATGATTATGTGTCTACCATGATTCCATGTCTTATTCCTATTTTAGACCTTAATGGATTATATTCTCTATTTAATAATGAAACATTTCTTATGAACACCCATGAATTATACCATGATTCAGGTTTATAATCTAATTATATGTAGGGTATGATATTCTAATGTTATGATCACATATTCATTCCCCCAAGCTCATGTTTATTCTTGCATTTATCCCTTGTTTACCCTTTCTGAAAATCTATGATTAACCATTTTTACGTCTCCTTTGCCATTTTATAAATATATTTATTATGTATGATGTGTCTAAGTAGGGTTCTATAATGAAGAACCAAGTGGGATATAATTAACTCTTATATGTATATGTTTTTAGATTTTTATGTTTCAAAACCACTGAACTAATATTGTCTTTGGGAATCTATATAATGTTTTAATTATGCCACAAAATTAATGAAATGTTAATGTATTAAAAGTGAGGTTATATATAATTGATTTTATAAAAAAAATAGTATTCATTTTTTATTTGGGATGAGGAAGCCTTAGTGAGAACACTAAGGACAAGACTTAGGTTAAGCCTAATACTAATGAAAAGTATTGAAAATGTGTGGGATTTTGGTAAATGATGGAGTATGTGGATTATAAGAAATTAATAGAGGTCTAGAAACTATAATTGGATGTTGGTATGGACAATTGTTCCTAGGATTAAAAACTCCAACAGGGGTTGTCATGACGTGCTTGGTGTAACCTGGTACATGACAATAGGCCTTTCTTCACACCTAGTTTCACACTCCAAGGGATATTCTATGGGAATTCATGAACAGTTAATGAACCGTCATGAAAGATTTAAATTGATATTGCCTGTGAATATCCTATGATAAACCTAAGGTGTCATATATTAAGGAAAATGTCATTATTTAGACATACTATAAATGACTATTCATGATTATTTGGTTCTTAATAGTGATAAATCTTTCTTACTATTTGATTTTGGTTTTTTCAATGTTTGGAACCAGAAGAAAACACATTAATTTTTGATTTCAATGTACAATGAAAAAAAATTTCTCCAGAGAAACCAAATGTTGTGACAAAAATAATAAACAATAATTTTTTTAGAATCACCCAAATCTATCAAGTAATGAATCATGGCATACTATAAAGTGAGAAAACAGGAGAATGATATTCTATTGAGTCCCCCATGAGGAACTGTCCACCATCATTCAGCGGGTAATTGGATCCACAAGCTTCTAAACAATGGAATAGTACTACAATAAATATATTATAATTTCTCTAGTGTTTGGAGAATGAGAAAGTAATTATTGTTGTTTATCAGTTAAAAAGTGATTCCTTCTAGAGGTGTATATTAATCAAGAATACTAGGTAGAAAATTAAGATTGAATTCATGGATTGGGATGATTTCAATGAATTATTTTTCAATAAGTAATTTCTTTGTATTCATTAGATTGTGATGGAGAAGTATTTCCTAGATTTGAATCAAAGGGATGATCAATATTTTGTTACCTATAAGGATAATATCACAGACCATGAAAGGTATTCTACATGAATCCTCATCTAACCCGAATGTAAAATTGATAGGTTATTCATTGGAATAAATCCACTTCTCACAAGGGAATTGGAAATAATATATTTTAGTACCAATGAAGTGATTTTCCTTTTTGAAATAAAGTATCAAATGGAGGTTGGATTCATGTATCGCTCTAATGGATTTGATAAGAAATGAAAGATTGAGTTTAAAGGAAAAACTAAAATCTATGAGGAGAAGAAGATAATCCTTGGTTTATACTCTAATTGTAGGAAGAAGCATGGAGGATGTTTCATTAATGTGTCTAATAAATTTGTTCAATGTACAAGAGAAGGTCTTTTGGAATTTTATTACGGATGTGATGGGAAGAAATTAGATAATGATGTGAATGGAAAAAAGTGGCATAGAATTAACCACCCATGATTCTGTGGTACAAGTGTAATGAGAGTGTGAATTACTGTAACAACTTCCCAAACCCAAGGTCAGGTGATTAAGAATAATGTTAGTAAACTTTTAAGCTTATATACAGGGTGAAGTCTCATGAAACTTCTATTTCTAATGAGAGGTGAGAAAACAATGATGTGTTTAATGGTACAAATACTATACACTCTATAACTAATAATATCTTATTTTATTCTAGATCTTCCCACTCTTTAATATCTAATGAATTTTATAACATTGTTAAAATTCCACAAAAAATATTATTTGTGGAATTATTAGTGAAAACCCCAAATGTTATGATGATTATATCACATATCTATGATTCCTATCTAATTGATGTTTGTGTGAATGTTCTTCCACTAAATATTTTCATTCCACCATTGGTTGAATTTGACGTTATTTTAGGAATGGATTAGATATCTCTGAATAAATACTAGATAAATTTTCAATAAAAGGATTTTATATTTGTTAATTAAAATCCACCTATGATCATCCATCAATTTTATGATAAGTATTAACTTCCAATTGATGTTACATACAGTGTATTTAATTACCAATAAGAATGGTTGTTTCTCTCCAATGGTTGTGGAGAAAAGAGATATTGATGATATTATTATTTTTTGACAAATTGTGTATGTATTTATAGAATATTTGTCAATCCTTCCATTAATATGATATTTTAAGTACTAAATATAACTCATACCTATTTCCACACCTACTTCAATAACTCGTTATAGAATGTCCCCGATTTAGTTTCAATAATAAAATAAAGACACTTAGAAATCCATGATAAGACATTCATTGGAACAAGTTTTTCACCTTGGTGTGCACCTATTATTTTTGTGAAAAATAAATATGGATCAATGCAACTAAATATTGATTAACTAGAGTATAATAAGATCACAATCAAGAATAATTATAATCCAACTTGTATTGACAACTTGTATGATTAATTGTGCGGAGCTCGATACTTTTCTAATATTGAGTTTTGTTCTAGATAACGTCAATTGAGGGTCTTAATGGAGGATATACCCAAGATGTCATTCTGTAAAATTTATGAAAACTATGAATATTTACTAATTCCTTTTGGTATCACTAATTCTATTACATCTATCATGGATATGATGAATATAGTCCATATAGATCCCCTCAACTCGTTTTTGATTTTATTTTTAAATGATATTCTTATATATTCAATGATCATAGAAGATCTTTAAGATCACCATATAATTATTCTAAACACAAAAAGTAATGAGAAACTATTTTAAATTTTTTCAAATTTTATTTTTTGGAAGTATAATGTTTCATTTTTTGGTAAAATAATCTCAAAAAAATGTTATATTAATAGACCTATCAATGGCGGAGGCTATTGAATATTTCTTAGGACAACCATACTGACTGAGATATTTATATTTCATAGTTTATATAGAAATTAATGATTATTTGTGGATAATTTATCATTACTATATAATCCCCTAACCATGTTAACATAGAAGGGTGACACATTTTTTATATTGTTTAATAGGATGAACATTTCAAGGAATTGAATAGAATGCTAGTCAGCCCACCTATGCTTATATTACCCTGTAGTGGAGAAGGTTTTTTAATCTATTGTGATGAATCCAATAGGTTATTGGGAATATTTATTATGTATAATTACATGGGTGTTTCTTATGCCTTGAGATATTTAATCATTCATTAACAAAATTACCCAACTCATGGTTTGGAGTAAGAAGCATTAGTTTTTTCATTAAACAGGTAGAGGAATTATATTTAAAGAGAAAAGTGAGATATATATGCTGATCATAAATGTCTTAAATATATATTCACTCTGACAGAGTTGAACATGGTCTAGAGAATATGGTTGGAGTTGACATAGGATTATAACAACACAATATATTCCCACCTTGGGAAAGAGAATAATGTGGTTGATGCTTTGAGTCAAAAGTATCATTTTATCTTATCCATTATGAGGATCAAACAATATTAAATACTTCTGGAGTTGAAATGATTGTATCCAAAGATTTTTAAGGGGAAAAGTTATATCTTTCTCAAATTAAGGTTCATTTTCCAATCCAAGCAATGATTAAGGAATAAAATAAGGAAGATGTGGAGATTAAAAATAATGATATAAATGTTTCTAAGTTTAAACATGATTATGATGGAATGATAAGGTACAGGAACCAGTTATTTTTCCATTCAATACATAATTTTAAGGAGATATTATAGGAATCTCATGGTTATTCATTCTCTATTTATCCTAAAAGTAAGAATATGTATAGGTATTTTAATGAATAATTCTGATGGGATGGAAAAAAGACAGACATTGTAGTGTTTGTATCTTAGTGATTGGTATTCCAATATGTTATGTTTTAACGACAAATGTAAAAGGGTTTATTGCATCCATTACCCATACAAAAATGGAAATGGGAGAAGATCACAATGAATTTATTAATTAGACTACCTAAAACATATAAAGGGGTTAATTATATATGTTTAATTGTCGATCTCAATAAAACTTCAACACACTTGATCACTAATAGAGAAGACATCCCACAAGATCATCTTGAAATGATATGCATTAAGGAAGTGGTGATATTTCATGGAGAATCTCATTCCATTGTATCAGATGGGGATCCAAGTTTTACCTCTATATTTTTGAAATTTTAACAACAAGAAATTGATATAGAATAGAGGATTAAAAATTATTATCATCCTATTACATATGGAAATTCTATAAGAAATAATAAAACTATGGAAGATATGTTGAGATATTTTACTATATAATTTAAAGGAGGTTGGGATCGACCCCTTCCACTAATTGAGATTTCATAAATAATATCCTTCACTAAAGAATTTAGATGTAACCTTATGTATTACACTACTTTAAGGAATTTAGAGCTCTTATATGATGGGATGAGGTTGTGGAAAGATAGCTGTTAGAACCAAAGATCACTGAAGAAGTGGCAGAGAATGTTGGAGTCGTTCATTAGTAGATCAACTCAGTCCAGAGTTGATAGAAACTGTTGGACTCCTCATGTGTTAATCATGTTTTAATGCTCACAAATCTTATTACAGTTAATTAATCTCGATATTCATTGCACATCTTGTTAATGCTCTTCAATATCTATAATAACTACTCATCATGTTTTAATGATAACAAATCTTATGTTTGTTAATTACTCTCTTTATTATTTACAAGTCTCATGCATGATCACAAATCACACATATATAATCAAGACTTTATGTTTATGATTCAAGTTATATTACTCTCTAATGGTTAAACTTAATCCATATTCTTCATATTATTGTTTAAGTCCAAATACAGATATTTGTCTAAGTATGGACTCACCATGAAGGACTCACCGTGACCCAGATACCATGAAGCTCATACCGTGATGCTCATACCGTGAAGCTCATACCGTGAAGCTCATACCGTGAAGCTCATACCATGAAGCTCATATTATGAAGCTCATACCATGAACCTAATATCGTGAAGAAGACACCGTTTACTTAATCACTGTGACACCGTTTCTTGTCTTTTTGTCAATATTATTTAAATAATACTAATGGTAATATATGATGTTTTTAATAAAATTAATGTTATTTAATGATATTTTTTGCCATGTCAGGAAAACGTATCTCGTTCCTATGAAAATGGAATCATTCCTACCACCATAACTCATGGATTATAAGGAAGATTAATATGTAGTACATGATATAGAATAGAATAGGTGTGCAAGTGTGAATATACAACGAGAAGAACTTATATACACCCGAGAGAACTGTGCTGAACAAGAAGAACAATCCTGAGAAAAAAAAGAGATTTCTAGACATTCAAAGAATTCTCATGAATGCAATCCAATACCACTAAAGAACACACGACGAATCAAGAGATCTTTTTCATTCCTTAAGAAGACAAGCTGACTATGACACTCCTTTTTTAAACAGAAAAACCAGAGAAGCATTCAGAAGCATTCCTGCTGAATCCAACGAGTCCAGAGCTGCATTGATAATCACTAGAGCTTTCTAAACTCTTATATGCTCTCTCTAAGTGATTTATATATTAACTTTCGAGCAGTGTGGTGTACTCTCTATTTCTTATACACACATTGTCTCCAGCACTGAACTGGAGGATATCAAAATCCTCACTCCAAATCTCTTATCTCTTGTTTACCCACGTCAACTGTGGAAGAGGTCCTTGTGTTGTCTGGTCTTTGTTTGGTTTCCCATGAAGAATAGTGGTAGAGTTCCCTGCATGGCCTGGATAGTTTTTTAAACTATTGGTAACCCCGATCCAGGGTGTGGATCAAATTTTATAAAAATTTGAGAGGACTAAGTCTTTTCTTGAGACTGAACCTCTTGTTATATCTTTTGTGCACCTTTAGTTTAAGTTGAATGTTTACTACATATATCTTATTTATTCTGCTATTGATACTTTTAAATACAACACTATTTTAAAGCTACTTTGATAGTTAAATTATCAAGTGTTTACACTTATTGTAAATCAGTTGGTTAGTTTCAAAAGTTAGTTTAATCTTGTGGTTAAATTAATTGAGACCTAATCAATCTTTGAGAACCTAAGTGAAAATTTACAATCTGTATAAATTCACTACAGTTTAACTTGTTTTATAAATTGGGGGATTTTAAATAGACAATATTTTAATAGAAATTTTAATTGGAACTCAATTCACCCCCCCCCCCCCCTTTGAGTATCCACTCCGACCAACATTTTCTATCAAAGGATTCATTTTTGTTTAAGGATATTTTCTGAAATACTCTGTTTTTCAACTATGATTTTACATGCATCTTTAATGATCTTAAATTTCTATTAGTTCTAAATTTTATCTCTTTAAATTATCTTTCTAAAATCTAGTTATGGATAATAGAGTAGAGGGTGTTGCTACTAATAGGCCACCTTTCTTCAATGGTACAAACTATGCTCAGTGGAAACTCAAAATGAAAATTCATTTAGAAATCATGGGTTTTGATATCCGGACTACTATAGAATCTCAATATAAAATTCTAGAAACTGAAAGAATAACTTGGGATAAACCTACAATGACTGCCTAAAATAATAATTATAATACTATGAATGCTTTATACTGTGCTCTAGGAGATTAAGAGTTTAATAGAATTTATACTTGCAAAACTGCTTTTGAAATTTGGGATACTTTGGGTGTTTCTCATGAAGGAACAACCAATGTTAAAGAAATGTGTTTGAATAATTATACTATTAAATATGATAATTTTAAAATGATGACTGATGAACCTATTTTTGATATGTATCTCAGGTTTAATGAGATAGTCAATACAATGAATTCACTCGTAAAGGTTTTTCCATCAAAGGAACAAATTATGAGAATCTTGAGATGTTTACTAGACTGATGGAGAGGCACATTTGTTTCAATCAGAGAGTCATGTGACATTTCTGCTCTGCCTGTCAAAGAACTCATTGGTAAGCTCATGATGTATGAGGAAGAAATAAAGGTGAATAAAGAGGAAGATGATGAACCTAAGAGAAAATTTGTGGCTTTCAAGACTACTGCTTAATAGAGTAAGGACAATGATAAAGCAAAAATACAAACTGACAGTTAAACCAGGTAAAATTCAGACTCTAATTGTGATGCTGAAATGGCTCAAATAGCCAGAAGGTTTAAGAAATTTTATAGGATGAAATAATTTTTCAGAATATCTAACTACAAAGGAATGTATTACAACAAGGGAAACTAGAAAAAGTACTGGAAGAAATCTGATAAAAGTGATGAAGTTGTCTTCTATGAATGAAAAAGAAAAGGACATAAAAAAGCAGACTGTCCAAAGCTAAAATACAAGAAGAAGTATGAGTACAAGGACAATAAGTTCAAAAAGGCTAAGAAGGCTACCTGGAGTGCTTCTAAAGACAGCAAAAGTGAATCTGAAATTTCTGATTCTGAATGAAAACATGCCAACATGTGTTTCATGACAAACACATCTGAGGTAACCTTAGATACTCATGTTTTAAATCCTTACTATTTTGGAAATGATGTAGAATCCGATTCTGATTCTGAAAATATGACTAGTGAGGAATTATTTGAATATTGTAATATGCTAGAAGAGACATGCAATGAACTTAAGGATAAATACAAATCATTAAAGAAACAACATGTTCTCACTACTACTGTTAAAACCAAACTTACTATTGAAAAAGAGAAAAATGCTCAATGATTAAAGGATAACACTAAACTAAAAATGTCTAATAAGAAACTTAGAAAGGACTTAAAGAAATTCACAAATGAAAAAGATACACTAACTCAAATTCTAAGAAAGAAAGTTTCACCAAAATACACTACTGGAATAGGCTACAAACCTGGACAGAGACAGATTACCAAGAATATATTTATTCTTAAATCTGGACAGAATACTGGTAGTTCTAGTTCTAAACATTTATATGCTTCAACTAGTTATTCACTTAGTTATCAATCTAATAGAGTTTATCTTTCAAAATGTTTTGATTCTATAAATTATATGAGACCCATAAGACAAATGTGGGTACCGAAAGCTTTGATTGCTAACCTATCTAGACCCAAGAAGATTTGGGTACCAATATCATTTCCTATTTAAAACTGTTTTGTAGGAAACCTACTTGAAGAGTTCCCACAAGAAGACATGGTATCTGGAAAGTGGATGTTCAAGACATATGTTTGGGGATTACTCATGTTTCTAAAGTTTAATAAAGGTTGATAGAGGTCATGTCACCATTGGTGATAATTATAAAGGAAACATCATCGGCCTAGGTCAAATTGGTAACACTAATTCAGTTTTAATTTATAATGTTTTATTTGTTGATGGACTTAAATATAATCTGCTCAGTGTTTCTCAATTATGTGATGATGGTTTTAATGTCAAATTTGAAAATGATTCTTGTAATGTTTTTAATTCTAAAAACGTTTTAATCTTTTCTGCTCTAAGAAATGAATATTTTTATGATGTTGATTTAAATTCCTTAGCTAAGCAAAATGTTACCTGTTTAAATTCTTTTCATAAAGAGTCCTTGTTATGGCATAAAAGATTAAGACACTGCAATTTACACTCACTTAGAAAACAAACTAAGAAGAACTTAGTTAGAGACCTACCTAAACGTGAGTTTCCAAATGACAAAGTTTGTAATCCCTGTAAAAAGGGAAAGCAACATAAGGTTTCTTTTAAATAAAAGAAAGAAGTTTCAACCTCTCAACCTCTCGAGTTGGTTCACATGGATTTTTTTGGACCATCTAGAGTTTCTAGCTTAAATGGGAAACACGATGTCTATGTCCTAGTAGATGAATTTTCTAGATATACTTGGGTATACTTCTTAGCTCACAAAAGTGAAGCTTGTTCTTACATTGTTAAATACTCCAAATCTGTAGAAAATCTTAGTGGACTTAAGATTAAAACCCTAGGAAGTGATCATGATCGTGAGTTTGAGAATCATGAGATTGAATCTTACTGCTCAGACAATGGCTATAGTCATAATTTCCCATCCCCTAGGACACCTCAGGAAAATGGTGTAGTAGAAAGGAGGAATATAACCCTGTAAGAAATTTCTAGAACTATGCTTAATGAATATGACCTTCCTATTTATTTTTGGGCTGAAGCTATCAATACAGCTTGTTATATTATTAATAGATTCTTAATTAGACTAGTTCTTAAGAAAACCCCATATGAGTTGTGGAACAATAGAAAACCTAAAGTTAGTTACTTTAGAGTCTTTGGCTGCAAAGTCTTTGTTCTCAATACAAAAATAATCTTGATAAGTTTGCTTCTATGAGTGATGAAGGAATATTTTTAGGATATTCATTAATCAGAAAAACCTATAGAGTCATTAATAAGAGAACCAAGTGTGTGTAAGAATCTATTCACATAAAGTTTGATGAAATTGATCCACATGAGCCTAAAACCTCTCTTGAAAATCTTGAAGAAGATTTATCTGTTCTAGACCTTAATGAAAAATCTAATGAACCTGCTATAAAGACAACCAGTTCAAGACTTATTCCAGAATCCATTCCTAATGAACCTGAACCCAGAGAAGAACCTGAAATTTCTAGTCCAACATTTACTAGATCAACTAGAATTCTAAAGAATCATCCTTTAGATGCTGTTGTAGGAAATCTTGATAGAGGGACACAGACTAGAGCTTCTCTTAGAAATCTGGTTGAACATCAAGCCTTCTTGTCACAGCTTGAACCTAAAAACATTGATGGTGCTATTAATGATGAATTTTGGGTAATTTCTATGAAAGAAGAACTCAATCAATTTGAACGAAATAAAGTTTGGAATCTTGTTGAAATACCTAAGGACACTTTCATAATAGTCACTAAATGGGTGTTTAGAAATAAAGTAGATGAATCTGGAAACATAGTTAGAAATAAAGCTAGGATAGTTGCATAAGCCTATAGTTAAGAAGAAGGTATTGACTATGAGGAGAATTTTTCTCCAGTAGCTAGATTAGAAGCTATTAGGAATTTACTTGCTGATGCTGCTCATCTAAATTTCAAACTATATGAAATGGATGTCAAGAGTGCATTCTTGAATGGATATATTGCTGAGGATGTTTTTGTTGAACAACCACCTAGATTTTCAAACCCTCATTTTCCAAATCATATTTTCAAATTATCAAAAGCATTATATGGTTTTAAGCAAGCTCCAAGAGCTTGGTATGATAGATTAAGTACTTTTCTAATTTCTAGAAGTTTTACAAATGGAATAGCTGATCCTACTCTGTTTATAAATCGAATTTCTAAAGATGTTTTAGTTGTACAAATTTATGTAGATGATATTATTTTTGGATCTTCAAAAACTATATTATGTACTAATTTTTCCAAAATGATGCAAAATGAATTTGAAATGAGTTTAATGGGTGAACATAAATTCTTTCTTGGATTTCAAATATTTCAAAATGATGATGTAATTATTTTAACTAAAAGTAAATATACTAGAGGTCTTATAAAACTTTTTGGATTCGATAGCATAAAAAGTAGTGACACTCCCATGAGTACCACCTATAATATGGATCTTGATGAAAATGGTAAATCTGTTGATCAACCCACATATAGAGGAATGATTGGAAGTCTACTCTACCTAACTTCTAGTCGTCCTGACATTATGTTTAGTGTGCGTATGTGTGCTCATTTTCAAGCAAACCCTAAAGAGTAACATTTAAATGTTGTAAAGAGAATTTTCAAACACCTCAAGCATACTCCCAATTTAGGACTATTCTATCCCAAAGGACAATCATTTGAATTAGTTAGTTATTTTGATGCTGATTTTGCTATATGTAAGGTAGATAGAAAAAGAACCTCTAGAACGTGTCACCTTTTATGCAAGTCACTAGTATCATGGTGTAGTAAGAAACAAAATTTTGTTGCATTATCTACTACAGAAGCTGAATACATGGCTGCTGGTAGTTGTTGTGCACAAATTGCGTGGATGAAACACACATTACTAGACTATGGATATCAATTCAGACATGTCCCAATAAATTGTGATAACACAAGTGCTATTAACATTTTTAAGAATCATGTTTCCCATTCTAGGAAAAAACATATTGATGTAAGACATCACTTTTTGAGGGATCATTATCAAAAAGGTGATATCACTTTGGAATTCATTGGTACTGAATATCAACTTGCTATTATATTCACTAAACCATTAAATTCTAAAAGATTAGACTACATCATACATGATCTTGGTATGATTAATCATAAGTAAAAATCCTACTGATCTTAATGTTTAATACTTTACTATATTCTACATTACGGTTTCATGGTCACTATTTCTAAGTTACTGTTTTATATTCATGGTCTCACCGTCAAGACTTTCTGCTCACGGTCTGTCAACTTACTGTCTCACTGTGACTACACAGAATGCTCACTGTCTCACCGTGACGACTACCAACTGTCTCACCGTGATGACAAGTTTTCATCACACCATAACGCCTACTCACGGTCTCACCATGAGGATTATTTATATTCATTTTTTAACCTGTATCGCGTACTTTTTATTTTACCACTATTTTATTTCCCGCATTTTTTGTTTTTATAATGTTTGACATTCCCAAATGATAAAATTAAGGGTTTCATTCGATTCGTTACCTAAACTCTCTCATGATCCATCTCTTCCGTCTCACTCGAACCTTTAGTGGATGCCAAGGATGAAGCATCCATCTTCACCCTCATTTGAGAAGCGCTGCTCTAAGAAATAGAAGAGGATACCGAGGATATCTTCCAAAGGACATCTAAACCCAAACCTGGTAAGTCATACAATTGTACCTAAAAAAGAGGTTTGTGCATAGTGGTTTCTGTCTAGCGGATCTTTAGTTTTGAAAGTTTTAAGAGAACAAGGATGTCTTGGATGGTTCACTGGACAGAATAGACCGATTTAACTAAGATTTGTATCTCAATTCTATCAGTATGTGAAGTTTTCTTTTGAGTTTGGAGAAATATTTATGGTGACAAGCTGGATAAATGGAAAAAAGTGCTCTTTCTCTTCTAGGTTGTGGGCTGTATGCCTAGGGATTCCCCATGAAGGAGTTTTTGAGGATTACCAGAGAGACCCTCCTCCAACAACCAAAATCTTTGACCTAGATACTTCTTTGGAAAACCTAACTAGAAATGGCACCAAGTGAAGGGTCATAGCTGCTGAATTAGATGGGGAGACTAGACTTCTGTTCAAGTTTGTTCAAAATTTGATTATCCTGAGAAAATGAGATTTTTCTATGATGAAGTATCAGGATGTGTTCCTGATTCATTTATTGAAGAATGACCATAAGATCAACCTATGCAAGTATGTTATCAACCATATCTGTGAGCTGATCAAAGTCACTTCCAAATCCACCTCCTTGTTTTACTCAAGGATGATTTCATTTATGTTAGTTACCAAAGGGATGGTTGGACCAAATGAAGAAAAGTTAGAGGACCTTGATTTCTGCCTATCCATGCCTATAATCAGAAGGATGAAGATTAGCTGGAACCCCTGGAAGAAGCAGTGGGTTGAGGATAATGATCAAGTGTATAAAAGGTTTAATCTTGTTGACTATCCGAGAAGGCCTAAGAATCTATCTGATCCCGGTTTGGAACCAGATGATGTGGATGAGTTTTTAGAAGAGGAAGAAGAGGAAGTAACTATTGAAGTATCTCCAAGAGAAGAAGCTGGAAGACCTCAAATGGAAACATCTCCTGTCAAAAAAGAAAGGACTGTTGTCCCTGCTGTTATCCCTGCTGAAATACCTCAAGGAGAGGAAGTTGGTGTTAGTTTGAGAGAAGAGGAAGCTCTTGTTTCTAGTGAGGATGTAAATCTAGAAGCTCATCCTAATGCTGCAAGTAAGTTGGTTTTTCCTGATTCAGAACAACAAGTAACCTTAGAGGAAGATCCTGTTGAAAAGGATATTGCTATGGAAAATAAGGAAGTTTGGAAGTTCAACCAGTGGAATAATCGGTTCCTGAGTTTATTCCCACGGCTGAAGAGAGAATGGAAATTTTCTTTTAGCTGGAAAGGCAAGAGTTTCCTGAATAGATCAGGGATGATCCTGTGGATCTTGTCCATGTTTTTGAGCCTCAAGAATCTGAAAGGAATCACAATTTGAGGGGGAAGAACCTAAAAACCATGAGATTATAGAATCTGGATCTGCTGAAGCTTCTCAACCTTTTGTCTCATACTCTGTGCACACCCGTTTTGTTTTCCCAAGATTTTATGATGTGGATGAGTCAAAGCAAGTATCTACAATTGGAATGGATCTTTTTTCTCTATTTCAACCGAAGTATGTAGCTCATCCAGAACCAGAACCAGAGCCCCAACCTCAATCCGAATCTGAATCTGAGTCTGATGATGAATCTGAACCTCAACTAGAAATTGAACCTCTACCTTTACATGCACCCTTACCCGAGCATCACTCCTTTGTGACTAAAGATGATCTGAATTTTTTTTGAGAATCTTTGTTAGCTGGAGTTGATAAAATCGTCACCACTGAACCTCGTCCAGTAACTCAGTTAAGTCAAGAAGATGCATAAATTCTCTTGGAAAATATTATCTTGCATATTCAACCAAGGATGATCCGAGAAATTCAAGAAGTCGGAGTTGAGAATAACCTTCTGAGTGCTGGTGTTGAAAATCTAAAAAATATTATAGCAAATTTGCAGAATGAGTTATCTTTGAGATCAAAGCCTGATCTTGTTTCTACTCATGCACCTATTGCTGCTTCTCCTGAGACGTCTAATTCCCTACATGCTAGGGATATTGTGTCTCAGTTTCATCCATACCTTATTTATTTTGATGAAAAGATTGGAAAAAGTCACACCAAGATGCTGGAACGCATGAGAGAGATTGTGGAAAATATGAATAAACTTACAGATGAATACACTGTATGCCTTCAAAAAGAGTTGAAATAGCTCAATGTTCTAACTGAAGCTGTCAAGGCTTCACCTGCTTCTGGTCAGACCTCCACATCTTCTTTGTATGATTCTATACTAAGATCCATAATCAAGGAAGAAATTCAGAGTGCCTTCGGTGGCTTGGATCTAACTTCTTTGTCAGAAGAGGTTAAGAACAGTGATAGAGCACTGGACTTGGTTAGGATTCATTCTAAGATAGCCGATGATGCTCGACAAGAGATCACCAAGAAAATAGATCTTTATCTCTCCCGGATTTTCTCTAAAAGTGATATGATAGATCACTTTAGATATCTTGTTGAAGATTTGAGAATCCCTCCGGTGACTCAAGATTTTAAATCCCAAGTTCAGAAACTTACAGAGTTCACCAGATTGTTGGACAAGTTTATGGAGAATAAAGAAGATTTTGAAAAGGATATGCAATATAGTGGTGAAATAATTACTGATTTCATCAATCTTTTTAAGTCGTATCTTCATGTGCAGAGTACTACTATAGTTTCTCCAGCTGCTGCTCCCCTTAGACCTGGTCTACCTGCCTTAGCTTTAACTGCCATGACAGTCAGCCAAGCTCTTTCTCAGATCCGTCCAGTCATTCTTGACCAACCTAAGCCTAGATCTTCTACTACTACCACTTTTTCTCCATCTGTTTTTGAAGTTCTACCCTTACTCTCTTTGTCTACTGCATCTATGCCTTCTTCTACTTCAGCACCATCTCCTGCTACTGATAAAGGCAAGGAAATGTTGGATCCCTGAAGAGTCTACCGACTGTTTTCTTTTTGATGGGATGTAATTTCTTGTTTACTGTTTGTAATTCTCTGTAGTTCTATTCTAAACCCTTTGTTTAATGAAAAATGCCGAGTTTCATTTCATTTTCTCTACTTTTTGATAATCCCAAATGGGGGAGAAAAATCTACAAGTAAATGGGGGAGAAAAACTACAAGTGTCAGTTCTATGATGTTTTTTGTTGTGCTAGTATCTTTAATGTTACATTTCATTTATATTCTAACTATATATGATTTGTGATCATCAAAAAGGGGGAGATTATTGGACTCCTCATTTGTTAATCATGTTTTAATGCTCACAAATCTTATTACTGTTAATTAATCTCAATCTTCATTGCACATCTTTCTAATTCTCTTCAATATCTTTAATAACTACTCATCGTGTATTAATGATAAAAAATCTTATGGATGCTAATTAATCTCTTTATTATTTACAAGTATCATGCATGATCAAAAATCTCACATATATTATCAAGCCTTTATGTTTATGATTCATGTTCTCTTACTCTCTTATGGTTAAACTTAATCCATATTCTGCATATTACTGTTTATGTCCAAATACAGATATTTGTCTAAGTATGGACTCGCCATGAAGGACTCACCGTGACCCAGATACCGTGAAGCACATACCGTGAAGCTCATACTGTGAAGCTCATACCGTGAAGCTCATACCGTGAAGCTCATACCGTGAAGCTCATACCGTGAAGCTCATACCGTGAAGAAGACACCGTTTACTTAATCACTATGACATCGTTTCTTAACATTTTTTCAATATTATTTAAATAATACTAATGGTCATATTTGATGTTTTTAATGAAATTAATGTTATTTAATGATAGTTGTTGGCATGTCAGGAAACCGTATCTCATACCTATGAAAAGGGAATCATTCCTACCACCAGAACTCGTGGAATATAAAAAAGATTAAGATGCAGCACACAATATAGAACAGAAGAGGTGTGCAAGTGTGAATATACAATGAGAAGAACTTATATACACCCGAGAGCACTATGCAGAACAAGAAGAAAAATCCTGAGTAAAAAAGAGATTTCCAGACATTCAAAGAATTCTCATGAATGCAATCCAACACCACTGAAGAACACACGACGAATCAAGAGATCTTTTTCATTCCTGAAGAAGACAAGCTGACTACGACACTCTATTTTTCAACAGAAAAACCAAAGAAGGACTCAGAAGCATTCCTGCTAAATCCAACGAGTCCAGAGCTGCATTGATAATCACTAGATCTTTCTAAACTCTTATCTTCTCTATCTAAGTGATTTATTTATTAACTTTCGAGTAGTGTGGTGTACTCTGTATTTCTTATACACACACTGTCTCCTGCACTGAACTGGAGGATATTAAAATCCTCACTCCAAATCTCTTATCTCTTGTTTACCCACATCAACTTTGGAAGAGGTCCTTGTTTGGCATGGTATTTGTTTTCTTTCCCACAAAGAACATTGGTAGAGGTCCATGCGTGGCCTGGACAGTTTTGTAAACTGTTTTTAACCCCGATCCAGGGTGTCGATCAAATTTTATATAAATTTGAGAGGACTAATTCTCAGATTGAGTTTGAACCTCTTGTTATATCTAGTGTGCACCTTTAGTTTAAGTTCAATGTTAACTACATATATCTTATTTATTTCTCTGTTCTTACTTTGAATTACAAAATTATTTTAAAGCTACTTTGATAGTTAAATTAGAAAGTGTTTACACTTATTGTAAATCAGTAGGTTAGTTTCAAAAGTTAGTTTAATCTTGTGTTTAAATTAACTGAGACCTAATAAATCTTTGAGAAGCTAAGTGAACATTTAAAATCTGTATAAATTCACTACAGTTTAACTTGTTTTATAAATAGGGGGATTTTAAATAGACAATATTTTAATAGAAATTTTAATTGGAACTCAATTCAACCCCCCCCCCCTCTTGAGTATCCACTCCGACCAACAGAAATGTTATGCCGATAATGGACTGTGCGAACTATAATTTGAAATTAGAAACATGGTATTTTTATGGATCTCTCCTAAGAATAAGGTTGTGATGTTTATAAGGAAAGGGATACAAATACCATACTATATCAGTCCATTTGAGATTATGGATTGTATAAGGATAGTATCCCATCTCTTTGAACATCATCCAAATCTATCTAAAGTCCATAATGTGTACCATGAATCTCTCTTAATAATGTATATACCTAATCCTTCACATATATTTAACTAATACATCATATATAGGGATCTGGAACATTCTTATGATGAACAAGTAGTTGAAATTCTTGATCATACCAATAATGTTTTATAAAAAAAGACCACTCGCCTGGTCAAATTTTTCAAGAGAAATAACAATTTAAAGATAGATATTTGGGAACATGAGGATATAATAATCTATATGTATCCCAATTTTTTTCCTGAATGATTAATTTCAAGGAAGAAAATAATTTTAAGGGGGAAGAATGTATCACCTTCAGTTTTTATGAACCCTTTTATAAAAAAATTAAATTTTCATTGATATATTGCATTGAAATGTGTAAATAATTCCTTTCACATGGAACTGAATTCATGTGCATTACATGAAACATCAAATTTGCATACGTTTCATGCATCACTGACTTAGAATACAGTACTTGCAACACTGACATGGAATATGTTACATGCAACACTATGTTTATACGAAAAAACTCGTTTTGTTAAATTATTTAAATGAGATTATTAAAACCTAACAATAAAATTTTTTATTATAAATAGTAATAACTAATTTTCCAAATTTTTTACTTGTTTTCTATAAATAAATAATATTTAGAATAAATTTTATAATTTTTTGTAATGTATGTATATGTTTAATATTTTATTTTTTCAATGGAACCATTTTTCATGTCCTTTCATGTAAAAAATAAAATTAATATTGGAAAAATGTTAAAATTTAACATGATAAAATATTTTTTAATTTATAATTTTTAAATTATAATAAGGTGATTTTTTTTTTGAAAAACATCATTTTGAGATGTAAAGTAAAAAATATCAATTTTTATTTCAAAAATGTAATTTTTTATAATTTATTTATAAGGTTAAGTCATATTTTAAATTGGATAAAAAGTTTAATTAGTTCTTATTTTTTAAAATTAATCCAATTAAGGTCATTGTAAAAAATTTCACTTTGAAATTATGTTAAAAAGTCCTAGAAATCTTTTGGTTGTTTTTACATTAAAAACTCACATTATCGTCCCATGAACGATAATAAATTTAAATTAAATACCTTCCAAATATATGAATTAAATTTATAAAAATTAATTTCATATTAGATATCAATATTATTTGTAATTCATATTAAGTTAAACTTTGTTTTTGAGAGAAATTGTTAGTGAATGTGAATAAAATTAATTACAATGATTTAGTGAAAAATTTGGTTAACAAAATACTAAATCATAAATTTAAGTCCAAAAAGACTGAGACACTTGTCCAAGATTCTTTTTGTATCCATATATTAACCATATCCTCCCTTTTATTTAATTAGGTCCATTATGGGGTCTACGTGACATAGGAAAAACATGAGTGGAATCCTTTGTCAAAAATTTACAGGAGTGCCACTCCTCCTCCACTATAAAAGGCCTCCTCTCATCCCACTTCTTCAAACCTATCAATCAAATTTGAATTTATTATGGTCTTCAAAAATATATCCTCAAAATCCATATAATCAAAATTTAATCCTAATATTTTTCATAAATAAATCCATGGAATATCTACGGTGCAAACCAAAATGAGTTACCCAAAGAATATTTTTAATCCTTTATCAATATCATTTCTTTTATTTTTTTAATTTACCCCCCAAAACTGTATGTATTCCATGATTATATAATAACAACATTATCCTAAATATAATGGGACATTAATATATTATTATATCTTCTTACACTTACACACACTTCCATCTAATGGACAATGAACATATTATTTACATGTAAGGCGAACAACCGCCTCATGAAACGATGATCGTTCATTTTTCTATTATCGACATTCAAGGATTGGAATTATGATAAAAAAAATATATTTATATATGATATATATTATATTTATTATCACTTTATGCTTATTTAATTATATTATAACACATATACTTTAAATTTTCACTTTATTATAAATTCGATTATTTCTTTTGAGGAAGTGTGGACTACCACCCCCTCAAAGTGATGTGATTCATTCACAAAATACATAAAACAAATTAGGGATGTTTATTAAAATTTAATGGTATTTATTATATAATAATTATTATTTAATATTATTATATTAAAATGAACATAAATTTCATTTTATTTGTAACTTTTAATACAATAATAAAACAGAAACTATGTTCATTCCTACGTGCGTCATACCCTCTCTCTAAAGGGTTTATCTATTTTATACTCATATATTATATGTCTTATTATAATACACCTAAAATTAATATAATTTATTTATATATATTTTTTAAAATATTTAAATCATGATATATGTATAATGATCAAGATATAAAAAATTAAGTCACATGCGTTGAATAATGCGGATATTACATGATGTGAAGCCTTAACATAAAATTGTTGAATAGTGGGTAATATAAATTCATAAAAAACATATATATTTTATTAGTTATAAAAATATTTAAACTTCTTTTATTTATAATAAACATATATTTCACTCACAATAATCTTGTATGAATATAAAGAGATTCAAAACACATTGTGTGGTAATTCATTTCACTTTTATTTTCTTGAAAAACATGCCTTATTAACCTCTCTTTTCATTTGTGTGGGGAATATACATAGAATGAATTTATTATTTTATTGTTATTATAAAATATATATTCATTTACATATCAATTCTATGATCATTCTTTCATTTTTTTTAAAAAGTTACAAAATCAGTATGATAGTTTTTTCTCAACTTTCATTCTTTGAGTCTCAAGTTTTTGTATGCACCAAAATTCTTTTATGAAGTGTATATACTTCAATTTAAATGTTATTTCGTGAATGTCAATTATTAAATCACTTATTAAACTTCATGGAAATTTATTTTATAACATGAATAGTATGAACCCATGTTACCATATAGTAAGAGTTTATTGAAACAATCTCATCATTTATTGGGATTATTGATGCTTATGCATCCTTTGATGAAATATTATGATCCATATATTGATAAAAATAATGAGTTTAATTATACTCTAATTATTAAATATATATCTGTGTTTTATTAAAAAATTTAACTATTTTTTAATTAAAAAAATTAAGAATATGTTTCTAATATTAATCTTACAATATCAATGTTTTTTGTAAGAAATTAATATTATTTCAAAAACCATGTTTTGAAAAAAAGAATCAAAAAATACATTCATCAAAAAATGATTCAATGTTTTTTATGTCTTTCAATGATTCCAATTATTTTTTTTTGAAAATTTTTCATTCAATAGTATATTTAATAATTCTTTTGGTTTAAAAATATATCTTCAATGAAAAATGGATATCTTCCTCAAAACATTTTTTTAAAATATCATTCAAAATTATTTCTCATCTAAGTTTAGATCTATTGGTGTCAATAATGACATTATGAGGAAATTAATCAATGTTACCGTTCATATTCATTCTCTTAATGTATTTTTATTTTTTGGAATTTTTTTTATGAAACTTGTTTCTCCTTCATCGGTTATATACTTTCGAAGGCTACTTATTTTAATGACTTATGATTTTAAAAAGATTATGAAAGATGTATCTTTTTTTCTTTTTATGATATGAATACTTTGTTAGGATACCAATTTCATTACATGGGTTTTCATATTATTATTTATTATTTGGTGGAATTTTTTTTAATATTTTCATTAATTATTGGGTGGGACCTATAACTACCACCAATTGATTAGGTAAAGATTTGTATCTAAGGAGATGTACTAAGATGGTCTTGGGAGATGACCATTACTACAAAGAAGACCAAGGGAGTAGAAAATTAATACTAATATAGCATAGAATGGCTAATAATAACATTATGATTGTCATGGGAGTGAACCATGACTTTTAGGATAGTATGGTGAGTGAACCTATACTACAAAGACAAACTTGAAAGCGATGCCTTTGCTACTATAGAAATAATTTTTAAATAATTATGTGTCTTCCACAATTCCATGTCATATTCATATTTTATTATTTTATTGATTACGTTTTTTCCACTTATATCATACAAACTACAATGTTTTATTCCTTAACTCTGGTTTATAATCTTATAATATTTGAGCTATGATATTCAAAAGTTGTGATCACATCTTCATGCCCCTTTGCTCATGATATTTCTTACATGTCTCCTTTGTTTACCCTTACCGAGCATATGATCTCACCCCTTTTATGTATCCATTCCCAGGTTAAGATGATATGTATTAGGTATGACATGTATCAGAAGGTTTTTAGTCATGAATAACCCTATGGGAGACAATGTATATCACATGTATACACATGTTTATGATTCCATGTTTATAAAAAACTAGAACAATATTCTATTTGGGAATCTATTTGTATAATGTTTTAAGGGTTCCCCAAAAGTTATAGAATGTTAATGCATGAAAAGAGAGGTTCTCAATACTAGATACATGTATTTCCTCTTCAATTTACATATTGATGTTCTTGAAACTCTCATAAAAACATGATAAGCTGTTCTATTTTGTAATAATACCATTGAATAACTAGGATATTAAACATATCATTAAAAAGTCAATATTCACTCTCTATTCCATACTAATGTTTAATTATTATCATAATAAGATGCCTGCTATGATTTTATATTTGATCATTGTTACTTCTATTACAACAATTTAAAAAACTCGCCTCTTAAAAAAACCATGTAGATAAAAAACTAAATTTTATTATTCTTAAGAATACTTAATTTTGAAAAGTAATATAATTTACCAAACATTTGGAAACTACTTATTATCACTCTTGTATGAACTCGCTATTTTTTATTATAACTGAACAAGAAAACTAATGCAACATTATTTACATAAATTTTTAGTATTGAAATCAACAACATTTTGAGTAAATATTTTTTTTATCATGGACCATCGATGATTTTAAATTTTTACTAAATATAACATGGTTGGTATAATGTATAAAATGTATTTTTATTACATTAAAAATACATTCTTCACGTTCGATTCTTTGTGTATAAATTACATGTTTTGATGCAATATTTTTTTAGAGTTTCAAAAATGAATTTTATATAGATTATCCTAACCGATATAATATATTTTCTAGAGTATGATTCATTATATATGAGTTTAATGTTTTCCAATTCTATATTATTCATTCAAATAGTTTTCTTTCATACTAAAGACGGTTTTCTATTAACAAAATACTAGTGAATATTACTGTGATATAATATATTTGTAGAAACTATAATATGATTGTAATATGAATATTTAATATTGTTTCATACTATAATAAAAAAGGGTGCCACCTTTCTTTATCATTTTTATTCACTGGATGATTTTTTTTATCATATTGTAGTAAATAATTTGAATTTTGAACAACAGTTTTAACTTTTTCCCCGTGGTGTGGAGACATCCGGAACACCCATTTTGGGATCAAGGTCATAAATTTATTCCAAACTCAATGATATAATAAATAACATATCATAATTCTAGTGGACATTTTAAATGAGTAATTTTACAAAATCATAATCAACCACGATGTGTAAAAACAATCACCACCCTGTAATATTTGTACAGGAAAAATACCATTCAAAATTGATTCCTCCATACTCACATAACCATTTCTTCATAAAAATTAGAAACTTGAAACTAAAATGACATTCTCTAGAATTTGTTACTCCTATAGTATCATATTTTGACTATACATAAACAATCCTTCCCCCATTTTATTTATACTTTTGTACAATCCCCATAATCTCAAGTGAGGTCCAAATGGATTTCTAACAGTATAGTTATTGGCATCCTAATTTTTTACAGGGATTTTGAAATCCCAATAAAGCATCCTTTATGGTCGGGTACTCATTTTATTCCCAATTTTTCTAATCATTAGACCACTCCAATCTATATAATTTCTTAAAGAGGGCTTCTAATCCATTTTTATAACACTGGGTTATCATAATTTAAATTTTATCAAAAAAATTCATTAATTCATGTAATGTCATTGTTACACTCCATGGATAATCTGAAAGATTGTTCATATATTAAGATAAATTCCATGTGGGGCCTTGATTCATATGTAGCCTTCATCCTTAAGAAACATGATTAGATAACTCTGAAAAATGTTTTGTTTCACATGATATATTATAATGTATCTTTAGAGGGATGTAGGTAATCCGAAATGAATTAAAAAAGAAGAGATACTCTTATATAATAACTATTTTCCCTAGTTGAATTAAACATAACATATATGATCATTCTGAAATATGAAATTGGAAATTGATTACCATATTTGATCATACATATTCCTTGGAGAGTTCTATTTTTTATTTTTTAGTACCTATATTTTTCATTTATTAATTCAATTATTCTCTACATATCTTGATAAATACTCCAAATACATATTAATAAAAAATATATTTAATAGGTTCATTAAAAATACCTAAATATAAATAAAATAAAATCAATATCCGACCATCTCCAATTTAATTTTCACATGCACACAGCTATTCCAAAACCATAATTATAGTGTTATTATTCTTCATTATATCAAGGCTTAAAATATTCTTATTATAGTCTTCCATTAAAATTGTAAATTTAATTTTCATATATTATAATACGATCCTCTTCACAAAATTTGGTTTCATATAAACTTTTAAAATATATTCATCATTTCATAAAATAAATAACCACACTCATCATATATGACTCTATGTATAAGATCCATATCACCCATCTTAAGGTCCATATTTCTATTTATGAAATCAGATATATATTTATGTATCTCTTATTTTGTTAAACTTCATTCTACCATTTTATTTTTATCCTAAATCAACACCCCTACATGTCCAAAAAATAATTCACCCAATTCCTCGGATGAAACACACATCATTATCTAATTATCATAAAAGCGGAGGATATGGATCAAGAATATTTTCTTAACTTCAAATATAGGAAATATAAAATAGATGTATCTACAATATTGATATCTATTTCTATATCCTTATCATGGACCCTACGTATAAATCATATATGGATCATCTTTATTCATAAAAAATGATTCCATTTTTATTTAAAAGTTTACATAAATTTATTCATGGGTTTTCTCCATATTTTGTAACAAATTTCAATGAAAAAGAAAACATATTCATATAGAAACAAAAGTCACATTGAAACACCATGAATTATGGAATAAGGATTACAAAAAATTATATCATAAAGTAAATGGATCAACCATGACAATGAATTAGCCGTTAATGAGTCTATATATTGATGACATGGGAACAATGATAATATTCACACTAAGAAAATTATAAAGGTCACATCATCATTTTTACCTCTAAAAAGAAAAACTAATATTTATTTTTTTATATCAATAATCAATATACCAGAACTAACATTGATTTATTTAATTATCTATTTAAATACTCTATGATTAATTCTATGAACTATTAAATGTGTTCGTTTTCTTTGATATACTAATATAGGTGTTAAATCAACCTTGATTTTACATTTTAATTAAATTTAATTAGTTTAGTGTTTTAGTATAGTTACACTTTTATTATATTTGTATTTAGTGGTAGTAAACTCTTGATAATTTATCAATAGGATATAGAGTTCATTCACTATAATCTTTGGTTAGTACTCTAATTGTAAAATTATATTGGCCAGGTATCATTTTGTTTTATGCTATATAGTGGGTAAAATTTACTGAGAAATATTCTTATATTCATTTTAGATATTTTTTTAAATTTTTTCTTTTAATTTCTCTCCACAATAAAATCAAAAATAATAAAAACTTAAAATCTATTTTTTATTAACATTTTTCAATTTTTGGAGATTATTTGTATTTTAATCAGTGAAATATTATTTTTTTAGTGATCCATGATCTTTAAATCTGATTATATAATTCTAATGTACATATAAAAAAATCATAATTTTAGAAATCATAGTAATCATTGAAATTTTAATTCATAATTGATACATCTTAATTCAAAATGTTTTTCAGGTTCTCTTGAAAAAAAATTGAAGGAATATTTTATGAATGTTCAACTTTTTGAGATTCCAGGTATCATATCATCACAGTGTAGCAACAAAGTTTTAATATGACTCTTTTGTAATTGATTCATATTATCTATTTCAATAAGTGCCATATTCATCTACAATATGAATAAAAACATATAGCTGCTTCCTTCTCACAATTTCTGAACACACACATGTACTTATTATTATTGAGTTATATTGAATATTTATAAACCTGTAAAATATTGTTTTATAAATTCAAAGTTAGAAACATGTATAAATGTTCTTAAACATTGAAAGATAACTTTATGGGTTGGATCTAAAGTAGTTGTCTGTATGAGTGTTGAATTATTTTTATACTAACAAATAATCATTATACAGAACATAAAGGATATTCCCATATAGTGATACATATTCTTGTGAGTGAATGTTTATCCTGAATACAAGATGACATTGGTGGGAAACTATTATTTTAGATGGACTTGGGATAGTCTATTATACAATCACAGTTGGTGGATCCTTCTTATTGAAATTGTATAAATTCATATAACAATCAAAAAAATCATCAATCATAGGAAATAATCTCATAGTGGTTCTTAAGGAATTCATTTCTCCTACACTTCATTATCTAGTCTTCACATTCTCTCATGTCATTCTAAATATATTTTTTATTAGAGACCCTTTACATATTGAAAATTTAATTACTGTTGAAAAAAATTATTCTGAATTCATTTGTACCATGTATTGTATCTTAATATAATATATCATGGTAAAATTATTGATTAATTGTAATACAAGGATTTTAAAAAAACATCACTATAAACCATATCATTTATTTACAATATTACCTTCTGAGGAGAACGTATTCTATATTTTAATAAGGATGATAGTGTTTGGTAGTGGTAGTGTTCTATATTGTTTTATGACCATTTGGAATTATACATTCATTTTAATGTAGGACAGAGTTGGTTCCAATTACATGTTGTTAATATGATTTTCTTCATTGGGTTTACAAGTTTCTGAAGGAACTCCATTCAATTAACAATGCACTTGGGTGGTAATTGTTCATGTTTTTTCATGATATCCATGGGCATCTTTACTTTTTTTATGTTCTATAAGAATATTTTTGAACCATTGATCTATGAATGATCATGCTATTTTTTATAATAGATATTGGTTAGGATATGAGTTTTACCATTATATTGGGTGGTGTTCGTTCTAGAATCTAGAGGCTATAATCCCAATTGTAAACTATGGTAGCAGAATAATTTTTATTATGTATATTGGCCTATTTTCACAGTTATAAACCATGGATATAATTTTACATTGTATAGCAGATATACCTGATTAATAGACTAGGAAATATGCTTATTTCCTTGGTTTCAATAATGTCTAATGTTATATTTTCAAGGTTACAAATGGTGGTTATAATTCTACGTGGTAGAGGATATATCCATAGTTTATAACCATAGAAAAAGATCAATTTATGTGGATCAATCTATTATTATAGACTCTATATATCCATTTTAATGTGCACCACAACTAGTTAAACAGTTGCTATTAACTATAGCCATGGTTTTTGTACCAATATCGAAATCTGCAATCCATTTTGTATGCAAGTTTTCTGTCTTTGTATAATTCTCTCAGTTTATAATCCATTTGGGAAAGATATTATTTTTCAAAATTCAATAATATAATTACATGATATAGTGATTCATTAGGTTGTTTATCATTTTTACACATGTAAAAAATTAGAATATGACTTGCGATATGAATATTGATTTCCCTCTCCAGAAATTTATAGTTGGATTTATATAGGGATAGTGAATGCATGGACAATATAGCATCAAAATCCACCAATGTAATTAATACAAGACTTTTATTAATTTTTTGTTCCCAAATACTACTCGGTACTAGTTATATACATCGTATGAAACCATCACTCTATTTTTTATTCTCATAGAAATATCAACCTCAAGTTTTTAGTTGGTGTTTGAAAAGCTATACTAAACATGATAGATAAAAAAGAAGGCATAGAACCAGAATGAATTATTATATTCCTTACTATTTAATAAATAACTATGGTACATGTCACAATATCATTGTATAGATCCACCTTTGATGTATTGATAATATATAATCATATGTTCTCTCAATTCCAAAGATGTTTTTTTGTCGATTGTCTCCAAAAACACTTTGCATATTTCATAATCTTATATAAATCCCATGTTACTTGAAAATGAATCATTGAACCAAGGGATGAGTGTTGATTTGAATAAACGTTTTTTATTCTTCATTAGTGTGTTTCATTATTTCCATTCATCACTAATTAGCATATGTCCCCACATCCCCACATTTGAATCATCTCCCTGATTCCCAATAGAACACATCTAGGATGTTTCTTCACACGCCTTAAATTAGTGGTATATTGGGTTTTATTTCAACAGATGTATTTATCATTAATTCTCACAAATAAAAATTTATTTTACTTTTTTTCTCCAGTCCAATGAAACCACCGGTGGTCATGAATTTTAAATTCAAAATTGATATCACAATGGAAAGGCTCTTCATAGCTATAAAATTTCAAAATCACTAATTAATTTTGTATAGATAAACATAATAATCGAATGAACTTCTCTACATTAGTTTTCTTGTTGATGAAAAAACTAGAGGCATACTATGATATATGTGTGCATTTATTCTGACACACCTGGTAGAATTATCATGCAGTTTCTTGACATTGAGGAAATGCAGATTCTATTTATGATGGAGTGTTTTGTGAAAATATGTACTAAAAAATATAAACATGAATACATTCAATTCCATATAATTTATATCATAGATGGACTTTGTGTTCTGGATCTGTGTCCACAATTGAAGTATTTAAACATCGTTGCGAGAAATGGCCTTAAAAATATTATTATTATATAATAATATGAGGATCGATAATATCTTCAAAAATAGAGTTAATGTATTTTTCCATGATGAGTATATTGATATATCCACATAATTTATGATAAATTTATCCCATTGAATACATGACTCCAACGTGATAATTCTTGTAAAGAGTAGGGGTTCTCAGTGATTTATGTTATTATTCATAACAATAACTAGTTTAGTTATTACATAAATCAATTTTACCTACCCTAATCCCTTGATATTTTTTATTCATTATAAAAATCATCGCATTTATTATAGTGTAAATTATGGGTATGGTTTCTCATATTTACCAATATTAACTACATGAAATACAATATGATAATACATTAAAAACATATACAAGGGAATAATATAATCTTGGGAAGAATAACTTATAAATGGTTACTTCGTCCAAACATATGAGTTTATATATTTTAATCTCAGTTATTCATTATAATTTCCTTATTAGGACTTATATCCTAAAAAATTGGTCATGTCCTTCATAATGGCTCATAAGGATTTTATGTATTTCTAAATGGTATCCCCTATGAGAGTCAAAATAAGTGAACATCAAGTCATATTCTCATGCATTAGGTGACGATCAAATCAAGCTCAATCATTCCTTCTTGAATTTGTTACCCCTAGGTAAAACTATTCCAGTGCCCCATACACTTATAGTACTCATAAAGGGATTTAATTTATCAAAAAAATACTCACTCTTTCCATAACCAATATTTGTAATGTTTTTCTATACATATAATTATCCTTTGACGTATCCCTAGAATTATCACAAAATATTTCTCATCTCATTTCTCTAAGTATAACTAATCCATTATAATGATACAAAATATAGTGACAAAATACTTTTAAACATATAATTAAATTATTTTTAACATGAATATTTTTTATCACTAAATAGGGATGTTGAGACCTATCTTCTTTGTAAGACTATGTTCATAATAACTCAAAATAGAAAAGAACATTATATACATAATATATTCTCCATAATGAGATCATAAATATTTTTTATCTCCTAAAAAAAATTAAATTAAACTGGGTAAATACATAAAGAATTTGGTGAACTGAAATTCCCTAAAAGAGAATAATTATGAAGAGGAATAAAAACAAGGGACATAAATATATAACATTATATCATAAAAGGGATGACTCATTAGTAATAAAATTGAATAATAACATAAGAAAAATAGTGTCATTAAATCATTTTGACATATAAAATGTGAAAAAAACAAAAAACATGACATACAAATTTGTTAAGAACAACTTCTTAGACAATATCAAATGAGAAAAAGTCTAATGGTCAATTAGGTTTACTTTCCAATATCAAAATTGATGTATCATCAGACTAAAATATTACCAAATGCATTGGAGTGATATATTGATGGATATATAATAATGTTTTCATGATCTATGTTTTCTATGTAAATGAATTCATTCATAATAAATAACATAATAATTATCAATGGAAGGTAAATGGGTTTCATAATCAGGCCTCATGTCATAATGAATGGAATTGTTTTTATAGAAAAGTGGTGACTTGAATTGGACACACAATTCATGTACAAAGTAATTTATTAAGTACGAAATCCAATAAAAACATGTGGTGTAACGTGCTTACACCTGTAGGAATACAGGTGGAAAACCAGGATTAAAGAGAAAGACAAGATAATGAACCACTTTTAGAAAGTTTCATAAAGAGGATGAATAATGTCCCAAAATTTCTATGTAGATATGATTCAAAACAGATCCAGTACATCACATAACAGCAACGGGCCAACACTAAAATTTCATAAATTGATATGTTCTTCATAAAATCAATGATCATTCCATCCAAGTTCACTGATGTGTAACACTCTGAGAAGTATAGTGATAATGGTCTGTCTACAGGTTCCAGTCAAAATAGAACCCTCATATTTTGAGAAACTATCAAACCTGAAAAAAAGGGTTTCATTTTATACATCCCACTCATACAAATATCTGGTAAAAAACAAAACACAATTCTTAATAATGTTACCAAATATAATCTATGTCCTCACAAACAAGAAGTTCCTCATGACCATATGGGTGGAGTAAGCCAAAACTAGATATTAATTTCTTAAAATCATCCCATGTAAGCTCAAAACCATTACTAATTACCGAGTTATTAACATCTCGTTAACAAAAAAACCCAAAAAAGACACTCAAATGAGCATCAGATCAGTCTTCAGTAAAAACAAGTAACAAGAAGGCATGGAGCAGTGACACACAAAAGAGGGGAGCCACAGGAATCCTTAAAAGGTTGTAATAAACTGTTGGAAATAGGGGTCCCTTGTACAGAACACCCAAAGTTTAATACCCATTGTGACACAACTATTAGGCATGAAAAAAATGTAAATAGGAAGACTCAAATCCATGATATGTCCTTGAAGATGAAATTATGATTCTTCTGGTATTTTTCCACCATCATTATGAACATGAATTTTCTTATTTTAATGTATGTTTCAGCATATATCTCATTATGAATATATTTCTAGTGCATTATCTCACCAAGTTTCTCCATCTATACCCCATGTTCCCCACCCACATCCTCCTAAATACAAAAGGCATCTCTGTGTGAAGGATATTGGTCCCTATCAAATTCCTCCTCTTCATTAGAGACTGAAACATGTTTAACAAGATGTTTGAGAGAATCAACATCTTTTTTAAAGGCTTAGAGGGATTCTGTGACTATAGTTCTTTCCAAATCAGAGTAGTCTCCTCATTTTCTAGTCTTCATGGGATACAATGTAATGAATTTATCTAAGTCTATCGTCATATTTTTTCCTTTCCTATAACTTGATTTGGGGTATCATTCCTCAATACGATTTGATGGGTCATCTTCCTCTTGAATAGAGTTATCAGATATATCTCATAGTTTTTTACCCCTTTTTTCATATAGATCTATTAGATTCCCTTGATTCGTCTCCATGGAAACATGAACATATTTGTTACTGGTGACTACAACACCATCATCCACAATGCATGACGTTACTTTATTATTCAGTAAGATGTGCAATATTGACCAAAATATCCATAATCACATCATTATTTAGTCCGTCATGTGAAGATCTAGATGTTCCCTCATTATCCATAGTCTCATATAGTCCAAATTAATGCATTCCTTTTGAAATCCATGTTGGTATTTTGACCTTTGTACCAACCACTGTATTTCTACACACATTAGAGGAATTTCCATGTTTAAAACAAATATTACAGTAATCTGGATGTTTTTCTTACACATCCTCTTGAGAGAATATGTGTTCACCATTCTGGATCCAAATGTGAGATTGAAGATCCTTATATACATCTATATCCTCCCAAATTCTTATAACATAAGTCCTTTCAAGAGTTCTTGTCGCCATGTCTAGTTTCAAAGGGTTTCCAATGAGTTTATAATCAGAAACAATTCAATTTTTTAACAGATGAAACAAAAGCTTAGGGAAACTATACCACATTAGAACTATATCAAATTTGTAAATGTTAAAAAAATATGGGGTCCAGTTGTGTAAATTCATGGTAGAACCCCCAAAATATCAGGAGCACTTCTCCCAAAGCCAATAGTAGTACTCCTCGAAAGATAGGTGAAACATAACATAAGAGGAGTTAAGGATGTTAGTAAAAAACCCCGAGAACCAAATAGATTCATGAAATGATCATAATAATTTTAGAGAGGGTATGTGAATAAAAAATTTCCTAGCAAGAAAAAAATGAAGATACGGAGCAAGAATATTAAATAAATTGATAAATTTTAAATAGAGATACAAACTGTGTTAATGTGATATTGGTCATTTACCTAGGAAAAGGTTAGTTATGAGAGATCACTCAACTCAATCCCAATTCATCTTGTCTATTATTTATCTTCCTAAATAATATACTTATGATAATTATTAACATTATTATGAATTATTTATGTCGATTATTCCATTTATTTTATTCATTTCTATGTTATATTCAATTACTTATTCCTAATGGTTCAGGTTAGATATTTTCACGTATATGCCCACAATTGATATTGAATGGCTACTAAGGCCCAAAAAAATTAATATTAACTCATTAAAAATAATATTAAGGAAAATTTTATCATTTTTATTCATAAATTACTATTTTAAATGAATTTATTAAGGGTGGTTATAAAAATAAATGAACATAATTGCAATCATGGAGATAGTATGTTGTGAGTACGCATTAGAACCATTTCGATTTTACCATGGTCATAATAGAATGCAGTTAAATCTTTTTTATATTAATATAATTATTAATATATAATAAATATAAAATTAATTAGTTAGATACACCTACTTATACCTTCTATGTGATGTAATAATAAAATATTAACCACACCACTTATTGAGGTGGTTTTCCACTGTACACATGAATGGAATTATAATTATTTTAATGGATGGCAATGTATGTAGGTATATGGTATATTAATTCTAAATAATTAATAATATATAATAAATATCATATATAAACATTAAATACTTAATCATCAGAATATATGATTGGAAATGGTGTAAGATGAGTTACATTAGTCCCTGAGGTATAGTCCTCTGTATACATGAATGGTTATTTTACATCCAATTTTATGGGAGTGGAGATGGATAGTAGTTATTACATTAACAAAATAAAATATTAGTACATTTTTTAAGATTTTTTTACTATTTCCACCATAGTGAGTAATATATATAAGATGACGAAGAAAAAAACAAAGGTTTTTGGATGAGTATAATACCCCTTCTTCTGGCAACCTCTTTAAGATATTACCTAAACCAGCTCTATATTGGAATGCTGATCAAATAATGGAATGTATGAAATTATAATGAAATTAATAAAGAGTTTTTCAGATGTTTTTCTGAAACTTAATGGGTTTTAATATTTTAAATTCATATGATAGGGGTTCCCTTTTATAAAGTAGGTGGAGTGGTATACATAAAAATACACAAACCTATTCAATAATGGGATGTCACTATCAAGAAATGTGCTTATAAATATAAAAATAATGCATTTTGGCGGGAAAAATTATGGTTTATTCTAAAAAATTCAAATAAAACATATTTTAAACTTGATATTCCAATTTCATCATTAGAACCCCCCCCACTCCCTTGATAAACATGGTTAACATTAACCACGATAACATCTTTCTAATGTTTTTATTATTCATTATAATAAAAAATTATGTTTACTTTATTACATAATATTAAATGTGATGATTAAAAATATGGAATCTATTTTAGCAATTTAAATTCATTCAATTTTTAGGATTTTATATTTAAGAAAACCCACATATGTGACAAAAAATGGGTTTTTAAGAAATTCATTTTTCAAGAATATAACGAGGTTATTGAAACTATTTGAAAATTAATCCTATTTATATAATTTAAAAAATATATATATATTATATAAAAATAATTTAAATAATTATTTATTAGATTTTATTTTAATTAATTAAAATAGAGAAATACATTTTACTTTAAAATAGTTATCATGAAAAAATGACTTTTTGATGTCTAAAAATAAACATATATTAAAATACATTTTAATGATTATTTAAATAAAATTAATTATATTTAATAGAAGTAATGAACCATTATTTATCTTTTAAATCATACTTATTTATAATTTTAATTTTATATTACTTAATTTATAAAAAATAAATTACATTTTTACTGAAATTCTCAACATTCCACTATACACATGAAAATTCAATCTTTTCTGAAAAATAGCAAAATATCACCCTAAAAAATTATAGACATGATAATTTATAAAATTATGTTCATTCTATAAAATTAAATTTTATAAAATTAAAAAAATTAGTAACAATATTTTCTTTCTAAAATATTTAAAAAAATTTGTAAATTTAATATTTTTTTAAGAATAAATGTCTATTAAAAATTTAGTTCTTATTTCTTAAAATATTATTTTTTCATTTAAAAATTTATATTCATTTCATAATGTATATAATAATATTCATACCCACTAATTTAATGTCTCGATGATATTGGTTTTATTTAAATTATAATTTGAATAGTATTTCGAGTTTTGTTAAAACTTAGTGTTTTGTGTCACATACACTATCAACCACTACATTATATTTTTAAAAATAAGGTTGTTACACTCAATTTCATATTTACGATATTTCCTTACATATGTTATGTCCCATAATATTATCAAATTACTCTAAATACTCATAGAACCTCTCAACTAGATATTTTTCAACTCGCTAAGAAATAATATATCACTAACTCTAGTGGTCAGTAAACACCAAAAACCACATAACTTGTAGGTAGTGACACCAACATATTAGAGAATAAATTTATATTCTATCTATAAATACTCATTTAAATAATACCAATAATTTTATCTCAAATACCCTGATCTGTATGTCGAAACTCACATATCTTACACCAAAACATCTCTATGACCAACCCATGATGCAACACAGTAGAGGTTATAATTCTCACTAAAATCATGTAAGGTCAAAATATATAAATTTTTTATCCTAATATTATATATATTAGGGTTATATAAAAGGGATAAAAAAATAAAACATTACACCCCTCTTATTTGAGGATATCATCTGCACATTCCATTGGGATATATCATGATTGAATGTCAAGATATTTCTTGCTAGTCACATAATGCGGAACAACTTGAATTTATTTTTATTTCACACATAATAACCCACAAAACTGAACTTATAAGGGTTAAATGACATTCTATCCAATTATATTAGATTCCTAAAGAATAAATATTCAACAATATAGGATGGATACATTTAGAGATTTAAATATAGTTGATGATCATCTAGTGTGATGAATAAAATAATCATATATCAAGCATGATCCTCACCTGAATAGATTAATAATATAATATCTTCAAAATATTTCCCCACATGAATCCAAATATAGATTTTATAATAAATTAATAAATAGCATATAAACTACTAGTTTTTTCATAACAAATATTCAAAATAATGAGATAATCATAAAGGATAAACCTTATCCAAAATTTATTATTTGGAAAGTCATATGGCCTTATATAAACATATGGTAACCCTAATCACATATATATCATAAGAAAATACATTTATCACCTCATTTGATTGAAAAAATAATATATATGAGAGAAATTGTATTGGATCTTAAACATCACTTGGGTCATCCTTTAGTAATCATTAAATAAGCTCATTTAACTGTCCCCCTTTATGGTGAATAATAGAGGATCACCCTAATGGTATGTTCAAGGGTGACTGAAACACACTGCCTCGAGGACCTCCGGAATAACGTTAAAATCTCTAATATCAATAGGTGTAATCATTAATAGTAAAATAGATATAATATTTCCAACTTTCATAAACTCAATCATCATTTCAACTTCTCTCTTTGTTGGTATCCTTGAGGTTTACTACAGTTATGAATCCAAAAATTAGGCAAAAATATGATGAATGACTGAATATTTAATTTCTCCACACCATAGAACAAAGCTATAATATTGGGTTGAAATCATTCATAGTAGTCTATAGTCTACTATCGAATGTTGATTTATTAAATATGACTCCATTATAAGGATATAATAATCACCCTTAATACATGTGGATTATAAACATTGATGATATAATTCTATGTGTTCATTATAGTTGGGAAAATAAATTATGACATGGATCACATAGATGTTATATATCTCTAATATATAAAAATCTCATATATTCATATGAATACAAATCACAATATTACACTATAGTCATCATTGATTACCATAAAAATGTACCTTTAAGGGTGTATCAATATACATCACAAAATACATTAAATTTATAACGACAGTCATATCATCATAAAATAATTTAAAAATAAATTCATCTAATGATATTATATTATCAAAATTGATGCAACGGTGTATGAAAATATAATCATCTCCCAAATGGTCAATCCTATTTCTCTATTATAAGTAATGGTCATCTTGAAATCATGAAAATTTATTAAGATCATTCCTCATCTCATGACTCCCATTATCAAACAGTCCTAAGATGAACTGCCTTTTGGACTTTTCCTCAAGAAATACATGTCTACTTATACACCCTGATCAGAAAAAAGTTATCAAATTACCACCTTGTGGTAAGGATCATGGTCTATCCATTGATCCCTCAACAAGGATGCCACCACCTCTACTATATATATCAAAATAAATATATAACATACACTATCTAAGTCACATATTTTCCTAATACATACACTACTCAAGTACTCTTAAGAACTATGATTTTCAATCCCCCACTCTATTACAATGATAAAATACATTTTGATTCCTTTGTGATGGAAAATATAATCTAATAATATGATTAGATATCAATCATCACTCTATAACGAATCATTATATTATCACTTACTTGTTTTTTAATTTCTAATTATCAATCAATTGTATATTTTTCCCTACATTGAAATATCACCAGTATATGGTTATTTTCAGGAATTAGGGTCTACATCATCATGTCAATAAAGAATTTAAATTGTGATATAGCCACCTAAACTCATAATCAATTGTTCAAACCATCCTCATAACAAAAAATACTATAAATCTCATAACTAGCCATTATGGGTAAAAATACTGGGATATTGATAAAATGAGTTTCATTGTTCTTTATAAACATGCTACATTAAATAGAATATATAAATTAATAAGCCTTATAATCCCTTTACACCCAGGGGACCATCTATTAAATGAAACAAGATTGGAAATCCATATATAATTGGACCACATGATGATCCTATAGGACTATGACATCTCACCTTTGATTCTATCATAATTATATAATATACACTGCTTGATTCACACTTCCATCTAAATCATAATCAATTTGGTCAAAGCTGGCCTATATTAACTCACCCCTAACTCATTGCCATGTTGTTCAACAAAATCCGTAAATATAGGTGTATATTGAAACTAGAAAACTAACATCACATTAATCATATAAGGAATTTTCCTCAAATCACTAGGACTCTCTGATTGAAGTACATATAGAAATAAATTTCAAATGAACAACTTAATACGAGGGGTGGTAACAATTTGGTGATCTAGATCAATAACTAGGGGGGAATTATCATCCCCACCCTCTTAGATATCTATTATATATCATCATGATTGAATTTCACTCTAATGAAATTTACAAGCCTCCAAATACATCTATAATAGTTAAGGATATCATCGATATGATCTGTGAAAACTACAATTGAATATCCATATGTCATTCAAGCACCCTATAATATAATTTTCCTAAAAAACATATAACTACTCTTAACCTACCAACTGTTATGGTTAGGACCATGGAATTGGAATATTTACATAGTAAACCTTCCAAATATGATAACAATGTAACCAAATTTACAATAATGTTGAAGTGGAAATGTTATAACATTCTTTCAAGGAAATATTATATATGTATTTTTTTCACAAATAATAAATGAACACTATATCATAATTCGTGTCACAAACTATAGGGAGGAAAAATTATTTATTAAGAATCCTAAATGACAACGATGATATATGAATCCACACCACATGACACTCTAGGACAAGTGTAAAATTAAAAAACAAAAATCCTAAATAAATATTTCCAATGATTATATTATAGAAAATTAAATCTGTTGTAACAATGAAAACAAGAAATCATTATCCCACCCCTAGTAACATTATTGTTCCCAATGACAGGTCTTTGTACTCATAGGAATAAGTTCAATCCCTTTTTCTAAAAATATTCTAACTCCAACTACCATTCCTAAAAATATCCAAATTGAGACATAGATCTAATATTTCTTTGTATCATCCATTGCATAACTAACTTGAACATACAAAAAATTAGTTTTTATATACCTCTGGAAAACATTTTCATATTCTAGAGGATGATTCCTAGTAGAAGCTATCATTATGTGATCATGGGGTGAATATACCTTAGAGTAATGATACTCATAAATAATAGAAGAATAAATAATGAAATATAGTCATTATTATTTTATAGTATAATTTTGAAATTACAGTTAAAAGAGGAATATAAATAAATTATATCTCACATTATATTCCAATATGAACTACTATAATGTCTCATGAGTCAAAATTAAATAAATTAGATTTCTCGAGGATGATCACATACAACATGTGTTAAAAAGTGTAATCAATGTTTTAGAAAAAGGTCTTTCGAAGGTCACCAGGATTTTATTAATGTTTTATAATCATAAATAATACCATGTCATGCCGAATATGAGATATATATGAAATACCATTCATCAAATCCATATATTGTGATTATAATTCTTCTTTTAATGGATACCCATAATTAAATGGCTTGTAAACCAAAACAAGATAATAAAATACATGCAAAAAATTTATTGAATAAAGAAATTCAAATATTTTATTCATTTCATGTCATTATTAATGTTATTAACATGAAAAATCATTTTCATTTGATGTATGTGTCCTATATAACAAACTAATCACATCAATATTGATATTAAATGTTACTAAAAACAGTTTGGTGATCTCTAAAAATATTGATTATATATTTTTCATGTAAGAGGTGTTAGTAAACTATTTTCTGAAAACGGTTAATTCAAAATAATTTGGTGATACTGATTACTAGTGGATACCATTGGAGGGATGAAATAGTTTTATGTTACTGTGGGAAACTAATCAAACTCACCATCATTGAAGATCGATTTCTTGTAAAGTTATGCACACATGGATTGTCATTTAATAATTTTACTCTATCTTTTTATCTCAATTGGATCTGGGTGACGAAATTCAGGTTTTTTCCCCTGGAAAAGGCCATTAAGATGTCACAAAAAACCTATCAGATGTTTAAGTGAATCTAATGATGCTAAATTGATCAGATAGATATCCATCATGTAATCCTAATATGTATACATTCCATGAATAAAATACTTTTCCTTTAAAATTTTAATTCAAATTTTTTTATACCGTGGAATACATGTATTGAATATATAATTTTTATAATAGAACGACACTATAGATCAGTAAAAACTGTCTTAGTTTGGCCTCTGAGACACATATAATAATATTTTATGAAACTATGAAGTAGTTATCCATTAATTATGTTCTAGTCAGATCTACCAAAGAACTAACCATATGATTGTATATATTGAAAATATTTTTAATTTACTAGTTATATAAAATTATTAAAACTACTCATGGAACCAAAAATGTCAGTCAAAATATCATTAAAACCAAAAATGATTACCAAAATTTGTCATGTTTTAAATTGTGAACATAGAATCAAAATGATTTGGGATTATAGAAAAACGTTTTGGCACTTCTCATTATATGAATTATTCTCAAAAAATATCATGTCCTTATGGAATCCATTTTGAGTATAATTTTAATGAAAATTATTTTTTTGATATTACTCAAAAAATACTTATTTTACAAAAACATGGAGAAATGCCCAAAAATCCAAGTGAATTTAACCTTTTTCAATTTTATTTTTGATAAATATAATTATATAATGTTTTTTATCTCATATTAAAAAAAATTAATTATAAATTTTTCTTGTATATTTCAATATAATTATTCACTTACAAAAATTATAAAAATGATGTGGGTATTATATGATTTTGATTAAATTATATAAATGGCACTTTATAAAATTAAAATTATATTTGTTGCATGATATGTATGATGACATCTAATATTGTTTTTATTTTCTGTGAATATGGTTTATTATGAAGGTTTAATATTTAATTTTGTATCTGAGTGTAGTTTATATAGAATATGTGTTAAAGTTATGATGGATTTAAATTCTATTTTCTGTAAAACAAACTAGGGGTAGAGGGATATTGGGAATGAATTATCCCTATCCAAGAGTCTTATATCAGATCTAGAAAAGTTGGGGATAGATACCTGTCATTTTTTTATACATTTCTAAATATTATTAATTATATTTAATTTTTATCCTTTTTTTAAATTGGTTTCTTGTAAATTTTATAGGATGATTATTGATATTTATAAGTATATTTTGCTTCTATATATGGGCGAGTGACACAAACTATGAGTTAGTTAAAGATATATATATATATATAATTTGAATATATTAATCTATTGGGAGGAATATAGATTCAAAATATTAAACATTAGAATAATAAAAACATAATAGTATAAAATATAAGATTGTAAATATAATATATGATGATTTTTTTGGATATAATATACATGAGATGTTTATTAAGATAGTGAGAATAAAAAATGAAGAAATAATATGTGTGATATTTAATAAAAAATAAAAAACATGTAATTTCCATGATCATACGACCAAGTAGTTTTATTCCACAGCAGGGAACTGGTGTAAAATTTTGTATAATACATGGTGTAAATGTACAATTGTAAATGTTATGCGTCCTAATTTCATAGTGAGCATTGAAATACACTTATCGAAAAAATCCTATGATACAGGATAATATGGGAATGTAGTTGAGTTTATGTTTTTAATATATGTAGAGATGCAGATGTCTACTCAAGTATCCAATATCCTAGGTGATATGATTGGGATGATAGCCCTCCTAAATAAAATAATGATAGGTTGAAAAAAATTAGACACTCTAAAAAATGAAATGTGGACCTCATATCACTAATGGTAGTGATGTATGGGGTCATAATTATATTTGCAGTATATTAAATTAATGTACATGATGAAAAGATATGATAACCAGATTCTCACCGATATATATTTCATTTTTATAGATTATCGAATGATACCATTATCATTTTGAGATCTATAATTTATATAACTTATAATATTAATATATATTGGTGTCTAATATTTAGAAGTGTTCTAAAAAAATATGTTTTCGACGAATTTATATGGGAGTGTTATATAAATTTATATCTCATATAGTGGCATTAGGATATTGGAAAATTGGTTCACATCAATCTTTTGGGCTAATATAATCAAAATTTCAAATAAGATATAATTTGTGACATGTGAAGTTTATTTATAAGTTAGAATTGGATATAGGGTGTCTATATTGGAGGTTAACACATATGATTTATTTCTAAACAGTTATGTAGATATAAAATTATAAAATTAATATTATTTTCCTACTATAAATAGAACATTAATTTAAATATCTTTTTTATAAAAGTAAATATTTTAAATAATTATTATGAACTAGAGATATTATATATATATATATATATATATATGTAACTTTTAATAGAACATGGAATATGATGAATGGTATATAAATTTTAAATATATATAATCTAGTTTATAACATTCAAGGTATAAGTGATATGGTTTATTATAATACCACTTATCTTTGTCACTATTTCCTTGGTGGTATAAATGAATATGATATGAAGAAACTCTAGTTTTATGGATTGATTATATCATTCCATTATAAATCATTTGATTAGTAGAAATCATGATTATTGGTGAATCAATGAAAATAAAAATTTAGTGGAAAATGTGAGAGGGAAAGTGGACTATTGAATTTTATACACTGTGATACTTGTAGAATAATGTGTTCTCAAGAAATTGGTTGATATATGTACTTTATAAAAATTACTAATAAATTGAGTCGGTAGAGTTATTTATTTCCCCTGAATCATAAGTTAACAACATTTTAAATTTTCATGGTTTTATTTACTCTTCCTTCTAATGAACATGAATCGGAATTTGAAAAATTGATACTATTTTAGTTATTAGAAGGAATAAAAGATATTAATTTCATAATCATATAAATCACATTGTGTTTTAACCCATTATAGTGTTTTATTAGAGGAGAAAAACATTAATCCAAAAAACTGTGGGAGGAAAATAGATCTAGGTGGTTTTAAGTAATATTAAATAGGATGTTTTACTTATAGGTAAAATGGTCAGGTTCCATAAAGAGATGCAGAAGTTAAACTTTCTCATGTTTTATAAGAACCCTTCTGTTCTGGTATGATATTTAAGAGGCCAAGATATATTTATTTATTATGAAAAGATAGTTATTAAGTTATTTTTATAGTTTAAAGTACAAAAACCTAATGAGTGATTTTTTAGAGTTCAAATTCTCATAAATGGGTAGATTAGATTAAATCAATAATGGACTCTTGGTACACTAATAAAGTATAGAACATTAGAGATTATCCTGATGGGATGAGACCCATATAGTAAAAGTGGGTTTTAAATAAATCATATTGGGTAAACGTAGATAAGAGTCTACATATAAATATGTTCTACTAGATAATGATTTCAAAAAATCATGGTATTACCTAAGATTATACAATTTGTTATGTTGTGATAAAAATTTTCATTCAGATATTTTTACCCATAACACTTTATTATAATTATGAGACAAAAAAATATTTTGGATTCAATATTTTAAATAGTATAAATTTAGTTAATGAAATTTATATGAATGTATTCATATTGTAGGTAAAATACACTATTATTTGGAAGGATAATAAAGGTATCGAAATTTTAAACTAATTACTTACTAATCTGGTTCAATCATTAGACAAAGACACACTTCTCTATTAAAATCATAGTAGTGCATAACAAAAATAATATTACACAATAGCCACAATAAATATTACCTAGTTCACCAATATCAGACTACATTCAAGAAGAATACACCCAAGAATGGTTCATTTCACTAGAATTCACAAAGTTACACTAACTGTTATTTTTATTTAGAGAATAGTCTCTATCAACATAGTTTACAACCAATTACCACTAGGAATTCAAAACTCTCTCAACTGCAGAAAAATCACACGTCCTCTATAAGAATCATCAAAGGACCTTAATCATCTTTAAAATGATTGATACAAAAACTACTGTGAATAATGCTTATTTTTTCTTCAATGAGAAGATTGTTCATTTAATAAATAATATTTATTCTTCAAAAGTAACATCCTTATAAAATAATGTTTGTGTGAAATTGATTTTATAATTAATTAGAATTCTACATTCAGTTTAGTTTCATTATATTCATCTTTCTATGTATTTTCATTACAGCCTTCTTTCCATTTATTTTAATATCAAATTTCCATCCACTTACATTAATTATGGTCTTCCTTATGTGTTGTTTTCTCATTGTTCCATGCTTACCGCATAAGATCCTTGAGTTGCAATTCATTCGATGAATGATCTTTTTTTATACTTACTTGCACATATGTTCTTCATAGTCTACTAATTTTTACACCGTTTATTCATTGAATACATATCTACAAAAAGTGGGAAATTTATGCAATATAATATTTCTATAATTCATTATTCACTCTCTAATGATGTTTTTAAGTGTATATATATTGAAAAAAGACTCCATGAATCATTATTCACATAATATTCTATTTTTTTCTAATCCATGTAAAATAACTATATATAAGAAATGATCCATTACACTGATGATCTATAGTGGCCACATAATATTTTTTAATCATGGATATTCATAAAATCAACCTGTCTCTCATAGATGATAATTGTAACACCCCATGTTTTTTAAAAATAAATAGAAATGAATGGAACTTTTTTTAAATAGATATTTTTTTATCCTTTAAAACATAACTTTTCTAAATTTATGTTCTGAATTTCAAGAAATTGTCATCTACATTTGTGTTTAATATATTATTTGGAGTTTATTGGAACCAACTTGTTTTTTAGTGAATATTAACATACCCTTATGAATAGTGATATGACCATAATGAATAGTAAATTTTATTATTATTTTATTTTATTAAGGCTTTAATATAATTTCATCTAGGTTAATTTTTCACTGTGATATAGAAGTAGTTGTAGAATTAGAATTGGTAATTTTTGAATTAAGTATGCTATTATTTGAAAGTAAAATAAATAATATTTAGAAAATTATTTTTCAAAAATGGACATCATTTTAGAATTCTACATGTCGAAAAATGGTTAAGTTAAATTTTTGGGATTTTTCTGATATTCAAGAAGTTTTTATGAATAGTAAAATACGATAAAATACGATAAATGCTAAATACTTGATTTACTGCATCATAAGTGATGCAAGGATGATGTAGGCCTACTTGGTTCGAACTCAAATGCCATTATTACTATTTGGGGTCACATGAATTAATATTATTCATAGTATTTAGAAAAATATTATAATAATTATTAAAATAATGAAAAATACCCCCTCCCCTTCACTATAAATACCACCCCCACTCCCCTCTTCCACTAACACCTCTCAAGCCTAAATAATTGTCTAATTTCTACCAAATTCCCTCCCAAATCTTCTCCCCCACGTCCTAGAGCTTCTGGTCTCACCTAAAGACCAAAACCAATGCCCTTAAGGAGGATCTCAAGGAGAATAGATCAAGAGGTAAACATCCTCTTTTATTTTCATTCTTTTATTTCTTTTTATGTTATCCTCTTCCATTACCATTGGATTATGATGGGATATTTCATTAAATATTTACCCTTAAATCCCATATTATGTATTAATGATGATATATCCCCTTCCTCTCATCAACCTCATTTTTATGATATTTTAAGAGACGTCGTTAGGCGGCTGAATTTTTGTGATAAATTTCTCAAGTTATGTTTTATTTCATTATTCCATTTTCTTCTTTCCTCACCCCCTCTTATACAAGAGGCATGACATATCCAGAATCATGTGTATTCCAGATTCTCTCCTGTTTATGGAAAATTATTCATTATTATCCCTCTCCTCTCCCACATATTTAAGGAATGAAAACATTGTCTGTGATGTGTCTAATTACTGACATCGTGGACGATGTAATTTCAATTTCCATTTACTATTCCAAGTATGGTCATGAAACCATTTATATGGTTGAACCATTTTATAATATATGTTTTCTGACTCATCCTTGGTTCTGGAATTATTTTTTACTCATGGTTCTAATTTATAAGGCAAAATGAGGTTGTTTTTATCAAAGAACCACTAAAATGGTTTAAACGAACATCATTAATGTTTTAACCTATGAATCATACTCATGTTAGAATTCAAAATGATAGATGGAATGATTTATGTTACTGGTTATATGAAAATACTACTCCATTCCAATTCTGGAGTTTCATTTCCAATTGACCAGAACACCCATCATGAACTAATCATATAAATCATGTAAAGAATTCAACAAAAAACAGTGCATGGGGAAAAATACTCACATTTAAGGGTGAAAGGATGTTGTGAAATGATTATATAAGATCTTATAAACATGAAAATTTTCCTATAAAATATTAATAACACTATTTTAACCATTATACAGGAGGTTTGAACAAGTTTGAAGTTAGACAAGCCTGAGGTAAGGGAATTCTTAACCCGATTTCCATTCTTTGGGTTAACCTTATACTTCATTATTTATGTGCTATTTAAATGGGTTTCGTGATGGGTTCTGTTTATATTATGTTTTATAATGTGTATTCACATTATATATACATACTCCATCCACTATATTAAGTCACTCTTCAATTGTATGTAATTTATATGTGGCTTTCCTTTTTAAAAACCTCTTTTAAAATTCATTTTTATTAAATTCCAAAGTAATGTTTTTATGGAATTAATCATGTTGTATGATTATGTTTTGGTTATTTGAAATTATTTATGATGAAGGGTGGGACCTATATTTCCCTCCAATGCATTGGGTATGAGTAATTTAGAGTTCGGTTCTATGGTTACTCCAAGTGTAACTGCGATTGTTAGACAAAGTAAGGTAGTCGTGAGGGTTACAAATTATAAGGTAGCCAAGAATGGTTCCAAGATTATGTAAGTAATTCCCCAACATACCTTTATGATTATATTTATTTTTTCATGTTTTTTTGGTTTTTGTGTAAATCTCATGTTATAGAAAGTAAGTACATATGGGTGACAATCATTTCTTTTGAAAATGTTTTCATATGTCACGAGTATTCATGGACTAATGTGCTCTTTCCTTATTTTTCATCCCTTACTGAGATTTTGTGCTCATCCCATGTTTTTAAATGATTTTTCACTGGTTAATGGATGTGTAATACAAGGAAGGAAGACACGTTTAATGTTGAAGAATTTTCATGGAGTCTAGTTTTAATTTGTAAGGTTTTATAATTTGAAAAACAATGGAAATTGTTTTTATTGTATCCACTCTGTAACAATGTGAAATGTTATGAATGTTTTTTCCTAATTCTATAAAGCTATAAGCATGAAAAGATCTTTAATTTAAAAGGAAGTTTTTTTAACAAATTAAATATTATGTATATAATACGGTTGGGTGCTTATAATGATAACTCTATGTAATTATTTCACAAACAATTTCCTCAATCCACATCTTTATTCATTTGTTTCACAATCGATGTGGACTCTATGTAATTTTTCTATGAATACTTTGTAGCTTGCAATATACTTTCACTATATTTTCATGAATGATTGCATTTTCATCTTATATATAATATTATTATTTTATGAAATGATTTTCATCCCCAAAACTTATATGTGATATCATGTATATTTTAGGAATAAAATACTCCTCGACTTATTTTTTTTAGTTATATACATTTTTATGAACGCTCTATCATGTAAAACTACCCATATATCATGTAATTATTTTTCATGATATCCACTTTTACTATGGATTTTTCAATAAATATATTCTTCATTATAGATAAAGTAGAGACATCATAAAGAAAACATAAAAAACATCTAGAAACAGTATATTCATAATTGAAAGTAGGTTCACCTTTTATAGAAATTATAAACATTAATTATCCTCTAAAACAGCCTAGAACCCCCAAAAATCAATCTTGGGGAATTTTTTATTACAATATCAACCATTGCGTTTTTGGAATATATTTCAAAATTCATAATAAAATTTGAGAATAATTTTTTTTAATTTATAATTAAAACACTATTAGAAGTATATAACTGTAGTTAAAGATGAATGGTTCAATTAATATATACTCTATTCCAATATGAGTCTATCTCATCATGAGAATGAAATGACACACAGAATTTATAAAGGAATAATTATAATTATCCCAATATCAACATGATGATTTATATACATTATAAACACAACTTTACATATCCTCATGTAATCAATTATCAACTATGTACAAGCTACTGGGTTCTGGGTACCTACAATTATTATCATGTGATATGTAAAATCAGGTATTTTTTAAGTGCGTATCTCTCCAAATTTTTCATGTATATTTTCATCTGGTTGTTTTTTCATCATGAAATTCTATTTTTTTGAATAAATGAATTCTTAGATTTCAAGGATTCTTGAGAAGGAAATCAGAGTATTAGTAAGGAGATATTTTTCAGTTAAAATGACCGTATTTCCATGGTTGTATTCTTGTTTTAATTAATGGATTCCATGTATAAATTTGTAAAGTGTTTAACATGTTCTTATTTAGTTTAGAAGCATTAATTGATATTTTGTTTTTCAAATGGAGAATAGGATGAAAAATTAACTACAAAACGATTACACACTATGTAATAGGACTACACAAAATGAAATTATTTTAGGGTTTAAAAAATTAAATCAAAGGTGCCATGTTCTTCTATGAATTATTTTAAAAACATTTACACTATTTGAACCCATATTACATGCTTTTTAAATTCCTAACCAACACTTTTAAACATGTTTTGCAGTTGATTATCTATCTAATATAGTGTTTCTCATCTTCTCTCAAACAAAACCCTTTCTCGAGGTTATTTTAGAGTGTAAACTTCTCATCTAGACATTCTATTTATCTGAGAGATCACTGGTAAATCTTTACGGTTAGGTTTCTTCCTTCCCTTACATTTTCTATAACCATTGTAGTGAAATACGTTGACAAATAACATTGTTGGTTTAGATCCTGATTAGTTTTGATTTTGTAACATATTTTCAATCATGCGCACATTCTTCCATATGGGGGTTAGTCATTAGAAGAATTGTGGGGTTATCGGTTAAAGGACAAGGGTATAAATCTTATATATTTTGTTTGATAATTTCTAAAATTATTTAATATTTAGATTTCTTCAAAAAAATGTATGGAAAAATTGACTGAATAATAAATTGTATTTTTCATAGAATTTATTTTGTTTTTTAGTTGGCTTATGTCCTGGCTTATGTATTCCCTTTGGGTGAGTTAACCATGAATATAATTAAATTGGATAATGTAATAAAGTATGTTTATCATGACATATCACCTTGGTTGATTTGTTGTTTTAGAATCACTAGATTTTTGTTTATTGATTAATGAAATAATTTTTAATAAAATATGACTTAAATTTAAAGTATAAATAAAAAGAAAAATTATAATTCTCATAATTAAACATTGAGAATTGAAATGTGATATTGTGATTTCCACTCTTTATGACATGGATTGTGTTCCATGCTTAAATCCTATTATATTTATCTCAACCCTAGAACTTACACACTTATATGATGTAATTTTTATATTGTTTGGTTCCTCCAAGTCCCATGATATAATGATTATAGAGATTTGGCTATTCACAGTCCCATGTGGAAAAACTTATTGGGATTTTTCTCAAAAGCTATAAATCATAAAGTATTTGACCTATAATTTTTTGACTATACCATAGTTATTTTTTTATGATTGGTATGGTAATCACTAATGCTCAATGATATTCTAGCATAGAACTGAATAAGGTTATATTATCTTGGTTATATGGTTCTAGTTTTAATCTGGGTAAGGCATTCTTAGTGATATTTTGACAAGTATCTGAAGTTCGTGGTAGTTTTATAGTATTAATTATTTAATTAATTAATTCCCATGTTTATATCTTTATTGAAAACACTTCTTATTAGTCTTGTTTTGTTTAAACATGGTTGTATTGATATACTAAGTTATACTCACACCCTATTCAGGCTGCTATTTGAAACTCAATTAGATTATGTGAATACATGTTTAGACAAGAAAAAAGGACATTATTGTTGATTTATTAATTAAATTTGGGTTTAAGTTAAGAGATGGGATCGACATGGGGTTCATGACCTGGGAAATTGAGTCTTTAATTTGAGTGTGGTAGCCTTTTTCTTGAATTGGTATAGCATTACATTTAATTATATTACATAACCTCGTTACATTATCCCTTATTTATTTTGTTGAACTATTCAGTTGGAATTTGTTGTTGACTTCGGCTATGTATTTAATTTGATAATTTTCATTATAATATTTTTTTATACTACTTTGAAACATTATACTATGGTGCACAGTCTCAAAACTATAAATTTCACACCACCACTACTTACTGATGGCCTTTGGTGTAAAGGGAGGCATGCTTGACGTCTTGTAACCAACACCTTCCTTCCACGTGAGAGAGTTCCCGATTTCGGGATGTTATGATGTGGTATCAAAGGGGAAGGGTTTTTTATAATTTATTATTTCATAATGGTATTAAGGGGGACAAAATTTGTTTATACATTGTAATGAGATTTTTTATTGGAGTAGATAACCCATGTATGAGGCAGAAAGTTCAGTACCTGGTGATGGGATTTTGGTTTGTGTTGTGTGAGTGTTGTAGTTAATGTTATTTTACCATGGGTGATTCACATGTTTGGTCAAGTTATTGTTCTATGATCATTATAATTATCGATATTTGTACTCATAACAGAATGGTGTGAGATAAGGATACATGAATCATAATAGGAAAATATGGATATGTTTACATGCAATGTTCATGACATGGAAATATCTATTTTTCATGTAATATATACCTATCTATTAAATTATGATATGAAATGTCTTTTTCCCTGGTTAAATGAAATGAGTTGTCCTGTCAGTCAAAAATACTAGTAATCAATGTCTTGAGGGACCATGAGTTATTGGTTCTTGGTTTCATTCACCTTTGGGTGTTACATTTTTTCTAGCCAGTTTTCTATGGTTCATGTTTGTCTAGTAGAGAAAATGCCTCCTCAACCGCTTTGACTCCAGAATTATGATAGTTGAAATAAACATGATCTTAAAAATATTTAACCACAACTTATTATAGTTCCTGGTTAGTATATGGATGTTTATCTTCACAAAATATTCTTGAGGATTATGTGATCCATGGAAAGGGATATTGGTGGTAGCATTCCTTCGATGTCTAAGATGACAAGATAGTTTCAACTGTAGCATCTGTCTATGTTTACTATATAAGGGATAGCCTAGGAAGCTGAGTTTGAGATTGATTTAGTCCAAATGATATTGATTCATATAAATAAATTCATTTATATGATGGTAAATATTACTTTGTATATGCTTCGTGGAATTGACAAGCATTGGGGGATATTCTATAAAAATATTGGCTGCAGCAAGAGCTATCATTGAAAGACAATGATGCAATGTTTCTAAAGAACCTAAATTCTATCATTTTAAATTATATTATTATAATTATATCATAAACTATAAGCACATAAAATCAAATCAGAAACATAATAAAATATTTAAAATTTAGTAATTAATGAATTAGAAGTCTTTCTAGAGGTTAAGGAACATATACCAACGGAATAGTAACTTGACCTTTGGAATAGTAACATGACCCTTATGAATAGTAAACTGGAGAAATGAATAATAACCTCACCAAGGAAAATATAAATTAAATTTATCCATCTAATAAGTTACAATATGATACAATTATATCATAGTTTACGTAAATAAATATTTTATAATTTTTAATTAAATGTTGGTATTTTTTTAAGTCATAAATAATTAATTACAATTTTATGACTAATTTATTAATTTTAAAGAAAGTTTATTTTCATAAAATGTATTCATAAATTATTATTTCCAGGTATTTTTATTATAAGATAATTTTATGAAAATTTATTATATTTTTCTATTTGGTATAAAATCATTTATAATTTTTAAAACATTAACTTTTTAATAAATTATGAAATTAATATAAAAATTCAAATTTTCACATACAAATAATTATTTTAATAAATTGGATTTAATTTATGATTCTAAACATTGAAAAATGGTGAGGGTGAATTTTTGGCTTTTTTCTAAAATACATGTATGTTATGAATAATAAATTACAATAATTTAAGGTATATATACTTTATAAGCTGAAGACATTATTCCTTAATTCATGAATGAGGTAAAAACCATTGGTTCAAAAAAAAATATATAATTTATTTATTTAGTTTCATGAGTCAATTCTATTTCTTATCTTGTGAAAAATATTGAAATAATGAATTAAATAATGTGTAAAGACCCCTCACATCCACTTCAAATATCCCCCCTCACCATCTCTTCCTATCACACCTCCCAATCCATGGGACCTGTTCAAAATCTACTAAAATATCTTACCAAGCACCACCCCCATTCCTAAGTACTTTTGGCCATAAAAAATACCAAAACAAATCCCCTATGGAGATTCTCAAAATGAATGAAAGGTGATGCAAAAACCACCCCCGTTTCATTTAAATTTTTTTCGAGTTCATTATTTTTTTTCTCTTCCCACTTCCCATTATCCAAATGGTATGATAAATCCAATGACATAAATATACTGGAATAGTTTTATACAAATAGAATAATTTTTCATCATCTCTCTTTTCATGTCCTTTTGTAATAAAAAATAAAACATCATTTGGGATGTTTTAATTTATCTCATTCAAGGATGAAAACGTTTTCAATTTCCATTACCTTTTTCAAGGATAGTCAAGAAATAATTTTTAGGGTTGAATAAGATTATAACATATTTATTATATCTTATATAATGTTCTAGATTAATTTTTTCATGTTATTTTAATTTATAAAACAATATTATTTCGTTGCAAAAAAACCACCAAAATGACCCCAAACAATTAGAATTAAATATTTATCTAAGGATTAATCCTCATAGAATAAAAAAATTATATATAAGACCAATTTGACCACTTTAATATCATTAATAACATATAAGTTAAATTTTGGATAATTACCCACACTTTACACAAACATTCGTACATTCCTACAAGTAAACCAGTCATGGAAATCAAGGAAGTTGGTTCTCCAAAACGAATAAATTGAATATCTTAACCCATCAAGAAGGACATAAATTTACTTAATAATGTTAAATTAAATCTAATAAATGTATAAACTATTCTTTAATTTTGAATTAATGAATATAATTTGATTATCCAGTACATTAAGATAAATTGAATAACACCTTTCGACTTAAGGTAGGGATTATACCCAAACCTCCATTACTCCTTGTAGTAATTATTTCCCACTTTAACCCAAATAAAATTCACTTTTATTTTTTAAAATCATATAAATAATGTTTATATGTTTCAAACTCAAGTATTAATAACCTTTCATTATTTTTGAGGTATATACATGTTTTTAAAGAAGGTTCCATGCCTGATTCTTCCTAATAAGAAAGCCCAATTTAAGGGAACATCCTGAATTATTACCCATTTTCAAGTGCACTCCATAGTATTTTTTTAATCCACCATAATTTTCCTAAAATACATCATTTTATTATGAAAACATTCCAGGTTCACTTCTAGTTTATATGAAATATTATTCCCTTTTCGGATTAAATTCATCATTTATATTTTCCTTAAACTATAAAAATGTTTTATTTATAATGTTTTTAAGACCAATATTTACTTGTATTCACATTAGTTTGACATCACATATCATGATATATTTCTATTTTACCTTATTAATTTCCATTTATGATATAATTCCTTTCCTTCAATGACACCATTATGATAATTTATTATGTTGTTGATTAATATAATAATATGATACCTAATTATTACCATGGGTAAACCTTATTTTTGCGTTTGATTCCTTTTGAATGATTCTTCATGTGGCAGACATACTCACAGAAATGTTATGATAGGTGCACCAAAATATCACTCAAATTCATTTAGTCATGTTTTATCTCATTAGATGCTCTGTGAAATTGACTTTATGGTTAACTTTGACCCATTCTCTTTGTGAAACTACCTTGGTGGTTATCCTTAACTCATGATCTTCTTTGTGTAGTGATCATTGACTCATGATAATTTTTTTTTGTTTTGTTAAAAATTAATACCATTCATTGATTATATAATCATAAGTTAAATATATAATGATTCATCATGTTTAATCATCTTTCATTCCTTTTTATATCATTATGTTATTCCTTCTAACCCATGTGCTAAGCTTTATTAAACTTTTTATTTCCTAAATGAGATTTTTACCTCATCCCTTGGTTCATTTATTTCCCCCAGATTATCTTATGTATACGTAAGGGCACAAAGGATGTTAGGATCTCTTTATGAATATTAAAAGATATTATTATTTTTAAATCATGATGTTTAATTATGTACATATTTTCTTGGATACAATACATTACAATTCATGGGTTGTAATTCTATGTTTAATTAAGGTTAAAATTAGGCAATTATATGTGTAATGGAATATTCTATTTATAGTTGGTGTCAGAAGAAGTTCTGCTTGTTTTTGGTGATTTTGAATAGAACAATTTATTAAGAACATTATGGATTATAATAAGTCTAAGAAAACATCCAAAAATTATGCAAAGTATATATTAAATTTTTTATTGGGAAAATCCATATCAGTCTAGATACTATAAGTGGATGTGGTTCTGTGACAGATATACCTAGGAGTAACAAATTTGAAAAGGTGTACTGGGCCTGACTCAGCATAACCTGGTATATGAAAATAATCCTTACGGTACACCATGTTTGAAACTCCTTGGGGATATGCTTTTCCAAATTCATAATCTCATTGTGAAATATTATTAAAGAAATAAAAAATAACCTAAGAGTAAATGTTAGGAACCAAACCACGGATAACCTATATTTAATCCTACAAATCACAAGTTAAAATATTCTTTTCTTTAAAAAGTTTATCCTTTTATGTTAAATGTTAATTTTTACATTCTTATTACCTATGTATTCAAGAGCCCCTATTTTAACCTTATTTTTTATAGTTAATAGAGGGGTATAGAAAAAAAATTGCAACGATCAATGTGATATAAAATGTGATGTTTTCCGTAAAGATGTGCCAAATATGATGGGAAATCATTATCAATACATTATTACCATACATGATTTTAAGGATCTTGTTATTAATAATAACATGAATCATGTATAACACACTCCTTCCACAAAGAAAGATAATGTTTTCATTGAATAATTCATGCAGCAAAGGCCTCTCAGGTTTAGTGGATCTTTTGATCCACTCCTCATAGAATAGTGAATTAACCCCAATGAAATGATATTCTATATCCTCCATTACTTTTAAGAAGAGAAATTTTTTCTGGCTGTCTATCAATTTAGTGGGGAAGCTGATTTGTGGTGTAAATTTATCAAAAATATGAATTCCAAGGAGAAAACTAATTCTATGGATTGAGAAGAATTCTAGAAAATGTTTTTCAATCATTATTTTACATAAACCCACCATATCAAGATGTAATGTGAGCTCCTCAGACATAATAAGATGGAACATGACTTTATCTGGTCGTATGAATAAAAAATTAAAAGTCTTGTTATATACACCTTCGAGTTTTTCATTAACAATGAATGAAAGGTGGATCATTTCTTCAGAAAAATAATGATGATTATAAATAAATCATTGGAGATTCGAGACTTCAATAGTTATGAGGGGATTTTATATTTTTACCTATGTGTTGAGAGAGAGATCAGAGGCTCTAAATGGCCTCATGTGGTCGGCGACGTCGATGAACTATCGCACTTCCATTCCGTGCCTCTTCTTAACCCCTGGCAGCCCCGCTCCCCCAGCCGGGTGCTTCTTCCATGGCGGCCTGGCCAGCCCCGGGTTCGGGAACAGCAGATCAAAGAGTCGCCTCGTGTATCTCTGCGCGTGCGGCGAGAGATGGTAAGGAAACAAGGAAGGGTTTATTCTATCACTACTTCTATAGTGGATCTAGTTAATGATGTGGTGATAGTATCAATGGTTATTCATTCAGGAATAGTTAACTTGATATTTTATTTTAGTTCTACACATTATTTTATATCATGAATGGTTAGTATAACTATTCAATCACCGCCTCTAAATAAGTAGGTTTAGTTATTTGTGAGCACATAAATGGGTAATTTATTGCATCAAATTATATAACACCCCCGATTAATTCTTTTTGAATGAACCTCACATAAAACCATGTCATACTTATTATGGTGGAGTTCAATGCTGTATTGGGCATGGATTGTAAATCATTAATCAATTCCAACAACAACTATTGGGAACATGATATTACCCATCAAATCTCAAGAGTCATCCAATTGTGTATTATTTTAAGGAGGATGAGGAATCTTCATTAGAATCATATTATCAATTTGGGATATTACTACATTATGAGAAATCATATCTGGATCAAATTATTGAGATATATGAGAAAATCATTCTAGGAGACATGCCAATTATAAAGAACTACAAAGATATATTCCCTGATGAGTTTTCTGGGCTTCCTAATGACTAATAGGTTGAGTTATCAATTGAACTTATTCTGGTATCTCTGTATATATCAAAGACACCATATTGAATGGATACTATTGAGGTGGAGGATCTGAAGAAGCAATTATAGGATAATCTAGACTACGAGGTTTATACGCCTGTGTGCTTCACCTTGGGATAAACCAATCATTTTTTTCAAGAAGAATGTTTGATCAATGTACCACAAAATTTGTTGTTGTGTGATCAATAAAATCACGAAAAAGAATAATTATCCAATTTCAATGAATGATTATAAGTTCTACCAACTATGTAGGATGAGTTATTTCCCTAATTTGGAGCTTCGGTCAGGATATCACTTATTAATGGAGAGGAAAAAAGATATTCCCAACACTTCCTTTTGAATGAGGTATGGAAAATATGAGTTAATAATGATTCTATTAGAACTCAATAATGCTCCTTCAATTGTAATGTATTTAATGAATAGAGTGTTTAGAGATATCCTTAACAAATTTTTGGTAGTTTTAATGGATGATATTTTGATATACTCCAAGTGAAATGAGAAAAAAAGCATTTTAATACTATTTAAAAGGCATTATAAATGGAGAAACCATAAACAATGTATATTAAATGTATGTTATGAATGAAAAAATATCAATCTTGGGAAATGTTATTACCAGAAAGTGGATATCAGTAGACTTTTCCTAGGAAAAGGAAATTGATGTGTGGCCAAGGAAAACATATGTAACAAAGATATATAGTTTCTATGGTTAATAAAGGTATTAAAAGTGGTTTTTAAATAACTTCACATAATTTTGGAACCCACTAACTAGGATGACTCGGAAAGCAGAATGGTTTGTTAGGAACAGTGAATGTGAAGACATCTTTATTGATTTGAAAAAGTGGTTTATCATTTTACTAGCGCCCACACTACCAAAATGTGGGGAACTCATTGTGGTGTAAATTTATTCTTAAAATAAGTGTATTGGATTTCTACTAATTAAAAATAATAAAGTTATATCCTATGCTACAAGGTAGATTAAAATCCATGAGAAAAACTATCCCATACATGATTTGGAGTTTGATACTGTGATCTTTTCTTTAAAAAATATAGAGGAATTATATATATGGGGAGATGTGTGAGATATATAATGATGACAAGAGTATCAATTATATATTCACATAGAAACATCTTAATATTCTCTAGAGAAGATGGTTAGATCTCATTGAGGATTATGATTGTTCAATCCAATACAATCCTAGAAAGGAAAATAATGTTGTGGATGCTCCAAGTAGAAAAGATCTTACATTGTTATCAATGATGATAATTGAGGAGTATCAAATCATTTTATACGAATAAAGGATGTACATGGTAATAATTAATGGCCATACATCATCAATCCGTTGTCAAATGATATCTTAACCATCCCTATTGTAGAAGATAAAGGATGCTCAAAGAAATTATGTGGAAATTCAGAAACTGATTGAAGCAATCAGAAATGGGAAATCCACTATGTTAGAAATTGATAAGGATATATTCATAAGATTTCGGCCCTGATTAAGTGTACCATATGATCCAGAGATAAATTATTTTGAATAATGTGTATAGATGGACTTTCTCTATTCACCCAGGGAGTACAAATATTTTTTAAAATATGCAAGTGAACTATTGGTGAGATAATATGAATAAAGAAACTGTCAAAAATATATCAAAGTTTCTTGTATGGTAGAAAGCGAATGATGAAAGAAATATTATATAGGGTTGAATCAATAATTACCGATACAAATATAGAAATGGGAAAACATCATCATGAAATTTTTCACTAGAAATCCATAGAAATCTAGAGGTAACAATTCTATCTAGGTTATTGTAGATCACATTATAAGGACAACTCACATTAATAGAATTTGAGAGGACATATCATTTAACAACAATCACTAATATATATTAGAGAGCTAGTTGTCTAAATGGAGTACCACTATCGATTATATCTAATCGAGAACCAGGAATCATCTTGATGTTCTAGAAAACACTCCAACATGTTCTTAGAACTGAGATGATCTTCATTATGGCCTATCATCATCAAACCAATGTCCAATCTGATTAAAATTTTCATACATTGGTAGAAATATTGGGAGCATGTTCTAGGGACATTAAAGGTGTATGAAACCAACATATTCCTCTGGTTGATTTCTCTTATAATAACAATTTCTATTCGAGAATCTAAATGGATCAATATGATTCCCATTATGGGTAAAGATGAATAAAACCAGCATGATGGGTTGAATTCAGGGAATGTATGACATTATGTACGGAAATTCTTGTTTTAATGGGTGAATATGTGAAATCCATTCAGCATTACATCAAAAATCCCAAATTTTTCAAAAGTGTTCTGCAGAAAGTCATCAATTAGATCATGATTTTAATGTTGGTGACATTTTATTACCATGAATATATCCATAGATTAAGTTCATGAGATTTTGGAATAAATGAAATCTTTGACCTACATACATCATCCCCTTCAAGATTCATTATCATGTTAGAGATGTGGCCTATCAATTAGAACATCCACCTTCCATGACTAAAGTACAAGATTTATTCAACATATCCCTCTTAAATAAGTATATACCAATTCCATCACATATACTAACATCATAGGTTGTACAGTTGAAGAATGATTTTTCTTACAAGGATCATCCAGTGAAGATATTGGATCATAGTGATAAAGTTCTACACAACATGACTAATCACCTAGACAATGTAAATTAGCAAAAAAAATATGTATGGAGTGGTAACATGGGAATAGGAGGAACTCATGAAGGAAAAATACCCACACCTATTTTTAGCATAAAATGTGAAATGAAATTTTAAGTGAAATATTTCATATGGGGAGAAGAATGTTACGACGCTAAATTATATCAATGGAAATTATATTTTTATCATTATTTAATATATAATAATAACATAAAGTCACATTAAGAACATAATACAACCATTATGAATTAAGAATTAATGAAATAAAAGTAATTTCTAGATGTTAAGGAACGTATACCAAAGGAATAATAACTTGACATTTGGAATTGTAACCAGAACTGTAAGAATAGGAAACCATAGAATTGAAAAGTAACCTCACTAATGATATTATAAATAAATTTTATACATATAATAAGTGAATATATGATATAATTATTTCATAGTGTTAATAAATAAATATTTTAAAAATTATTAATTAATTGTTGTTAATTTTGTAAGCCATAACTATTTAATTACAAATTGATGAATAATTTTAAAATTTAAAATAATGTTTATTTTAATAAATTTTATTCATAAATTAGTATTATGATGCCTTATAATTATAATATAATTTTATGGGACCTTATTTAATTTTTCAATGTGATAAAAAATCAATTATAATTTTAAAATTTATGTTTTTCAAGTAAATTATGATTTTATTTAAAAACAATATATCACATATTAAAAAATAATTTTCATAAAACATAGTTATTTTTTTAATTATACAATTAGTATAATTATTTAGGAAATTATTTTTAGATTTTTCTGAAATACTTGATTTTTAGGTGAATAGTAAAAATGTAATTTTTGGTATATATATTATAAGATAAATACAATATTACTAGAGTCAAGGAAAATTTAATCACTATTGGTTTGAACTCACATGATCTAATTACGTTATTCAGTCTTAATAATCAACACTATTGTTTCTCTTGGGAAAAAATAAACTAATGAATTAAATTATGAGAAAACACTTCTCTCCTCAACTATAAATACCACCCCTAACAACCTCTACTCCTCACACCTCTCAAGCGTATATCCTTTTCCAAGATCGTCTAGAATATACTCCAAATTCTATCCCCTATGTCTATGTTATTTTTTTCATAATAAATTTCCAAAACCAATCGCCTAAGGAGGTTCTAATGAAGAAGGAATAACGAGGTAAAACCCTTTTCCTTTTCATTTAATTTCTTTTTTAATTTCCTTTATTTTCTTATTCTCTCCTACCCTCCCCTAATACAAAGGGTATGATAACACTAGAACCCATTAAAAAGTATAATTATTTTTATTCTAATGGAATAATTCATCATCATATCTCTATTCTCCTTTATTTATACATAAAATGAAAAAATCATCTATGATTAGTCAATTCACCACATTCTAGGATGATAATGTTTTTTTATAACGATTCATGTCTTCAAGGTGGGTCATGAAACCATTTATATTGTTAAAAATTATTTCAATAAATTTATTATATGTTATGTATTCTTATGGAGTCTGGTTTTACACATGGTATTAAATTTTATTATCCAATACATTATGATCCACTGAAGAACACCTTCAGACATAAGGTAAGTGATTCTACCCGAACCTCCATTATTCCATTAGGTTGTTCATTATCCCTTTAACAGAAATCAAATTATCATTAATTATTTAAATAATATAAATTTTTTTTCTATGATCCAAAATCATTTATCAAGATCCATTCATCCTTATGTTTCTATGATATACATGTTTTTAGAAAAGGGTACATTCTGGATTCTTCCCGATAGGTAAGCCCAATTAAAGGAAACATCCTCAATTATTATCCATATTAATGTTCACTCCATAACCCATTTTAAGCCACCATTATTTTTCTAAAATAATAATTTTTATTATGATACCATTCTTGGATCACATTTGGTTTTTTATGAAATATTATTCTCTTTTCTGCTTTAAATGATATTTAATATTTTCCTTAAAGCACAATAAAATTTTATATTTATAATGATTCTTAAACTCCATTTTTTTAGGTATTCACTTCATTTTCATGTAACATATCATTTTATATTCCTATTTTCCCTTATAAATTCACATGGATGATTCAAATCCATCTTTTATTGACACCATTGTGATAATCTCTTATGTTGAGCCTTTTGGAGAGATTATGATACTAAATTACTTTAATGGGTAACCCTAGTATTAATGTATGATTGATTATGAATGATTCTTCACATGTAACACATATTTAGGACCATGTTATTATGGGTATTCATCGATAGATCTGTAATGCATTGTGTAATTTTACTCTGATAATACGTTATGTGAATTACTCTTGGTGGTCAACATTGACTCGTGCTCCATGTGCAACAGTATCGGTGGTTACCCTTGAATCATGCTACTCTACATGTAGTGAGACTTGACTCATACTAAATTCATGTTTTATGTTCCATACACATTATAATGAATCTATAAGTATTTGATCCCATGTTCTATATTTTATGAATTCTTATGTTTAATCATGTTCCATTCCTTTTTATATCTTTGTGTTTTTTCTTCTAACCAATGTGCTAAACTATATTTTAATGTTTATTTTCTTGTTGTTCTTTTTAGCTCATATATTTAGTATTTTATTAACCCCCAAGTTATCCTATACAACTTTAAGTCCTTAAATTAATTTAGGAAATCCTTATGGAGATTAAATAAAAATATGTTCATATTTTGGAATTATGATATTTAATTTGGTACTTAATCTCCAATACACAAGACTTTAAGATCAATGTCATGTAAAAAGATGTTAAATTATGCTAAAATCATGATATTATGTGATTAAAATGATTGGGTCTTTATAATATTACTGATCAATTTATATCTTGATACCCTGAGGGATGAATAATCTGAAAATTTTATACATCTAACACAAGAGGGGTTGTCTGTACTAGACTATGTTGGATTTTTTACAAACCTATAGTGATTTCTATCACATTTGGAAGCTGATAATAAATCCAACATGTGATGTTTCTCGGATGGTCTTTATTATAACATTCGGTCGTAGGTAAACATTTTCTATTTTTATTGATTTATAGACATGATGAATCAAGCACCCATCACAGATGGTAATCTGAGACAGGCCTCGAGTAGTGGTTAGGCTACTTCAGCAGGGTAATCTTGGAGTTCATCTTCTAGTGGTACTAAGAGTTGTTGTGAATGTTTCCCCCCAATGAGTAGTGGGAATAGCATTTTGGGTAGTGTACAACCATCCTAAGATTTTGTTTTATTCATGTTTTATTAGTGTGGCATGCTTGGAAGCAGGAACCCATAGTGTCCTTACCAAGTAGTCAAGTGTTGTATATGTGGTAGATAATAGAGGTTTTATAAGAAATTTATATATAATACCACTTTAAAATGAATAATATATCCATAAATGATGGGAAGAGGATAAGCTACACCTTAGTAGGATGGTAGGTAGAGTTCTACAGGCTGATGAGGTAAAGGCAGGGGTAATGGTAGCCCAATGCATGACAAGCAGTACCAAGAAAGATAACTATATCAGGGTAGTCAAACAGGAGCCTAGGGTATAGGGCTATGTCAGTTTTGTGTTATGTATACTACTCCAGCAAACAACGAAGCATGACTGTCTACAATCAAAGGTACAATTCCAGTATCAACTACCTTATCATGTTCAATGTTTGATACTGAAGCAATGAATTATTTTCTATATTATAGTTTTATAGATAGTTTTTCATGGATGTGGAAATAATAAATATATTTTTTACCATTGACACACCATTAAGAGTGTGGTCATAAAATATTACATGTTTCAATGCGGTTTCAGTACAAATTGGTGGTTGTTGTTTTATTTAGGAATAATTCATGCTAGAAATTATTTTCATCAACTTTATTATTAGTATGGATTGGTTAGTTTTATACCAATATCATATCAACTATTACAAAATAAGAGTTATTTTACTATCTCTAATAAGAATCACCTAGTCTCCCCATATTGGGTGGGATCTTCAAGCAAGTCATGGAGGACCAATTCTGTGCAGATTAGATTGTCTCAAAGATCAAATAGTTGATCTTTCTATCGATAATGGTGGAATGAAGTAATAATATTTTCCTCCAATGGAAGATAATTTTCAAGATGTATTTTTTGATAATTTCAATGGAGTACCTCCCAACCCTGTGATTGAGTTCATGAAAGAGTTGGTTTTGAGAGAAGATCATGTTTCTATCCTGCATTACCAAATGTCGCTAGTAGGGCTTCGGGGGTTGAAATATTCGTTGGAAGACATTTAATAATAAGTCCTCATATACCAATGTACATCTCCTGGGAGTTCTCCAGTTCTATTTTCCAAAAAAATTAAATCGATTATTGCGCATATGTGTGGATTATCAATGGTTGAACCAGATGAGGATCAAGAATTGGTATCCTCTCCAAAACATTAATGACCTTTTTGATCAGTTGAGTGGTACCGAGATCTTTTCCATGTTTTAATAGATATCATGATATAATTAGTTAAGTATGGTATAGTTAGATATACCTCAAACTTATTTTAGGAAGATGTATTTCTTGTATTAAATTGTAGTGATGTTATTTGTGTTAACTAAAGTGTGTGTGGTATTCGTGGCCTTAATGAATATGATCTTTCATCCTTTTATAGACCAGTTTGTGCATATTTTTTCAACGATATCATAGTATACTCAGAGTCAGTGGGTGATCATGCCAAGAATCTTGAAATCACCATGAGTACATTGAGATATCATCTGATTTACCCCAATCCAACATGATACAATTTCTAGATTAATGAATTGAACTTCATGGATCGTTTCATATTAGAGGAAAGAGTGTTATTGGACCTATAAAATTTCATAGATGTGACATATTTGGAACAACCAAAAAATTTCATAGAAATAATAAGGTTTCTAGGATTATCTGGTAATTACAAATATTTTATCCATGATTTTTCTATTTTCACAACACCAATTTCATGGCTGACATAGATGAGGGGGTAGTTTTTTTTCTCTGATTATTGTGAGAGATCTTTTCAGGATCTAAATGGTAGGATGACCTCAGAACCTATCCTCACATTACCGATATTGTGTAAATCATATATTGTGTACTATGATGCATCTGGAATTTGACAATGATAAATAATGATTCATGAGGATGGAGAGGTTTTATATGGCTCTAGGAAGTTGAGACGAAATGAGATGAATTACCCTACTCATGATATAATGTTATCTGTAGTGATAAATTCCCCAAGACATTGGAGCCATTATCACATGGATGATAAAAATTTTGGTATACACGAATCACAATAGCCTCATTAAATATTTTCTTAGCAATAATAGAACCTTCAGCTTAAGAGGAGGGTAAGGTATCTATAGTTTTTTACATTTTAGTGGCTTATACCCAAAAAATGGAGACTTTTTTGCCGATTAATTGAGCCAAAGGACATAAAAAGTGGCAGAATGGGGGTCTTGTGACAATTTTTTAATAATGGAACTCTTCAAACACAATCTTATGGATGTTCAAGAATCTCATCAGTGAATATCTCTAACATCAAAATATGATATACCATTCTTTTGGATTGGATTAAGGCTAAGCATTTTTCTAATCCATAGGGATCAGTTATGAGTGAAAAAATATATGGTGGGGAGACACCATCAGGATAATAGCTCGACTATGAAAATTCTCATATATTCTTTATGATAGTATGGGTTCTAATAGAATTTCATGAAGAGATGATGATCATGTTTTGTGTTTTTAGATTGTGAGTACAACCTTATTTAAGAAAGGTGTATCGTGATCTTTTTAGATGGTACTGGTGTTCCAGAATGAAGAAAAAGGTGGGAATATTTGTGGCTATATGTTTCTCTTGTAAGCATGTGAAGTCCAAGCATCAATGGGAAGATGGGATTTTTCAGCCATTACCCATTCCAAGGAAGAAATGGGATGATGTCATGATGGATTTTACAACAGGACTACCCAGAATGACTTATAAGAATGAGGTTTTATCAATTGTTGTGAATCATCTTATGAATGTAGCCCACTTCATACCTATATGTTAAACCATCAGTATTGATCATTTATGAAATATTTACATGTTCAAGGTGGTTCAGTTCCACAATGTTACAAGGAGTATCGTTTTAAATAGAGATAATTGTTTAACATGGCGGTTCTAGATTGGTGTACAGAAACCCCTATGATCATGAGTTATTTTAAGACTAACATATCATATATATATATATACTAATATCCATTCATAGTGTACTATTCTAGTTTTGGAGGATATTTAATGAGAATGCATTCTTTATTCCAGTGGTTCATGAGAGAAACATATTATACTCATTGTGTTTGAATATAATAATATATTTTAGACATCGACCCAAATAGAACCTTTTGATGTTTTATATGACATGTTGTTTCATTTGTCTCTTTTTTGTTTGGAGGTAGTTGAGTCGTCGCTTTTTTGTCCTAGTATGGTGTAGGATACATCAAAGTATGTTATGTTTATCATATAGTTGTTAGTGACTACAAATAGTAAAAAAAATGATATGTTGGCCATCACAGACGTCCTCTAGAATTCATGGGTTTTTTAAATATTTTCTTTCATGTGTCACTTAGGTTGGAGATATACCATGCCAGGAAATAGGTAAAGTTATATGCCTGGTTCGGCAGGACATTGGAAATATTGGAATGTTTAGGTCTAGTGGCATAACATTTTTCCCTTCCACAACACTACAATTCCATGAATGATGTGTTCCAAGTGTTGTAGTTATAGAGGAATCACCCATATCCTTCTCGTGTGATAGATGTAGAAATCATTGACCTTTGTGTTGATGCGTCCTTTAACGAGAATCTGACATGGGTTTTGGATCGTAGAGAGAAATATTTTCTTGGTAAGACTACATCGTTGGTTTGAGTGTAGTGTCATCATGGGTGAGTCCAAGAGAACACATAAGAGGGGGAGTCCGATATGTGAACACAATGGATAGAGTTATTAGTTGAGACCTCACAGTGATTCATGGAATATCTCAAGGATTATTTGTTATATGATGCAAAGGTTTTAAGATCCCACCATCTTTAAAGTACCCTCTCTCACTCTCTCTCTATTTTTTTCATTAATCATTCCTCCAATTTTTGTTTACCTCATTAAATTATTCCATTTTATTAAACAAGATCATGGGTTTTAAGCAATGTTGAGATGAACTGGATAGTGTCCAGGTGGAGAGATTTGTTGGAGAAAATGACCTAATGTTTGGGGATATATGAATTTTCAAATAAATGGAATCTTGGAATAAATGGGTTATGTTTACCATGGGTATATTGTGATTTGAGAACATTTAAAATATATTTTGTTTGTTTGAAAGGAAAATTGGATGAAAATAAATTGAAAAACATATATTTGTTCTGTAAATATATTAAATTTCATATAATTTTTTGAGGGTTTTAAATATATAAATAAAATATTATTGGTTTATTTATAAAAATACAATGAAAACATTTACCCAATGTGTAACTACATTACACACCATATAAATTTATAACCAGTAGTTTTAAACTTATTAAAGGTATTTTTTTTTTCAATATAATCCATTGCAGCACCTCTACTCTTTACCCAAGGTATTTCTATAGAAACTTTTGGGATGAAAACTGTAACATCCCAAGTAATTAATGAATAATATATATTCTTATCTATGTCTATTTAGTAATTAGATAGTGTTTTAGAGGCTTAAAATGAGAATAAATCCAATCTTAAGCATGGAATACACTAATATTCTTAAAAGATTGTTTTACTGCCTTTTGATGGAAAAACAATTTTAAATCAAACTTTTGACAATTTTATAAGCCTTATTTGTCAAAATAAAAATATTATTTATGATTGGGACATTTAAATTTACATTGGATAAATTTTTGGTATTTTTCTGACAATGTTCATTTTTTTTGAATAGTGAAAAATACTGCATTTTACATCAAAACTACTTTTTCATCTAATTTAAATATATGGTTAGATTATCTTTTTAATTGGTTTTAAAGTGTAAATATAATATATTTTTATCATGTAATACAATGGTGGTCATTGGGATTAATTTCACTTTGTAATTGGGTATAAACAAGTTCCAAACTCTTCATAGATATTGTTTCTAAAAAACCCGCTATTTGTTTTGACAAAGGGAATTATTTTTAAATAAATAATTTCAATTTCTGTGTTTTGAATTTGGTAAAATGGATTACATATTTGGAATAAGAAGGTAAAAATTATGTAATCAAGACTCTTTTGTTTTTGGACATTATGAATAGTAACGACAGTAATTATCTTTAATTATCTTGATTAATGAGTAATCGGGTTGTTAAGGATAATAAAATAATATCATAAAAATAAAAAATGACACCAAAATGTGTTGTAATGCTACTGTTTTCCTCATGGCCGACCATGGGATGCCTTGTGCCAAACTTGGGGACCCCATGGAATCACTTTTGTGTGAAAGTGACTTTTTATCTTTTATTGTTAAAGAAAGTTAAATATAACAAAGAATGTATCACCTGAGTAAACCATTTTTAATTATGTCTACACAGATGATATTTTAAACTATAAATATTAATTATAAATCTAAAAAGATTTACTACATCATGATATTTTTTATAATTTTTAGACATTAAATAAATTAAATTATTTATGACATCATGATGATGCAGTGATTACCTCATTAATAAATGATTTAAATAAAATGAAAAGATAGTGTAAAATATAAGAAATAAACTTTTCAAATACCTATTGGATGAGTTTATTTCGAACCCTTATCACCTTATCCTCTAAATACGTCAATTTGGGACCTTTAAAATACGAAACTCATTTGAAAATAAAGTAACATTTTGTAACTTTCCAAGAGTACCCCTCCTCTCCTCTTATAAAAGGCCCCCACCTCTACCTCTTTACACACACCTCTCAAGACTTTGACTTGGAAAACCCCTGATAATTTTGTCTCTACACATCCCTCTATTACTCCTATAATCCTCACTTTGGGAAGAAGTCTTCCCAAGGAAGCTTTTGATCTCAAATCAAAAAGAGTTACCCGTTTTAAAGGTAGTGTTTTCTCTTGCATTATTTTGTTTTATTTTGCTTCTCCAACCCCCTAAACTCTTTTTATTCATTTATTTTGTAACAACTCCAGTATCTTCAATATACTAGGATTTGTTATAATAATGATTCTAGCTACACTTACACACACCTACATCTAATGGTTAATGAACATACTGTTTCTGTGCATGGCGAATTTCTCCCTCACGAACCGATGATTATTCAATATTATTTTAACACCTTCAATGGTGGCCATGAAGATGTCACTATATTTATATATGATATATAATATGTTTATGTTTTACTTAAGCTTCTGTATTTTTCATTTATGGCATACCTTTATGTTTTCCATTATGGGTAAAAGTGATATCTTCATTTTAGGAAGTGCGGACTACCGCCCCCTCAAAGTGATTCGATTCGTTAATACCATATGTGTTTTTTATAAAGGATAGATTTAATGATATTATATATGATAAAATACTGGAATTATAATACTATTATGTATCATTATGTTTTAATTCCATTAAATATGAAATAGAAATGGAAGTAGCGTTCATGCGTACGTACGGCTTACCATCTTAATGAACGGTGCATTTCATTTCTTACCTCTAAATGTTATGTAATATTATAAATGCATGTATATACTGGATATATATGATATATATGATATATACATCATGAGTATAACTCTGGATATAATGGATACATGAACAAAATGTAATTATAAAGAGTTTATTTTTGACTCAAGTACCAATGATCGACAAAATGACCATTATTAACTTAAATAATTATATAGTGTTCATAACATGGAAATAAGTGATATAAAAGGAATAATGAAATTGAAAAAGGTTCTTAAGAAAGTATAAATTAACTCAAGTTTATGATTCAGGATGTTAAAGAACGATCGAGTCAAGTCGGACCCGAGGTGTGGGACTTCGTCTCAATCTCCTTTTGTTGAGGCATATTATGTTTTATACACAACTTTCTTTTATATGGTGTATAAACCCTTTTGACTTTAACTTTTATCCGAAAGGAATATTTTTTATACAAAGAGTTTTTCTAAACAAAAAAAGGGAATGTTTTTGTCGTATGTATGCGGCGACAACGACTTCTCCACCGCCGTGACCATTATTTGAGTTTCGGCTTCCTCTACAAGCCATACCTTTTTCAAAAAGAAAAATTAATACCATGTTTTACATTTCATTTATTTTGGTATTGAAAATGGTTTTCATAATGTTTTTAAATCAATGTGTTGTATTGATATCTTGTGATTGAAAAGTAGAAATGTAATGTTTCCTTTATGCATGTTTTATGTGATACGATTATGTTATGGTTCTTGGGCATTATTATGAAGACGGGTGGTTCCGTGATAAACTAAGGGCGGGTGAGCCCGATATATCTCTCCAATGCATTGGGTAATGTGAAGGGGTTAAACATTGAGGTTTCTCCAAAGAGATTTAGGGAATATATTGTGATGGGTATTGCAAACATAACCAAGAGGGTTACTCCCTACGTAAGAATGTTATAAATGCTTCAAGTTACCTTTATGTCTTATGATTTCTATGATTTATTCATGATTTGATGAGGTATGTTAAATTGATTATGTTTTATGGGTAAAGTATGATATCATTCTTATGTATATATGTACTCATGTTTCCTTTCCATATCTTTTTTTAACCCTTACTGAGCTTTTTATGCTCATCCCATGTTTTTGAAATGTTTTTCACAGGTCAAGGGAAAGGTACATGATGTGATTATACTGTCAAGGAAGTGTTAAGAAATAATCCCTGTTATATTTTAAATATGTTTCCGTTGATGGGAAAAATGATTACTATCTTTTATGTAACCAATTGATTAAATGTGAAATGTAATGAAAGTTTTATGATCTAGTTCTCTAAAACTCTAAACCTGAAAATATCCTCAAGGTGTAATCTTGTAATATCTCAAGATTAAGTAATTTTTAAGGCTGGGGCCTTATAGTTGGTATCAATGGTCGGTTTAGATAACTTTACGAGTTAGAATTATATTAAAAGATTATCCAAAAATATTTTTTTATGGTCAAATTGAAATGATATAGCATTTGAAGATTACCATGTTGCTTCATCTAAGACATTTTTGTTCAGAATGGCTTTCCGTAGAAAAAATAGAGAAGTAGTGCTAGGAAGGCATATAGAAGGAAATAACCTTCCGAATCAGCATCCTGAGATGGTCGGAATTGGAACTGAACAGTTTGTTGCAGTAATGGCGCAGTTGACTCAAGTGATAAATGGTGGTGGTATCCATGCACGAGATCATCCAGATCATCCACAGAGGAACATGTCAGTGGTGTAAAATTTCATGAGGCAACATCCCCCATCATTCAGAGGATCATCTGACCCTGTGATAGCTGAAGGGTGGATTAAATCACTAGAGAAGATTTTCGATGTCAGGGGGTGTTCAGACAATCAAAAGGTTAGTCTTGCTATTTACCGTTTGGAGGGTGAAGCAGATTAGTGGTGGTCGATGGTTAAAAATATCAGGGATGATGATGAGATTGATGATCTCGACTGGGATGAATTCAATGGTATGTTTCTTGAGAAGTATTTTCCTAATGCTTTTCGACTTATGATGGAAAAACAATTCCTGGAATTGAGGCAAGAGGAAGACTCAGTGGCTGCCTATGAAGAAAGGTTAACTCGATTGGAAAGGTATGCTCCAAACTTTATCCGAGACCTTGATAGTAAAATTAATCATTTTTACTCAAGATTAAAGCCAAAATATCAAAGGGTATTGGCTTCTCGTGAGTTAAAAAGTTATGAAAAGCTTGTTCGGTTTGTTGAGAATGTGGAAATGTAATTTTCTGATGATCAAGTGTTCTATAACAAAAAACAGAAGAAGAGACCGAGGTGGCAGGAGAAAGGAATGAATTCTTCAAAAAGGTCTGACGGTAAGAAAACTAAGTTTCTTGTTTGTGATAAATGTGGGAAAAGGCATGCTGGGGAATGTCTTCTGAATTCTGGAAAGTGCTACCGTTGTGGTAAGATGGGACATAAGGCCTGTGATTTCACTGAAATAGATCAAGGTGATGGTAAGACCAAATTTTATTTATAGTTCGTGAAATGTTTTAAGTGCAATGAGATGGGTAACTATGCAAATCAGTGTCCGACAAAGAGCTTGAGTGATGAGAAGAAGTTATACTACAGGAAGAAAGGGGTGGTGAAATCCTTTGCAACTACTTCAGCAGATGTAGGGCCATCAAATGAAGTTGTATTAGGTACTTTGTTCGTTTTTTCAGATTATGCCAGTGTATTGTTTGATTCGGGGTCAACACATTCTTTCATCTCTGAAACCTTTTCTAGTAAAATGGGACTATCATCTCAATAAATGACTCATGAACTTGTGGTAAAAACACCTGGGGGAAATTTTGGTGCAAAAATAATTTATAAGAATCTTCATATCCTTATCCGTGGAAGGAACCTACTTGAAAACCTTATTTTTTTACCTCTAGTAGAGTTTGATAAATATCCTGGGTATGGATTGGCTCTCTATTTACCATGCTAAGATTGAATGTAGAGCTAAAGAAGTTTCCTTTCAGAAAAACATTCAGTTTCCGTACAAAAATGAACCCTTACTGTTGAAAACATATCAAGAGGTCGATAAACTTGTAAAATATGGAAATGAATGTTACCTTGCACACATTGTTGAAAACAAGGGAACTATTCAGATTAATGATGTTCCCGTGGTAAATGAGTATCCTGATGTTTTTCCTGATGAGTTACCTAGAATAAAACCAGATTGGGAAGTAGAATTTACTATTGACATAGTTCCTGATGCTAATCCAATTTCAAAACACCCTTATCGAATGGCTCAAATTGAAATTTTAGAGTTGAAGGAGAAATTGCAAGATTTATTAGAGAAAGGTTTCATTCGACCGAGCACATCACCATGGGGTGATCCTGTTTTATTTGTTAAAAAGAAAGATGGTTCTATGAGACTTTGTATTGATTATAGAGCCTTGAATAACATCACTGTTAAGAAAAAATATCCTTTGCCTCATATCAATGATTTGTTTGATCAGCAGCAGGGAGCTCAGTATTTTTCAAATATTGACCTGAGATCGGGGTACCATCAGCTAAAGGTAAACGAATCAGATGTTCCGAAGACTGAGTTTCGTACAAGATATGGCCATTATGAATTTTTAGTAATGCCTTTTGGGCTAACCAATGCACCTGCTGTATTCATGGACTTAATGAATATAATTTTCCATGAGTTCATGGATAAGTTTTTAGTTGTTTTCATTGATGATATTTTGGTATTTTCTAAAAGTAAAGAAGAGCATGAAATACATTTAGGGGTTATTTTGAAAACCTTAAAAGAAAATAAATTGTATGGGAAATTCAGCAAGTGTGAGTTTTGGTTGCAACAAATTTCATTCCTTGGTCACATTGTTTCTAAAGATGGGATGACCGTTGATCCTGCAAAAACAAAAGTTGTTAAAGAGTGGCCAAGACCCATAAATGTAACAGAGATTCATAGTTTCCTTGGTTTGGCATGCTATTACCGAAGGTTTGTTAGAAATTTTTCATGGTTATCTAGTCCAATGACTAAGCTAACTCGGAAGGGTGTTATGTTTATCTGGAAAAAAGAATGTGATGATTGTTTTCAGGAACTGAAAAGAAGATTAGTGAATGATCCAGTTTTGGAACTACCTTCAAGGAATGGGGAGTTTGTTATCTACAGTGAAGCTTCATTGAAAGGACTTGGTTGCGTCTTAATACAGAATGATCAGGTAATTGCTTATGCTTCACGACAGTTGAAAACTCATGAGGTAAATTATCCTACACATGATTTGGAATTAGTTGTTGTTGTTTTCGCTTTAAAAATTTGGAGGCATCATTTGTATGGAGAAAGTGTGAAATATATACTGATCAAAAAAGTTTAAAGTATATATTCACTCAGAAAGAATTGAACATGAGATATAGGAGATGGCTAGAATTAATCAAGGATTATGATTGTACAATTCATTACTATCCGGGAAAAGCGAATAAAGTGGATGATGCTTTGAGTCGAAAAAGTAATGCTTCATTAACAATGTTGCATTTGCAACGTGATCCTTTGGTTAAGGATTTGATGAACTTTGGCATAGAAGTTGTTGGTGCAGGAATTCATTCTGTTTTGTTTCAGGTATCAGTGAAATCTTCTCTATCAGACAGAATCAATCAAGCACAAAAGCAAGACAGTGAGTTGCACAAAAAGGTAGAGCTGGTTCATAATGTTAAGTTTCATGAATTCAACATTAATAATGATTGTGTTTTGAGATTTAGGAAGAGATTGTTTGTTCCTTGTGATTCACAGTTGAAGAGAGAGTTGTTATGTGAAGATCATATTTCTCCGTTTTCAGTTCATCCTGGAAGTACTAAGATGTATAGAGATTTTCGGAAGTATTACTAGTGGGATGGAATGAAAAGGGATATTGCTGATTTTACTATGAAGTGCTTGACTTTTCAACAGGTTAAAGAAGAGTGGTAGTTACCGAAAGGGATTCTTCAGCCTTTACCAGTGCCAGAGTGGAAATGGGATAATATATCCATGGACTTTGTTGTGGGATTACTGAAGATATCTCAAGGTAATAATGAAATCTGGGTTATTATTGATTTCTTGACTAAATCTACTCATTTCCTTGCTATACAAGATACTTTTTCCCTAGATCAACTTTCCCGTTTGTATCATAAAGAGATAGTCAGGTTACATGGATTTCTTTTCTCCATTTTATCTGATCGTGATCCCAGGTTCACTTCTAACATTTGGAAAGGCCTTTAGAAGTCGTCAGGTACTGAATTAAATTTTAGTACAGCTTTTCATCCTCAATCAGATGGGAAATAAGAACGAAAAATTTAGACTTTGGAAGATATGCTACGTGCTTTTTCGATGGATTATCAGGGAAGTTGGGACCAACATCATTCTTTGGTTGAGTTTTCATATAATAACAGTTTTCATTCCAGTATACAGATGGCACCATTAGAGGAGTTATATGGGAAGCGGTGTCGAACTCCAACTTTCTGGGATGAAGTGGGTGAAAGGAAGTTGATGGGACCTGAAGTGGTAGAAGAGTTGGAAAAAAAAGTTCAGCTGATACAGAAACACATGAGAACAGCTCAAATCAGGCAGAAGAGTTATGCAGACAATATGAGGAAGGATCTCTCTTTTGAGGTAGGTGATCATGTTTTTTTCAAAGTCTGACCATGGAAAAGTGTGATGCAATTTGGTATGAAAGGAAAGATGAGTCCAAGTTTCATTAGACCATATGAATTTCTGGAGAGAGTTGGATCAGTTGCATACCGAGTGGCTTTACCTCTAAGTTTATCTCAGGTACACAATGTTTTTCATGTTTCGATGTTGAGAAAGTATATGCCAGATCCATCTCATGTTTTGAGTCCAGAGGTAGTTCAGTTGTAAGAGAACCTATCATATGAGGAACAACTAGCCCATATTCTTAACCACAGGGAGAAAGTGTTGAGAAATAAGGTTATTCATCCGGTAACGGTTTTTTGGAAAAACCACATGATTGAAGAGGCATCATGGGAATCTGAAAATGCAATGAGGGCTAAATACCCCCACTTATTCGATAAGTAAATAAATTGCAGGGATGCAATTTTCTAAAGGGGGGAAGGATGTAACATCCCAATTAAGTAATGAATAATAGATATTCTTATCTATGTCTATTTATGAATTAGATAGTGTTTTAGAGGCTTAAAATGAGAATAAATCCAATCTTAAGCATGAAATACACTAATATTCTTAAAAGATTGTTTTACTGCCATTTGATGGAAACCCATTTTTAAATAAAACTTTTGAAAATTTTATAATATTTATTTGTCAAAATAAAAAAATTATTTATGATTGGGACATTGAAATTTACATTGGATAAAGTTTTGGTATTTTTCTGACAATGTTAATTTTTTTGAATAGTGAAAAATACTGCATTTTACATCAAAACTGCTTTTTCGTCTAATTTATTTATATAGTTAGATTATCTTTTTAATAGGTTTTAAAGTGTAAATAGAATATATTTTTACCATGTAATCCAATGGTGGTCAGTGGGATTAATTTCACTATGGAAGTGGGCATAAACAAGTGCCAAACTCTTTATAGATATTGTTTAAAAAACCCGCTATTTGTTTTGACAACGGGAATTATTTGTAAATAAATTATTGAAATTTATGTGTTTGTAATTTGGTAAAATGGATTACATATTTGGAATTATAGGGTAAAAATTATGTAATCAAGACTCTTTTCTTTTTGGACATTATGAATAGTAACTACAGTAATTATCTTTAATTATCTTGATTAATGAGTAATCGGGTAGTTAAGGATAATAAAATAAT